>OX327701.1:24647500-25988333 GCA_946807835.1 Ailanthus altissimus | reverse complement strand
GCTCCATTAAACATTTGCTCAAGTGGCTAACTTTTAACCACACAAGCACTCATTTTGTCTCTTGAATTTAAATACAAAAACTTTTGTATTTCAAGTTTGAATGGCCGACCAACTAATCTTGCATAATAGAAATGATAATTTTATTTCATTATCATATTATGCTAATGTCAAATTCTATTATTTTCTATTTAATACATGGTCCATCTTTTGCATTCATTATTTAAAACATAGATGGTTCACTATTATTTAATATGTTTCAACTTTGTACCTAATAAATTTAATTCAATTAATTATTCAAAACAAATTTTGAATAAATAATTTACCATACTAGTTTTTACTAGCATGTTATTTGGTAAATTTAAGGTAAAAAATAATTTATAGTCCAAATTGTGCCAACTTTCAATATCGCATTATTTAATAACTCTTGTTACTTAATTAAGTGATGTACTTAATAATTAAATCCTGATAAATGAACATCTTAAAAGATCTCAAAACAATTATCCAATTTTTTAAAATTTACTATATTGAATTATTCAATCCAGTCCACTACTCTAATGCACAATGAGTACTCTTTATATTGTGAGACTATTTAGGTTCACGCCCAATTTGTCATATGGAGTTTCTCCATACATCCATGAACGATACCCCATACACACGTTACAGATATTACAAATCAGCGCGTTAGATCATACAAATTGAGATTATAGCATATTCATATAGTCATTTCGCATTTCTATCTTGAAGGAGCAGAGATATATATCATCACCGTCAAATCTTTATTTGTTTGACTATGAACTTATCTCCAGATTTATATTTTCAAAAATAATATCCACAAACACTTTTTTGATATTATTTATCCCTACGAAATTTTTTTTTTTTTGTTTATACTTTTGGCCACAAAACTTTTTGAATTATAATTTCGGAGTATCAGGATATACAGCTCACTCATATGAGCTGACGAATCCCATATCTACGCACACCAGACTCCATGAGCATCAAACCATATCCGGAGACACCCAATAGTCAGACCATGAAATGTTTCTGACGTGTGTGGAACTAAAGTATGGTGGATCACTCACAAGCCTATCGTGGTGCTCAGGTCAAAAGACCATGAATGTTACTCAACTTGGAAGACCTTCCATTGAAAGCTTTATGAGATGTCTATTGGAGGTTTTTATGAGTTTATTTAATATCTAGTCTTCACTGAACACCTGTATCTTTATACAAGTTTGTAGTAAGCTCATATTTTTTCAAACTAACCATCTGGACCATCCAAATATAGACATACACTAATATAAATTAATGGGTTTCACCGATAGACCTGCATTAATAAAATTAGATCAGGAATATAGTGTTTGAGAATATACTTGCATAATGACATTTTCTAACATTATCTGTGACTTTTTACAGTTACTTCATTACTAATATATTATCAGGTATTTATCTCATTTCAGATAAGGCTCAAACCCCTTAGATTTTGCTAACTCTTATAGCCTGCTAACTTTTAGCACTTCTAACTTTTAACATTGCTAACTCTTAGCACTGATCTAAACTCTTTTAGACCAAATATAAACTCCTTCAGATCATACAATGTCTGAAATATTACAAGTATCTTACCATTTAATAATTAATAATATTAACAATTTTATTAGAAATGATAATTGTATAAATATTATAATTAAATATTTATACAAAATAAGATGGCACGTAAGCACAAATCTCAATACTATTAACAATAGAAGTTAAGTACATGGCAGTTACACATACTTGTAATGAAGCAATTTGGATAAAATGACTCTTTGAGGAGCTCAAGCACAATCAAGAGAAAATTCTCTTGTATTGTGACAGTTAGAGTGCCTTGCATATTGCAAAATTTAACTTTTCATTCTAAAACAAAGTATATAGGAGTTCAGTGTCGCTTTGGTTGTGAAGTTGTAGAAAGTGAAAGCGTGGATATGAAAAAGTTTCACATCAAAGAGAACCTAGCAGATGCATTAACCAAACCAATCAACACTGACAAGTTCATATGGTGTAGATCCTCATACGGCTTAGCAGAAACGTAAGCAGCATGGAGATGGTAAGTATAGATGAAAGATTGTGAAAACGTAATTATTTTAATCAAGTCTCAAAGTGGGAGAAATATCGGTAAATAGTGTTAGTAGTTGTTGGTAAATAAAAGTTTGAAAGAAGAAATAAATTAAGTAGGAAGTTGGTGATGGATGGCAATTAAAATTGGTGCTTTGGCTCTCTTATAAATAAAGGCACCTCTCCACCATGTTCATTATCCCACAATCATCTCATAATCCCATCTTCCGTAATCTCTTTTAATTCAATCTCATGTTCTAAATTATTTAGTTTCTTCTTATTTGTTAAAAAAAAAATGTTGTATCTCCTAATTTTAAGAAAGAGTAAAACTTATTCTCTCTTTATAATTAGAGAGAGGCTGTAATCCCATTTTCATAGTGAAACTCTCTTATACTTACCCCGTGATTTTACTTCAATTTGTTTGATAGTTTTTCACATAAAATCTATGTTATTTATTTTCTTTTAGTTTTTCATATATATTTTTAATTAAGATACTGTTTTAATCTATAATTCTCTACAATATTTTAGACTATTTACATTTTATTTAAATGCATATCAAAAAGTGGTTTACGAATATTTTTTTTAAATAAATATATCTTTTGAACAAGTATTTATCCCTTATTTAAGAAAGAAAAATTTGAGAGTGTCAAAGGTTTAACACTAGTAATAAATAGATTATACAAATAAAATCATCATTATATGGTTAAAAAAAATCAAGTATCAAATGCCTTTCATAAAAGAGTTCTATAATATGCTCACAAGTCTCAATTTTTATGACATGTAACAAAAATAAAATCCGTCTTAAATATGTTGGACAATATCAAAATAATTGCTGTTTCTGAATTCTGGCTCCATTCGCCGGCAAAATTTTAATCCCACAACCAATACGTCACTGTTTTCTAATGGAGCCCATGCAGAGGGAGTGTTGTTTTCTTCAGCTATTTTCAGAATAACACGGTATTAAAAGGAAGAAGATGATGCTGGATATACTTTTGCCGCCTACTAACCACCAAAGAATAACGAAGCAATTGGTTTTTGAGTTGAGTTTTCTCTCCGATATCTCTTGTGGGTTTAGCAATTCTTTAACTTTTGTCTTTTTAGTGATTGACTAAGATTTTAATGCTTCCTCAAACTTTCTTCATGGATTTTTTTTTTTAAATTTTTTTTCCAATTTTGGGATATTTAGAGGAGATTAATGGCATATTTTCCATCTAGGTGGTTGTCTTATCTTTCAATACTATATTGTTAGGATTAAGCTGTTTGCTCTATAGGCTATATCTCTGAATTCGATTTGGTTGAAAATTGCATTTTCTTAAAGAAATTGTGTTTGGTTTGGTGGGTCCATTAACTTTTATCCTATAGTTCTATAGTTCTTATCATCTGATTCTTATTCATTAATAGCAGTTATTTTGTTTCATAAAAGGTTCAACATACCTTGTTTTGACTTGTGAAAATGGTAGAGAATTTTTTTAGTCCTCCCTCCATTAGAACTAGGCTTTCATTTGAATTGTCTATGAAGCGATTAGGTGGGGATGTTTTGACTACTGAAAATTCTAGAGAACTTTCAGCAAAATGCGAGATGTTGGAAGGTATATATCACTTCGATAATTTAGTTAAGATTTCGATTATCAAGTAGTGGTTAAATTTTTAATTTTTATTTGTATGATAATTATACAATATTAATTAATATCAAATATATCAAATATCCCATTAAATAAAATACAAATTTTATATTCTATCATTATTGCTCTGGTATAATAGTTTTGCGACATTTTGAAAGTGGTGCTGCGACCATGGCTAGAATCCCCTTTATCAGTGCTGGAGATGATCCCGGACAACACCCAAACTCAGGTATACACAGAATTTTCCTCTTTAATGCATCTATTTGAGTTTTTATTTGGTAAAGAATGAAAATTCAGTTGGGAATAGGGGGAATGAAGAAAGAAATTTATAAAAAATAAATAAATAAATAAAGACAACTGTCCGCTCACTGGCATACTTGCTTACCAAGATGTTAGGATGTACTTTTTTTTAATATTAATATTTTATTAGATATTTGTTATACAAAATATATCAATTAAAATTATATGTCACTTAATATTTAAATGCCAATATTTATTATATAACATACATCGGCCGAGATTATACATTGTTGGAGAAATTTAGAATTGATGGATGTTTCACGATAGAATAGACATTGTCTGGTATAAGTTAGAGGGTGTAAAATTATATAGTATTTAAAGATAATTTTTATTGTCAATAACATTATTTTGGTGCAAATAAGTTTTATAGCGAACTACTCTCTAGCATTTAATGTCTTGGTGTTTTTAGGGTACACTCTTTAATATAGAATTTTAAAATAACTATTTTACACTTTTATTTAAGGTAATAAGTAGCATCTATTTATAAATGCTAAGTACCTTTTCCTTTAAAATACAATCCTTTATATACACATTTTGATTCATGATTATTGGATCAAAATTTAAATTTGATTAATAATTTAAAGTAAACCATTACTTTTTTAAATGAAGAGTTGTCATGAATGACTATATTATTTTATATATAATATAAAAAGATATAATCTCATGAATGGTTGCATATATAATATGTGTAAAAATGAGAGAATATATTTCTTTGTATTTCATTAAAAATAAGAGTACAATATTTAAGAGATGAGACAACCCTAGAAATGAAGTTAACTACATAACTATTAATGTTTTCCTATTCTACGCCTATTATATGTATACACTTATTATATACATTTTAACAATTTCCCTCAAACTGGAGCATATAAATTATATGCGCCAAATTTGTTACAAATGAAATCAATTTGAGGACCCCTGAGAGATTTAATAAGGATATTCACTAGCTGGTTATTTGAGCTAACATGATTGGCAAAAAATACAGTCAGACAAAATCTTCTCCCGAATAAAGTGACAATTAACATCTATATGCTTAGTCTTTTCATGAAATACCGAGTTGTATAAAATATAAAGTGCAGCTTAATAATCACAAAATAACTTCATTTGTGAAATATTTATAAATTTTAATTCTTAGATCAATTGTTTCAACCATATAAACTCACATGTTGCTAAGGCCATAGTACGATATTCTGTTTCTACACTTGACCTGACAACACGTCTTGTTTCCTACTTTTTTATGATACAAGATTACCCCCAACAAAATATAATACCTGTAGTAAATTGTTTATCTGATGGAGAACTTACTCAATCTACATCTGAGTATCCAACAACCTATGTGTGACCTTTATTCTAATACAACAAACTTTTGTCTGGCGCATCTTTGATATACCGTAAAATTCGGATAACTGCATCTCAATGACTATCACATGGAGATTGTAGAAACTGACTAACAACATTGAGCGAAAAGAAAATATCAGACCGTGTGATGATGAGATAATTAATTTTACCAACCAGCCTTCGATATCTCCCAGGATCTGTAAGAGGCTTCCCTTGTCTAGGTAGAAGTTTGTTATTAAAATTCATAGGAGAATCTATAAGTCTACAGTCTAACATCTTTGTTTCTTCCAAAATCTCCAACGCATATTTTCTTTGAGAGATAACAATCCCAAACTCAGATTGAGCAACTTCTATACTAAGAAAATATCAAAGCAGTCTTAAATCTTTAGTCTAAAAATGATGAAACAAGTGATTTTTTAATTACTTAATATCATCCTGATTATATCCTATAATGACAATATTATCAACGTAGACTACCAAATATATGCATTGGCCCTATGGTGTATGTCGATAGAAAACAAAATGATCTAATTCACTTTGAATCATGCCAAACTCCTAGATAACGGTACTAAAATGACCAAACTATGCATGAGGAAACTATTTCAAACCATATAAAGAGCGACGAAGTTTACATACCAAATTAAACTCCTCCTGAGCAACAACCCATGTGGTTACTCTATATATATATTTCTTCTTGAAGTTCACCATAAAAAATGCATTTTTGATATCAAGTTGGTGCAAAAACCATTGACAAATAGCGGCCATAGACAAGAACAATCAAACAGATGAAATTTTTGACAGATGAGAGAAAGTCTTGTAATAATCCTGCCCATAAGACCGAGTGTACCCTTTAAAAACCAATCATTCTTTTAATCTATCCACCTAACTATTGGGTCTAACCTTGATAGTGTAAACCCATCGACAACCTACCGTAGAGTGTCCTAGTGGCAACTGAACTAATTTCCATGTACCATTAGCATACAAAGCAGCCATTTTCTCAACCTTTACCTGATGCCAACTAGGATGTGAAAGAGCCTCAAGAAAAGTTTTAAGAATAGAAACAGAAGATAAAGTGGACACAAAGGCATAATATGGTAAAGATAAACGAGGATAACTAAAAAAATTATATATAGGATGAGGATTGCAAGTAGATCGTATACCTTTATGAATAGCAATGGAAAACTGGTCATCAAGAGACAAGATTGCAGCCATAGAAGAATCTGGAATAGGTAGTGAGTCAACAAAAGTGCTAGGAATAGTATTAATGGCATCACCCATAGGATCAACGTCAGAAACAGTATTAATGGCATCACTTGTAGGATCAATATGAGCAAGACTACCACAAGTCGGATATAGAACGTCAGATTCTGACTCAGATACTGGTGCCGTAAGTGTCACAAAAGAGGAGCAATATAAAAAAACTAAAAGAACCTCTGTTACTATCTGTTTATCAGAATAAAATGATGAAAAGAAATGAGAAGACTCTAAAAATGTGACATCAACAGACAAAAAATATCGATGTGTGTTAGCAAAATAACACCTATACCATTTCTAAAGACGTGAGTATCCTAGAAAGATACACTTGATGGATAGAGCGGATAACTTGTCCTAACTAGGAGAAAAGATATGAACAAAGTATGTGCGACTAAAGACTCAAGGTCAGAGAGGATACAATGGCTGATTGGGATGTAAAATAGAATAAAGGACTTCATTTTGTAAGACTGATGAGGGCATACGGTTAATAAAAAAATAAGTAGTAAGGACGGCGTCGGCCCAAAATTAGAGAGGAACATGATTGTTGATAAGTAAGGTGCGAGAAATTTCAATAAGGTGTCTATTTTACGCTCGACAACTCTATTTTGTTATGGAGAGTAGGCACAGGAAGACTGATTTAAATTCTCTTAGAAAGCATGAATTTAATAAAGGGAGTAGAAAAATATTTACGTGCATTATCACTACGCAATGTATGTATAATAGTAGAGAATTGTGTCTTAATCTCAGCACAAAAGGACTCAAAGATTAAAAATAGTTCAGATCAATCTTTCATTAAAAATAACCAAGTGCAAGTGAATAATCATCAATAATCTTAGAAAATATTTAAATCCTAAAACAGAAGAAATTCGACTAGGACCTTAAATATCAGAATGGACTAATTCAAATAGGGGCGAAACCTGATTATTGACTAGCTTGAGAAACTACCCACAAAAGTGTTTCTAAGTTGACACAACTCACAATTTAAAGATGAGAAACTAGAGAGATCCATAACCATTGTTCAAAGTTTTGACAACCTCGGATGTCCTAGACGATTATGAAGAAGTGTTGGGGGTTTGGTAATAGTGCATGCGATAAATGGTTGCGAAAGACCGAGATGATAAAGCCTCTATGACTCACGTCCTTTGCCAATCATCTATCCCGTATTGCGGTCCTGTATAACAACAGAGTCATCAACAAAGGTGGCACAATTTAAAGAGTGAGTAAGTTTACTGACATATATAAGATTAAAAGGACAATATGAAATATAAAGAACAGATTCTAAAAGTAATGAGGGAAGAGGATGTGCCTGACAAATTATTTTAGTAGTAGTTGTGGAGCCATTGGCTAAAGTTATAGACAGTAATGACCTAGATTTAAAAGTATGAGAAAGTAATCGAAGGTTACCAAAAATATGATCAAAGGCACTAGAATCAAGGATACCTGGTCCTAGAGAGAATGACTGAGTAAGGCAATTAACCGAATTACCACTATATACAATGGAAGAAATGGAAGAGGTAGACTGTTTAGCCACTTGGTATTTAAGATAATCCTTGTAGTCAGTACCAATAAGAGTCAATGATGAATGTTTCTTATTCGTAGTGTTAAAGTGATGAGATTGAGCGAGGTTAATAACTTGGGGAGGTCGTCCACGTAACTTGAAGCTCTCAATAGCCATATTTAATCACAAATTGGAGAAAATGAGGATTAATGAGGTACTGACAATCCAAGAATAATTTGTCGACAACATAGTGGCCGTTTTGTGGCAACGGCGGCAACCGCCAATAAGTGACAGTGACCGTCAGGTTTTGCACACCGACTTCGTTTGAAGATAATGGCATCGGCAGTGAGAGCTCACACGCGCCGGAGAAGCAGATCGAAAAATGATGAACCAAGAATAGGGGCGGTGCGTGCGGTGGCCGATAACTATGGGGCTACCGTAAAAGTGATCGTCGGCGTTGTCTGAAGGCAGAGACATCGACAATGAAAGTCCACGCGCTCTGAAAAATTAGGTCAGATTCCACTGGGTGGCAACGGGTCCGACAGGGTTTCAATGCCTGTCTTCTTGGGATTTCGCAGTCGAGTTACTAGTGATCTCAAAACTGAGGACACAACCACCAAAAAAATAAGTAAGAAAGCACGGTGGCCGAAAAAAGAACAATTGACCTCACCAAAAAAAATTAGAGATCAAAGAGAGCACAATGGCTCTAATACCATATAAAAATAAGAGAATAGGTTTCTTTATATTTCATTATAAAGAAGAGTACAATATATAAAAGAGGAGACAACTCTAAAAAGAAAATTAACTACATACTTATTAATATTTTTCTATTCTACGCCTACTATATATATATACACCTACCATAAATATTTCAATAGAAAAGAAACAACTTTCAACTAATGTGTATTTTAAAATATATATAAAATCTCCAACATACATTACTTAATATTTACGTACATTTGAATTCACACTTTCGCAATGAGAGAATTTAAAAATAAATATGTATACCGAAACCTACACCTTTAAAATAAAAAGATTTGAACACCCGAATTCACCCTTCTATAATAGGAGAATCTAAAACCGAAAAAAAAATATTTATATTACCCTGAACCTATTAAAATTCAAACCGTTAACTAAAACTAAAGGGTATATGGGCTTTGCCATATGAACAAAGCAGCTGAGTGTGATGTCAAGATGCCCTTAGTTTCTCTTGAAATGCTAAAATGAAGGTAGTGTATTGAAATAATCAGTTGGGCTTACGTGTCATGTCATTGCAATTTGTTAAAATTACATCAATTAACGGTCTTACAGCAATTAAAAATAAAATAAGAAATTTAAAATAATAATAATAAAAAGAAAATTAGATTATTTCATTTGACCTTTCTTAAGATTTAACTAAAATACAAGTAAAATCTTAAGAGTCACCAATAAGTAATTGCTGTAAGAAGAAATTATGGTATTACAATTCTGTAAGACCTTGACAATTTGCACTCTCACTTGATGTTGCATGTGATTGGATTGTACATCACCATAGACTTGCTCCCTTGAATTCTTCACAAACATACAAGAGCAGAAGCTAGTGACCTCATGTCATGTGGATTACATTTAGTCTCATTTAAAGATACATTAGAAAATTTTGCAGCAGAAGAAGAAATTAAGATGTTACAGAAGCAGAAAAATTGTTGCTCCACTCTTACAATTTATACCTCATCCACCTAATGTTTCAAATTCATGCTAGTTCAACAGAGAACATTTGATTTCAAAACTCTTATTACTCGAACTAAAAAGAATCTTTGATCATAAGAACAGAAATTTACTGGCAACAGACATGCAGGCAAAGTGGCGCAGAAAAAGTCTTAAAGAGGTAATGATCAACATAACAGCAAAAGACGGGTGAAAGAGAAAATGAATTCCAAATCCACTCTTATTAATAATAAAGCCAAAACATATAACTCAAGAGGAAATATTTACAGTACAGTGCAAAGAATCAGGAAAATGTCACGGATTGTATCTCAAAAGCCAGCCAGCATATAATATCAGTGTATTTACAGTCTTTGCAAAGCCAATTAGAGAATGCCCCAAGCTTTTCTCTACCGGATGGTTTTTATCTTCATCATTCTACCGCTGACAGGCATTAAGGAAAAAATTCTTAAAAACCATGGCCAATGAGCTCTTAATTTTGACTTCTAATAGATATGCTGTTCAAAACTCCTATGCAGGTACCCAACAGGAGGAAGCATTGATAATCCTTCCCTTCCATCCTTGCAACATCCAGTTACAGTCTTCATCTAATACAAAGTCTTCATGGTACCACGCGTCCAATTTAGTCCTAAGTTTCTTCACCAGCTCCTGGTCTAAAGGAAGTGATTTGAACCCAGCCCTCATGGTCCGCACCTGCCACTGCTTGTACGTCTCAGGCCTCTCAACCCTCTCCAAGCCCTCACATGCTATAACATTCATTGCCTGGCGTCCATAAAACTCTCTCTCATACAATAACCTCTCTGGATCATCACGGGGTATAGTAGTATCAAACAAATCAAACAATGAGGAGAAGTGAAAGACTGCTTCCCGAAAACGTGTGGTAAAGAAAGGAGCATTATAGGATCCATTAACAATAGAATTGACAAAGATATCTGGGTTTATCTTCCTGATTAAGTTCAAGACAGCATTCCTCGGACAGTTTACTTCCACGGTCTCCTCAAGTAGGTTCTTAAACCTGAGCAGACAGTTCACAGCAAGCACCTCATTAGTGTTAATCTTCAGGTCCTCCATTTGGATGGTCTCCCAGTTCAGTGATGCTATGCCATTGTACTCAAATGGAACATTGAAGCGCTCACAATATTTTGCCAAGCGACGACCTGTTTCCTCAATTCTTTCTGCTGGCCGGAAACCAGGTTGGGGAAACTCTATCCCAGTTATTCGTAGCTGGGGAGGCCCACCAGGTCTTCCTGAGAGAAGTTGAATGAGAATCGGCCATTGGAAACCATAAAGAATACCAAAATCTATAATGTGAAGAGTTGTTGCTTTCTCTGCTGCATGCATAATCATTTTGTTTGCAAAGAAAATAGCAAACTTCTTAAATGGACAGGAAGAAAAATACACTTTATAAGCTTTTAAAATATCAGCAGCTGATTTCTTGGGAGCGAGGGCCATAAAGAAACTTTTCATTCCAGTTCCGCTGCCAGCCAAACGTGCTTCAAGGCCATTGGCAAAGTAATAGGCCAGCCTCTGAGACCCATCACCAGAAGGGGAAGAGTGCTGCCTAATCTGCTTTAGTAGCTCATTAGCAGTCCTGAAATCATTTGAGGAGATTGCTTGTGCACAGAGAATCAGGAGAGTCCTCAAATCCACTGTTTCCTTTTTCCTGCCCTGCTTCTTTGAGCGAGATTTTCCACCAGCAGATCCATTTGATTGTCCATTACTCTGCGAACTGTTGTTTGCTCCAGTCTGCAAAGTTTCCGCACACATTAGAGGCTGGCCTTTAGGACCCATATGAAGCAACAGCACCTTATCGAACATATCTGATAATTCACTCTCTTCCACATTAAGAGCAGACTGCTTGTTACTCCTCTCTTCTTCTTGATCCAAATCCTCCCGCCGATGATTCTTTCTACCCCTTGTCTGTTCAGGCGAGTTCTCCCTCTCATCCATCTCTACCTTGACTACCACCTTGGAAGCATCATTCTTTTGCTCTGTAGGAAGACCATAGCTTTCTAAATCGATAACTAGCTGATTACCAGTAGGAAGGAACTTACTAGCTTCCTCCAACCCTCTCTTGAACTGCAGGATAGACTCCTTGTCACTGTACATATTCTGAGACAAAAGCTCATTCACAGAACTCATCATCCCAAGGCCAACAGCAGTCATACTCTCCGGTGGGTTAATTGAAACATGAGAACTGGGCTGCTGTAAATTGGATTGGGAATGGTAATCACCAAGGGGAGGAGTGTGCAACACAGAAGGATTACTCTCTTCAACATCACCAACCAAGAGGGTATTGACAAAATTACTAGTACCACTACTAGTGCTAGTAACAGCACCATTATTACTATTAAAATCACTACTACTGTTAGAAAAGCTATTACTACTCTCTATGTTCTCCGTGTTTTGGTTGACAAAAAGTTGGGATTTATTTCTCAATGAAGAATAGTATGGATGCGTCTCACCAAGTACTTCATACAATGATGTCTCAGTGGCTTGTAGAGCCAATGGATCATAGAACATACATGGCTTCTCCTCCATATTCTCTTCCATAAGCATCTGGCTTATGTACTTGAGAACTGGATCAAAAGAATCACTATCATCCAGGGGAGAGGAAGCCTCTCCCCCTGGAGTCCAGCCCGTGGATGAAGCAAATGAGCTTTCATCCAGGCTCAAACTCGTAGAGGCCCCAAAAAAGTCTGGGCTCATGGTAGAGGATGGTGTACTTATACCAGGATTAGGATCAGGAGGATTAAAAGGGATATCCAAAAAGTTGGGATCTGGAGAAGGTATAGTGAATTTGAATCCATTTTCCGTATTTGAGTACTGATTTGCATTTGGGACAAGGGTTCCATCATCAATTTTGAAACCGTTGATGAAATCAGAGAATCCACTGGAATTTGGATCCATGAACACCAACAAATCAGATCCTAGTAACAAAAGGCAACTCTAGAAACCTCAACTCTAACATTAAATGAAGATAAGATACAATACAGCTAACCCTTTTATCAATCTACAAACCACTAACTTGGAATATGAAAATTTATCAACTACTTAAGCTACCACTAAGAGAAAAAAAAGAGAGAGAGAGAGAGAGAAGCCAATCAAACTGTAGACATATTCCACGAATTAAAACAGACCCAGATAAAGAAAATAAAATAAAACGAAAGCGAAAACTTTTCAAGTTCAAAGGAACCTCAGATATTCAAGCATGTTGCAAGACTCTCACTAAGAAGCAAAGCGATTGAACCAGAAACTTGAACAGCCACAGAAGCAGCAAGTAAGGTGGTAAGCTTTCTATATAAAGCAAAAGCAAAAGCAAAAGGAGGATCTTTTGTTATGAGAAGGAAATTTCTAGGAAGAGAGACCGTGAACCTCTTAAAATTTTGGTCAAGCCAGGCCCTCTGTGATAGTACGGTCTGCCTTTGTGCCCATTTGAATGTCAATATGTTTAAGGCTGCATTTGACTAGATTTTGTCTAGAACTCTTTGATGCAATACAGTGAAGACAACAAGATCTACCATTTCCTGGTACACCATCAGCGCCAAATTTCGAACCTCACATGCAAATCATGCGGCTTAGGATCGTCACCTTTATATGCTTTCTGGGCCCATATCTTGTTGCTGGGCCCCACCAATCCTGTACCGTTCAACTTAGGAATAGTGAACGGCACTAAGTCAAACGTGGGTCCAGCAAATTTACCCGTGAATGTAATCTTTGTTACTATTAAAACAGTTTTGCAGTGTGAAAGTGTAAAAGCCTGTCTGAATTTTCAGTATTTATGTAATCAGTTCAAAATTTCTGTTATTTACTAAAAATTTGACTTGAAAGTAATGAAATTAGAAGTCATGTACAATTAAACCCTTTTCAAAAAAATTGACCCCTTTTGCTTTGACAAGGTAAAACAAACTTAAAATCAGGGAAAGTTAACCAACAGTTACTTTAAGACGGGGGGATGACTTGGGAACCAACCTAGCTCTTGCCCTTGATTGTTGTAATTTTTGTTTGGTCAAAAGAGCTAACCATTTTCTGGGATTTTGTGAAGCTTGAGAAACAAGTCTTTCTTTCCTTCAATCTGCAATTCATCGTTCATAATGACATTACTCTTCCAAACAATTAAAGAGTGAGAAAGCAGCCCAAATCTTCCAAATTCCTGACGCATAATTTGACATTTTCTTAGAAAATGTCAAGGATGGATCTATACCCACGTACTTGGTGCATGCCTCCCTGATGTCATCATGCTTATGTTGATTGCTGAGGCGTGTGTTCATTGTCCAAATATTGTATACATGCATCTTATATATAATATACATAATAAAACATAAAAATTAAATAATAAATATAAATTTATATATATTAATTAAATTAATATAAATTAAAAATATATTACTATTAAAATCTTTAAATTAAATTTTATTTAGAGTTTGTATAAAATAAACTCGTTATAAATTTTAATAATCAGAGGTGAATTTGATTATCTAAAATAATAATTTATAATTTAACATTGATTTAACACTTAAACTATTAGATTAAATTTAATTTAACTTAAATATAATTTGATTTTAATCTTGTTCAATACTTAAACAATTAGAACAAACTTTTATGTTGTTATGATGAAAAACTTTAATAGAAAAAAAAAAATTGGTCAAGAAACACTTGAATCTCAAAAACAAAAAAACAATTTCAATTCTTCTCTTTTTCTCAAAAATTGGCCAGCTATCTTAATGTTTTAAAATTTTAATTTCATTTAACTATATATACAAATAAATTTATTTTTAAAATCTTTTGAATTTTATTTAGATTTAATTTTATTTAACCTAATTCTAGAGTTAATAATTAACTAAGATTAGTTAAACTTTATTTAATAATTAAATATAATAAAATATTTTAATTTTAACTTAACTTTAAAGTTAACAGTTAATCAAAGTTAAGTTAAACTTTTACTTAATAATAAAATAATAAAATATCTTAATTTTAACTTAACTCTAAGGTTAACAATTAATCAAAGTTAAGTTAAATTTTATTTAATAATTAAATAATAAAATATCTTAGTTATTTAATAATTAAATAAATAATTAAATAAAATTATTATTATACCCTTACTAGGTTACCAAATTGACCCAAATAAGTTTAATTTTAACTATATACTTTAATTAATTTTATCACAATAATTTGCTGATTTTATTGGATTGAACTATTTACTCTAATACGTTGGTCTAATACACAATCAGTACACTTCATATTATAGGACTCGTAAGGTTTATACCTAATTTGTCAAATAAAACTATTTAATGAGTCCGTGATCGATGCCTCACACACACATCGCAGATATTACAAATCAACGCGTTAAACTATACAAATTGAGTTCATTACGCATACATATAATCTTTTTATTATTATACCCTAGATATGTGAGGATATAGATCAACACCATCAAATTTCTATTAATTCATCCAAAAACTTATATATAGATTCGTATCTCTATAAATAATATATACAACACTTTTATAATATTATTTCTCATACAATGTCTGTAATATTATAATATATATATTTATAATATATAATTTTATTTAAAATATTTATTATATAAATATTAAATAATTAATATTTATATAATATTAAAATAACACGTAAACACTAATTCTAACAAATTAGTCACTAAACATTTACTCTTAATCATTGATTTATACTTATTTTGTTTTCATGTATATGTACTTAGAAGTATTTATCAGCATGGGTGATGTTGATCACTTTATCATACGCAACTTTAAAAAAAAATTGTAAGCAATAATTTTTAACTAAATTCTACGTATAAAATCTTTAGAGTTACACATTAAAAAAATGAGCAGTATAACACTTCGAATCAAAATCTCATTCATAATCAATTTTCACATAGATTGTTGCTCACCTCTCTCTTATAAATTAGGTACTTTAGAGTGAATTGAGCACTAAAATTCGTATAAAAGATGTTTTAAAATGTACTAAACTCTTAGAAAAATGTACTAGAAATTGTTTGTTTGGATCTGCTAGGATGTGTTTGGTTACCATTTGGTGCGGCCACCAAACATTTTATCCCGAAATTTATTAATGTGAGCTGTTTATTATAAATTTACATTCACAAGTCTACAACAACATAAACAAGGTACTTGATCCTGATTCGACCTCTTTCACCAACCTCAATCTTTTTTATTATTTTGTTGACCGAAAACTCTAAGATGTGAGTCAAATAGTCAAAGATTATTATTCATCCGAGATCAGCACCCAGAATTATTTTATCACAAAAAAAGATTTAACAATTGATTTTTTTTTTTTAATTGTTCTGATCATTATACCATCTCTCTTTCACATCTAATTTTCTATTAAGGCTATGGTTATTAGTTGATCAAATTATGACAAAAAGAATGATGCCCCCCCACAACTGACAAAACATTGAACATCAACAATTTGGTGAGTAATGTTTCGCTTTCCGTCAGGTTTCCTAGGAAAATTCAAGGGTTTTGTATAATATAATCTGTTTCATTTCTTTATTAACAAGATTGCTTTTGGCATATTTTGTTCACACAGGTAAGGTCTTAGCTTTTTGCTTGGGGCTTAAGGTAGCAAGCAATTAGACTTAGCGAGCAAAACAAGTACTAGTGAGGTGGAATGGTAGTTGCAGCAGAAGAATTGAAACATGGGTTTATGAACAGAGACTTCAGTTTTATGGAAACATTGACAATAAATTCTCCCAGCTACAAGATGATAAGGCAATAGCCATCCTATTGTCAATTTTACGCCCTTCATTGGCCAAATGAAATTCAGCTCAGTCAAGCAGAGCAACTGCAGCATGGTATTCATTTTTCAGGAAGTATATTTAACAGTTCCACAAACAAGAACGAAAAAGAATTGAGCAACAACCATAAGTGAATGCCATGGAGGAGCAATAATATGTGTCAAGAGCCAACACCTTATCTACACCACGATGTATCATCTATTTTACTGATTAATAAAAGATAAGCTGCAAGAGAAGTTTAGTTACAAGGTAATTAATAATGGATCTACCACTCAACTGCTATCAAATTTAAGCTTATATAAGAAACTACAAATCAAGGGAGAGCTATTACACAAAATATTAGGTCAAAAGTGTAAGTCTGACAGTTTCACACCACTAAACACAGTGGTGCCGAATTGCTACTCCTACACATCACCCCTCACTCTAACAGAAGGCAAGTCCCAAACATTGCCCAAACACGTATGATATTGTCCAGGAAGCCGTCATGAACTCCTCACTAACTCCATCAAGTCCCAAACATTGCCCAAACATATACGATATTGTCCAGGAAGCCTTCATGAACTCATCACTAACTCCATCATTGAAGGTTGCTTCTGAACTCGGAAAACACCATTTAGTTTCCCTCTTCCAGAGGTCTAGTCCTATGCAGGTACCCAAGCAGAGGAAGCATAGACAATTCGGCCCTTCCATCCCTGCAGCATCCAATGCCCATCCTCGTCAATTGTAAAATCATTGCAGTAACAATCCTTTAGCTTACCCCTCAACTTCCTCATGAGTCGAGGATCTAAAGGCAGCTGCTTGAACCCAGCCCGTGTGTTGCGAACCTGCCACTGTTTGTATGTCTCAGGTCTCTCAACCCTTTCCAAGCCCTCACATGCTACAACATTCATAACCTCCCGGCCATAAAATTCTTTCTCAAACATCAATCTCATCTGATTTTCACGGGGTATATTCACATCCCACATATCAAATAATGCAGAGAAATGGAAGAGTGCCTCCCGGAACCGTGTGACAAAGAAGGGGGCATTGTAGGATCCATTGACAATAGCTTGGATAAAAATTTTTGGATTTACCTTCCTAATTAAGTTCAGAACAGCGTTCCTTGGACTATTCACCATAACTGTTTCATCAAAGAGGTTCTTAAACCGGAACAAACAATTCACAGCAACAACCTCATTGTCTTTAATTTTAAGGTCCTCAAGTTGGATGTTTTCCCATTTCTTTGCAATGGCATTGTACTCAAATGGGACATTGAAGCGCTCGCAATATTTTGCCAAACGACGCCCTGTCTCCTCAACTCTTTCTGCAGGCCGAAAACCATGCTGGGGAAGCTCTATCCCTGTAATACGTAGCTTGGGAGGTCCACCATTTCTCTTCGAGAGACGAAAAATCAGAGCAGGCCACTGGAAACCATACAGAATACCAAAATCAATGATATGCAGAGTTGTTGCTTTCTCTGCTAATTCCAGAAAAGTATGGTTTGCAAAGATGATTGCAATCTTTTTGAATGGGCAGGCTTCAATATAAGTTTGATAAGCTTTTAACATGTCAGTGGCTGATCTTCTTTTGGAAGAGAGAGCAGTGAATATCTGAGCCCCAGTGCCATCTAACCGTGCTTCAAGGCTATTGGCAAAGCAATGTGCCACCCTTTGAGTTCCATCACCAAAAGGTGAAGAGTGCTGCCTAATCTGTTTAAGCAGTTCATTAGCAGTCCCACGATCACCTGATGAGACTGCTTGTGCACACAGAATCAGAAGAGTTCTCAAATCCACCACTTCTTTCCTATTGCCTGGTTTCTTAGCACGATTCTTCTCACCACTAGATCTGTTTGTTTGCCCATTCTGCGGCGATTTCTTGTTTGCACCATCATTTTGTGCAGTCTCATCAAGAATACATATGGGCTCCTTTCTGCGATGACAGATCAACACTCTATCAAACATCTCTGATAGCTCATCCTCGTCCACGGAAAGTGCTGATTGTTTGTTACTCCTCTCTTGTTCTACATCTGAATCTTCTCGATCATGATTATTTTTTCCTCTCAACCCAATAGGTGACTGCTCTCTCTCATCCCTTTCTGCCTTCACTACCACATTTGAAGCCTTTTCCTCCAATTCAGGAGTGAACGTGTCCTCTAGATCAACAACCAGTGCATTAACTTTTGGAAGAAACTTACTAGCTTCCTCTACCCCTCTTTTGAACTGAGACGCCAAGTCACTTTCACTAAACAAGTTTGGAACTAGAAGTTCACTCACAGGAGATGGTAATAACCCATTGTTAACATTATGAGCAAAACCATTTTGATAGTGCACTGATGAGGGCATGCCATACTTTGCAGTGGAATGAAACACAAAATCACTGGGAAAAGGCATTTGTAACATAGACGGTTTAAATTCCCCATTCTCACCAACCCAAAAAGGATCAACCAAGTGGCTAGTACTGGAACTAGGGCTACTATTACTACCATGATCACTAAAACCACTCGAAAAATACCCATCCAGGCTGTCAACATTAATTGGTGGAGGTTGATCAGAGGAAAGAGGGTATTTCTCACCAAGAACTTCATAGAGTGACTTCTCTGTGGCTTGGAGAGCCAACGGATCATGAAACATACAGGGCTTCTCTTCCATGCTCTCTTCCATAAGCATCTGGGTGATGTAAGCGAGAAAATTTTCCGAGAAGTCATCAGAAGGAGAAGACGACTCTCCCTCCCGACTCACACTAGATGACTGAACAGAATTGCTAGAGTCTGGTTCTGGCGGTACTAATAGACTATCCACAAAACTCATATCCAAAGAAGGATCATCCGAAACAAATTCGGCTCCATCTTCAAAATTTGTGTACCCATTTGAATTGGTCACAACTGTATCATGACTAAAATTGAAACCATTTACTGAACTGGTGAATCTTGTGAACTGTGAATCCATAACCATCTATGCTCTTCTCAATGCTGAAAAAGACTAAGAACCCAATTCAATAATCTAAACTTGTAGATAAAACCAGATCACAGCTTATGAAAATGATTAAACTTTACAGACACAAAACAAGATTCTTTAATCCCAAAGTACCCACAAAAGATACATCATGAAACTTTGAGAAATTGACCACCGAAGCACAAACCCTTCTTAACATCATGACCTTAGCATAACTAGAACTTACACATAATCATACAAAACAGAAATCAAATAAAACACATAAAACTAACCATAAAGGTTTTTTCTGTTTTTTCTTTTCTAACTTATGTAAGCATAAAATTTGACTCTAATTGAACTTAGAAGTAAATATTTAATGACAAAAAAAAGAAGCTCTGAGAAGCTGTTGATACCTGGAGAGCCTCGAATTTAGGGCAAGACAATGAAGCTAAGATAAAACGCGTTTTGTTGCTTTTTATCTCTACCCAAGTAATCAACTTCCCCAAAAAGAATCGTTTTCAAAAAAAAAAACTACCCAAAAAGAAACTTAATCATGAGTTTGACACAAAATATCAACAATGCCACCGTCCAAGAAAAATGGTTCTTTTATGTTTGGAATTTTTTAAATAAATTTTATAATAATATAAGTTTTTAATAAAAAAATATATGGTAATCACTTTCTTTTAAATAGTTAATCACAATTGTTAACAAAAAAAAAAAGAAATAAAGTAATTATTTCAATAAACAAACTATTAAAAATTCTGCCATGGAAGTAAATAGAAATTTTTTTGACTAAAAATAAAACTTTTAATTTATCAGTCACTTGCTCATGATCTGAGCCTGCTCTCCTCTGCCTTTGTGCACTGGGCCCACGTAAACAATGCGCAGGGCAAGATCAAGATGCGTGATACGTCAAAGTGGGTCCCGCTTGGTAGACGGGGCAGTGAATTGGCCAATGTAAAAGCAGAGTAAACGGATCGTTAATTGACTTTGTGTTTACTTTTATACACAGTTCACCTTCTGATTAGCGGTTCACACTAAAAGAAAAGAGAAACCCGTGTGTCGACGATCACGCAAGCACCTCCTTAGTTTTCTTTTTTAAATTATTTGACCTTTTTGTAGAATAAATTATTTAACTTTTTTTCTAACATAACATATTACATTAGGGTAAATCGTACAGACGACATTACATTATTTTTGTATCGTATTACACTCAAAGATGCATACATGTTTTACATTGAAAAGAAATATATTAATATTATTGTTAGATTTATGTTTATATGTCATTTTTTTATTAATAAATATTTATTATTTGTATTTATATTTATATTATCACTATTTCACTAAAATAGTTTATTGTATTTAATATATTATAAAATATTTATAACATTTCAGACATTTTATGATTTAAAAAAAAAATTGATTTGATTTAAAAAAATTAAAATTAAAATTAAAAATTAATAACACTGAGAGTTAAAAATACTAAAAGTTATCACTAATAAGAATTAACATGTTATAAAAGTCAGTGAAATCTAAAAAGTTAAAGTCTTGTCTGAAATGAGATGAAAACTTGATAATATATTAGTAATGACGTAGTTGCAAAGAGTTACAGACAGTGTTATAAAATGTTATTATACAAATATGTTTTTAAATATTATGTTCCTAATCTATCTTCACTTATGTGGGTCTGTTGGTAAAAACTTTATTATATATAGATCAGTATATGTCTATATCTTAATGGTTTAGATGATTAGTCTTAGTAGACCATGAGTTTAGTAGAAACTCGTATAGAAATACAAGTATTCAATAAGGACTGGGTATTGAACAGACTTAAGAGAATCTCCAATAGACATCCCATAAAGCCATCAATGAATAGTCTTCTCGAGTTGAGTAATATTTGTAATCCTTTGACATAAGCACCACGGTAGGCTTGTGAGTGATCCACCATACTTTGATTCCACACATATCAAAAATCTTTCATGGTCTGACCATTGAGTGTTACTAGGTGTAGTCCGATGCTCATGGAGGTCGGTATGTGTAGATATGAGATCCATAAACTCATTTGAGTGATTAATATATCATGATGCTTCAAGATTGTATTTCAGAAAGTCTTACGGTCATAAGCAATAATACACGATAAAAGAGTTTTATTATATAGATAAATAATATCGCAAAAGTGTTTGTGAATATTATTTATTGAAATACAAATTTAGAGATAAGTTTATAGTCGAACATATAGAGACTTAATAGTATTGATCTATGTCTTAACTCCACCAGGATATATATGATGGAGGGATTATACGGATATATGATAACCTCAACTTGTATGGTCTAACACGCCACTTTATGATATTCGTAATATGTGTGTGGAACATTGTTCACAAACATGTGGAGAAGTTTTATATGATAAACTGGGCACGACCTAGAGAGTCTCACAATATAAAGTGTATTTGTTGTGCACTAGGGTGGCATATTGGATTGAACAATTTGATCTAAAAAATTCTAGCAAATCGAAAATTTGTTTCAGGTTTCCTCAAGGTGTGTACTTATCGAGACTTAAATATTAAGTGCATCACATAATTAATTAATAATAGTTGTTAACCAATAGAATGTTAACAAGTAGCATAATTTGGTTCATGAATTATTTTTATCATGAATTTATTATTTAACCGTGCTAATAAAAATAAGTGAGGTAAAAGTAATTATTCAAATTATTTTAAATAATTAATTAAATATTATATGGGTTATGTGCATTCATGACATAGGCCAATTGTACATAATGTGTAATTAAATTGTGTTTTACTTTAATAAAACATATTGGTGGTAATATGTAATGGCAGGGTATTGATTTTGTATTGTAATACAAATTGCACAAATAATATCACATGCCATGACAAAAGGTGGTGGATCAATATGGTGAGTGTCATTAATATTTTCACTTAAGCATGTTTTTTGTTAGGTCATGTATAACATTATGTGTTGGAAAAAGAATTGAATTCATTCATTCAACTTGTGAAAGAAAAATACGTAAGTGAGAGTTGAGAGAGAATCGACTTAATGTTTTTGGCAAGTGTTTTACACAAAAAGTTGTGAAGAACAAAATTAAAAACACAAAGTATTCATATCATTTTTCACTCTAAACAAAAACACTTATTGTTGGAACAAATTTGTGGTTGCTATTCTAGATTCACAATCCTACCAATTTTATTGTAAACTAGAATTGTACAACAACACACTTCAATGTGAGCTCAAGACTTGAAGATTGAAATTATTAAAAAATTAAAAGCTACCTTCAATTTAGGTAAGTATTATTTATTTATTATCTAATTTAAATTACATACATATATGAGATATATGTATATGAATATGTTAGATTTAGTATATTTTGTATGTGATACTTCCATTACGTGTAATAAAATTTTAAAATTACATATATACTCAATTAATCATACACTCACTTAATAATTACATCATAAAAGAAAATTTAGAGCACAATATACATCAGTTTCGTGCTAAAACACACTTAGAGATGTATACACTCTCTATATGAGGCAGAAATAAATTGACATTACATCACTTTTGTACTAAAGTATTCCCGGCGAGACATACACTCTTTATATGAGAATAAAATACACTCTACAATGAGAAAGAAAAATGTCCATATAAAGAGGGAGAATTTGTTACACAGCATGGCAGAGTGATGTAGTAGAATGTTAGATAAAGGAAATAGAATAAAGAATAAACTAAACTCGTATTGATTTTGAGAATATTCACAAATTTAAGACGTTAGATCTTGCTAATTCAATGAATACTAGAAATAACAAGAACAACTCAAATCAAAAATTCATTCTATAACTAAATAATCAAAATGACAAACATCATTCAAATATTACCCAAAAAAATACATATTTATACTAATAATTAATTATCATAAACCTACTTAAATAATTTTTTTATTAAAATAAGAATAACGACTTAAATAATAATTATTAATCTAATAAAATAAATTAAACTAAAATAACTAATTAAGATATTTTTAAAAATAATAAATTATAATTTAATTAATTTTTATAAATTTTTTTTAATATACAACACGCACTTACAAACCACAACATACGAATTCAATCCTCTCATTTGAGTGAACATCACAAAAGAGATTGTCAATTCTAACACTCTCTACTTTAATTTTTATAATTTTTAAGTAACATCAAAAAGTCAAAACCTCAACCAAACATAGAAAGGTGCGCTTAGGTAGGGTGCTTATGTAAATAGGGTATAATTAATTTAAAACAATAATTTAAAAAAAAAAGTTAAGATCTAAGAAGCAAGGGTAGCAGAGCCATTAAGAATATAGATAAAAGGAAAGGCCATTATTCGAAATAAACGAAGGGAGTGAATACTTAATTCGGGCAACAACTATCTCTTTATATTCTCTGTATCAAGTTTATATTATCGAGGTTAACTTTTGTTAAAACAAAGAAATGATTACAAAGTAAAATGAGTTGTTATAGTAATACAAACAAACGCGTCCAAAGTTAATTATGTGTCTATATTGAAAAAGTTTAGTATTTTTTTATTGTTTGAATTTTAAATTATATTTTTATTGTGTCCATCCATCTTGATGTAAATAAAATTTAAATTTTAAATCTCTTGATTTAATTCAAAAAAAATTTTTTGTTAATATTATAATTTAATAATTTAAAATTATATTTGAGTGCAATTTTAAATTGAAAACTAATGAGAAAACGACACAATGTCAAGAATATGATAGACGAACCAAAAAAAATACAAAATTGATTAGTCGAAAGTAAAGAGGAGCTCGAAAATGCGACCTAGAAAGCGTCAACCACTAAATCATGGTGGACTCATGATGTTAAAATTTGTACTTACGTGTCATCTTATTATGTATAAATATTTAATTATAGTATTTATACAATTTTTATTTCTAATAAAATCGTTATATTATTAATTATTAAATGATAAGATGTTTATAACGTTTCAAATATTGTATGATTTAAAAGAGTTCAGATTTGATCTAAAGGAGTTTATATCAGTGCTTACAATTAGCAACACTAAAAGTTGTAAGTGTTAAGAGTTAATAAAATCTAAGGAGTTAAAGTCTTGTCTGAAATGAGACAAAGACTTGAGAATATATTAGTAATGATGTAGCTGCAAAGCGTTGTAAATGGTGCTAGAAATGTCATTATGCAAGTATGTTCTCAAACACTATGTTAGAGATATAATTTTATCTATGCGGGTTTATCGGTGAAATTCACTAATATAGATTAGTGTATATTTATATCTGGATAGTCCAGATAGTTAGTCTTAACAAATCATGAACTTTGTGAAACTCATATGGAGATACAAGTATTTAGTGAGGACTAGGTACTGAACTGACTCACTATAACCTTTAATAGATTTCTTATAAAGTTATCAATTAAAGATTTTATCGACTTGAGTAGTATTTATAGTCCTTTGACCTAAGCACCATAGTGGATTTGTAAGTGATTCACCATACTTTGGTTTCACATATGTTAAAACAATTTATGATCTGATCGTTGAGTGTCGTTGGGTATGATCCGATACTCATAGAGTCCGGTGTACGTAGATATGGGATCCATCAGCTCATATGAGTGAGTTGTATATTCTAATGCTCTGAGATTGTATTTCATAAAGTTTTGTGGCCACAAACATAAACCCCAAAAAAATATTGTCTATAAGGATAAACTAAAAGTGATGATTATTCTAGGGTGTATGCATATAAGTAGTGTGTTCATCATTATAAATATATGTATCTCACACGATATTTATAGCAGCGAAAGTCAAAAATATAATTTTCTAAGTTGATAAACACAATAAAATTTTCATTTTATCACATAAATAAAATTACAAGTATTGAGCAATCACCTTAACAAGCCTTATGAATGATTTAGCTAGAGTTCATGCTTTAAAGTGAACTTATTTTCAATTCTAGCACCTAACTTGGTGAGCTTGGGTAGACTAGAATAGCAGCTTAATCCAGTAAGGATTTAACACCTTAAATCCTAGTTTAACTCTTAAATTAATTGGTTTAACACTTAAACTTTGGACTACTATAATACAATGAAGGATATTTGTTCTAGTTTGACATTTAAACAATAAAATTATTTCATTCTTGTAGAGTAGCTAGCCAATAAGAAGAAGAATAAAAGAAAAAGTAATGCTCTCAACACTTGAAAGCTCTTCCAACACTTGAAAATTTTTAAAGCTTCTCTATCTCTTTTAATAATTGAATTTTCTTAATACCAAATAAGCAAAAATATTGCTTTTATTTGCTTCATGATTTACCTCCAAGTAAATATTACACGGCCCACAGTATGGCTTACACTTTCTTAGTCATTTGCTTTCACTTCATAATTTGTTTACATTAAACAAATTGAATAAAGACATGTGCAAATAAAGGAAATGCATTTGGTCAAAAATAGAGGCCAAATGAATTGAAGAAACAATTCCCTTATTCAAGCAATTCAGCCCCACCACATTTTATGCACATCCCTTAATGTTTTGCAATTATTTAAACAATTCAAATAATTAAGCATATGTTATAAATGAATTCTTAATCCATAATAATTGTAATCTATTCATAGTGATATTGCCAAATCAACCACAAGCAAAATAAGAAACAATTTTCATTTCTTGTAAGTTATATATTCGCCCACCACACTAGCTTTTGGCCATTCATTTTGTTTAATAATTCAAACCATTTGAAATATTAAACATGTGTTTCTAATCATTATTCAAATAATAGATTGACTTTTAAAATAATTAATTAATGTTACTTGTCCAATAAGTAAGGTCATTATAATAATTTTAAAGTCATACAATGAATGACTCACAATGCACCACGTGTCAACATCCTATTGATCAACAAATATTATTAACTAATTGATGTATTTAACACTTAAGTCTTGACACGTGCACATCTCGAGGGATACTAACGTAAATGCCCAATCTGCTAGAATTTACTAAACTGAACTATTCAATCTGGTATGTTGCCACAGTGCACAACGAGTACACTTTATATTACAAGACTCCCTAGGTTCATGCTTGATTTATTAAACGGAACTATTTTGTGAGACTATAATCGATGTCGTACGCACACATCACAGATATTACAAATCAACGCGTTAGACCATATAAATTAAGGTTATAATGTATAAGTATAATCCTTTCGTCAATTATATCATGAAAGAGCATAGATATAGATCATCACCGTTAAATTCATATATGCTCATTAATGAACTTATCTCTAGACGCGTATCTCTATAAATAATATACACAAATATTTTTGCGATATTGTTTAACCTTATAGGAAATAATTTTTTCGGGTTGATTGTTTATAGACATAAGACTTTCTGAGATATAGTCTCAAAGCTCCAAATAAATAACTCACCTATATGAGCTAACAGATCTTATATCTGCGCACACCAAACTCCATGAGCATCAGACCACACCCAATTACATGTAGGGGTTATACCATGAAAGGCTTCTGACATATATGAAATCAAAGTATGGTAGATCACTCACAAACCCATCGTAGCACTCAGGTCAAAGGACTACGAATACTACTCAACTTGAGAGAACCTGCAATTGACAGCTTCATGGGATATCTATTGGGGTCCTCATTAAGTCTGTTTAGTATTCAGTCCTCACTAAATACTCGTATACTATACGAGCTTCCGTTAAACCCATTATCAGCTAAGAACAACTATCTGGAGCATCTAGATATAGTCATACACTGATCTAAAAAAAAAAAGGTTTCATCGATAGACCCGTATCGGTAAATTAGACCAGAAACATTATGTTTGAGAAAAGACTTGCGTAATAATATTTCTTAGCACTTATTGAAACTCTTTACAACTATGTTATTACTAGTGTACTCTCAGGTTTTTATCCCATTACAAACAAAGTTTTTAACTCTTTAGATTTTACTGATTATTATAACCTGCTAACTTTTTAGCATTTATAATTGTTAGCGATGCTAAATTTTAGCATTGATCTAAACTCATTTAGACCAAATATGAATTCCTTCAGATTATACAATGTTTGTAGTATTACAAACATTGTACCTTTTAATTAATGTAATTAGTGATTTAATAAAATGTGCATTGTATAAATATTACAAAATTAAATATTCATACATTTTGGGATGGCACGTGAGCACAAATCTCAACATAAATAATATTACAAAAGTGTTTATGAATATTATTTTTGAACATACAAATTTGGAGATAAGTCCATGGTTAAGCAAATAGAGATTTGACGATGATGATCTATGTTTTTGCTCTTCTAGGAAATAAATGATTGAAGGATTATACGAATATGCTATAAACTTAACTTGTATAGTCTAACGTACTGCTTTGTTATATTCGTAACGTGTGGAGGAGCATCGTTCATGGATGTATGGAGAAGGTCTATATGACAAGTCGAGTGAGGACCTAGATAGTCTCATAATATGAAGTGTACTTATTGTGCACTAGAGTAGAGAATTTGATTAAATAATACGATCCAAGAAATTCTAGCAAATTGGGTAATTAT
The DNA here is from genome assembly GCA_946807835.1 of Ailanthus altissimus. NCBI lineage: Eukaryota > Viridiplantae > Streptophyta > Magnoliopsida > Sapindales > Simaroubaceae > Ailanthus > Ailanthus altissimus. Next base: position 25,960,274 of record OX327701.1, on the reverse strand, counting down.
TTCGAGATCCCTCGATATGTACATTTGTCAAGACTTAAGTGTTAAGTAATTATTTAATTAGTTAAAAAGAGTTGTTAATCAATTAGATCTTGATAAATTGCATAATTTGGTCCATAAATTATTTTTTCTTTGAATTGACAAATTATCCTTACTAGTAAAAACTAGTATGATAAATTATTTATTCAAAAGTATTTTGAATAATTAATTTAATTAATATTATTAAATCAAAGTGAAAACAGATGTAAAGGTAGTGGACCATTGTGTTTAAATGTATATACTTATAATATTGAAAGGGTTTTAATATATTAAGTATTGCATACAAATATTGGTAGGGGTTTATTTTGACCATTAAAATAAATAGAATTACTTATATAATTAAAATATGTTTTAATTATTAGGTAATACTATTAAGTGAACGGCCAAGATGGATGCGAGCACTTGTTATTGCAATGAAACTATTCTAACCGTTAAGAAAGTGGAAATTGCACTTGAATAAAATATTGAAAGTGTTGAAAAATAATAATGAAATGAATTTTTGATTCAATTCATTTTTTCAACAACTTTTAGTAGTACCCATTCAGTCATGTGATGAAAAGTGAGAGAGAGAGAGAGTATGGTTTTTATTCTCTCAAGTGTTGATAAAAAAAATACATCTTCGTATTTGTAGTAACCAGTATCCACAACCAGTAAGAATATGTATTTATATCTATATATAAATATACGTATTTTATTTGTATGTGGGCGATACTTGATTTATGTATTTTTATTAGTAGTGTTTGTATAGGTTAAGGACATACTATTAGCATGGGTTTATTTGTAAGACTTTAGATTTATTTTAGGGACCAAATTGTAATACTTTAAAAGTTTTGGAGGCAAATTTGTAAATACTAAAAATTAACCTTTTAGTATAAAAATACACTTTTGAAACCCTAATTTACTCTTTTGGGTCGAGCTATCCCTTTAGAGAGAGAGAATAGAGAAATAGAGGGGAGAGAGGGAGAAGAAGAAGAAGAAATTGAAATTTTGGATTTTAAGAGGTATATCACAACTATTTCTCAATTTATTGGTGTTAATTAAGTTAATTTCTTTAAGTTTTGATTTTTGAAAATATGTATAATTGAGAATTTGATGTGTATTTCGAAAGATCTTGTGAGAATTGATGATGATCTATGTAGATAGCTTGATAAATCATGATGAATTGTAGAATTTCTGTTTGATAGTCTCTTGATCCAGGAATTTTATAAATTGTTGTGATTCGATTCTGATTTTGAATTTTGAGTATATAAAATTAGACATGTTTAGGATTATCAGAGACTTTGAATCGATTGAAAATTCTAGAAATTGAATTTGTAGTGAATTTACCAAAATAACCCTAAAATTCTAAAAATTTCCTGTGTGAACAGTATAATACAGTGGAAAATAATGTTTGGCCTACTGAATGATCTTCAAATATTACAAATTTGTGGAATATGATAATTTTATATGTATAATATGATGACATCAGAATTGAGAATTTAGATCAATGTGGTTGAAGTGTTATGATTTTCTAAAGTGTATCAGCTTATTGCAGTATTTGATTAACATATTTTTAAAGTTATAGAATAAAATAATTTTAAAATACTTTTGACAGTTATTTTGAAATAAAATATTTATCATGGATTTAGATATGTGTAAAGAGTATTTTTGTGATAGTTTTATAATTTTTGAGTTAGTATATGATTTTATAAAATTAGGATATTGAATACTGTTCAATAAGTATCTTGATCCTATCAAGTTAGTAATTTGAATTCGATGGTGTGTATGGAATGGATTGTGTAGGAATTTTGATATAATATTTATATATAAGAAGGATATATGGGTCAAGAATGATATATTATGATTTTGGAGTAATTGGACATCATTTGATGTATTAGAAAATTTTGTTAAGTGTAAGTGGTCAGAATGACAGGTTTTGAGAAATCAAGTATTTAGACCAATTTGATGTGATAAATGCATTGTGTATAATTTTGTAAGCTATTTAAAGTATTTTGTGTGAATTGTGAGGCTTATGAAAGGATTAATCTCCATTAATAGGTTAAGGAGATTTAAGTCTTGTAGCTGAAAGTGCTAAGAGGTAAGTATACTAGACTTTTTACTGAAATCACAATAAACATAGTAATTGTTTTGTATGATTTTGTAAATGGGGTTAAGAATATGTTTATGTTATGTCAAAGTATATTTTGATATGAAATGTGAATATATGTTTATGAATGTGAGCATTGACATTGAGCATGGACATACATGTGTTTTTGAAAGTGAGCTTTCAAAATAAGATGTGTTTAATAAAGAAAGCTTTTGAAGTGTAATATGTCTATGAGAAATATTTTGTGTTTTGAGGGTACTTGAACTCATTGTTAACTTAGTAGGCATTTTATGTGATTTGTGAAGTCTTTATGTGTGGCCTTTCCTTCGGGATTGGTATATGTTATGTGTTCCGTATGTAGGGAGGATCCTATTGGTACCTAAAGAAAGAGTGAGTCATCACATTCGTGTGGTGGTGTATTGGTGCATGTGAGATGACTCACTGATGATCAGGGTAAGGGTTTGGCTTTTACCTTCGGGCATGAGCATTATATATGTGTAATTTAAAGACCTCACTTGTACAATTCCTCTCATACAGTATGTCACCTACGAGTGACATTTAGCTCATTATGTGATATGTGATATGTAAGTCCTACTAAGTAGTAGTTGAGTGATGGTATTCCTATTATATATTTTGAAAGAATGTGTAAGCGCTTACATGATATGTGATTTGATAAGATTATGATTTTGACTTGATCACAGCATATCATACATATGTATTATGTACATATATTTATTTTTATTTGATAAGATTATGATTTTGATTGATCACAGTATATCATATATATGCATTGTGTACATATATGTATTTGTATTTGATATATGAAAAATTAGTATGCTTACTGAGTTTTATACTCATTATAGTTTATGGTGATTTCAGGTAAATAAGGTATATGTGTGCTTAGCGGATTTGGCAAGGCTTCTGCTGTTCCTTGGGTTCCCTAAGTTGCTAGGTTGCTGAGTGTTTCATTTAAGGACACGTAGGATAAGATATTTGATTTGTCCCTATTGAATAAATACTTATGTATTATTTTATTGTGTGGTTGGATTTAATTTAAATTTCATCAAGTGTGATTATAGATTAATTTTAAGTAAGAATTTACAATGAATATATTCCGGGCTTCCGGTAACAAAATTGCTACTAGTGACGTAGTAGAGTGTTAATCTCTGAGAAAACTCTGCGTATCTCCGGTTTACTAATTGTCCCAGTCATAATTCAATTATTATAATTCTGAAAGAAATTAAAATGAATGTTTAAATATTATTGAATGAGTGTAAGTTATGTCATGTATCAGATCTTTTGGGTCTGGGACGTGACAGTATTTCTTTTCTCTCATGGAAATTTAGTCATTTAAGAAAGAAAAGGAAATTGTTTCAATTTTGTAAGAGTTGCAAAATTCTTCAAATAACAATTTCTATTTCTCTTTGAAATAAAATCAAATTGGTTAAAGAGTTAACTAAGGAATTAAAGTGTTGACGAGATAAACACAAAAATATTTGCTGAAAATTCTAAATTAAAACTACTATTCTAGCTTCATAATCTCACCAGACCGCTGTGGACTAAAATTGTTCAAGAATATACTTCAAAGTGAGCTTTTCACTTGGAATTTTTAAAGACTTGAAGATTTGTAAAGCTATCTTCGTTAGGTAAGTATTCATCATTTATGATTTTCTATAATCGTTATATTTGTACATATATGTTATATATATATAAATATATATGTTATAAATGAGTGTATTTTGCTAACATGCTTCTGCTGCGTGAGAAAGTACCATATAAGAAGTGCTTGAGTACTAAGTATGTAAGAGAATATTGTATAGACCCTTAGAGACCACAATATATAGGTATTTCTCTAAATCTATTAAGTGGTCTTTATGATCATTAGGTGGTTTATTAGTAATCATTGAGAAATAAAAAAAAAAGTTAGGATCTCATAATCTACCGTGGATGTAGAAAAAATTTCAAACTACATAAATTCTTATGTACTTTGTGTTTTTAATTATTATCTATATTTTGGTTATGTGATCTTTTGTAATTCTTAAATATTTATGGGTGAAGACTTCTACGCAAATAAACTCAACAATTGGTATTAAAGCTAAGGCTATTCAATAATGGTGACTCACAATCAGTTATGAATAGAGTGTAAGAGAAAGAGTTATGAATAGAGTGTGAAGAACAATTAGTTAAAGAAAAAAAATCTAAGAAGTGTTTTCAAAGCAACAAAGAATGAAACTTTGTAAAGGATTATCTAGAGAGAAAAGCTATGAAGAATAAAAAGAAAAAAGGAATGTAATGTTGCAATAGTTTACGATGAGGGCTATAATTTTGCAAAAAGCTTGATAGTTTCTAATAAAAAGTATACTGGTGAGTGGATACTTGATTATGGTTGTAGTTTCTATTTGTATCCTGATAGATCCTTATTTACCAATTACAAGCTCTTTAAAGATGATAATGTATTAATGGGCAATGATATAGCTTGTAAAGTAATGGGAATATGTAGGACAAGTTTGAGATTGTATAATGAAAAAGTAAGAGAGTTACTTAGTGTAAGATATGTTCCTTGTGTTAAGAGAAACTTGGTATCTTTAGGTAAGCTAGATCAAGCCGAATATTCATTCAAGGTAGAAAAAGAAATATTGAAGATGTTTAAAAAGTGAAAGTGAGAAGCATAGTGAGTTATATGTGCTTAATGAAAATGTTTTGAGTGTTTCAACATGTGTTGTTGAAAGGATGCAAACCAAGATATAATATTGGAGATTAACTCGTTAGAGTGAAAGAATTCGAAAGAAAATGTATGGTAAAGGAGCTGCCGATAGGGATAATTTGTTAGAATTTGTACTCACATGTCATCCCATTATTTTATGAATATTTTATTTTATAATATTTATACAGTTCATTATTTGTTAAATCACTAATTACTATTATTAAATAGTTCAATGCTTGTGACGCTACGAACATTATATGATCTGAAAGGGTTCAGATTTTGTCTAAAGAAGTTTAGATCAATGCTAACAATTAACATCACTAAAAATTATTAATGTTAAAGAGTTAGCATATTATATTAATCAGTGAATTCTAAGAGTTAAAATCTTGTCTGTAACGGTACAAAGACTTGAGAATACATTAGTAATAACATAGTTGTAAGAGTTGCAATAGGTGCTAAGAAATATTATTATATAAGTCTATTATCAAATTATATGTTCCTGATCTTAATTCATCGATGCAGGTTTGTCGGTGGATTCCTTTTACATAGACCAGTGTATACTATACCTAAATGGTCTAAATGGTTATTCTTAGCTTACCATGGGCTTACTAGAAGTTCGTATAGTATATAAGTGTTCAATAAGGACTGAATACTGAACAAACTCAATGAGGACCCCAATAGACATCCCATAAAGCCATCAATGGATGGTTCTCTCGAGTTGAGTAGTATACGTGGTCCTTTGACCTGAGTACCACGATGGGTTTGTAAGTAATTCATCATACTTTGATTCTAACATATCATAGACCTTTCACAGTGTGACTGTTAGGTGTCGCTAGATATGGTTCGATGCTTATGGAGTCCGATATGTATAGATATAGAATCCGTCAGCTCACATGGATGAGTTACATATCCAGATGCTTAATAACTGTATCTTAGAAAGTCTTATGGTCATAAGCAATAAACCTAAGAAAAGAGTTTTCTACAAGATTAAATAATATTATAAAAATATTTGCATATATTGTTTATTAAGATACGTGTCTGGAGATAAATTCACTGATGGGCACATAAGGATTTGACAATAGTAATCTATATCTCTGCTCTTCCAGGAAATAATTGGCGGAAGGATTATACGTATGCGCTATGATCTCAACTTGTATGGTCTACTGCACTGATTTGTAATATCCATGACGTGTGTGTAGAGCATCGATCTCGAAATCATAGAATAATTCTGTTTGACAAATCGGGAGTGGACCTAGAGAGTCCCGCAATATGAAGTGTACTCGTTATACACTGGGACAGCGTACCGGATTGAATAATTCGATCCATAAAATTCTAGCAGACCAAATATTTATTTCAGTGTCCCTTCGGTCGTGCACGTGTCAAGACTTAAGAATTAAGTACATCAATTAGTTAACAATTAGTTGTTCACCAATAGGATGTTGACACATGGCACATTGTAGGCCAATTATTGTTTAACTTGGAAATTACCAAAATAACATTATTTGTTGGACAAATAATATTATTATTTTATTCATTAAAATGTTTATTAAAGAAAATAATAATAATATATGATATTATTATTTAAATTAAAATTAAAATTTATTTTTTAATTTAAATTGGTATGTGTTTTTATCATGATTTAATATGATTAAATTATTTATTTAATATTAATTAAATAATATAATAAGAATAAATTGGGGGCAATTGTAAATGGTAAGCCTTAACGTATTTCTTAATAATGAGAAAGTGTTTCTCATTTGGCCTAAATTTAGGTTAAGTTCATTTAAATAATTTTTTATTTTGTTTTATTTTATTTGGTTTATTATAAACAATAAAAAAAAACACTAATAGTAAACATGAACCATAATAATGGATGCCAGTAGGTGAGAAAATGGAAGAAAAATAATAAACAAATAAAAGAGTAATATGTTGCTCAATGAAAAACAAATCGGCCAATGAGATATAAGGAGAGAGAGAGAGAAATGAATTTTACTAATGTTAGAAAATTCTCTCAAGTGTTGAGAGCACAAAAACACATTCTCTCCATTTTTTCTCTTCCATTTTAGTCATCGATATTACAAAGTAGAAATAAGGATTCAAAAGTTGAATCCTTTACTGGAAAAGCTGTTATTCTAACTTCTTCAAGCCCACCGTGTTGAGTAACTAGAATTGTGATCTGGTTGCTTAAAGGCGGATACTCCAGTTCAACCAAATGCCAAAGGCTTGACAATGTATTATTTCTCAATCTTGATGTATTTTTATATTTATGAGATAACTTATAAAAGTTTATTTGTGTTTATCATTGAATAATTTATATTCCGTTCATCTGCTGCGCATATATGTATGTGATACATATGCTATATTTGAATGATAGACACAAACCCACATGGATACAATCTAGGTTTAAAATAACTCACATAAATTTCAACCATCAAGAGGTTGTAGTCGTGAAGTTAAGAGTGACACAAGAGATCACAACAAAGCTGCCCTAGACAAGTTACATTCAAATTTTTAGAGACTTAAATCACTGTCCTTAGTGAGTTAAGTCTGTGCAAAGACTTAATTAAGATAACCGCTAAGTAATTGAGCGTGTGATAAGGAGTTGATAGATCCTAGAAAGCTTCTTATCAATTTTAAATCAATGAGAGGTTTGTTAGAATTTTGTGATTTAAAATCATGTTTGAGTGTAATTTTGAGTCAGAAACTAATTAGAAAATGACACAAGGTCAAAAACATAATGGATGGACGAGGAATGGATGAAAATGGAGAGCTAAAAGCAAAGAAGGGCTCGAAAATATAACCAAGAAAGCAACAGCCACCAAATTATTGTGGGTCGCGACTCTACAAGGTGAGGCTGCAGCCACAAGTTGATTTCATGGTAGGCCTCCAACCCCAATTATGGGTTAGGCCCAATTGATTTGTTTTTGTCTTTTTCAAGTTAATTTTGGTTCTTTTACACGTAAACTTATATTATAACTAGATATAGGGTTTTTAGAGACGTTTTAAAGTCTATATAAATCTTTGTTGTGCTATTAAGGTGGTATGAGTCAGAAAGTACCAAAGATACATCAATAAGAGAGATAATAGAAGGCTTAAATAGTACTTAAGCACTGAGTACGTGAGACAGTGTTGTATAGAGAGCGGTTGAGTATTGGCTGTGCAAGAGAGTACTGTATGAACAATTAAAGACCTTATTTTATTAGGTATTTCTTATAATTTATTGAGTGATCTTTGTGATAATTAGATGGTTCGTTGGTAATCACTGAATAATAAAAGAAGTTAGGATCTCGTGATCCATTGTAAATATAGGCAATTTTTTGAACTTAATTTCTTGTGTGCCTTGTGTATTTGATTATTATCTCTATTTTGATTTTGTGATCTTTTGCAATTTTTAAATATTTGCGAATGAAGACTCTTGGCAAAAAGTTCGTAACTGTCACACCCTAAACCCAAAAGATCTGACACATGATATAACTTACACTCATTCAATGATGTACACTCATAATTAATATTGTATAAAATTTCAAACTTGAATTCTACATATGAATCCTTAGCAAGTTGCCAGTAAGCTTAACACAAATATCAACCCATAACCACACTTAGTGAAACATAAATCAAATACAACCATGATGAACACTTGAAATTACACATTTAATAAGATTTTTACATGATTGTTTTATATTACTAGTGTATTTAATTTTCTTAACTTAAGTATGTTTACAATATGTACTTATCTTTTAACTGTTTTATGGTGGGTTTGGTAAAATAGGCATAACTTTCTACTTAAGGATCCAATTAAGGTGATTCTTAATCCTGTGAAGAACTGATTTAATGGGTTAACATTTTGTATTTCATAAAGCATTGGAAATTCGAGTGTTTAGAGGGTGAAAAATGGCTTAGAACAGAACTGATCTGTAGTACAGGCCCAATTTGAATAGTCATTAGTATTTGACCCATAACTATAGAAATACGTATCTAATACGTATGAGATCACTCAATTTGGAAATATAAGAGATTTATCTACAACTTTGATGTTTTGAGTGACAGCTAATTCAGATCACATCAATTTCAAATTGGATAATCAAGTTGGTGCCCTAGTGATAATGCATGCAAATTATTTTGCTACCATTCTTGACTTTCATTAACCAAGTAGTTTCCTCTAAATTTGTCTCGATTTATCCATGTTTTTCTATAAATAGGTGGATTGTTTATGCCTAAAGGATGTAATTAGAAAGTTAGAATTTAGTTCAAAATACTTGTCCTTTGTATCCATTTCTTTGTAAATTTATTTCTCTTGTTTACTATTAAATCATGTTATTTCTTCTTCCATTTCTTTTCTTTTTCTTTAGTTTTATTATATTCAAATAATTTTCTTTAAGCTAAAGTGAAAGGGTGAAGCTCTTGGCAAGGTAATAAGATATGTTTAATATTTATTCATGAATTTAATGCTTCATTTTTACGTTATGCAAATTTATATATGATGTATTTATTTTATTTGTAGAATTAATACCCTTTCTTCTAAAGTGGTGATTCTTGATTTATTATTGACAAACTTAATACTTGGCACAATAAATTCTTGAAACCATTTATAAGATTTGGTGTATATAACCTTTCTTGTAAAGTATGAGTCTTGATTTATTGTAGACAAATATAAAGATTGGCATAATAAATACTTGAACCCATTTATAAGATTTGGTGTATAATAATTGAAAGAAATAAATACTAATCAATATATAAATGATGATGAACTTTAATTGCTATATTTTTCGGTTGGAACCTCCTTTGTGTGAGGATTCAAATTGAGTTATAAAAAAAAAATTAAATATATTCTTACTTCTTATGCCAAGAGTGAATCCCCCTAACCTTAGCTTTTTATTTGAATTGGTTAATTGAAATAATATTTGTAAACATCTTATACTGCATTAATTATCTTTAAAGTGTTTATAATTTGTAATTTTAATTCTACTTCCTTGTGGATTGACCCCGTTCTCATCGAGTTATTTATTACTTCGACAATCCTGCACTTTGGAATAACTCTTATATTCTGGACGTGTCAAACCACACCTAATAAAATAATACATAAGTAAAACTATGTGTCCACAAGTGTGGTGGACAAATTAAATATCTTAAACTATGTGTCTACAAATAAAACACTTAACAACCTAGCAACTTAGGGAACCCAAGGGATAGCAGAAGCCTTGTCAAATCCGCTAAACACACATGTGCCTTAATTACCTGAAACTACCATAAACTATAATAAGTATAAAACTCAGTAAGCATATTAGTTTTTCATATATCAAAATACAAATACATATATGTACACAATGCATGTGTATGATATGCGGTGATAAATCAAAATTATAATCTTATCAAATCACATGTCAAGTAAGCGTTTACACATTCTTTCAAAACATATAATAGGAATACCATCACTCAACTACTACTTAGTAGGACTTTCATATCACATATCACATAATGAGCCAAATGTCACCCATCGATTACATACCGTATGAAAGGAATAGTACAAGTGAGGTTTACATTACACATATATAACGCTCATACCCGAAAGTAAGAGCCAAACCTTCACCCTGATCATCAGTGAGTCTTCTCACATGCACCAATACGCCACCATACGAATGTGATAACTCACTCTTTCTTTAGGTACTAATAGGATCCTCCTTACATACGGAACACATAACACATACCAATCCAGAAGAAAAAGCCACACATAAAGACTTCATAAATCACATAAGGTGCCTACTAAGTAAATAGTGAGTTCAAACATCCTTAAAACACAAAAACGTATTTTATGGGTATTTTCTACTTCAAAAGCTTTCTTTGTTAAACACATTTCATTTTAAAAGCTCACTTTCATAAACACATGTATGTCCATGCTCAATGTTAATGCTCACATTTATAAATATATGTCTTTCATATTTCATATCAAATATACTTTAGCATAACATCAACATAAACATATTTCTAAGCACATTTACAAAATCATACATACAATTACTATGTTTATTGTGATTTCAGTAAAAGTCTAGTATACTTACCTCTTAGCACTTTCGGGTACAAGGCTTAATTCTCCTTAACCTATCAATGAAGATTAATCCTTTCATAAGTCTCACCATTCACACAAAACACTTTAAATAGCTTACAAAATTATACATATTGCACTTATCACATCAAATTAGTCTAATTACTTGATTTCTCAAAACTTATCAGTCTGACCACTTACACTTAACAAAATTTTCTTATACATCAAATGATATCCAATTACTCTAAAATCAGAATATATTATTCTTAACTCATATATCCTTCTAATATATGAATATTATATCATAATTCCTACACAATCTATTTCATAAACACCATCAAGTCTAAATAATTATCTTGACGGGATCAAGATATTTACTGAACAGTATTCAGTCTCCTAATTTTATAAAATCATATACTAACTCAAAAATTATAAAAATATGACAGGATTACTCTTGACATATATCGTAATTCATAATAAATATTTTACTTCAAAATCCCGGCCAAAAGTATTTTAAAACTATTTTATTCTATAGCTTTAAAAATATGTTAATCAAATACTGCAATGAGCTGATATACTTTAGAAAATCATAAAAACTTAACCACATTGATCTAAATTTTAAATTTTGAGTATATCATATTAGAAATATAAATTTATCATATCCAGAAATTTGTAAGTTTTTGAAGATCATTCAGCAGATCAAAAATTATTTGCCACTGTATCATACTGTTAACACATAAAATTTTTAGAATTTTAGGGTCATTTTGGTAAATCCACTATAAATTCGATTTCTGAAATTTTCAATCGATTCAAAGTCTCAACTGATTCTAGACATGTCTAGTTTCATATTCTCAATATTTAAAATAGAATCGAAGTATAAGAATTTATAAAATTCTCGGATCAAGAGACTATCAAGTAGAATTTGTGCAAATTCATCATGATTTATCTAGTTATCTACATAATCATCATCAATTCTCAATATTTCTTACAAAATCCACAGCAAGTCCTCAATTGTACATATTTTCAGAAATCAAAACTTAAAGAAATTAACTTAATTAACACTAATAAATTGAGAAATAGTTATGATATACCTCTTAAAACTCAAAATTTCAATTTCTTCTTCTTTTTCTTCTCTTTCTCTCCCCTCTATTTATCTCTTTTCTCTCTCTAAAGGGGTGGCTCAACTCAAAAATGAGTAAATTAGGGTTTAAAATGTGTATTTTTATACTAAGAGGCTAACTTTTAGTATTTATAAATTAACCCTCAAAACTATCAAAGTATTACAATTTGGTCGTTAAAATAAATCTAAAGTCTTGCAAATAAATCCAATACTAATAGTATATCCTTAATCTATACAAAAAAAAATACTAATAACAATACATAAATTAAGTATCATTCATATACAAATAAAATATGAATATTATACAAGTACAAATATTTATTCTTTTCGGTTGTGGATAAGTGGTTACTACAGTAACAGTTAAATTAACTGATACTCATAATTTGAGAGAGAATTTTTTTTACATTATCTATGTTAACGTGTTTTAAGGTATATGCATGTGATTATGTACATGTTGAAAAAACTAAATACATGTATCTTATACACGATTTTGCAGCAAAATTAAGTATATGATCAACATATATACATGTAACTTATATCATTAACAACAAAAGATGATAGAAAACATACATTTGAAGAACTTTAGTGTAGATTTCAATTCGGGATTTTTCTAACTCTAACTTTGAGCTCATCTTAAAGTGCACTATTATTCAATTCTAGTTCACAATAATCCGATAGAATTGTGAAGCTAGAATAGCAGCAACTGAATTTTCAGCAACGTGATTTTGTTTCTTGAAAGAAAAATAAAAATAATTTACTTTTCTCTCTCTAATTTTTCTCACAACCCTTTGTTTAAAGAAAAAATCTCCAAAACAAAAAAACTCTCTCCAATCCTCTCTTTGAACGTTTTTGCTTCACCTTTTTTTAATCAATTATTCAATTCAATTTTTAGATGTGTTAAGCACTTCACAAGTACTCTTAAAATTGATTAATTGGTAAAAAAAAACTAAAAAATAAGATTTAGTGGCTATTATACCTAATTAGATATATGTCTCTCACTTAAACCAAAATAATAAATAACAAAATAAATATTATTATTTATTTAAATAATATTTATTCAACTATTTAAATAATTAATTTTTTTTACCTTATTTGATTTTACTAACATGGTTAATGGGTGAATTCATAGTGAAACAATTTATGGAACAAAATTATGCCACTTGTTAACATTTAATTAGTTAACAACCCTTGTCAACTAATTAAGTGATATACTTAATATTTAAGTTTAGACAAGTGCACAACCCGAGGAACCCTGAAATATATTTTCGATTTACTAGAATTTCTAGGATTGAACTGTTTAATCCATAATGCTGCCCCAGTGCACAACGAGTACACTTCATATTGTGAGACTCTCTAGGTCCACGCCCTAATCGTCATATAGAACTCCTCCATACGTTCGTGAACGATGCCTCACACAAACGTTACAGATATTACAAAGTAGCACGTTAAACCATACAAGTTAAGGTTATAACATATTCGTATAATCTCTTCATCATTTATATCCGGGTAAAGCGGAGATATAGATCAACACTGTCAAATCTCTATATGCCCGACCGTAAGTTTATCTCTAGAATTGTATTTCAATAAATAATATTCGTAAACATTTTTGTGATATTATTTATCCATAGGGATAAACTCTTTTTCTGAAAATTGCTGCTTATGGCCATAAAGACTTTCTTAAATACAATCTTAAAGTATTAGGATATATTACTCACCCAAATGAGCTAATGGATCTCATATCTATGTACATAGGACCCCATGAGCATCGGACCATACCCAGCGACACCCAACGGTCAGACCATGAAAGGTTTCTGACATGTGTGGAATCAAAGTATGGTAGATCACTTGCAAGCCCACCATGGCACTCAGGTATTCAGTCCTTACTGAATACCTGTATCTCTATACGGGTTTTCATTAAACTTATGGTTTACTAAGACTAACCATCTTGACCATTTAGATATAGACATACACCGATCTATATATTTATTAAGGTATTCATTGACAGACCAGCATCAGTAAAGATAGATCGGGAACATATTTGCATAATGACATTTTTTAGCACTATTTGTAACTCGTTACAACTACGTCATTACTAATATATTCTCAAGTCTTTATCCCATTTCAGATAAGGCTCTAACTCTTTAGATATCATTAAATCTTATAACTTGATAACTCTTATCAACGCCAACTCTTAGCATTTATAACTCTCAATATTGCGAATTCTTAACACTGATTTAAACTCATTTAGACCAGATCTAAACTCTTTCAGATCATACAATGTTTGAAATGTTACAAACATCTTACTAAATATAAAATATAATTAGCGATTTAATGAAATGATGATACTAGTATAAATATTAAATAAATATTCATACATAAAAGGGATGACACATAAGCACAAATTTCAACAATCTATAGAACTATTTTCTAAAATACCTCATATAAAAATAACTATTTATAGTATTAATTATGACAAATAGGAAAAACTAAATATTTAGATAAATAATATACTATAATTAAATATATTATATGAATATATGAGTTTTTAAAATTTGTAATTGACATGCAAACACTCCAATATGTTGACTTGCTAACTGATGCAAAAAACTCTAAAACAAAAAACTCTCTCAATCAGCCGCCCCCTAGAAAAGAACATTTACTTCACCGGAGAGGGGGCCTAGCCCCTTCTCTGGTGACCCCCCCCCCCCCCCCCCCCCCCCCCCCTCCCTTCCCGCTCTCTTTTCTTAATTTAGTCTTCTCAGTTTTTCCCCTGTCCATGTTTGTCTTCCTTTTTGTTTTTATAGGTGTCTTGCTCTCGCCCCTTCTCTTTATTGGTGTACAGCATCTCCAGCCATTCCTCGGTCGCCACCGAGCCTCTGAGTTATGCACCGCCTCTCACACCCAGTCGTGAACCCTTTAGCCCTACAATTAGTTTTTCAGCCTGAGCTAATCTTTCTCGGCTTTGTCAACGTCTCTCTAGTGGCCACTACCCCCCGTCGCAGTGAGCACCTAGTTGTCGCTGCTTTAGAGTCCCCCCATCCCATCTCCATCTCCAATCTGATCAAAAAAATACCCTGTCAACAACCAAGGTTGAGGTTGGCCAATGATCTATGTCGATCTATGGGTCTTGGCTGATTGTTTGGCCAGCACTTGCCGGACTAGTGCTGGATTTTACTGCCTTTATTCTCCGTCGCCAACTTCAGAAAACCCACAATTTAAAGGCGACCACCGATGGGCAGAGCCTTCACTTACTTGTGCACTGCTTTCCGCTTGCAAAATCATTTGATGGATACCACAACCTAAACTCAAACTGTTAAATGTATTTATTGTGTTGTCTTGTAATGTATTGTTGTTTGGTCGGGATGTTATTGTAAGGGTATGATTGTATTGGGCGGAGGATAGTTAGAATAAATTTGGTGGTGTATTTTGTTTCTGAGGGCCTTGCCAATAACACTAGTGTTGTCACCGATCCTATCTTTCTCTGGTAAACTTCTGAACCTGCTATTGTGCCGACCACCATGGGGCGAAGTGTTTCTGTTTTAAGTAGTCATAGCTTATTAACAGTTAAACCTAGTCTCTCCTTGGTGTGAGCAACTACCAACTACTTTCAAGCTTCTCCGATCAATACTATTCCTTTTCAACAGTTACAGCACCGCGTGTAGTGGTTGAAGCTTTATCTGTCTTATTATATTGGTTATGGTGTTGTATTGTTAATTGGGGTTAGTGGTTGGTTGAAGTTTGGTAGGGTTAAACTTGTAAACGGCTAAGAAAGTTAATATTAGAATAGTGGTGTGTTTATTATAATAACCTCCTGCATAAAGAGTCGATTAAGAGTAGTAATCATCCCTTTTTAAGAGGGTTAATTTGGTTCCTCAGTAGGATGATAGTGAGTCCTTCTCTAAAAGGGTTGATGTGCCTTTTAAAGTTCGATTCTAACTTTGAGATCTAATTTCGTTCTCTTTTTAAGAAGAGGACTAGATTCAGGCGATTGTTAAAAACATAAATTATTATTGCCTTAACAATTCTCTAGTTTTAGAATAGTAATCTTGTAATATCTTAATTTCTAACCAATGATATTTAAGTTTTAAAAAAAAATTAATTGACATGCACCTAATTAAATAACTTAATAATAAAGCGGTTAGTATATTATTATTTTTATTATTAAATAGAGATTTTGGGGTTGAATTTTCTCTGTCCGGGTCTATAAAAAAAAAACCTGAGGTTGAAGAAAGTATTCTTAAAGAGAGTATCATCTAAATTGTATTCGATTTTTCGCCTTATACTTAAAATTTGTAACGAGTTGTAACTGTTGTAAATGGGGTACGTTGAATTCAAACAAAGTTTATGAAAAAATAAGAGAGAGAAAATGTAAGGGCTAAGGGCTAGGAGCTAAGAGGCAAAGGGAGCAGAGCGCCCATTAAAATAAACGAAGGAAGCGAATAAAGAGACGACACATCATGAACTTTGCACGGTTCTCTTCTCGAAGCAAAAAGCAAAGCAAATTCTAAACCTTCTAGAGACCTCTGTGTCTTCCTGTAAAAGTAAAACGACATTATAGTTGATTAGGGGTTCTCAAGTCAACTTGCTTTTTGTTTGTTTACCAAATTATACTGATTATTACAAATAGAAAAAAAATCAGATAAATAATATATTAAAACGTCAGCATAGACAAAACAAAAACATGGTCGTCTCTATCAACTATTTCTCCTAGGAACAATCTGCAATCTGGGGTTGTCTTTAAAGATCGAATGTGGGTCTAAGTTCGATATTTTTTTTTTTGGCTCCTCCGCCCTGTGTTCAGAGTTCAGACCTGTATAGCAATAGCACCAGGCACCAGGCACCAGCTGCATAAAATACAATACAATTTTATGATAATTGCAGTACTCAATTTGACAGGCAGTACCTGCCATAATAATCATAAGTTGACGATTTTAGGCTAAATGTTGTCATGCTCATGCTCATGCTGGTATGTCATTCATATCAATTATTACTTTTTAACCGGTGTTAAAAGTCTGGAGTTCAAATACAATGTTTTTAAATTGAACCCTTCATGCCATGAAACCAATGTGGTTTGGGCCATGTTGCCCTAATAACAAAAGTTGAATAAGCCTCACTTGATCAGCCATTTGCTGAACATTTCACACTTTAACTTGTTTTGGGCTTACAATAACAGGTAAAGAGTTCAGATTTTCTTCATCAGCCCTCACAATTGGGCTTTGATATTTCAAACCCCCCACCCCCTAATCACTCATAAACTTGCAAATTGATGATGGGCTGATGGTTGCTTATGGCTTTTGCTTTTGGATTGATATGCAAAATTTGAATTCATTTAATTGAAGTTCCTCACATATACCCTTCTTTAATACTAGAATCATCTAGCGGGAGAATAGAATTCAATCTTTAAGAGTCCAATTATAAACTTCATATTTGATACGTGATTGGGTAGGTTTTATCCGTCTTAAATAAAGTAGTGATTGCTGATTGAAATAATACAGATTTGTCTATATTTTTTTATACAAGAGCAGTGGATTCAAACGAAGGGTATATACAAGACAAGACAAGATTTGTCTTAAATCTGTATAAATTATACAGATTTATATAATTTTTGTATAGAATCTTAATAATTTTTTAATTTTATATCAAAAATCTTATGATATAATATTAATGATTTTTTTTTTAAAAAAAAAGAGTGGTATGTATTCTTATAAACACATAATAAAAAGACTCAAATTATCTCACTTAATATAAGAAAGATGATGAAATTTACCAAATTAATAGGTGGTACTCAAATTTTGTACAAGAACCAAAAAAAAAAAAAAAACAAGAAGAAGAAGAAGAGGAAGTGACATCCTAAGGAAAAGAGAAAAGAGAGCCAAGAAATCTCAACTCTATATTCTGGTACTCCATTATTATATTCTCAACATATCTTCAAATATCCACCACAAATAAAACAATGCCTTCTCTCAGAAAATGAAAACTTCTCCTCCTCTCATTCTCTCTTTTTTTTTTTTTTGATGGCCTCTTATACTAAGGATAGGCTTCATAGTTTATGGATTAAAAGAGGAAAATAAAATTGTGAAAAAAGAGACGCTCTATCCATTTTTTAGCCACAAGTGTAGGAATCCTGTTCATTTCTTTATCAACTACTTGTAAGGTTTTAGGTATTTTTTTGGGTTCTTCTGATGCTGAAATAATGCAAAGCTAACTTTTCGTGAAAGGGATTGAAAGTGACTTATCAATTCGGCTCAAAAACTTTAATGACCTTAAATCAAATTATTAATGGCATCTTCTCACCCACCCACTTGCTTGCTGCCGAATCTATAATATTCTGTTTTTCCGAATTTTTATTTTATATATTGTTCCCTCTGAAGTCCTAAACACTTCTGCTAACGAGATCCAAAAGATTTCGGTCTCTAAGACCCCCCCAAAAAAAACAACAACATCGATTCAAAAACTTTCTTTGATTATACGCACCCTACTCAAGCTGATGAAAACATTACCTGTAATTTGGTTATTTTGCAAGAATAAAACGATTTACATTCTCATCAAACTAATTAGAATATTAATTATAATTCTACTACTATATTTGATCAAACTCAAAACTCACTCATAAAATTGGTATCAACACTAATTGTAACTCAACTATCATTCGGTCAAATTTCACATAAAAACAGTTTTTGCTCTTATCGAATAAAGCACAAGTTAAAACTCGTTCATCTCAAAAATTAAAAATAATTTTTAAAATAACTTAATTTATGAAAATTATAGATAAGATCAATCTTATAAAAAAAGTTCCTTAATCAAAAGGATATCTCTAAAATTATCATATGTCCTACTATAATAAAAAAGATCTAATATAATTTTTTTTTTTAAAAACCCCAGTTAGTTGAATCTTAAAAAACAATATTCACAAAATTTTCAAATTTTAATAAAATTATCACATTATAGACTAAATCTACATCTTATAAATAGGAAAAAAAATTTACACAAGAGCAGGGTGATCATTATTGTCAAAAGCTTTACAATATTCTCCAAAATATAAATTTTCAAGATTATCATCCTCAAGATTACGAGAGTATACACAAAATACACACATCAAGTTACTCTTTACTTTTTTTTTTTTTTACTCTCTTAGTATATTTTTATTTTTCAAAGTATTACTAATTTAAATATCAAAGTTTCTACGCTGTAAAAGTATCGAACACAGTCTAATTTTTATTTTGGTTACGAGGTTCTTGTCAAACGTGATATCATAGGAAAAAGAGATCCAATTCAATTTGAATCTTGCCCCATCCTAGACATTAAAGTCAATTTAAAAAATAATAATAATAAATTCAATTCATTAACTTTAAATTATTAAATTTTAGAGTCATCATATAATTTTTACAATAAAATTTTGCTATAAAGTGTTATTTGTAAGAGAAAGTCTTGGTGCAAATATTTGTAAATAAATAAAATAAATAAATTTTGAAGATCATAAGTGTAATTTAATAATAATTATACCTTTTAATTAATGTCAAAATTCTAAATTCAATTATCTTAGAAAATGTTTGCATTAAAAAACTATTATATACATATATATTTATTTAATGATTTAATAGTAAACTAAAACTATTTCATGTGTAATTTGATATTATACTAACTCACCCTGAAATTTTTTTTCTTGAATTTGAAATTAATATTACCTTAATTAAGCTAGCACGAACTACATATTTTTCTTTTAGTTATTCATGTTAAAGTAACAAGTGACAACCAAATCAGATGATCATTAGCTAATTTTACTATGTAATACAGGTATTGGACCCACTATCACATGACAAGAAAAAGATTCTCTTAATCTTATATTAAAAATGGAACTCTCTTAATCATTGTTTTGGATAATAAGCTAGATTCCCAACCTCAGGTCCTAATTGTTGGGAAATCAAATAATCAACAGACAAAAATCTGTATTTTAGTTTCTCTTTCTCTTTTTAATACTAAAAACACATGCAACCACGTGCAGACTTGATGATCTTTCAATAGCATAAGAAAGGAAACTGAGTTTTTGCCCACATCTTATTGTCTTATTTTAGCAATGCACTAAGTCCCACAATATCAAAATTTAGGTGAAGCCTTAACCTCTCAGACCCATTAAAAATGGAGCCTCTGGCATCCTCAACCTCAAATTTGTTAATAGCCCCTTTTATTTTTTTTACTTTATTTCCTGAAATCAGAGTGATTATTCTATTTCAATTGGCTGATTCATTAAGGGTAACAAATATCATTGATGCTTCAAGGTTCAAGCACATATAACTTTTTCTGTTTTGTTGACAACACTACGAATCAAGAAAAGCAAATTCAGAGAATGCAACAGTAAAGAATTGTGACATTAACATGTAACACTACAAAACAACCAACGGAGAAGATTACAATGACTCAAATTTTCATTAAGAAGATTGAAAAGAACAGAAAAAGCACCAAATTTTCATGTCGACGAATTGCATTCCGTTAGCGAGCTCTTATTCCATCAGTTCATTTACAGTCGCTGCCAGGCCTCTCCCATGCAAGGAAAAAGAATCAATGGCAGCAAGAGCTCAGAGACAATATTACATATAGATATACCCTTCATACCTCTATTCCTTTCATAACTTTTTACATAACCCCATGACCAAAATACAGAAGAAAAAAAAAAATAATGGTAATAATTAGAACAATCCCTTCTCTAAACAAATCTGTCTGTCTATGTTTGATCCCCAAACATGTAAACGTAATGCCAATTTTTCTCAGAGGAGAAAGCAAGTTTCGGGCTGCTGCTTGAGTTGTTGCTTGGCTTGCTGCTGAGACCAGAAAGCGTGGGCAGTGAGGACCCTGTCCAAGAGCTCTTGTGGGACAGGCTCTCCCCGCCTTTGCTGCGGGGATATTCTTGCTGTGTGCACTAGTGTTTTCCACTTATCCTGCTTGAACCCAAAAAAGAAAGAACCATCACAAAACTGAAACCAAGTTCACGTGATAACTAACTTTTCAGTAACCCATCAAGAAGATTACAAAAGAAACAGCCCAGATTGCTCCACTTCCAGCCTAATCACCATGGAACCGCTAAAAGATTAAAAGTATTGGCTATAAACAATGTAACATGCCTATATATATAAGCTAAAACAGAAAGGGCAAAAGTGGGAACAATGCCATTTGACAAAAAGGGGTGTGTTTTAATCACAGAAGAGAAGAATGTGGAATAATAAAAGTATACAGGAGAGAGGAGATGTAGTGTAAAATGAGTTTTCAAAGAGATTCCTTGTGGGGCAGTTGTATACTTGCATTGCAGATAAAGCTAACAGTTAAATAATAAAGCTATAAAGACCATCTAATCATTTACCTGTTACACAAGCAACTATTTGCCTGAATAGAATAACGTATCTGCTGACATGGGCCCAAGCCATAAAGTAGACTTTGTTGAATTTTAAAAACAAGAGATTTAAAATATAAACGGTCAGGGAACAACCAAACAACTTCATCGAAGTTACAACCATATTTGTTTATAAAAATCACACTTGGATATACAGTGAAACAGAAGAACAAATGAGAAGTAAGGAGTTAACTTTTTATCAGGTACAATATTAAAAACATTAAAGTTTTGAACGAAGAAAATGAGAAATGCTCTACTTGCCTTCAGATCCACATAAGTTCGATGCTTGGCGTTATCAAAAGCTCGTAGTTTAACATCACGCCATCTGTAGATCAATAAAAACATTAAGAATCCTGTCTGTCACAGAATGATTGCAGTTTCTCTAATCATACAAGTTGATCGGCAGTTCTGAAATCCCATTTCAAAGCAATGATCCATGTAAAATTTTAATTCAGCAGTATGCCATTGCTAATCCAAAATCAGTTAATAGCTAATCCAAACTTTGCCATGTCCAAGCAAAGATATCTTATGTACCTTCCAGTTCCAAGCTTCTCAACTGCTTGAACGAGTGCTTCAACTTCAGCAACAGAGAAAGGTCGACGAATTCGACGTTGCAAAACCTCGGATCGCTTGGATTTCCGATGGACTGGCACCACAGCAAGTGCTTCCACAGTCATTGCTGGAACTGGCACCAGTGCTTTAGAGTCCTTGGTGCTTTTGTCAATTGACATGTCAGTAGGAGAGGGTGCTGAGTCATGATCACTCTCAATGAAGTTGCCTACATTAGTTCCATGCAGCTCAGGTGTGGCATCACAAGCGCCCTGGTTAACAACACCTGGAGCAGGTGGGTACCTGGCAAAGACATTTACTCATATTTAACCAACCTAAATTCTTGCCTTTATTGGCTACTATGTAAAAGGAGAAAACAAGGAAAAATTGCCAACGAGTAAAATCAAGCACAGTTGTCATTAGACATTAATGCTAACTGGTTATCATGAGAAATCAAGTTAAAAAAAAAAGAGCAACTTCCTGTTACCTGGTAAGAGGTTGTGGTGTGTTGCAGGGAAGCATATAGGGAGAATCTGCATGGCACAATGGTGTGGGAGTTCGTGAATTTTTAGGCTCCAGGCTAAAACCCAAAGCATCCAACTGATTATCATGAGAAATCCCAGTCTGAACTAGAGTTTTGTTGTCATCTTTAATCTTCTTCCCTTGAACAAGTACACCAACGCGCAATCCACCTCCAAGTATAGCAGTCACTGCTTCCATAACCCTCCTCTAAAAAACAATCACTTGATCAAAATGCATGCTAGAAACCAAGTTGCTGATGAACAAGGCCCACCAATCAGATGGCAATTTTTATAGATGCCATTTTATAGATGCCATCCTTCAGAGGTGGAGTACATCGAAATAAAGCATGCATATGTACCAATAGATCGAAATACACAGATGTACCACATAAAATTATGATTCTCAAAGCCAATTGCTTTTATCAAAATCACCAGAATCAAAGACCAATATACCTTCAGTGAACCAACAGTTGCAGTCTCCGGTAATTCAATAAAAAGCTCAGGCACCCTGAAAGACTTGATCCTAAGCTTTACTGGGCAAAACGAAAGACATCTTCATGTAAGAATCTCTTTAAATTCAGACACCAATCAAGTCAAAGGATTACAAATGAATCATTCCCAAACACTCTCATACCGTGAGATTCCCTAGATTGGAATGACGAGTGCTGACCTAGGACTGAAGATGAAGCTCCAAGGCCTGCATAACAATGTAAGACTGATTAACCAAAAGCTGCAGATTATGGAATACCTCAAAACCAAATATAACAAACCATAAGAAACAAAAAGTTAGTATACCTTCGTGCATCTTTTGACACAAAGCAGAAACATCTCCATCAATGCCACTATCAGGTGAAACACAAATGTCCTCATTACTAATTCTTCGATCGTAGTTTGATACGGAGCTACAGTTAAAAAGCCTCCTTTTCTTGATAGGATAATTCCTTTCAGATCTTATACTTTTGTAACAGCTATTCCTATTACGGTAGATAGTCTTCAGTTCACCAGCTGAAAACATCAAAACATCCACATAAATGGATTAAATAACCATGTTAATAATGCTGCAATATAATCTGAGAATAATAACCGACAACTATAGCGACGTACTATAATAAATTACTACTTACCAGTATTTGAAAGTGTTACATCCTTCAATTTTGGGGCTACTTTCCAATATTTAGAAGCCAATATTTTCCTTATTCTTCTGTCTCCAATACGTGGTGCTGGCCTAAAGGACTTTTTTGTGGTGTTAGGGTGAGTACACCCAGAGGAATTTTCGTCATCATCTCTACTAACTACATTTACATAATCCCGACTTGCAGGAAAAGAACTATGGGGAGTATGGTCCAGGCACAAAGGTACCTTGGCACTACTATCTGAACTAACTGATGCAGGAGGTTTCCCATCCCAAACCACTGGATCCTCTAAACTGCAACCGTCAGCCCTAGTACCAAATTGCACCTTCACAGTCTTAGGCAACTCATCTTTATTGAACTTTTTAGTTTCTGCCTCTAATTTACAATCAGCATGCTCCCTGTACCCAGGGACACCTACCTCTACTTTACTAGCTAAAGTTCCCATTTCATTCTTGGTTTTGCCATTAGCCAACTTCTGATCCCCAAACCCCTCAGAGCAATCAGAAGTTGTAATGGAGGCAAATCCACATTGGGCATCATCCTGTTGACGGGGAGATTCCTTAAGACTACATTTCTGATCTTGAGCTTGTGAAACAAGTTCAGAGACAAAGAATCCCCTATCCCAGCTTCCTTGATCACATGTTTCTACTTTCAATTGTTTGTTTTCATCTGGCATCTCTCTTTTTCCATTATCTTTTGCAGTGGTAGACTGATCTTGATCAGTTGATGTGTTGCTGGCAGTAGTACTTTGCTTTTCAAGTAATAACTTTCCAGCTACGGTGGCCAATAAGTCAAATGCACACATTTGATTTTCTTCAACTTTCTTCTTAAACGAACGCCTCTTCTAAAAGAAACAACAAAATATGATTATCGCAGATCAACATTCCAGAAAGAAATAACAGAAGTACAGAAATAAATTCAGCCACACATACATAGTTGAATACATTACCCTAGCTGATCTGGTGGCTCGGGGTGTATAGGGCACCTGGTAGCCATTGAAACCATAATCTAACCTCTTCTGCAACACCATATCTCAAAGATCATACCAAGAACAATAAAACAAACAGCATTCTCAATCTATTTTCCAATAACTCTGCACCACAGAAATCTTGAGCTCCAAAACCCTGAAACAAAATCCTGAGATGGATCAACACAAAATCAATAAATCTGATGCATTACATTGAATGTATAATTTTTTTTTAAAAAAAAAAAACATATGCTTAATAAGCATTGATAATTTTTAAAAAATAATAATACTAATAAAAAGACAAAAGAAAATAAAGAAAGAAAGAAAGAAGCAGCACAAATTCAAATAGTACAATGAACCAATGTACCAGGATCATTTAGAAGACAAAAAGTTCAATCTCCTAACTGAATAAATATCACAAAACAATACAAGGCATAAAACAATCAAAATCATTGCTTTTGCCAAGCAATTGTCACTAAAGCTTGGTGGATTTCAAAATTTGATAGGTATATATATGCGTTCCATATCGATTGTAGAACCCCAATTCTATTGAAAAGAAAAACTACCCAGACAAATTCCTCACTAGCAACTCAAATCTAACCCAAATAGAGTTCAACAATTGTAATTTTGCAATTGCCAATCCTGTATAATACCCCAATTTTGTAACTTCATCAGATCAACACGATCTGGCCTCAAAAAGAAGCATCAAAAACATAAAATTGAGTTAAAATTACAAATGGGTAACCGATTGCATAACTTTCAGATATCACTCCCACCCAATCCGGTACAAGAAAATCACAAAGAAAACAAAATTCGTGACATAACATCAACAAAAAAGAAGATTTTGATAATATAAGATTTAATGAAATTTAAAATTTTAAACCCCATAGCTCTCCCTACAGTTTCTGCTAATCCCATAAGTAGTTTTTTTAATTAGAAAAAAGAAACCCCTTTCCCAAACAAGAAATTTTCTTATAGAAGAAAAGACCTAAACCGCAATAAAACCCTGGAATTTTTTGGCCAAAATGAAAAATAGCGATCTAAAACCCTCCACAACGACCGATCTCAAAAAACTCAACAGAAGATTAAACATAGAAAAAAATATATAAAAATAAAACTTGATCATTTGTGAAAAATGTTGAATATTAAAGACCAAAATTTTAAGAAATACTGAATTATCCACCAAATCCCAGATCAACCCATGAAAACCAAAATCAAGGATAAGATTACAAAACATTAACTAGTTCTTCCAAAACAAATTGAATTTAAAACTTCAAAAAAGGAAAAGACCCATTTTGTTGCCATAATTGGAAAGAGCAATTTCTGGGTCAAACCTAAATAAAATTTCCAGGGTTTAATTTCCTTCAAAATCGAATTTTCCCTTCGTTTCTCGGTATCCAAACACAGTTTTCAACCAAAAAAAAAAGAACCTCAATTTTTATTAAAAGCAATGCTTTCGAGAAAATCAAGCAGAAAAAAAAACAAAAAGAAAATCACCACAATTCGGCAATTCCACCTTCTCACCTCTTGAAAGCGGGTTATCGTTCAGATTCGGACTTTTTTCTCGCAAGAAAGCGAAATTGGGCAGAAATGTAAAAGATCGGATAATTGTAAATAGAGAAAAATACTTGCTTCCTTTCAATCCAAATCCAAAATCAAACCACCAAACTTTCCCTCATTTTCCATCCCATAGCCAACAAAACAAATAAACCTCTGTTTTAAACTCCACTCATTTCTTTTTACCTTCTCAAAAAAATTCTCTCTTTCAGAAATAAAAATTCTCTCTTTTTTCTTTTTAATCTGATGGCCAAAACCCTCTGAAAACCACCCAAAGTTTTGCTTAAACCCCAACTCTTATACCATTGACCCCTTGTCACCGGACCTATCGGTAAACACCACCTTTTGCTACTGCCTCTAGCCGGTAATCATTAAACCACTTAAAGCAAAGACCGGTTCTTCCAAATTTGTTGACCCACCAAATTTTATGTTCGTGGTCTGATCCTGCCACGTGGAAAGGCCGTGAATCCTGTGGCTGTGTGCCATTTTCTTGATCCAAAAAAGCGTTGGGTCACAAAGTTACCGAAACTCTTGTATTTTTATTTATTTTTACCACGATATATTGATATTTGGTAGGATATAGGGATGTCCAATTTTTTAAAAAAACTTGTTACAATAATGATATGTGAACCGCCTCAATGCTCAATTAGTATATTAGAAAAAGAAAATTAAGAGAAAATAAATTAAAAAATATATTTTATTCAAACAATAATACCAAATTATCATACATCAAAATTTAATTAAGATAATATTAGTTAGTTTAAGAATATAAATAATGTTAACTATTTGGACGTACAAATCAAGGTCAAAATTTATACACATTCACACGTTATTTTGGTCAAATTTTGGATAAGTTCATAGAAAAATCATAAGTTTACTATTCAATCATAGCAAAGACGTCTAATATGACCCAACAAAATTATATACAACTATATATATATATATATTTATAAACATAGAAATCAAATAATAATATTTAGATTTACTGCACGTTTAATTTTGGACAAGGATGAAAGGGTTCGAGACGGTTATAAATCGTCACGTGGCAAACAGATCTAAGAGTAATATTTTACTATGTTTCTCTCTCCTCGTATCATGAGTCACGACATCAATGGCGGAGATTCTCAGATCTATAAAAGGATCTGTTTGTCCTAACACACACGTATAGGGGCACTTCCGTCATTTCAGTTTAATGTAATCGTATATTGAAGCAGTTATCCCGATAAGCATGTTGCCCATTTTTCTCGGTGGTTGCAAATTGTTTGTAGCCATATGTTTCTTTCTTCTTTTTTTTAATAATTATAATAATTCGTGTGCCACGTAGGACGGATAATAAACGAGATATCCTACGTGGAAAAAAGGATGCTCCTATTGGTGGCTTTTTGGTTAGTATTATCAGTACTTTTTTTTATTTTTCTTTCTTTCGATTTTTGGTGGGTGGTTTTAAATTGTTTTTGAAATGAAAGAGGAGGGGGCAGACAGACACGTGCAGGTGGAGCTATCCAAAAAAAAATTAGTGACGGCGTGAATGGGGAATCTCCGTGCGGGAAGTGTGGATAACGTTGACGGTGGGGGTTTACGTGGCAGGTAAAGGATCGAGATCATTAACGGCGTTATGTTCGGGGGATAAGGGGTGTGGGGTTTGTGGTGGGTCCGATAGGAGTGGTGGGCCCCATGATGGATTATTCGTTTTCAAAGAAGGCGTCAAAATTGTTTGTCTTTCGAATTATTATTATTATTTTTTACTCTGAAAAAAAGGAGTAATTAGTAAATAAGGGATGGCGTTGTATTTGACTGACACGTGGCACAAACCCGAAAATAAAGGGTTTACAAAATGCAAATATAGAAAAACTTTTATTAAAATTTTCTTTTTGAGTTTATGGTCGAGTGTGTGACCTTACAAGGGACGTGGGGTTTATTTAAAAGCTCTCAGCCACAAAGCTTTATATTCTTTTACCGATTCTTTAGTAAGTAGTAGTTATGTTCACTAGGTGAAAGAGAGTTTTGATTAGAAATGAGTGATATTTTCTCTCATAGATTCATTATTTAGTTTCAATAAAATAATTTATTTAACATAATAACATATAATCGATCTAGTTGATTCAAGCTCTAATATTGTTATGGTTGTGTTTTCACTTTATTAGTAAAAGTATTTAATAAATACATGACAATTAATATTATTTGTTAAATATCCATTTATTTATTTACATGGAAGAGAGAATAAAACTTTAAATCTTTATTTTAATAAAAAAAATACACTGCAAACTCTTTATCATTAAATTATTAAACAAGTGCTAGCTTATAATACTAAACAAATCATTAATTGATGTGTTTCAATGTGCAATGAAACTGATATTTTATTTGAAATTTGCATTAATTCAAATCTTTCTCATTTGAATAACCCTATGTGATTTACCATTGTAATTCATGTAACTCTTTTGATCGATATTTAAAAGCAAATACAAGACTTAATTGACACACATGTCATTGTTATTAATCTTATTACGTGGTAACATAACTAATATGCTATATAATAGGGCTAATTATAATTATATATATATATATTGTTGTCAAGTCAATATACTTTGAGTGCATTCATCAACTGTGGTACGTGGGAAAGAACTTGCAACAGTAAATTCCCCCATCACTTTTAGTCTAAACTTAGCCAAAAAGGAAAGTGTTAAGTATATATATAGTTGACGAAAGGGAAGCATAAAGGTGATATTTGATAGCACAAAATTCCATAATCCAAAGCAATTAATAATCAATGGATCGGTCGGCCGCCGAATGCGAACATTATCTCAAGTGAAAAAGGTGCTAGGTTCTTCATAGATTTGTTGCTTCTTCTATTAACTTGGCTTAATATTGATTAACTATGAATATAATCAAAGAGTTTTTTTTTTTTTACCAAATCTGTGTGAACAAGTACAGTTTGATGCACCAGCACCAAATGAACTAACTATTATATCGTTATTTGTAGATGATGGTTCAACTAAACCCTATTACAAGTTGGGTAGATAATAAATGTATTCACTAACTATAAAACACAAGTTAAAACAGAAAAATAAAAATAAAATAGAAATCCCAGATGAATTGATGTAAGCATTCTTCATTTTGTTATCATTTTTCTGTCGTTTGATCCAAGTCATAAGAGATTTTGGATGATAAGTATATAATTATCATAATTAATCAAATAGAATTGATTAACTTCCTTTTGGAATTGTGTAGTGCTGCAATTTTGAAGTTATAACTAATGAAAATATTGGTTGTTTAATTAAAAACAAATCAGTGTTCGATAAATATAAACTTTGACATAATTCAACATATTTTTGAATGTTTTTAATACATATATAAGTGCTATCAAATAGTTGTGAAGTAAAATCAGCTTAGTTTTGAAAATAAAGTAATCAAACATTTTAACTATTATGTTTTCAAAGTTAAGGGAAGAAATGGGGTAAGAGTAGTTTTCTTCTTGTAAGGGGTCCGGACATATTTCGGTAATACTTTGTCTCGGTAATCACTTGATCATAATACCAGAGATCCTTTAACGTAATATTAATGATAGAATATTAGTATCTTAAAAAAAAAAAGTAAGGTGAGAACAATTCTAAAGGAAGTTTAGTGTAAAGACGATAAAATTTTAATGGACATCACACTTTACAGGGCATTCATGATGATATAAAAGAAACAACATGGTGAGTTTCATTAAATCCATTTCCAGCTCAATTAAGAACATGGGGTGGGGGGTAACCAGACATAACATGCAAGATGTTACAACATGGGGGAGCTTGAGCTTGTTGTTAATTAATTATCCATTGAAATCCAGCTCATGATTTGCTGAGCCTGCTGGCAACAAAGTTACAATGCTTTGCTGCTTGCCCTTTGCATGTACAGCTCTTATAATACATAAGTTTTTTCACTCTTTTTAACTTCATAGAATATTCCTACAGATCTTTGCCCGATCTAAACCCACCAACTTTCCATCTGTCAAAATTATTATATTATTTATAAAAAATATGAAAAAACAAAACAAAACCCAGAAATCTTTTTGCATGTTTTGATCATCAATGCATCATGGCAATATGGCACCGACTAAGAAACGTTAAGATCAACAAAGGCAGTAGGCTCAAAGGAGGGAACCGATATCACATATTCACATGCACACAAAAGCACATGTTACTCATAAGCCAATTTTTGATTATTTGCCTTGTAAGCTAAAGCCGGCTTGGCCCTGCCAAAGTGAGAGAAAGAGAAAGAGAAAGAGAAAGAAAAAGAAAAAGAAAGAGTTTGCGTTTGTTTAAGGCTAAAAATTCTTCCCAACAAAGCTGGAAATAGATCAGGGGCGGGCGGCATTTGTTTTTTTTATCGGATATGAATATGATGAATAAATAAGACCTGGCTTTTGCATGCACTTGCAGCTGAATAAATGCGTCACTCCACTAAATTGTGTTACTGCAAGATTTTTTTTTTTTTTTGTCCTTTTAAACATTAAAAGTTAAATGAATATTACAACTGCTAGCTGAATCTGAATGCCCTACTAATTTAATATAAATATGCATGAGATGGCTACGTGGGATGCCACATTGTTGACTGATTGATTCATAGCCAGCTAATTTGCTCACGCTGACTAGTGCCACATAATATTTTCTTAGGAAAAATTTTATAACAATTAGTAGTCCTTAGGTTTAATTATATTGTTAATTTGTCTCTAATTAATTAATGTTTCGTCGTTATACTTACAACAGAGAGCTAAATTATCTCGATGGTAATGTCACTGGTTACATTGTTAATCTGTCTCTTAAGTTTAAGCTCTCGTAAGTTTAATTAGAGTTAATTATATAAGCCTGCATACATCATACATGTGAAGATGTTAATGAAAAGATTTTTATGGAGTTAGGTGTGATTATAAGTTTGTAATTATACTAATTAACATGTTGAACTTTGTTATTCAATTAATTCAAATTCTTAATGAGTGTTAAAAGAATCAATCAAATGATTGGATTTGGGAAATTCCTTTTTTTTAAAAATAAAATTACCGTTAAATGGTTGAATAATGGATGGGGAAGCAAAAGCAAAAAATATGCGAAGGAGGGTAGAATAGAAACTAGAAAGATTAAAGTTCACGGAAACCATGAGGATTTCTTGACGTAAAAGGGACTATCAAATTTCCATTTCATTCATTAAGTTTGTAAGTTGAAGGTCAATGTGAGTTGAGTTGGATCACAAACTTCTTTGCAGGTTTTGCTGTTCCGTGTGACCTTTCAACACAGACTTTGTAACCAAATTCTCATCTTCTTTTAGAATTCAAAAGAAAGGAAAAAAAAAATGAACCTAGTTTTTTGCTTATTAGATTGATAATTTAACAGATTATGGCTGTGTCACTACATCAGATTCATGGGCTGAGACATAATTAAGGTAAAAAGCTGCATGTGCATGTGCTTCATATGCATGGATTTTTGAATCTAAAATTTTTCTGCTCTCGTTTTTCTTTAGTATCTCAATCAGAAACATTCAAATTTTAAAACACATTATACGTATCGTCATCTGATTTTGATTTGATGGGTGGGTACAACACATCCTAGACCATGGAAGGCTCTCTCTAGTTTCATTATTCTTGAAAAGGTGAGTTTCGTCTGGAGCTTCATCTCTTCACGAAGCTTCTGGCCAATAAGCCATTGGCTAGACCTATAAAATTAAACTTAAATAAAATATCAGAGGACTAGTAATCCAAGAAAAGGAATCAAAGGGGATATCCCATGGCCATGGGAAGAAAGATGATGGGGTTTGGATCCCAACAGCCTACGGCTCTGTGTGTGTGCATGTGTGCCTTGACTTAGAAACAACTTTTTAATGATGGCGATGGTCATTGGTTAGGATTCGACAAACAACTAAACACGTACAGTAAGATGCTTAATCATAAAGCCGTCATGAAAATCTCCATATTGGGCTTTATTTTGATTGGGGGCCCTCATAATCATGGGCTCAGCCGATGGGGTCCCAGATTCTCAATAGCAAACCCTCACGGGCTTAGCTCCTATGTAGCTTTTGGTTGGTTTTCCATATTTGTAAATTTATGTAGTGATTGATTTGTACGGAGCATGCCTTTTATCTGTTTTGAATCTTTAATTCTCAGGGCCAAGCAAACACACAGATGGGGCATTGATAATGATGATTTTGCACAAATTCAAAATTTGTAATTATGGGACCAACGAACCCTTTACAATTTAAATTCTAACTTCTGTGGGACATTTGCCCTTACTGATACCAACACGAAACTTGACAAACCCTTTTAACCTATTACTTGCTTCTTACTATCTGTGGCATTATCAGGACGGAGACAAACAAACCCTTTCTCAGGGTATCCGGTGTGAACATAAGAACGTTCATCAGAAAGCTGGAACGAAAAATGAAGAATAGAAAGAAATAGTGAAACTTAATGGGATTGAATATACTGGGATTATAGCATGAGGTACATTGCAATGCATACGTGCAATCGCTTCCATTTCACACGGAAAAGTTCTACCAACTAATGGCGGAATCTAATACATGAAAAGTACCTCATTCTTCAGACAAGTTACTATACTGCCACGGGTTGAATTCAACTGATTTGTTGTCAACCTCATCATTGCTGCGTGAACTCTCTAAAGCAGCCCGATCGATGTTCATTATATTTGCTGTTGAATTGGTAGACTTCCAAGTCAAGCCAATGCGTAGATGTAATTTCCTCTGTGACATCGAACCATCTTGGTCTTAAACTGCTCGCTCTTGGCCTCTCGGGTCCTTTTTTCTGCTCTCTGCATTTCTTCCAATCTGAAAGGAGAAAAGGACGAGCCAAGTCTTTGTAAAAATATATAGAAAATTTGAAGAATTCAAATCATAACTTAATAATAGTTCTCTTCTAGTTGGAGCGAGTATAACCTACCCGCTGTAATTGTTTTTCCAAGTCATATCTTAGCAGCACAAATGAACCTAATAGTTTCAATCGAATTCTATATTTAATTATTTGTTCTCTTTTCTTAGTTAACCATAGTGGAAACTTGTGAAAGAGAGTACTGTCCTACTGAAGCACCTCAATTCTAGAAATTTAAAATTAAAAAACCCTCAAAGAATGAGATCCGGTTATCAATAAGAGAGCTTGGCATTGGGTTTGTCTACAAATATCCAATTGAAAACATAGCTTGACTATCTCTAAACCAGAAGTAGGTTTCACTAGACTACTGCAGAAGCCTTTTTTTTTTTCAATAATTTTTTTCTTTTTGGTTCAGTTTCCACTTTTAGCCGTGGTTTCTAAATCATTTCAATCAAAGAGTTAGCGCGGGGTTAGTTACGAGCAACTTCACCTCATTTATCATTTATCATTTATCATAGGCTAAATCCATATCACATGGTTGATAGCTCATTGACTCACTCCACTTCCCAGTCATGAATATTTTAGGCTCCTTGGCCGCATTATAAACGTACCCATCCACTTCATAGCGACCAACAAGTACTTTAATTGATCAGTATTCTCAGGTTGTAGGCACAAACATTCATTTAGGAAGAATACCGACAAAAACAGTATTGTCCAGTCAAAGTTAAGTTTAGGAGAAAAAATAATTTATCAAATAAGATTCACAGAGATGGGAAAAGAAGAGTGTGCAGTTCTCAACAAATCAAATTGAAAAGATATGTTAAATACCCAAACCAACCACACGGTTGAAAATATAGCACAACATTGTCCCCTGTGGTCAAATTTGTCATGATCATCTCCCTTGGTGAATCAACCAAACCCGTCCAAAAATCAAATTATTAACGTTAGTGGGAGGAGGCACCAAATCTAAGACAGCACCCTCTCTTTTAAGAGTAACACGTGTTCTGCAAACATAGAAGGCTGCATGAGCATAGGCAGTATTTTACAAGATTGGAAACCAAAATAATATGCAAGAATTGACAAGTTAAGAAGCCGTTGACATCAATAGAAACTTCGGCGAGTGTCAACTATAGGCATCATGTTCAGTATGAAGACAGAGTATCGATAAAAGGAGTACTAACAAATTAAAGTTGATTAATATAGTTTGTCAATAAGTAATTGCAGTCCGGATACAGCTTTTCTTCTATTTCTTATTCGTAAAGGGTATTAATGATTAAAGCAAGAGAGGTCAAATGACTACTAATAGACACTCCCCAAGAGAGCCAACCCAACCCAACCCAACCCCTTCCGCCATCAAACACTCCCCAATACCAGAGCAAACTAATTAAACAATCTTCTTAACTTCAAGGATGTGATGGTAACTAGAAAGAGCACCCAATAGAAAAGAAAAGAAAAAGATAAAAAGGACTGGAACTAGATTATCACCTTCCAACAGGATAAACATTAAGAGAATTTCCCAACAATTTAGTTTTTAACTTTGATGTCACAAAATAAGTAAAATTCTCGTTTTCAACATGCCCAGCACTCATTGGAGGATCATGACTTACCTGAAATGAAAATATATAGTCGGACGACGAATAGTATAATGTAGCAATATGAAAAGCAAGTTTATAGATGCAACTAAAGACGGCCATAATTCATAATTACTTCTAATGGAAGGAGAAAGAGGGAGGACGGTTTTTGCATGTTTTATAAAAGTTACGCTCTGCTTGAAGACAATTAAAGAGAGGAGGTGAAAGTAAGACACACTCTTTAAGGAAATTAAAATCTTGAAAGCTAACCTGCTCTGCAACAAATGTAATTCCTCCATGATTAACCATTTCATAAGTCTCCCCAAGAATAGGATTAAAAGGTTTCCATGTCCCCTGGTTCGCATAATAAACAGATATAACCCATGATGCTGCATTGAAACATAAATTCCATCAATCATCTGATAATATTGCATTAGTTTCATAAAACCTGAAAGAAATAGTATACCCACCAGCATAGACCAACTGCATATAGGGATCCTCACATTCATCTGCTTGATCTAACAAGTGGCAGTATAGCATGTACTATAAACAACATATAAAGTAACACAATATTATCAGTTTTGCCAATAAGGTAGGGTAGCACATACCTCTGCCATTTTTTGAAGCATAGTCATTGGTTCAAATATGATGACAGGAAGTGTCACCATTGATGTAACATCCGAACCAATATATTCGTGCATAATCTTCCAGTAGCTGTCTCATTCCTGTTAAATACACAAAATAACTGAAAATTTCAGCTTTACAATGGATACTGGACATATGTGCCGCACAATAATTTTGCATTACCAGTTAAGATTAAAAAAGAAAAAGCAGCAAGGTGTGGAGACCTCTTGCTTCCATCTTCCTCTCTGAGCTTCCTCTGCAGCGTCTTCTTTGCCTCCTCTGGGTTTATAACTTTTACTCTTTCATAATTAGGGATCACAGTGGGTGGGTTTCAAATGAATTTTTTTAAATCCGTATTCATATTTATTTAAAAAATTAAATATCAAATTCTTCTACAATTTATTATAGATTTAAAATATTATTATCAAACCTGCACTTACAAGTATGTACTTATTATTAAATCCGTAACAAATTATTTAAGAATTTTAAATAAATTTTAAATTAATATAATAAAAAATAAAATTATAACTTTAATTTAATTAAAAATTTATAAAATATAGCTATTAAAATAATATCAATTCTAATTTTAATTTTATTTACGTTAAATGTTATAATTTTATTCTAATTTTAATTTTAATTACATTAAATATTATAATTTTAAATCTAATTTCGATTTTAATTACGTTAAATATTATAATTTCAATTACGTTAAATATTTTTTAATTTTAATTTTAATTTCAATTATGTTAAATATTATAACTTCAAATCCAATTTTAATTTCAATTACGTTAAATATTATAACTTCAAATTCAATTTTTATTTCAATTACATTAAATATTATTATTCTTATTCTTTTTAATTTCAATTATGTTAAAATATTATAATTTCAATTCCAATTTTGATTTCACTTATATTAAGTGTTATAATTCTAAATCGAATTTCGATTTCAATTATATTAAAATTTATAATTTCAATTCAAAATTTTAATTTTAATTACGTTAAATGCTATAATTTAAAATTTAATTTAGATTTTAATTACGTTAACTGTTATAATTCCAATTTCGATTTCAATTACGTTAAATATTATAATTTTAATTTTATTATTGAATTCAGTTATGTTAAATGTTATAATTTTGATTTCAATTATATTAAATATTATCATTCTAAATCTAATTTTTATTTCAATTACATTAAATACTATAATTCTAATTTCAATTCCAATTTCAATATCAATTACGTTAAATGTCATTATTTTAAATTTAATTTCGATTTTAATTGCGTTAAATGTTATAACTTTAAATCCATTTTCAATTTCAATTACATTAAATGTTATAATTATAATTCTAATTTCGATAGTTAAGTGTTATAATTCTAATTTCAATTTTAATTACGTTAAATATTTTAATTTTAATTTTAATTCTAATTTTATTTATATTAAATCTTATAATTCTAAATTTTATTTCAATTTTAATTGTGTTAAATGTTATAATTTCAAATCTAATTTCTATTTTAATTACATTAAATATTATAATTCTAAATCCAATTTCAATCACATTAAATATTAAATATTCTAATTTTAATTTTAATTACGTTACAAGTTCTAGGGCGAAGGACTTTGATCCTAGGCTTTTGAACATCAAGTTTTTGGATGCTATAATTTTATTTTTAATTTCAATTATAATTATTAGTCCATTTGAACAAATTTTATTTTATTTTATTGAATGGTATGAGCGATGTCAAATCAACTTTAGACTTTTTGATGTGAGTTAAAAATAAATGTAAAAAAAATCAACTCATATTTTTATTTTTTTATAATTTTTTTTAAATATAGTATGTGTGGATATCCGCAACGGGTATCCGCAAATTTTTCACCAAATCCATTTCCGTACTGATGAACACTTGAAATTACACATTTAATAAAAGTTTTACATCATTATTTTGTATTACTAGTGTATTTAATTTTTTTAACTTAAATATGTTTACAATATTGTACCTAATTATCTTTTAACTGTTTTGTAGTAGGTTCGGTAAAATGGGCATAACTTTATACCTAAAGATCCAATTGGAGTGATTCATGATCCTGTGAATAGCTAACTTAATGGGATAACATATTGTATTTCACAAAATATTTGAAATTCGAGCGTTTAGATGGTGAAAATGGCTTAGAACAGAACTGATTTGCAGTATAGGCCCAATCCGAACAGTCATCAATATTGGGCTTATAACTATTGAAATACGTATCAAATATGTATGAGAAAACTCAATTTGAAAAGATAAGAAACTTATCTACAACTTTGATGTTTTGAAGGATAGCTAATTCGGACTACATCAATTCCGAATTAGATAATCAAGTGGGTGCATTAATGATAATCAATGCAAATTATATGCCGCTATTCTTGACTTTCATCATCCAAGTGATTCCCTCCAAATTTGTCTCGATTTATCTATATTTTTCTATAAATAAGTGGCTTGTTTATATCCAAAGTGTGTAATTAGAGAGTTAGAATTTAGTTTAAAATACTTGTCTTTTATATTATCTCTTTGTAATATTATTTCTCTTGTTTATTATTAAGTCATGTTATTTCTTCTTCCATTTCTTTTCTTTTTCTTTAATTTTATTATGTCCAAATAATTTTCTTTATGCCTTAAGGTGAAAGGGTGAAACTCTTGGTAAGGTAATACTTAACTCTTATTTGTGAATTTAATGTTTTATTCTTAAGTTATACAAATTTATATATGATGTATTTATTTTATTTGTAATAATAATACACTTTCTTTTAAGTGGTGCATCTTAATTTATTATTGACAAACTTTATACTTGCAAATTTATATATGATGTATTTATTTTATTTGTAATAATAATATCCTTCCTTTTAAGTGGTGCATCTTGATTTATTATTAACAAACTTTATACTTGGCATAATAAATTCTTGAAATTATTTACAAGATTTGGTGTATATACACTTTCTTGTAAAGTGAGAGTCTTGATTTATTGTAAACAAATATAAAGATTGGCATAATAAATACTTGAACCCATTTATAAGATTTGGTGTATAATAATTGAAAGAAATAAATATTAAGCAATATATAAATGATGATAAACTTTAATTGTTATATTTTTCGGTTGGAACCTCCTTTGTGTGAGCATTCCAATTGAGTTATAAAAAGAGTTAAATATATTC
This sequence comes from Ailanthus altissimus, assembly GCA_946807835.1. Lineage (NCBI taxonomy): Eukaryota > Viridiplantae > Streptophyta > Magnoliopsida > Sapindales > Simaroubaceae > Ailanthus > Ailanthus altissimus. Next base: position 25,921,952 of record OX327701.1, on the reverse strand, counting down.
TTACTTTTTATGCCAAAAGTGGATCCTCTTAACCTTAACTTTTATTTGAATTGATTAATTGAATTAATATTTGTAAGCATCTTATACTGCATTAATTGCCTTAAAAGTGTTTATAATTTATAATTTTAATTCTACTTCCCTGTGGATCGACCACGTTCTCATCGGGTTATTTATTACTTCGACAATTCTGCACTTGAGAATAAATTCCTATATTTTGAACGTGTCACATACCAAATTCGTTGCGGGTTTTAATTTTGTATATGAAACTCGCTTCAACACTTACCAAATCTTTTTTAATGCGGGCCAATTTTAGCAGGTTTGCAAATTTTTTTGCCATCCTTATTCATAACCAAGCAAGCTGCAGGGCAGCAAGTGAGATAAACATAATACACTCATTGATAACAGATTACGGAGACCATGTGACTGAAACCCATAGACAAAACCAAACCCCACGGTAAATGAACATTATTTTCTAATATACATGACCAGATAACTAAAGATACACAGTGATCCTATGTCCCCTTTGCTATTTGTCTTGGCAATGGAGTATTTAAATAGCAGTTTGAGTTGTATTCCTAAAGACCAGCTTGTGTTCCATAAGGGCTGTAGGAAAATGAGATTGAACCATTTGATTTTTGTTGATGATTTATTCTTATTCTCTCATGGCGACGTTGGCTTGGTTGGCCAATTCAAAAGAATCCTATATAAATTTTACATGGTCTCCGGCTTACAACTTAATGTAAATAAAAGTTTCATCTTTTTTGGCAATGTTTCTCATTCTATTAAAAAGGCTATCTTGCAGTCTACTCAGTTTCAGAATGGTGCTTTACCTGTTAGATACTTGGGTGTGTTGGAGCTAGTGCTCACGTGCCATTCCAATATTGTATGAATATTAATTGTTAATATTTATACAATAAATATTTCGAATAAAGATTGTTAATATCATATTAATATGGTATAATGCTTGTAACATTAGAGACATTGTTTGATCTGAAAGAGTTCAGATCTGGTTTAAAGGAGTTTAGATCAGAACTAATAGTTATCAAAGCTAAGAGTTATAAATGCTAATAGTTAGCACTGTTAATAGTTATCAGTTTATAAGAGTCAGCGAGGTCTAAAGAGTTAGAACTTTGTCTATAATGGGATAAAGACCTGAGAGTATACTTATAATGATATAGTTGCAAAGAGTTGCAATAGGTGCTAAGAAATATCATTATGTAAGTATGTCTCAAATATAATGTTCCTGATCTATGATCATCAATGCGGGTCTATCGGTGAATTCACAATATATAGATTAGTGTATGTCTATATCTGACTGGTTCAGATGGTTGTTCTTAGCTGACCATGAGCTTAGAGCTTGTATAGACATGCGGGTATCCAGTCAGGACTGGATACTGAACAGACTTATGAGGACCCCAATAGATATCCTATGAAACCGTCAAAGGAAGGTCCTCTCGAGTTGAGTAGTAATCGTGGTCCTTTGACCTGAGCGCCACGGTGGTCTTGTGAGTGATCCATCATGCTTTGGTTCTACATATGTCAGAGACCTTTCATGGTCTGACCGCTATGTGTCGCTGGGTATGGTCCGATGCTCATGGAGTCCGGTGTGCGTAGATACGGGATCCATCAGCTTACGTAGGTAAGTTGTATATCCGATGCTCCGAGATTGTATTTCATAAAGTCTTGTGGCCACAAGCATAAACCCGGGAAAAGAGTTTCCCACAAGGTTAAACAATATAGCAAAAATGTTTGCGTATATTGTTTATCGAGATACGAATCTGGAGATAAGATTATTGGATGAGCAAATGGGGATTTGATGGTGCTGATCTATATCCCCGCACATCCAGGGTATAAATGATGGAAGGATTATACGTATACGTTATGACCTCAACTTGTATGGTCTGACACGCTGATTTGTAATATTCGTAACGTGTGCGTGGGGCATCGATTACGGATTAATGGATAGTTCCATTTGACAAATCGGGTGTAGACCTAGTGAGTCCCAATATGAAATGTACTCTTTGAGCACTTGGGCAGTGTACCGTATTGAATTGTTCAATACAGTATAATTCAGCAATTACTAAGGTTACGTTAACTAAAGTATATGGTTAAATGGTGGGACCCACTTTAGGTTAACTTGGTAACCGAGTAAGGATATAATAGTAATTTCACTTTATGATTATTTAATTGTTAAATAATTAAAATAAATATTTATTTGTTTAATTGTTAAATAAATGATTTAACTTAACTAAGGTTAAAGGTTAACCAAATGGTTAAGTTAAGTTAACCTTACTTAAAGGTTAAGTAAAGGTTAACCTAACCATGGTTAAGTTAGTTAACTATGGTTAAATTAATTAAATATTTATTAACTTAAAGGTTAAGTTAAAGTAATCTAACTATGGTTAAATGTTAACTAAGGTTAGGTTAAGCCAAATGAAATGCAAATGAAATTCAAATTAGTTTGGAATTTATGCATTAGTATATAAAGTGAAATGAAATTGAAAATCAAAGGGATTTTTGAAATTGGTTTTAGATTTTAGGTTTTGCATTTTGGGAGCCAATTCAATTTGAGAAATTGAAATTGTTTGTTTTGTGTTTTAAGTGTTAGAACAACAAAACAAACTAGATAAATGGTTACTAAATGTAATAACTAAAATCAAGATTTGTTTTATTTATTCAAGAGTTGAATAAAAGGAAAAACAAATTTAATTAAGTTAAATTGTTTAACTTTGAAAATGTTTAAGAGTTAAACACATATGCTGGATTAAGATGCTGCCATTCTAGACAATCAAACCCACCCTTGTTGATTGCTAGAATTGATCAAAGATTCACTTCATGGTGGACTTCAAAGAAAATTAATCCAAAGGCTTCATTGGTGATATTTCTCAATTTCGAATTTTAATTTAATCAAATGTTATTTTCTGTGTTCATTATATTTAATCTTCCGCTGTGCACATGTATGTATGAGATATGTATATTGTTTGTATGATGAACACAATCCACATGCAAAGAACCCTAAGTTTTATTTGTACCACCATAAACCCAACACAACCCAACAAATGGTATCAGAGCAATTTTGTGTTGTTATGGGTGGTTTTTTAGTGTTAGCTAAGTATTGGCTAAGTTGTATGACAAGTTCCGGAGCTGTTGGGATGCATTTTAAGTGTTAAAAATGCAAACCAGTGAAAAACAGCACCTGGAACGCTGCAGCGCTAAAGTCCAGCGCGGCAGCGTTCATATGAACGCTGGAGCGCTGGGTGTATGACGCCCCAGCGCTAGATAAGCGCAGGGGCGCTGGGTGTCTGGCGCCCAAGCGCAGGAAGCACTGCTTCCAGCGCCCCAGCGCTGGTAAGACAGCGCCGCAGCGCTGAGGCTTGTGAAGCCCTAGCGCGGCAGCGCTACAAGACCAGCGCCGCAGCGTTCTTACACTAAAAAAAAATAATTAAAAAAAAAAAGAGTAAAATCCTTTTATTTTACGCATGTGGGGGTTTATGAGATGTAATAATAATGGTTATTAGTTTACATGATAAACCAAGAAAATAATATTTTTTTATTTATTTATTTTTGTAATCACAATGGGGGCCCCACTGGTGGGGGTTAGTTGTGCTTGTACAGAAATGAATAATTGATTGAGAATAACCTCTCATATGATGAGAGCATATAATATGAAAGCCTGTTATTAAAATCTCTCATAATTAGATTGAAATTTATTATATTATTTGATAATATTTTAAATGGTCCGTCTTGTCAATACGGTGTGAGATGGGTCACTATGGTCTTTCCCAATATTGCTTTAGCGTGAGGGATTTGGTCGGTGTGACTTGGTCTAATGCCGGTAAAACATGAGATGAATCAAATATATGCGAACATATTATCCAATATTGCTTTAGCGTGAGGATAGTGTCAGTAACATATATTTGAGAATTGACGAGTTAATCTGAAATACAGTTACCCAATATTGCTTTAGCGTGAGGGTAATGTGTATTTAGGATCAGAAGTAAGAGTTGTATGAGATACAATTGACAAGAGTTGTCTACCTGTTGGATTTATAAAGGCCAATATTGCTTTAGCGTGAGGCTGGAGTAAAACCCCAATGGGATCCACTTCCCGCTGTGTAGTTTAGAATATTATACTATCTTATCCCGTTTGAGAGATTAAAGGGATTAAGTAAAGCAGTGGGAGGGCGTTTTTAGATTAAAAAATGTATAACAGTTATACCCATGATCTAAAGCGTAATTTATTAACAATAAGAAATGTACTGCTACGCATCTCCTATTTTGTCTTATAGAGATAAGATATTTGTCTTATAGAGATAAGATATTTGTCTTATAGAGATAAAATGTTTGTATTATAGAGATAAGATACTTGTCTTATAGAGATAAGATGAGTACGAGCAATCCGTTACTAATCTTGAACAAATACCAATAACTATATGGTACTGAATAATATATTTAAGACTTGCTTAAGGATCTAAGAATAGTTCTAGATTCAGTAATATTTGATATTACTAAACCACAGATAGAGAAAAGTCATAATGGAAAGTGTTTCCACCGTTATAAGGTTTGAAATAGTAAATGTTACTATTCATCGCACCTAGACTTAAGAAAGATTGACTCATTAGATATCTGTTTCACCAAACATTAACATTTCATTAGCATTTGATGTTAACTTAGCAAAGGTATGAGATACCGCTTGTTATTCTCATATCTGTAAGATGTTACATGATTTGAGAAATGCTTGATTGCTAAGAAATGAGAAGTTCAGCTTCACGTAGGTAATAGAGATTTCCTGAACGTGGTAGCCGTTAAAAACTTCACAGTTACTTCTTATTTCTAGTAACAGCATTAATGTTGTATAATTGCTATTTTGAGCCAAACATTATTAGGTAAATCATATCACTCCCTGTAGCTGACAGAGAGGGTTATCATAAAAATAAGGAAATAGTTCCTTGTGATAATGATACTGATTTACTAACTGAATGTCAGTTAATGAATGGCTGTTATATCTTATATACAACAAGAAATGTCATATGTATAAAGGTGAACAGAATAAATAGTATTTCAGCAACTTAAATAATAATGAATAGTGGTATATAAAAGATTAGGTCAAGTAGTCGTGAGACGACTATCCTAGCTGGTTAAGGATGGTCAGATATTTGATCTGACTATAGTACATTGACTAGTTTATGAATTATGAATTCAAAAGAATATGGCCGAATCTTTATGTAGGTGTAAGACGCCAAGCCACTGGTTTATTGGATCTGGTACATATAGATGTATTTAGTCCAATAAATCTTACTATTATAAATGATTTCGATACTTCATTATCTTTGTAGTGATTGTCGCTATAAAGACATGTGTTTCTCGGAAACGCAAGTCAAAATAATTTCGAAGTGTTCAAAATGTTCTGACAATGAAAGTAAAGAAACAAACCCTTATGTATATTGAGTGCTTTCGATAAGATCGAAGTAATTTATACATAATCAGTAAATTCACAAATTATTTAACTAGAATATGATTCTCTCTCAGCATAATCCTCCAGATACTTCTCAACATAAAGATGTTTAGGAAATGAGGAATCGGACTATATTAGATACAGTCTGATTGATATTGAGAATCGCTGATCTTCTAAAAATATCTATGAGGTTATATTTTAACATCTGCAACTTACTTATTAAATAATTCCATAATCGTTCCTACTACTTTATATGAGATATAGACTAAATAGGAAACGAGTCTTAAGTATGTTAAGACTTGGTGTTATTCTGTTTTCATAAGAGTTATGCAACAGAATAAACTTGTATCCAACGGTACAAGTATCGGTTCATTTAGTATCTCAAGTGTATAATGGGATACCACTTCTATAATACAGATGAACGAAATATGTTCGTTTCTCATAATGTCACATTCCTAGAGAAAGAGTTTCTCATGGATTGTGGAGATTATAGAAAGATTGAACTTGATGAAGTCAATCTAAATATAGATGAACCAACGATGGAATTTTAATTTTAAATGAGTGAAATACCTTTAACACACTAAGTTCATAGGTTCAAAAGGATATCAAAGCCATCATTTAGGTATGTTTGATACTTGAAGGTGCCTTTGATATTTTCTTAGTTGAAGAAAAGGATCCTTTAACTTATGAAGAGACGATGTTTGACATCGATTCGGGAAAATGACAACATATCATAAAATTCTGAAATTGACTCAACGCATGACAATTAAGTCTAGGACTTAGTTGAGCTTCCTGTAGAAACTGTTTCTATTAGCAGTAAATCAGTTTACGCAGCGGAAGCAGTGTGGGCCCTATCTGAAGGAATGGTCCTTCATGGCCTGACTGATGTTGAAAGGTTACACTCAGAGATCTATGATCGATAATGAGGAAACCTTTTTCATCGGTAACCATGCTAAAGTCAATTTAGATTTTGTTGATGATAAGATACCATAAAATTTGAATTTGACTCTAAGTATGACAATTAAGTCTAGGACTTAGTTGTGCTTCCTGTAGAAACTGTTTCTATTTGCAGTAAATCAGTTTACGCAGCGGAAGCAGTGTGGGCCCTATCTGAAGGAATGTCCTTCATGGCCTGACTGATGTTGAAAGGTTACACTCAGAGATCTAGGATCAATAATGAGGAAACCTTTTTCATCAGTAACCATACCAAAGTCAATTTGGATTTTGTTGGCTATTGTTGTATATTATGATTATGGGACTGGCTAATGGATGTAAATAAGCTGTTCTGGGAAGTATATCTCGAGTAAGAGATATGCAGAGAATAACTTGATGTTTTTGCATCCAAGCCTAACTTCTAATATAATGTGCAAACTAAGGAAGTCCATTTATGGACTTAAGTAGTTTTTCCCGAAGCTGGAATCTTTGTTTATATGATGAAATTAGAAAGTCTGGTTTTATCAAGAATAAAGAGGAAGCGTGTGTTCAGAAAGGGCAGTGGGAGTATAATTATCTTTTTAGTTCTCTAAAGTGGAAAGTATATACTCGATATTGGAAACGATGATTGGAGTATAGCAAGTAAATCAGATAAGTGTTATCTGTGTAAAGAACTTCTTCATAAAAGATTTGAGAGAGACTTCCTGTATACTAGGTATAAAGCTTTATGGTGATATAGCTAAGGAGTTAATAAGACTCTCTCAATAATCGTACATAGACTAAGTCCATGAAAAGGTACAACTTAATTAACTGTGAGACAGTTAAAGTCCTTTTTAAACATGGCAATCATCTTTCTTAGAGGAAGTGTCCTCAGGAAAAAGATGAGAGAGTTAGAGTGTCTAACGTCTCAGATGCATTAGCTAGAAATAGATAAATGCATACAGTCTCATGTACGATATCTGGATTTAGATGGTTGTAAGTGTTACAAACTGATATCTGTTTAATCCAGAACACGACCATTAAATGGTTGTGAAACATATCTGAAATATACTTGAGAAGTATAGAGGATAAGTTTATGAAATATGGAGAAAGTTTCTTACAAAAGAAGGGACACACATATTCAGACTTACGTCTTATCTGAATGGTAGAAAGTCTACATTTAGTTATGTGTTTCTCTATATCAGTACCAGAACTAGTTAAATGTGTATTAATAAATGTTCATAGCTAATTCTGCCTTGGAGGTAGAATGTGTTGCGGCTTGAGAAGCCAGCAAGAGACGTACTATGGATATTCAAGATAATTGCAGAGCTTTGAATAGTTCTAAACTCAGTGGATCCTATCCCACTATATTGCAAAATAACGGTAATTGCTTAAGCCGAGAAGCCATAAGGCACACCAGTATTCTAATCATGTGAACTCTAAAAATCACATAATTAGAAAGTTCTTGGCAACAAGAGTTGTAATAAAATCTAGGGAATAATCCTTGGATGTAGCGAACCCCCCTATGCCTAAACTCCTATAGTGTTTGAGAAACACGTGGAGTGTATTGGTAAAAGATACCAGTACGTATGGCACTGAAGCAAGTGGGAGTTTGTTGGAGCTAGTGCTCACGTGCCATTCCAATATTGTATGAATATTAATTGTTAATATTTATACAATAAACATTTCGAATAAAGATTGTTAATATCATATTAATATGGTATAATGCTTGTAACATTAGAGACATTGTTTGATCTGAAAGAGTTCAGATCTGGTTTAAAGGAGTTTAGATCAGAACTAATAGTTATCAAAGCTGAGAGTTATAAATGCTAATAGTTAGCACTGTTAATAGTTATCAGTTTATAAGAGTCAGCGAGGTCTAAAGAGTTAGAACTTTGTCTATAATGGGATAAAGACCTGAGAGTATACTTATAATGATATAGTTGCAAAGAGTTGCAATAGGTGCTAAGAAATATCATTATGTAAGTATGTCTCAAATATAATGTTCCTGATCTATGATCATCAATGCGGGTCTATCGGTGAATTCACAATATATAGATTAGTGTATGTCTATATCTGACTGGTTCAGATGGTTGTTCTTAGCTGACCATGAGCTTAGAGCTTGTATAGACATGCGGGTATCCAGTCAGGACTGGATACTGAACAGACTTATGAGGACCCCAATAGATATCCTATGAAACCGTCAAAGGAAGGTCCTCTCGAGTTGAGTAGTAATCGTGGTCCTTTGACCTGAGCGCCACGGTGGTCTTGTGAGTGATCCATCATGCTTTGGTTCTACATATGTCAGAGACCTTTCATGGTCTGACCGCTATGTGTCGCTGGGTATGGTCCGATGCTCATGGAGTCCGGTGTGCGTAGATACGGGATCCATCAGCTTACGTAGGTAAGTTGTATATCCGATGCTCCGAGATTGTATTTCATAAAGTCTTGTGGCCACAAGCATAAACCCGGGAAAAGAGTTTCCCACAAGGTTAAACAATATAGCAAAAATGTTTGCGTATATTGTTTATCGAGATACGAATCTGGAGATAAGATTATTGGATGAGCAAATGGGGATTTGATGGTGCTGATCTATATCCCCGCACATCCAGGGTATAAATGATGGAAGGATTATACGTATACGTTATGACCTCAACTTGTATGGTCTGACACGCTGATTTGTAATATTCGTAACGTGTGCGTGGGGCATCGATTACGGATTAATGGAATAGTTCCATTTGACAAATCGGGTGTAGACCTAGTGAGTCCCAATATGAAATGTACTCTTTGAGCACTTGGGCAGTGTACCGTATTGAATTGTTCAATACAGTATAATTCAGCAATTACTAAGGTTACGTTAACTAAAGTATATGGTTAAATGGTGGGACCCACTTTAGGTTAACTTGGTAACCGAGTAAGGATATAATAGTAATTTCACTTTATGATTATTTAATTGTTAAATAATTAAAATAAATATTTATTTGTTTAATTGTTAAATAAATGATTTAACTTAACTAAGGTTAAAGGTTAACCAAATGGTTAAGTTAAGTTAACCTTACTTAAAGGTTAAGTAAAGGTTAACCTAACCATGGTTAAGTTAGTTAACTATGGTTAAATTAATTAAATATTTATTAACTTAAAGGTTAAGTTAAAGTAATCTAACTATGGTTAAATGTTAACTAAGGTTAGGTTAAGCCAAATGAAATGCAAATGAAATTCAAATTAGTTTGGAATTTATGCATTAGTATATAAAGTGAAATGAAATTGAAAATCAAAGGGATTTTTGAAATTGGTTTTAGATTTTAGGTTTTGCATTTTGGGAGCCAATTCAATTTGAGAAATTGAAATTGTTTGTTTTGTGTTTTAAGTGTTAGAACAACAAAACAAACTAGATAAATGGTTACTAAATGTAATAACTAAAATCAAGATTTGTTTTATTTATTCAAGAGTTGAATAAAAGGAAAAACAAATTTAATTAAGTTAAATTGTTTAACTTTGAAAATGTTTAAGAGTTAAACACATATGCTGGATTAAGATGCTGCCATTCTAGACAATCAAACCCACCCTTGTTGATTGCTAGAATTGATCAAAGATTCACTTCATGGTGGACTTCAAAGAAAATTAATCCAAAGGCTTCATTGGTGATATTTCTCAATTTCGAATTTTAATTTAATCAAATGTTATTTTCTGTGTTCATTATATTTAATCTTCCGCTGTGCACATGTATGTATGAGATATGTATATTGTTTGTATGATGAACACAATCCACATGCAAAGAACCCTAAGTTTTATTTGTACCACCATAAACCCAACACAACCCAACAGGGTGTTCCCTTATTCTCTAGAAGACTTAAGATAGAATATTGCCAAGAATTGATAAGTAAGTTGACTTCAAAAATATCCAGTTGGACAGCTAAATATCTCAATTATGATGGGCGGCTGTAGTTAATCAATGTTGTTCCGTCAAGTATGCATGTCTACTTGTGCTCCATATTTATTCTTCCAAAGGCAGTCATTAAGTATGCGGAGAGACTGTGTAGGAAATTCCTTTGGCATGGTCATAATTTACAGCACAAATGAGGTTTAATATCGTGGAATGATGTTTGTAAAGACAAAAATGATGGGTGGCTTGGCATAAAACTCTTGCATATTTGGAATTGGGTAGCTATCATCAAATATATTTGGGAACTGCTCTCTCTTCAATTTTCCTTATAGGCAAGATGAGTGATAGAGAACAAACTTTGCAGACTTAATTTTTGGGGCTTAACTAAACCAATGGATTGCAGCTGGGCATGGAGAAAAATTCTTGAACAACGGTGTCATGTGATAAGGGCAAATTTGTTATATATTTTCTCATATTTTTATTATTGATATTTTATTATTTTATGAGAATAGATGGCTATTTATGTGCATTATTGTTATTTATAGGGACTTGAACGAAATTTAAAGAAAGAACGCAAAAGGAGCGAAAGCAGGGACTAAAATGCAAAGTTTCCAAAATTTGAGTCCAGCGCCCCCGCTCTACAAGGAATATAGCCCCAGCGCCAGAATAGTGATCAAAATTAGAAAAACGACCTGTTTAAGTCGGGTTTGGCGCCCCAGCGCTAGACAGTCACCGCGCCAGCGCCAATACAGAGCCCCAGCGCTATCATCACACCGCTCCAGCGGTGAAGGCTTTTTCACGCGTCGCCCCAGCGACAGATGCATAGCGCGCCAGCGGTAGTGCGAGTCCTAGTCCGACGAGAATTGAGATTTTCAAGCTCATATCAATCCCTATATAAAGCCACTCGTTCCCAACCTTCAAGAATAAATCCAAGACGACCCAAGAGCACCAAGAATACAAAGCACGAGTCTTGGAGAGCAATAGGAGCTTAATTGAATCAACTTTAGAGAGAAACTCAAGGCGTTCTTCGGCATCAAGAGTTCCTAGGCAGCGCAATTAAGATCAATTCGACGTCTATATCGGTTTGCTAATAATTGTATCATGATTTATAATTATTTTTACTGCTGTTCTCTTGTAGCCATGAGCTAATTTATTTTCTAGGGTTAATATTTGAACTCAATTTGTGTGCTTAAATTGCCATATCTTTTAGTATTTAATAAATTTAGTCATTTATTATTTAAATTACTTGTGTTTAATGCTTCAATATATCTGGCCAATATATGGTGAATGAGTTGGTAATATTATTGATAAACTCGGAAGAGGAATCATAATATTTAGACCTAAGTAATTTGATGCATGATTGTAGAGTAACATTCAATGTTGCATATGCAAGTTTCAATTTAGGATAGGAATATACCTAATTGGCATGTATGATCAATAAGACCTAATCTTAATGAATCTTAATTTATTACAAGTACCATAGGAATATAGGTATTTGGTAAATTAAGGTATACTTGCATGACCTTGGAAGAGGCTTGTGAATACATTAGTGTCTTGATCAATAATAAAGACTAAGTGAGTTAAATATTAGAGGATTAATCATTAGAAACATATTGAGGGATAATATTAATCTTAGGTTTTCTCTACATTGCTATCACCTAATTTTCTTTACATTGTGTTTTTGTTTTATATTTCTTACATTCAGTCTTAGATTTTTATTTTTCTGAATAATTATTAGGAAGATATAATTTTAGTAATTGGTTTAAAAAAAAGAAACTATCCCTGTGGGTTCGACATCCGACTAATTAGTCTCTTTATTACTTGCATACGATAGTGTATACTTGCACTTAATTTATGATATAGAATTATCGCATCATCATGTAAGGAAATTGTTTAAGTATAATTTAGGAAATGGCTTTTCCGTCTCCTTTTGGTTTAATCCATGGATGAATGGGGAGTCATTGACTGATAAATTCCACCAGGTGAATATTAAAGAAGCTGATATACCACGAGATGCAAAAGTCAAAGACCTTTGGAGGAATGAGAAGTAAAATTTGTTTGACCCTCTAGATAAGCATACTGACCATGCTTGGAACTATATCAATAATAACTTTCCTACCAAAGAGGACAGGATTTCTTGGATGGAATGCTCTAATATGCAATTTTTAATTACTAGTGCTTAGAGACTCCTAAAGGAAAATGGTTCAAATTATGGATGATATAAACTTATTTGGGGAGTTCAACATATCCTTAGACATAGTTTTGTCACTTGACTCACTATTAAAAATAGATTAACTAACGGGGAGAGAATTACAAAATGGAATAGTATAATCTCTACTAATTGCCCACTTTATGGTTATGATAAAGAAACAGTGCAACATTTTTTTTTCTAGTGCAGCTTTTTAATGGTTATATGGGAATAAGTTTTACTTACTTGTAACTTTAACAGATGTTCGCTACCTTGGAGAAGGAAAATTGATTGTTTTAGTAGGAAAAACTAAAGGAAAATTTATCATCAGTAGAATTCAGCGAGTTGTTCTATGTGCCTCAATTTACTACATTTGAAGGGAACGCAACTAAGTAGTATTCCAAAAAAAAAAATCATTCTGCTAATACTGTCTTTCAATGTATAAAGGATCATCGTGTTGAGGCCATTGTTCAAATATTGTGATGTACTGTGTAAGATCTTTTAGATTATATTACTTATTTAGTTGAGACCCTATTGTATCCAATTTTTATTTAATAAATTTTTCTTTAATTATAAAAAAAATATACACAATGATGAATTGACGGCTAATATGATTCTTAAAAGGTGAAACAATAATGAAACCTTAACCGAGTTCTCTCGGCAATAATCCTACCAAAAAAGGAGCACAATTCTACATATTATAAAATTAGAGTAACATTGTATTTTTTTAAATAGTATCTACAAATTGATGCATCAAATAATTATTGGACGGAAAAATAGTACAATTTTTAAAATAATTTATTATACTATTTTATTTTTTAATATATAATTAAAAAAATTTGAGATACTAAAAAGTGTAACTTTATTTTATAAAACTAATATTATCACTATTGTTAATAATAATCCTGCACTTCTTAAACAGTATCTCAATTTTTTTTTATTTTAATAATATATCAAATAACTATTAAATAATAAAATAATATAATAAATAATTTTAAAAATTATATTATTTTATTATTTAATAATTACTTAATACATTAATTTAAAATAAAAACCGTTTAAAAAGCGTAGATGACTCAATTCTTAACTACCATTTCAACGACTTATGGATAAGTTTATCTGATAAATCATTAGATAAAAAATCTTCAATAAATAACAAGCTCAAGTTGCAATTAAGCATCTAGCTGACATCCAAGAAGTCAGACCAAGCCAATTCTTCTACAAAATAAGTGATTTCCGCTTACCTAATCAACCACATTTACCTAAACTCGCAAAAGATCATACAAAATTCTATTATAAATTACACAAAAACCAAACAGATCATGAGAATTAAGTTCAAAACAGAATATTGGTCGCAAATAATTCCTAAAAATTAATAACTAAAATTCACGAATTTGGAAAATTAGGATTCCGTTGTACTAATATTAAACATCCAATGATAAAAATTCAAGGGAAAATTTCATAAATAACCATTTTATTTTTTTATTATTTTTTTTAACCAAATACAATATAATTATATTTTATTAATCAAATAAATTATTTTTGGATAAGTATACCCTTTCACTGTTTGTATAGTACCCGCTATAGTGTACAGTAATATTTTTGCTACAGTGATTAATTAAATTAAAATTAAATATTTTTTATTTATTAAAATTATATTTTTTATATTAGTTATTTATTTATTTTAATCATATTACTATAAAATTTACATAAATAATAAAATTATTTAATGTACTTAAATTAAACTAAATAAATACACTAACTAATATAATTTTATAAATAAATAAAAAAATTATTATATTTTTTTATTAAAATTATATTTATTAATAAGTAAATACAATAATAAAATTTAAATAAATATAATTATTTATTTATGAATAATAAAAAAATAAAAAATTTAACGGTCACAAAGGCTATCTCAGCTATCGCATCTCGGACCCGAGATGGCCCCGAGATGCGATGGTGGCTATCATGCCATCGCATCTCGGGCTCGAGATGGCTCTGAGATGGTCCCGAGATGGCCCCCCGAGATGCGATGGTGACCACCGCTACAGTGTACAGTAGTATTTTTGCTACAGTGATTAATTAAATCAAAATTAAATATTTTTTGTTTATTAAAATTATATTTTTTTATATTAGTTATTTATTTATTTTAATCATATTACTATAAAATTTACATAAATAATAAAATTATTTAATGTACTTAAATTAAACTAAATAAATACACTAACTAATATATTTTTATAAATAAATAAAAATTTAATTATATTTTTTATTAAAATTATATTTATTAATAAGTAAATACAATAATAAAATTTAAATAAATATAATTATTTATTTATGAATAATAAAAAATTAAAAAATTTAACGGTCATAAAGGCTATCTCAGCTATCGCATCTCGGGCCCGAGATGGCCCCGAGATGCCCTCGAGATGCCCTCGAGATGCGATGGTGGCTATCATGCCATCGTATCTCGGGCTCGAGATGGCCCTGAGATGGTCCCGAGATGCGATGGTAGCCATCGCATCTAGAGCCCGAGATGACCCCCGAGATGCGATGATGGCCACCGCTACAGTGTACAGTAGTATTTTTGCTACAGTAATTAATTAAATCAAAATTAAATATTTTTTGTTTATTAAAATTATATTTTTTATATTAGTTATTTATTTATTTTAATTATTTTACTATAAAATTCACATAAATAATACAATTATTTAATGTAGTTAAATTAAACTAAATAAATACACTAACTAATATAATTTTTATAAATAAATAAATATTTTATTTTATTTTTCTTAAAATTATATCTATTTATAAGTAAATAAAATTTAAATAAATAAAATTTAAAATAAATAAATAACTAATAGAAAATAAATATAATTTTAATAAACAAAAAATATTTAATTTTGATTTAATTAATCATTGTAGTAACAAATACTGTACACTGTAGCGATGGCCACCATCGCATCTCGGGACTATCTCAGGGCCATCTCGAGCCCGAGATGCGATGGCATGATAGCCACCATCGCATCTCGAGGGCATCTCGGGCCCGAGATGCGATAGCTGAGATAGCCTTTATGACCGTTAAATTTTTTAATTTTTTATTATTCATAAATAAATAATTATATTTATTTAAATTGTATTATTGTATTTACTTATTAATAAATATAATTTTAATAAAAAATATAATTAAATTTTTATTTATTTATAAAATTATATTAGTTAGTGTATTTATTTAGTTTAATTTAATTACATTAAATAATTGTATTATTTATGTGAATTTTATAGTAAAATGATTAAAATAAATAAATATAATTTAAAATAAATAAATAACTAATATAAAAAAATATAATTTTAATAAACAAAAAATATTTAATTTTGATTTAATTAATCACTGTAGCAAAAATACTACTGTACACTGTAGCGGTGGCCACCATCGCATTTCGGGGGGCCATCTCGAGCCCGAGATGAGATGGCATGATAGTCACCATCGCATTTCGAGGGCATCTCGGGCTCGAGATGCGATAGCTGAGATAGCCTTTGTGACCGTTAAATTTTTTAATTTTTTATTATTCATAAATAAATAATTATATTTATTTAAATTTTATTATTGTATTTACTTATTGATAAATATAATTTTAATAAAAAAATATAATAATTTTTTTATTTATTTATAAAATTATATTAGTTAGTGTATTTATTTAGTTTAATTTAAGTACATTAAATAATTTTATTATTTATATAAATTTTATAGTAATATGATTAAAATAAATAAATAACTAATATAAAAAAATATAATTTTAATAAACAAAAAATATTTAATTTTGATTTAATTAATCACTGTAGCAAAAATACTACTGTACACTGTAACGAGTACTATACAAACAGTGAAAGGGTATATTTGTTCAAAAATAATTTATTTGATTAATAAAATATAACCATATTGCATTTGGTTAAAAATGAATAATGAAAAAATAAAAATGTTATTTATAAAATTTTCCCAAAATTCAACCTTGCAATTGGAAATGCAAATGAAAACAAAAACTAAATATAAAACAAATTAAAATTCTTTTCTTTTATTTTTTTTAAAAAAAAAGAAGTACACGTTAATAGATCTGTGCATGGACAAACCGGAAGTCATGGCGGCGAAAAAGCCCTTACTTTACATTTTTCATAATTGAATATATATATATATATATATTAACCAATTAAAATTATGATATTTAATTAAAATATTAATTTAAGTTAATTATTTTACATTGTTGAATATTAAAAAAATTAGTCAATTGACATTTTTATGTTATCACTTAAACATTTATTCAGATCGTTTTAATATTTATATTATCGAATATAATTAAAATAATATAATTTTTTGAGTACATATATAGCATAATAAATTAAAAGTTCATTGATATTGTTAATAATTTAATATTTATAAATACTATTTTTTTCAGTAGGAAATTGCTTACTTATATTATCCTAAGGTTCCTTGCGTTAAAATTCTTATTTTTTTTTGTTTTTTTTTATTCTTATTTTTTGAAAGAGATTAGAATATTTATATTTTTCACACATCAAAGGAGAGGGAGTCGAATCTAAGTGAGAATATGAGTCTTTGAGTAACTCAACCAACTTAGTTGAACTCCCGTAATCATCTTATTTTTCTTTGTTAGATAGTGAATTCGGGATAAATATAACAAATCCAAGACAATATGTCTCATATTATATATATTTGCATGTACTGAATAAAGAATTGAGATAATATTTTAACAAGATAATTTTATATCATAACAAATTTCATATACCAAACAAAGTCATAAGATTTTTTAATAATTTTATTTTTTAATAACTATCGTATTCTTTTATTATTTCTCGTTCAATAATATTAGACATTTTAAATTATATTTTAAAAAAAGATATGTCAGATAAATACTGAGTATAATAAATAATTTTAAAATTTATACTATTTTATCACTTAATTTACTTGAGACATTATTTTTTAAAATACAATTTATAATGTCTAATATTACTCTTTTTTATTTGTTAAAAAGGGAATGGACACTTTTTTTAATAACAAAATTTGTGCATTTTTTTAATTTTAGTCAAAGGTTTAAAATTTTAACAAAAATTAAAATATTATAAATATTTATTTTTTTTGAAAAGTTTTCATCCTTCAATTGTACAAGACATTCTTTTCATATAGTAGACTCTTCTTGTTATAAAGATATAACTTTCTGTGTAGAAGATTCTTTTTTCTTTTTTATAATGGGCTCCCCACCCCGTTGAGGTATATGTTCGAACATATATAAATAAATAAGTATTGTATAGTCTTAATATCTATATAGTTTTAATATTTAAACATATATAAATGTGTAAATGATATATAATTTTTTTTTTAAAAAGAAAACTGACCATATTGAGATAAAAAATATATGTATATTTATTGTAATCCTAAATATAATACAACAGAAAAAACTGATTTAACATGTAACTCTAATCGGAGGAGACAAGGACTTTTTATACATCCCCCACTGGCCACTGTCACTGGCCAAATGCCGTCTTTTGCTTTTTTTTATTTTTTATTTTTGTTTAAAAAAAAAATTAAAAACTGATGACGACGACGATGAGGATCACGTGCAGTCCACACCACAACACTTGCAGATTCCATTAACAAAAGTGATAATACATACAAAAACAACTGAACCTCAAACTCTCTTTCGTCTCTCACATCAAAATCAATCCACATCTACACTCACTACACTTTGCAAATCTCTCTCTCTCTATAACTCTTCTCTGCCAATTCAACCAAAACCCTAAATCATTGTAATCGCCGCCTTTTTTTATTTACAATTTATTAATTAATAATCATATTTTTAGTCAATCGAGATATTGTAGATTGTGATTGTTGAGTTGTCGTTTTGAAACTGGGAGAATGAAAGAAGGGAAGTCAGTTAAATTCAATCTTCAGCAGCAGCACGCTAACGGTCACTTGTCGCCGTTCAAATTCGCCAAGTTGTTAGATCCCGACGCGTCCTGGGACAAGGTAACTGATCGTTTCTCACAGTCGTTGACTCTCTCTCTCTTGGGGTTTGTTTTTGATCGATTTGATCAGGGATTAGTAACTGTTGATGCAAATGTTAAACCGTATTGCAGTTATTTCTTTAGTTCTATTAGTTTTTTTTTTTTTAACTTGTTTAAGTAAAATTAAATGCTTTTGTTGTTGAATCAAGTGCTTAAAGTTGTAAATTTGTTATGCATTGTATAATTTGTAATCAAATCAATGTAATTTGTATGTTTATTAGTAAAATCGAGAGTTGAATTGAATTTGTTGATTGTTATGCTTTAATTTTGGTCCAGGATCAATTGGGAGATGTGTTACATTGGATTCGACAAGTGGTGGCCCTTGTGTGCGGATTGCTATGGGGTGCCATTCCGCTGGTTGGGGGCATATGGATCGTCGTGTAAGTTGGTCCCTACTTGTAGTAATTTTGTGAATCAAGTAAACTGCTAGTAATCTTTAGGATATTGATTATCAATCTATAAGTTGCTTAGACTAATTTGGACATTTGCTATGTTATTTTTAATTTAATAGGATGACAAGTGTTATTTCTCTTTGATTTGTCATATGATTTTAGTTAAAGGTTTTCCAAGGGCAAGAAGAGGTTAAAAGCAGGCTACAGGCTACAGACTTAAATGAATTATTATTTAGTGAATAACAAGAGCATTGATGGATTGGTTAGGAGTGCTTCTTGGTAGAGGGGCTTTGTTGATCACTTAATAAGAATAGTAGAACATGCATAGCAATTCACTTTAACAAATAATACCAAAATGGTTATGGTGTTAAGAATAAAGTCATCATCAGAGGTTCATAATGGTAATTTCTTGGAACTAAGTTCCCTGCAGACTTTGTGCTCACCCCTTTGTATATATGGGCTTGCTCTTTAGGGAATTCCGAAGTAGTGTTAACATGAGGGACTGCAACTGAGTATTGGCTAAAGAAATTAGTGCTAAATGGACAAAATTGCGAGATGTGAGGATAAGCCATGAAGAGTATGCACATTTTCATTTCTTCCAAGATTGTGGTTTCTTTGAAGTACTTATATAGGTGCTTTTCCTCATGGGAGTTCAACGTAGATTAGCATCAACACTGTTTTCTTATGGTCTTTCTATATCACTGCACTTCCAGATTTGGGGCATCACTTCAGCCTGAGTTGCCTTTATTTGTGTCCCATCTGCCTGCTTATAAATATTTTGCCTCTGCAAATGATTTGGTTGACATTATATGAAGATAAAATTTGCTATGCAATTTAGAAACCGGATATGATTGACTTCCCTGCACGATGATATTTTTAAAGCTCTATTTGCTGACCATGTGGTGTTGATTTTGTTTTGCAGTTTTTTGATAATGTCATCTGCGATTATTTATGGTTATTATGCAATGGTATTAAAGATTGATGAAGAAGACTTTGGTGGTCATGGAGCCCTCCTCCAAGAGGGGCTTTTTGCGTCGATAACTCTTTTTCTGGTACGTCAGCTTCTGTTATTTTACTTTTTTTCTTCTTTTTCTTACAACACTTTCTTGAAGCATATGATTTAGACAAAAGAGTCCTTTGGTATTCTTACAATTAAAACATGTTCTTTATATTGTTCAGTTGGCATGGATTCTAGTATACAGCTTGGCACACTTCTGATGGGTATGGTGCCAGCAGTTTGACTGCCCTTGCAATCTCCAAGTTATGTTGAATGGTCTTAGTTAGTGACACGAGGCAACATTGCCTTTCCCCTGAAAACAATTATACCTTTTCTTGTTTATGTATTTGCTTTTCACTTTTGATTGTGTCGCATTTTTATGTTTGCGGAGCATGAAGATGCTTCCTTTAAATCTGTAGTAAATAGACGTTTTAGTTTTAACAATTTCTTCATGCTTCCTTTAAATCTGTAGTAAACAGACGTTTTAGTTTTAACAAACATTCATAAACATCTCACTCTGTGTAGCAATTTATGGCCCTGCCTATCTGAAGATACATGGAATTTCCATATCTCCAATAAAACAAGCTTCTGGTGATACTTGTACTGCAACTGTGGACGACTAACGATATTTGGATTTTGGTTCTCTTAAAAGATTTTCAGCAATATTTGGCTTCCATTTCCTTTTTTTTTTTTTTTAATTTCAGAAAATGGGGGAGAGATTTTTTTCAATCTCTTATTTTATTAGGTTCTGTTGACAGTGCACGTGGTTGTCACCCAGGAGACATCATCTACTTAAGTTTGCTTATTGCTATTGATTTTTTTGTTAATCTCTGTGCTCAAATCAAAATATTTGGCAAGATTCTGGGTTTAGCACCAAGAAGAAAGTCCATTAGAATAGCATGTTTAAGACTACAAGATTAACTAAACAACTTCCATATGTAGATCAAACGTCTACAGTTTACTAAGCCCCCAAATAAAAGGACAGTTTCATATCAGTTATTTCTACAACATAAACCTAAAAGTTCATTGATTTATATGTAATGGATACCAGTCGTTTAGCTTTTTCTACAGATAGCCGAGAAGGGCAGGAAAGAATTATGCTTCTATGCACGAATCATTCAGAAATTGCATACACTTGAGCAAAGATTTTACATCCATCTTTGGTGTCGGTTTCTTCTTGATAGAAGATATATGCGGCCATAAACCCATTTTCTACCTAATCTTGAACTCGATTGCTGCACAAAACAAACAAGATTTATTTGCTTCCACTTTGCTCCATCTAGTTGGTAATCATATAATGAACAATGGGCAGCAAAATGGGAAAATGTGGAAAGAACAATGGCTGATTTAGGTCCTCAAAGCCAAAACGGTAAGTTATGCACAACACATTACAACAATAAAATGTTCAAAAGAAACAATGAATGTGACAAGAAGGTTGTCGTTTCTTCAAAATCTTTTCATTCCTTGTTACAGGAATAGAATATGATTCTCTTATTAAGACTAAAAATCCTCGAGTACAGAACAATTATCTGCTAGTCTTAATGGTGTTTTAACTTAATTATCAGCTACTCATCAAAATAAGAGAGGGCATAAGGATTTTGTTTCACAAGACAGGCATTTTCCAGAAATGAGCTACAGAAGCAAACTTAATTACCTCAACCTTGGTACGAAATTCTAGCACAGATCCACATACATGACAATCTGCTCTGTGGGGGGAATTGCTTGACTGCTCTGTCCTCACAAATGCAAATACCTGCAGAGAGACACTGAAAGCACTGAGCAAGGGCCAATAGAAGGTTCATGTGATTTGATCATTAGTCATTGGACACGTAAGTCAAAAATCAAAGTTGAACATAAAAGCGCAAAATAAGAGCTACAGGTCATATGATCATATCCTTTTCTGTTGGGACTGACCTCTTCTCCACAATTTGGGCACGCCCCCTTCAGTGCCACCAGGTCATTCCTCCACAAGCCTTGAAGAACTCTAACTGAAAGAATTGGTTTATGAGGTAAATAATGTTATCAACGTCAGGAAATACTGATATATGTAATAAGATGTTTTCCCAATCAGTCAACCAATTACCAGAACTAGCTAATGTCCCAGGCAAAGAATTCTATAATTAAAATTTCAATCAGCTATTAGTAAAGTAATTAAACTTTACCTGAGGCTAATGCAACCGGATATCCAATTAAAGCACCTACTGCCATGAAAAGAATGACATTCACTGTAGCAAGAAAACCCGATACAGATGCTTGACTACCGTAGGAAATTCCTCGACTGAATGCATCTTGATAAGCTAGAACAACAGTGTAGATAATAGGCACAAGACATATGGAACTGCCAATTGTAAATATGAGGATCCATATGCTCGCTAATGCTAAAACCTGAGACAGGTCTTCCTGCCCTACATCCATATCAACTTAATATTCACATCAAGAAAAGAAATAAACATTGCTTCAATTCACTAATTTCAAGTAACCTAACCATGTTCATATGCCATTACATTTGTTGGGATAAAAAAGTGACGATAAGAAGAATTACCTCTGCATCAGCATATGTTGACTGTCGCCTAATACTACAACGAGGATACTTGATAACGGATTTTGAGCCATACCACCGCAGTTTTAACTGTTTCAATGTAAAAACACAGTTTTTTTAGTACCACATAGTACAGGCAGCATCATTTAAATCCAAATAAGTTTCAACGGGAAGGCATGTGAACTCACCTCCACTCTATCAAACATGTCGTCAACTATTAAAGGTTTACCACCGTAATATGCATCCCTTGCCTAAAACAAATGAACCAAGAAGCTCTGATAAGTTTCTCATCACAGCCAATTTCAAGTTATTCCAAAAGAGGACTAATATCGTAAAACAGAACAGAGTAGGATCAGATTCCATTATAATTCTGAAAAACAAGAATGATGGGCTAATCTTAACACAATTCCTGAGGAATAATCTAGTGGGAGAAGTAGCTTAGTTGACAATAAACAACTGTGCACATGGCTTCAACTCTATTCACAAAGTGCTACAAAAAATCACTGCCATGTGTACAGTTATTTACAATAAGGTTAGCGACGCTATCCACTATATTATTTATGTTGAACTAATTACTATTAAGTTTAACATCCACAACACATAATTTGACCAAATCCAGAACCAAAATGTCAAATCAAGTCAGAAACAAGCCCTATTACTTTAGTTAGATTAAAAATTAGATTAGAAAATTAGACTATAATTTCAATAATTCGAAAGCTAAAATTAGACTATAATTTCAATAATTCGAAAGCTAAAATTAGACTATAATTTCAATAATTCGAAAGCTAAAATTAGACTACAATTTCAATTATTCGAAAGCTAAAATTAGACTACAATTTCAATCATCCGAAAGCGTCTTCCACTTGACAATTACAAAATAATTAAAAAACCAACACCCATATCTCTATTCACTTCATAGTCGAGATAAATTTTTATTATTTTAATCAGTTTAGACATATTAAAAGATTTAACTAATTCAAGTAAACAAAAAACGGAAATTATAACGGATAAAACTAGAAGTTTACTTGGCGATACAGAGCTTCTAGGGTTTCTTTACTGGCGGTTTCAAGAGGTCCGACAAATATGCACGACGGTCCCTCCTCGTGGTTACACGTCGCAGCGGTAGCAGCCACTCCTCCGTTGCCGTGGCTCTTCGTGGATATTCGCACCGAAAACGGAGCTCCGGTTCTGCCGTTTCGAGATAACTCGACGATAGTGGATCCGATCACATGAGGCGTGATGGAATTGCACGTGCCGGCCATGAGCCGAAGATAAGAACAGCTAATGTCTAATTGAGCGCTTAGTTCAGCGAATATGAATGAGATCTCGAAATGGTGTGGTGTGTACGGTGCGAGAGAAAGGAAGTGAGTTATTATTGACCATAGAATTGAGAGGGACCACGTTGCTTTATATAGTGGGGGACTGATGATTTGACGAGATTGCCCCATTTGAGGTTCTGGTGTAGTTTTGGCGCGTAAATATCTGGTTAGTTTGATTGGTTATATCTTATATGTGTTGATTTTTGACTTTTCCGCGCCTGATAACAAACAACGACGTCGTGTCGTGATGGAAGTCTGTGAAAATGAAACGACTTGACGTATGCGAAAATTAAAAAAGTATGCGTTTGCCGGGAGTCGAACCCGGGTCTATTGCTTGGAAGGCAATTATCCTAACCGTTAGACTACAAACGCTCAGTCGATGGCTTAAGTCCATTAAATATTTATCACTAGACTTACTTCTATATACTTGCCTTTTTTTTTTTCTCTCCTTGTCTTACAATTCTTTATCCCACTCTTCAAATTTTTAGAAGAGGATGGTTACCTTGTTCTTCAAGATCAATTCTCTAGGCTGAAGGTAGAGCTCATCAGACATTCTTGTGTTGTCTGTTTGTTTGCAACAAACATTTTTTCAAGCAAACATTTTCTATATTCTTGGATCTTTCTTAGCCTGTAAAAAGACTGTACTTTGTTCTCATGCTTAATAATAACCGAATGAATCATTTTGGATCAAGTGACCCGCACATCTGCAATATGGTTAAGGTCCTTTTTTCCCAGAAAACAATTGAGTCATAACTCGGTTAGAAATCATATCAAGATTGAGCTTGTTATCTCTTGTAAAAATGAGTATTTGCAGCATATTTATTAAAACTTATCCAGCATGTGTTAATTTTTCACAACTCCCTTATTACTTGAATTAGTCTAGTTTCTTCCCTAAATCTTTGTTCCTTCCACGCATACACTTGCTGCAAAACAGGAACAAATTATGATTAAAAGAGAAGCAAATGATCATAACGTCATCTGTGTTGTTCTTAGTTTCAAATCTTTCAGTTCAAATTCGATTACCATCTAAAGATAACCCTCTTCACAAAAGATATTTATGAAATAAATTTCAAACTACATCTCTAAAATTATTGCTCATTATCTCATAATTAATTCCTGAAAATGAAAGCTTAAGCCAGCTTCAGACAACTTGGTTAAACTCCACTTACTTACCACATTTGGTCAAGACACAGACTTGGTACCATACATACAGACCTTTCACCAAACACAGCACTTGTGAGTTTGAACTCCTTTGCAAGATAATGAAGTGATTGAATTGAATCTTCTTTAAGATCCTCGAAAGTGTTAGGCAAATCTGTGCTAACTATAGCTGTTAGGTTTATGAATTTACAAGAATCAAGAACGTGTACACAATACAAGGATTTTTTAAGAATGACCGAATTCATTGAAAGTAAAGTAACAAAGATACAATTTGTAGGGCTTCTGATAAAAATAATTAGGGAAATAACATGCTTAAATATAAAATTTCACATTGACGTTTTGCTTAATCTCATCCATCCCTTACAGTGAAGGAGGAGACTAATTTCTAAGAAGAATAAACCTTTCCTAAGAATGGAAAAAATAACCTTAATAGAGAGCAAAGAAAAAAAAAAATACTCACGCAAGAGTGGGAGATACAAACATTGTCTAATCAATAAGTAAATACAATAAATGCAGTGTCAAAAACATTCCACAAATCTTAAATCTTAAGAACCAACACTCAAAAATTCCTAAAAATATGGCTGAAAATTTTGACACTGCCGGGAGGAGTTCCTCAAGACAGCAGTGGCTGCAAACCCCTTTGGGAAGGAGAGTGGCAGTTGAAACTTTACGGCTTACTATCGAAATATGGCGAGCGGCGGCCCCAGCAAGAAGACACGCAATAGGCTAGCGAATATCGACTAAAATTGCAGTGCCGTAGAGGAACACATCCGTCGGGTCTTCAGACCTACTACAGTCGCAAGTTAAAAAGAACAACATAAAAAAAAAAAAAACAATCAAGGTTACAAGAAAAGCCGGAAAAAGAACACCGGAGAAAACATAGTGGAAGTTAAGGGCTTTAGAGATCTAGGCTTCTGAGAGAGAGATGGGATGGGAAAATTTTGGAGCGGTTTTCCACTAAAGAGGGGCAACAAGCTCTTCTCTGGGATTTGTAAGCTTGGAGGCTACTAGAGTTTTCTTATTTGTAGAGAGAGGTGGGAGCCTTTTTTTTTTTTTAAACTGAAATATATTTTAAAAAACCTGGTTCATCTGCACCAATCTAACCCTCACAACACAGGGATTTATTAATTAACTTTTACCCTGAAAAAAAATAGTTTAGTCTATGATATCTTTGGAGTTTAGATTAACAGAAAGTAGAGCCTTTCCAAGAGTTAAGACAATGTCTTGATCTACAGGCAAACAGTTGCAGTAGATTCAATCTTTGTATGATTATTGAGTTCCCATTTACTTGTATTAATATTCCATTATTATGCGTGACAATTGGTTGAAGAGCAAATGCTCCACGCCAATTAAAGAATGTTCTATTCCATCCCTTTCCCTGAACATAAGGAATCTGAATTAAATTATTAAACACTATATTTGTAAAGATGTTTAATTTTTTAACTTTGTAACACAAACGTAGATCTCTTGGAATTGGTTGAGAAATTTCAAACTAAATTTACAATAATACTATTTTATTTATTTAGAATTAAAGTTAATATATATATATATTTATTTACTTACAAATATCATGGAAAAAACAAAATAGTATCATGGGCAAAAAGTTAACAATTTTTCTTATAAAAAAGATTGTTAATTTTTATAATTTGAGTTATTTAAGAACCAAAATAATGATTTAAATTCAAATTAATCAATTATAATTAATGTCAATGATATTGTAAGCACCAATAAACTACATATATATTCGCATTGGTATATGATATTATATATTTTAATATTAAATTTTTATAAATTTAATCTTAAAATTTATTTTTAAAGATCTCATATTAATAGAGATATTATTCATATTTTATATATTAATGATATTTTTTATTTATAATTAATGTGAGATTTTATTTACATTTTTAATATTTTGTAAACCAATTGATTCAATTTAATATTTAAAAGAAAAAAAAATACTATTGAGAATATATGATAGAAACACACAAATTGCCAATCAACTGAGTACTTTTATTTTTCGTTTTTATTGAATTATACTCGTGGCATTTGGCAGCAATGCATAATATCATAAAGAAACTCCACTACTAAAACTATATCTAGAACTAGAATTAGGTGCCCAAGTCCTAACTCTTTTAATTTTATTACTCCATTTTTTTTTTAACTTAAAACGGTAAAAAAAAGAACAAAAAAAAGAAGGGATAGCCACATCAACTTTCGATCCCTATTCCCACCATTGAGATCCCATCCCATCGCATTCATATCGTGTCGTTATCTCCCACCGAATCAAAATAACCTTCCAATAAATAAATAAATAACCATTATAAAAAAAACTAAGAAAACTAAATAACCCTGAAGAGCAAACACCTTTTCACTTAAATTAATTAAGTTAATAAAAACAAATTAATTTGTTAATCACTTTAACCTCTAAACAAAGGAGAGACATAAACAACCCTCCTCGAGCGAGCGACAAAAATCTCATAATTCTTTAAACTCTTTATAATTAAAAGAATTTTGACTTAATTAAAACCCAAAGACTTTAATAATTAAAATACCAGCACCAAACACTAAGACGTGATTGGCAGGAGAATCTCCTTTTTGAATTGCTTAAAAATAGAGACACACATGAACACAAACTCCACCCCCCCTGACAATGAAACATCAACATGTGCATTCCTCTTCAACTAACCAAAACAAGACACACAACTAATAAAAATCATGTCCCTTTTATTTGATGACGCTATCTTCATTCTTGGATTTCATTTAATTATTTAGTTTTTCCAAATCAACGGCGGTGATTAAATCTAACAAATTAATCCAAAAATCATGTCGAGATATAGCGGCAACAGCAAGAACACCCCCACGACGCCAAACGACTTGGAAATCAACGCTTTCTCTCCGCTGGAGGAGGCCGCGGACAAGACGCCGCCGCCGCGGCCGAGCACCAGAAGAGCTTCGGGATTATCACCGATGTCACCGACGTCGTCCATGCCAACGCCACGTGGACGGCCGGATGGCAATTTGATGAACGAACATTTTAGGCCGTTCAAGAGATACTTGCCGTGGATGGTGCCCGTGTTCGTTTTAGCGAACGTCGTTTTGTTTATTATTACAATGTACGTTAATGATTGTCCTAATAAGTCAGCCGCTGGTTGCGTGGCTAAGTTCTTGGGGAGATTTTCATTTCAGCCCCTCAAAGAGAATCCGCTTCTTGGCCCTTCTGCTGCTACGTAAGGAACTTTCTCTTTTCCCTTTTCCATTATGATCTTTTTATGTAATTTGTTTTTTTTTATATTTTCATATATACCAAATCATTTTGCAATCCTGATGCAAGTTAGATTTGAATCCTAGACCTATTACATTGCCACGAGATGTTTTATCAGTTGAACTAATTAGCGTCCATTAAAATTTAATATGAAATCTGATTGTTTAGTTGGATTGTTGCATTGTGCATTTGCTGACCTTTCATATAGTGATATACATTTGTGTTTTTGGTCTTGAGATAACTGTTGTAATTCTTGAAAACTGAGTGTTGTGTTTGTTTATGTGTCTTACATGTTAAAATTTTTTTTTTGGAGTAATTTTGAGAATCAAATTAATCCAAGTTTTGAATGTCAATCTCAAAGTAGGAGTTTTTGATTTATTTAAAATGAGATTGGGAATGTTTACCATTTCTTTATTTATGTTGTATTGGCAGATGAAGGTTAATGACGCTGCTGGCCTTTATCTTAGCATGTGTTTCATGACTTTATTTTTCTTTTTTAAATAATTATTTCTTATTGATAGAATAGTTTGGCGGGGGAATTGATTGTGAACACAATTTTCTTTCATATAATGCCATTGCGTTGAACTCTATGGTGTTGGGCTTTCTTTTCTTTTTATATTGCATATGGGAGGTGCTAGTCCAAAATTTGGAAAATTGAAACTATTGAAGGTGGAATATATAATTCGTTTATTGACTTGCCAGTGTCCTATCCCTATCTACAGTCTGTTGAATGTATATATCAGCTTCTGTTGTTTGAATTCGCTTACTTGGAGCTGTTGGAAATTTGTATGTGCTAGGTTATGAAGGTTGAGTATATATGTGAAGATGGTAGTTTTTTATTTTTGAAAAATGGGTTTATATCTAACCTATTCCATTTTGTTCTCGTTCCTTCAGATTAGAGAAGATGGGAGCTCTAGTAGTAAGCAAGGTGGTTAGTGGACAAGCTTGGCGCTTGATTTCTTGTATATGGTTGCATGGTGGGGTTTTCCATATACTTGCCAATATGTTGAGTCTTGTATTCATTGGAATTCGGCTTGAACAAGAATTTGGGTTTGGTATGAAATCTAGTTTCTTATCTTCCTAATATTATTGATATTTTCATGCATTTACATGATATTTAGATCTAATTGTTCACCAATCCCTAGACTCAACTGGTTAAATGTAATCCATTTTCCTCTGGTTTCTGGATAAGGATTGATACATATTTTATTGTTTTAATTGATGAAGTGTTATTTTTTCACAATATATGTAGGGTTAAAACATAAAACATAACATGCCTGGCTTGTTCAGGTCTCATTAGTTCAAACATGATAGTGGACTGTAAAGTTGCGTGCATCTAAATGTCATTTTCTGAATTGGATTTGTACTGATTTTTGGTTCTATTTTGGATTTTTCCTTCAACAGTTCGAATTGGATTGCTCTATGTCATATCTGGTTTTGGTGGGAGTTTGTTGTCGGCTCTTTTCATTGAACAGGGTATATCGGTTGGTGCCTCTGGTGCACTTTTTGGCTTACTGGGAGCAATGCTTTCAGAGCTCTTTACAAATTGGACCATATATGCAAATAAGGTAGATAAAGATGCTCTCAATGAAAGAGACACTAAGTAAATATTTTCTGTTCAGAGTTTGCTGTCTGTACTTCCCACTTATCTTACAATTCAAAATTTTATGTGCAGTTAACCGCATTGCTTACTCTCATTATCATCATCGTAATGAATTTGGCAATGGGAATCCTACCCCATGTGGACAACTTTGCTCATATTGGAGGATTTCTTTCTGGTTTTCTTCTCGGATTTGTGTTTCTAATACGGCCCCAGTTTGGATGGATTAGCCAAAGAAAAGTTCCCCCACGATACATTATAAATCCAGTTAAGTCTAAACATAACACATATCAGTATGTATTTTGGGCCATCTCTACGGTTCTACTGATTGTTGGGTAAGATCCTGGAGTCCTTGTTTCAGTTGTCTGAATCGATATTGTTTTTTTCGTTCATTACAGTGAATTGTCAAAGCACTTTCAAGAGTGCATCTTCTAGAAAAAACAAGCTACTTACTTTTCCCCAAATTATGCACATAGTATGAGATGACTACATGTAGATAGGCTATCCAGTAGGGAACTGTTTTCTTCATTAGTTGATGCAATATCAGTTTTATTTTTGTCTTCTTTCCCCTTTTCAGTAGTGATCAATCTTATATTTTTGATGTTGAGAGGAGGCACCGTATGAATCATTCTATGCAATGAGTCAATATGTATAAATGATCATCATCATTATGGAGATTCATACACCTCTTAGGTGATTGGCCTCATTAATTTTGGAAATTCTCTTAACAGAAGATTTATGGTTATGACAGATTCACAATTGGCCTGGTTATGCTACTTAGAGGAGTTAACTTGAATGATCACTGTTCCTGGTGTCATTACATGAGTTGTGTCCCTACCCCATGGTGGGACTGCAAAAATAAACAAGTATCTTGTGAGGTAACTAATGCAAACACTCTTCTTTTTATTTTCTTGTTACTAGTTATGTCCCATAATCATAACATGTTGTTGATGCTGCACTAAAATTGAGAATAACATCCACTGGAATATTCCTCTTTTTATTTTTCCTTTAACCTTTTAAAACCATGTGGTAGCTTTGTAATGAATTGCCATAAAAATTGAGATTGTAGAAATGGAATGTGAAAAGGGCTGTTTAAAAACCAATTGAATGTTCTTTCATTTTATTTTTCTTTCTTGTATAGATTATGCAGTTAATACATGCTAAAATAAGAAGGCTAAGTTATGAAATGTAAATTGAGGATTGAATAATAGCATTATCTTGTTTTCATTAATGCATAGTGTGATTATTACAGGGACATACCGAACCCAACCAGTTTTTTCTCCCCTTACTTAATCATAATCACCTCTCTCACGGTGTGCTAAAGTTGAGTTTGCTGGACGGTTTTGATCTCATGCAAGCTTAAATTATATAAAGTCGGACTATTAGAAACTGTTACAATAGACTATTCTTATGTGTGTGAAACAACTATTGCCGGTGTCTTGCTTTAATGCTTATCCTCATGGTTGCAGTCAAGCCAAATGGGAAATCAACTGAATGTGACATGCACAAGCAGTGGAAAAATCAGCACGTTCACATTGTCAGGTGATAAGACGCCCAATCTTCAGCAGCTATGTTATCAGCTTTGCAGTTGATGCTCACACTAGGTATACAAAAGAAGATTAGATGTCCCTTGATTCATTTTGTGAAATTACTTTGAGTGTATATTATTCATTTGTCCATCTATAGAGAACATTCTTCTGTATCCATTGGATATGTTACTTCGGCAATCGGTTTTTATTTCCGCTTTCATTTCCCCCAATTCTGGATATGCGTCTAAAATTTGTTCTTCGGTATAATTCAGATAGAGATATGATCATGGAAAAACATAGGATATAAATTTTAGGATGTGATTGACATGTTTTGTAAAAGATTGTGTTTCCAAGAACGGTTTTGTAAAACAAAAACGAGTAGTGGATCATTTTACTACCCACAAAAGATGAAAATCTTTTGTACATAGTTCGAATAAGCACTATGGACCGACCGAATAGAGGTGGAGAGGTCTTTTCTATACTCCGTTTCATTTTTTATTTTAAGTTCCATTTTTATTTTATTCTCCATAAAAATTTAATAGGGTGGTGATGGAGAATCTTAATGATAGAAATAATTATTTTATCCTCGTTTTATTTTTTATTTTATTAATATTAAATATTAATTTATATTTATAAATTTTAACAATATAAAATTAATTTATATTATGATAAAAAAGAATTAAATTAACAAATTAGAATAATATAATAATATTCTTCAATAATAATAAAGTAAATAATTAAATAGTGTTTTAATACCTAATATCATTAATCTTCTTTTTATTTACTTTATCTTTTTTTTTAATTAAAATTCATGAGATTGAATTTCGTTCTTAAAACAAATAAATTATTTTTAATTTCTTATTAATTTCATTGAGATAATGTAATAAATAATTTGACATAATTAAATTTACAAAAAATTATACTAAAGTTTACTTCATCAATATCTTCAATAAAATATGTGACATTGAATTTTTATAACTTAAATCTCAATTTGATAATAAAAATAAACTATATAGGAACTAAGTTCAAATTAAATAAAATAAAATAATAAATTTTTATAAATAATAGATAATTATATTTTATACTTTTAATTTAATCTCATAACCAATCTTAAGTAACACATCAAAACTTCCAATGTCTTTGGATATAATATGTTACAACGAGACTTACAAATTTACAACTTGCAGATTTAGATGTTATTAAAATTAATTTTTTTTATAATTTTAAATTTTTTACTTGAAATTAGAGAACAAGTTTGATGATAGAATAAAAAGAGCAATTTTGATAAAAGTCAGAAACAATAAAATTAATGATGATCGACGACTTAACTAAAAAATAAAAACTTTTAATATTAGAATTTAAATTTTTTTGTTAAATATTTTTAGTTTGTATTAATAAAATTATATTATTAAAATATTTTTTAGTAACCTAATTAAATATAAATTATAAATTAAAAAATTAAAAAATTATATAACTATATACTAAAATTTTATATTTAATATATTTATATAAAATGAGTAGACAAAAAAATAAAGTGAGGAGAATTAATCCCATACCCCACCTATTAATAATTTATTTTTATATCTCATCATTTTTGTACAAAAGTTATTTCATTCTTCCCCATTCAAAATATGTCGCACAGGCTCCATTCCCGTGGACATTTTGCCATCTCTGTGCCAAAATTGTTATAAATTCAATCAGATTGAAAAAAATTTGATTGGGCCGTAGTGTTGTTTGGGTCAACAAAGAAATCTGACATCCATGGCCCAACTCCAAATGACAACCGCCAATGAGGCAAAGACCCGGCGACGGCCATCACAAGATCTAATGACCGACTATTTTGTTCCTTTATCATGGTTCTGAATTTACGAGTATGAAACGACGACGTACTTGCATTGTCTAAAACCGACACCGTACTTGCGGACACTAATCTTATAGAGATCCTCATTCTTCTCTTCCCCACTCTCACGCTCAACAAGTTCTTTGACAGAGGTGAGTCTTATTTTTCAATTGAATAATTATAACTTGTTTTTCTTCTCTTACTCGATTTAACCGATTGTTTATTCGCCGTTGATTTCAATCAATTGATAGCTATATATTTTAGATTATGTATCAAGATGAGTTGTTTCTTGAATTGCTGCTTTTAAGTTAATTGTGCTAGAGCAGCGGATTGTTCGAAGTTTAATTTAATTATGCTAGGGCTTCGTTTTTGCACGAGATTTTTCATGTGGAACGATAAAAATCTCTTACCGCTTTAGAAAAATATTTTAGGGCCTCCAGGCCCCAACTTAGATCTGCCCCCGGATTCTGAGCATATAATTTGAATTTGGACTTGTGCATACTTTTGTTAATGCAAAAATGCTGCAACTGAGAAGTTTCTTATTTACATGATGAAAATAGAAAAAGGGTGGGCTACCTTTTAGATACAATCTTATGATTAAGGAACTTGTATGTGTGTAAAGTTGTAAATGCCTGCGAATACGTGCAGAGGCATGTAGTTCAAGTTTTGGTGACTATGTAATTGGCATTACTAGTGTCACTAGTTGAGAGGATGTAATTTGGATTGCAAATGCCACACAATAGGAAGTTGGGCGAAAATGATTAAGTGCTAAACTGTAAACCACCCACCATGTGGCTCATTGTATTACTATAATGCTTTCCTCAAGTAAAATATTCCAGTCAATCCTCATAGGCTGGATTGTCATTATTGTCATCACTGAAAAGACTTGGAGCATCAGATTCTTGCCTTCTCAATTCTTTGGTTCTGGTTGCACTTTATATGTATTACCTTTTGCTGAGGTTCTAGAGTTTCTTCTATGATGAGCCCACAGGCTGACTATGGATGAGGAGATTGTGCTTAGATCGAAAGTGGATGTAGATGGTATGAGTGAGAATGTTGATATTGAGTTGGTTCCATTAGATCAAATAGAAATGGGTGTTGAAGAACTAGTTGGGGTTTTTGGGATTGAGGATATGGTTGGGCATCTTAAGGAACCCAATACGATTTTTGGAGATGAAAAGAAGAAAGAAAATGAAATAGAAGAGGTGGTTAATGAAGAAGATGTGGAAGAGGAGAAGGAGAATGACGAAAAACCAAAAGAAGAGGTGACTATTGAAGAAAATAATGGAGAACGTCCACAAGAAAAGGTAAAGAATGACGATCCAAAAGAATATTTGAGTATTGAAGAAAATCATGAAGAAGATCCAGAAGAAGTGGTGAAGAATAATGACAATCCAAAAGAAAATGTGAATATTGAAGTAAATAGTAAAGAGGATCCAGAAGAAAAGGCGAGTGTTGAAGAAAATAATGAAGAAGATGTGGAGAATGATGAAAATCCAAAATAAGAGGTGAAGATTGAAGAAATGAGGAATGAGGCAAAGAATGAAGGAAAACTAGAAGCACTTTCGAGGAACAAAGTGAACTAGTTGAGAGAGTGGCCCAAAACACTTAAAGTGAAAACGGTGGCATTGAGGAAAAAAATTAAGAATGCTCTTGTGATAGCTTTGAGAAAAAAAGCTAAGAATGCTCTTATCTCTACATCAAAACTGCATAGGGATGGATGGTTTGGCAATGGTGATACTCAAATGGTTCCGTCAAATCCAATAAATATGCACAGGGAAGAATCAATAATTTCTATGCCAATACTTGATCAAAGTAATATCCCTAATTATGTTGGAACTGGATGGCTTACATCTGAGAAGAATGATATAGTTGATAATGTTGATACTGAAGTTGCTACATCTAAGCCAGTGAAAATGAATGGTGAAAAATCATATATGGTTCTTGGGGTTAAAAACATGGTTAAGCATCCAAAAGAATCTATTATGGTTTCTGGGGTTGGAAAGAAGAAGGAACATAAAATACAAAAGAGGAAGAGAAGAATGAAGAAGATATGAGAAATGAAGCCAAAGCTAAAGAAAAATTGGAGGAAAATTTGAAGAAGAAAATTAATAAGTTGAGGAAAATAAGAAAAAGGAAGAAGAAAGCTTTGAGGGGTAATAATGAAGTGGTCAAGAATATAGAAAATCCAGATTCTTCTGAGAAGAAGACAACAATGAAGGTTAAAAGCACAGGGATGATATTCATGTGCAGTTCAAAGACCAAAAAGGATTGTTATGATTACCATGTTTTGGGATTTCCTGCCAGGAAGAGAGATGTAGTATTTGAAATTTATGAAGGAATGACGCTATTTTTGTTTGATTATGATTTGAAGTTGATGTATGGGATCTATGAAGCTGCAGGACCTGGAGGTTATAATATTGAGCCCAAAGCTTTCAACTCTGCTTTCAATTTTGTTTTTATCTCTGATGGATTGGACAATATGAACTTCATATTTAGTCACTCCTTGTTGGGTTTTCAGCTTATACTTTATCCTCAAACTTTGTATGACAAACTCTTTAACTGAATGGGCAGCACTTGCATTAATGAATTCTTTGTTGCTGCCTAACCTTATTTTTAGTATTCCATCTCACTCATTCTCTATATCAAACTACTTCTTGAAGGAGCAAGAGATGAATTCTTTGTTGCTGCCTAACCTTATTTTCAATATTCTCACTTGTTCTCTAGATCAAACTACTTCTTAAAGGAGTAAGAGATGAATTATGGAACTCAGAAATGAAAAATTTTGGTGCTCTGACATATGTGAGTATCGATCTTGTGCACCTTATGCAGGGGGCTGATTTCAGTCCAATCTCAATGCAACGTTGCAAAAGGGAATCCACCCTATTGGGCATTTGAGTTCGCATCTGGGGTTTGTTCGTGGAGGCTTTATGCATTGTTAATTATAAAATGTTAGTAATGGTGGCTGCGTAATGGTTAAAAACTTGCTGGAGAGATGGATTATTTATACAGGAGGCAGATTAGGAGCTGAGATGCAATCTGAATATGGATGTTTGACATGAGTTTTATATTATTAGAAAGAAGTATCTACAGGCCGTTTATCATTATGATGGGTGTCAAGTGGACGTTCAGCAATGTATGCACCTGAGGCAATCACTGTACTCTTGCGATCCGCTAGTTCAGTTCTCTTTTTGTATACTATAGTATTTATAAAGCTTTTAAACAAATAAAACCTTGTAAATCTGTGCCTTTTCAATTTGACATGCATGGTGCATTAATTTTGTGAAACTTCTAAAAGTAAAATCATATACGATACTTAATAAGCATTGATTTCTGTTGGATAAAAAACTAATGTCAGTTCTTTTTCATGTTTTGATGTCTTCCAAGTGATGGAAGTACAAGGACTCTGCTTAGTTGCTTCACTTAATAATGGTTGTTCATTTATTTTTGTTATATGCATGTCTTAGTATGCATTTTTCCTGCTGTTACATACTAGTATGTGAGAAACTTTGGTCTTGGGTGGCTTAGTAGCTTGTTAATTTATTTTATTTTTTCAATCTTCCTTTTTTGGCATTGGGTTCTTAGGTAATAGTGTTATGTTTTATACAGCAATTCCAAACCTGGTGTCAGAGGACTAATCCTAGTTGAAAACATATTTGTTTCTGTTAAGGTTCGGTTCAAGGTTTTGGAGGATTGTATGCCCCTGGCAGAGGAAAAGTTTAGAAAGATAATCAAAGACAACTATTACAGCAAGAACAAGTTTGACTGTCAATTGAACTCTATACAGGTCTCTCATCCCGTTCGTATTACAGATTATGACAGAAATATGTTAGTGTCTAAGTTTGTCAGACTTCCTTTCCTTTGTCCTTGCATGATGTGATAATTGGTAATTTTTGGTTGCTTGTCTTTGTCAGTAGGTGAAAAACTTGTGCAAGCTTTTCAGAGTTGCCAGCAAAGGCCTCATATCCAAACAGTTACGCAGAAGTCAACGAGCAGAAGCTCCTGCACTTGTAGATCGTGAGCCCAAACTGCCCCATAGAAGCACGAAAACTGAAAGACCACTAGTAGAAGCTCCTGCACTTGTAGATCATGGATCCAAATGGCCTCACAGAAACAGGAAAGCTGAAAACTCACGAGCAGAAGCTCCTACTCTTGAGCATGAGTCCAAACAGCCTCGCAGAAAAAGGAAAGCTGAAGGTCAACAAGCGGAAGGTCTTACATTTGAAGATCGCCAGCACAAGGGATCTCACAGAAGCAGGAAGTCTGAAACACGTAAATTTGTAGACCCCAAGCCCAAGTGCTTTTGTTGAAGTCAGAGATTAGAGACCCAAGCAATTTTGTATCGAGATAGTAGGCACAATGGATGGGAAGAAGAGAGGCATCGTGCTTTTGCCACAGACCAATTTTATTCAGAACATCCTGTGGCATATAGAAGGGAGATCTATGAACCTCCGATGGAACATTTACCTCCATGCGAACCTTTGCATCTGCCATTAGCATCTGCACTCGTTCCCTCATCAGAGAGGAATGTTTACAGGAGGGACCAACTTGAGCATCGGACCGACGACCTTTGGATGCGGAACTGAGGTGTCGAGATGAGTTTGAGCACCGTGATTCTCATATGATATCTCGACATCCAGATGAATTTCAGCACTTCGGCACC
This sequence comes from Ailanthus altissimus, assembly GCA_946807835.1. NCBI lineage: Eukaryota > Viridiplantae > Streptophyta > Magnoliopsida > Sapindales > Simaroubaceae > Ailanthus > Ailanthus altissimus. The sequence continues at coordinate 25,884,135 of OX327701.1, read as the reverse complement.
TATCTATCATCCAGGGGGCATTTGTTGTACCATTACCCATCCTCTCGTGCTAGCCAGCCATCTGAATATCACTTGCTTCTACAAGACCAGCCTCCGAGTATCATTTATCTTCAGGGCCTGATCGACCTGTGTATCAGTATTAAAATTGAGTTTGGTATTGCAACAAAAATTGTGCATGCATTTCTAATCTATATGAAATTTGTCTTTCATGTGATACACTGGGAAGCAGCAATTCTGAGGTGGAAATGGCAGTGCCTAACAAAATGTTCAAATTTCTTTGATGGCTAGAGTATTTGGAAAGGAATCTGGAAGTGAATATGAATCCGAGTTTAAACTAGCAGATGGATTGCAGGATAATTGCTTGGTTCAGGAAACCATATTTATCGCATTCTAATTGATGTTTGGATGAATATGAATCGAATTCTACCTACCGTATAAATGTTTTTAAGATAAATTTTGATTATGCATAAAGATTTAGAGTTGCAAGGAGAATGACATGGTGAAGGGTCGGTACTCTAGTTTGGAGAATTAGTTGATAAGAAAATATGTCTTAACCATTACAGGACTTCTAGATACCTTTGATACTACCAAGGGTGTTGCTCGACTTAGAAAAATGTTTTGTAAAATAAAATTTTTTCAAATAGTTTTTTTTTTATTTGTGAAAAAAATAGTTTATAAATAGAGTATGCATTGATACACTTTTAAGTAGAATTTTTTTTAAAAAATTATTATTCGTTTAGTTTTTATTTATAATTTAAAAATTATATAATTATTTTAATAGATAAAATTGTATAATTATTTTAAATAAACAAGTTTATTTAAGTTATACTGAAGTAAAAAAATTTAATCTCTAATAAAAACTAAAAATTTGAACTACTTATAATAAAGATAAAATAATTTTTTCTTAAAATTCCCAAAAGCTAAGCTACAAATAAAATTTTATTGAAATTTTTTTTACAGTAAACAATACCAAATCGTTTCTAAAACCACTTTCCCTTATTTGAATTTGAGGTTTGATAACCAAATCCAACTGTTAGAATATTCTTTATTTTTTTTTATTTTAAGAATTACTTTACGCTCTGCAACGATGATTTTAAGGGCTGGCTGCCTCCTGTTAAAGAGCTGAGCTACCGTTCTCTATTTCAAAAGGTAATGATCAAAATTTTCGAACCATTTCTTAAATAAGTTCTCATCTTTATAGGTGACATTTTTTTATTCTTTGCAGATGTAAATTCTCGTGAAAAGCTCTTCATCTACTTTAATCTTCTCTTAAATCAGTATGGAATCATGCTCTCCTTAAAAAAAGATACAAATTGGTCTTATTGAAATAATTTTTTTGGGCATGCACATCCAAAATGGTCATGACATCCTTCAACTTAAATGAACTATCAAAGTTTCCAAATAAATATTTTAAAAAAAAAACACAAAGAACTTCACTAATTTCTTGAAATTGTTAGTTATATAGTAGAATTTATTAAAGACCTGTTGTCTCAGTATACAAAATTTCTCCATCAAATGTTAAAGAAGTACGTTCCATCATGGTCAGCAACACAGACTAATGCGGTTAAAACATTCAAAACGAAGGCTCCCTTACTTCTACCACTCAATATCTCATCCAATAACAAAATAATTTTATAAACAGATACAAGTGACTTTTTTTAAGGTGTTGTATTATTATAAAAACAAGATGGTACTAAAAATATTTGTAGATACAAAAGTGGGAGTTTGAAAGATTTCAAAATCTTACTACCATTCTAGCTTCAAAGAGATCCTTGTAGTAAAAAGAAGTATTGAAAAGTTCTAATTTCACTTAGTGAGACATCATTTTCTCGTGGAAATAGAAATGTCTACTTTCCCCTGAATGATGGAATTCAGATAGAAATAAAATTTTCCACGACCAACTCTTGAAATGGTAAGAGTGGTTCTTTACCATCTTCTTTGATGTCATATACTTCAAAGGAACAAATAATAATCTCGCTGACTTCTTCTCTAGACCACCAAATTATTCAAAATCCAACCACCCAACTTCTCAAACAATCTACTCCTTATATATAATGAACCCACTCATCAATCCTTCAATTACTATATACCCACATGATTTGCCAAAATTAATTCAGACTAATATTCTACATCACAAAGTTGTGAAGCTAATGTTAAAATACTAATTTAAAGCCATTCAAACTAAATGCCCATATGTTTTGGGTGGTCTAGGCATTCATCTTAAATACCCTTTTATGACATTGTTCATTATGAAAATATCTAAATCCTAGTCCCCAAACATCATCTTTTTTTTATAGTATTTATTTGATTAATATTCCATAGCAATAGAATTCCATATCAAAGACATGGTGGATTGAATCCAAGATGTCACCGTGACACCTCTACATCTTCTAAACAGCTACTAATATTGTAAAATTTTCCTTAAATGCTTTTATCTCATTGATTGGTGGAAGTACAAGTTCCAAACCATTATCTGTCATTTTCCCCAACTCTAGTTTTCTAGAGACAATCTCAAAGCAATCTCGATCTTACAAAGAAAGTGAATAATCACCACTTCTAATACAATGCAGTATTACCCAACAATCATTAGCCTTGCGGTATATGTATCCCCTTTTCAAAAATAATTTCTTGATCATCCAGCTGAATTCAGAAACTTGCAAAGACACTTGGTTGAAATCAATGGAGTAATTCCACATAAGTGCCACCATTAGGTAGCGATGCTCTATGGGAACTTTATCCTCATGACTATAGTCTAGCCTTGAAACTGATCATAGGCTCTTCAACACCAGATTTTCCTCTAGTACCTATACTCCTAACCAAGTCTTTAAGATATAGGCTTAAACATGTTCACTAAACATCGACTCAATGGACCTAGACCTTTTACTATAACTGCAGCATCCTTCTTTGTTCCAAGACTCTCAAGAACCATATGATTATGACCCAAAGCCTACATTAGGCTCTTTCAACCAGACACAGGCCTTTGACAAAAGCCTGTGTCTACACAGCAAATTTTTGAATCTCATTTGAGGTGGAGCCACAAAAGAGATCTAGAAAAGGATGAATTTGGGTGAAATTTTTTTTTAGATAATAACCTGACTTAAGTAGTGGTACGAAAGATACCATTAGCCTTTGAAGATTATGTTTTCATGTGCAAAATCACCTAACCCTTATTATACTCAAGCACGTAAAATATCTAGTGTAATCTTATCTTTTTATCTTTTATGTCAGTTGTAATCTTATCATAATAGTCATTTAGTATTAAAAAGTGATGACACCGATAGTTTTGTCCTTACTAAGTCTGCAATAAAGGTTTTGGCAAGGGATATAAATGTCCTTGCTAAGTTTGTCTTGTTATCTCTATTCTATAAATAGATGGTGGTTTCTATATTTTGAGGCATTGAGTGCAAAGTAATTAAACATTCTTTTAAGTTTATTCTCTATGTTCTTCTAAACTTATTCTCTTAATCCTTGAGATGAGTTGAGGAAAGAATATTAGCAAGAATTACAAAGTGAACTTGAAAAGCACGCTTTGTGTTTACCTTAAATAAGATCCTTCACATCAGAAATCCATGTTTACAGATCAGAGGTATCACATTGTTTATGGTCGACCTATTCCCATAAGAGTCTAGACACCTAGAGATAGCTATGGTGAGCTAAGATATGTGTCAGAATACCTTGAGGGCACACCTATTCTCCTATAAATAAAAGATGGATTCTATATTTTGGGACATCAAGTGCAAATTAATAAAATATCCTTACAATTTTATTCTCATTGTTCTTATAAACTTATTCCCTTAATCCTTGAGATGAGTAGAAGAAAGAATATTAGCAAGAGTTACAAAGTGAACTGTGAGAGTATGCTCTATAGTTGCCTTAAATAGGATCCTCTACATTAGAAATTCTTGTTTATAGACATTGTTTAAGGCTGGCCTATTTCCATAAAAGTCTAGACACCTAGAGATGGTCATGGTGAGCTAAAATATATGTCAGAATACTTAGGTGGGGATGCCTGTTTTCCTATAAATAGAAGGCGGTTTTTGTATTTTGGGGCATCAAGTACAAAGACATAAAATATCCCTTTAAGTCCATTCTCTTTGTTCTTCTAAACTCCTTCCTTTAATTCATAGGATGAGATGAGAAAAGAAAACTGGTAAAAGTTACAAAGTAAGCTTGGAGAGTATACTCTGTGATTGCCTTAAATAGAATCCTCTACATCAGAAATCCATCTTACAGATCAAAGGTATCATATATTTATAGCTAGCATGTTCTTATAAGAGTTTAGACACTTAAAGATGGTCGTGTGAGCCGAGATATGTGTCGGAATACCTTAGGGGCAAGCTTATTTATAGCATACATGGTATCAAAGTTAGGTTGATGCTATTAAATAGTATATAAATAGGAAAACCACAAACATAAATTTCGAAAACGATTCTGAATGGATGCTAATCTCTTTTGTACTTGTGGTATAACAAGTCACGTACATAAAAATAGCTAAACACTTGTCATACACACATGGATCCTTCAAAAGTTTAAATTCCCATACCAAAGTGACAACTGTCTCTTTCCTTTTTATCAACTTCTCAATCTTTCAAAATCTTTAATGCTTAAAAAAGAGACCACCTCTATGAGATAACTTATCTCCTAGAAAATAAAAAAATTCCTTATTATAATGAACCTTTACCAAGCCTACCTCAACCCAAAATCCTCTTTTGCCACGTCAGTAAAATAATTTTGTTTCCCCTCCAAAGGTAAAAGTTAAATAATAAATACAAATTACCAAGTTTGACCAACACTTTCTTTTGACAATTGAAGTCGAACAATTTGTCACTTTTTAATTTTCTTCGAAGCTACCCCAGATTTGAAAAAATGAAGAGTTCACCAGTCATTACTTTGAACTTGTCAAAATAGCCCTCAATTTCCATAATTGCAAAGGCCTTTCAACAATAGCATGATTAACTTTATTAGATACCAGATTTGCTGAATACCAACATCCATGCCTTGGTACAATACAAACTACATTGAATGTTGAGACAGTCTTTATCATGCTATTCTTAAAGTTTTGCATACTAACTAGTGACCATAAATTATTTATCACCCTAAAAGTCTAGATCCATAGTACTATATATAGAGTGAAAGAAAAAATGGGTCTCTTTCCTTGCCCAATAGTAGAGGTCGATCCCTATCACATTTAGTGCCTCCATGTAGTCCTTCTCTTTAGTTCTTCTTCAGCCTTTAGTACTCCTACAAGTACTATATTGTAGCCCCTATAGTTGTAAGTGCAATCTCTGAAGCCCAAACTTTTATTGTCACTCTTCACTACCAAGTGGTTTACAAAGTTCAAAACTATACACTATATTTTGTATTCTTCGTATATTTAAAGATTCCTTGCTCTTGTCAATGGACTTAAAGAATGTTTCTAACTGCACTTATATTCCCAAACAATTTCTCTATAAGGAACCGGTAAAAATTCTTTCAAATAAATGAATTACAACCTGTAAGATTATTTAAAAACAGATTTAAAAGTTCAAACCCATCCAAACTGCAGAGCACTCCTTTCACGAAATAGTTAATAATGAGATAAAAATCTCTGTATCCAAAGAAACCAAAGTGTCTGCACGACCCATGTGCATTTCAATACAATTCATAATTAAAGGAATTTAAGTCTACATTTTTTCAAAATATTTTTCATTCAGTCTTAATTTTGTTTTGCCTATTAGTAAACGCATTATATGCCACGGGAAACAAAAGGCGTATACACACATTTTCTATATGATTAGAAAAAAGAGTAAGAAATTCAAACAAAACCATATGATTAGAAATTCTGTTGAAGCGAAAGCACACAAACAAGTAAAACAATTCACCTAAGCAATATAATAATGCAGAACAAGTTACTAAGAAATAAATAGAGAAATGGGTAGAAGAAAAACACACAAAGAATTACGTGGTTCGGCAACTTGCCTACGTCCACGGTGGATCAAGATCACACTCTTCTCTTATTATGAATCTCAAGGCACTCACAAAGTATGCCTTTTATAAGAAAAATCACAAAGAAAACTCTCTCTTTCACTCTAGGGATTTTCTCTCACAAAAAACCACTAAAATCTCTTGTTTATCACAAAGATTGTCAAGATTTCTAGTTGATCACAAAGATCTCTTACTTGATCACAAAGATGTGTTTACAAGCCAATTGGTAGCCTTTATATAGGCTTTAGGACGTCCTAGGTTTACCCTATACGTGTGGGAGTCGTATTAGGGAGTTCTGAAGCAAGTGGGAAACGAAATTAGGAAGTTTCCTAATTTCGGGACACTGTTCCCGTCTCCAAGGCTGCGGCGCTGGGATCTCGTCGCTCCAACGCTGATGCGCTTCTGCTGAGCACTGCGGCGCTGGCTTCCTAGTGCCGCGGTGCTCAGGTTCTGTTCTGAGTGCCGTGGCGCCCACGCCTGGTCACCGCGGCGCTGGCGCCTAGTGCGCCCTTTTTCATTTTTCTCCTCCTTTCGCGTTCATCTTCAATCCGTGCGCACTCTACGCACTTGACTTGATCCCCAAATCATATTCCAATGAATTTTAATCAATATTCTCACAAATCCCCTCCTTGATTCAAAATCATCCACAAAGTAACTCACTACTATACTACATAGGGTATTTTGATCTAGGGTTAGACGTTATTGAACCTTGTATGTAATTGATTCTTTTAATCTCTTAGTTATGAACTTTTATTCCTTAGTTGATTCAATCTATCTATGCTTAATACTTAGATCAAAAGAAATTAGCTCATGTTTAAAATAAGACTATCAAAGTAAAAGTGTGAAAATTTAATGAATAAAATCATCTCTTAAAAGTAAAGAATAAAACAAAACAAGTGATGCCCTGAGTTGTTCTTCTTCCTCTTGTCTTGATTGCTTAAGAGTTGATTCCCAAATCTTCACTCTTCAATATCTTCACCTTGATCTCTTGGCTTGAATGAGTATTTGTTGTTTGTGTTATTCAAAATCATCAACATATCAGCAGGATTTTTAGATGATGCTATCTTTGTTAGATTAACTTCACCACTTTGGACAATCTCACGAATGTAATGGAGTCTCACATCAATGTGTTTCGACCTCTCGTGGAACACTTAATGCTTGCTTAGGTGTATGGCACTTTGGCTATCACAATACATACCGGTGTTCACATCTTCACTAGCCAATACCTCCGCACATATGCCTTTTAACCACACGGCTTCTTTGATAGCTTCTCCAATAGCTATGTATTCTGCCTCTATGGTGGATAGTGCAACCACATGTTGTAGGACTGATCTCTAACACACACTACACCCAAACACTATGAATACGTAGCCTGTTAACGATCTTCTCTAGTCAAGATCACCTGCATAATCTGAGTCTACGTACCCTCTTACCATTTCAGTACTGTCATCATCCCTCTTATACACTAACCCGTGATTCGACGTTCCCTTAAGATATCTCAGAATCCACTTTACTGCAAGCCAGTGATCTTTTCCCAGATTCGTCATGTATCTACTCACCACACTTACAGCCTGTGCTATGTCTAGTCTTGTGCAAACCATTGCATACATGATGCTCCCCACAGCGCTTGCATACAATACTTTGTTTATCTGCAGTTTCTCCTCATCAGATGTCGGCGACTGTGCTACTGAAAGTCTGAAATGCATGGCCAAAGGAGTAGAGACAGCCTTCGCGTTTGACATACCGAACTTCTCCAAAATTTTGACTATATATCGTTGTTGGGACAAGAAGATAACATCTCTTCTTTCCCTCACAATATCCATACCCAAAATTCTCTTTGCTGCTCCCAAATCCTTCATTTCAAACTCGCCACTTAACTGCTTCTTAAGCTTCTGTATTTCTTCCATGTTCTTGCATGCGATCAATATATCATCGACTTATAGAAGCAAATACACCATCCCACAACTCATATTCTTGAAGTACACGCATCCATCATATTTGTTCCTACTAAAACCACAAGCCATCATAAACTCATCAAATCTCTTATACCACTGTCTAGGTGATTGCTTTAACCCGTACAATGACTTCTTTAGCAAACAAGCATGATTTTCTTTTTCGGGCTCCTCGAACCCTTGCGGCTGTGCCATGTATATCGTTTCTTCAAGCTCTTCATGTAGAAAAGCTGTCTTTACATCCATCTGCTCTAGATGTAAATTAAGGTTTGCACACATGGCTAACAAAATCCTAATAGATGTATGCTTGACAACTGGAAAAAATATCTCATGAAAATCGACTCTCTCTCTCTCTGAGTAAAACCTTGTGCTACTAACCTAGCCTTGAATCTTGTAGGCTCAATCTCCGATATCCCCTCCTTCACCTTATACACCCACTTGCACCCGACTAGCTTCTTTTGAGATCTCTCTACCAACTTCCAGGTATTGTTCTTCTTAAGAGAACAAATTTCTTCTTCCATGGCCTGCTGCCATTATTTCTTGTTTTCACTCTTCATAGCCTCACCATATATCCTATGCTCATCATACTCAAAAGTGCAAGCAGAATTAAATGCATGAGCAACTAAGTCTGCTTGTGCATACCTGACTGGTGGGTTGATCGTTCTCCTTAGCCTGTCTCTAGCAAGCTGGTACTCTTCAAGTTTCAACTCAGGAGTTTTAGTCTTCTTTTGGGTGGACTTGGAGGAACTCGCTGATGTTCTTGGTTCATCTTCAAGGATCTCCTTGTTGAAGTGTTGATCTGGGGGCATATCAGATCCATTTTCAGGCACTACTTCAACTTTTATTGACTCGGGTGCTGAGTCTTCCTTGGTCACAGGTTCTTCTTTCTCATCTTCATGGGAGGTTTTCAGCATCGTCATCTCATCGAATGTCACATCACGGCTTATGATACTCCTTGGTGGTGTTAAGTCTTTACACCACACCTTGTATCCTTTTACTCATTCGGGATATCCTATGAATACCCCTTTGATAGCTCTAGGTTTCAACTTCCGCTCCTTAACATGTACAAAGGCAGGGCAACCAAATATTCTGAGGTGGTCATACTTCGGAGGATTGCCAGACCATTTCTCTTCTGGCGTCTTGAAGTCAATTGCTAAGAAGGGACTTCTATTGATCAAGTAAGCTGTAGTCACTACAGCTTCTCCCCAAAATGTCTTGGACATCTTTGCATTAGTAAGCATGCATCTAACCCTTTCAAGTAGGGTTCTGTTCATCCTTTCAGCTACCTCATTCTGCTGCGGTGTTGATCTTACCATTCTATGCCTTGCAATCCCATGCTTGGCACAAAACCCATCAAACTCTCTGTTGCAAAATTCGAGGCCGTTGTCAGTTCTCAAACTCTTTACTCTTTTGCCAATCTAATTCTCAACAAGAATCTTCCAAGTCTTGAATACTTCAAAGGCTTGATCTTTGCTCTTCAACACATAGACCCACAGCTTCCTCGAATAGTCATTAATCAAGCTGAGAAAATACCTAGCACCACCACGAGTAGCTGTCTGAGCTAGTCCCCAAAGATCCGAGTGTATGTAGTCAAGAGTCCCCTTAGTTTTGTGCTCACCGGTACTGAACCTCACTCTATGTGCTTTCCCTAACACACAATGCTCACAAAATTCTAAGGGCTGGAACTTATCTTCTCCAAACGCCTTTTGACTATATAACTCCTTTAAGTTTCTCTCGCCTAAGTGTGCCAATCTAAGATGCAACAACTTAGTTTGCATACTCTCATCATCTACAGAAAATAGTGCAGAACCACTCACGACTTCACCCTTAAGCACATAAACACCTTTGCGCTTCTCTCCTCTCATCACCACTATGGAACCTTTCAAAACTCTTAAAATCCCTTCGTCGATCCTGACGGAACACCCATTCTGGTCTAAAGTCCCCAGTGAGATCAAATTTATCTTCAAGTCAGGAACATACTTAACATCTGTCAACTCTCTCACTCGCCCATCATGCAGCCTAAGCTTAACACTACCAATTCTCATCATCTGACATGCAATGTCATTACCCATTAACACCTTACCACCACTAATGGGCTGAATATTTGTAAACTAGGACTTGTGCGGGCACATGTGAAAAGTACAACCAGAATCAAGAACCCATTGTTCAGAGTTCATACCATCAGTAGCGACGAGTATCTCTGCGCTGTCATAGCTATCATCATAGGCAAGCGCAGCATCCGCTTTCTTCTTATCCTGTGCTTTCTTCTCAGGACAATCCTTTATGAAGTGTCCATCTTTCTTGCAGCAATAGCACTTCCTAGGAGTTCTAGACTTCGACTTTGAGCCCTTTTTCTTCCCATTTCTATATGAGGGTCTTCCTCTTACAGATAGACTTTTTGCATTGGCCTCGATCTGCTTTCCTAATAACTTTGAGTTTAATGATGATTTCACATCACTCATTGTTAAACTCTCTCTACCGTAGAGCAGCGTATCAACAAAACTCTCATAGCTCTTGGGGAGTGAACTCAGCAGGATAATTGCTCTATCTTCATCTTCTATCTTGATGTTGATAGACTCAAGATCAATGATGATCTTATTGAAGGCGTCTATATGATCTTTCATCGGCGTCCCCTCTGACATGGACAGCTGATATAGCTTCTTCTTTATATGTAATCTATTGGCCAATGATTTCCTCATATAAAAAGAGTCAAGCTTCCTTCAAAGACCTATTGCCGTCGTCTCACCTGCTACTTCCCTTAATACTTCATCGTTCAATGACAGAACGATTATGCTATGAGCTCTTTCTTGAATGTCCCTTCTTTCTGCTTCTGCTCTAGATGACTCTGGCGTCTTCTCTTCATCACTAGATGGAGCTGCAGTCTCCTCTAATGCCGAACCAAGCCTTTGACTCACCAATAACGCCCTAACTTTCATCTTCCACAGATTAAAATCATTCGTACCGTTGAATTTCTCTACCTCATACTTGGGTGTGGCTATGTTTGCTTAAAACCAAAATTCTGATACCAGTTTATTGAAGCGAAAACACACAAACAAGTAAAACAATTCACCCAAGCAATATAATAATGCAGAACAAGTTACTAAGAAATAAATAGAGAAAGAGGTAGAAGAAGAACACACAAAGAATTACGTGGTTCGGCAACTTGCTTACGTCCACGATGGATCAAGATCACACTCTTCTCTTATTATGAATCTCAAGGCACTTACAAAGTATGCATTTTATAAGAAAGATCACAAAGAAAACTCTCTCTTTCCCTCTAGGGATTTTCTCTCACAAAGAACCACTAAGACCTCTTGTTTATTACAAAGATTGTCAAGATTTCTAGTTGATCACAAAGATCTCTTACTTGATCATAAAGATGTGTTTACAAGCCAATTGGCAACCTTTATATAGGCTTTAGGACGTCCTAGGTTTACCCTATACGTGTGGGAGTCGTATTAGGGAGTCCTGAAGCAAGTGGGAGACGAAATTAGGAAGTTTCCTAATTTCGGGACACTGTTCCCGTCTCCATCGCTGGCGCGCTTCTGCTGAGCGCTGCGGCGCTGGCTTTCTGGCGCCGCGGCGCTCAGGTTCTGTTCTGAACGTCGCGGTGCCTACGCCTTGTCACCGCGGCGCTGGCGCCTAGTGCGTCCTTTTTCGTTTTTTGCCTCCTTTCGCGTCCGTCTTCGATTCGTGCGCACTCTACACACTTGACTTGATCCCCAAATCATATTTCAATGATTTTTAATCAATATTCTCACAAATTCCCTCCTTAATTTAAAATCACTCACAAAGTAATTCGATCTCTCATTTCTGCATCTACAATCATTTTTACAAAGTAGTGATTTCAATTAAGTCCTTACATAAAACGAATTTAATTGAAGGTAATGACTTAGTCAACAAATTCAATAAATGCAGGAATACTTGGTGATGAGACTACTCTGTAAGTTCGTTGGGAAATCAAATTTTGGTCATAATTCATCAAGATTTCCAAAGTAAACAAGCACAAATTAGTTATGAACTAAGGTACAAAAATAATGGAAGGTTTGTGCCATCATTATTTCATTAGCATGCATTATTATTACTCTTCAATTACTGTCCTTCGATTTTTCTTGTTCCTGTGGAGGTTAAGGGCTGTTTGTTTTTTTTTTTTATAATAAATATTGAATATGGTTTAATTTTATTTATTTAATTATTAAGTTTGTTTTTTTATTTTTAATTCAATAGAAGTTTTAAGTCAATTTTGACTAAATTAAAAAAATAAATTTTTTTATCTTTTCTATTGAATATAAAAAATCTAAATTATTTAATTAATTTTTTTCTTTAAAATATTCCTTCTTATACGATATATTTACATTATTATATAAAGTCCTTCTTTTTTTTTATATCTATTATATATGTACTTTTTCTTTTTTTGGTGATTTCTTTCTTTCTTAACTGAATCAATTAAAATTTTGATTATTTTTCAGATAAATCATCTCTTCTCTATTCACTTCAAATTAATTAAACTCAACACCTTAATTTTTAGTTAGTTCTAAAAAAAATCATAATAATTTTAGGAGATGAATTTAATTTTATTATGTGATATATTTTTTTAATATGCATGATGATAGAGAAATATGATTTGTTGTATCTATTCTTTTTTCTTTTTTTTTTTGAATGAATGATTGGATTATTATTTTTTTAGAAAAAAACAATTTTTGTCTGTCTTTCTTGGAGTACGTCCGTTATGTGTGTCTTTTTTTTTTTTAAAGACGGTTTGTATTTTTCTAGAATTGTCATCCATGTTTAGTTAGTTAAAAAATGATAATTGTGAGAAAAGATAAAATATAAAAGAAAAAGATAACAAAAATAATAAAGAGAAATTGTAAAATTTGAAAGACTATATTGTTATTATAATATTGTGTGTATTACAATGTTACAGATACAGCCTTTATATAGGCTTTAGGTTAACATAAATAAGAAAATATAAATACATAAAAAGAAATCAAATATAACTTATTAATTATAGAATATATATGGTAGGTGATTAATATATTGATATTCTATATCTTTAACATCCCCCCTCAAACTCAAGTAGAAGCTTGAGTTTGAAAAAGAATATTTTTTTTTATTGTAATGATGGGCATTGAGAAAATCAATCACTTGCGGATGCAGATGAAACTTGAAACCAACCGTTGCGAGTGCAAGTGTGTTGCCAACCACTGCGAGTGCAAACACATTGATAAAAAAACAGAAAATCAACTGTTGCAAATGCGTTGTCAACCACTGCGAGTGCAATCGCGTTGATAAAGAAAAATCAACTGCTGCAAGTGCAAGTGTGTTGAGAGATTATTCCACCAATTTATTTAAAAATTGCAAAAACAAAAAAGGAAATAAAAATCGATAAAAATAAAAAATTATAAAATGGCCCAAAATTTAAATAAACTGCAAACTGTCTATATAATTTTAAAAAGTTTACAAAAAGACCCCTATTATAAATTGGATCACCGAAATTTCAAAAGGAGACCTAGGACTGATAGATCCAGCAAAGGGGAGTTGAATGGAGCCGGCAGTGAGAAGCAACTCGTCGAAAAACGGCGGAGATCTAAGATGGACGGTGGCAGACGGCAACTATGTTCAGAGGCGTGTGGGGGAGCGTGCAGCTTCGGATCAACAAGATTTCGGTGCCGTTGGAATCGCCGGTTGATTCTGAGTGCAACTGTTTGGGCAGTGAGGCTAACGCGCCGGAAATCAGTCGGACTCTAAGGAGAACAGTAACGGCTGCAGTGAAGTTCCGACGGCGCCTCATCAGCGATACTGAACGGCCGATGATGGAGGATTCGTTTGGTGTGGGCGGTGTCGGGCACGTCACCATAGAACGGCCGGGATCTGAAGTGACAATGGCCGGCGGCAGTGGTGTTCTGGCGGCGCGTCCGGTGGTTACCGACATCGGATCGGCGCGTCATCGACGGCGTTGAAACGGCCGGAGGATTCTGAGTAATTGGATATGGGTGGTCGCTAAAATGGCAAGATTTCAAAATTTTTCGGTGACTTTTTGAAAAACTCCGATAAATTTCGTCGGGTTTTGAAAATTTTTTTTGCAAATCTCTAGTTATACAAAATGATAGTAAAAAAAAATCAAAGCTCTGATACCATGTGAGAAAAGATAAAATATAAAAAAAATAATAAAAATAATAAAAATAATAAAGAAAAATTGTAAAACTTAAAAGACTACATTGTTATTATAATATTGTGTGTATTACAATATTACAGAGACAACCTTTATATCAGCTTTAGGTTATCATAAATAAAAAAATATAAATATAAAAAAAAAATTAAATATAACTTATTAATTATAAAATATATATAGTAGGTGATTAATATATTAATATTCTATATCTTTAATAATAATAAAAATTAAAATCAAACAGAATTGTCATCCATATTTAAATGTACATTATTTTAATATTAATTTTTATAAAAAATATTAATTTATTCATTCATTTTTTGTTTTCATTATTAATTCAACTTTAAAAGTTTATAAGGTAAGAATATTAAAATATTAGTTTTTAGCATATTTTTAATTAAAAAAATAAATAACTTAATACTTATATTTAAATATTAAATAAAAAAACAAATAAATTATTCAAATTCAATCATTTATTATATTCAACTATATTCAGTAATTAATAAAATAAAATAAATAAACAAACGTTATCTAAGAATCTTGGCACATATAGCTTTTGCACCTGAAGGCTGAAAGGTAGTTAAGTTAGTAGTTGTGGTGGTTGGGCATTTATTCCATAATGATCACTAAGACAGTGAAAGAACCATTATGAAGAATAATTTGAGAGTACTTTGTTCTTCATAAAACAAAAGGGTAATAAATAAAATAAAATAAAAAACAGTTGGGAAGTCAGGATTGACATATTGATGGTGCTGTTGGTTCATGAGAACAAAAAAAAAAGTTACAAGATTTGATGCTCAATAATGCCATTTTTGCTTGTTTGAAAACACTTGAAACTTTCTGTTTTCTATCTTCTTTTTGGCCATGCCATCAACTACCTTTTTCTTCTTTATAGACAATAGATATTGCTTAAAACTGAAACAAATTGGTGTAAAATGGCATGAACTAAGTAGTAAATATGGTCCAACTTCTAAGACAAAGACCAGGCAAGGGTTCCTAAATCTAGATGTTGGTGATGCCATGCTTTGCTTACTTTTAGTACACTTTTTTAAAAAAAAAAAAATAAAGAGGTGTGTTGCAGTACAAAGGATTTTTTACTCTTTATCTTCTTCGAACTTAAATGATAAAATAACACAAAAACCTAATAACCACCGAACCATGCCCTCAATTACCTTCAGTACACTTACTATTCCGCAAGTTCAATATTAATGTCTCAAATATAAAGATTGAATACTAATTGATGTCCAAACAATTTGCATTATATCTAAAGGTTGCATGTTCCACTTAACTGTCAACTGTATAGTGTTTCCAATTCTTTTTTCAATAATTAAGAAAACCTATAGCCTACTTTCGGTTTATTTTCTCTGTCGAATTTGAAAAACCATACAGCCATTATTTACGTGAAATGACTAGTCATGGATTGAAAGGCTAACCAGATCAGAGCCAATCAGCTCTTGTCCCTTCAATCATTTTATGTTCTAGTTGGCTAGTTCTAGTTGTCATTAATCCCTTGATCTCAAAGATATCCATGCTATATTATCTTCAAAAAAAAAATTCTAATTAAAAATTTAAAAATTTTACTCGTTATATAAAATTCTAAGAAGTTAAATCAGTCATTGTATGAGCTTCAAACTAACAGTTGGATGACAGTTTAGGGGTTCAAGTCTCACATTTAGTACAATGTGGAATATTTTCCTCTTATTATTATAGAAGGAGATTTAGACCTAGCTTGAGACAATTAAATGGAACATGCAACCTTTAGATGTGTTTAGTTGTTTGTTCATTAGACTTGAGTTTGTAAATCTGAATTTGTTTTTCGTCCTGCATAAGAGAAGCATTTTTATTCAAAGCCCTTACTGCAAAAGCACTTTCAGAAGTCCCCTTCTCCTCCACACACTCATCTTTTGACTGTATGCACTGCAACTCTTCTGTGAAGGATGTTAAAAGAGAATCCAAGATGTGCAAGGGCAAATAATATTTTCCATGATAGGTCCCTGTTCTTTTTGTTGGCTTGTCTCAATTACAATCTTCATGCATGCTCCACATTTTAGCAATCAGCTATTCACTTAGCTGACAAGTTTGTCTCCCTTTTTAGTCAAAACTGGCTTTAAAGTTTCAATTGAATCTCCCTGTCCATTTATTCCACTGTTAAAGATTTCTGCTCCAGAAAATCAGTAATTTCAGGTAGGCTTTTGCAACCCAACAGCTGAACACAAAGCATCATCTAGTCTTCTGATACATCAATGCACCACCGTGTTCTCTGATCATCTCATTGTGGCCACAAACTTGTACCATTTCAAATGATCTAATCTTCATAATGTGCATCTTATATTGTCAATTTACTGACACTGAGAAAGATCTCCACCATTCACGAAATCCAATCCCAACCCAGATGCGAATAATAACTTGGATTCATGATGATGATCAAAGAATTTGCTTAACTTAGTCAGGTCACACACATCTTGAAGTATAGTTAATGGGTGTCAATTAGTTTAATTTGTATAAAAATTTGAGGTTTAAATCTCACCTTGTACAAAAGATTTGATTTATATCCAGTGTAATAATTTTTTTTAAAAGAAAAATTAGAGTGTGTGGGCCACATAAGTCAGATGTTGTATATATTAAATTAATATTAAGCTTTCTAACTTATAGAAGATCACATGGAGTGAAGGATAGGAATATGATCATGGATAAGTATTGTGGGGGCACATTGGCTTGTCCCTATTGCCAAGTTTTCTCTATGCCCACATGCTTAGGCTTATGTTATCTTTCTTCTCACCCACATGCATGCCTTCTTCAACTTTATTATCAACTATATGTCATGGTATCTATCCATCATCTCTCTTTCTGTGACATAGCATGTGGTAGTAGCTAGGATCCATTTTAAGCCCCTTTCAAAGAATCTGAAGGCTATCCCATTTACACTCCTATATAAAATTTGCTTTCATACCATTCAAAGATGATCATCAGGTTTGAGTCTAAGAGTTATTAATTATTGCTTGAGATGTGAAAGCATTGTTGTGTGGTACTAACTTCTGTATATCTTCTAGTAGGAAACCAACAATTAAATGCATATGCAAACTGTACATGGTCAAAAAATTGGGCAAGGCAAATTGGCATTGTAATCTATATTCATGATGTCCACACCATACTCGTGGCCATTTGCAGGTCTCTGACCCAAGACCGTGGGCATCTGCTTCCAACAATCAAGCAAGAATTAATGGCAGTGGCACCATAGAGAGATGACCAAGATTCAAAGAAAAATGAAAATGCATGGGCATGGCCCCCAAGAATGATGAGAATGCCATGTGCTTTAAGATGGTTGTTGAGGCAAATGGAGACTTAACAAATTAAAAGTAATTCAGAGTCATCTTCCAACATTTAGAATAATCAATGGTCAGCAAAAGGGCAGGTACCAAATAATCCCTTTCCTAATAAACTGTCTTGTTAGTTAAAGAGTATTTGGACCCAGGTGACCTACAATTTGTGTGCCTTTTTTTTTTTTCATTTTCTATAAAACAATTAACAATGTCAGCTGATGTTGCCTCCAATATTGTTCTCCAAATTTCCATTTATATTTGCAAACAATCATTACATGTTCTTTTATTCATATTTATTTTACATAAATAAATAGTTCAGTAATAAATAGATGATAGTTAATTACTTTCAGGATGAACAACAGTCATTTTGCTGCAAATTTTAGTTGCAAGTAAAGCTTCTGTGAAAATTATTATTATTTTTTTGGATTAACATAATCATTTATTAAGTTTGAGTTCTTTTAATTTAATTTTCGCAAGTTCAACTGTTAACTCTACCATTAAAATCTCATCCCTCGAGTTAAATATTGATTTGTACAGCAATAATATATAAATGAAGACTTTGACTCTTACGTTTAACTAAACTTATAATCATTAAATATCATGTAAGTTTTCCATTAATTATCTTTTAAATTCCAAATCACAAAAGCTAAAGATGGCAAGCAATCTACTTATTAACAAGTTGACCGTATTTTTCCCATTCAAAAAGAACAAAAGGAAATGGGTGTTATGGTTCACGTTAAGTAAACTGCCACTACTCGATCATGGGAAAGTAGATACGTTCAAAAAAACACGTAAGTAAATAACTAGGCACACCCAAATCCAAATCCAATGCCTTTTGTATATACATATGTAAGATAAGACAAACCCATTTCATTTGTAAAACAAGTATTACTTTTTTAATATATAATTAAGACAACATTATTAAGACAGAATCATGATACTTAGTAATTACAAACAAAATAATCCATATAGAAGAAAAGGTTTCCACTTCCACACTTGTTAGAGCTCCAAAGAAAGATGTCAATTGTAAGCACGTCAACGACAAACACTATTATTAGGGTTAGGGTTAGGGTTTGAATTTTTATTGTCTATGGAACCATGTCAAAGCAAGCACCAAATAAAATATAAATCGATGATCACTTATGCAAGTCACGCTATGGAAAGGAAGACAAGTTATATACTCTATTTTCTTATCAAGTTAGACTTTTTAATATGAAATTATTTAAATATCAACACTGTTACAGCTTTAACTAGTTTAGTGCGAGAATTAGCCTTTAACACTAATTTTAGTTAAAAATTAATCTTAACATTAATATTATTTTGTACAAGATTTCATTTACAAATAAAATAAAAATAATAAAGATCAATTACATAAAATACAAAAATATATGTGATTTGACATTAAATATTTACAGAATCACTTTTTAATAACTAAAATTTTGATTTTTTTTTATAAAAGACAATTTAAAATAAAAAAAAATCTTATAATGCATTTTAATTTTTAAAAAAATTTATTTTATTATAAAAGACTCGGACTCGTACTCTTAAATTTAAAGATATGAATTATAATCGTCTACTCAAAGGTAATCCGCGACTCATAATTTAATAACTTAGTTTTATTATTTTGAAAGGAGGAAATAATAGAATTTATGTTAAATTAAGAAAAGAAAAGTGTCAAAGCAATTTAAAAGAAAAGGACCAGCATGTTACATGGTGTTTGATAGGTTTCATTTTTGGACACATTTCGAGTTGAGAAGGGAATGAAGCAAAGCTATAGTTTAATGATTAAGCAAGCCCCATGCATGGTGGTGCGAGAGGGGGAAGCAAGCATGTTCCTGTTATCACAATTTTTAATCATCACTCTCTGCTACTCATGACTCGTGACACCTGGTCCCTTAATTTGTAGTCAATTACTTTTTGCTCCCCCAACATTCCCCCGGGACATTATGTGGATTCATGCTATTGGCCCACGTGTAACCACCTTGACACATACAACGCTTTGATTTGATTTAGTTTAACTTAACTTTCAATGTCACAGGGAATGTGGCCGGGAGGAGCACGAGTGGGAGCGGCTCCTACGCAGCCCAACTTTTGTTTTAACTCAATTTGTATTGTTATCATTCTTTTATTTTTTTTAGGCGAAAAATTTAAATGTAGATGTATACATATGTTATTATTTTTATTATTTAAATACATATTAAATATATATATTTAAGTTTAATAAAAGTGTGAAATTTATAATAAATATAATATATTAATTATATTAATATATTTATAGGATAGATAACTCATCACAATATGTAACGTTATACACATATTGTTTTGGAGTTCGCATAGAGACTAATTTGTGAACAGTTCTAATCACTAAATGGTGGACTTTGTGAGTTAGAACAGCAGCCTTATATTCAACATGGGATTAACTCTTAATTCTCAAAATAATCGGTGTATATTTATATCATTTTCTTTAAAAAGATAAGAAATAGAGAGTTTGAAGCAATTCACAATTGTTCCAATTAAAAGTATAAAGAACCTCCTCCCTTTTTTTTTTCTTTTTCTCCTTCTTCTTCTTCTTCTTTTCTTCCTCTCCATTTCTTACTTCTTTTCTCTCGGCCAAATTGGCCTCACACACTTGCACACACTTTTTCCTTCTCTCTTTCTTTAATAATAATAATAATAATATAATATAAATAATAATATATTATATAATATAAAAAGAGAGATTTAATTATTTAACCATTAAATAATCAAAGTGAAAAATGATCATTTTGCCCCTCATAAATAGTTACCAAATTTACCCTCTAGTGAGTTCCATCAAATTTCACATTTGGATAAACTCAATTGAGGGTCCACAATACGCTACGTGTCATTATACAATTAGTAAATAACAATTATTGACTAATTATTGTATTTAACACTTAAATACAGACACACACGCATTCCCGTGGTAGTGCTGAATATTGCTGGATTAAACAATTTAATCTGGCACATTGCCCCAATACACAACGAGTATACTCCATACCGCGGGACTCTCTAGGTCCTACGCCCGATTCATTAAATGAACTATTTCATGAGTCCGTGAGCAATGCCCCACACATACATCACGGATATACAAATCAGTGCGTTGAACCATGCAAATTGAAGTTACAACGCATACGTATAGTCATTCTGTCATGATATCCTAGATGTGCGGGGATATAGATTATCACCGTCAAATCCCCTAGTGCTCATCCATGCCTTATCTTCCGCTTGTATCTCACTGAACAATATGCGCAAACTCATTTGCCATATTGTTCTACTATGACGGAACTCTTTCCCGGGATGATTACTTGTGGCCACAAGACTTTCAGATATATAGTCTCGAAGCACCTGGATATCTAACTTTATATAGGAGCTGATGGATCTCATATATGTAAGCACCGGACTCTATAAGCATTGGACCATACCTAGTGACACCCAGCGGTCACACTATGAAAGGTCTGTGACATGCGTGGAACCAAAGTATAATGGATCACTTATAAGCCCACTGTGGTACTGAGGTCAAAGGACCATGTATACTACTCAACTCGAGAGGACCCTCCATTGACAGCTTATATTAGGTGTCTATCAGAGGCCCTCGTGAGTCTGTCCCATATCCAGTCCTAACTGGATACCCATGTATCAATACGAGCTCCAAACTCACGGTCGGCTAGGAACAACCATTTATACCTTATAGGTACGACATATGCTGATCTATATATAAAAATATCCACTGACAAACCCGCATTGGCGAAAATAAATCAGGGACAATTATTTGAGAACATACTTGCGCAACTAGCATTTTCTGACACCCGATTACAACTCTTGTAACTATGCAGTTACTAGAATATTCTCAGATCTATGTCCCATTACAGACAATACTCCAATTTTTAGATATGCTGAGTATTATAACCAGCTAACATTTAACTGTACTAACATTTAGCATTTATATCTCTCAGCATGGCTAACTATGAGCCCTTATCTAAACTCTTTTAGATCTGATCTAAACTCCTTCAAATTTACAATGTCTGTAATGTTACATGCATAATACCATATAAACGAGTATTAGCGATTTAATGAAAATGTATACTTGTATAAATATACAAGTATATGTACATTCAGGGATGACACGTAAGCACCGACCCTAACAATTTTGACCTTCTTTTGTTCTCGGTGAATTGAATTACCATTTCACCACATGGATTTATCTATAACGTAATCAAAATCTTGACTATAATTAGTGTTCTCCTTGCGTTTAAAGACTCAATAGTTTATAAGATTCTGTAAATTCACACTAAATATTGCATTTTACTACGTTCTTCATCGATGTGAGACCTAAGATATCCATTATTAAGAGTCGTTATAGATTAAAAGTGAAAGAAGGCGGCATCCCCTGCGCGTACATTGTGTCAGAGGAGAAGGGGGAGTGCTCTCTTATTGGATCGGTCCGCGGAGGCAGGCCTTAGGTTCAAAAGAGAGGCATTACCCCACCTCTAATTCACATATAAGTAAAATAACGTTAAAAGTAGTGGTATTTTACTTTCGCCTTTTGGCTTCCACTTATACTATACCTCTCAAGTCATTTCACAGTGTCAGACTAGAGTCAAGCTTAACGGGGTCTTTTTTTCGTACTGATTTTATCAAGCTCGTTCCCTTAGCTGTGATTTCGCTGGATAGTAGACATAGACAGTGGGAACCTCGTAAATCTATTCATGAATTTTCATCCAAGCTGAATCACTGAAAGGTTTATTGTAGCTTGTCAAAAGTTCTATTATATAGATACTTTTTATAAAAAAAATAAAAAATAACTCACATACACTACATTACATTACACACCAAAGAGGGAGGAAAATCGAACCCTTAACCTTCAAGTTAGGGGGTTGCGCACAAATGAAGGGTGTTGCCAATTAAGCAAGCACCTCAGAGGCTATTATCTAGACACTTAAAATTTAGTTCATAAAAGAATATTATCAATCTTAAAAATATTTTAAAAAAAGCCAACCATATAAGTCATTTAAGAGATTGAATGCTAAAGCCTCTCAAAAGCTAACAGTAAGAAATACTTAGTAACCGAGGATCGAGGATTTAAGAAGTTATTATATTTGAAAATCTCGAAATCTCAAGATTTTATGTATAAATTCTACTTTTACAATCACGAGATAAAGCCATAAATAAAAAAGTAAAAGTATATCCTAATTCTTAAAGAGCACCACAACTTTAAACAACGTCTATTAAAAAGATTGCTAAAGAACAAAGCAGGGGAAACTAACTTTCTATCTACTAAAACCCTTCAAAAAAGAGGTTGTCTCCTACTTAGAGAGGCTCGCGTGAATCTAATTTTTTAAGAGAAAGTCCAAAAGCTCTGATAGTAGAAGCCATATTTGTAATTGATCCAATTTCTTATGCTCTTACTATAAAAATATTATTCAATAGTACATTTGAATGAGTTGATTATATCCGGTGAAGTGGATGTAAGTTCACATTGAACTGCACCATTATAATATTGCTTATACTTTTGTTTATCTTGTTTTATCATCTTGATTGAATCTAAGACTTTAAAAACTCAAATAAACATCTACAAAACCATTGTAATTTTGCATTTGCTTATGTTTATCTTGTTTTATGATCTTGATTGAGTTTGGAGCTTTAAAAATTCAACAAGTATTTAAGAGCTTAACCTCTCTACAATTGTTGTTATTTTATTTATAAAAAAAAATCAACTTATGAGCTAATTATCTTAGAGTCAACAAATGGCATTTTCTATGTTGACATGAGCCCTTGGATCAAAATTTTCAATTTTTTAGAATCATCTTAGTTTAATCTCATATATGTAAATATAAGAATGATTTGTGAAGTCTACAAGCATTGTTGTTATTTTATTTGATTACCACATTATATACATTAACATTTACATTTAAAAATCTAACAAAACTAACATAAATTAAGATTTTAGTGCCGCTGCATGAAAGTTTAGGAGGACTAATTCAATACAAAATTTTTAACGACTTTTTATGAAATTTTTAGTGCATAAAAATCTTAATCTTACTTTGCTGTTTAAAAAGAAAAATATCTCACATTTTATGAATTATGGAGCACGAATCCCTACCATCATACAAAGAGAAAAATATAATAAGAAAAATAGGTGAGCTACGACTAGACAATTAGGCTGAGCTCAATTTTAAAATTATTATTTTTAAATGTTTGTTTTTGTTCGATCAAATAAAATAGCACTACATACTTTACTTAATTTATATTATATTTATTAGTCAATGATATTGAAAAAAAAAAAGATTGTTTATAACTTAAAAAAAAAATCAAGGTACATTGACATGCATTGTATTGTTTGATTATATGTACACAAAGCTTTCCATGCCATTAATATATATAAAGAACACTTAAACAAATGGCAATTTGGATTTTGGACTAACAAATCCATTTGATAAAAAGTTAAAAGGCACGAGCTCTATTAAACTACCATTCACTTGTGAATCTATCCTTATACCAATAGCTCGAATCTTTTTTCAATGAAAACCCAACACTTTTTTTTAAAATTTTTTTTTAAAAGAAGTAATTGCAAGATTTCAACCATTCGACCAAATAGATTATAGTTGATAATTTTCTTATATCAAAATTGAATAACGTGTATTTTTTAAATATTATTTTAAAATTTTTAAATCGAATAATATGTTAAATAATTATTAAATAATAAATAATTTTAAAATTATTTAATACAAAAATTTAAAAATAACAATAATTACCCAACGACCTTCACTTTCCGCCAAAATTCAAATTTTTTGTAACATTGGTTTAATGAAAAGGCACAAAGTTAATGTATTAAGGAGCATGAAATGACACCAATTAAGCAAGCATCATCATAATTCGTTAATAGTAAAAGGGTTAGGGCGTGGGGTGGGGTGGGGCGGGATAGTGTTAGTAAAAGATCAAGTGTGGCGCGTGTTGCTCGAGATATTGTGTACCCCACCTACTTACAGTTAAAACGCCCCCCAGCTGTTTATGTGGAATGGACCGGTGATTACGGGATTAAGTGGGTCCCACCCCATATTGATAACCCAACCGACGTTGGATGCTCAATTTAGCACGACATAGACAAATCTAATTGGCTTATTTAATTATGCTTCTCTGGTGCTCACTCACTCACCACCTTCGCGGATACCCTTTTTTAAGTGGGCCTTTAGTTTATATCTTCAATGGACCCCACTAAATCTTTAAATGGACCCCATCTGTCCTCACATCACAACCGCTCATCACGCCTCAACTTCTGCTTAACGCTTAAGCTATCTTTGCTTTATTTATTCATTTATTATTAAATTTAGAAAATATATCTCTCTCTTACTATAATTTATATGTATTTTGATGAATCCTTAATAACCGTAGCTCGTCAAATTAGGCTTTTTTGAGTGGTAGTACTAACTTGTACTCTTTGTTTCTTTTCTTCCAAAGTTGCCCTTGGTCTACTCCTCTTCCTTTAGTGATGTCACATAACCTCAGCATGAGTACTACAGTATCTTTTAGGGGGCATTCACGTCAAATCATATATAAGTAATAAGCGTTATGAATATTCCCCATAGAATTTTCCTGTCCAAACGCAATTTTCTCTTCAACAGTTATGTATGACAATTCATGTGCAACCCTAAACTCCCAATCACAAAGAGAGTACAATACACGCGCCAATAAAAAAGGCCATTGTAACAAAAATTTTGTTCTTGGTTCACATTAGTCACTAGATTTGCAACGACACTAATAAAATCGGGCTATTTTTTTTTTCAATTTCCTGACAATGCCCCTGTAATGCTACCATCCTCCTCCATAAATAAGAACTCTGCCTCCCCATTTCTTTTAACTCCACACCAAAATACTCTTCTTCCTCGTCTTGTTCTTCTCTCACCGCAGTTTCTGTCTTTGTATTAACAGAAACAATGGCAATATTGAATTTGGCTTGCATTTTCTCTCTAATTATCAGCTTAATGTGTGTGGCTGAAGCAAGACTCCCTGGTGTTTACTCAGGGGGTCCATGGCAGAGTGCCCATGCCACCTTCTACGGCGGTGCTGATGCTTCTGGCACCATGGGTACGTCTTCTGTGACCCTCTTTTGCGTTTGCTGAATTTTAAACACATAATGTGATGATTCTTGTTACTGGGTCAAGTCCAAGTTCCAATTTTGACTAAAATTTTATTGTGTTTCTGCAGGAGGAGCATGTGGGTACGGTAACTTGTACAGCCAAGGCTACGGGGTGAACACAGCGGCGCTAAGCACAGCGCTTTTCAACAATGGCTTCAGCTGCGGTGCTTGCTTTGAGATCAAGTGTGCAAATGACCCATCTTGGTGCCACTCTGGCAGTCCTTCCATTTTAGTTACCGCCACTAACTTTTGCCCGCCCAACTACGCTCTTCCTAGTGACAATGGCGGCTGGTGCAACCCTCCTCGCTCTCATTTTGACCTCGCCATGCCCATGTTCCTCAAGATCGCCGAGTACCGCGCCGGCATCGTCCCCGTCTCATACCGCCGGTAAGCTCCCTTATAACCTTTCGTAATTACGAAAGCATAATAACTAAATGTCCTTAATAATCACATTTAATATATGTTCTTAAAACTTTTTATCCATCTTTTAATATTTGAGATATAACTAATGGTTTTGTTGCGCTTCATATCTGCTTTCCCCTTGCTTCAATTCAGCCCTGTTTTTTCCATTATCTTCATGGACATAGTAAATTTGTAGGAAAAACAGTAGTTGATTTTGACAATGAATGCTACAACTATTGTCTGAAATGGCACTGTGTTTGTGTGGTTATTGTGTCATGTGGTGGTGTGTCATGGGGTCTGTTGAATGTGGGCTGGATTCTAGGGTAGATCTTTATTGTTAAAAGACCAAATTGCCTTTAACTTCTTATCTTACTTCCCATACTTGCCTTATAGTGTATTAAAACGTTGCCATTATGCTTCGGTACATAAGAGGCAACTTGTTATTTAGTGC
The DNA here is from genome assembly GCA_946807835.1 of Ailanthus altissimus. Classification (NCBI taxonomy): domain Eukaryota; kingdom Viridiplantae; phylum Streptophyta; class Magnoliopsida; order Sapindales; family Simaroubaceae; genus Ailanthus; species Ailanthus altissimus. Next base: position 25,857,722 of record OX327701.1, on the reverse strand, counting down.
GGGCTTAACCAATATTTGAGCCTCTTTGGACCGTTTATAGTCGCTTTCGATGGCTTGTTTTTAACCCACGTCGTTTTTTTCTTTCATTCCAAAAAAAACCCAACGATCCACCAAAATTTCTCCTACAAATTGGAATTAGCCTAACGTTATAGGTGGGTGTCCTTTTGTGCGTGGAAAGTCTTCAGGCTTAGACGTTTAGATAGTAATAATAATAATGCCAATATCATTAACCTAGACTTGTATAATAATGTCCCAAATCCCAATTGGCTTAGTGATATGTAGTCTAATGTAATTCATTGGGAAAGATCTGGACCGTTCCATAATTGTACTTGTTTTTGACCAGCTAAATCAGATGGCACATATTACGACTAGCATGTTGTGTTATTTTCAATGTTCTACTTTAATCAAAAACAGGACCCAATACACAGACTCCAAAGTCGTAACAAGACATTTCATACCAAATCACGCTCCTCGTTTCGCGCATTGCTAAAATAACCAAATTGTCCTTAACAATAATTATTGTGTTCGATTTACGCAGGGTGCCTTGCCGCAAGAAGGGAGGGATCAGGTTCACAATCAACGGGTTCCGTTACTTCAACTTGGTTCTGATCACCAACGTCGCGGGTGCAGGGGATATTGTGAAGGTGTGGGTGAAAGGGTCAAGGACAAACTGGATGACCATGAGCCGTAACTGGGGTCAAAACTGGCAGTCAAACGCAGTTTTGGTTGGTCAGTCACTTTCTTTTAGGGTGAAAGCCGGTGACAGGCGCAGCTCCACTTCTTGGAACATTGCCCCATCTAACTGGCAGTTTGGTCAAACATTCGTTGGAAAGAACTTCAGAGTTTAATTAATTAACAAGACTCAATTAAGAGGACTAATTAAATCTTTTCCCGCCATGATCATTTTCCATTTTTACCCTTAACGGGGCTCCTTTTTTTTTTTCCCGCATAATTATTGTATACGTTTATGTCCTTTGACTTGTGGTTGTTGGAGAAAGCGAAAGTTGGAAGAAGAGTAAAATGTAGGGTAAAGCGTGGAAGTGGAAACTCTATTGGAATTTTCTTTTTCTTTTTTACTTTTTGTGATTGGTGGGTTAATGGGTGTGTAATGTGTTGTTGAACGAGTGGTGAAGTTGGTAAGTTAGGACAGTCAGAGGAGGCTGAGGCGGCTGCAGTGAAAAAAGATGTAGCCCGCAGCTTTAGCTTTAATGTTAATGTTATGTTTTAAGTGTATTATGATGATGATGGTGGTGGGTATATATGAAATATATTATATTTGAGCAAGTTTGTTTATGTAGTTACTTATCGAAATGATTCAATGCAAGATATTTGGTTTGTTTTCAAATTCTTGATATTGCATCAAATTCCCCTTTAATTTGCTTCTCTAAGAATCTCCTAAACACATAGTATAATCCATTCAAATAGGCGAGATAAAATTGATTAACTGGTTGAAATGGCATTTGAATTCACAATCCAAAGTTTCATTCGATACCAACTACCAACATGGAAAAACAAGTAGGTATGTACTGTTTTATGTATGATGAGAATGAAAGACAATGTAATTCACTTAACGCGTTTTTCAACACTTGGTGAAGAAGTTTCCTTGGAATTTCCTCAGATTATCGAAATGAAAGTTGAAGATTTTGCCGAAAGTGATTGGTGTTTATGTAATGTACGGTGATGGATTCACTTGAGATGAACCCTTTCTCAACCAAAATCAAAGACAAGAGGAGGAAAGTGCTCTACCTATTTCATATTCTCTTGAAGGAAAAAGGAAGAAGATGCCCCATCTAAAGTTCAAAACTTGAAGTATATATATAAGCTTTCTGCTTTGTTAAGTGGGAAAGTTCCCAGAATTTTCTAAGATGTTTCGAATGCTATTATCATCCCAAATTAATTAGTTATGCTATTTTCTAATATTTCATTGTCATTATTTGAGAATATTTTGCATGCACATGAAGAAATGCGATATATCATAATGATGTGAACTTCATTTTCAATGAATCTTCAATGACATAAAGAGGAATCTTAGGTGGAGCGGAGCTTCTTGGTTTAAACAAATTTCATGCCATGACAATTATCCGGTGCCAATTTTCATAATCATACGTTCAAAATGTTGCATAATATGTAAATAGCTTCAAACTAAATGGCATTAATTATATTGAAATCGTTTAACGTGCAGATATCGGGAGAACTGAATGACTTTGTTAAGCAAAGGGATCATCCAAGAGCTAGCTTACATCATAATCAGTTCATAACAACATATATAATAAGGTCGATTGTGAGCAATTGCCAGCTAACATAAACTTTGAAAAATATAGCAAGTTTAAGGTTAGTCTTTAGACTATGCGGGAAGCACAAAAGCAACAGCAATTAAAATCAAAAGTCGACCAAGAAAAAGTAGCAAAAATACTTAATAAATTTGCTTTTTACCAGTAACTCCAAATATAGAAATCACATCAATGAGAAGAAAGAAGGGACAGTGGCATTAGCATGAAGCAAATATGCACATGGGTGGTGGGGCTAGGTTTTGTTAAAATGCATCGGTATGCACGTGGGTAGTGGCAATTGGTGTTTGTTTCTCTCATCTTCTTCCTCTTCTATATTTTTAACTAGGGTTCAGCACTTCAGTTTATGGGACAAAATTCTTTGGATTCCAAATGCCTGAAAAAAGGCAAAAAAAGAAAACAAAGTAAAGCTAGGGCTTTGGATACCTTATGCAATATTTGCTAACCTCCTTTTTTTTAATTTATACTAGGGTCTTTGATTGTGGGGTCTTGTCTCTTGGTGAAAAATGAAAGTTTCTTCATGGTTAGGGATAAGAGTATAATGATTCCTCGTGATGTGCACTCATCATACCCAATGGAAATATTTGGATTTTGTAGGTCTACAGAGACAGACAACCTACAAAAATTGGGAAATGTTTGTTGAATATTAAGTGATAAGACAATTAATTGGTGATAAATATTATTTAGTAAGTGATATAGGACTGTATTGAAATAATTGTCTTTTTGAATCTGAAAAGGTAATAGTTTTTCTCTATTATTATAACATTCTATACACTTGGATAATATTAGTATCGTTAAATCTGCTCCTAATTATCTATTAACGACGCGAGCACACTGATTTTAATGCATTAAAGTTCAAGCCTCATCATGATTTCAAAAGTGAAAGAAGTTTGGAAACTAATGGAATGATGCATCAAAGGGGAACTTTACACTACAGGCCTCCACCTGTTTTGGACTCTTTACCCATTCAATTTTTACTTTTTAGGCCCAAAAGCTTTTGCATGTTCATTGTTTAATTCAATTGGACATATCTTAGTAGCTGTTGCACTCATTAGTCATTAGTTATTCAAGCAACTGCAACACATTAATATTAAAACCAGGCTTTGTAAATAGTTCATCGAATTTACAAGCTATATCAACCCATTTAATTGGAAGTCGTTTCAAAGAGTTGGAGACAAGGGATGTGAAAAACAAAAACCCATAAAGATCATATATGTACATATATGTGGATATATTGAAAAAATCATATTTTAATTAGTTACAAAAAAGCCCTGTCCAAAAAAATCTGAAAATGTCTACGTGACAGGCCACTCTGAAGCAGACACCTTAAGCATCGCCATACAAAAATAGCTCTAGCTTTGAGCATCTTATATATTCAACAAAATGTTTTGATATCCATCTTCCTTTGTCCTACTAGATAAAATATAAAGCTTTGGGATAGAAAGGAAATTGCAACTTCAGATTCTCTTCCTTTTGTTCTTTTTCAGCTGCTTCAATAGATGGGATACTCCCTCTTTCACCGTCGCCTTCCTATCTTCCCTGAAATTCCATTGCTCTGCAACTGGGAATCTACCGCTTGGGTTGTATTCATCAATCTCATTCAAGGCTCTAACCACGGCATTATAAACTTCTTTACCATACTCACTCTTCAGATTTTTCAAATTTTCATCCTCTACATCAATTATTTGTTGCCCATATATATTAAAAACCATTTTCACAGTTAATATGAAGAGTGAAAACTGATTAAAAAAAGGGGCAAACAAAAGGAATAAAAAGCACAAAACAATAACAAAAGTTAAAGAAGAAAAAACAATCTTGACAACTGATTGACACCAACTCAACAGAAAACCCAAAAGTGCTTGAATCGCCATAACATTACGACAAATGTTGCAACAAAATCATTCTGTGCAACGTACATGTATGTATTCCCAACTACTGATGGTTGTACACCAAAATGGTCGTAGTAATAGAGCACTGACAGCTTAAATACAGTGAATAATAACATAAAGACATACCTTACAACTTTCTCCATCTTTTATAACTCTAAATGGATGCCAGTTAGGATCCCCAAGATATCTCTCCCATAGCGAGCACAACTCTACTGCTCTTTCCTCTACTGCTTCACCTGGAAACTTTACCATCATTGCTGTATGGAATGGTTTACTGTCTAGCTCTCCCATTCTCTTCATGCCAATGATAGTATGGGTTTTCCCCTGACAAACTCTGTGAAACAACAAAAAATTAGAACCAAAATATGCAAACATTTCCATCTTACAGGAAGAAGACTGAAAGCACAAACAAGAATGAAATGTTATTTAAGTAATTAAATTATACACCACAATGTATGAAACATATTATTGGTATTACAAATTTACAAGGGTCATCCCATCCAAAAAGACATACCGCATGTAGTTCAAGCATGCTCAACATCATCTTTCTCCCATTTGTATAATTAATAGTTGAAGAGTTAAAACTAGTAAGATACTAAGATATTCAAGTGACTGGTCTCCGGAAAGACATCTTTACATGAAGTATTCTTTAGTTCACAAAAGAAATCAATGGGTCAAGACACATTAGAGAACTTTTAACTGACTTTATATTGTCCATCTGACAGGATTCAGCATTGTCAATGCTACATTTGAAGGACTCACTGACTCTTATCCAAATGTTGAATCTATAACATTGAAGTGCAAAATCATAAATTTTAAAGTTCCCCAAAAGCAACTAAAATGGAGGGAACGCTCTAAAATAATATGTCATAGCATTTGTTGAGCACTGCTTACCTTTGAAGTAAAAGAAATATAAAAAATAAAAGCTAGTAGATATTGTCTGCCAAAAAATAAATAAATAAATAAAAATTAATAGATATTGTTCGCGTCCTTCACCCTTATGAATTTAAATGTGGACTTCACATAAACATCTTTCACCAAAAACACATTTACTTAATTAGAGGGGACAAATTTTATAAACCATTCTAGACTCATCTTCGCGAACGATATGAGATGTAACAATCTCCCTTCTTTTAGAACCTCACAATTTTGTGTGAGGGTCAGCCAATTGTCCTTTATAATCTCATAACTAATCTTTAATTTCAAAAACCAAGAATTAATCACTCACAGAAAAAGAAAATAGATAATGACCTCTGACTTTCCAGGCCAAACTGTCATAATCTTGTACATAAAATTGGATTGGGTATGTCATTCTTTGAGCATGAAAATGCCACCTAAACCAATGCCTTTTTGAGCATATTGCTCCGGACTCTTTGGGTATTTTGAAGGGTTACCATGAACAATGAAAAGATACATTAATCTGATGACGCGCAGATACTTCGTTAGGCATGAGTAGTGAGCATATCCTATTAGATTGAAGATTTATACAGGGAAGAAGCAGACACTGACACCTCAATTTTTCAGTTCAGTAACAATACTTACACTGATTAACTCCAAACGAGCATCCTGCAATTGATCGCTACTAATACGCTCTTTGACAGTAAGCACTTTGATTAAGGGCTTCTGCATCATTCAGTGCTTCTTCCTTCTCCTTTTAAGTATTTTTGCATTTAAATACAAATTAAATAAGTGCTTAAGGAATTAAATGCAAAAGAACTTCGAAATAGATGAATTTGCAACCAAAATTTGAAGGGTTCGGCACAAGATGAAAAATCGAAACCCAAAGAAGAGAAAAAAGAAGAAGAAAAAAAGAACCTGAAGTTCTAGTCCAACACTCCACGCCTTGTGATTAGCCTAGAGCAAGAGGGGTCAACAGCAACCATTAAATACAGCCATAGCCGCTAAAATAGCCATAGAAAATACATAACTAGTGTGCAGCTAGTACCATTACCTTAATCACCTCTTCTTCTAGTATTTTCATTTTGGGTTCACTACGGGTTAGTCGAAGCTGCAGTTACTTTTCACGCTTCTCTAATTCTGTTTCCCTGGGCTTCGAATTGCAATGAAACCTCATCAATCTCTAACAACACCCTTTTAAAACGATCACGGGCATTCTGCATCTTCTTCCTTATTTCTAACGGGCACAATGACAATCACAAAAAAACATAAATTACAACACTGAAATGTGCCAATAGAACACACAAAATCAAAAGCAAAGTCACTATCAGAAACTAAACTTAAGCATTACCTTCATCGCCAGAGTTCATTGCCTTATCCTTTCTCCCCCTATCAAAACACGTCTGAAGACGAGTGCTTGTTTCCAAATCCCAAATCAACCATCAGAAAAGTACCTGTGACTGTAACGTTCCAATAAGTCTATTCTTCCCAATTACCAAAAAACTTATCCCAAATTAAATTTAAAGATAAAAAGGTCTAACATTTATTAAAGACATAAGCCCCACAAAAGGTAAAAAAAAAAGTTAAATTTGCTTTTTTACTCATGGTCATGTTTTAAAGTTATTTTTTTAAACTATTTACAATTAAAAGGGATAATAGTTTATAATCAAAAGTTTGTTGTCTAATTTCTAATTTATTTTATAAGTTCATGAAAGATATCTATTAAGCCATACAATAATGATATTCTTATACCGCCAGGATTCCATTAGGGTTTTAGACTTTTCTCTCAGAAAAGAAAGAAGCGCCGCACGCCACAAAATTTTTGCCGGAGAGGAGGCTTTTGCTTCCTCTCCGGCGGCCCCCCCCTCCTCTCTCACACACGCACGGTCTCCTTCTCCCTTTAGCTATAATCTATTTTCTGTTTTTCTGTCTCAGTTTGCAGGTTTCGGTTTGTTCATTTCGCCTCCATCTCTTCTCCCTCCGGTGACCCCTCGGCATCGGCTCGGTCGAGTCTCCATGCCGCCGTCACGCCAACCTTTTCCGTGTCATGGTTTCTCCTTTGCAGCCGTGGTCGTGCGCCTCTGGCGATGGGACAGCCTTCAGCTTTTCACCCGCGCCCTTCGGCTGTCTCCAGCGGCTTTTTGCTGATTCTGTCTCCGAGTTTTGTTGCTTCGCCGGCGGTCGGGCCCTGTTCCCAGGTCAGTCTCCGTCGTGTTGCTAGGCCGCAGTGTCTTCGACCGTGACCTGCGGCGGAGGCTGGAACCTGCCCCGACGGCGTTTTGTCCGACCGCCCTTTCCGACGGCTCCCATCCTCCTGCCGGTCTTACGGCACATGGTCCGGCGCTTGCTTCTGGTGAAGTTCCGGCGATAGTATCTCCGCTCTGTTCTGCACTGTATTCCAACCCCTATTTGATGCTGTAATCACGCCAGTGCAACACATTTGTCCTTGATTGATTTATTTAGGCTACGAAATATTATTTTCGTGATGGTTATTGAATAGGATTTGGGTTATTTTGGAATATTTTTGTATGAATAGGATGGGTCTTGTAATAATTCATCCCTTTGTCGGGATCTGTATTCCCTTACTCGTTGAGGTCTTTGTATTCCCTCACACGCTGAGGTCTTTATATCCCTTTCTTCGGAAAGGTCAGATTTCACCCTTTTTTAAAAGGGTTCGTATTCTCTATCAGGGATGTCTTTACCCATTGTGGGTATGACTAGTACTCTTCTATGGAAGAGCTTGGTTCAGGAAGATGTCTAGATGCACTCCTTCGATTTTATCCTGGTAATCCTTTGATACAGTATCAAAGGTCCGCTAATGTATTGTCTTTGAAGTTATTCAATGATAAAGAACATTATTCATTCAAAAAAAAAAAAATAATGATATTCTTATAATTGAAAGGTTATTGAGACATATCTGTTTTACAATTAAAAGTTTATGGAACATATCTATTTAAACATATAACAATAATATTTTTATAAATATAAAATTAACGGAACATATTCGATAAGGCATAGCTCATAATCATATCCTTACAATTAGAAGGTCATTAAAACATATTTATCTTACAATTAAAAATTTATCAAGACATATCTGTTGAGGTAAACAATAATGATATTTTTATAATTAGAGGTCTTTCAGAACATGTCTAATTTATAATTAGAATTCTACCAAAACATATTCGTTGAGATGCAACTCGCAAATTTAGATATCCCTACAATTAGAAGCTATCAGAACATATATGTCTTATAATCAAAAATCTATCGAAACATATTCATTAAAGTACAATCGGCAATTATATCCTTACAATTTGAAGGTTATTGAAATATATGTGCCTTACAATTAAAAGTCTATTTGGACATATCTATTGAGGTATACAACAATGATATCTTTATAATTAGAAATCTTTTAAGATATATTCACCTTACAATCAAAAGTCTATCAAGACATTCGTTGAGATGCAACTCACAAATTTTGATATCCTTACAATTAGAAGCTATCAGAATATATTTTTCTTATAATTAGAAGTCTATTAAAACATATTCATTGAGGTATTTAACAATGATAACCTAATAATTAGAAGTCTATCAAGATATATATATATATAATCAAAAGTTTATTGGGATGTATTTGTTGAGACGCAACTCATAAATTTAAATTTAAAAAAAGTCAAATTTACTTTGTTAAAAATTAAAAAAATTTATCCCTAATTTACATGAGAGGGGAATCGAACCTTAACCCCCAAGTTAGGAGTCAAGGCTATCCGGTACTAGACTAATAGATGGTGAAGCACGTTTTTTAAGCTTAAAAGTGTAAAGACTTTTATTTATTTTATTTATTAATTTTTCCATTACTTTCTCATTTACTCTTTATTTTAAAATTCTTATTAAAGTGTATTGCAAGAATGATGAATGAAGTTTCATCATATTTTTATTATAAAAAATAATTATATCAAATAAATAAATATTTTAATTTTATGTCTATGTTTGTATCATTTTCAAGCATCATGATATATATATATATATCTCATAACTGCAACAATAAGAAATTTTTTGATATGCTAATAATGTGTCTTATGTTTCATTAAAGATGACTTATTGAGAATTTCAATATATGAGTTTTCAATAATTATTTTAAAAAAAATAGTAGAGATGTTGATCATGATGTGCTCATGAGAATAAAACAAATATAATCAAGTGAATTTCACTATTTTTAGTAGATTGTAATTTTATTTTTTTTTAAGTAATTTAAATTTATATTATTTATGCCTACTTCATGTGCTAAACTTTTTAACTTGACACCGTTAAAACAAAAAAAAAATATTAGGATCAAATTTAAGAAATATAATATTATTGGTATATTAAAATGTAATTAATATTTAGTTTATAATTGCATGTAAAAACAATGTGCGTTAAAATTTCTTATCTACACATGTCCAAAAAATAAACATTCTAACTCCTATTGTAAGACAATTGAAGTTCCTAAAAAGTAGCCTTATGTAAGAATATATTTACAGCCTTGTTAAGGAAAACAATAAATGTTTTGACTTACAATTATAAGCAGAATCATTAATTTTGATTTACTTGCCCATAATTGTTTCAAAGAAATAACGAAATCATGGCAAGTCAATCCCAGCTTCTATAAAGGTTCGATCAAAACTCTGCTATTATTGTGTCTTCTGCAAATTAGAAAGGCAGTGAAGAGAGCCATTAACATTCTAAGGTGCATGCTCTTATTCTTTTTCCATTATTGTACTCTTTATTTTTATGTTAATTTTGCATCATCTTCACTTTTTTTTTTTCCTTTAATTGATCTTCGCAAAACTATGCTTGTTCTTGGGCTTTTTCCTTTATTGTTAATCTTATTATACTTTGGTTGTTAATTTCTTTCTCGTTTTTACAGTTAAATTTTGTGTATATTACATGTCTGAGCCATCTCTGTTGCTGTTTCTCATGCAGAAATAAGAAGAAACAAAAAAAAAAAATTTTGATAGATTAATATTTTTGCAGAAACAAAGTACGTAATCTTTTGATTTAGAAACTTCCAATAATTTTGTTTCTTTTTCTTTCTTTATTTATTTTTTTTACGCATAGAATCAAAATTTTCATCTTCAACTGGAATCAAACTAGTTTTGCGATTTAAACCCTGAAACAAGTTCAGTCTTTCTCTCTCTCTCTCTTTTTTTTTTTAATTCTGTATTTCGTTTGGTTTCTTTATTCTTTCTTAGATCATTAACGTTCATTATTATTTTATCACTAAAAAATATTGTTTTGACAGATAAAAAGAGAATGGGCCGCGGAAAATTGACCATGGAACTCATCGAGAAGGAGAAGTCTCGAATGATAACTTATCAGAAACGTAAGCGAGGTTTGAAAAAGAAGGCTCAAGAATTCGCCACTCTTTGCGGCGTTCCAACGTGCATGATCGTCTACGGTCCACGGCTCAACAACCGCCCCGTCGACGTCGAAGTTTGGCCCAAAGATCCCAAAGATTTCATGGCCGTTGTCAACTTGTACAGGGACAAGGCTTTTTCTTCAGTTCGCGGGGTGAAATCCCAGAACCTGTTTGATTTTTTCGCAGATCGCAAGCGAAAAGTTGACGAGAAAATTGCGAAAACCCGCAAGGCTAACTATGAATCGAAGTTCTCTAGCGAGTGGGATGATCTCAACAAGTTTTCTTTAGATCAACTTAAGGAAATTGTTGCAGTGTTTGACAATAACATTGAATTAGCCACGAAGAAGCTGACAATGATGAAAGGACATCAAAATTTGATTGCAGATTCAAAACCTGAAATATTTTTTGCTGACTGCATTAATAATAATAATGCTCAAGTTTTTAACAGACAGCAGCAACAGCAGCCGGTATCATCATTGAACATGCAGCAGCAACTGGATCTATATAATTATCCCTGTCATCATGATCAATATCATCAGGCACTTCATCATCATCTGCTGCCATTCGAGTTCAATTCGATTGATAATCCAATGATGATGCTGATGAAGAACGGCTGTGGCGGCGGGGATCAGATTCAAATGGGTAGTACTAGTTCCCCATACAATCACCCTACGCAGCAGCATCCAAGGTTTTTCGATCCCATGGCTGCAATGATTGACAATCGTCTGATAATGAACAACAATCCGAAGGCCGCTGTACACTTTTTTGGTTCAACAATGCAGCCATTGGTGCAGCCTTATAATAATAATAACGAGCAGTTTTCTCTTCATCCGAGCTTTAATAATTCTTCTCAAATGCATGGGCATGCCTCTCACCAGTTTAATGAATTCTATCGCGATATCAACGAGTTTCGACACAGGAGCGATAGAGAAAAGTTGTAGATTCGGGGGACTCGAGTTACATATTTGGATCAATAAAAGCTTGTGATAAGCTTTAATAATTTTAGGTTTTGTTATAGATTTTAACAATGTTTAGCTTTGGATTTTATTTAGGGTGGTTATTAAATTAAGGGTCGGATGCTATTATTTATTTCGATCGTTAATAATAATACTTATTTAATTTGGGATATTCATTTTTGTTATTAGTATACTTCAATATAAATTTATTTTCCGAATTAATTTGAGCTGGTTTTTTAAGGGAAGGGAGATGGGCACGGCTGTGGCTTTTAGTTCCTGCAATTATTGAACCCGAATCTCTCTTAATCACAAGGTGTATTAAAGAATAATTCTGAAATAATTCTTTTATATTCTCCTATCATATATACATATGTTATTAATGTAAAATATTATTTTCTTATGTATATTATTTTTCTATTATGTAATAAGGTTACAGCCTATATAAAGGCTCCATTGTACAGTTTTATTTTTCACAGTGAAATATATTCTCTTTGCATTTCTAACATAATATCAGAGTTTTGGTTTTTTCACTATCATTTTGCTTAGTTAGAGATTTGTCGGAATTTTTTCAAAACCCGACGGAATCTATCAAAATTTTTCGAAAAGTCGCCGAAATTTTTTGAAATCTTGCCGTTTTAGCCACCGCCCATCTCCAATTACTCAGAATCCTCTGACCGTTTCAACGCCGTTGACGACGCGCCGATCCGAGGTCAGAAACCGCCAGACGTGCCGCCAGAAAGCCACTGCCGCCGCCCACTGTCACTTCAGATCGCGACCGTTCTACGGCGTCGTGACCGACACCGCCCACACCAAACGAATCCCCCATCACCGATCGTTTAGTGCTGCCGCCGACGCGCTAATCCAAGATCGAAAACCGCCGGACGCGCCGCTGGAACTTCGCTGCAACTAATTTCTTTCACTTCAAATCCCGGCCGTTATACGGCGACGTGACCAACATCGCCCAAACCAAAATACTTCTCAGTCACCGACCGTTCAAACGCCGCTGAGTTTACCACAATCGAAGGTCGGAGCAAGCCAGATGCGCCCTCTGAAGTTTACTGGTTTCTGTTAAGGGCCTGTTTGCAAACTTTTCAGTATTTTCAAGTCAGATTGTAATTTTCTATTCTTTTGGGTCTTTTTTGTAATTTCTAAAAGTTTTAAGATAATTTTATAATTATAGTATTTTTAAGGGGTCATTTTGTAATTTTTAAGAAATTAGGGGCTATTTTGAAATTATTATATTTTGAGGGGTTATTTTATAATTATTAAAAATGAGGGGTTTATTTGTAATTAATACAAGTTTAGTAAAAAAAAAAAGAGGAAAATTTATGGATAAGTGTAGTACTTCTGCCGGTTCTACTCTACTTCAACCATGCCACATATCTGGAACATTTCAAGGTGTGACTTTTATAGGAGCTGCTGTTACTACTGCACAGGATAATGTGGATCGTTCCCTTAACCTTAAATCTTTACTCTGTCTACTCCTCTTTTTTAGTAAATCCTTAATTTCTGCTTTTTTTAATATTTCAAGTAATTCTTCTTGGTATTTTGACTCTGCATGTTGTAATCACATGACTTCTGATCCTACAATTTTCTCTTGTAAAAGTCTTAATTCTTATTTACCATTTATTCAAACTGTTAATGGTTCTCTCATGAAAGTTAATCACGTTGGTCACGTGTGTTACTCTAATCTTTCTGTATCTGACACCTTTTTTATTCTTAACCTTACCTTAAATCTTTTGTCTGTTGGTCAATTATGCGAACTTGGTTTTAATGTCTTGTTTACTGCTTCTAGTTGTTGTGTGCAGGATCCAAAGACCGGTCGGACGCTTGGGACAGGCCGTAAGGTTGGACGTCTGTATGAACTCATCTCTTTAGATTTATCCTCTCTATATCCTTCGTCTGTAGCATCTACATATTCGGTACCTTCGTTACATCTTTGGCACTCTCATTTGAGTCATGCGTCAATCAATCGCATCCAATCTCTAGTATCCAGTGGTCACTTAGGTATTATTTCTGATAATAAAGATGATTGCCATATATGTTCTTTAGCTAAACAACCAGCCTTACTTTTTGATAATAATACTACTGTCTCTTATGCTCCATTTGATCTTATACATTCTGATATATGGGGTCCTTCTCCAAATCCTACAATGGAAGGATCCAAATATTTTGTGATCTTCGTTGATGACTATTCTCAGTATACTTGGTTGTTCCTTATGAAACAACGATCTGAATTTACTAAAATTTACCGAGACTTTGCTCAGATGGTTAAAACTCAGTTCTTGTGTTTTATTAAGGTTTTCCGCACTGATAATGCTATGGAGTATAGAGATTCTGATTTTTAAAATCTTTTACAAGAACACGGTACTATATGTCAAAGGTCTTGTCCTGGTACATCTCAGCAAAACTGGAAAGCTGAACGTAAACACAGACACATTTTAGATACTACTCGTGCTATTCTTATCTCTTCCTCATGTCCTGAATGTTTTTAGGGAGAAGCTGCTTTAACCGCTGTCTTTACCATTAATCGTATTCCTTCTCCTGTTATAGAGAACAAGTCACTTTATGAGTATCTTTATGGAACTCCACCTAATTACAAACTCCTCAAAGTATTTGGTTGTGTTTATTTTGTTCTACTTCAAAAACATGAGCATACTAAACTCGAGCCACATACTCGATTATGTTGCTTCTTGGGATACGGGATAGAACATAAAAGTTATAAGTATTGGGATCCTATATCTAACCGTCTTCGTGTTTCTCGTCATGTAGTCTTTCTCGAGCATACGATGTTTTCCTCTGTATCTAATTTTAAATCTGTGTCTCCTCTTATGTCATAATTTTTTACAGATAATTTTGTTGATCTTTTTCCCGAAACTTTACCTACAGATATTTCTTCTGAGTTTCATATAGGTGAATCTGCTAAAACGACGCCTGCTTCTGAGCCTTCTACCTTATCTGAAGGATCTGCTCTCAACATCCCTGAGGCCTCCTCTATACCTTCTCTTCGTCGTTCATCTCAGGTAAGAGAACTTCCTGTTAAACTTCGTGATTATCACTGTTTCTCTACTACCCTGCTTTATATGAGCCTCAATCATATTCCGATGCTAGTTCTAATCCTGTTTGGTAGCAAGCAATGACAGAAGAATTGCAGGCCCTTGAGAAGTCGCATACTTGGGATTTTGTTCATCTTCCTTCTAATAAAACTGTCATTGGATGCAAATGGGTGTACAAGATCAAGACCAAATCTGATGGATCTATTGAGCGTTATAAAGCTCGCCTAGTTGCCAAAGGCTTTACCAAGAATATGGAATATATTATGAAGAAACTTTTGCCCCAGTTGCTAGACTTACTTCTGTTCGAAGTTTATTAGCTGTTGCTGCAGTTCGTGGTTGGACATTATTTCAGATGGATGTCAAAAATGCTTTCCTCAATGGTGATCTCACTGAAGAAGTATATATGAAGCCTCCTCCCGGTTATCCACATCCTCCAGGCAAAGTCTGTAAACTTCGTCGTACTCTGTATGGTCTTAAACAAACTCCTCGTGCATGGTTTGCAAAGTTTAGTGGGACTATTCTTCAGCATGGTTTTCAGTCTAGTCCTTATGACTCAGCTCTTTTTGTCCGCAAGACAGCACAAGGTTGTATTCTCCTACTTATCTATGTTGATGATATGATTATCACGGGTGATGATCTTCTTGATATTTCCACTCTCAAGAACTTTCTTCAGCAACACTTTGAGATGAAAGATCTTGGCAACCTTAGTTATTTCCTTGGCCTTGAAGTACTATCCGACTCTATAGGGTATTATCTTTCTCAGGCTAAATATGCATCCGATCTACTTGCTAAAGCTGGGTTAACAGACAGTAAGACTGCCTCCACTCCTCTAGAGCCTAATGTCAAACTCCGATCCTCTGATGGTACTCTTCTAAGTGATGCTACCATTTATCGTCAATTGGTTGGTAGTTTGGTCTACCTTACAGTTACTCGCCCAAACATTGCTCATGCTGTTCATGTTGTGAGTCAGTTTATGGCCACTCCTCATACCTCTCATTATGCAGCAGTTCTTCATATTTCACGTTATCTCAAAGGTACACATTTTCACTGTAGTAACCAGTATCCACGACTGGTAAGAATAAGTATTTATATATGTATAAATATACGTATTTTATTTGTATGTTGGTGATACTTGAATTATATATTGTTATTAGTAATATTTTTATAGGTTAAGGATATACGATTAGTATTGGGTTTATTTGTATGACTTTAGATTTATTTTAGGGACCAAATTGTTATACTTTGAAAGTTTTGGGGGCAAATTCGTAAATATCAAAAATTAGCCTCTTAGTATAAAAATACACTTTTCAACCCTAATTTACCATTTTTAGGTCGAGCTACCCATTTTAAGAGAGAGAAGAGAGAAATAGAGGAGAGAGAAAGAGGAGAAGAAGAAGAAAAAGAAGAAGAAATTGAAAATTTGAATTTCAAGAGGTATATCATACGTATTTCTCAATTTATTGATATTAATTAAGTTAATTCCTTTAAGCTTTGATTTCTGAAAATATGTATAATTGAGGATTTTTTGTGTATTTCGTAAGATCATATGAGAATTGATGATGATCTATAAGATAGTTTGATAAATCATGATGAATTGTGGAATTTCTGCTGGATAACCTTTTGATCTAGGAATTTTATAAATTGTTGTGATTCGATTCTGGTTTTGAATTTTGAGTATATGAAATTAGACATGTTTAGGATCATCTGAGACTTTGAATCGACTGAAAATCTCGGAAATTGAATTTGTAGTGAATTTACCAAAATGACCCTGGAATTCTGGAAATTTCCTGTGTAAACAGTATGATACAGTGGAAAATAATTTTTGACCTGCTGAATGATCTTTAAAAATTACGAATTTGTGGAATATGATAATTTTATATGTCTAATATGATATACTCGGAATTGAGAATTTGGATCAATGTGGTTGAAGTGTTATGAATTTCTAAAGTGTATCAGCTCATTGTAGTATTTGATTAACAGATTTTTAAAGTTATGAAATAAAATAGTTTTAAAATACTTTTGGCAGTTATTTGGAAGCCAAATATTTATCATGGACTGAGATATGTGTCAAGAGTAATTATGTGGTAGTTTTATAATTTTTGAGTTAATATATGATTTTATAAAATTGGGAGATTGAATACTGTTCAGTAAGTATCTTGATCCTGTCAGGTTTGTAGTTTGGATTCGATGGTGTGTATGGAATGGATTGTGTAGGAATTTTGATATAATGTTCATATATAAGAAGGATATATGAGTCAAGAATGGTATATTCTGATTTTGGAGTAATTGGACATCATTTGATGTATTAGAAATTTTTGTTAAGTGTAAGTGGTCAGAATGACAGGTTTTGAGAAATCAAATATTTAGACCAATTTGATGTGATAAATGCATTGTGTATAATTTTGTAAGCTATTTAAAGTATTTTGTGTGAATTGTGAGGCTTATGAAAGGATTAATCTCCATTGATAGGTTAAGGAGATTTAAGCCTTGTAGCTGAAAGTGTTAAGAGGTAAGTATACTAGACTTTTTACTGAAATCACAATAAACATAGTAATTGTTTTGTATGATTTTGCAAATGGGGTTAAGAATATGTTTATGTTATGTCAAAGTATATTTTGATATGAAATTTGAATATATGTTTCTGAATGTGAGCATTGACATTGAGCATGGACATACATGTGTTTTTGTAAGTGGGCTTTCAAAATAAGATGTGTTTAATAAAGAAAGCTTTTGAAGTGTAATATGTCCATGAGAAAAATTTTGTATTTTGAGGGTACTTGAACTCACTGTTAACTTAGTAGGCATTTTATGTGATTTGTGGAGCCTTTATGTGTGGCATTTCCTTTGGGATTGGTATATGTTATGTGTTCCGTATGTAGGGAGGATCCTATTGGTACCTAAAGGAAGAGTGAGTCATCACATTCGTGTGGTGGCGTATTGGTGCATGTGAGAGGACTCACCGATGATCAGGGTGAGGGTTTGGCTTTTACCTTCGGGCATAAGCATTATATATGTGTTATTCAAGACCTCACTTGTACTATTCCTCTCATACGGTATGTCACCTACGAGTGACATTTGGCTCATTATGTGATATGTGATATGTAAGTCCTACTAAGTAGTAGTTGAGTGATGGTATTCCTATTATGTATTTTGAAAGAATGTGTAAGCGCTTACATGATATGTGATTTGATAAGATTATGATTTTGATTGATCACAGCATATCATACACATGCATTGTGTACATATATGTATTTGTATTTGATATATGAAAAACTAATATGCTTACTGAGTTTTATACTCATTATAGTTTATGGTGATTTCAGGTAAATAAGGTGCATGTGTGCTTAGCGGATTTGGCAAGGCTTCTGCTGTTCCTTGGGTTCCCTAAGTTGCTAGGTTGTTGTGTGTTTCATTTGGGGACACGTGGGATAGGATATTTGGTTTGTCCCTATTGAATAAATACTTATGTATTATTTCATTGTGTGTGGATTGGATTTGGTTTAAGTTTTATAAAGTGTGGTTATTGGACGATTTTAAGTAAGAATTTGCAATGGATATATTCTGGGCTCCCGGTAACAAAGTTGCTACTGGTAACGTAGTAGAGTGTTAATCTCTGAGAAAACTCTGCGTATCTCCGGTTTAATAATTGTCCCAGTCATAATTCAATTGCTATAATTCTGAAAGAAATTGAAATGAATGTTTAAATATTGTCAAGAGAAGTTTATATTTATATGTTAGGTTATGGTTGATTTTAGTGTTGAACTTACTAGCAACTTGCTAAGGATTTCTGTGTTGAATGAAAGTTGAAAATTTTGTGTAATATTATTTATGAGTGCACATGCAGTGAATGAATGTAAGTGATGTCGTGTGTCGGATCTTTTGGGTCTGGGGCGTGACATTCACGGTCTCTATTTTTCGGCTCACTCTCCTCTTGTGTTACGAGCTTATGCTGATGCGGATTGGGCGGGTGATCCTACGGATCGTAGATCAACTACTGGATTTTGTCTTTTCTTAGGTGATTCTCTTCTTTCATGAAAAAGTAAGAAATAGACAGCTGTTGCTCGCTCGAGTACTGAAACTGAATACCGTGCTCTTGCAGATACTACCCAAGAAATTGTCTGGCTCCGCTGGCTTCTTGAAGATATGGGTATTTCATATACTGGAGCTACACCTTTTTACTATGACCATCAAAGTGCTATCCAAATTGCCTACAATGATGTGTTTAATGAGCGGACTAAACATATTGAAACAGATTATCACTTTGTTCGGTAACACGTTTCTCAAAGCACTATCATGCTCCACTCCATCTCATCTGAGAAGCAACCTACTATATTTTTATCAAATCTCTTCTTCCGCGCCGTTTTCATGCTTTAGTCTCCAAACTCAAACTTACTTCTACTGCGCTATTTTGAGTTTGATGGGGGATATTAAGGAATAATTCTAGAATTATTCTGAAATAATTTTTTTATACCCTCTTACTATATATATACATGTTATTAATGTAAAATATTATTTTTTTATATATATTATTTTTTTATTATATAATAAAGTTACAGCTTATATAAAAATTTTGTTGTACAATTTTATTTTTTATAATAAAATATATATATATTTTTTTTCTAACAAAATGCATTGAAGACGAGCGATGATCACGTCCTTGGCTGATTCTGATTTAGTCAAAGCCCCTTCTTGTATTTCCAGAATCCTGTTTATTTGCTCAGAGAACTAGAGGAGATAATGGGCTAGCTTATGCTCTCTCGAAATTTGCTCTTTCTGTTCCTGAAGAGCTTGTCTGTAAGAGGAGTTTCCTCTTTTGTATCGTCAACTTGGTGCAGGATGATAATGATATCCTTGCTCTAGTTCTTGCTTCTAATAAAAGTTTTCCTTTCAAATGAAAAACAATTAATTTGGTATGAAAAATATTTTCATTTTAGTTCTTCGATTTCTTGATTTATGGCTAATAACTTTCCTTCTTTTTTTAAAGAATCAATGTGATTGGATAAAATTCTTTTTTAAAGTATAAATGATTAGTATTGAATAGACTTTTAAGAAACTGTCCACCATTTAATAAATTAACAAATCAAAGTGTAACAGAATACCTTATAAAATAAATATTTTGATTAATTTGACAAACTGAAGTGCTTTTTTACATGATAGATTACATTTGCTACAAATGGTGCTATGTCAATGTGTGCCCTAAGTACACCTATTTATTATAAAAACTAAATTCACCCCTTGTTTCAAGGGGTCAAATTAACATGAACGTCCTTTCTTTTCTTTTTTTTAATCTTAAAGTAGTGTTTTATTTTGGAAGACGAAGATATGCCTTAATGTCATATAGTAATAGTATAGCCTTTTACGCACGCCACATAAAGAAAAAAGAATACCATTTGATAAGAACATGGTTAGTTTCTTTGCATCTTACCAAAATCGTTAATCTGTTGCAAACACAAAATAAGTCTAAGGGGAAATTAACATTCTTTGTCCATGATAAAATCTTTTCACGATTTTCCTCTCATGGTCCTCTAATTCTTTCTCCCCAGATCACAAAATGCAATAAACCCCTTCTTGATTCTCCAATAAATCTTCTCAAAATGATCACGTCCATCCTCCTGCAACAGATGGAAAACAAACAATTAAAAAACAAGTTCACTTGAAAAGAGCTTTTATTAAAACCCATCCATGCCTTCATTACACAATCTGGTCAGCTCATTCCTTTGCCCCCATCAAGACGTCAAGAGGATTGCCAATCTCAGTACATCACCTTGATTTTCTTGAGAATACCACAGTAATTAGAACTAGAGACCTCCCACTTGTATAGTGTATCACTGATATTCTTCTGGGTAATTCTAAAGCATTATGCACTGATCTTTTATTCAAAAAATCACACGACCATTGTTGTATTAATTGATCAATGTAAGCTCAAAAACGTTTGGTGCCTGTCGCACTCATTAGTTGTTCAAGCAACACAAGAATTTTTTTTCCCCCTGTTGTCATGGTTTCATATAAGAATGTTACATATTATTTATTGAAAGTAAAAGGGTGTGAAAATTGTGTACTAACTACAAACATTAACTCAACTCAAATACCTATAACTACAATGACGATGACAAGAGAAATATGTACTACAATCAGACTGGAATATAACTAACATTATGTTTCTGAAATTATACCTATATTTCTTCATATCAAGCCTGTCACATAATCAACTGAACAATGGAACTGTTGGCAACAAATCAACAAGGCATTTTAAAGCAAATCCAAATCAAAGCACGATTTCCAAGAACAAAAAATTTACATGGTTGTCCCAAGAGAGAAAGCAAACCTATGAAGCTTACCTTCAGCTTCTTTTCCGTTTATTCCCTTTCCACTGCTTCAGTAGATGTATGACTCCCTCCTTTAGCGTTGCCTTTCTTTTTTCCTTAAAATTCCATAGCTCTGGAACTGTATATCTACCACTTGGGTTGTAATGGTTCATCTCTGTCAGAGCTAAGGTCACTGCATTATAAACTTCTTCCCCATACTCATTCTTCAGATTTTTCAGTTTTTCATCCTCAACATCAATAATTTCCTGTACGCCGAAGTCATACTTTTATAAACCAATCAGCACTATAAATAACTTAATAAATAAATGAAAGAGATGTGAAAAAAATGTCAACTATCATTGATTGAATTTATTGAAAAAGGATATGAGCCCATTTTGGAACAGAGAATGAAGAAAGACTCCAAAACTATGGGACAAGGGAGCTAGCGCAAGACAATCTTAAGCTATTTAAAGGAGTCTATATCAGTAGAACAAACATGCACATGAAATGAATTAATATCAAGTTAATGACCTAATAGAAAATAACTTAAACTGCCAGATATCTCAACCCCTAATGTGCAGCATAATGCTATATTGTGAACCATCGATCACTTTACATTGGAACAGGAAACAATTAACAGATGCTTTGGCTTTTTTATTTCTTTTTCCTGGAAGATGAAGAAGGAGAAAAAATATAGCAGAAGAGGGATGAATAGTTTAATACCTTACAATTTCCTTCCTTATCCTCAATGACTTTAAAGGGGTGCCAGCTAGGAACTCTTAGATGCTCCTCCCATAGTGAGCACAACTCTACTGCTTTCTCCTCTGCTGCTTGTACAGGATACTTTTTCTTTGTTGCAGCAATGAATGGTTTACCATCAAGTTCGCCCATTCTTTTCACACCAATAATAGCACGGGTTATCCCCTCTTTCAAACTCTGTGAAACAATAAAAATAGAACCAAATCAAAAGTAGAGCATTAAGAGAGAGTGTTTGTTGTACAGACGAAAAGTCTCCAACATTTATATAAGATTTTAATCCGCAAGTAATCTTGATTCCTTAAAAACTAATATTAAAACACAAGCTATAGGTTATCAGAAATTAGACAGCTTTAACTACTTTATATTAGCCATATCACAGGTTTCACCATTCTCAAACCCCTCTAACTGTGAACACACTTATATAAACAGTCAAAAGTTGTCTCTCCAACATGGAAGTCCAAAATCATATATCTTGATGTTTCACTAAACCAATATATCTGGGGCTAAGGAGCCCCACTCATATGGGACATACCACTCGTTCACGCATGGCCTAATGTTATGAGTAAAAAAAATTTCAAACATGTTATTAGAAAACCAAGGAACTCCTTGTACAAATCCTTAATTCGATAAGCCAAGAATAATTCAAACCAGAGAATGACAGATGCCAAGTCCTAAGACAACCCAGGCCCAATTGCCATATATCCTGTACAGATTAGGTTTCTTAAGAAAGACCTCTTCATCTGTATACCAAACTTAATTGACATTTGAAAAAAAACCATATTGAATCACAGAAGAGCGGATTACGTAGTATATGCAAAATATAAAACCAAATTAACCTATGCCTTCAGATCCTTTAAGCAATTTGAAGGATAGCAAAAGGATACTTTGGCATGACAGATAAACAAATCCCATTTATTGATAATTCTTAAACAGGGAATAACTTACATTGATTAACTCCTTGCGAGCATCCTGCAATTCATCATTAATTTTCCGCTCCTTGACAATAAGAGCTTGATTAAGAGTTTCCATTTGTTCCATTCTCTCTTCATTCTCCTTTATTTCTTCCAGAATTGCATCCATCTTCTTCTTGACCTCTATATCTTCTTCTTCCATGTGTTTCATCACTTGTATACTTCCTCTCTTTTGCTCTATCTCCAACTCCAATGCTTGTTTGGCATCAAGAGTCTTTTGCAGCTCAATCATTCTTCTGTGCAATTCCTCTTTTTCTTTCTACCATTTGACAGTCACAAATTAAATAAAAGAAAAAGCATCTAAAATGCTACACAATTTAACAATTATTTTATATGTCCAACTCCAGATGATTAAGACAATGATCATTATAAAGAAACCTTGTGATCTCCTGCCAACCTCCACATTTTTGCATCAGCCTTCTTTTGCTCCAAGGTCGCCTTTTCATTCTGAAAGAAGGAAAAACAATCTTAACATGATAATTAGTAAGAGGATCAAAAGCACTCATCATTAACTAGCATAACTACAAGTGAAGCCAAAAAATAAATAATTAAATAGAATATATTTGCCAGTGAAAGAAAGAAAGGAAGGAATAAAGAGTGGGTTGCATTCTTGAGTTCCAAAACTAATGCGTGAAGTTAGCCTTGCACCAGCCACGGTTATTTTAATTAGATAAAACCATTTAAAACTAAACAGTGACTATTGCACCTCTATTACTCTATATGAGGTAATCAAACACAATGACCTAGCTACTAAAGCATTTCAGCAGTAAAGAAAGAAGGCCCGAGTTAACTAGTTACCCTATATGAGGTAATCAAACACAATGACCACCTAAAAAAGGAAGAAGAGTCCTAATGATTAGGATCCTATTTTCCTTTCAAGATGAGATGCCATCTGCAGGCATTATCTATCTGAATCAACTATAAATTGATCTTGAATAAATCAGTAACAGAAAGAACTAGCTACTGAAGTATTTTGGCAGTAAAGAAACAAGGTCTAAGTTAACTAGTTAAACTAACATATCAATTTTCAGTCTTTGTGTGATACGTCTGATATGGGAAGAAACTGAAAAACTAAAAGAGCCGGTACAGTTACCATTATCTTGTCACACTTAAGTGTTTTCCTCTCAGTTTCATTTTTGGCTTCTCGATGCTGCAGTTGTTTCTCACGCTCCTCTAATTGTATTCTTTGGGCTTCCAATTGCAATGAGACCTTCTCATGCTCCATATAGATCTTCTGAAAGTGATCATGTGCATTCTGCTGCATCTTTCTTATTTCTAGTTGACATAAAATTTAACCCAAAAAAAAAAAACTTTAAACAATGTGCTAGGAAAATAAATGAAAGTCACTTTAAGAAAACTTAAAATTGACCATACCTTCATCTCGGGCTTTGTTCATTTCATCCATTTGCTCCATCACCATTTCAAGGTGTATGTTAGTCTGGTGATATTTTCCTTCAATTTCTTTAAGACAACTTTTCTTAATCTCTAAGGTTTGAGTCAAGTTTGTTAGAAGTTTCAATGTGTTTCTTTGATCCTCAGCTTCTTTCCCAGAAACAGTTTTTAAATCTCCATTCTTACGGAGATGCTCACCAGCAAGGCCTTTTGAGTTGTAGTCATCATCCCTAGCAATCCATCCATACAATTTATCTCCTCGGTTCTTTGCTGCATAGAAGTCCTTCTTCCCATGATGATCAACTTCAAAACTCTTCTCAAACATGATTGCATTACTAAAACCAACCCAATCCTTGCTAAACTCAACAACTGCGTAACCTGAATGACCTCGGTGGTTCCATAAAGGATGAACCTTTTGGGGATTAAACCCTTTGCTTCTAAATTCATCTCTAAGCTTGGTGCCACTCTCCCCAACAAAGCGCCCATCTTCTCCTCGCTGAGTTTTGATATTCGCCACAATTCCCACCCAAGGATAGACAAATAACCCATCTTTCTGATGATCATTTATCCTAGAACACTCGAATCCTGTGGCAGGTTCTAATTGATCCTTCACCACAAGACATTCGTTAATATATTTCTCTAGAGCTAAGTGCTGAGCTTTCTCTCTCCCACCCCTTCTTCTGGACCTACCAACATCAGAAGCATGTTGGCGAAGCTCCTTGTACGGATAATCCTGTTTCTTCTTCCCAGAGCAGAATGGGCATCTATAGGCAGAGTTTGAAACTTCAACTTTGAGGTTCCCTTTCTTCAATTCTATATACTTCTCATATTCATACTCTTGTAACTCAGACCCACTAAGATCAGTTTCATCTGAGCTGTGTGGCATCACGAACCTACATTCCATAAAATCATCTGATTGTTTAGAGATAAAGAAGAACAATAGAAGTTAAACCTTAAACCATCTAATTGGTTGTTGTAGTAAGTGTTCTCTCAACATTTTGTGCAGTTTTAAACAATTTACAGAACCTTAGTATGTCAACTCTTACCAGCAACTGAACAGAACATAATAAGAATAACGATAATTTTTATTATAAGAATATTAAAGATAATAAGAATAACGATAAGAAATGTTTGAGAATCTATTACATAATCGATTACTCATACAAACAATGAGATTTAATCTCCAAGTATCAAATATCTCATGTAATACATCATTTTCGTCATCAATTTTTTTTTAAACAAAAATCATTGAAATTCAACATAAGCCAATGCAACAATACATCATATTCAAATCATCAGATTCTTGCTTATAAGATTAAGTGTAACTTCGCAACCAAGAAGAGAAAACTCTGTTTTGGCCTGTGCGCAATACTAGCGATTCTCATTTCCAAGTCACAAGCAATAAAAATTCACAAAAATTTATTTTCGCTATAGTAAAATTTGAGAATGTATTTACAAACTTATTTGACAGATACTTAAAAGGTTGGGAAGAAAAATAACAAAAATGCATGACACACTTATATTTGGAAGAAGTAGAAGATGGACGCACGTTTTCTAATACTAATTCTCAATAACACGGAAAACATTTTATTATATCTGAACATTTATCCTTATGTTCTAAGTTCAACATTTATCCTTTTTCGTTAGTTTAGATTTGAGAAACATAAAGCAAACAGCTTCTTCACGACCATCTTTTTTCACTTTTATGTTTCCCGTGCATTTTCTTAGCAACCAAACAGAGCACCAATATGAAATCCCTTGAGTGGCTGCGAAAACTTCAGTTATAAGATAAAAGCAAAAACGAAAAGTACAAGCAGAACTCGAAATAGAATGATAAAAAATAGAAAACAAAACGACACCGCAGAAAGACAAGCAGAAGAAAGAACGAGCAAGAGAAACATTTTTATGTTCATTTCGTTTCTAGTTTCTACTACATTTTCTCCACAGCCAATCAAGAGCAGTAGATGCATATCACTATTTTAAAACACACACAAACACGGCATTATGAAAAAAGTTCATACCGTTGATACAAATCCGAAAACGAGGAAACAACGGGAGAGCTCGGAACAGAGTTATGATTGAAGCGGAAAAGGCAAAGAGGCGGCAGAGACAAGTGACAGACGAGAGTGAAACGAAGTTAGAGAAAAAGCTTGTTGATATTTTGAGGGATTTTTGAAATTTTCTTTTCTTTTTTTTCACGGTGGAGAGTGAAGGCTGCTTCCTCTGCAAGTAATTAGTAATACATGCTCTTTGCGTCTGGGTTTTTCGTTTTGTACTGTTAGAGGCCGAGATGGATACGTGGCCAATGAATAGTGGATTAGTCAGCTTTTGCTACCGGAGCGGAGCTCGCTGAAAAAAGACAAGAAAATGAAACGACGGTAATTACATCATAGAATTGAGTAGGAGTCATTAGCTGAGTGTATTAATAAACTTTATTAAAAGAAGTGAGTTAAATAAATATTAATTAAAATGATTGCAGTACACAATTAATAATGTTGAACGTTAAATTGGTAACATTAAATATCTCAAATTACTAATTTTTTGAACTTAAATTTCATTATGTAATAAGTCTTTATAAAAAAAAAAAGGATTAAATTAATAGTTAAATGCAACTCATTAGATGTTGTAATCAATTTAATATATAAAAAGAGTAATGTTACGTTTCCTTGAATTAAGCTTGGAAATTGTTCTCTCTTTTCTATTCTTCGTCTGAATCCTATTTCTTCTTCCTTAGAGCTTCCGAAACCGATGGTTTAATTATTCATGAGGTTTGTCAGTATGCATGTGAATGTATTTTCTTTCTTTTCTAACAGTGAAATATAGTAAAAATAAAACCGTTTAAATCACGAAGTACTTTATTTTAAGATGTTTGTTAAATTATATTTTAAATTTTATATAGTAAATTGAGATGTTAAGTAATTATATCTAATAATAATTTGACACATTATTTAAAATATTATTTAAAATATTTAATATTATTTATATATAAAAATGTACAAGACAATAATAATCTTTATTTAAATTTCACTAGTAGTTTATTCTTTGTTTTGAAAGATATTATTTATTAATTATTCAATAAAGGATGAACCTTTTGGGGATTTAACCCTTTTGCTTCTAAATTCATCTCTAAGATTGGAGCCACTCTCCCCAACAAAGCGTCCATCTTCCGCTCGCTGACTTTATATATTAGCAATAATTCCTATCCAAGGATCGAAAAATAACTCATCTTTCCAATGATCATATATCACAGAACACTCAGGGTCTCATAGCAGGTTTTCATTGATCCTTCGCCACAAGATATATAACTTTCATATATTTCCTTATAGCCAAGTGCCGAGCTTTTTCTCTCCACCACTTCTTCTAAATATACCAATATCTTATGCATGTCGAGTTAATATTTATTTTTAATATTAATATTTGATATTTATTAATTATTTTAAAATTTTAAATTAAGTGATAAATTAATATAATATTAAAATTAACATTAAATTCAAATTTTGTCTTATATATAAAATTTACGTTTTACGTGAAAAAATTTATTAAAATTTATTTTTAATATTAAATTTTTTTTATTTTTCTATTTCAATCACCAAAAATCTACTTTATTAAATTTAAATTCACAGAAAACTGTAAAAACTAATCTTTAATGTTAATACTTTTTTTTAGTGTTCAAAGGATTCATTTTATTAAATTTGAATCTACGCAAAATTCACATTTTACATTTGACATCTATTAAAAATTATTTTTAATATTAATATTAAGTCCTTTCGTATCAACTTAAACTTTTAGCTAAGTGATAAATTAATTTTGGAGATTCTCTTGTGTCTGCTTCCGAAGGGAGAATGGGCATCTATCTACATGCTGAGTTTGAAGCTTTGAGCTTCAGGATCCCTTCCTTCAATTCTTTATACCTCTTTGTATTCATACTCTTCTAATTCAGACAGACGTCATTTTCTTTGAAACGGTGTGGCACATGAACATACATTAGACATAATCATCAAATGTTTAGAGATGAACAACAACAGAATTCAAACCCTGATAACCACCTAATTGATTGTCTCAGTAAACATTCTCTTAAACATTGTGCAGATTTAACCTCAAAATAATGTGAAGCAATACCTCTATTAACCCATATTGTGGCATCAATTAGGTGGAGGCTAAATTTGTAGGTCCTAATTATTTCAACTGTTTATTTTCATTTCCTTTCCATTAAACTTCCTTAACAAACAAACAGAGTACATTTATGAAAAATATCTACGATTCTACCTTCTATAAGTTCAAAAGAAAGACCAATCAACTACTCGAAACAGAGTGTGATGAAAAGAGAAGCCACTACATCACTATTATTATTATTATGTTTTTTTTTTTGGGGAATCAAAAAAATTATTCCTTTGCCGGGAATCGAACTCGGGTCTCCTGGTGAAAGCCGGACATCCTAACCGGTGGACGACAACGGATTGATAATTTTTTTTTTTCCCATGTATACATTTTACTATTTAAACACAACCAAAAAAAAAAAAGGAGAGAGAGAAAGCACTAAAAAATTATACGTTCAGACCTGTAATGACGCACCGGAGGAGAAAAAAAAATGTAGAAGATGAGTGTAAGAACAAGTGAGAGAAAAAGCTTGTTGATATTTTTGAGCTTTTCTGATTTTTTTTTACTTTTTATTGTTGGAGCACGGTGCAGAGCAAACCAAAAGCTTCCTTCCTCTGCAAGTAAATACGGGCTCTTACTGTTTTAGGTGGGTGTTGGGTTGTGGACTCAGGTAAACACGTGGAAGATGGAGAATTGATTCGTCAGAGTTGCCAGTTGGCGTGAACCATTGCTGTTAGAGAAAAGGAAATGAAGCGGTTTAAGGCTGAATGGCATTGACTGTAATTATATTGTAAAAATACTAATTACTTTCTTAAAGTATAAAAATACTAATTATTTTTTAGTACAAAAATATTAATCATTTTGTTAATTGAAGTTTATTGTTCCTTATTTTTGAAAGGGGCCTTTTTTTCGAAGGTGAGTTTTTTTTTTTAATAGCAAAACTTTGTTAATAAAATAAAGGGTAAAAAACATTGGAATCTAAGTTTTTTTAAATGGACTTATAAATTATTGAAATTTTAAAAGAGTTATAGAAACTCTTACCATAAAAAGGTTTTCGTATAATTTAATGGTCAAAAGAATAAAATCGTCTGTTATGTTGACATTAAGACCTTTAAGTTTTTTCGAAAGAAATTTATAAACTCTCAAAGTTTTAAAAAGGTCAGAGAGACCCTTGTCAAAAAATAATTTTTGTTCGATTTAATAATCAAAAGAAAAAAATTATCTTTTAACTATTAAAAAGTGAAAGAGAGTGTTATTCCTATGTAATAGAGTGAAAAATTATTAAATTGGCAAAAAATATTGTTATGCCTATGTAATGAAGGGATTTGATTATTAAATGAGCAAAAAAATACCATTATTCATCTTTTAATTATCAAATAAATGAAAAATACTATTATGTCTTTGTAATGGAAGGATGAACTATTAAATTAGGAGAAGATTGTTAAAAGGACAAAATCATTTTTTGACTATTAAATAAGTAAAAATACTGTTATGCCTATGTAACGAAGGGATAAACTATCAAATGTTGAAAAAATATGGTTATGCATATAAAATAGAGTGATTTGACTATCAAATTAGTAAAAAATGTTATTATTCGTATTTTGACTATTAAATTGGTGAAAAATATTATTATGTTTATGTAATGAGGGATAAGCTATTAAATGGGTGGAAGGCGGTCAAAATGAAAAAAATTATCTTTTGATTATTAAATGGGTAAAAAATATAATTATGCCTCTATAATGAAGGGATAAACTATCAAATGGGGGGAAATATGGCTATGCCTATATAATAGAGGGATTTGACTATCAAATTGGTGAAAAATATTGTTATTAATCGTTTGACTATCAAATAGGTAGAAACTATTGTTATTTTTATGTAATGGAGGGATAAACTATTAAATGGGTGGAAAATATTATTATACCTATGTAATGGATTACGGAAAAAGAGGGTCAATATCAAGAATAAAGTAGCGGCCACCATATCTCCCTCCGCTAAACAGCGATGAGTGGAGGTGCACTGCCACCATCATTGTGGTTGTTGATTGACGATCTATTTGATGGAGGTGACGGTACACCTCCACTCGCCATCGTTTGGTGATGCTGCCACATTGCTCTCGATTTTGGTCATTCTTTGATAATCTATTGATGAAAATAACCACATTATTATATAGATCTCGAATTTGGAGTTCGGTGATAAAATTTAAAGTCCACCACCGCATGGCTACAACCAACTGCCAATGGTGACAATTATTAATGACCATCGACTATATGGTTCTTTTTAAAAATTTTAAAATTTAATTTATTGAATTTAATTTTTTTTTTCAATGTATTTTAAATTTAATTTATTTAATTCATTGTTCAGAGTATTGTATTGTATATATAGAGAAAAAAAAATAAACATAATATTAATAAAGTACTTATAGCATAATGGTTAAAGTTAAAGTTCGAGTCCTAATGTGTGTATGTGTTTTTATTACTTCATTTTTAAACTTCTTAAGATAAATGGGCTTAACAATTCTAATACAATGAATAATAGTACTTTCAATGATTTTGTTTCTTTGACAGTTAAATCAGGCGAAAATTATCTTTTGACTAGGATTTTTATAAGTTTTTTGAAATCTCGTGAGTCTATAAATTTCTTTCAAAAAAAATTCTAGAATTCTAATGTCATTTACTTTAAAATAAATTAATAAAAAAGAAATTATTTTTAAAGGTGAGTACTCTATCTTTAACATTTTGTAATTCATTCTTAAGGTTGCCTTTTTTTATTCAAATTGTTGTAGATAACTATAACATCAATAATTTTTTGTTACCAAAAAATAAATTTTAAATGAATCTATTCTATCTTATTATAGAATAAATATGTATTTTAAAATAAAATTAACAATTTTATAAAAAAAATTAAAATTAGTAAAATACCATTTCAGATTTAGATGTAAGTGACACAATATACATAATTTAAATAAAAAATCAAATTAAAATATTTTATAAACACAAAAACATATTACTTTAATAAAATATTAATACACAATGAACAAAACTACTATATAAAAAACACACGGGAGCTTATTTCAAATGGTAAAATTTTCTTATTAAGTGCATTTTTTGACTTGAGGTCAGAGATTCAAATCTCTTTTCTTTTATAATTATAAAAAATATTAAATTAAATAATTATTTTTTTAAAAAATAAAAAATAAAAAACTAAAACGTGCTGGCAAAGACAAGTCTTAGAAACAATAAAAATGAGAGTTTATTAAATAAGGTGACAAACAAAATTATTATTATTTTTGATAAAATAAAATCTTAAATTAGTAGTTATTATGTATTAACGGTTAATGTTACTAAATTATTAAAATTGCTATTATTTCAACTCAAATTTTATAATGTTATAAGTCGTCATATAAATGCAACTCTTTTTATATGAATTGTATTTGTATTCAAAAGATATGATAACCAATACAATACACTCAATACAAAACTTTTTTTCACTATGCTTCTATGAACTTAAATTTCAGTATTTTACAACGTAATAAGTCCTTATATAAAAAGATTCGGATTAACAATTAAATGTAACTCGTTTTTATATGCATGATATTGTAACCAATTAAATGAATAAAGTACACAACACAATTTTTTTAATAAGCTTGTATGTAGCAACAAGAGGAGGTGGTAAAATAAATAAATTAATTAAATTCATATCAAATTTTAGTAAAAATAATAAAATTTTAATGAATTTGTATTCTATTCATTTTCTAAATAAATTAGATAAATTCATTTTGTTTACTAAACGAATTAATTCATTTTACTCCCATTTGATACAATGACACAAATGTCCAAATTTGATTCGTTATCTATTTGATGTAAAAATTAACTTAAATTTAAGAAATAAATCTTTAACAATAAATAATACATATTATATATATGTACACCGATTCATCTAAAATTTATTTAAGCACGTTTCCGTAAAACGAAAAATCATCCACAATCTGTTAACTTATAAACTTATGGTTTAAATTTTAGTTTTGTAATTGTGTGTCTTTTTTTTTTTAAAAAAAATTGTCTGAGATAATAGTGTAAATAATATACATATCTCATACATACATGTGCACAGCGGAAGATTAAATATAATGAACACAGAAAATAATATTTGATTAAACTGAAATTCAAAATTGAGAAATATCACCAATGAAGCCTTTGGATTAATTTTCTTTGAAGTCCACCATGAAATGAATCTTTGATCAATTCTAGCAATCAACAAGGGTGGGTTTGATTGTCTAGAATGGCAGCATCTTAATCTAGCATATATGTTTAACTCTTAAACATTTTTCAAAGTTAAACAATTTAACTTAATTAAATTTGTTTTTCCTTTTATTCAACTCTTGAATAAATAAAACAAATCTTGTTTTTAGTTATTACATTTAGTAACCATTTATCTAATTTGTTTTGTTGTTCTAACACTTAAAACACAAAACAAACAATTTCAATTTCTCAAATTGAATTGGCTCCCAAAATGCAAAACCTAAAATCTAAAACCAATTGCAAAAATTTTAATGATTTTCAATTTCATTTCACTTTATATACTAATGCATAAATTTCAAACTAATTTGAATTTCATTTGCATTTCATTTAGTTTAACCTAACCTTAGTTAATATTTAACCATAGTTAGATTACTTTAACTTAACCTTTAAGTTAATAAATATGTAATTAATTTAACCATAGTTAACTAACTTAACCATGGTTAGGTTAACCTTTACTTAACCATTAAGTAAAGTTAACTAACTTAACCTTATGGTTAACTTTTAACCTTAGTTAAGTTAAATCATTTATTTAACAATTAAACAAATAAATATTTATTTTAATTATTTAACAATTAAATAATCATAAAGTGAAATTACTTTTATATCCTTACTCGGTTACCAAGTTAACCTAAAGTGGGTCCCACCATTTAACCATATACTTTAGTTAACGTAACCTTAGTAATTACTGAATTATACTGTATTGAACAATTCAATACGGTACACTGCCCAAGTGCTCAAAGAGTACATTTCATATTGGGACTCTCTAGGTCTACACCCGATTTGTCAAATGAAACTATTCCATTAATCCGTAATCGATGCCCCACGCACACGTTACGAATATTACAAATCAGCGTGTCAGACCATACAAGTTGAGGTCATAACGTATACGTATAATCCTTCCATCATTTATACCCTGGATGTGCGGGGATATAGATCAGCACCATCAAATCCCTATTTGCTCATCCAATAATCTTATCTCCAGATTCGTATCTCGATAAACAATATACGCAAACATTTTTGCTATATTGTTTAACCCTGTGGGAAACTCTTTTTCCGGGTTTATGATTGTAGCCACAAGACTTTATGAAATACAATCTCGAAGCATCGAATATACAACTTACCTACGTAAGCTGATGGATCTCGTATCTACGCACACAGGACTCCATGAGCATCGGACTATACCCAGCGACACACAGCGGTCAGACCATGAAAGGTCTCTGACATATGTGGAACCAAAGCATGATGGATCACTCACAAGACCACCGTGGCGCTCAGGTCAAAGGACCACGATTACTACTCAACTCGAGAGGATCTTCCTTTGACGGTTTCATAGGATATCTATTGGGGTCCTCATAAGTCTGTTCAGTATCCAGTCCTGACTGGATACCCGCATGTCTATACAAGCTCTAAGCTCATGGTCAGCTAAGAACAACCATCTGAACTAGTCAGATATAGACATACATTAATTTATATATTGTGAATTCACCGATAGACCCGCATTGCTGATCATAGATCAGGAACATTATATTTGAGACATACTTACATAATGATATTTCTTAGCTCCTATTGCAACTCTTTGCAACTATATCATTACAAGTATA
The DNA here is from genome assembly GCA_946807835.1 of Ailanthus altissimus. Lineage (NCBI taxonomy): Eukaryota > Viridiplantae > Streptophyta > Magnoliopsida > Sapindales > Simaroubaceae > Ailanthus > Ailanthus altissimus. The sequence continues at coordinate 25,823,817 of OX327701.1, read as the reverse complement.
CCATCAGGTCTTTGTCCCATTATAGATAAAGTTATAACTCTTTAGACCTTGCTGACTCTTATAAACTGATAACTATTAACAGTGCTAACTATTAGCATTTATAACTCTCAGCTTTGATAACTATTAGTTCTGGTCTAAACTCCTTTAAACTAGATCTGAACTATTTCAGATCAAATAATGTCTGTAATGTTACAAGCATTTTACCATATTAATATGATATTAACAATCTTTATTCGAAATGTTTATTGTATAAATATTAACAATTAATATTCATACAATATTGGAATGGCACGTGAGCACTAGCTCCAACAAACTCCCACTTGCTTCAGTGCCATACGTACTGGTATCTCATACCAATACACTCTACGTATTTCTCAAACACTATAAGAGTTTAGGCTTAGGGGGCTTCTTGGCTTAAGCAATCACCGTTAATTTGTAATATAGTGGGATAAGATCCACTGAGTTTAGAACTATTCAAAGCTCTGCAATTATCTTGAATATCCATAGTACGTCTCTTGCTGGCTTCTCAAGCCGCAACACATTCTACCTCAAAGGCAGAATTAGCTATGAACATTTATTAATACACATTTAACTAGTTCTGGTACTGATATAGAGAAACACATAACTAAATATAGACTTTCTACCATTCAGATCAGACGTAAGTCTGAATATGTGTGTCCCTTCTTTTGTAAGAAACTTTCTCCATATTTTATAAACTTATCCTCTATACTTCTCAAGTATATTTCAGATATGTTTCACAACTCTTTAATGGTCATGTTCTGGATTAAACAGATATCAATTTGTAGCACTTACAACCATCTAAATCCAGATATCGTACATGAGACTGTATGCATTTATCTATTTCTAGCTAATGCATCTGAGACGTTAGACACTCTAACTCTCTCATCTTCTTCCCGAGGACACTTCCTCTAAGAAAGATGATTGCCATGTCTAAAAAGGACTTTAACTGTCTCACAGTCAATTAAGTTGTACCTTTTCATGGACTTAGTCTATGTACGATTATTGAGAGAGTCTTATTAACTCCTTAGCTATATCTCTATAAAGTTTTATACCTAGTATACATGAAGTCTCTCTCAAATCTTGTATGAAGAAGTTCTTTACACAGATAACACTTATCTGATTTACTTGCTATACTCTAATCATCGTTTTCAATATTGAGTATATATTTTCCACTTTAGAGAACTAAAAAGATAATTATACTCCCACTGCCCTTTCTGAACACAGGCTTCCTCTTTATTCTTGATAAAACCAGACTTTCTAATTTCATCATATAAGCAAAGATTCCAGCTTCGGGAAAAACTACTTAAGTCCATAAATGGACTTCCTTAGTTTGCACATTATATTAGAAGTTAGGCTTGGATGCAAAAACATCAAGTTATTCTCTGCATATCTCTTACTCGAGATATACTTTCCAGAACAGCTTATTTACATCCATTAGCCAGTCCCATAATCATAATATACAACAATAGCCAACAAAATCCAAATTGACTTTGGTATGGTTACTGATGAAAAAGGTTTCCTCATTTCTGATCCTAGATCTCTGAGTATAACCTTTCAACATCAGTCAGGCTATGAAGGACAATTCCTTCAAATAGGGCCTATTTTGCTTCTGCTGCGTAAACTGATTTACTGCTAATAGAAACAATTTCTACAGGAAGCACAACTAAGTCCTAGACTTAATTGTCATACTTAGAGTCAAATTCAAATTTTATGGTATTTTATCATCAACAAAATCCAAATTGACTTTAGCATGGTTACTGATGAAAAAAGTTTCCTCATTATTGATCATAGATCTCTGAGTGTAACCTTTCAACATCAGTCAGGCCATGAAGGACCATTCCTTCAGATAGGGCCCTCACTGCTTCCGCTGCGTAAACTGATTTACTGCTAATAGAAACAGTTTCTACAGGAAGCTCAACTAAGTCCTAGACTTAATTGTCATGCGTTGAGTCAAATTCAAATTTGATGGTATCTTGTCATCAACAAAATCTAAATTGACTTTAGCATGGTTACTGATGAAAAAGGTTTTCTCATTATTGATCCTAGATCTCTGAGTGTAACCTTTCAACATCAGTCAGGCCATGAAGGACCATTCTTTCAGATAGGGCCTACACTGCTTCCGCTGCGTAAACTGATTTACTGCAAATAGAAACAGTTTCTATAGGAAGCACAACTAAGTCCTAGACTTAATTGTCATGCGTTGAGTCAATTTCAGAATTTTATAGTATCTTGTCATTTTCCCGAATCGATGTCAAACATCGTCTCTTCATAAGTTAAAGGATCATTTTCTTCAACTAAGAAAATATCAAGGGCACCTTCAAGTATCAAACATACCTAAATGATGGCTTTGATATCTTTTTGGACCTATGAATTTAGTGTGTTAAAGGTATTTCACTCATTTAAAATTAAAATTCCATCGTTGGTTCATCTATATTTAGATTGACTTCATCAAGTTCAATCTTTCTATAATCTCCACAATTCATGAGAAACTCTTTCTCTAGGAATGTGACATTATGAGAAACGAACATATTTCGTTCATTTGAATTATAGAATTGGTATCCCATTATATACTTGGGATACTAAATGCACCGATACTTGTACCATTGGATACAAGTTTATTCTGTTGCATAACTCTTATGAAAGCAGAATAACACCAAGTCTTAACATACTTAAGACTCGTTTCCCTTTTAGTCTATATCTCATATAAAGTAGTAGGAATGATTATGGAATTATTTAATAAGTGAGCAGCAGATGCTAAAGTATAACCTCATATTTATTTTAGAATATCAGCGATTCTCAATATCAATCAGACTGTATCTAATATAGTCTGATTCCTCATTTCCTAAACATCTTTATGTTGAGGAGTATGTGGAGGACTATGCTGAGAGAGAATCATATTCTGGTTAAATAATTTGTGAATTTACTAATTATGTATAAATTACTTCGATCTAATCGAAAGCACTCAATATACATAAGAGTTTATTTCTTTACTTTCATTGTTAGAACATTTTGAACACTTCGAAATTATTCTGACTTGCGTTTCCTAGAAACACATGTCTATATAGCGACAATCACTATAAAGACAATGAAGTATCGAAATCATTTGTAACAGTAAGATTTATTGGACTAAATACATCTATATGTACCAGATCCAATAAACCAGTGGCTTGGTGTCTTACACCTACATAAAAATTCAGCCATATTCTTTTGAATTCATAATTCATAAACTAGTCAATGTACTATAGTCAGATCAAATATCTGACCATCCTTAACCAGTTAAGATAGTCGTCTCACGACTACATGACCTAATCTTATATATACCACTATTCATTATTATTTAAGGTGTTGAAATACTATTTATTCTGTTCACCTCTACACTTATAACATTTCCTGTTGTATATAAGATATAACGGCCATTCATTAACTGACATTCAATTAATAAATCAGTATCATTATCACAAGGAACTATTTTTTTATTTTTATGATAACCCTCTCTGTCAGCTACAGGGAGTGATATGATTTACCTAATAATGTTTGGCTTAAAATAGCAATTATACAACATTAATGCTGTTACTAGAAATAAAAAGTAACTGTGAAGTCTTAACGGCTACCACGTTCAAGAAATCTCTATTACCTACGTGAAGCTGAACTTCTCATTTCTTAGCAATCAAGCATTTCTCAAATCATGTAACATCTTACAGATATGAGAATAACAAGCAGTATCTCATACCTTTGCTAAGTTAACATCAAATGCTAATGAAATGTTAATGTTTGGTCAAACAGATATCTGATAGGTCAATATTTCTTTAGTCAAGGTGTGATAAATAGTAACATTTACTATTTCAAACCTTATAACGGTGGAAACACTTTCCATTATGACTTTTCTCTATCTGTGGTTTAGTAATATCAAATATTACTAAATCTAGAACTATTCTTAGATCCTTAAGTAAGTCTTAAAAATTTTATTCAGTACCCTATAGTTATTGGTATTTTAATCAAGATTACTAACGGATTGCTTGTACTCATCTTATCTCTATAAGACAAACATTTTATCTCTATAAGACAAATATCTTATCTCTATAAGACAAATTAGGAGATGCGTAGCAGTACATTTCTTATTGTTAATAAATTACGCTTTAGATCATGGGTATAACTGTTATACATTTTTTAATCTAAAAACGCCCTCCCACTGCTTTACTTAATCCCTTTAATCTCTCAAACGGGATAAGATAGTATAATATTTTAAACTACACAGCGGGAAGTGGATCCCATTGGGGTTTTACTCCAGCCTCACGCTAAAGCAATATTGGCCTTTATAAATCCAACAGGTAGACAACTCTTGTCAATTGTATCTCATACAACTCTTACTGCTGATCCTAAATACACATTACCCTCACGCTAAAGCAATATTGGGTAACTGTATTTCAGATTAACTCGTCAATGCTCAAATATATGTTACTGACACTATCCTCACGCTAAAGCAATATTGGATAATATGTTCGCATATATTTGATTCATCTCATGTTTTACCGGCATTAGACCAAGTCACACCGACCAAATCCCTCACGCTAAAGCAATATTGGGAAACACCATAGTGACCCATCTCACACCGTATTGACAAGACGGACCATTTAAAATATTATCAAATAATATAATAAATTTCAATCTAATTAAGAGAGATTTTAATAACAGGCTTTCATATTATATGCTCTCATCACATGAGAGGTTATTCTCAATCAATTATTCATTTCTGTACAAGCACAACTAATCCCCACCAGTGGGGCCCCCATTGTGATTACAAAAATAAATAAATAAATAAAATATTATTTTCTTGGTTTATCATGTAAACTAATAACCATTATTATTACATCTCATAAACCCCCACATGCGTAAAATAAAAAGATTTTACTCTTTTTTTTTTTAGTGTAAGAACGCTGCGGGGCTGGTCTTATAGCGTTGCCGCGCTAGGGCTTCACAAGCCTCAGCGCTGCGGCGCTGTCTTACCAGCGCTGGGGCGCTGGAAGCAGTGCTTCCCGCGCTAGGGCGCTAGACACCCAGCGCCCCTGCGCTTATCCAGCGCTGGGGCGTCATACACCCAGCGCTCCAGCGTTCCAGGTGTTTTTTTTCACTGGTTTGCATTTTTAACACTTAAAATGCATCCCAACAGCTCCGGAACTTGTCCTACAACTTAGCCAACACTTAGCTAACACTAAAAAACCACTCATAACAACACAAATTGCTCTAATACCAATTGTTGGGTTATGGGGTGTACAAATAAAACTTAGGGTGCTTGCATGTGGGTTGTGTTCATCATACAAACAATATACATATCTCATACATACATGTGCACAGCGGAAGATTAAATATAATGAACACAGAAAATAACATTTGATTAAACTGAAATTCAAAATTGAGAAATATCACCAATGAAGCCTTTAGATTAATTTTCTTTGAAGTCCACCATGAAATGAATCTTTGATCAATTCTAGCAATCAACAAGGGTGGGTTTGATTGTCTAGAATGGCAGCATCTTAATCCAGCATATATGTTTAACTCTTAAACATTTTTCAAAGTTAAACAATTTAACTTAATTAAATTTGTTTTTCCTTTTATTCAACTCTTGAATAAATAAAACAAATCTTGTTTTTAGTTATTACATTTAGTAACCATTTATCTAGTTTGTTTTGTTGTTCTAACATTTAAAACACAAAACAAACAATTTCAATTTCTCAAATTGAATTGGCTCCCAAAATGCAAAACCTAAAATCTAAAACCAATTGCAAAATTTTTAATGAATTTCAATTTCATTTCACTTTATATAGTAATGCATAAATTCCAAACTAATTTGAATTTCATTTGCATTTCATTTGGCTTAACCTAACCTTAGTTAACATTTAACCATAGTTAGATTACTTTAACTTAACCTTTAAGTTAATAAATATTTAATTAATTTAACCATAGTTAACTAACTTAACCATGGTTAGGTTAACCTTTACTTAACCATTAAGTAAAGTTAACTAACTTAACCTTATGGTTAACTTTTAACCTTAGTTAAGTTAAATCATTTATTTAACAATTAAACAAATAAATATTTATTTTAATTATTTAACAATTAAATAATCATAAAGTGAAATTACTTTTATATCCTTACTCGGTTACCAAGTTAACCTAAAGTGGGTCCCACTATTTAACCATATACTTTAGTTAACGTAACCTTAGTAATTGCTGAATTATACTGTATTGAACAATTCAATACGGTACACTGCCCAAGTGCTCAAAGAGTACATTTCATATTGGGACTCTCTAGGTCTACACCCGATTTGTCAAATGGAACTATTCCATTAATTCGTAATCGATGCCCCACGCACACGTTACGAATATTACAAATCAGCGTGTCAGACCATACAAGTTGATGTCATAACGTATACGTATAATCCTTCCATCATTTATACCCTGAATGTGCGGGGATATAGATCAGCACCATCAAATCCCTATTTGCTCATCCAATAATCTTATCTCCAGATTCGTATCTCGATAAACAATATACGCAAACATTTTTGCTATATTGTTTAACCCTGTGGGAAACTCTTTTCCCGGGTTTATGATTGTGGCCACAAGACTTTATGAAATACAATCTCGAAGCATCGGATATACAACTTACCTACGTAAGCTGATGGATCCCGTATCTACGCACACCGAACTCCATGAGCATCGGACCATACCCAGCGACACACAGCGGTCAGACCATGAAAGGTCTCTGACATATGTGGAACCAAAGCATGATGGATCACTCACAAGACCACCGTGGCGCTCAGGTCAAAGGACCACGATTACTACTCAACTCGAGAGGACCTTCCTTTGACGGTTTCATAGGATATCTTTTGGGGTCCTCATAAGTCTGTTCAGTATCCAGTCCTGACTGGATACCCGCATGTCTATACAAGCTCTAAGCTCATGGTCAGCTAAGAACAACCATCTGAACTAGTCAGATATAGACATACACTAATTTATATATTGTGAATTCATCGATAGACCCGCATTGATGATCATAGATCAGGAACATTATATTTGAGACATACTTACATAATGATATTTCTTAGCTCCTATTGCAACTCTTTGCAACTATATCATTACAAGTATACTCTCAGGTCTTTGTCCCATTATAGACAAAGTTCTAACTCTTTAGACCTCGCTGACTCTTATAAACTGATAACTATTAATAGTGCTAACTATTAGCATTTATAACTCTCAGCTTTGATAACTATTAGTTCTGGTCTAAACTCCTTTAAACTAGATCTGAACTATTTCAGATCAAACAATGTCTGTAATGTTACAAGCATTTTACCATATTAATATGATATTAACAATCTTTATTCAAAATGTTTATTGTATAAATATTAACAATTAATATTCATACAATATTGGAATGGCACGTGAGCACCAGCTCCAACAGTAAGTTCTTTGAGTTAGAACAGGGATTGATGACAGTAGAAGAGTACGAGAACCGTTTTATATAGTTATCGAGGTTCGCTTCTTATGCAATATAGAATGAGAGGGATAAATGTAAGAGGTTTGAACAGGGCCTTAGAGGCAATATCAGGACAACAATTACAGTTATAGGGCACATTGATTTCAGTGAGTTGGTAGGGGCTGCAATGAGAGTTGAGAGAAGCCTAGTAGAGGCACGTAGAGCCTAGTCATTCAAGCAGAGACCAGGCCATAGTTGGTCAGTTGGTGGATCAAGTAGCAGTAGAGCATCTGGAGGAGAGACATCCCATGCAGGGTATTCTGGTAGACAACAGTATGGTCAGAGCCCTATGCTATCAGGAGGACAGAGACAGAGTTCTAGTCAGAGTATTGTGCCTCCATCTGTTGGAAGCAACATAAGGAGTCAGAGGCCCCGAGGTGGTAGCCAGTTAAGTAGTAGTGCAAGCATAAGAAGGTACCCTCAGTGTTCCATGTGTGGGAGGAGTCATGAGGGACAGTGTCTGAGAGGTTTTAGAGGTTGCTACCATTGCGGACAAGCTGGACATTTGAGGAGAGATTGCCCTCATCTTCTTCAGAGTAGCAACTTAGTACAGAGTATAGCTTCTCAGGGTTTTCAAGGTGGCAGTGGAAATATTCAGAGGCCTAGAGGATCTCAGACAGGAGAGCCTATCTCTAGTACTGGTATACAACCTAGAGCTTTAGGAGTTAGTAGAGATCCACAGAAGGGTCAACCAGGTCGACCTCGTAGCCAGGCACGTGTATTTGCTTTAACTCAGCAAGAGGCACAGGCTACCCCAGATGTTGTTACAGGTATGCTGACTATTTTTGGCCGAGATGCCCATATTTTAATTGATTCGGGATCTACGCATTCTTTTATTTCTCGTATCTTTGCTGTGCATGCGGATAGAATGTTAAAACCCCTAGATTGTAATTTGGTGGTAGCCACACCAGTTTGAGAATCATTACTGGCTGAGAATGTATTTCGGGGTTGTGTTTTCAAAGTGGGTAGTAGTGAGATGGTAGCAGATTTAATTCCTCTTGCTATACATAATTTTGATGCAATACTTGGGATGGACTGGTTAGCTAATCACCATGCTATTGTAGACTGTTTTCAAAAGGAAGTTATATTCAGAAGACACAGAGAGCCTGATATTATTTTTTGTGGAGAGCGACGAATTCTTCCATCATGTGTTATATCTGCTATGACAGCTAAACGGTTGCTCAGAAAATGATGTTCAGCTTATTTGGCACATGTTATTGATACCAGAGTCAATGGGGTTACATTAGAAGATATTCCAGTGGTAAGAGATTTTTCAGATGTATTTTCTGAAGATCTTTCAGGCTTACCGCCAGATAGAGAGATTGATTTTGGTATTGATTTGGTTCCAAACATAACTCCTATCTCCAAAGCACCATACAGAATGGCCCCCTCAGAGTTAAAAGAATTAAAGACTCAGTTACAAGAATTGGTAGATAAGGGTTTCATCAGACCTAGTGTATCACCATGGGGAGCACCAGTATTGTTTGTTAAAAAGAAGGATGGAACTTTGAGGCTATGCATTGATTATCGGGAGCTTAATAAAGTCACTATACGCAACAAGTATCCACTCCCTCGCATTGATGATTTATTTGATCAGTTACAAGGTGCAAAGATTTTCTCAAAGATCGATCTACGATCAGGGTATCATCAGTTAAAGATCAGAGATACTGATGTGGCTAAGACTGCTTTCAGAACTCGATATGGGCATTATGAGTTTTTAGTAATGCCATTTGGGTTAACTAATGCTCCAGCTGCATTCATGGACCTTATGAATAGGGTATTTCGTCCCTATCTTGATCGATTTGTTATAGTTTTTATTGATGATATTCTTGTGTATTCACGGAGTACAGAGGAGCATGTAGAGCATTTGAAGATAGTGCTACAGATTTTGAGAAATAAACAGTTATATGCCAAGTTCAGCAAATGTCAGTTTTGGCTAGATAAAGTTGTATTTCTGGGCCATGTGATCTCAGCAGATGGAATTTATGTGGATCCTCAGAAAATTGAAGCTGTAGTAAATTGGGAGCGACCAGCCAGTGTGACAGAAATTAGAAGTTTTCTCGGTCTAGCAGGTTATTATCGAAGATTTGTTAAAGACTTTTCTAAGATTACTGCACCGCTTACAAAGTTGACCAAAAAAAATGTAAAGTTTGTGTGGACTGATGAATGTGAAGATAGCTTCCAAGAGCTTAAAAAGAGATTGACTTCAACTCATGTTCTCACTCTTCCATCTGGCATTGAAGGATTTATAATTTACAGTGATGCTTCTAGACAAGGATTAGGTTGTGTATTGATGCAGCATGGTAAGGTGATAACATATGCTTCTAGGCAGCTTAAAAAGCATAAGTTGAATTATCCAACCCATGATTTAGAATTGGCAGCAGTAGTATTTGCCTTGAAGATTTGGAGACATTATCTATATGGTGTTACATGTCAAATCTTTACTGATCACAAAAGTTTAAAGTATTTGTTCACACAGAAAGATTTGAATCTGAGACAACGAAGATGGTTAGAGTTAATAAAAGATTATGACTGTACGATTGACTATCATCCAGGTAAGGCGAATGTGGTAGCAGATGCACTCAGCAGGAAGTCTTCTAGCTCTATTGCTTATTTGAGAGTGTCTTATCTTCCATTGTTAGTTGAATTAAGATCTATGGGGGTTGAATTATCTGTAGCCAAATCTGGAGTCCTTCTAGCACATTTTCAAGTTAGGCCTATCATGATTGATCAGATTCGAGAGATGCAAGATCAGGATCCTAATTTAGTTAAACTTAAGCAAGAAGTAAAGAATGGAATGCGAACTGATTTAACGTTGAAAGCTGATGGGACATTAGTTATGGGTAATAGGCTTTGTGTTCCGAATAACTCAGAGTTAAAGAAGCAGATTTTAGAAGAGGCTCATAGCTCAGCTTATGCTATGTATCCTGGTAGCACTAAAATGTATCGTACTCTGAGAGAACATTACTGGTGGCAAGGTATGAAAAGAGAGATTGCAGAGTTTGTATCTCACTGCCTGATTTGTCAGCAAGTTAAGGCAGAACATCAGAGGCCAGCAGGATTATCTCAACTACTTCCAGTTCCTGAATGGAAGTGGGAACATATCACCATGGACTTTGTTGTTGGGCTTCCTCGTACTCAAAGGGGTCATGATAGTGTTTGGGTAATTGTTGATCGACTCACAAAGTCTGTTCATTTTCTGCCTTATAAGATTTCATACTCATTAGATAGGCTAGCTCATTTGTATGTGAGTGAGATTGTACGGTTACATGGGCTCCAGTGTCCATTGTATCAGATAGAGACTCTCGATTCACTTCTAGATTCTGGCATAGCTTACAGAAGGCCTTAGGCATTAAGCTAAACTTTAGTACAGCTTTTCATCCTCAGACAGATGGGCAGTCGGAGAAAACTATACAGATTTTAGAGGATATGCTCAGAGCTTGTATGTTGCAGCTTAAGGGTAATTGGGATGATTATTTACCATTGATGGAGTTTGCATATAATAATAGTTATCAGTCTAGCATTCAGATGGCACCGTATGAGGCGTTATACGGAAGAAAATGCAGAACTCCGATTTGTTGGGATGAAGTTGTTGAAAGAAAATTGTTGGGTCCAGAGATTATTCAAGCCACTAGTGAGAAGATCAGTATTATCAGAGATAGACTCAAGGCAGCTCAAGACAGACAGAAGAGTTATGCAGATAAATGCCGTAGACAGCTAGAGTTTGCAGTAGGAGACAGAGTCTTTTTACGGATCTCACCATGGAAGGGTGTGCTTCGTTTTGGGAAACAAGGAAAACTAAGTCCTAGATATATTGGGCCATATGAGATTCTAGAAAGGGTTGGTGTGGTTGCGTACCGCTTAGCATTACCACCTGAGTTGTCACGCATTCATGATGTGTTTCATGTTTCTATGTTGCGGAAGTATATACCTGACCCTTCTCACATTCTAGATACTCAGCCAGTTCAGTTGAGGACAGACTTGACTTATGACGAGGAACCTATTCAGATAGTGGATTATCGCCAGCAAGTACTACGTAATAAGACTATACCGCTAATTAAAGTCCTATGGAGGAATCATGCAGTGGAAGAGGCTACATGGGAGCGAGAGGATCAGATGAGAGTTCAGTATCCTCATTTGTTTCAGAGAGGTATACGAATTTCGAGGACGAAATTTTTATAAGGGGGGAGGAATTGTAACACACGTGTAGTATATATATAAATCTTGGTGGCAGGAAAAAAAAAAGAGAGAGAAGAAATGAAGCGGTGGCCGTTTTTATATATATATATATTTTTTTTGTTTTGCTTTCTTCATTTAAGAAGAAAAGCAATTGAAATAGAAGAAGAAAGGAAGCAGAGCCGAACAGAAGAGAGAAAGAAAGAAAGAAGAAAAATCAAAAGAAAGAAAAGAAAAGAAAGAAGAAGAAAAGAAAGGGAAAGGAAGAGACGGGAAGGAAAAAGAGAAAGAAAAAAAAAAGAAGGAAAAGAAAAGAAAAAGAAAGAAAATAGGAAATTTTAAGAAATTAGTTGGGTAGTCAGAATTATACCCAGTGGTTTAGCGGGTAATAGTTTTACGATATTAGAATATTTAGATTTTAATATTTATAATACATATCGATACTAATGATGTATTTTTACACCCTATGATATAGGAGGTGTGCCGATAGCGGGTAGATCTTAGAATCCAGACCCAGCTCAGGATTAGCGCACTTTTGTGAGTGGATAACTATATATATTTTATATGTTTTCAATACAACCAATTATGATTTAATTGCGCGTTATTAGATTTAATTATGATTTATTTTAGACAGAAAAATATTTATACTATTTAGTATATTTAGAAATGTTTTAGAATTTATTATAGTACAGTTTATAATTATGTTTAATACAGAAATAATTATTTCAGAATAATTATGGTCACAATATTATATTGTAGTAGTTTTTGAACCACCATATGCGTACCCTCCCCTTTAATGTAGTTGCTCTGCGCATGCGTTAGACCAGTTTAGTTTGCTCTGCCCAAGCGATGCAGCATTCTGCCGGGTTAGACCAGCTTAGATCCCCCGCTCTGCCTGTGCGTGAGTTACTCCGCCAGGTTAGACCAGATTTTCCCCGGGTATAAGTTTGGTGTGGTTTTCAGTATATATATGTAGTACATGTTTCCAGAGTTATGTTATATATATTCAGCTTGATAATAGATTTTATGATAGTTTGCGCTTTCAGATTTTCAGATTCCAGTATTATGTCATGATTTTAATTTCAGCACAGATTTTATGACAGTTCATATTTCCAGTACAAGTTTATTGATTATTTTATCATACAGATTTATACGTGTACAATACATATAAAGTATATGATATTTTCAGATTATGTTCACTCACTGAGCCACAAGCTCACAATTTTTCCTATTTTTCCTATTTTTTTCAGGTTGTCACAGGAATTTGTGCAGTGTGATACAGTCATCACATTTTGAGGTTGGGCCAACGTGCATAGCTGCATAAGTGTCTCAGTCTGTGTATTTGTATATGTTTTGTATAATGGAGCACATGTGTATACTTTTTGTTGAGGCATGTAGCCTCATTGTATCATATGTATGAGTAAAGAGTATGTTAGTCACATGTCATCGCAGGATCTGCCTCGATTCTCGAGGAGGGCTCGGGTCGGGTCCTGTCACAACTATTAAGTGGTGAAAAATTTAAAATTACTCATTACAACTAATAATTACTTGACATATTATTTGTCACGCCCCAGACCCAAAAGATCCGACACACGACATCACTTACATTCATTCTTACTAATATTTTTAAGCACATTCATTTTAATTTCTTTCAGAATTATAGCAATTGAATTATGACTGGGACAATTAGTAAACTGGAGATACGCAGAGTTTTCTCAGAGATTAACACTCTACTACGTCACCAGTAGCAACTTTGTTACCGGGAGCCCAGAATATATCAATTGCAAATTCTTACTTAAAATCATCCAATAACCACGCTTTATGAAACTTAAACCAAATCCAATCCACACACAATAAAATAATACATAAGTATTTATTCAATAGGGACAAATCAAATATCATATCCTACGTGTCCTCAAATGAAATACTTAGCAACCTAACAACTTAGGGAACCCAAGGAACAGCAGAAGCCTTGCCAAATCCGCTAAGCACACATGTACCTTATTTACCTGAAATCACCATAAACTATAATGAGTATAAAACTCAGTAAGCATACTTGTCTTTCATATATCAAATACAAATACATATATATACACAATGCATATGTATGATATGTTGTGACCAATCAAAATCATAATCTTATCAAATCACATATCATGTAAGCGCTTACACATTCTTTCAAAACACATAATAGGAATACCATCACTCAACTACTACTTAGTAGGACTTACATATCACATATCACATAATGAGCCAAATGTCACTCGTAGGTGACATACCGTATGAGAGGAATAGTACAAGTGAGGTCTTGAAATTACACATATATAATGCTCATGCCCGAAGGTAAAAGTCAAACCCTCACCTTGATCATCGGTGAGTCCTCTCACATGCACCAATACGCCACCACACAAATGTGATGACTCACACTTCCTTTAGGTACCAATAGGATCCTCCCTACATACGGAACACATAACATATACCAATCCCAAAGGAAAGGCCATACATAAAGGCTCCACAAATCACATAAAATGCCTACTAAGTTAACAGTGAGTTCAAGTACTTTCAAAACACAAAATATTTCTCATGGACATATTACACTTCAAAAGCTTTCTTTGTTAAACATATCTTATTTTAAAAGCTCACTTTCAAAAACACATGTATGTCATGTATGTCCATGCTCACATTTATAAATACATATCTTTACATTTTATATCAAAATATACTTTGACATAACATAAACATATTCTTAACCACATTTACAAAATCATACAAAACAATTACTACGTTTATTGTGATTTCAGTAAAAAGTCTAGTATACTTACCTCTTAACACTTTCAGCTACAAGGCTTAAATCTCCTTAACCTATCAATGGAGATCAATTCTTTCATAAGCCTCACAATTCACACAAAATACTTTAAATAGCTTACACAATTATACACAATGCATTTATCACATCAAATTGGTCTAAATACTTGGTTTCTCAAAACTTGTCATTCTGATCACTTACACTTAACAAATTTTCTAATACATCAAATGATGTTCAATTACTCCAAAATCAGAATATACCATTCTTGACTCATATATCCTTCTTATATATGAATATTATATCAAAATTCCTACACAATCCATTCCATACACACCATCAAATCCAAACTACTAACCTGATAGGATCAAGATACTTACTAAACAGTATTCAATCTCCTAATTTTATAAATTCATATACTAACTCAAAAATTGTAAAACTACCACAGAAATACTCTTGACACATATCCCAATCCATGATAAATATTTTACTTCAAAATAACTGCCAAAAGTATTTTAAAACTATTTTATTCTATAGCTTTAAAAATCTGTTAATCAAATACTGCAATGAGCTTATACACTTTAGAAAATCATAACACTTCAACCACATTGATCTAAATTCTTAATTCCGAGTATATCACATTAGACATATAAACTTATCATATTTCATAAATTCGTAATTTTTAAAGATCATTCAGTATGACAAAAATTATTTGTCACTGTATCATACTGTTCACACAGAAAATTTTCAGAATTTCAGGGTCATTTTGGTAAATTCACAACAAATTCAATTTCTGGAATTTTGAATCGATTCAAAGTCTCAGATGATCCTAAACATGTCTAATTTCATATACTCAAAATTCAAAACCAGAATCGGATTACAAAAATTTATAAAATTCCTAGATCAAGAGACTATCAAGCAGAAATTTCACAATTCATCATAATTTATCAAGCTATCTTATAGATCATCATCAATTCTCACAATATCATACGAAATACATATCAAATCCTCAATTATACATATTTTCAGAAATCAAAACTTAAATAAATTAACTTAATTAACAACAATAAATTGATAATTAGTTGTGATATACCTCTAAAGATCCAAAATTCCAATTTCTTCTTCTTCTTCTCTTTCTCTCTCCTCTATTTCTCTCTTCTCTCTCTTAAAATGGGTAGATCGACCAAAATGAGAGAATTAGGGTTTTTAAAAGTGTATTTTTATACTAAGTGGCTAATTTTTAGTATTTATAAATTTACCCATAAAACTTTCAAGGTATTACAATTTGGTCCCTAAAATAAATCTAAAGTCTTGCAATTAAACCCAATGCTAATTGTATGACTTTAACCTATACAAACACTACTAATAACAATATATAAATCAAGTATTGCTTACATATAAATAAAATACGTATATTTATATATATAAAAATATTTATTCTTACCGTTGTGGATACTGGTTACTATATCATTATTTGGAATATGTAACATATTCTAAATTCACTTATGTTTTATCATTTATTTATTAAGAGATTGGATAAATTGATGAATTAATTTAGATAAAATGAAAATAAAAAATTATTTTACTAAATAATAATATGTCGAGTAATTATTGAGTGATAAAATAGTATAAATTTTAAAATTATTTATTACACTTAATGATTACTTGACACATCATTACTTTGATATATATAACATTATTTAAATTTCACTTATGTTTATCATTTATTTATCAAGAGATTGGATAAATTGATGAATGAATTTAGACAAAAGGAAAATTAAAAATTGTTTACCAACTCTGGCTGTGAGAAACAAACAAAGCAAAAGACCTGCCACTGCCAATAAAAAGAACAGAGGTAGCAGCAAACACGCCGTCTGTGGGAATCGAACCCACGACCACGTGGTTAAAAGCCACGCGCTCTACCAGCTGAGCTAAGACGGCTGTATGACAAATGTTTGTATTCTTATTAAATGATCTATTTCTAACCCAGCCAATCACTATCTTTTTCTTTTCTATTGTAATTCGATCTTTTTTATACCATAATTCTCATCGCTACTTCTAAAAGAAAACTGGATATTTAGATATAATTACAACAAAAGATTATCCTATTTCTCTTCTTCCATTAGTCGAAAAAAGACGATGATTTGATGTTAACAAACGTCTTGTTTATACAAATACAATTACTAAACGCTTAAACTGTCCCAATATTTCTGAATTATGAGCTCCCTAGAGAGATGGTGAAGGACCCATTACCGATATGATATGACTGTTTGAAATCTTTCAAGCCCTCCTTTAATGAAATGTCGTAGAGACTAACTAAAGACATTGTGATCTTAATTTCACAATCGGATATGAACAAGCATGCTTATTAATTTATTCGCCTAGGATCTAGCTTTCCACAAAAGTTCAGGAATCTATAGCTGAACAATTGAGGGAGCCTTTTCGGAAAAATAATTATATTTGATTTGACAAGTAACATAAACTCTTTCAATAGGGGAATATAGATATTTTAACGAGCAACTTTTAATATCATTTGTTAAAATTGAGATAAATCCTTTTTCATATAAAAATATATAATCAACCACAAGTGATTTATCTACATAAACGTGGTCTTGTACAGTCTACTTCAAAAAAATGGTTTTTGTCTAAGTATTTTTAGTATAATTCTTAATAAGCATTATGTTATGTTACCATTAGAATCCCCAACATTATGGCTTGTTACTATTACAATCTAAGGCAGGATTATTGCTAAACTATGTACTTTGGCATATAGCTAACTAAAAGTAAATTAACACAGCATTGAAGGAAAAATCTAGTGCTTTAAAAATGATAATCTAAGAAAATCAAGTCAAATGAACTTAATTATTATATCTATTGAGCGTTTTAACTAACAATGCTTCTTACTTTTAGAAATAATTAAAAAAAAACCAATAAAATTAATAGTAATATTATGGATTTAGGGTTTCTTGGAATTACATCAGTTTAACTTTTCTTTTTTCTTCCAATTGACAATAACAACATCTAGCTAGGTTTACATATATATACATACATAGACTCCTCTCTAGAGTGTTTGCAAAAGATCACTGTGATCCTGTCACTCATAATTTGCTTTAGAATTCACCTGTTGCACTCAAAAATCAAAATCTATCCATACTTTACGGCTTACACACTCTCTATTCTCTTTCTCTTTGAAAAAATGTCCGGGGTTTGGATCTTTGACAAGAATGGCGTGGCTCGTTTGATATCAAACCCAACAAAGGAATCATTCGAGCAAAAAGAGCCACCCCAGCCAGGAACAGCTACAGCACCGGGGGCTCGCCCCAGGGTCCTCGTCTACCTCCCAGCCAACCAGGTCATCCGCTCCTACACTGACCTCGAGCAACGACTCACTGAACTCGGCTGGTCTCGCTACCACAACTCTGATCAACCCAACTTTCTGCAATTCCACAAGTCCGAGCACTCGGCTCATCTCATATCTCTGCCCATAAATTTCGCCAACTTCAAGTCTCTCCATATGTACGACATTGTCGTGAAGAACCGCTCTTTCTTTGAAGTACGTGAGATTATCCCGCAGCAGAAAACAGATACTAGTCAAAAATAAGTCAAGCCGTGAAGGAATTCTATAAGCTATAACTTGCTGCCAAGAAAAATAGCAAGAAATTAAATTAAAAAAGTAGCAGTCCTTGGCAGTTTTCATATCATATCATATATATATATATATAGGTTTTATTGGCTAATTAGTTGCACTATATATATAGGTTTTGTTGGCTAATTAGTTGCACTGATTTGGTGTGCTTTTGGTTTCGTAACAAAAAATTTGTCCAAGTTATTACGTGCTTAATTAATATGTATGAGACGTTTGAAGCATCAAGTTTGGTTTTAATGTTCTTAATTTATTGTTCTTGATCTTTCTGTTGGGTTGCTTGGCTTGCTATATATGTTAATTTTTCTCGTTTATTCCGGCGGTGCTTCCTTTTTCTCGTCGTCCGAGTGGCATGAAATTTTTTATTACTCTGTCGTTATGGGTAATTCTCTTATTCTGCATGCATGCTTGTGCGTACGGTTTAAGATGAACGTCGCTAATCTGCTGACCATACCTCTGGTAATCATATTTCTTCCTGCATCTCACCAGCAGTATATAACTATGAATCAAAATGATTAGAAAATTTATATTCATGAACCTCAAAACCATAGATATAATGTTAATAAAACTCTGTCTCTCACCTATTATGGAAAATATATCTAGTTTCCTTCATGATATCTCAATTGAAAACTTTTATAATACGTAATATAAATTTTATCTCGTATAAGGAATTATGTTGTACGTAAGATTTTGTTAGGACATCAGTTAGGTTTTTCAAGTTGATACCACTCATGTATCAAACTCACTTATAACATTGATACTATTAGTTGGGGGTTTTTATATGCCATAATACTTTTATGATTAGTATTTAGCATTATAAAATTATTTAAGTCTTTTACGAAAGATTTCACTCACAAATAACTAAAAATATAAAAGCTCACATACAATAGAGATAAAGAAACAATCACCATAAGACATAAAATATATACGATTCAGTAATAAACGCCTACATTTACGGCAGATTAAAGATCTAACTTCTTTAATTACCTGTTTACAAAAAACTTTAGGTAATAAAGACTTACCAAATCAGTAAAATCTTACAATAAGAGATTAATTAAAGAATACAACGAATAGCTAAAGCTCTTTCTTAAATGATTTATCATTACTCTCTTGTGCACTCAGCACTCAAGTAATCATATAGTAGCACTCTCTTATGCACTCAGTACTCTATTGCCTACCTAGCTCTCTATTCTTTCTTATATTTATATCTTTGATGATTAATTATTCTATGAGGTTACATGGCTTTATAATGCTTTAAAACCTCCTTAAAAATCATATTTATAGTTGGAATAAGAGTTCACATATTTATGGAGTTTAAAACTGACTCAAACTAATTAAAATGGCTTAAAATAAGAAATTGCAAAAATTGGGCGTCGCGACGCTGTTACGATCCTGCACTGGCTTCGCGAAGCTACATTTTCAGCATCGTGGCACTCACACCTAGAAAATGTCTCTACTTGTATTTTTGTGTTCTTCCTTACTTCTGGTTCTCCGTTTCTGTCCCTTTCTCATATGTGCAACACATACTTATCTTTATGTTGACTCTTTATTGGTTTTTATTATGGATATCAAGTTATACTCTTCAGTTTGACACCTCTATGACATCAATTAAGCTACAACATTGATACCCTTTTGACTCTATACGCAGTAGAAATCATAACTCACACTATAAGTAAGAACACATACAATCAACAGATCAATAAAGATAAAGAAAACAAACCAATCAATAAGACACAAAATATAAGTGGTTCGGCCCATAAATGTTTATGTCCACAGAGGATCCATAATCTAGCTTCTTTAACTAATATAGATCACTAGGTATTTTCTTACATCATTAATGATCCCACAATATCCATAGTATCTTCCATAGATCACTCTAGTATCTCTCAAAGAGATCTTTAAGTATTTACCCTTGAATTCTCCAAGACCTCTTAGTATCTCCTCATAAGAGATTTCTACTAGAAATACAAAAATAGTCCGAACATCTAAGCCAAAAGGATTTATGGTGCTTCTTTTATTCACTTAAGAACCAAAAGAAAACACTCATTAAATATTACACCCTAATATGTACCACGCACTTAGTGCCTACCTAAATCTTCTATTCTTTCTTATGGTTTACATCTTAAAATTTTATATGCTTGTCTTTCTCTTATATTTAGAATGGTTTATATAGTGAGTAAAACACTTTTAAAAATTCTAAATCTAAATGAAAAAAGGGTCATTACTTGTAGGAGTCCTAATCTCACTTAAAAAAGTCAGTTGAGACAAAATAGAAAATACCTTAAGTTGTTGCGTGAAATAATACCTGTCGTGAACAGTACTAGTGCGTGTGAACAGTATCGCTGCGTGAATAGTATCCATTCTTTTGGTTTTCTATTTTGCTCCTCCCTTGTATACCCAATGCGTACTTGACTTTATAATAACTCTTTTTTGTATTCTTCAAAATTTTTTCTTATACATTATTGTTGAATCACGAAATTTCAATAATTTTTAATTCAAAATCATATTTAAACACAATTTTAAATCACTGATTCCAACAAATTTTATACAAACTTATTACTTTTGACTTCTAAATACAGATTATATATAATATGTAGAGTTTTACCCCTTTCAAAGAGAGCTTAACTCTTAATTTTGACCAAAAAAGAAGAAGAAGAAGAAGAAGAAGAAGAGGAGTATGATCAAACATATGATTGTCAAATAGCATTAAGCATATATTTTAATCAAAATCAGTTTGTCAATGTTCATCAAATACATACACTGATTGCTTAGTGGATACTAAATTCTGATTACCAATGCAGATTTTAAGGAATCAATAGTTTTAAGAGTTAAAACTACAGAGTCTTCGGATTCTTGTTTTAAATGCTGAGATACTATACGCTGTCTGTTTGTGCATGTTTTTCTACAGAGTTTTGCTTTCCCGACCCAATTGCATCGATCAGTGGCGTTTCTGTGATAGGAGAGGTTTATGCTTTTGAATTTGAAGGAGTGGTCTTCGTTTCTTTTTTAATGTCAGCTTAAAGAGAGTATAAATAGTTGTAAAAGCTGAAGTTTTGATGCACAGACTGTTATGTTACAAGAAGTCCCGTGCTTGTACCATGAACCTCCCATATCAGATCATTATCGGGCTCTGAAGTCTAAACCCATAGGTTTCAGAGGAAAAATCATCATGGTCTTAATTCCAGAAGTACCTGAACATCTTGAAAATTCACTGGCCAAACAAGTTTTAATGTCATGGACTCAATTATGAAACCTCTTACAGGTATAAAGTATATAGTTCTGATTGCCTGTGAAACTAACGAAGTCAAGAAGATCTACTTGATGATCAATATTATGTGATCAATAAATGCATTTACACGAAAAATATCATGGATAGAGAAGATCAAAATATAGTTTATAATCTTGGAGTACACAATAGTTGTTATTTGATTAGGTTAATTGCAATAATTTGTATGATATTTATGACATATATGTAACTGTTTTTTTTTTTAAATGAGTGGCATCTATGTATAAGTGAAACAGAAAAAATAGAACAAACTACAGTTTATGCTTTGCAAAGCATATATATATATATATATATATATGTATGTATGCGCTCTCCCTTGATTGATTGCTTCCAGGGCATGGTCGTAGTTGCATGACAACGAGGAACTTGGCATGCACATTGGAAATAGTAATGGGAAAATTGTAGCCAAATATCAATAGATTGTAACGTGATAAAGCAAACTGAATGATTCCCATCTGAATCAGGTATGTTAAAAGCTTTGAGGTCAACTGGAAAAAGCGAAGATGCTGCTGCTTCTGCTGCAACGTCGTACAGACAATTAAACCCCTCAATCAAACCTTGACGTACACTACATATGAGTAATGAGTATGATGATCCCATTGCCAATTCATCTGCAGACTATATATCCTATTCTATAATTTGATGGTTTTTGCTTCTTTGTGACTCTTGTTCAACTCATTTTCAATTTCTCATTGGGTCTCTCTCATGAACTTCCAAGGAGTTAAGACCAAATCATACTTTGATCACATGCTTGTTTCCGGTGGACAAAACTGAACAGCAAACGATTTATCTAAAAACAAACACCTTGTAATATTTTCTTTAATAAAAAAGGTACTTGATCCAACTTGTAAGTTTAGGTATTAGAGTATGTAAATGTTGACAATTTGCTGAGTATTAAGTGCAGAAGGTTGTAGGAGCTGTGGAAAATGAAAGGGAATTAAAGCTGTTGCAAGTTGCTGTGTTAGATGTTGCAAGTCTGTTTTAACAGACTTTTCCGCAACAATTTTTGTTATGCAGATTTTTGTTTATTTAGCTAGATTCACGGATCTAATACCATTTGTACTTATTTCTAAGTCAAGACTTCTATATAAAGACTTGTAATTTTAATCTTGACGTATTGAATCAAATAAGAATCATTTCCAGCAAATTCATTTTCTTCTTCTCTGCTTTATTTTCTTCTATGCCAAACAACAATAGAATATTTTTACAGTATCAGAGCCATAGCTAATGCTAGCTCTTCAAACAAAAATTTAGCTTTTGCAAGTCCAAATATTAATTCAACTACACTTAATTCCTTTCCTTCTACTGTCCAGCTCACTAGATCGAATTATGTAGTATAGAAGTCTTAAGTTTTGACTGTCATAAGAGGAAACAAACTTGAAAGTTTTGTTGATGGAAGTAAATCCGCTCCAGATCAAATGATTAAAGTAGTAAACACAGATTGAACCATGTCTGTCATTGAAAATCCTGATTATGAGTCTTGGATGCGTCAAGATCAACTACTTTTAAGTTGGCTTTTCTTAACCACTCATGATCAATATTGTGTTTAGTCATTAGCAGTGTGACATTTAGAGAATTATGGATATCAATTCAGAGGCAATTTGGATCAGAATCAAAGGCTCGACCTATACAATTAAAAAGATATTTTTCAATGGTGAGTAAAGATATACAATGTCTAATTATTTTCTTATAAGTCAAAAACTTGGTTGATAAATTAACAACATAATGCCCAATAGAAGATGATGAGTTTATTGAATATTTGATTTTTGGTAGTAGTCCTGAATATGGCTCAGTTTTAGTATTGATAACAAGCATAATAGGATTAATGAGTTTAAATGAAGCATATTCTATGCTATTAATACAAGAGAGCAAAAAATTTACACAATTCTATAAATAATAGTGATAATCATAATTTTTTAGCTAACTACATGCAAAAGAACCAGAGATGAAGAGGTTATAATTCTCGTTTTAATGATAACAATGGATTCAGAGGTGGCTATACTGGAAATAATAATGATTTTGAAGGATTTGGAAGAGGATATCAATTTTCAGGTGGAAGGTTTGGTGGCAGAAATAGCAATGTTCTTAAGCTGATTTGTTAAATATGTGAAAAATAAGGTCATTTAACTTCAAAATATTATTATAGATATTACAAAGATTATGTGCCTAAAGAATAAGCTGGATATGGAGTTGTTGGAAGTCAAAACTATGGAAATCATGGTTCAAAAAGTTCAAATGGTATGATCAATTCAGGAGCAATGAGAACTACTTATATGGCAACACAATAAGAAGGGCTGCAGTGTTAAATAAAATCAAAAGATTTAGTTTAGTTTAAATTTATTTGTTTTAAAAATTACACTTTCTAATTTTTCAACTTATTAGGTTTATTTCTTTTTTCAGTTTTATTTTTTTTTATTTTGATTTATTTTTTTAAGTTTATTTTTTCTGTTTTGATTTATTCATACTAAATTTTTTTTTTTTTAGATTTACTTTTTTTTCTATTTTAATTTATTGTAAACTCTATAAATACCCAAGTATTCATTAATGAAAATACAATAAACAATGCAATATTTTTTCTTCTCTTTAAATCTCTACATTGTATCAGAGCCTTTAATGGGTTAATCTTTTGCCTCTACCAAATCGTTATATAACGGCCAAGTAAAATTGCTACGTGCGGCCAAGCAAAGGTTACTATACAGCAACCAAATAAGTTTGAGATCAATTATTTGTTTTTTTTCTTTTATTTAAAATTCTAAGTATTAGCTAATTTCTTAATACTATATTCAATTGTCCATCAATATGTCTCTTCTCTCCCATAAATAGTGCATATAAATAGTAACCATAAATATTACTCATGAACAGTGTGTATAAATAGTACCCTAAATAATTTGTGAACAGTGGCAGTGAACAATACCACTGCTTATTCTTCAAAATACGAAGGAACCCAACCAACCCTTTATTATCTTTAACACCAATAATTCTCTTTAAAAAATACTTTCTCTCTTCGCATTTATAGATTACTTCAGTTCTATTATGGGAATAAACTTTTATAAATTATTTCTCTCCCATTCTATTTTGTTCTAGGATTAAACTCTTATAAATTTTCTCTCTCCATTTCTATTATATCATAAGATTAAACTCTTATAAACCATTTCTCTCCCCTTCTTTTTTTCAAACGAGTCTTTTATTTTTCTACTTTATTTTAAAGATTAACTTCCTTCCATTCTTAAACAGGTCTTTTATTTTTTATTTTATTTTAAGAGTTAACTTCTTTCCATTCTCAAATGGATCTTTTATTTTATGTTTTATTTTAAGGGTTTTCCCATTCAATTCTCAAAAAGTTTCTTTTCATTTCTATTACTTCTTTCTTCTTTTAGTTTCAAAATTCTTCAAGCTAGTCTCTGACTTCCTTTCTATTTTAAGGGTTTACTGTTCAATAATTTCTTTAAGTTTTTGTTCAATAATTTCTTTTGGTTACTGTTCAATGAAGAAGAATCACTAATGATACAAAATTCTTTAATTTTTTTGGTTATTATTCAATAATTACTTCTGCGTTCAATGATTTCTGCTCTAAAAAAGATGCCTTCTTCTGCACACTCAATTTGTCATCCTGACGAGCAAGATTGGACTCTCCCATTGAGCCTTCTTCTCTTGATGAACAAGATTAGACTTTCCTTCTAGAGCTTTATCTTGCGATGGCATAATAAAAGAAATTAAAAGATTAAGTTTAATTTAAACTTATTTGTTTTAGGAATTACCCTTTTTATCTTCTCAACCTATTAGGTTTATTTTTTTTTTTAGGTTTATCTTTTTTCTATTTTGATTTATTCATATTGGGTTTATTTTTTCTGTTTTGGTTTATTCCTATTAAGTTTACCTTTTTTCTATTTTGGTTTATTGTAAACTCTATAAATACTCAAGCATTTATCAATGAGAATACAACAAGCAATACAATATTTTTCCTTCTCTCTAAATCTTTACATGCATATCAATTAGTGATAAGCCAGAGGAAAGTGAGGATGACATCAAGTCATCATGCCCCTTATACCCTGGGCGACACATGTGCTACAATGGCCAGGATAAAAGGTCATGATTCCGCGAGGGTGAGCTAACTCCAAAAATGGTATCTTAATTTTGGAGCTACACATCATTTGACCAATGATGAGAGTAATTTAAACAACAAAGCTAGTTTACATGTACATATCAACTTATTATTAGAAATGGCTTTGGTTTATAAATAAAAAAGCATTGGTATTGCCCAGTTTAAATGTAAAGCTGAGAATAACCTATTGCTTAAAGACTTATTATATGTGTCTGCAATCACTAAATAGTGTATCAAAACTTGTGAGTGACAATAATATTTATATTGAATTATTTTCTAATCTATATCTTGTTAAAGATAAGAGGTCAAGACTTATGTTGCTTAAAGGTGCTGCTTTGAAGGGTCTCTATGAACTCATACCTTGCACTTTATAAAAATAATCAACTTGTTATCAATCCGTTAACATAAAAACATTGTTTCATATCCATCCATCTTCCATGTTGTCATTTTGTACTCGGAATGCACATTGTAATCTAAATATGAATAAGTCTTGTGCAGCTAATTCAAATCTTTAATTCTTAAATAAATTAGGCTATGCATATTGTATAGCTTGTCACTTGTCATTTTCTAATCAAAATAAGTTTGATTATAAATAATGGCATAGAATGCTTGGTCATCCAAGTCCTTATACTCTCAAAAGTATAATGTATTCTTGTAATCTTACTTTTGATAGAAATGAGAAATATACGCCTAATTTTCGTGATTCTTGTCAACTTAAAAAAATGCATAGGCTTTACTTTCTTTATACTGAAATCAAGTTAAAATTTCCTCTAAATCTTCTTTATATTGATGTTTAGGGTACTTCTTCTATTGAAACCAAAGAAAATTTCAAGTATTATCTTAATATTATTTATGACTATACTAGATATACTTGGCTTTTCCCCATAAAAGTAAAATCTGAAGCTTTGAACATTTTTAGTTAGTTTAAAGCTCAAGTTAAGAAATAATTTGAGAAAGTCATTAAAATACTTCAATCAAGCTGAGGTGGTGAATTTAGATATTTTACTTAATTTCTTGAACAAAATGGGCATTCAATTTAGATGCTCTTGTCCACATACATACCATCAAAATGGAGTAGTTGATAAAAAGCATAGACATTGTCACGCCCCAAACGCAAAAGATCTGACACATAACATAACTTACATTCATTTAATAATGTGCACTCATAAATAATATTGCATAAAATTTTAAACTTTAATTCAACATAGGAATCCTTAACAAGTTGCTAGTAAGTTCAACACTAAAATCAACTCATAACCTCAAATATAAACATAAATATTTATTGACAATATTTAAACATTTATTTCAATTTTTCAGAATTATAACAATTAAATTATGACTGGGGCAATTAGTAAACCGGAGATACATAGAGTTTTCTCAGAGATTAACACTCAACTATGTCACTAGTAGCAACTTTGTTACCGGAAGCTCAGAATATATTTATTGCAAATTCTTACTTAAAATCAACTCATAACCACACTCAATAAAATAATACATAAGTATTTATTCAATAGGAACAAATCAAATATCTTAAACCACGTGTCCTCAAATGAAACACTCAACAACCTAGCAACTTAGGGAACCCAAGGGACAACAAAAGCCTTACCAAATTCGCTAAGTACACATATACTTTATTTACCTTAAATCACCATAAATTATAATGAGTATGAAACTTAGTAAGCATACTAGTTTTTTATATATCAAAATACAAATACATATATATACACAATGCATGTATATAATATGCTGTGATAAATCAAAATCATAATCTAATCAAATCACATGTCAAGTAAGCGCTTACACATTCTTTCAAAATATATAATAGGAATACCATTACTCAACTACTACTTAGTAGAATTTCTATATCACATATTAGATAATGAGTCAAATGTCACTCGTAGGTGACATACCGTATGAGAGGAATAGTATAAGTGAGATTTAAATTACACATATATAATGCTCATACCCGAAGGTAAGAGCCAAACCCTCACCCTGATCATTGGTGAGTCCTTTCACATGCACCAATATGCCACCACAGGAATGTGATGACTCAATCTTCCTTTAGGTACCAATAGGATCCTCCCTACATACGGAACACATAACATATACCAATCCCGAAGAAAAGACCACACATAAAGGCTCCACAAATCACATAAGGTGTCTACTAAGTAAATAGTGAGTTCAAGCATCCTCAAAACACAAAACGTATCTCATTGACATTTTTCACTTCAAAAGCTTTCTTTGTTAAACACATTTTATTTTGAAAGCTCACTTTCATAAACACATGTATGTCTATGTTCAATGTCAATGCTCACATTCATAAACATATGTCTTTCAC
The DNA here is from genome assembly GCA_946807835.1 of Ailanthus altissimus. Classification (NCBI taxonomy): domain Eukaryota; kingdom Viridiplantae; phylum Streptophyta; class Magnoliopsida; order Sapindales; family Simaroubaceae; genus Ailanthus; species Ailanthus altissimus. Next base: position 25,795,920 of record OX327701.1, on the reverse strand, counting down.
ATTTCATATCAAATATATTTTGGCATAATATGAACATATTTCTAAGCACATTTACAAAATCATACACAGACAATTACTATGCTTATTGTGGTTTCAGTAAAAGTCTAGTATACTTACCTCTTAGCACTTTCGGCTACAAGGCTTAATTCTCCTTAACCTATCAATGGAGATTAATCCTTTCATAAGCCTCAACATTCACACAAAATACTTTAAATAGCTTACAAAATTACACATATTGCACTTATTACATCGAATTAGTCTAATTACTTGATTTTTTAAAACTTGTTATTCTGACCACTTATATTTAACAAAATTTTCTTATACATCAAATGATGTCTAATTACTCCAAAATTAGAATATATCATTCTTGACTCATATATCCTTTTTATATATGAATATGATATCATAATTTTTACACAATCCATTCCATAAATACCATCAAATCCAAACTATTAACCTGACAGGATCAAGATATTTACTGAATAATATTCAATCTCTCAATTTTATAAAATCATATACTAACTCAAAAATTATAAAACTATCACAGAATTATGCTTGACACATATCTCAATTCATAATAAATATTTCACTTCAAAATCACTGCCAAAAATATTTTAAAACTATTTTATTCTATAGTTTTAAAAATCTGTTAATCAAATACTGCAATGAGCTGACACTATTTAGAAAATCATAACAATTTAACCACATTAATCTAAATTCTCAATTTTGAGTATATCATATTATACATATAAAATTATCATATTCCATAAATTTATACTTTTTGAAGATCATTCAGCAAATCAAAAATTATTTGTCACTGTATCATACTGTTAACACAAAAAATTTCTAAAATTTCAGGGTCATTTTGATAAATTCACTACAAATTCAATTTCTGAAATTTTCAATCGATTCAAAGTCTTAAATGATTCTAGACATGTCTAATTTCATATAATGAAAATTCAAAACCATAATCGAAGTAAAATAATTTATAAAATTTTTGGATCAAGAGACTATCAAGTAGAAATTCTGCAATTCATCATGATTTATCAAGCTATCTACATAAATCATCATCAATCCTCATAATATCTTACAAAATTCACATCAAATCCTCAATTGTACATATTTTCAAAAATCAAAACTTAAAGGAATTAACTAAATTAACGCCAAGAAATTAAGAAAATGTTATAATATACCTCTTAAAACTTAAATTCTAACTTTCTTCTTCTTCTCTTTCTCTCCCTTTTATTTCTCTCTTTTCTCACACTAAAAGAGGTGGCTCGACCAAAATGAGTGAATTAGGGTTTCAAATGTGTATTTTAATACTAAGAGGCTAAGTTTTAGTATTTATAAATTAACTCCTAAAACTTTTAAAGTATTACAATTCGCTCCCTAAAATAAATCTAAAGTCTTGCAAATAAATCAAATACTAATAGTAGGTCCTTAATCTATACAAACACTACTAATAACAATACATAAATCAAGTATCACCCACATACAAATAAAATATGTATATATATATATATTTATTCTTACCAGTTGTGGATAAGTGGTTACAACAGACATATTGTTGAAACTAATCTTACACTTCTGTCTCAAGGTTCCATGCCATTAAAGTTCTGTTGGGAAGCATTCTATACAGCCTCACATATAATTAATATATTACCAACCACTGTCCTAAACAATAAATCACTATTTGAAATGATTTTTTTATCACAAACCAAATAACTCAAAACTTTTGGCTGTGCTTGTTTCCCTTTTCTTAGACTCTATCATCAACACAAGCTAAATTTTCATTATGAAAGGTATGTTTTTATTGCTTATAGTCCAATATATAAGAGATATAAATGCTTGTTTTCATCTAGTAAATTATATATTGCCAAACATGTAACATTTAATAAGTAGTTTTCCATATATTGACGTTTTCAAAACATCAAAATGTTTATCAACTCAGTTTATTTCATTGACAAATATTCTAGCTCAAGTAAGTGATTCTTTCTTCTTTTATCAATTTCTCAGCTTAAAAATTCAAAACAAATGAGTGGTCCTTCAACAACAATATGTCCCATAACAACAGTGAATTTTGATTTTGTATCAAATTTACAAAACCATACCACATTCTATCAATCTCATCACTCTAATGATACTTTACTTTCTTATCAATATCATCAATAAAACACAACTCATATACCTTCCTCTACACAATGATAGTTCATCAGCATAACACCAAGAACAAGTTACATCTATACCAGGAAAGATTATTTCTCAACATCCCATGCAAACTAGGTCAAAATCTGAGATTTATAAGCTAAAAGCTTATTTTAATAAGGGAAATGTTCAAAATTCTGTTGTCTTTGAACATTTATTGGTATCTAAGGCTTTAAAAGATAGAAAATAGAAATTGGCAATGGAAGATGAGTTTTCTACACTTTTAAGAAATGACATATGGACTTTTGTACCTAAAACAAAAGCAATAAAGCTTTTTGACAAAGAGTTAAATATAATTCAGATGGTTCAATTTCTAAATACAAAGTAAGATTAGTTATTAAAAGTTTCTTACAAACACCTGGAATAGACTACTTCAAAACGTTTAGTCCAATCATTAATGTCACTACATTAGGAGTAGTTCTAACCTTAGTTGTCATGCATCATCGGCTTATTAGACAAATTGATGTCAATAATTCATTTTTGAATAGAGATTTAATTGAGTATGAGACAACCATAGGATTTTGTTGATTCTACACACCCAACTTATGTTTCTAAGCTTAACAAAGCTCTTTATGGGTTGAAATTGTTAGGGTCGGTACTTACGTGTCATCCCTGAATGTACATATACTTGTGTATTTATACAAGTGTACATTCCCATTAAATCGTTAATACCAAATTATATGGTATTATGCATGTAACATTACAGACATTGTAGATCTAAAGGAGTTCGGATCAGATCTAAAGGGTTTAGATAAAGGCTCATAGTTAGCCATGCTGAGACGTATAATTGTTAAATGTTAGCACAGTTAAGTGTTAACTAGTTATAATACTCAGCAGATCCAAGAGTTAGAGCCTTGTCTGTAATAAGACATAGACCTGAAAATATACTAGTAACTGTATAGTTGCAAGAGTTACAATCGGGTGTCAGGAAATACATGTTGCGCAAGTATGTTCTCGAATAATAGTCCCTGATCTATTTCTACCGATACGGGTCTATCGATGGATACCTTTATATATAGATCAGCATATGTCGTATCTGTCGGGTATAGATGGTCATTTCTGACCGACCATGAGCTTGGAGCTCGTATTGATATATGGGTATCCACTTAAGACTGGATATGGGACAGACTCACAAGGGCCTCCGATAGACATTTAATGTAAGCGGTCAACGGAGGGTCCTCTCGAGTTGAGTAGTATACGTGGTCCTTTAACCTGAGTGCCACGGTGAGCTTGTAAGTGATCCATCATACTTTGGTTCCACACATGTCACAGACCTTTCATGGTGTGACCGCTGGGTGTCGCTGGGTATCTTCCGATGCTTATGGAGTCTGGTGCGTACAGATATGGTATCCGTCAGCTCCTATATGGAGTTTGATATCCATATGCTTCGAGACTGTATCTTAGAAAGTCTTGTGGCCACAAGCAATGATCCGGGAAAGAGTTCCGACAGGGTGGAACAATATGGCAAAGGAGTTTGCGCATATTGTTCATTGAGATACAAGTCTGGAGATAGGAAATGGATGAGCACATGGGGATTTGACGGTGATAACTATATCCCCGCACATCCTGGATATCATGACAGAAGAACTATACGTATGCGTTGTAACCTCAGCTTGTATGGTTCAACGTGCTGATTTGTATATCCGTGACGTGTGCGTGGGGCATTGCTCACGGACTCATGGAATAGTTTCATTTGACGAATCGGGCGTAGAACCTAGGGAGTCCCACGATATGGAGTGTACTCGTTGTGTACTAGGGCAGCGTGCCAGATTAAATTATTTGATCCAGCAATATTCAGCTATTCTACGGGAATACGTGCGTATCTGTATTTAAGTGTTAAATATAATAATTAGTTAATAATTATTATTTACTAATTGTATTATGACACGTAGCGTATTGTGGACCCTCAGTTGAGTTTATCCAAATGTGGGATTTAGTGGGACCCACTAGATGGTGAACTTGGTAACTATTCATGAGGGACAAAATGGTCATTTCTTAATTTAATTATTTAATAGTTAAATAATCAAAATATATTTCCTTTTATATTATATAATATATATTATTATATATATTATATTATATTATATTTATATATATAAAGAAGAAAAGAAAGAAAAGAAGAGAAGCAAGAATTGGCCATTCGGCCAAGAGAGGGAAAGGAGAAATGGAGAAGAAAGAAAAGAGAAAAAAGGAAGAAAGGAAAAAGAAAAGAAAATAAAAAGGGAAAGAGAAAAAATGAAATTGTTTTATTTTTTCTTTGCTTCTAATTGGAGTAATTATGAATTGCTCTAAGTTCTCCATTTCTTATCCTTTTGGAGAAAATGATGTAAATTCACTCTCGACTATTTTGGGGATTAAGAGTTAATCCTAGGCTGAATATGGAGCTGCTGTTCTAACTCACCAAGTCCACCGAATTAGTGACTAGAACTGCACGTGAGTTGGTCTCCATGCGAACTCCAAAAAAAATACGTGTATAACGTTACACGTTTGGTGAGTTCTCTAATCTTATTAATATATTAATGTGATTAATATATTTATTTATTGTGTTTATTACAAAATTTATATTTTCGCTGCGTTAGGCAATAGACACAATTGCACATACATACACCCACGTACCTAGATCCTATTGCGCCAACAAAAATAAGTCCCAAGAACTTGGTATGATAAGCTTAAAATTGCTCTCTTGAAATGTGATTTTACAAAAGCTTAAAATTGCTCTCTTGAAATGTGATTTTACAAATTCTAAGTCAGATACTGCATTATTTATCAAGTGCTTAAATGGTAAACTAATTTTTGTTCTGGTTTATGTATATGATATTCTTGCATCAAGGCATGATTCCTCTTTGTTGGAAAATTTGTTCAATATTTGAGCAACGCTATTGCATTTAAAAATGGGGTTTTGCAAATTTCAAGTCAAATACTTCATTATTTATCAAGTGCTTAAATGGCAAAGTGATTTTGATTATGGTTTATATAGATGATATTCTTGTAATAAAGCATGATTCCTCTTAGTTGGAAAATTTTATTCAATATCTGAACAGCACTTTTGCATTAAAACTTGGGTTACTTAAACTATTTTCTGGAAATTGAAGTAACATACACAAAAGTAGGCTTACATTTGTCACAAACCAAGTATATCAATGATATACTAAAGAAAGCAAATATGCTTAACTGTAAAGGTTGTGACAAATTAATAGCTGTTGGTCAGAAGCTACTTACACCTGATGTTTATTTATTTGAAGATCCATCTCTTTATAGAAGTATTGTGGGAGCATTATAGTATGATACATTAACTAGATCAGAGCTTTCTTTTTCTGTGCATAAATTGAGCCAATTCTTGTCTGCTCTAACAGTTCATCATTGGCATGTCTGTGAATGGGTGTTGAGGTATCTTAAAGCTACTTTTAGCTATGGAGTTGAATTTGTTGATATTGAAAATCATTAGTTAATTGGATTTGCAAATTCTGACCGGGGTAATGATCCAAATGACGGAAGTTCTATTGGTGGTTTCTGCATTTTCTTGGATGAAAATCTTGTTTCTTGGTCATTTAAGAAGTAAAATGTAATATCAAGTTCTAGTACAGAGTTTGAGTATAGAGCTTTAGCCATTGCTTGTACTGAAATGTTATGGCTTAGTTCTCTGCTTGCTTGATGAGTTGCATACGAGCTGTTCTAATATTTGGTGTGATAATTAGAGTGTACAATTCTTGGCACTTAATCCTATTTTTCATTCAAGAACTGAGCATATAGAATTAGATGTACATTTTATTTGAGAGAAAGTTGCTAATAATCAAATAAAAGTCAGATATGTTCCCAGTTCATATCAAACATATGATATTCTTACTAAACCTCTTCCATTTTCCAATTTTCGTTTCCATCGATCCAAGCTCAAGATTTTGCCTCACCCTTGAACTTGATGTGGGATATTAGAGTATGTAAATGATGATAATTTGCCGAGTATTAAGTGCAGAAGGTTGCAGGAGCTGTGGAAAATGAAAGGGAATTAAAGCTATTGCAAGTTGCTGTTAGCTGTTGAAAGTCTGTTATAGCAGACTCTCCGCCAAAATGTTTGCTAAGTAGATTTTTGTTTATTTAGCTAGATTCATGGATCTAATACCATCTGTACTTATTTTTGAATCAAGACTACTATATAAAGACTTGTAATTGTAATCTTGATGTATTGAATGAAATAAGAATCGTTTCCAGTAAATTCAATTGTCTTCTGCTCTGCTTTATTTTCTTCTCCGCCAAACAACAGCAGAATCTGTTCATTAGGAGAGTTGGGAATTGGCTAAGAATTGGTTCGAGCAAGTTTAGCCTGTAAAGAAAATAATACTTTTATCATAATGTGCTGCTCATTAGTTATCATTTGTGAACAACCCTGCTGAGGGAGGTAACGCCCTTCTCCCTCGTGAGGTTATGTTGAAGCGAAGAACTCAAGATTCAGCCTAAAACTCTAACCTCCTTGCGCAGCAGAATAACCTGTCAATCAAGCAAAACCAACAAGAATTCAAAGCAGAAAACAAAAGAGCACAACACAATCTACGTGGTTCGGCTAATCGCCTACGTCCACGGTGGATCCAAGGATCCTAGCCTCTCTTATTATAACTCCCTAGAGATTTTACAAGGAAACACAATATGAAGAACCCTCAAAAGGACCTAAACGTTTAGTGAACCCTTGCTCTACCACGAACAATGATCACCCAAACAACGGTTCCACCCTAACGCACATAAGCACTTAGTGTCTACCCAGCTCTTCCCCTCTCTTAGATTCTCTCTCAATGCTTGATATGAAATCAAGGGTTTACAAGTGTTTATATAGAGTATATTTCGTGCCTATTAACCCTATTCCTTGTTAGAGTAAGAGTCCACTTGTTTTGGAAGTCCAAAACTTCCAAAACTTGAAATCCCGAATCAAAACGGACTTTTTCACGCATTCTGGCGCTGCGACGCTCGTCCTTGGACGCTGCAGCGCTGGACAGAATCACGCCCAACACTGCGGCGCTGGTTTTACTATCTTGGGCGTCGCGGCGCTTGACACGTCCAGAATATAGAAGTTATTCCCAAGTGCAGGATTGTCGAAGTAATAAATAATCCGATGAGAACGGGGTCGATCCACAGGGAAGTAGAATTAAAATTACAAATTATAAACACTTTAAAGATAATTAATGCAGTATAAGATGTTTGCAAATATTATTTCAATTAACCAATTCAAATAAAAAGCTAAGGTTACAGGGATTCACTCTTGGCATAAGAAGTAAGAATATATTTAACTTTTTATTTTTTTATAACTCAATTGGAATCCTCACACAAAGGAGGTTCCAACCGGAAAATATAGCAATTAAAGTTCATTATCATTTATATATTGATTAGTATTTATTTCTTTCAATTATTATACACCAAATCTTATAAATTGGTTCAAGTATTTATTATGCCAATCTTTATATTTGTCTACAATAAATTAAGACTCCCACTTTACAAGAAAGGTTATATAAACCAAATCTTGTAAATGGTTTCAAGAATTTATTATGCCAAGTATTAAGTTTGTCAATAATAAATCAAGAATCACCACTTTAGAAGAAATTATATTAATTCTACAAACAAAATAAGTACATCATATATAAATTTGCATAACTTAAAAATGAAGCATTAAATTCATGAATAAATATTAAACATATCTTATTACCTTGCCAAGAGCTTCACCCTTTCACCTTAGCTTAAACAAAATTATTTGGACATAATAAAACTAAATGAAAAGAAAAGAAATGGAAGAAGAAATAATATGACTTAATAGTAAACAAGAGAAATAATAGTACAAGGAAATGGATACAAAGGAAAAGTATTTTGAACTAAATTCTAACTTTCTAATTACATTCTTTAGACATAAACAAGCCACCTATTTATAGAAAACATGGATAAATCGAGACAAATTTGGAGGGAACCACTTGGTTGATGAAAGTCAAGAATGGTGGCAAAATAATTTGCATTCATTATCACTTGGGCACCCACTTGATTATCCAATTTGGAATTGATGTGATCCGAATTAGCTGTCACTCAAAACATAAAAGTTGTAGATAAGTCTCTTATCTTTCAAAATTGAGTGATCTCATACGTATTAGATACGTATTTCTATAGTTATGGTCCAAATACTGATAACTGTTCAAACTGGGCCTGCAGATCAATTCTGTTCTAGGCCAATTTTCACCCTCTAAACACTCGAATTTCCAATGCTTTGTGAAATACAATATGTTAGCCCATTGAATCAGATCTGCACAGGATTAAGAATCACCTCAATTGGATCTTTAGGTAGAAAGTTATACCCATTTTATCGAACCTGCCACAAAACAGTTATAAGATAATTAAGTACAATATTGTAAACATACTTAAGTTAAGAAAATTAAATACACTAGTAATACAAAACAATCATGTAAAACTCTTATTAAATGTGTAATTTCAAGTGTTCATCAGCGCTGAGCCTTGTAGCTATCCACGTTTTCTTGCTCCCTTCACGTCTTTAAGTCCCGTTTCGCTTCCCCCTTCGTGTCCCACACATCCTAGACTTCTCCATACGTATCCCACACGTTCTAGACTTCTTGTAACTCTTCACTTTGGTATTCATCTCAATTCTTGGCCAACCAAGATTGTTGAATCACCAATTTTCCAACAAACCCTTCCTTGATTCAAAATCTTCCAAATAAGAAGGCTTCAGGATCCGATCCACACCAATACTCTATCACCTAGAGTTGAGTCCAGTTAAGTCTCCACCAAGACTTAACTTTCCCCGGGCTAGTGACTTTGATCTCCAAAGGCATTCATGCACCTTGCATAGGGTATGGATGCGTTGCACTCCTTTTCGACTCTCATCACCTCGGTGAGCACGGTTTAGATGTCGCCTAGTGGTCTGCATTGCCCTAACGCCCCGCGTTGGGCCACTCATGGCCATCCCAGTAAGCACATAGAGCCCTCCATTGTGCTTCTCACCCTCAAACCCTATAGGTCCTTTCTCTACCCTCAGTTTTTCTTTTTTCGCTCTAACCGAATACCCTTCCTCATCAAGCTTACCTAGGGATATCAAGTTCCTCCTCAATTTAGGAACATGCCTCACACCATGTAATTCCCTAGTTTCTCCACCTTGCATCCCCAGCCTTATGTCACAAACTCTCATGATCTCACACGTCATGTCATTCCCCATTAGAGCTTTACCTCTCTTGACTTTATAGTTGGTAAACATCGATCTGTCGGGACACATATGGACGCTGCACCCCGAATCTAGTATCCATTTGCCAGCGTACTTTCCCCTTGAGGCTACCAATGTGTCTACAACTTCGGTATCTTCCTCAGTACCAATTGCAGCCCACCCTCTTAGCCTTTTAATTTTGGACAATCCTTCACAAAGTGTCCTTCCTTATTACAAAGGAAACACCTCTTGGATCTCCTCTTTGATTGGTTGCTCTTCCTTCCTTGTGCAAGCAAAACTGCTCCATTCTCGGACTCTGATCTCTTTGTCAATTCTTTTGAGTTCAATGATGCCTTGACATCATTCATCGTTAAAGACTCATTTCCATACAGCAACGTATCCACAAAACTTTCATAGCTCTTCGGCAACGAACTTAACAGGATAATGGTCTTATCTTCATCCTCAGTCTTGGTGCCCAGTTGCTCAAGATTTATGACGATCTTGTTAAACTCGTCAATGTGAGCTCTCAATGAAGTTCCCTCGTGCATTGTTAGCTGATGTAGTTTCTTTTTCACAAGAAGTCTATTTGCAAGAGACTTCTTCATGTACAATGCCTCGAGTCTTTTCCATAGCCCAAAAGCAGTTTCTTCATCACCAACTTCCCTTAATACTTCGTCGCTTAACGCCAAGAATAAGGTGCTGTGAGCCTTTTTCTGAATCGTGTCCTAATCTTTCTGCTCGGACTTTGAGGTTGTCGCCTCATCTCTAGTTGAGTAGCTGGCCTCCTCCAAAGCTGAGTCTAGCCCTTCCTTCACTAGTAGAGCCCTAACCTTCTTTCTCCAAAGATTGAAGTCATTCATCCCATTGAACTTCTCTATTTCTTGCTTGATTGTAGCCATGGTTTAAATACCCCAGATGTGTATTATCGAACCTCTAACTCTGATACCAGTTTGTTGAGGGAGGTAACGCCCTTCTCTCTCGTGAGGTTATGTTGAAGCGAAGAACCCAAGATTCAGCCTAGAACTCTAACCTCCTTGCGCAGCGGAATAACCTGTCAATCAAGCAAAACCAACAAGAATTCAAAGCAGAAAACAAAAGAGCACAACACAATCTACGTGGTTCGGCTAATCGCCTACGTCCACGGTGGATCCAAGGATCTTAGCCTCTCTTATTATAACTCCCTAGAGATTTTACAGGAAAACACAATATGAAGAACCCTCAAAAGGACCTAAACGTTTAGTGAACCCTTACTCTACCACAAACAATGATCACCCAAACAACGGTTCCACCCTAGCGCACACAAGCACATAGTGTTTACCTAGTTCTTCCCTTCTCTTAAAGTCTCTCTCAATGCTTGATATGAAATCAAGAGTTTACAAGTGTTTATATATAGTATATTTCGTGCCTATTAACCCTATTCTTTGTTGGAGTAAGAGTCCACTTGTTTTGGAAGTCCAAAACTTCCAAAACTCGAAATCCCGAATCAAAATGGACTTTTCCACGCGTTCTGGCGCTGCGGCGCTCGTCCTTGGGCGTTGGTTTTACTGTTCTGGGCGCCGCGGGGCTGAGCCATTGGCGCTGCGGCACTGAGCCCTGTAGCTATCTGCGTTTTCTTGCTCCCTTTGCGTCTTTGAGTCCCGTTTTACTTCTTCCTTCGTGTCCCACACGTCATAGACTTCTCCATACGTATCCCACACGTTCTAAACTTCTTATAACTCTTCACTTTGGTATTCATCTCAATTCTTGACCAATCAAAATTACTGAATCACTAATTTTTCAACAAACCCAAAACTCAGCTGTAACTTAGGTTGTATCGTTCAAATATACTGTTTTGTGCTCATGGAATTAAGCATTCACCCAATAAGTAAATGCAAAACAACATATATAAACTTTTATAACTAATTAATTTTTATAATAAAATACTCTAAGCTGACAAAAGAAAAAGACCTTTCCCATGATGAAGTTAATTCAACTAGTTTCACCATCAATATTTATAACAAAACCAACCATTTGAATCGAAACTTTTCTTTTCTTTTTTTTTCTTTCTTTTTAAAAAAAAAGAAGAAACAATGACTTTTGGTTTAGTAATAGAATTATAGAAAATTACACGTAAAGTCATATATGCTACGTATTAGTTAGCGATTGGTTTTTATTTTCTTGCCAGGTAACATTAACGTCCACAAATTAGTGAAAGATGATGAAATGAATTTTCTTTAATAAACTTTAAGGTGTTGAATTTTGGTTTCACTCATTAGTTCAGTGATATGACAAACCACATCCAAGTTGATGTTTATGAAATGATACGAGTTATGAGATCACGAGTCATAATACTTGGAATTGCATTCATATGAAACTGGTTTTTAGGAATGGTAAAATGTCTTGAACGACAGGTTTTATAGAGTCTATCTCGAATGAAATGGAGATAAGTAATTTTTGTAAAAATTAAGTGGGATATAAAAAAATTTATTTTTTAAATTATTAATAAGATGGGAATGTAATTAAGTCTTTCTGCTCCAAACTCTATTTTATACGAATATTTAAATGTAATTTTTAATATATAGATATATAGTTTATTAATTTTTTTATTTTATAATTCATATTTAACTAGGTTACTAAAAAAGATTTTAATAATATAATTTATGAATAAAAATTAAAAATATATTTTTTTTAAAAGATAAAATTTAGTATTAAATGCTTTTATTTTTTAGTTGAGCGTCAACCATTATTAATTTTATTCTATTAGATTCTCATTAAACTTGCTTAATTGTTCTTTTTGTCCTCTCATTAAACTTGCTCTCTTGTCTCTAGTAAAAAATTTAAAATTATAATAAAATTAATTTTAGTATATTTGAATCTATATTTAGTACAAGTAATAAATTTGTAAGTTCTTATTATAACAGATTACATCCAAAAGCATTAGAAGCTTTGATGTTTGCTCAATATTATATATGAAAAAATTAAAGGTATGATATAATTATTTATTATTTGTAAAAAAAAAATTAATTTTTTATTTTATTTGATTTTAACTAACTAGTTTTTATATGGTTTATTTTTATTATCTAATTTAGATTCAAATTCTTTTACAAAAATTCAATGTCACACATTTATTGGAGATACTAATAAAGGTAAACTTTAGTCTAATTTCTTGTAAATTTAATTATGTTAAACCATTTATTACATTATCTTAAATAAATTAATAAGAAGATAAAAGTAGTTTATTTATTTTTAAGAATAAAATCTCATCTCATAAATTTTAATGAACAAAGATGAAATAATTAATAAGAAAATCTATGATACTAGGCACTAGAATATTATTTATTTAAAATTTATTTATTATTCACATTATTTAAGGATACTATCATATTATTTTAATTTATTAATTTGATTCATTTTTATTATAATCTATATTAATTTTATAATATTAAAATTTGTGAATATAAATTAATATTTAATATTAATAAAAATAGAGAATGTAAAATGGAAAAATATTCTCCGGATAGGGATTCCTCATCCCTGCCACCCTAAATTTTCTAAAGGAAAGACTTTTTTACCTCCCCGAAACTGAGTTTTGCATTTATGAAGCATTAAAAGAAACGACGGGGCTATTTTATTTGTATCCTAAAAGAAAATATATTCTAAACACTCATATTTTAAGAAAAAATTTATATTATTAAATTAATTAAATATAATATCATCAATAATGCTACACATCTCAAATTTAAATTTTAAATAAAATATTAAGTAAATATTAAATAATTAATTTTTAAAATTATTCATTACACTATTTTTTTATTTAATAATTACTTGACATTTTATTTAAAATTTAATATATAATTAAAAAAATGTAACATTACTAATAATGTCATTTATCTTTTAAGGATAATTTAATATTGCTATCATCTCAAATGCTTTCGACTTGCCCATCAAAATTGAAGAAAGGCAAGCCATAGTCCTGAAACTCTATTTATTCCTTTGCAAGAGCAGCGGTTTATGAAAGAAAAACAAGAGACGGTGAACAAAATTATGAGATGGGTTTATGGAAGTAAACATAAGAAAATAAAAATATCACGACAGCAAACAAATCTATGATGAGTTGTTATTGTTTCTTCTTCTTCTTCATGATGGATTTTTTAGAATAAAATATATATTTTTAATTAAATAAGTGAGTAACGTGTCATCAATTAATAACTAAGTTATATAGTTATTAATTTTTTAATTTTTACTGACATAATAATTATATAACATTTTAACAATAAATACATTAGATACCGTATTAACTAAGATATAAAAATATGTATTCGTTCATGTAAATATAGTTTTATTATAAATAAATAAATATTTAAAATATTTTGAAGGTGCAAATTACCCCATTGATTCTAATTTCTACAACAAAATATTTTATATAATAAATGGTATGTTATTAGTCCCAAGGCCATAAGTGTAAATACATTCGATAGGCCAAGTCAATATAATGACGAGTAGATTGCACTATATGTCTTTCTTAAACTCATTTTATAAAAAAATACTCACTTTTAATGTGATATTTAGATGTATTATTAACACTTAATTATTGGACTGTTAATATAAGTATAATGTGATGTTTTAATTAAAAGAGTGTTTTTAGTGTATTGTGTTTTTTTTTAATTTAATTTAAAATTGATTGAAAAACACATATAACTTAAATTAAGTAAAAGAAAATGTATACATAAAAAAATAAAAAAAATCTAGATCTTCTCTTCAATCAAAAGAAAACATTGTGTGGCAACAACTATTAACTATTTTGAACTATTTAACAATACTATTTCACCAACACCAAAAATATTATATACGACACATTCATGAATCATAATGTTGGATGATTCTTATTTGTTGCCTTGTAACTTCAAGAAGTGGTAATTTCATGTATTGGGTGCATACATACGTAATTGTCTTAAAGAAATTATCATGCTCATTTCCCACCAACAAACAAAAATTTATAAACGTAAAAATCACTCAAGCTTCATACATAATCAATCAAAAGACACCAACATTTTGGGCATCTACTAGACAATGAGTGATATTAACAACATTCAACATTCCATCGCCTCTTCGAGAAATGCTTCCAAGAGCCTCAAACCATCAATCAATTTTGCATTCTATTTTTGATTAACAATAGGGTAGATTTTCGTTATCGTTATAGTTATAGCAAATACAAATAATATTATGAAAAATACAAACGTCCGCATAAACAAATTTTCATTAATTACCTCTAATAAAAAATGTTTATGGCTCAAAAAATTTGGTAAGGTGAAGGGTGAACCGATCACCAATGCATTGACTTGGTTGTTGATTGTCGAGCGAGAAGGGAAGAGAAGATATGCTTCATGTTTGCTTTTTAAATTATGTTATCATCTTCTTCCATTACGTGACAACAAACCGATAATTGTTGCTTGTGGAGTTGTCATTCCTCCCATTATCATTAGCAATTAATTGTTTTTAGTGAATCATAAGATATGATAATGAGTGTGTATCACAAGCCTCTAAAAATATAATGCCCTCATTGTTCACACGATTATTTGTAGCAACCTTCTTATTGTGTCTATTTCGCTCTAATTCTGCCGGCAGATCATTCTCTATTTTCCCTAGAGTATCTGCCTTGTTTTTTTAAATTAAAAAATAATAACTAAATAAAAAATTCAATAACATTGACCTTTTCTTATATTTTATTTTAAGTACAGTTGTAAAATAAATAAATATATATATATAAACAATTTGATTACTATAAAACAATTTTAATAACAATTACAAAAGCACCACCTAATCGAAGCATGAACCCTTTTCAAATGACTCTTATGTAATTCGAAGAAAACATGAATTTGACCAAAATTTTAAGAAAAAAGGGCCAAAGCTGACGAAATGGAATATTGGGGTAATAACCATATTTAGGTTACTTATTTTTTCATGCTTTTTTTTCAAATAAAGAGAGAGTTTATCTTTTTATATTAAATAGAGACTTAATTCCAATAAAAATGATTGAAATTGAAATATCCTTCAATACCAAGTCTTGAGAAAATATTGCATGACACTGCTTTCATCTAGTTTATTATAGTATTGTCCAATAAAATTTTACCACTTAAAAATGAAATTAACTAATTATAATTAAATTTAGGATAAATAAAAGAGAAAATTAACAATAGATAATAAATGGTCCTATAATGGCAACAAATCGATGGTCACACGCAACTCACAAGGGTTATTTTTATTTCTTCAACGCCCCAAAAAGAAAGGTACCTATGTGAGGCAAATGAAATAATTATGTTCTTCGATAAAACAAAAATATTAGGAGACTCAAATGTCATTATCGCAACAAATTAAAATGACGCACCAAATTAACTTTGAAGTAAGTCGGTCAAACCCATAAAAAAAGCTGGAAATTGTACTAAGACCCCTGAAAGAAGCAGTGAAACAGTAAAAGTGGAGCCTCCAATGGTGTCTGCTGATGAGGACACTGCATTATAATATGTTGAACATAAACATCTTCCCTCTCTGAACGCTCCCTCGTGATCTTCTTTTCCGCTCTTACAAAACGACAACAACCGAACCAGCACACAGACCTGCTTCCTTTTGTGTTTTTTATTTTATTTTATTTTATGTTTTTTCACAACAAACAAAACCGTTGCCCATTGTTTAAAAAAAAAGTAATAATACCCACCGCCATCGTAAGCTTAAAACAACAATTCATTTGTCTTTGACCCGTTATTCAGATGAAGTGTTTTCATTTCACGAACGGGGAGAGGCGGGACGATGGTGAGGACGGCGGCGGGGCAGTTTCGAGGACCTCGAAGGTGTCGTGGGCCCGGTCGCTGAGCGTTGCGTCGAGCAGCGTTGACACGAGGCGGTCGGAGTTTGACTCGGACTCGCGTGACTTGTCTGACACGGTGGCGTTTTACGAGTTGCTGAGTCAGCGGAGGGCCAATGATCTGAGAGTGTTCTCGTTTGCTGAGCTGAAATCGGCTACGCGAGGGTTCAGCAGAGCTTTGTTGATTGGTGAAGGAGGGTTCGGTTGTGTGTATAGAGGTGTTGTTAGGGTTTCTGATGATGATAATGAAACTAACGGTCAAGATAAAAAGCTGGACGTTGCTATTAAGCAGCTGAATCGCCACGGTTTCCAGGCACGGACCCTTTTCAGTTCTATAAAAAAAAAAAATTTAAGTCTTTTGCACCATTTTCTGTTTATGCATTTAAATATTGTTAATTTTTGGATTATGGGGTTATGATTATGTTAAATTATATGTTTTTATCATGTGGGGTTGGTTAATTTGAAAGAGAAAACAAAACAGTAAAAAGAACGTTTTTATTAACTGTGTATCATAGATGGGTTATGGAATATGGTTAAGAGTACAGTGTATATCATACTCCAACCATATGGGATTTTGCTATGATGGTCATGTTAAATCTTTCTTTGTTCTGTTTTAAGCCCATTTTGTTAATAATTTTTCTCTAGTTATCCTAAGTTGACTGTAGCTTGTAGTCGTGAATGATTCATTTGAGAGTGAATTTAATTTCTTTGGAACAAAAAGTTTCATACTTTGAAATGTTTGGAGTGGGGCTGGAAAATATTTGTCTGAATTATAGGTCTAGAGGGCAGATAATACTTGCTTACATGATTTAATTTGTGGCATTTAATGGGCATTTCGTTAAAAGATTAATATGTATTTATGTTGTTTTTTCATGAGCATTTGGAAAATGATTTTTAAGCTTGAAGAATAATTTGGGTGCTTTTGAAGTTTTCTTATGGGATCTCTCTGTTTTGCATTCTAGTATTCAGGGGCATAAAGAATGGATCAATGAGGTGAACTTTTTAGGTGTGGTCAAGCATCCAAATCTTGTCAAGTTAGTTGGATATTGTGCAGAAGATGACGAAAGAGGGATGCAAAGGCTGTTGGTCTATGAGCTTATGCTTAATAAAAGCTTGGAGGACCATCTATTGGGTCGAGTTCCAACACCTCTTCCTTGGATAACAAGATTAAAAATTGCTCAAGATGCAGCCCGTGGTTTAGCATACCTGCATGAAGAAATGGATTTTCAGGTACATTTTTCTTTTATTTAATGCTTCCAACCCTCAGATTGCTTTCAGTAGCAACCGTCTCTTGGGTTAGTCCTCTCAGTTGCTTGCTGGTTCTCATGATTTTGGTCTGCTTTATTCTTCATGCAGCTAATATTTCGGGATTTTAAAACATCAAACATTCTGCTAGGTGAAGACTATAATGCAAAGCTTTCAGACTTTGGACTGGCTAGGCAGGGTCCTCCTGAAGGACAAGGCCATGTATCAACATCTGTAAGTTATTTGTGTTTTATGTTGAATATGGGAATTCTGCACCTCTCAAGGTGGTGGATTTATGTGGGGGCATTAACTGATAAAACCTTGACAATTATCCCAATAACAACATGAGATGATTAGTCTTCCAATTAGATTTTTTTTTTTTTTATGATCCAAGTTGAGTAATGGATGTATGCATATCAGATTGATTGAGATAAACGATTGCAACCCTTGATAATATGATATATGCTGATATTCCGCTAAGACGTATAATACTTTACTCACTGATAACCTTCTTATGATTATATAGGTTGTAGGAACGGTAGGTTATGCCGCTCCAGAGTATGTTCAGACCGGCAGGCTGACTGCTAAGAGCGATGTTTGGAGCTTTGGGGTTGTTCTCTATGAACTTATCACAGGAAGGCGAGCAGTGGAGAGAAATTTACCTCGAAATGAGCAGAAGCTTTTAGAATGGGTGAGACCTTATGTATCAGACTCTAAGAAATTCCATATTATCGTAGACCCACGACTTGAAGGAAATTACTGCATCAAATCAGCCCAAAAACTTGCATCCCTAGCAAACAAATGTCTCATGAAGCATACGAAGTCCCGTCCTAAAATGAGTGAGGTGGTTGAGATGCTGGGAAATATCATTGCTGAGGCATCATCACAGTATGAAATCACGCCAGAACCTGTCAGTGAAACTGAAGATGTGAAGGAAGAAACTGAAGTGGAGACTGAGCCTGAGTCCACCAAACAAGGCAACAGTTATTTGAAGAAGGTTTTTGATATTAGAGAAAAGGTCAATTTGAGAAACAAATCCATTGGGAAGTTAGATTGGAGAAATTGGACGCCTGGGTTGGTAAGAACTTGGTGATAAGCTCTCAACTTGTGGCAGTCAAGAGACTCAAATACCTCACCTCTCCTTCACAATGTCATACAATTGTCTCCCAGCAAATTGAGAAAAATGAACCTAGAGAAACACGTTATCCGCAGAATGGTTGGAGGTTATTCATTCGACTTCCCAATTCTTCTTATTTGTAAGCTAGTTGTAGATATAGGCCCTAAGGGAAAGCTGCATCTCCATGCATGCTTTTCTTGAATACTCATTGTGAATCACAAGTTCACATTTCTTCACTCAACTATGTAATTTGCCCTACTGGGCACATATTATCGCTGTCTATATATGATATTGTTGCTTAAACTGATGCCATTTTTAATTCCATAGCAGCTTAGCCCACTTGAATTATGTTTTGCAGAGTCAACAAAATGCCTTTTAAGGACTGGAGACTGCCGTAACAAAGAGTCAAAAGGTAAGACCATCTTTGAATCAAGCAATTAGGACAATGCAACACAAGGCCTTGAACAAGTCTTAGAAACCTGCTCCTACCTTTTGGTTTATTAGAAAACTTGCTCAAATTGCTAAATTCATATGCTATTCAAATTGGACAATTTTCTTTTTGAATGTTTCCTTGCCCTGGATTTCCAAAATGGCTGCTTATTCATCTGGGAGTTGCCGCGTCGGAGATATTGACATTGTTGCAATAATGTTAAAACTGGTACGCCAGAAAACAGACACAAATCTAGCTTCCTGGTTTGGTAACACACCAGCAACAGCAAACACTCACGCAAGTCAGCAGGAGAATTGTGGTGTGTTTTCTAATCTGTACATAACAAAACGGGTCCGGCATTTTGTCGTATTCAATTGCTTGATTGGATAAAATGAAACAAATATCTTGCCTCCATTAATCGCTTTGTTGCTGCAGAGAAACAGAGTCAGGCTCTTAATTCTTCAATTTATCAATTTTTCTTTTCTGAAAAAATTTTAGATGTCCAACAACAAATCCACCCATTCCCAGGCCAGTTGTTGAGACACAATCCTTTATGAAACGGTGTCCTTTTTGCCAAACCTGTATTTTTGCTTTAACTTTAAAAACACAACAATTAACGTATTCGATAAGAACGGATTTTTACATGACAGCTAAGTTTACTAATGATCAACCAACTTTTTGATTTTTCGAAAAACAATGACCCACTATTTATACTCACTTACTAGTTAGTTATTCCATTTTACAACAATTATAAATTAAAAGTCACAACACCTCCAATCCCAACATACTAGTAAGAGACATGCACCCAAAAGTATAAGCCGATTGATTCAGGCCAGACACGAAATACCAAAATAGGGTGGCCAAACTCAGGTTCGGCCGATTATTTTAATTTGAGTTTGGGTTGAGTGGGGACGAGACTCCAAATTGGGATAGATACTTACTTGGTCTGGTTTTGGGTCTCTTTTTATTTTTGCATGTATTTAAAGATTGGGCTGGATTTTTGTGAGCTTTTTTTTTTAAAAAAAACTTTTTTATATATTTGTATTTTGAACTTTAGGTTTTAATTAGGTAATTTAGATATGAGGTAGGTTTTAATTAGGTTTTTTTTGTTTGTAATAATAACTAATTTTAATTACATACAATTACAATTCTAGTTTCAGTTATAATTTTAATTTTAATTAAATTTATAATTATTATTTTTTTATATTAAATTTTAACTCTAATTATTATATTTCAAACTACAATTATGATTTGAATAATATTATACATTCTGAATTTGTATTTCAAATTATATTTTAAATAATGATGTGTTAAGTAATTATTAGGTGTAGTGAATAATTTTAAATTTTACATTATTTTATCTCTTAATAATTACTTGACACATCTAAGTATAACTTGGAATGTGTAACATTAATCTTATGATTTTAATTTTAATTTTAATTACATATATAATTCTAATTCTAATTAAGTTTATTATATTTTTATTTCAAATTTTAATTTTAATTATTACATTTTCAACTACGATTATGATTTTAATTCCAATTACATATACAATTACAATTCCAATAATTATTACATTTTTAATTCAAATTTTAATTTACATTTCCAACTACAATTATAATTTGAACTTCAATTCTAGCTATATATACAATTACAATTCTTGCATTTATAATTATTATATTTCTAATTGAAATTTCAATTCTAATAATTACAATTTATATCTCGAATTATAATTCTAATTCTAATTAAATTTGTAATTATTATATTTTAATTACAATTTCAACTTTAATTGCATTTATAATTATTATATTTATAATTTAAAACATTTTTTTAAATAGCTAATTGAATTTTATTTTAAAAAATTATAAAAAAAAATTTCGACTTCTAATCAAAGACTTTTGAGTCCCTCATGATGAAACCCAATCGATCCCGAATAACATATTCAGATCAGGAGAATTTGCCCACCCCTACAAAAGCACGCAGTCTCAAAACAAGAACAGATAGAGCTGTATTACAACAAAGTAGTAAAATGCATTAACATCTCAAATACAGACCCATTTAAAACAAATAAAATAATAGCATAAAGATACAACAATCCAGACTTGAAAAAGCTAAAAAAAAAAAAGATCTAACTATTGTCACACACAGCATTTCTACATACCTATATCTCTATGCTGTCTCCAAGTGTTACAAACATTTTGATAAATCCCAAGAGCGATACAATATTTGGGTCATTCCCTTCTGTTATAGGCTGACCCTCAGAATCATGTCAACAGAAGATTGATATTAAACACATTAGCCAAAACATGAGCTGTACAATCACAGGGCAGGAATAAGTTGAATGCCCGAGTTCCTCAGCTTGTTGCCAAATCACCTGCAGTATGTTTGAGCATAAAGAAAAACTATATCCATCAAGTTCTTTGCTTCTGTTTTCATGCATAAAGAGGTGAAGCACAGGGCCGAGGATAAGCAGTAACACTCCTGCTCTTAGCATCATCTGCACTTAATCTACGAACTTTTGACCTATTGTTTGAATTGCTACGAGTGTTTCCAGTTTCACTGGAATCCTGAAGCTGCTCCAATACTGTAACAACTTCAGCCATGTTAGGCCTGAATTTGCCTTCAGTAGACAGGCATCGCAATGCAAGAGTGGCTGCCTTATAGGCTCCCTCCATTGTATACTGGCCTTCAAGTCGGTTATCTATGATACGGAATATTTTACGTTTATTGGCAAGGTAGGGCTTAGCCCATTCCACTAGATTGTGCTCTCCAGATGGTCGATTCTTGTCTACTGCTCTGCGGCCGGATAACATTTCTAGAAGAACAACTCCAAAACTATAGACATCACTCTTAGCAGTTAGATGACCTACAATCAGTTATCACAAGAGTTCGTTACATAAACTCATACATAAAAATCAATGAAGCAAGAGTTACAACATGAATTCTATAAAAGCCAACAAGAAGCTAGTCGGTGGAACTGCATCAATTAAGCACAAGAAGATAAATGGATAAATAAATACCTGTGGCCAGGTATTCTGGAGCTGCATATCCATATGTCCCCATAACTCTGGTTGAGACATGGCTCTTATCACCTGTTGGTCCATCCTTGGCCAATCCAAAATCCGAAAGCTTTGCATTGTAGTTCTGTGTGATCATGTATTGAAAAACATAATCTCAGCAAAAGCAGGAGAAAAATATACTCTAAATCTATCAAATGGAAATAATAGTTGAGAAGATCTGCTTCACAAGTTACATACAGAGTCTAGCAAGATGTTAGAAGTCTTGAAGTCCCGATATATAACTTTTGTTTGAGCACTGTGCAGAAAGGCAAGCCCCTTAGCAGCACCTAGAGCAACCTTCACGCGAAGGTTCCAAGAAAGAGGTTGGAAATAAGAGCCCCCTGGTACAACAAGCACCTAATTGTGTCAATCACAAAATATCACTTGAACACATTATTGTTAACTGGTGCCAAGCAGCAGGTAGTAAACTCACTCCTGAACAAATGATTCTCCAAGCTGCCTCTAGGCATAAATTCATAAACCAAAAGTCGGTGTTCATCCTCAAAGCAGTAGCCTATCAGTTTTACGAGATGAGGATGGTAAAGCTGACCCAGATAATTTACTTCTGCCTGTAGGATCAGAAAAATGAAAACAAGTGAATCTACAAACTGAAAGTCACTAACTCAAAAGTTAGTTAAGGTGAAAAAACCAAAGTTGTAAAACGAAATAATAAGTTTGCTTGATAGGCATCCCAAGAAAGTATTTTTACTCCTAGAATCTAGCGCACCTAAACTGAGGGCACCAATATACCAGCTGACTTGAGAAGAAAAAAAAAGTTTAACATGTTCTACATTTAAAAGCAGAAGAATAACACAAATTTGGTTCTGCGTATTTGTAGAGTCTAACAAAGAAGTAGAGCATGAACTCACCAACCACTCCTTGTGACCTTGGAAACCTTCTTGGTTAAGCCTTTTGACAGCAATAACCATACCAGTTCCAGGCTTGGCAGCAGCAAATGAATTCTCATCAATCCACCCTTTAAAAACAGAACCAAAACCACCTTCTCCTAACACACTATCTGGACGAAAATTCCTGGTAGCCGTTTTGAGATCAGCAAAACTGAAACTCTTCAAATTAGGGGACTGCAAGATCTCACCCTCGCTCCTAGGTGTTGCAGGAACTGAAAGTGATGAGACCTTACTACCCGTACTGCTCATATCATTCCCCTCTGTGCTAACATACTTTGAACTCACCCCTGCAGACACATAAATGTACAATCTCTATTTAAATCAATTGACACTAATTTATTACAGATTAAATTCCTTGTATCAATGGGTTACCCAAACCCAACCCCCAATTTATGGAAGATGAATCTAAATAGACTATAGCAAAAGTAAAACTTTCCATGTTTTGCTGTTTAGTGGTAAAGCAAAAGGCTGAAATATTGAGCTACCAAACGGAGTCTGGGGACGTGCAATTTAAGGAACTCTTCATCAGGCTACAATTAGACCAATGTTCACAACAAACTACAACTACTGGTAGGAGAGATATGCAAATAAACAAACAAATGAAAAGTTTCTCGTTAAACAAACAAAAAAGATAACAAACAGGATCCAAAATTTCCAAACAAAAAAAAAGCTCCAGTTCAATTATCCAACCCCCCAAAATAGTGCCTGAACTAAAAAGGAAACTAGAATCAGGAGAGTTGAGAAAATTATTCATTCAATTAATATTTACACGAGCTGAGTTATGAAATGATATAAATATCTCCGTATGGATTAAAATCATAAGAAGCTATAAACTTTTAGATACCTGTGTTGAATGGGCTCTCAGCTTTGATTCGAGCACTCAAACAAACCCCCATTAAATCAAACCCCAGGAGACCAGTAAGCCTCTCCCTAAACTTTCTCCCTACAGATCACAAAATTGAAGCTTGACATGAGCTGTATACTTGAAGAGTGAAAGGAGTACAGATCTAAGTGTGAAAGCAACAACCTTTTTTCTTCTCTCTTTTGTTTTTCTTTATATGCAACAAAAGTTAGCCATTATCTTAAGAAAAAAAATATACCCACCATAATCAATTACCTTTTTGACTGCCAATAAACCCCCTTTAAGGGGCCAAAAAAAAAAAGCAAACCCATATAAAGGATAAAAATAAACCCACCTCTCCCTTCGTTATCTTGTTTTGAATCCAGTTTCGAAATGCAAAGAATCAAGTACAAAGAGATGGATAAGAGTTGACCCAGTTGAAGCTAAAGCAACAAGGCTAAAAGCTTGGGTTTTGATTACAAATAGGATAGCAATCTATATTGCAATTTGCAAGCAAAACAAATGAGAAAAAGAAAGAGAAGAAAGAGAGAGAGAGAGAGAAGTTTATAGGAAAGGAAAGTTACTAAGGAAGGTGAGGAGAATGCATTAATGGCGGGCTGGTCCCCCTATTAAGCGCCACGTTTTATATGTACTGTACAAATTCTGCTTTTTTTTTTTTTCTTTGGCTGGTTTTGTTTTCAGCTGGCTCTTTCAGTCAAGTCAGAGAAGATAAGCCTGGAAACCATCCAATTTCGACCGTTGGATTTTGATTTTTTGGGAAAATCCAACGTTAGATTTTGGTTTCTAATCATGTGAGTTTCGATGCGTTCAAAAGTGGCTAAGTCTAGCTTATCTTGTTTAGTTTGGCTTGGGCTTGGTCTTGGGCTTGGGCTTGGGCTTGGTGAGTTGCCTGTTTCTTAAATTTTGTCGCTAAATTCATTAAAAATATGCTTCGAATGTATTTTTGAAAGCAAATCAGAAATGTATTATAAAATTTGCATTTTTAAAATATATACTTAATATAAATATAACCAAACAAGTTTTAAAATTGATATAATTAATTAATGAAATGGTAATGACTAATGACACATATTAATATTCATGCTGTGTGTTATATTCATTTTACATCATCGAGCCATCCTTTGAAAACAAACAAATTAGAGCATGTTCTTCTAACTTATTATCTTGTATTTTCAAATATGATCCCTGAAATTCTTATAACTTTATAAGAATGTCGCTCATATTTCTTTAATACTAAAGCCAGCAGCAGGATCAGGATTCCTCTGGACTTTATTATTATTATTATTATTACTCTATATTTGTGATGGTTTTAAATTTAATTAATTGTCTAATATAATGATATAATCAGGTCTGTATTGTCTAAGACTTTAAAAAAAATTGCCAAAAATGTTTTTTATTTGTTTATTAAAAATTGGAAAGTATGGCTGAAGTTGAGGTGGTACACTTCCCCACAGGCTCCTAAATTTTAAATTGTAATTTTTTCTTTTTTTTTTTTGGAAACGGATCAATATAAAAATATCAATCCATTTCTAAATAAAATTTAAGCTAGGGTGAGGATGGATTAATTTCTCCAAATTATCACATAAAGGGTCAAAGTTCACTTTCATAAGTTTTATGGTGTTAATATATATATTTTATAAAATTTTTATTATTATAATTTAAAATTTGTAGGGAGAATTTAAAATTTTAAAATAATTTATTTGCAATAAATTTTAGTATATTATAATTATATAAGGTGAAAGATTATTTTATAAAATTAAATTAATATAAATTAAAAAATATTTTTTAAAAAAAAGTATGAAATATATATATATATAAAAATATATGAAGATCTTCATTCCAATTTAAAGATCAATTATATAAATTAGGTGTAAAAAATCTCACTCTATTTAAATACAGAGGGATAATAATAATGATAATAATAATTTATCGCAATATACACGAACAAGTTGGTACTTTAAAGCATTTAATTTACACCGACGCAACACAGTTTTGCATGGCCCCATGCATTACACAACTCTTACGTTTTTTTTTTTTTTTTTGTATTTATTTTATCAAATAAATACCATCATCACTTACCTACAAATCCTTCGACTTTAATTTTGATAACACCTTGGTATTAATGTGACCAATTGATGACTTTGTTGCGACTCCAGGTAAGTTTTAAGCAAAAAGAGGGCAGCACCAGAACCGACATATGATAGACATGCAATGCAAGTTTGATTGTCACATTTGAGTGTTCATTAATTAATCTCTCCAAATATCATGGAAATTGAAAAAGGCTGGTAAATACTTGTATCTGAAAATCTATTTCTTTAAATAACATCAAGAGAAATCACTCGATTCTTGCTCTCTTTTTTTCTCTCGCACTTTCATTCTTCTTTTTAACTATTTGAACGTAGAAAGTCACGAGAACAACAAAATGCCCATCCATTTACAACCAAAACATTTATTAGATGTGTCAAATTTTTTCTCAATTTGTTCCCCAACTTACGCTAAGCCAAACATTTTACTTTTGCATGACCAAAATAATGGCGATGACGGAGGGGCTTAGCTAATGTAGCCTGCGTATTGAACATGTCAAAAATTCACCTAAATTTAATTAAATATAGATCAAATTCGTTCGAATCGCCCAATAATTAAAGACTTTTCCCCTTTTGAAATTCTTGTGTTAAAAAATAATAAGAACCCAACAAATATTATCCATAATTATATAAATTTTAATTTGACTAATCAATGTTTCAACTTATTTTTCTATTAACAATAAATAAATAAATTTTCAACTAAGAAGTCAAGTCTCGCAACTTGGCTTCCACTTTGACGTCAGCCCACACATTCATGCGCCAAAACACAAAATCCCTTGTCGGCTCGGCTTAATTGGACTAGCCGTAAGGAGCCAGCGGCCTGGCATGAAATATTATAACTATAAGCCGACGATAAGCCATGGACCAGTTTCTTGAAAGAGAGTGCCGACGTCAAGGCTTTACTATGGGCAGCTCAGCTTCAAGAAAAGTTGGGAGTTTTGGTAATTAACTAGTAGAATATTTTCTTTAAAAGGCTTTTAATTTTCTTTAAAAAAAATTATAATTAGTATATAATAAATAACTAATTAAAATAATATTTCCGGAAGCATGTCTTGTGGTAATTAAAATAATTAGTGGTTTAAGTGTAAGGTTTATAATTATAATAATAAAATGGTGAAAGTAATTATAGAGATGGAGGCAAATAGTCAAAAGTGGGGTGGCAATTTTGTCGACTAGTAAACGAGATTGACGGCCACTGAAGTCGTCATTCCGTACGTCTCCACTGAGGATATTAACACTGTTACCCCCTGAGGTTGGCATAAATTACACTTTAATGATAACTTTGGTTTTAGTTACACAATCATCCCCTTTTAATACCCTCTTGACAGTTCATAATAGGTCTTATTAAAAGCAATTTTATGTTTAATATTTTATTTGTCGTTAAGTTTTGTAACACCATGCTTAAAGAATAAGGATGATTTAAAAAATATAAAAAGCAATGAAGTGTGATCTGTGGACTATGGTTTCTCTTTAGGATATTAATTATAGTAACATTTAGAACATGTAAAAGTTTCAAAATGAATGAAGAAAAATTAAGACATTGAAGATATAAATTAATTGAGAAATGCTAAGTCGTAAAGACAAATCAAATAATTCTTTATGGATTAATAGAAATAGAGAATTGTTGCACCACTCTCAGTGAGTGAGATTTTTCAAAAGTTTACTAATCTTGGCAAATCATTCTGAACTTTCATGTTTGGTGGTGCACAAATTGATGGAAGACTTAGAAGATGCGATTGCGATTCAACATAATGTTTATTTATCAATAAATTGATTCTCTGCAATTGCTAAAACCAGTACTACTGGTACGCCCATGGCGTTGGTATGTGAAAATAAATGTATTGTCAAAAAGCTAAGTTAATTATAGAAAAATTATGTTCACAGACTTCATGAATAGTATCTTCTATTGACTTTGTACGGATTACAAGTACATGGCCCTTTTTTTCCCCTCTATTTGTCAACAGTAAATTAAAGTGAAGGCTTTTTTTTTTTTCTTTTTTTTTCCCATGAAAAATGAAGTGGAGCTCCTGAGTCAACTATGGATTGCACGAAGAGCATTTATTGAAGATGACGGGTTCCCTGTTTTTTTTCCACAAGCTGCCAAGTTCAAAGGAAAAGAGTGGAAAAAGTCAATCCCAAAAAGTTACTTAAAATTGTAAGTTTGTGAAGGCAGGCAGGAGTAACACGTTGAAATGGAACTTCAACGCTTATCTTCTTCATTACAGATTGGACCCAGAACAGGAATGCGATGTCTTCTTGTTTTTGTTTTGGAAGCATTTGCTTTCCTCGTTTTATTTTTCTTTTTTGCCACTTATTATTGCTGAGGAGCTTCGAGAAGACAAACGTCGTTGCATCAGGCTTCATGTTTAATGAGTTATAAACGAACCCACAAAATCAGATGTCCTGGAAAGAAGAGGAGCGTGGAATTTGAAGGCCGGCCAGGGTGTGATGATTAATTTCCTGTCTGTTAAAAGTGAATACTGACTTGATGAGCAATATGTTAATGTTTCAAACAAAGGTAGATTCCGAGGTGGCATTTGGATTGGTACGACCACCGACAGGGATGTTAATCGAGCAATATTTTGATTTTTCAGTTTCTAAGCAGCTAAATTTGCATAAGTGAAATGAAACATTACTTAAAAAGTATGAATCAATATTTGGACTGAATTATAAGCGAGTAAAATCTAACATTTGAGAATGTCAATTGAGCAGGCTAGATTTACACCGACATCAAAGGATTTATGATCACTCATTAACACTTGGAAAGAAGGAAAAAGAGTAGGTAGTTTCAGCATAAAGGCACAAATCAACGAGTTAATAAATCCACAAGAAGAGTCAAATCAGCTAAATCAGGTAAGAAATTCTGAAGAGTACAGGAGTTTCATTTATTATACTTGAGACGTGTTGACAAAAACGCTAGAGTACTGGGAACAGACCGCAAAATTACACACACTGGTTTGCCGGAAAGTGTTAGAAAATTGCAAGCGCAAAATTACACACATTAATTCTCCAGAAAGCATTAGAAAATTGCAAGCATGGGCAAACCAAGTAGCTAGTTCTTGACTTCAGTTCTTCTTCACTGTGGCAGACTTGATAATGTCGATGAACTCCAGCTGAATCAAAGAGCAAGAGAGTCAGCCAGTGAAGATAAAACACAGGCAACTTAGTAATTATGGTGCAACAGTTAATACACACCTTTAGGGAAGCTCCACCGACCAAAAATCCATCAACATCTGGTTGTGCCGCCAACTCTTTGCAATTTGCTCCATTTACAGAGCCTATATAGTAGTTATATAAAGAAATTACATCCAACCAGATCATTAGCTGGTTCAACAACAGAATCATTACAATTACATACAGGGAAAAAGTATATCACAGAGAAGAAATTTAATTTTAAAGGGCAGTCACATTTAATGGCTAACAAAAGAAGAGATACCTCCATAGATGATTCTAGTTGACTCGGCAACTTCAGCACTTACATTGTCTTTAAGCCATTTCCTCAAGTCAGCATGGACCTGAAACATGTATATTTACAATATGTTGCGAAAAAGACAACTTAACAAAGAATAATACCGTACATACAAATTATCCATACAAACTCATCCATTCAAACTTAAGTGGCATGATATGATTGAATGAGTGAAATAATATTGTTACCATGTATTTTATTTTTGTTTATACTTTGACTTGTTTATTTTACTAATCCAATTATATCTTGCTGTGTCAGTTTGTATGGGTAGTTTATATGTCAGTTTGTATGGGTAGTTTATATGTGTACTATTACTCCTTGACAAAACATCAACTCTAGAAGCACAAGAAAAAGCGACCATATTGATAGGATTACAGATAGAACGAGAGAAGGCAACCACATGATTCAAATAAACTGAAAAACAACTATTTGTGCAGAACCTCAATATGAAAACCATACTTTGAATATACATAGGGTACAAACATGTTTCTGTGTATATCCCAAATTGAAAAAGAAATATGAAACAAATATAATTATCAGTGTCTGCATATGCACAGTTGTTCAGGCAGATGTATAATAAAGAGCATTCAGAAGCATGGGAGTCCGAGGATGATTGAGAAACAAATATATTTCTTTCTTTGCATTATACTTTGCTTACAGACATGAATAAATGAAGTGAAATATTTATGACGATTGCCAAAAAGAGCCATATCGCATTACTACTTGTTTCAACACTACTAGCATAAAAATACAATTTTGCAGTGCCCTATCTAGTGTGAAATACACATGGTAGTATACAAGTAAAAACATTTGGAAATGTGCTATCTAACAAACACGCTAAACAAGCTCATCGTCAATTCAGCTTCCTACACAGTTTATGCCAATAGCAAGCCGTTTTTATTTTTGACTTGTTAAGGAAGTTCAGAACTTGTCATCAAAACGTCAAAATTAATATATGACATAAATATGAACTTACTTCCTGCGCTTGAGCAGGGGTTGCAACCTTCCCTGTACCAATGGCCCAGACTGGCTCATAAGCCAACACAATGTTGTCCCAATGAGAGATTTTGTCTGTCACAGAACAATACTCAATAATTCATCAGTGTATAAGACAATAATATCAAATGGATAGTATATCAAATAGATTACAGACTATCCATGAATAAGCATCTCGTAAACCAAAGAGAACTACAGAAACTTATGTACTTTACATCTTAAATAAGAAATTTGTGTCCCAAATGGAAGTACCTGATATTGCTTTTGTTTGTGCAGCCACAACATCCAGTGTAGATCCTGATTCTCGCTGCTCCAGAGTCTCCCCAACACAAGCAATCACTTTCAACCCTTGAGAAAGTGCATATGCAACTTTGTCTCCAACAAACTACATAGATTGGAATAGGAATACCGAGTATAAATACAGAAGGTACATTAATAAAATGATAGAATGGACACTATCTTGAACAGCACATAATAGGCAGGAAAGAAAAAACATATGGCTAGCAACATAGCTTACGTCATTTGACTCATTCAAGAGAGCTCTTCTTTCAGAATGACCGAGAATAACCCAAGGAATGCCCAAATTGACAAGCATCTCAGCACTGTACCCAAAAAAAAAAAAAAAAAAGAAGAGAGAAAGGACATCAACTTCATACTAATCACACAAATCAGTATAAACTACATATTGCACAAGGGAAATCACCAGCACAAAAGATCAGATTTTAGATAGAAGCAAGGAAAACAAACCTAACTTCTCCGGTGAAAGCGCCACCTTTGCGAACCCAGCAATTTTGTGCCGCAACATGGAAATCAGGCCTCAATAGACTCTTGACAATAGGGAGAAACACAAAGGGAGGGCTTACAACAACCTCTGCAAGCCAAAATAATGTCACAACAAATCAGAAGCAAGAAATACTATATGAATCACATTCATACAACACAAAACACACTCAATAAGCATTATTTAGTTGGGGTTTTCCCTTTCCAAATTTCGATTCTCAAAAAGGCTATTCTGTTAATTTTGTTCTCTGGGCAAGTATGCTAACTAATTGTATTACTATTGTTGCCCTTACATTAATTGTCAAAGATATTACTAACACACTAATCAGGTTTACAAAAGTAACGATTTTGCTTCCGAAACAAAATCTCTTCTAAAAATAAGTATTTTTCTTGATTGCTTAGGCGAAAGAATTATTTTTTAATAAATTAAACAAAATTAGCTTTCCCAGCATGAAACCAAGCAAATAAAAGAAAAGAACGCAACAAGATAGCTCACTAAGACTTACCCACAACATCCTCTGAAGGAACTTCAGCTTCATTCAGTGTAGTCACGATCTTCTTCACTTCCTCAGTTGTCCCATTCTGCCACCAAAATTAGAAATATATATATATATATTTTTACTTCACTTTGCAAAACAATTTGATTTGATTTAAATCACATCCCATGCAATATAATCATTAATTCATTATCACAGGTACAAAAGAGTAGCGAGATCTATCATCTAATGATATAAAAGTAGTAGCTTGGTAATTGCATTCAAGATCGATCCTTTTTTTTTTCTTTGATGAAAAGTAAAAGAACATAGTTGAGTAAATTAAGAATTGTAGAAAGCAAACTGAAACGAGAGAGACTTACGCATTTCCAGTTGCCGCCGACGAAGAATTTTCTGGCCATGATTGGATCGGATTGGATTGATTTGGCTGTGTGTGGGCGATAAAAGCAAAGACGAAATTACCAGAAATCCACTGATGCTCGCAGATATACAGCGTTTGAGCCTCGATTTTTCTGGTATTTTATTATTATTAATTAGTAATTTCTTAAAGTGGGCTTTTTAAGACCTCTGCTTTAAAAAAAAAAAAACCTTTGATCCGACATATTGACAGGACCCGACCCGACCTCTCCTCGAGAATCAAGACAGATCCTGCGATGACATGTGACTAACATACTCTTTACTCATGCATATGATACAATGAGGCTACTTACCTCAACAAAAGTGTACATCCAATATACAAAAATATATACAAATACATAAACTAAAACATTTATGCAGCTATGCACGTTAGCCCAACCTCAAAATGTGATGACTGTATCACACTGCACAAATTCCTGTGACAACTTGGGAAAAATAGACAAAATAGAAAAAATTGTGAGCTTGTGGCTCAGTGAGTGGACATAATCTGAAAATATCATATACTTTATATGTATTGTACTCATATAAATCCGTATAATAAAATAATCATAAAACTGTGTACTGAGTAGTTAATAAACTTATACTGAAAGTATCAACTGTCATAAAATCTGTGCTAAAACAAAAGAATAACATCATGCTGGGATCTGAAAATCTGAAAACGCAACTATCATAAAATCTATTATCAAGCTGAATATATATAACATAGTTCTGGAAATATGTACTACATATATACTGAAAACCACACCAAACTTGTACCCGGGGAAAATCTGGTCTAACCTGGCGGAGTAACTCACGCACAGGCAGAGCGGGGGATCTAAGCTGGTCTAACCCGACGGAATGCTGCATCGCTCGGGCAGAGCAAACTAAACTGGTCTAACGCATGCGCAGAGCAACTACATTAAAGGGGAGGGTACGCATATGGTGGTTTAAAAACTATTACAATATAATATCATAACCATAATTATTCTGAAAGAATTATTTCTGTACTGAACATAATTATAAACTGTACTATAATAAATTTTAAAATATTTCTGAATATACTAAATAGTATAAATATTTTTCTGTTTAAAATAAATCATAATTAAATCTGATAACGCACAATTAAATCATAATTGGCTGTATTAAAAATATATAAAATATATATAATTATCCACTCACAAAAGTACGCTAATCCTGAGCTAGATCTGGATTCTTAGATCTATCCGGTATCGGCACACCTCCTATATCATAGGGTGTAAAAATACATCATTAGTACCGATATGTATTATAGATATTAAAATTTAAATATTCTAATATCGTAAAATTATTACCCGCTAAACCACCGGGTATAATTCTGACTATCGTAAATTTTCTTTTCTTTTCCTTCTCTTTCTCTTTTTCCTTCCCGTTCTTCCTTTCCCTTTCTTTTTCTTTTTCCTTTCTTTTCTTCGTCTTTTCTTTTTCTTCTTTCTTTTCTTTCTTTTCTTTTCTTCTCTCGACTTTCTCTTCTTTCTTTCTTTCTCTCTTCTGTTCGGCTCTACTTCCTTTCTTCTTCTGTTTCAGTTGCTTTTCTTAAACGAACAAAAAAACAAAACAAATATATATATATATATATATAACGGCCACCGCTTCTATTTTTCCTCTTTATATTTTTTTTTGCCACCAAATCTTATATATATACAACACGTGTATTACACATATAGCATTTAAATTTTTAAACATGCTTTTAATTCTTATTTAAGAAATAAAATCTAAAGAGAAAATGAAAACGTTGATATTGTACAGTAGTTGAAGCATAAAATATAAGACCAAAAAAAAATATATACCTAATTCTTATATATTATTTTGTCTCTTTTTAAATCTTTGTAGTATTTTTTTAAAAATAAGTTACGTAAAGTTATATAATAATCAAAATAATATTACATTACATATTAATAAGTGTTTAATTAAATAATTTTTATAAACAAAAAAAATAACAATCTTACATATAAAGAATAAAAGTCACCAATAACTATCTCGCACATAAAAATAAATTGTCTCTAATAATTATCTTAATCTTATACATAAGGAATAATTTTCCTTGCAAAAAAATAAATAAATAAAATACAACATTTATTAAAATTTAAATCACTTACCAAAGTAAAAAAAAAGAATGTACATAACTTATCATTGAAGCACGCACTCAAGTGCTTCAATAGCAATTTTAAAGTCCGCTCTTCTTAATTTTAATTTTTTAAATTTATGGATATAAGATATGCATAAACTTTTTTTTTTTGAAATAATACGATATAATAAAAATAAAAAAATAATAATAGGTGCGAGTTGTTTAAATTTAAAAAATATTAATAATTAATATTCATGTATATCTTAACACTATGCCATTTTTTTTTAACAGTAATATTACACTTTTTGAATAATATCTCATGTCAAATAATTATTATATGATAAAAAAATTAAAATATCATGTAAATGTGTAACATTATTTATTTTTTTATTTAATAAAATATTATTAATTGAGTAATATTTGTGCAAAATGAATGCAAGTTATTGAAAGAAATAAATTACATACTAGGTATTTGATAATGGCTCTTTGTTTCAATTCATCCCAACACTCCTTAATAGCTCTAACTATAATCATCTCCAATTTAGAGTAACATAAAATTACCCTTCGACCGACTCTATTGTACAATTTACTAACATCCTTTTGAGACTTCAACTAATTTTGTGATATCTCACCCATTTCAATATAATTTCCAGACTCATCAACTCAGCATCTACATATCATTCATTGATCAAGTTGGTTGATCACGTATCCCTTCTACATATTGTTCTCTATTACTATTCACAGAAGATTGATCTTAATATTTCCATTTACTACATCGTTTAGGAAAATATAACATTTCATAATAAAAGCTTTACTCATTGTCACATTACACATATATTATCTTAAATAACAACACATATATTATGTTCCAACTAGATGGATCAAAGGAGAACAACATACATACATACTTTAATCCAATTATGAAAAACCAAATTATCGTCAACTTTATAATAAAAAGGAACCATCACATCCTCGTGATGCACCCATATGCATTTGAGAACTTAAGATACATGTTTGAGTTATTTGTTGATCACTTATAATTACCCAGTCCTTCTTGCTGCTCCGAAGATGTATCTTTAAAAAAAAAAAAAAAAATTAATTGGTAAGAATTGTTATAATCAGATTTCATATTAAATTATTAAAAAAACTTAATCGTTAGTGTATTTAAATTCATAGAAATGTAGATAATTAGAATTGATAACTTTCACGTTTATTTTTTATTTTTGAAAGAAAATTATCATTCACTCATTAATAAAATGATAGTGAATATGTTAAAATTTAAATTGGGGATATCAAATTATTATTTACAGTATTTTATTTTATTTTGACTTATCTTAAAAATAAATTAAAATAATAGAGTTTTTATGTTAGAGTTGTATCTACATGCTTTCATAGATTTGTATAAATATTTGATATTTATACAATTTATATTTTATTAAATTACTAATTACTGTTTAATTATATGGTTTAATACTTGTTACGCTACGAATTCTGTTAAATTTGAATGAGTTCAGATCAGGTCTAAAAGAATTTAGACCAGTGCTAAAAGTTAACAAATATTTTAAGAGTTGTAACATTGTCCGTAATGGGATAAAAATCTCAGAATATGCTTATAATGATATAGTTGCAAGAGTTACAATATGATGCTAAGAAATGTCATTATACAAATATGTTTTCAAATATATTGTTCATGATCTATTTCTATCGATGCAGGTCTGCCAGTAGATCTTATTAATACATAAATCAGTGTATATCTATATCTGTAAGGTATAGATGATCATTCCTAACTGACCATGATCTTGTAGATTATATAAGCATACAGGTATTCAGTTAGGACTGAATACTGAACAGACTCGTGAGGACTCCAATAAATTCCTGTGTTGCCATCAATGGAAGGTCTTTTCGAATTGAGTAGTATACGTGGTCCTCAGACCTTAACATCATAATGGGCTTGTAAGTGATTCACCATACTTTGGTTCCATACATGTCAGATACCTTTTATGGTCTGATCACTGGCTATTGCTGGGTATGGTCCGATATTCATGGAATCTGGTGTGTACAAATATGAGATCCATAAACTTACATAAGGAGTTATATATCCAGATGCTCTGAGATAGTATCTTAGGAAAATCTTATAACCATGAGCAATAAACCCAGAAAGGAAATTTTCACATGGTTAAATAATATGGCAAAGAGTTTATTTATATTGTTCAGTGAAATACTAATTTAGAGATAGGTTTATGGATAAGTACACGAGGATTTAACGGTATTGATCTATATCCTCGCACATCTAGGATATAAATAACAGAAAGACTATACGTATGCATTGTAATCTCAACTTGTATGGTCCAATGCGCTGATTTGTAATATCTGTGACGTGTGTGTGGGGCATTATTCACAGACTCGTGGAATAGTTCTATTTAACGAATCGAGCGTGGATCTAAGGAGTCCCGCAGTATAGAGTGTACTCATTGTGCACTGGAACAGTCTATCAGATTCAATTGTTTAATCCAATAGTATCACAAGATGTATATGTGTCCGTATTTAATAATTAAATATATTAATTAATTAATTATTATTTACTAATTATCTCATGATATACGGTGCATTGTGAATCCTCGATTAAATTTATCAAAATGTAAAATTTAGTGAAATTCATTAAGAGTATACTTT
Organism: Ailanthus altissimus; assembly: GCA_946807835.1. Taxonomy (NCBI): domain Eukaryota; kingdom Viridiplantae; phylum Streptophyta; class Magnoliopsida; order Sapindales; family Simaroubaceae; genus Ailanthus; species Ailanthus altissimus. Next base: position 25,759,083 of record OX327701.1, on the reverse strand, counting down.
ATAATTATTTATTAAAAGTAAAATAATAATTTCACACTTTAATAATTTAAATGTTAAATAATTAAAATATTTTAATATATTATATTATTATATAATATAATAATATTATATGTTAACGCTGGATTGTCAAACATATAAATATATAATATTATTATTTATTATTATATAATATAATGTAAACTTGTAGCCAAGTTTACATGAATTTATTATATTATTTTTTAATATTTTAATACATATGTGTTAGATATATGTATGTGTGCAACGTGTGAAAAAGATATAGAGGCAATTGTTGCTTCATTTTTCATTTTAGTTATCGTAAGAAAAGCTTGGTTTTTCTCCTGCTTTTACTAACATCTTGGCCGGCCAAAACCGAGGGAAAATAGAAGAAATTTTTTTTCCTTGCAATTTCAATTGTTGAATTGTTGATTATCATTTCCTTTAATTAGCCAGTCATTAAAAGTAGTATAAAATAATTTCTTTTATTGATCAAAAAATTAATTGAAGAAAAAATAAATTTGTAAAGTTTAAAAGTTAAATTCAATGTTGGATAATTAAAATTGTTGTTTTAATTTATTAAGTCTATCGAATTGGTGACTAAAATTACCAACGGATTAATTTTTAGGTGGACTTCTAAAATACACGTGTAAAAATATTACACGTTTTGATGATTTCTCAACTTTACACTTTGTATATTAATTTGGTTAACATATAATTTTATGTGTTTATTATATAATTTTTATTATTTCGCTGCACCAAAATATATATGAAATGCGTATTTTATACAATAAACACATAGCGTATATACACATTCACGTACAATAAATTCATAACATTTTATACATTAAAATTCATCCTATATGAGATGCACTACAAATTTAATAATAAATAAATTTTATTTAACCACTTTTAATAAATAACAAAATATATAGTTAATAATATACTATTAATTAATATATGTAATCCAATTTTATATAATTTCCCAACATCTTTCAGCCCTAAACACACGACCGAGTGGAGTATTGCGTATGGCTCCAATGATATACAAACTATTAAATCTCAACAGATCGAGTAGTTGCATGTAGTTAAAGTTCTTTCAAAAATCAAAATAAGAACTTCAATTAGAGTGAGAATATGTATGCTGAATGTACAAGCTGTCTACATGCATTTAGCTGCTTTTACAACACTATGTCTAAGAGTTATGATTTAACAGAAAGAAAAACTTAGAAAAGAAACCATAATTAAAGGAAGGAAAATCAAGAAAAACGGTAAGTAAATAAACATATTTTGGGTCTTGATTAATAGCTCATCATGGATATTCCTAGATTATTAGTTCTCATTTATATATAGCTGAGCACATTATTAAATAAACAATATCATTTCGCATCAAAATCTAACTATGCTAGTCTCACGGTACATGTACATATCATTTATATGTAAACTATCATACACAAAAAAATGATAATAAAGACGGTTGAGGAAGGATATTTCTGATATATGAGCACGAATCAACATTTTATAATGTTATTGACTTGTTAATTTGATTAAACATAATTTATAAGCAAATGAATGGTAAAAGTTATTTTTTAATAAGAACATGGACTATGAAATTAGTTATAATAATCTTTTTATTAGCATTTTTGCCATGTAAAATCACCCAAATAATAACACAAACTACGTAACCTTTTATTATAGTTTTACGTGGCAAAATCATTCAAATTATAAGCGAGTTACGTTTGTCTTTCTATTAAGGGTTGCCGCATAAAATTATTCAAATAGTAAGACAAACTGTGGTATCTTCCTATTAAAAGTTGCCACGTAAAACCATTTAATTTTTTTTTTCTTTTAAAAAAGGTTTGTTGGGAATTTAAATACCCCTAAATAATTAACTGTAAAATCGTTCAAATGATATAAGGTATACTGCAATTATCTTACTAATAAAATTTGGCACATAAAACCACTCAAAAATAACTAGGGTTTTTTCGTGCAAAACCATTCAAATAATAAGACATTAGTATATCATCTCAAAACCACTTCATTTAATAGATACATCTTCATTCAAATTGGATGATAAAATCTCGTTTTATCTTTTAAAATTTCAAGTAAGAAGTTGATAACCTAGAAAAAAAACTTATTAATTTCCATCATGTATGACACTGTAATTGTTTTCTTCTCAATGTCTCAATAATAAATGTAAAATCTAAAAGCTTGCTAATTTTAAACTTTGTAGATCTAAAAGATATTTTAAAAAATAGAGAAAAACAATGATTTTTGAAATGCCAGAAATGATAATTAATAAAATTGAAAATAAATTCATGGTGTATATCAAGATTAGAAAATCACATATAAAAGCGACCAAAACTCTATAAAATCTTTAAAGTGAGCCTTAAGCATGAAAAAATATGCATGCAATAGAAATGAGTAGCATCGTATGAATATTTGTTAGTATTTTAACTCTTATAACTTGTTTAAAAAATATAGTAGAAGCACATCAAATATTAAGATTAATAAATTATAAAAAAAATAAACACAAAAAATTTAATGTGATTCACCCTAATTTAGACTATATCAACGGAGGAGAAAATAATCCACTATAATCTCATAATATAAAATACAATATTGTTCTAAATATTTTTTATATGACTTCTCACATAATTATTCTCTCACAATTTTTTTTCCCACTAATCCTCCAACCTCTTTATATATATGGTGAATAATGTTTAATTACTTATTGAGCTTTTATTCTTATTTCTTGTACAATTTAGACTTTAACTTTAGTAAGGTAAATCCTAGAAGCAAAACTACTAATTTAAGATATCATAATCCCACTCAAATAGGATAATTTAGGTCTTTCATAAATAAGTTTAATTTAATCTAACATGATATTCTTGAAGCCAAACTTTAATATATTTACTCAATCAGGACTTTTTATGAAAATCAATCTACTTACCACTTCTATAGACAACCTTTTTCTTTTTTAACACACATTCATTTTTTTTATTAACTCAATTGAGATTTTTAATTATTGGGGCAACTCTATTTTTAAATAATTTTAAGTGATCCATCAATTCAAATCGAAGGATTTTTTTTGCCTTCTATATGGATACTACTTATATAGATGCGGAACTTTGCCATTTGTCTATTTTTTTTTTATAAAGATATACTTGAACTTGATTTTTTTTTTAAATTAGTTTTGATATAATTATGATCTTCAACTTGACCATCTTGGCTCCTTTTTGCTTTTGACTTAATTCTAATATTAACTTTAAGACTTTTGACTTTGCTTTGGTATTAGTTTTAGGGTCTTTGACTTGCTTTGATATGACTTGATAGTATTTTAACTTTTATAATTTATTAAAAAAATATAGTAAAAACGTATCAAATATAAAGAATAAATTACACAAAGAACATAAAAAAATTTAATGCAGTTCAATCTAATTTGAGCTGTATCCACATGAGATAATAATTCAGTATAAACTCATAATATAAGATACAATAATAATCGAATTGAAACACGTGGAAAATCAAGACTTGCCATGAAACCATATAGATCAGTAGATCTAGGGTTTGAAATCTCAAAACTTTGTGAAAAAAATCAAAGCAAATCGGTAACTTATATATACCTTGTCCATACAACCAGCAGTTGTTTTGCGAATATCCGTGGTGTAGCTCCAGTTTGGTGGCAACCAAAAGGGCTACTGCCACGACGTCGTCGTTCTTGGATGTTAGTGTTCGTTAATGATCTGGGTATGCCCCGGGGACGTTTTGGCTTCGGTGGTTGTTCAGTTGGTTCTGGTGGTGGTGCAGGTGCAGCCTCAATCTTGTGGCTTCCCACCATGTTTTCAGCAGATGACTCGACTGATGATTTAGGGTTAGGCTCTTGATTAGGCAGAGGCCCTAAAGCTGATTGAAGCTCATCAAAACCGTTTAGTAGCATTTCAATTTCTCTCTGAATTAAATTGATCAAGACTCTAGGTTTTTTGGCCATGAATAAATCTTCACATTCTTTGGGAGTTGTACAACCTTCGAAAATTGCAGGGTCGTCCTGAAGTTTCTTCTCCATTTTCAGTTTTTCACTCTGCAGCACAAAGAGACTTGAGACAAAGATAAAAAGATAGTTTCTCAGGAGACGGGGATGATGAATTTGAGCAAGCTTTACATACACTATATTTATTATGCATACAAAAAAGGAAAAACCTAGACGACCGTTTCAAATTTTCGCTGGTTCAAGTATCTCAGTCTCAGCCGTTGGATTAAGCATCATGGGAAAGCTTTCTTTAGATCTCCGTAGATAGTACTCTACAATTAGAGATCAACACATACATACAGTTCACAGTTGCTAGAGGTCTAAAGCTGCCACGTCTGGTTGTTGAATGCATCCTGGAGACAGACAAGCTTAAGTTTGTGAAAGTAGGATTGTGTTAATTGTTATCATTTTATTTTAAAAATATATAAACTTTAATGGGTATAAACAGCAGAAAAGAGAAGAAGTACGAGTATATATGCAATATGTAGGATTTATATAGGATGTGTTTGGATTTAGGATTTATTTCGTATGACTGTATTTATGGTTGACATTACAAGCACAACATCAGAAATGTTTCTGTAAATACTCATTTTGATTTGATATTAGTTCTTTCACTCCACACCCTTGTTTATGATATTAAAGTTGTAATATTAAAATATTTTAATAAGAGTAATATTACATTTTTTAAATATTATTTTAATTTTTTTTTTATCTTAAATGATGTGTTAAAAATTATTGTGTGATAAAATAGTGTAATTTATAAAATTATCCATTAATACTATTTTACCGTTTAATAATTACTTGGTATGTTATTTAAGATGAAAAATATAGGTGAGATGACATGTGCTATAAACGTGTGATAGCACAAAAAATTTTCTCTCTTATGTTTTACAACTTGGAGTTGAGCCAAAATTAAATTTACTTGTTACCAAACTGCGTGGTTATGGAAAAAAAATACAGGCAGTATGAAACTAAACTATCGGTTTACGACTTGCTTTTATGCATGCATGCATGCATGAAGATATAAGTCCCTCGGAATGATTGTGTATATTTCCTGAATGCACATTTGATGATTAATTGATTATTACAATTGTATGTATGTCCTCCATCAATCTAGGATCTTCCATTTATCTCTGTGAAGAAAAAAAAAACGTAGTCATAATCTCAAAAGAAGGTTACGTGGCCTTACGATTTATGTTTAAGCGCATTGGCATATTACATTTACGCCACGCTTTCTTTTTTTTGCCTACTTCAGGTTTCTGATGCACCAGATGAAAATGTCAGCGGCATTGATACCGGAGCTGCCTTCTCCTTACTTGGCAAACCTGGAATTTTTACAGTAAATTAGGCTGCTTTCCTGATCTTAGTTTACTTAGTTTTTAAAATATATTTTCATACATATTAGCCATATATATACAATATTTATTCTCTTATTAATTTATTTTTTATTAACTTTTAATTATATTCTATATTTTCTTAAATGAAAGTTTAAGTAAAACAGAAAATATTTGATCCTTACACCAGCACATACTGACTTAACAGATGAAGTGTTCATTTTTGAAGTAGTTAATCTTTTAGGCCTTGTAGCAACCCTCGAGGTCACAAGTTTAGTTCATAATCAAATTCAGTATAATCAAAGGGTGGTTTACATGTTCAGAAAAAAATTTGAGATAGAAGTTTGAGAGAATTTAGAGAAATTATGTATTTTACCATGAAAAAAATATGTACAAGAGGTGATATTTATAAGATCTTTCATATATGCTTAATATCACTACTAAATAGAAAAAAAATATATAAATAAACTTTATAACAGAATAAGGATTTTTACCTATATAAGAAGTATAAACGAAATAGTACAATACTACTATATAGGAAAGTAAGTAGTATTTAAGAATACAAATTCTATTAATTTCTCATCAAACTCAACTTGGCATAATAGAAGTAATCTTGAGTTCAAAAACAAATAGTTGAAAACGTCCAAGAAGAAACTTGATGAAAATATCTGTCCATTGATCGTGAGAGGAAATTAAATAAAGTTTAACAGTGTTAAGAGAAACATATTAATGAATAAAGTGACATTTGATCTTAATGTGTTTAGTATGCTCATAAAAAATATCATTATGACCGATTTAAATAACACTTTAATTTTCATAACAAAAAAAAAAGATGTAATACTAAAATAAGACACCTCCATATCACCAAAAAGTCATAATAACCAAATAATCTCTTTAAAGTGCTCGTTGATATGAACTAGTGCAATGATTTTTTGTTAATATTATTTTATCTTATATATCTATTAAATTATTCATTTAGCACATTCCCCTTAAAGTTGAGATCAAGAAAAATATATATATTATTGAATTACATGTATCAATTATTAATTTATCAAATTCCACTACATGAATATAGACTTGTTTTAAGCAACAAGGTACTAATTTTTACATCTCTCAGATGTTTTCGCGTATTTGGGATTGTTTAGTATATATATTGTAAAAAGAAATTAACATTCTTTATAATGATATGCATTAAATGTTCAAGTACATTTTCAATATTGTTCTTGTTAATTAGAGTTTATTAAATAATTTACCCTGTGCCTAAATTTTCAGGCCTGAGCTCAACAGATCTTGATAGTATCGAATTGTAAATTATTATCTCAGCAAGTCTCTATAGTATTTGACTATAAATTCTAACAGATTTGTGTTCAGAGCAACTAAGAAAAAAAAGAAATTAATCTAAGTATAAACCATTGGTCAGGGTTTCATGAACATAGTTGGTGGGGTACAATCATTATGGATTAATTTCTTCTCTTCCGGTGACGCCAAAGATAGTTAATTACTCCCCTAAATTCTTGAAGTTAATAACAAATTACATACGTTTGATGTAGCATCTATATTTTAATATAAAAAAAAATCAAATTCGGTTCGGTTCAGTTTGAGTTAGAAATAAATCGAAACCCAAACCGGTGGTTGGAATTGATCAATTCTACCCTTAAAATCGAATTGAAACAAGCCCATTTAATTTGGTTTTCAAGTTTTTTTCAAAATTTTTAATATATTTTTTTCAATTTGAAGCAAACCAAAACTGAATTGAAATCAAATCGATTGGTTTCAAATAAATCAAACTAAATTGGAATTGATCTCTAAACCGAAGTGAGCCAAAAAATTTCGGTTTCAATTAAACCAAACCGGTGTCCATCCCTATTAACACCAGCTTCATACATTTTTATAATGCAGACCATCTGATTTGCTAGATTATGAAAATTAAACAGTTGATCCCAATAATAGAATCTATGATTCATAAATATATACATAGAAAAATCTTTAGGTGTGTGTACTTTAAAAGCACAGCACGAAGTGTTTAATAAACATTACTTCTCTTCATATCTAAATATCCACCTTCTTTCATTTCACAACTAACTAGTGTTTTCACTTCATCGCAATTGTAGTTTTAAAACTATAGTACTTCTATACCAAACAAACCTAAATTTATCAAGCTAAATAACAAAACACATTTCCTTCACTTATGAACTTCAAAGATCTAACATTGTTCTCAGTTGAAGTCCTAAAACAGTCACTTAAAGAGAATCATATTTGCCTCCAATGAGTTATTGAAATGGTTGTAGGTTCCAACGAACATCTAGACAGAATCTGTTAGCTTCACATTTGAAGTAAAGAGACAGAATCAAGGGAAAAATCAAGCCTAGGTCTCTCGACAGACAAGAAAGGAAGAAACTTAAGCCATAGATGAAGCAGTAAACTCACTACAAGAACATATAAACTACAAACTGCTATAGAAACTTTAATCTTCAATTGAATAATTGTTCTTCACCTCATTGAACATATATTTTGAAGCACGGCCTCACAGGGCACTTCAGACATGAATTCATACATGCCTATGGCAAACCCATGTCAAAATAATATTTTGCTCATATCCTATCTTGAGTTCTGCAGAAGCAAATGCCACTATGGACAGAGCCCATGTCTATCTTATATATGGAAAGAATACAAAATTTAATAAGCATATGTAAGACAGCAATGACAGCCCTATAACCTACAATCTTCTAGTATTCAGGACAAAAAGCACAACTAATTGTTCAGTTGAGCAATGGACTCGTATAAACTAACCAAAAGCAGCCCATCGAGCAACGAGGACAATAAGTTAGAGAATAATACCAGAAAAAATGTTCCTGAATGGCACATCAAGGTGGAGTGAAAATGCATTCAAAACAATGGGTAACCACCATTGCTGGTTGTTACGTGGGTGAATGCAGAAGCCCAATCTTGCCTAACAGATTCAGGCACCTCATCTTTTCCAATGAAAGGAGTCCAGGAATTTGCAGAAGGATCTGTCAGTACCCATTGGATGTCCTCAGGTGCATTCAAATAATCAAAGTTCAAAGCAGACATCTTGCCCCTTGGCCGGGACTTCTTCTGTTTATTGCTGCCAGAGCTCCCGGGAGTTCTCGTTTGACTTGCATCTATATCAGCATCTGAGTTCCCTTTCTTCCTTTTAGGCTTAGTTCCAGTTTCCAAAAAGTAAAGCACCTCTTTCTTTGACCGAAATCGACGGCATGAGGCTATATGGTAGTAATACTGCACCAGACAGATATGTTAGTCTGTCTTTGAACTTTCACTATAAAATGGAATTTTCATAATTTTTAGTTTCTCTCTGTGGCATTATGTAATCGATTATTCTCTCGTGAAATCTCCAAAACACATCCTAACAAGTACTGACAGATCCTAAACAGGCAAGTTATTAACAACTTCTTGTGGTGAAAAGATATCTTCAATAATGCCCTAACTGTCGAATAGATGCCTTTTCTCTTGTAACAATATTATAAAACAATGAACCCTCTCCTAAAGAGATTCTGTGCCAAATCGTCAAAAATAGTACCATTATCTGTCCTTCAAAAATCAGTACATTTTCATTTAGTGATAGCAAAAGATGATATATGGTTCTTGTATCTATCGGATGATGAATAGGCTTTTACTTTCATGCCTTATAGGACCTACTTTGCATTTGCATCAAAGATGTCTATCCTTCCTGCAAAGAAGCTTCTTTAAAAATTTAACATAGTTCAGCACCATAATATCAGAAGTCTACACAGAGTTCATCATCCACCCTGAATGCAAAACAACTAAATTCTACATAATTTCAATATACATAACATCAGAAGTCTGACTTACACATCAACTAACTGGAACTCAAAGAGGATAACTTAACAGGGTGCAGGCTAGAAGGAGATCATTTAAGTGCTAAGAATTTTGATTATTGCTTCTATCAGCAATAATGCACCTCTGCAAAAAAAATTTACTCATTCCAAACTTTAAATTAACCCACTCCAGACGCGAACCATAAGTTACCCAAGTGTAACCAATATCACTGAAACAAATTGCATAGTAGGCATACAACTTTAATTCAAGGGATTCATATCGTATCCCTTGAAAGGACCAATCCACGAGAACTAAAACAACAATTGTTCAGTAACAATTTTATTTAGCATGAGAAACAAAATATATGAACATACAAGACTAAGTATAGGCATGAATGTAGTAGCAATATATGAGAACTATTCTATCACAGGAGCATCAAATAGTCCTGTGTCTTCAATTTTAATGGATGGCAAAATAATACTGCATTTAATCTTCCTAGAACCAAGCTTCTGCATTCCTTCATACACAATGGAGCTCAAGCTGGAATAAAATGGCTTAAAGACGGGAATTTAGCAGCAAAATTGGGCGAACTTTAGGCAAGTATATTCCCTTGAGGAATTTCACTAATTGGCAGGTACAGACCTAAAGCAATACATGTAAAGAAACATTAAAAAAAATGACCAACTAATACAGGATTATTATAGTTTTCTTTAAAAGAAAAATTTCGGGGTAATTTTAAAAATCATTTTTAAAAAATAAATTTAGAAACTCAAGCCTTACACGACACAAAGGTAAAAAGTTTCCGTTATAAATTCTACAAAACACATGCTTTTATTACTAATTAATTACTTCTAAGTAAGAACACTAGCAGAAACAAGCTAAAATAATAATAACAATAAGTAGTTAACATGATTTTAATTTTTTTTTTCAATTACTTAAAAAGAGAATAAACAGAGTTCGTAGAAGATAAAACATTAACCTTATCAACCGTTCCAGCTGTCGCACCAGAAGTCCTAACCCTATCTTCAATTGCCCAACCGGGCGGCAACCAACTCTCCGACGACGATGCCCCCCGACGCCGCGGCGTGGTTTCCGGACCCAATACCGGTTCCGCTGCACCATTCGAAGTGGCGGGATTTGCCGGTTGTTGTTCTCTGCTTGGCGTTGTTGTGGTGGCGGCGGTGGTGTTGCTGGCGGAGGTGGCGGAAGGATCGACATGGATGAAGGATCCGGAGTCGAGAAGCGGGCCGGGCGGCGGCAAATTCGCGGTGGACGGGGAGGATAAGTGATCGGGTTCGGGCGGGTTGGGTCGATTCAGATTCGGGTCTTGTGCTGTTGGTGCTGGAGCGGGGGTTGACATCGGGGTTAGAGCGCGATCAGAGGAATTTCATTTTTATGACTTTGAATTGCAATGGCTTATATAACGGGGAAAATATAATATGATTTAAGTAACATAATCCCATCTTATCTGGAAAGATCAGAGCCGTTGGATTTGCTGTTATAAGATTTACATGGCAATTCATTTGTATAATTTACTGAGATACTGACACTTGTATGGTATTTATTTGTAACAAAAGGGAGAGTACAAATGATCAATAGAAGGATAAACATCATCAAGGTTAATATTGGGTTTTCACACGTCTTGAACACAAAATTCTTTATCTTGCCCCAAAGGTAATAAAATACTAATAATATTAAGAATCTTGCCTAACCCATATATTTGGGATTTGTCTATTCAACGGATAGATACATATTATAGAAAAATAATATTTAAATAATTAAGTCTGGATCTTAGTGCTTTGTGTCTGCCGCAGGCACTAAACACTAAAAAGAACTCTATCGCGGAACTCCAAAATAACTGAGCAAACATTAGTTGAACCAGCTTCTCTGAGATCTCTCCTAAACCGCAGACCTATGCATAGCGACGAACTCGATAAAGTTGGTAAACCTAAATACAAAGAACAATTAATATTCCGTTTCTGTTAATACAATAGAGCAATTGTCACACAGAAACCTAAAACTAGCTTTGAGTAAACATATGGAAAGCCAGCGACCATAGAAGCAAATTGTCGCTCCTTTCCCAATTTAAGAATGCATGGGGAGGAGGGTGAGTTGCAGGTTTGCCCAAGAGTGCCAAGAAAGAGTAGATGGCAAGGCCACCTCATTGATCTCTTTAGCTACTTGCCATCAGCAATATACAAAAGCTTCCATCTTCTAATCAGTGGCTGACTTGCTCCATACATAGCTTTTCCCTGCTTTGCTCTTGTTTTGCTCGAGTGATGCGAAGGGCAACAGTCAGTGAAATTCTCCAGAAAATCCTTGAGCCCGTTTTCCAATAATTCTCAAAAATTGAGATCTGCAGAGGAAAACAGAAATGAAAGTTTGCTCTAAAGGACAAGCTAACGCATAAATGAACATTTTATGGAAGCCAAATATTTAAATCTCAACATGTTAAAAATGAAATCATCAACCCCCCTCCAGGGTTTTTTGAATTTTTCAACTTTGAAATGGAAAAAGGAACGAAATATAAGTTCAAATTACGAATGTATGGTATATTTCATAATGCACACAGCAACATTAGTATAACAATTTGTGTTCTTTTTGGTAAATGAGAAAGTACGAGAATATAAGAAAGAAAGTAAAAGAAGAAAATGATTGTAAAGGATTTTATTGATTATTTTCAGAACAAATATACAATACACTTGTTACGCTATTTATAGTTACAGAGTTACAAGAATTAAGAGGAAATAAAAAATAAGATAGCTTTACAGTAAAACTACAACTTGTGCATTCAGTTATAATTAACTCATAACAACCTCACTTGTATACAACAACTCACTCGATTCTCCCTTCTATTGATCGTCAAACTTGTGATTATTAATTCTGGGATTTGTATTACTTCAAAGAGCACCTGATTAGTTTGAGTAACACACATGAGATTATTGCTACTATGCTCCAAGCTCTATACTGTAACTTATAGCTTATAACTTTCCATTATTACAATATTTCCTTAACATCCCCTCGCAAGCTGAAGGGCAGATGATTTGGAAATGACCCGAAGCTTGTTTCGCAAATAAAGAAATCTATTAAGAGCTAAAGGCTTAGTAAAGATATCTGCAGTTTGGTCAATACTAGGGACAAAACGAATTTCAACATTACCAACGGCAATTTTATTTTTGAGAAAATGAATGTTTGGCTCAATATATTTGGTGCGAGCATTGGAAGACTAGATTTTGCGCTAAGACTTAAGCACTCTGATTATCACACCAGATAATTAGAGTTTGAACAAGTTGAATCTACAATTCTGACAACAGATACCTAGTCCACAAAACTTCAGAACAAGCTGAAGCTAAAGCTCGATATTTAACTTTAGCTGTAGTCTTAGTCCACAAAACTTAGCAACCGTATTCTGCTTTTTTGATGACTAAGAAACAAGATTATCTCAAAGGTACACGCAATATCCACCAATGGATCTTCTATCATTAGGGTCTGAACCCCAATTAGCATCGAAAAAAGTTGTTAAACTCAGACCACTTGTTCTAACATGATCAAGACCATAATCAGTAGTGAATTCAAATATCTCAAGATACGTTTGCAAGCTTGCCAATGTTTTGTTGAAGGGAAAGACAAAAATTGACTTAACTTATGGACTGAGAAGGATAATTCAGGTTTGGTTAAAGTAACATATTATTGCAAAGCTTCAATTATACTTTTGTAAAGGGTTGGATTTGCAAAAGTATCACCATCATCTTTATAACGTTTTTTACCTGTACTATTAAAGTGTCATACCCTTTGCAATCCAACATATTAGCTCTTGATAATAGGTTAGAGATGTATTTAGATTGAGATAGATGCAATCTTTTAATAGTTGGACTGATTTCTATACCTAAGAAGTAGTTGAAATCACCATAGCAAAAACAGTAGCAAGTGTTGCTATAAATTGCTCAGGTCAAACAGAATTAGGGCCTGTTATGATAATATTATCAACATATATAAGGATTAAGATGAGATTACCATGAATTCTTTTGAAGAACAATGAAGGATTTGCCTTTGAATTGTTAAACTACCACTGCAACATGAACTACTTTAGCTTGTCATACAAAACCCTAGGTGCTTGCTTAAGACCATATAATGCTCTATGTAATTTGCACACATAAGAAGGAAATTGAGGGTTGACAATCCCTTCAGGTTGTGCCATAAAAATATCTTCACTTAACTTACCATTTAAAAATGCATTATTAATATTAATTTGTCTAATTGACCATCTATTCATCATTGCTAAACTAAGGATTAGCTTGACTATAGAGGCTTTAATAATTGGACTGAAAGTCTTAAAATAGTCAACTCTGGGTGTTTGAAGAAACCCTTTGACTATTAGTCTAACCTTGTATTTTAAAACTAACCCATCTGGATTGAATTTGGTCATGAACACCCATTTGTTAATAACAACTTTGGGTGTAGTTACTGTTGAAACTAAAGACCAAGTCTTATTTCTCATAAAGGCTTCATACTCTTCCTTCATGAAATTATGCCAATTTTTGCTTGTCAAAGCTTCTTTAACTATTTTAGGCTCAGAATGAAAAATTATAGATTGACTAATGTAGGTCTTAGGTTTGAATATTCCCATCTTGGATCTTGTTATCATGGGGTGTCTTGATTGATTATGCTGAGGAGATAGTACTAATAAGATTTGATTAGTGTTTGAGGTATGGATGTTTAGTGAAGCATTGGTATTTTGTGGTGGTGGAGAGTTTGTGTTTAAGTGACTATCATTACTTGAAGGTGAATGGAACAAGAAATACAAAGTGTCTAAATTCTATGTCAAACCTTGAGCTACATCTGCTGTGCTGGTTGCTAAATCCTACAAAGTGTTTCTATTGCTACATATTGATTTGGAAACATTCAGAACATTATATGGCAAGCTATTTGAAGTAGTAGAGATGATATGATCAGAAGCAGAGCTTTGTGAATGAAATAACTCAATATATGGAAAGGAAAGTTCATTGAAAGACACATTTCTTGTAATATAGACTCTTCTTGCTGGATGCATACATTTATACCCTTTATGCAAGGGACTATAACCAATAAAAATGCATTTGGCAGTATGAAAGTCATATTTATGTTTCTTGTATGGTTTGAGTAAAGGAAAAGAGGCACAACCAAAAGGTTTTAAGAATCTATAATCTGAAATAGTATAGTAAAGCTTAAAGAATGGTAAATTATAAGCAAGAATAAGAGTTAGCGGTTTATTAATCAGATAAGTGATAATATGGAAAGCCTCCCACTAAAAAGAAATTGGCATTCCAACTTAAGCAAGACGAGTTAAACCAGTTTCAACTATATGTCTATGTTTTCTTTCAATGATACCATTTTGATGGTGAGTGTGGGGATATGTAATTCTAGACTGTATGTCATGTTGTTTTAAATTATAAAAAAAAATACCTAAATTCCCCTACAATCAGATTGCAAGGCCTTAATGCTACACTCAAACTATTTTCTACTTATTTTTGGAACTGAATAAAGACATTCAAGACTTTAGACTTTAGTTTAGATGGAAAAATCCAACTATACCTTATAAAATCATCAATAAAGTTGAGGTAATACTTAAAATTATCCATTGATTCAAATGGAGTTGGTTCTCATAGGTCTATATATATGAGTTCTAAAGGTTTGGTGGCTTTAATATGTATTGAAGGAAAATAATTTCTATGTTACTTACCAAGTTGACATGCGTCACGAAAATTGGGTTTGTAGTCTTTATTGCAGAAATTGTTGTCTTTACAAAGCTTTATGATAGACTTCACAATTAAAGTACTTGGATGTCCAAACCTCTTATGCCATAGATTACATTCATTGGATTTCAACAACTGACCTTTTGAAGAAGCAAGAAATCTGTGACAATAATTTTCAAACTCTGAATAAACTGTATTTACAAGTGAATCAGGTGCACTACATTAATTCTTATTTATCTTACAAGAAAGTGCATTTTCAGAAAACAATGACAACATGGACTATGGTTGATAACAACTTGTAGAATTCTAAATTTACAGAGAGTTGATCTTTCCCAAAAAGCAACAGCCTATATAAACCCTTCACATTCATACTTGCAGCAGCAACACAATTTCCTCATTCTTGTCCTTTATAAGGCACAAGTTAGAATAGAACTCAACATAAATATTATTATCAACTACAAGTTTTGACACATTTATCAGATTTTTTGTAATTATAGGTACATGTAACCAATTTTTAAGAATCAAGTGATAATCATTTATGGTTTTAAGTGTTTTTTTACCAATTAAAGAAATATTTAGACCTTGACCATTGCCAACTATTAATTTATCCATACTTGAGTATTCAAGCTTATTGTTGATGTTTGAAGCATCATGTGCCAAGTGATGTATGGCTTTTGAATCAAGGTACCACCCTTCATCAGCTTGACCTTCCTGAGTTTGCTGAGCAGCAACTAATGCTACTCTTTGGCCAAAATTGCCTTAATTTCCAAGCCCTTGTCCACCAGCATTCTGATTATTAACATTTCCTCCAAAACT
The DNA here is from genome assembly GCA_946807835.1 of Ailanthus altissimus. Taxonomy (NCBI): domain Eukaryota; kingdom Viridiplantae; phylum Streptophyta; class Magnoliopsida; order Sapindales; family Simaroubaceae; genus Ailanthus; species Ailanthus altissimus. Next base: position 25,743,358 of record OX327701.1, on the reverse strand, counting down.
AGCAGAAGTTCTAGGCATATAGTCGGTATTAAGCCTGTAGTAACATTTCATAGCTGAGTGTCCTTGCCTCTCACAAATTTGACAAATTAACTTCATATTTCCTTTACCAAACGCATTCCTTCTACTACTGTGCATATGCCTTCTGCCTCTGTTAACACCAAAACCTCTTCTATCAAAATTATTGTAATAGTCATTATTAGCAAAACTATTACTGTTACTAGAGTTATTCCCAAAACCACCATTATTGAAGCTTCCTCTGCCATTTCCAAAAAAAATCTACTTATGTATTTTATGAGCAACATTACCACTATAACCTGTTTGATTATTTGCCTTAGTTGAATTGTTTTGTAAGATCCTACTTTCTTAAGTCAACAACATTGAATAAGCTTCATTAATGCTTATAGATCCAAGTTTACTTGTTATCAAAACCACCACTGAATCATAATTTAAATATACCTTAATTTCAAATACCAGATGCATGATAAAATCATCATTCCTTAGAACATAACCAGCAACAGATAGTTCATCTACAATTTCTTTTAATTTCAAAAAATACTCAAACATGGTGAGTTGATTTTTCTTGATCATTGACAACCTAAATTTTAACTGCACAGTCTTGGCTTTAGATTGGGAGCCAAACTATTTTTCAATCGAGTTCCAAAGATAATATGATGATTTACTGTCAATTACCAGTCCTAATATACTACTGTGAATTGTTGAATAAAGCCAGTTTAAAAGAAATTGGTTTTGCCTGATCCAGATCTCGAATTCTAGATTTTTAACTTGAATCTGCCTCTGACTTCTACTTGTCACATTCTGATCTTCATCAGCTACTGTCAAGAACTGTTCAGGACATTTAGAAACTCCATTAATTAGATTCTCAAGTCTATTAGCCCAAATTGCTGTGTAAACTTGTGATTTTCACACAATGTAGTTTGATTTGCCAAGCTTTGACAGTTGCTGGAAAGGAATATGAAGAATTCTGAACATCATTGTGTATTGTTGATACAGATCTAGTATTAGATGAGCTAGTATGTGCCATAGTATGGCTCTGATACCATATAACAATTTGTGTTCTTGTTTGGTAAGTGAGAAAGTATGAGAAAATAAGAAAGAAAGTAAAAGAAGAAAATGATTGTAAAGGATTTTATTGATTGTTTTCACAACAAATACACAATACACTTGCTATGCTATTTATAGTTATAGAGTTACAAAAATTAAGAGGAAATAAAAAATAAGATAATTTTACAGTAAAACTATAAGTTGTGCATTCAATTGTAACTAACTCATAACGACCAGTAAAACTACAACTTGTGCATTTAGTTGTAACTAACTCATAACGACCTCATCAATACTCAACAGCTTACTCGATTCTCCCTTCTATTGATCATCAAACTTGTGATTATTAATCCCGGAATCTGTATTAGTTCAAATAGCACCTTATTAGCCTGAGTAACACACACATGAGATTACTGCTACTCTGCTCCAAGCTCTATACTGTAACTTATAGCTTATAACTTTTCATTACTACAATATTTCCTTAACAATTAGAGACATGATTAAGTGTACGAACCAGAGATAGAAAAAGTAATTGAGGTTTACTGTTTACCAAATATGAACTGCACTTGTCTGAGCTTTCACGTAAACATTAGTAGCTTTCGTCCATCCATTTCAGGAGTGCCTTAGAGAGATAAAGAGAATGCTCGAGATCATCTATTCTACGGCATTTTTGGCTCTAGAGATAATATTATATAAAGAAACTGATGGTTTTAAACCCAACTTCAACATCTCATCCAGCAAAACCTCAGCCTCCTGCCACTTCCCATCCTTGCAAAGGACACCAATAGTGGAGCAATAGCTAGCCACATTTGCAACCAGTCCCTTATCATTCATTTCTTTAAGCAACCACAGCACCATATAGGAGCTACCCTCTTTGCAGTACCCATTAATCAAAGTGTTATATACAACATCATTTGGCTCCAACTGCGTCGAACACATTGATTTAAACAGTTTTGATGCTTCTCTCATATTGCCTTTCATACACAATCCATGAATTAAAACACCGTAAGTGTGAACATCCGGAACCAAACCAGCCTTCTTCATGAAGGTACACGTCTCAAATGCTTTCTCCATGTCATCAGATCGAACAAATGCATCCATTAGAATCGTATATGTCACTTTAGTAGGAGTTATGCCTCTTTCCTCCATCTCCCAAACCAAATCTGCAGCTGCTGTTGAATTTCCTGCTCTTGAAAAACCTCCAATTAGAACATTATAAGTCACTAATGATGGAGAATGACCATTTGATTATAACTGATTGAATAATCTCAAAGCCTTGTCCAAATCTCCAGTATTACAAAACCCATCTATTAGCGTATTGTATGTGATTAAATTTGGATCGATACTAGTTCTCTTCATTTGACCCAATAACCTCTCAGCCTGTCAGATTCTCATCTCTTTACACAACCCACAAATCAAAGTGTTATAAGTAACAACATTACAAACCACCTCTCTTTGACGCATTTCATCAAACAATTTAAAACCTTCACTTGTTTTCCCATCATTACAATACTCATTTATCAGACAATTGTAAGTATACAAGTTAGGTGACACCCGGTTTAGCTGCATTTTCTTATACAATTCAAACCCATCTTTTTTAAGGCCTTTCTTGAATAATCCATTGATCAGAACTGTATAAGTATACTGATTAGCAACCAAACCAAGCTCCTCCAAGTTGCAAAACAACATTTGAGCTCTCTTAATATCACCATTTTTACAACATCCATCAATCAAACTAGTGTATATAACAACATTCGGAGAAAATCCCTTCCCTTCCAACTGACGCAAAACCTCAAAACCTTTGTTCAAATCACCAGCATTGCAACATCCCTTAATCATAACCCCAAATGTATACTCATCCAATTTAACCCTGCATTTATTCTGACTAAAAAGCAACCATCCCTTCTCAAAACCCCGTGATTTAAGCACAAATATCAACAGACTATTAAAGGTTATTGATCCGGGTGCAAGACCCGTATCAAGCATTTCATTGAAATAAAACAGGGCTGGCTCTATTAACCGAGATTTTAAATGAGCATTGATAATTACTTCGTAAAAATGAAATTTTGTTATCGGGTTTGAGTTTAATTGAACCTGTTCCGTTAAGTGGCGGAGAAGAGATTGAGGAGTGAATAATGAAGAGGAGATGCGACCAGAGATTATTTGTAGTATGAGAGCTTGTGCATGAGATAGCTTGTACGAGGAGAGAAGAAGATGGAATGTGGGGGGTATTGAAGGCCTTGAAGAGAGGCGGAGTGGAAGAGCGAGAGAGCTTCGAGAGGTGGGATTTTCACCATTTTTGACATGAGAGTGAGAGCTTGCTGGCTCTGTGCCATTTCTTTCTTCGACTGTTGTTTGCATGTCAGTGGTTTGCTCAGTGGACCTTGTTGGAATATAAGGGTATTCCAAAATACACCAGACTATTGAGATTAAGTAGATATTTTCAAATTTTAAGTAAAGAATATTGAATTGCTTTAGATTTGTGAAGTATTTAAGAGGCACTACGATTAATGGGCTCAAATTTGGCAGATCTCCATTTGTGTTAAAGGATTATAGTGATATCAATCGGGTGTCCGAAACAAATGAAGTTAAATCTATTAGCGGGTATGTGTTCATCTTTGGTGGAGGCGTGTAGCCTTATCAACTATGAAATTTAAGCTGATTGCATTGAAATAGATATATTCTGAGGTTAAGTGGTTATCTATATCAGTCTCAATTTGTGATAGTCAAATTGTTATGGTGAAAATGAAAAGCAAGATTTATAAAGAGAAAAGTATACGCATTAATTTGAGATATAATATAATCAAGTAACTATTGGAATATAGTTATATAAGTTTAGAATAATGTAAAATTGGTGTTGAATTTGAATGATTTTCTGACAAAATCGCAAAATAAAATATTAGTCAAACAAAAATCGAGAAAGATGAGATTTTTATCTAGAACATGAGATAAAAGTAATTGTAACTTTTAAAAATCCTATGACTAGATCTATAGAGATAAAAATAAAAATAAATTACTTATTATTTTATAATTCTATCACCTCTATAATTAAAAATTCCTCTTTATGATTAGATAGTATACATTTACAGTAGAAAAAAAGTTGAATATTCAATTCTTAATGAACTCTATGGGGCTATACAATATGTTGAAAATTGTAGAATATACTTAGTGAAAGTTCACTTATATAAATAAAGAATTGGGTTAGTTCTTATTAAAATAAGGTATGCATATTTAGAACATTTATAAAGTCTAGAAAAATATAGGGCCGTAAAAAATTACACCGCTAAACAATAATTCACATGTAGAATTTAATCGTGTCTCGCGCTAAAGGAGCTAAGGTCCATTTAAATTACATATTTCACTAATGATGAATTTATAATCCGAAAGATTTTTAATTAATATTGGTAATAATAAAAAATCTCGTGTATTTTGATATGGGGGATTGTTAAAATATAATGGTATTTTAAAATATACAATCTCACATGAGAAATGACTTTTTTAAATGGTTTGTGCACCCACTCGCGGCACACTAGCAAGGGGGACCTTATAGGGCCTTGAATGTTTGTGCAGATTGGCCTATATTTTATTGTTTTTAAGCTTTCTTTCTAATATTTATTTTTTGGCCAAATTTAAATTAATTTCAAATTTAAATAAAACAATTAATTAACGTTATTAATGTAAACGATCTCAAAAGTTAATTATTAACGTTAGTTGAAGGATTAGATAGTTAAATGATAGTCTTAATGATTGTTAGAACAAGCATGGTGGCCGTCTAAATAGTATCATGTGCTACTAAATATTGGCCCACATTTGATTGTTTATTGGACATTGTTTCTAATCTTTATTCTTGGGCAAAATTTATATTGATTTAAATTTTAAAATCAAATTTAAATCAAAGCTGTTAATTTAACATTATTAATTTAAACGGTCTCGACAGTTGATTATTAACATTAGAGTCAGTTGAAGGATTAAATGGGTAAATAACAGTTTTATAGATTGTTAGAACAAGCATGGTGATACTGTCTGAACAGTTCATGTACTGTTAGTAGAATTCTCTCTCTTGTTCATCTGTTATTTTACTAGTCTTATCACTAAACCCTTCTTTTAATTGTTGTATTTAGCAAAATAGTTTGTCTATGACCACTGATCAAACGTGTTGTTAATTGTCTAGAACCTGATAATTAAGAAATTATATGATATTTTAATAAAAATAATTATAATTATAAATATAATATTAAATAGATAATTTTTATTAATTATTTTAATAATATTTAAATAAAAATAATCATATTTTTATAATACACTTCCAACAAAATAAACCACCGGATGCATAAATAGTTTCAAATCATGTCTTTTTTTAGTGGCTTTGTTTTTTTGCTTACTTACTCTCATAAATAGGCTTATATAGATATTTGGAAATTGGAATAAATGGAGAATAATTAATGAGATGCATTGTTGTATTTACCTTGCTCGTCTCTATTAGTTCGTGATTTATTATTGAAAGAGAATGCTATTATAGTTTTCATGATTACTAAATAATTCGGTTATCATATTAATGATTCGAGTTATTGGTATTTTTTTATTACTAGCATAAATACAACGCAATTTAAATCTTTTATAAATATTTATTGTTAAGGATATCACGTCATATATTTTAATTTAATACTCTTATGACATTAACTAAGTCATAATTTTAATACTTTTTTTATTTTATGTACAATGAAAAATTATAATTCTCGCCATAAGAAAGAACACATAAGATTAATACACCAATAAAGATAAATAAAACAAATCAATCACAAGACACAAGATACACGTGATTCGGCCCAAATTATCTACGTCCACGGAGGATCCATGATCCAGCTTCTTACTATTGAAATAGATCACAAAGTAACTTCTTACATCATCAATGATCCCACAAGACCCCTTAGTATCTCCCATAGAGACCTCTAAGTATCTACCCTTGATCACCATGACTCCCTAAGATCTCTTCGTATCTCCTCTAAGAGATTTTTACAAGGAACACAAGAATAGTCCGAGCATCTAAGCCAAAAGCATCTATAGTGTTTCTATTTTATTCACTCAAATAACCTAAAAAAGAAAGCACCCCCAAAGGTTACACCCTAGTGCACCACGCACTTAGTGCCTATTTAGCTCCTCTATTCTCTCTTATGGTTACATCTTGAAACCTTAGATGTTTGTCTTTCTTTTGTGTTTAAAAAGGTTTATATAGTGAATAAAATACCTTTAGAAACCCTAAACTTAGTTGGAATAAGAGTCTTTACTTATAGGAATCCTAATTTCACTTAAAGAAGTTAATTAAGCCAAAATAAAAAATATCCTAAACTTGACGTGTGAATAGTAACTGTGTGAACAGTACACACGCATGAACAGTACCGCGCGCAACAGTGCTCACTGTAAACAGTGCCGCCGCAAGAATAGTACTTATTCTTTTTTCTTCCGTTTTACTCCTTCCTTGTACACCCAATGCATACTTGACTTCATAATGACTCTGCTCTTGGTATTCATTTCAATTCTTACCTATATAAGATCGTTAAATCACCAAAATTTCAACATTTACATTTTTCAAAATTTTCAATAATGTATTTTTTTGTTAATTAAGTTGCATATTTGCCTGTTCACAAAGAAAGGAAAAAAAAAAAAGAAAAAAAAAGTTATTTTTGCTTCTTTATTGATTGGAGTGCTAAGTGCCAATTATTAGCTATTTAATGATTTAAGTGAAGAATAATGCTATATTTTTGAAATGATATTTTAAATTTTTTAATTTAAATTGATATATCAAATAATACTTAAGTGTTGAAATGATGTAAATTTAAAATTATTTATTTTATCATTTCATTATTTAATGGTTAATTTGACATATTATTTGAGATAAAAAAATTAAAATACTATTTAAAAAGTGTAGTATTATTTTTAGGTGAAATGATATTTTTAAACCACAATCAAATTGCTATCAACGTAGGTAAGCATAAAGTTGAATCGAGCAAATATTAATTGATATTATCTTGGGATTTAATGGTTGGTGGCCAAAAATTCATTAAATTCAAAATATAAGTATTATTGTACTTTTTAAATGATTATATAATTTTTTTAATCTTAAATTAATATGTTAAATAATTAGTAGACGATAAAATAATATAATTTTTAAAATTATTATTATTTTATTAAATAATTATTTAATAAATTATTTAAAATAAATAATTTAGAACAACGATCATTTGAAAAGTATAGCGTTATTCAACAAAAGTATTTATTAAAGAAAAATGTTCAAAAATAAACACTATTTTAAAGGGCGTAATCTTTTATAGTAAAAAATTATTTGACTAATATTTATTAGTTAAAAAAAAAATACCTTTATTAATAATAAAATTAGGGGCTAAAATGAAGAATAAAACTTAAAATTTTCCATGCCCTCCTCGCGCTGTGAGGAGGGACTGTGCACGTGTGAGGAGTCGGGGACCCTCCTCGCATCACTAGGTAGGGCACACGACTATATTATTGGGACCAGCCTAAAATTTTATACTCTAGCATTTTTTTGGCTAAATTTTAACTATTTTTCATTATTTTTTAATTATTTTTAATTAAATTTATTAATTTTTAATCTAAACTACATTAAATTTACTCATTTAACTAATATCAAATGTGTTTTGAATCAAAATTTCGAATGATTTGCGGAGAAGAAATTTAAAATACTTTAAAAATAAAATAATCTAAAAATTAAGTATTTAACTAATAATATAAAAATGTTGAATTAAAATAGATTTTACTTTAGAAAAAAAATCCATATTTGAAAATTTCCTTTTATTAAAAGCAAAAGTACTGGGCTAGTTTTTGATGCATTTAAATCCAGCCCGTGGAAATCGTCTTTTCGTAGTTACTAATGATGCTTTACTTCGGGCCAAAAACTGGTATAACCTTTCTAAACACACCACCAGTAACCCACTTTCGCACGTCTGTCCAATGTCTAGATACGCCACCACCAGGGAAGGACAATTCGTCGTTGAATCCGATTCAATCGAACGGTTCTATACGTTTCATCAAGCAAAGCATATCAAACTGGCTCCCACCATTACCTTCCGATTATCCGCACCCGCACAGCAAAGCGCGTAAGTGCCACTCTCTTCCTCAAAACATAATAAACATAATAAACACAAAGACAGACGGACAGGGCACGGACAGCCAGCCTAACTACACTCACCGCGTCTCCACCACTTCACTTCTCAACAATGGTTACTGTTGCTAAATTCTATCGCCTCCTCCTCTTCCTCCTCTCTTGCCACGTCATAACTCACTTTGCCTCCGCCGCATACTCCATCGGAGTAAACTACGGAGCCATCGCCAACAACCTCCCGCCACCTCAGCAAGTCGCCCAGTTCCTCCAAACCCAAACCACCATAAACCGCGTCAAGCTCTTCGATGCAAACCCCGACTTCCTCCGCGCCTTTGCCAACACAAACATCCCCGTCACCGTCACCGTAGCTAATGGCGACATCCCTGCCCTCGCCAAACTCCCCGCCGCCCAATCCTGGATCGCCAATAACATTCTGCCTCATCACCCTCAAACCATCATCAGATACATCGTCCTGGGTAACGAAGTTTTAGCCACGTCGGATAAAGTCCTCATCGCCTATCTCTTGCCCGCTATGAGAACTCTCAAATCCGCTCTCGACAAGGCCAATCTTAGCAGTATCCAGGTGTCGACACCTCATTCGCTGGGCATTTTGTCCTCGTCTGAGCCGCCAAGCACTGGAAGATTCCGAAAGGGTTATGACAAAGCTATATTTGCGAAGATTCTCGAGTTCCACAGACAGACCAAATCTCCGTTTATGGTTAACCCGTACCCGTATTTCGGGTTTAAACCCCAGAATTTAAACTACGCTTTATTTAAACCAAACCCCGGCATTTTTGATCCGGCGACGGGGAAGAATTACACGAACATGTTCGACGCTCAGCTTGATGCGGTTTACTCGGCGATGAAGAAGGTGGGATATGAAGACGTGAACATTGTAGTTGGGGAGACCGGGTGGCCCTCGGCGGGTGACCCGAACCAACCGGATTCAAACCTGGCGAATGCGCTGTCGTATAATGGGAACCTCGTGAAGCATGTGAACTCTGGTAAAGGGACTCCTCTGATGCCCAACAGGAATTTTGAGACTTACATTTTCGCTTTGTTTAACGAGAATCTGAAGCCGTCTCTATCGGAGCAAAATTTCGGGTTGTTCAAGCCCGATCTGACTCCGGTTTATGATGTGGGCATCTTACGTAATAAACAGGTATTATTCTAATATTATCTCTTTCACTTTTCTACTGATGGCAGCCGGTCGCTATGAGCGAGGGCAGTTTTGTAAATAATCGCTTCTCGAAGTCCTAGATTCTTTTCTGCAATTGAACCATTTATGCACGCAAAATCTAAAGAGTTTTCCAATGCATAGAACGTAGTTGTGCTTTAATAAGTGTGCTGTGTCTTTGCCCAGTTAATGCTTGCCACGTAGAAAACAGTTTCCTCGAGCTTGTCTTTATCTCCTTTGGTCACAATAATGTTCCACGTTTCCGCGTCTTACCTCCGACACTAGCCAGCCGCTTTTGTTTAAATGTACACACTCTTTTGCAGATAACAGATCGAATGTCTCTCGCTATCCTTTGTCCAAAGTACCCATTTAATAATTTTTTATTCACTCCTTTTTCCATATTTTGTCAAATTTTTAAGGCTATTTCCGTCACAAAAATTGTCACTGTTAAAAATATCTCCCGCGTCTTGCAAAAGTGAAATATTCCTGTGTGCTAACATGGATGATGAAGCAACACGTAATTCTCTTGGAAAGAGAAGTTCAATTAATCTGGATCGTTGGTTTGCTTCCGGATGCAGGCACAAGGTGGTCCTACAACACCTGTTGCTAAACCGCCATCAGGAGTAGTGATCGGCAGAAAATGGTGCGTGCCGAAACCAGACGCCAGTGATGCAGCGCTGCAGGCAAACATAGACTACGTGTGTAGCACTGGGGTGGATTGCAGGCCAATACAAGCAGGTGGGGCGTGCTTCAACCCCAACACTGTGCGGTCACACGCATCATACGCCATGAACGCCTTCTATCGGGCCAATGGACGTCATATATTTAATTGTGATTTCGGGCACACTGGGGTCATCACATCCGTTCATCCGAAGTACATTTTTCACTCTCTAAACCTAAATAAGAATTGTTTTGTTTGATTTAATAGTAAAGGCTAAAAGGGGTTGTTTGGGTGGGCAGGTTACGATGCATGTGATTATACTTTCGTCGAAGGAGAATCACTGAAGTTAGAAAAGTCGGTGGCGGGACTCTCGATGAGATTGTGCACCGTCGTCGATATAATTGTTGTAGCTTTTATTCAATTTCTTATTATAATTTAAATTTGTCAGAGTAACCGTTACGTGTTGTTGTTCACTAATTATCTAACACGTATCATTAATTAATTAATTAAAATTTTTATTAAATATTTTTAAAATTAAATAAAAAAATAAAAAAATACCACTGTTGCTAGAAAATGCGATCAATGGACCATCGTCTTTTTGGTGATATTTTGATGATAAAATTTATTTAATTTTATATTATTAGACTTTATTTTTCTGATATACATAATGGTAAGATCTTTTTTATATATAAAAAAATATAAAAAATAATGGGAGAGAGGCAACGGCTACCGCTGCTCGTTGTTAAATCGGGGGGTGGTGACTTACACTGTCCTCACTCATGGAAACGTCAACTGTCGATCTATTCATAAGTGAGGGTGGTGCAAGTCACTGCCCTTTCGTTTAACGGTGAGCGACAGTGGCCGCCGCTTCTTCTCCACCATTTTTGGTATTTTTTTATATTTTTTACAAAAATAAAAAAGACTCTACCATTGTGTAGATTAGAAAAAATAGAGTCTAATAATATAACAATTGGACATATTTTATTGTCAAAATGTCACTAGAATCGACAGTCGACCGATCGTCGTTTTCCAACGATGGTGGCAGTTTTTTTTTTTTTAATTTATCATTTAATTTATTTTTAAAAAAAAATATTTATTAAAAATTTAAACTATTTACGTGATAACACGTGTCATTGTAACTAATCATATTATGACATGTGTCCTTTATTTATTAAATATATATATTTATCAATTTGATTTTAAAATATTTATTCTTTTAAAAAATATTTATTAAACATATAAACCAATTACATGATGACATGTGTTATTTATTTGTTAATTTTTTTTAAAAAATATTTATTCCTTAAAAAAAAAATATTTATTAAACATATAAACTAATTACATGATAACACGTGTCATTTATTTATTAAATATATATTTATTGATTTATTTAAAAATATTTATTTAAAAAAAAAATATATTTATTACTAATATTAACCAATTACATGATAACATGTGTTAACATGAACTTATCATGTAATGACACGTGTTTTTTTTTAAAACTGACATTTGACAGTTTTATTTTAAAAATAACAAATATATTATTTTTTCCTTAGAAAGAATCCATTTAATAAGAAAATTTTTTATAATAGGGATTAACGTGGTAATTATTAAAATATAGAGACTATTAGTATATACCCCTAAAATAAGGAACTAAAATATTATTTTTTTTAATTTGAATTAAAAAAGATTAATGTGATAATTATTAAAATATGAGGACTATATTAGTATATATCCTTAAAGTAAGAAACTAAAATATTATTTTTTCTAATTTAAATTAAAATGAGTAAACATATATAATTTCCGTGGATCTAAACATAATGCTTGTCCACTTAAAAGTAATGTTAATCATTTTAAATTATATTTAAAAATAATGTATCAAATAATTATTAAGTAGTAAAATAGTATAAATTTTAAAATTATTTATTATAATTATTTAACATATTATTTTTAAAATACCTAACATTACTCTCCCTATTAATCTATAAATTACATCTTAATGACCTTATATTGATATTGATATATATGTATTCAAATTTGTACCGGAACAAGACCACGACGAATGGGACAATTTACATCCTTGGCGGGCCACTCGTCGATGCATTGCGAGCTTTATGATATACGTGAACGTGACTTCATTTTAAACGAACTTTACACTCATCTCCCATTCGTGAACTCCTCCAAGCATATTACTTGTTTTTTTTTTTCCAAGCATTTTACTTGTTATTGTTTCTTTATCGTTTTCGCCCCGCCACGAGATTTCCCTAGCCAAAGGCTTGCCGCTGTTGCTCTTGCGATGGAATGTTATTATTTTATTGAGAGTCGGCCTTGTTCGATGTCTCGCCCCAGTGATGATGATGATGATGGAATATTTCTTGATTCAGGAGGTTCAGCACGATATATCGTATTCATCAGCGTATAACAAGAGAAGACAGATGCAGCAAAACACACTGAAATGGTTATTATCATCATGATGGCCATCTGAGACATCTGCTATATCATTAATATTAGCATTATGTATACAAATTAATCATTTAAACATACTCATGATGTGTGCCACGGGCTCCATACTTACCATGGACTTCAAAAAACTAATCAATTAGATAATTATTATCTAAATATTAAATCTAACACCCAACAAAAGTCTATGGAATGCAAACGTGACACATGCTATAATATAATTAGAAAGAAAAATATAAGAAAATAAAATAAATAATGTGATAACAATTTAATTAAACTGTTGTGCCACCTCAAATAATTTAAATGAATTCGTATAATTTAGTTTGTACATGTAATATTATTAATTTATGAATAATGTTACTCTTTTAAAGTGGTATTTCAAAATTTTTATATCAAATAATGTGTCAAGTAATTATTAAATAATAAAATAATATAACGAGAGATTTAAAATTTTGTACCATTTCACTACCCAATAAATACTTGATAACTCAATTTGAAATATAAAATTTAAAATATTGTTTAAAAAGTATAACATTACTCTTAAATTATTTGTAACATTTTGATTTTAGTAATATGAATGCACAAATAATGTTACCTGATTGGATGGTGGCATGAATTCATGGCGACAATCTTAGTTGAGACTCTCTCTTTAATTAAATAAGTACGATATTTGTTTGCTACGCTTAAATTATATTCAATGCTATATATGTTCATTTCAAATTCTTCTACAAGAAATATATTTTGGGTCTTGTTATCTTTTGTTACAAAAAACGTACCCCACGTTCTGTCTAGTTAAGAATTGTTTGTTTCCCACGAATGAAAATAAATTAAGAGTAACAGTCAAATTGACGCATGCAATAGGACCTAAGCCAAATCAACAGTCAAAATAATGAAACAAACCTAAGCAAAATTAACCGAAGTAAAAAACAATGAAGCCAAGCGTTATATATCATCCCTAGACTGCAACCAGAATCTATATATATATATATATATATAGAAATTGACAAAAGGATTGATGAAACTAGAAGTTGAAAAACTGTTTTATATATCGACCATTAATTATCATCAATTGACCATACACAATAATATGATTGATACTTTCAGAAACAATGCTAAGATCTGAGTGGTATAAGTTATAATGGGGTTTTTAATGTATCACCAAATATAATTTTATTATATGATTAGTCTTGAAGGATAAATTATTTATAAAAAGTAAATTGACAAAATAGAGTTTTGTTCCTAATCCAAACTGTTCATTATGTGGAAGTGGCATTAAGACGGTATAACATTTAATTTTTTATAGCACATTTTTTAGTAGTGTCTAAAAAAAGATTCTAATGGCTCGTCAAATTCAAAAATACGCCGTCACTTGATAGAGAGAAGTATTCTATTTTTGTAAAAAAATTAAAGGCAAATCTTTACTTAATAAAATTCAGAGAATTACTTTTTGTGCTCCCATCTATTACATATGATATGAACATAATCAAGTGGTGTTCTAATAAAAATCTCTTGATATTATTGATATCTTTCAATATATTAAGAATGTTGTGTCTGAATATTTTAAATAGTTAACTATTAAAAAATATTGTAATAAAGTGGTAATCTTTAATTGTTATTGTTTTGTTTTGTTAATCTATATTTTTAATTGTGCTCTTATTTGAATCTGGTTGGATTAGCAATAAAATTATTATTTTTTTACTTATAATAAAAATAATATGATTGATATTGAAGAGAGCAGAGAAGAAGATATTGTCTTTTTTTACAGCTATCTTGTGTACATTTGTACAATTAATCAAAGATATACGAGTCCCAAACCCTACTTAGACCCCACAATAACCATTACCGGGATATAACCACGACAAAGGGGACAATATTGTTTATGCATGGCCAGCCACTCATCGATGCAAGATTTATGATAAATATGATTGCACTTTGAACGAACTCTACACTCGTCTCCATTCTTGAACTCCTCCAAGCATATAGCACATTCAGTAGTACCATTTATTATATCTTCTTCATTGCTTTCGTCTTTAAAATCTGTCCATGAAACTTCCCTGAGAGCTCGCTCTTCTTTCCCTTGCGCAATAATGATCAGCTGCACATCGCCGCCTTGACGATCAGATGAAGAGTGATCCTGCTGCCATGGACTGCTTGGGGGTAATCCCACTTCAATATCTCCTTGTCTTTGATTTTGTGAACGAAAACGTCGAATAAAAAATTTGCACAAAGCATATAAACTGATAAAGATTAAGTACATCACCGAGAATGTTATCACGAAGCTCCTATGTCCGGAGGATGCACTAATGAACTGTGATATATCATTAGAAGGAGAAGGCGCAGAATTCATTGTTTCACAATCGATACTGAACCTTAGAGACTTGAGTGAGAATTAAAGAGTAACAAGTTTCAGTGTGTTTTATGTACACAGCTTTGCTATATATATATATATATGTAACAGTCATTGGCAACCCGAATCCGCTTGGGAATAGGAAAACATATGGCAAATTATTCGCATGAGGATTAGGAATTGTGAGAAAATACACATAAAGTAACTAATTGTGATTAAAGGCATCGTAATGATTAGTAAATTTGGCCTCAGTATCAAATATTTGGGAGTTCAAGAAAAGCCCTGACAAATTAATCATGTTGATTATGGGAAACTTCCTCCGCAGTTAGTGCATGTGTACGCACTCAATAGTTATGTATATATATATATACATATATATACACACACATATATATATATATATATAAAACTTAAAAGCTGGCTAATATATTCTGTTAAAAAAGAAAAAAAAAAGATAGCCAATATATTTTTTCTGTAGATATACTATCTTTATAATTTTTTTAATTGTGTAGTATTACATGTGCAAAGTCTTATTTCACAATTTTTTTTAAATTTTTTATTACCATTCACTTTTTTTTTTCACTACATTAATTTATATAATAACATGTACATTCAGTGTTATTATTTTCAACTAAAGTCTATAAAAGAATACATTCACGTTATACATAAGATCAAAATCAATCTTCATTCCTTCAAATTCAAGTGAAAATTTATTGATACCCTTTGAGTATTAAAAGTAAATAAGTTCAAAACGTTTTTGGTATGGCTATAGCTTTCAAAAAGACGAGAAGAAGTATTTTCCCTTTTCTTTATTCAAGTCGTGATTTGATAGCAAATCAAGAACTAGAGGAGCTTTTTAATGTCTTGAGCTTTCTTGATAACCTATCTTTTTGAATTTTTAAAATTGTTATATTCTACATAAATGCCTTTGGGCTATTTTGAAACGTTGATCTTATTCTTCTAATTATATAACATTACTTTATTTCAGAACACTTAATTGTTAAGTAATGATTTGCACTCTTAAGTTATACAAAAAAATTATTGTTAATAGGTAAATTACCAAAAAGTTTTTGTTAAATAGCTTGGGTATAAGATCTTAATTGTCATCAAGTGTGAAAAATAATTAATTTTCGTACAAAAGATTAAATTGAGAAACTCAGAAGATATATATTGATGAACATGAAGTACTCCAAAGGACTTGTCTTAATGTCTATTCAAAATTATTCCTTCAAAGAATGCAGCTAACTAGCTAGCATTGTTGTGATACCAAGTGGTTAATTAGATATATGAAGAGAGAAGAAGAGGAGAGGAAGCGCAAATTAAAAATTATTTTGCAAGAAAATAATCTAGCGCTGGCACAAGCAAGAAACTGAACAGTTGATCTACATATAATTAACAAATATTTATCACCCATGTACACGAAGAGTGAAGAGACGACTGCGTTTAATTTGTTACAGTAATTATCTTGTATATACTTTCGTACAATTAATGAAAACAATATGTGCGTCAGTGTCCCTAATTGCCTTGCTTTGACCTCACAATCTGACAATAATTAACGGACACATAACCGCGACAAAGCGGGCAGCATGGTTTGCGTATGGCCCGCCACTCATCGATGCAAGATTTATGGTAAAGATGATTGCATTCTGAGCGAACCCTACACTCATCTCCATCCTTGAACTCCTCCATGCATATCACACATTCACTAGTACCATTTGTTATATCTTCTTCTTTGCTTTGGTCTTTAAAAGCTGTCCACGAAACTTCCCTGAAAGCTTGCTCGTCTTCCTCTTGCGCAATAATGATCAGCTGCAGCTCGCCGCCTTGGTGAACAGATGGAGCCTGATCTTGCTGCCATGGATTCCTTTGGGGCAATCCCACTTCGATGTCTCCTTGCCTTCGAATTTGTTGATGAAAATATTGTTCAATAAGAAAGTAGCACAAAGCACATAAAGCGACAACGATTAAGCACAGCACCCAGAATAATATTACGAAGCTCTTGTATTCAGAGGATGTCGTAATATTCTGCGTGATATCATGAAAAGGAGAAGACGCAGCTTTCATGGTTTCACAATTGAGACCGAGCCTTTTAGACTTGAGAGATTGAGAGAGTAAGAGTATCACGTTTCACAGCCTTTAATACAAGTGTTGGTATTTCAGTATATATATATTGGTAATTATTGATAACCCAAATCCGACTAGGAATTATATTTGGCACTTATTCCAATGAGGAATAGGAATTGTGAGAAAATATATGGCAACTAATTGCGGCAACGAATAATAATGGTTAATTAATTTGATCAATTATAAAAAATAGGGGATTAGTTAGGACAACCGTAACAAAATTGTTATGTTATTGTAGGAAACTTTCTTGGCAGTCGTGTTTTTGCAGAAGTGAGGTGAGAGTTGAGATATTAACATGTGATTATAAAAATTTATAACGTAAAAGCTAAGAATAGGGCGGAGTTCTTAAGGGCCTAAGTGGTCATGGTTCTCCTAGCTTTAAATATATATTTTTTAAAAATTTATAATTGTAGAATATAAAATTTTTAAAAATTAAAAAAGATAGGTTATCAAGAAAGCTCACAAGACATAAAAGAGTTCTTCTAGTTCTTGATTTGCTATCAAATGACTTGAAAAAAAGGGAAAATACTTCTTCTTGTCTTTTTTAAAAGCTATAGCCATACCATAAACATTTTTAACTTATTTACTTTTAATACACAAAAGGTTTCAGTAAATTTTTACTTGAATTTGAGGGAGTAAAGATTGATTTTGATCTTACATATAATGTGAATATGTTTTTCTATAGACTCTAGTTGAAAATAATAACACGGTGTACAAATTATTATATAAATTAGTGAACGGCAATAAAAAATTAATAAAATTAATTAAAAAAGTACGTGAAATAATAGTTTGTACATATAGTATTACTAAATTAAAAAAATTATAAAGATATTATAATTCATGAAAAAATATATTAGCTAGGTTTTTTTTTCCTTTTATAATAGAATATATTAGCCAGCTTTTTAGTTATATTTCTTTTTTGGAAGGAAATCATAATCTCATCGGAATAATTGGCCATATGTTTTCCTATTCCCAAGTCGGATTCGGGTTGCCAATTACTATATATATATACTTAAATAGCAAACAGTGTACATAAAACACACTGAGGAGCTTCGGGTTCTGTATCAAGTCTCTAAGGTTCAGTCTCAATCGTGAAACAATGAATTCTGCGCCTTCTCCTTCTAATGATTTATCACAGTTCATTAGTACATCCTCCGGACATAGGATCTTCTGGATATCAATCTCGGTGATGTACTTAATCTTGATCGGTTTATATGCTTTGTGCAAATTTGCTATTCGACGTTTTCGTTCACGAAATCAAAGACAAGGAGATGTCGAAGTGGGATTGCCCCAAAGGAATCCATCGAGGCAAGATCAGGCTCCATCTGGTCACCAAGGCGGCGAGCTTCAGCTGATCATTATTGCGCAGGAGGAAGAAGAGCAAGCTTTCAGGGAAGTTTCGTGGACAGCTTTTAAAGACCAAAGCAAAGAAGAAGATATAACAAATGGTACTAGTGAATGTGTTATATGCTTGGAGGAGTTCAAGAATGGAGACGAGTGTAGAGTTCGTTCAAAGTGCAATCATATTTACCATAGATCTTGCATCGATGAGTGGCTGGCCATGCACAAACGATGTTGTCCCCTTTGTCGTGGTTATGTTCCTGTAAAGATTATTGTGAGGTCTAAGCAGAGTTAGGGGACTCGTATAACTTTTATTAATTGTACTACAAATGTATAAGATATCTGTAACAAAACACAATTCTTCTTCACTTTTCTCTTCAATATCAATCATATTATTGTGTATGGTCAATGGATGATAATTAATGGTCCATATGTAAAGCAGTAGTTTTTTAACTTCTAGTTTCATCAATCCTTTTCTCAGTTTCTGTATATATATTCTGGTTGCTTTCTACTTCTAGGGATGACATATAACGTTCGATCGGTTTCATTGTTTTTTACTATTGTTGTTTTACTACTGTTTATTTTCATTCGTGGAAAACAAGTAATTCTTAAGTAGGCTGAACGTGGGGTGCATATTTTATAACAAAAGATAACAAGACCCAAATTATATTTGTTTTAAAAGAATTTGAAATGAACTTAGCATTGAATATAATTTAAGCGTAGCAAACAAATCTCCGTTTCTATTTAATTAAAGAGAAAGTCTCAAGTGAGATTGTCGCCAAGAATTCATGCCACCATCCAATTAGGTAACACTCTCTGTGCATTTATTACTAAAATCAAAACGTTACAAATAATTAAATAATATTTCACGTACAAACTAAATTATACAAATTCATTCAAATTACTTAAGGTGGCACGATAAAAATAGTTAAATTGTTATACATTATTTAATTTATTTTTTATATTTATTTTTCTAATTATATTACAATATGTTTCATATTTTGCATCGAATATAATTTGGTTGAGTCTTAGATTTATATGTTTAGATAAATAATATTATTTAATAAACTAATTTTTGAATCAATAACAAATATAAGTCTGTGACACACATAATAAGTGCTAATAAAAGTATGTTTGTATAATTAGTTTGTAAAGCTATTTCTTATTATCTCTACCAAAGTTGACAAAAACCCAAATGACACTAGTTATTTCTACTCAATGCTAAGCATGGAAAGTCTTTAAAATGTTTGACAGAAAAAAAAAAAGGATGACAGGATCTATTCCGAAGAGCTCAGGAATGTGATTTGTGGCTTGGCTTGAAAACGTTCTTCCAAAGATGTGAAAGTTATAATTGAAGAGTGTGACTCAAAAAAAATAATTTTTTTTGATAATTATATGATATGTTAAATATTACAGATTTGATGATTTAATAATTTTATTTGGATAAAAAATAAAATGAATATGAAAGAGTAGAGTCATAAAAAGTCAACAAATGTATAAGATATATATGGAGAAGTCTAAAGTGTATAAGACACGAAGGGAGAAGTAAAACGGAATTCAAAGACGTGAGGGAAGCAAAGAAAAGACACAGAAGTTGGTGCAGGGTTGAGCGCATCGGCGCTCAAATTAATACCCTAGCGTTGCGGCGTTAGAACCTCAGCGCCACAGCACCAGCTTTGGTAGAGTCCGTTTTTGTTCCAGATTTATAAGTTTTGAAAAGTTTTAAACTTTCAAAATAAATGGACGCTTACTCCAATAAAAAAATAGGGTTAGTAGGTATGAAATAACCACTGTATAAACACTTGAAAACTATTTAGTTGAGATCAAGTATTAAAAGAGACTCTAAGAGAGGGAAGAACTGGGTAAACAATAAGTACTTGTGTGCGCTAGAGTGGAACCATTGTTTGTGATAGAGTAAGGGCACACTAAACATTTGGTCTTTTTAAGGGTTCTTCATTGAGTTTTTCTTGTAAAATCTCTAAGGAGTTAATAAGAGAGACTAGGATCTTTGGATCCACCGTGGACGTAGGCAATTATCCGATCACGTAAGTGATTGTGTTGTGCTCTTTATTTTCTGCTTTGAATTCTTGCTATTTTGCTTGATATAAAGTTATTCCGATGGACAAAGAGGTTAGGGTTCAAGGTTGAACTTGGTTAGGATACTTTACTTTAACATAATCTCACAAGGAGAATGGTGATTCCTCCAATAAACTAGTATTAGAGCTAAGGTTTGATAATACACAATCAGGGTATTTAAACTATGACTGCAATCAAGCAAGAAATAGATAAGTTCAATTGGATGAATGACTTCAATATTTGAAAGAAGAATGTTAAAGCTCTACTAGTGAAGGAATGGCTAGACTCAGCTTTAGAGGAAGCCAGTTCCTCAACTAGTAAAGAGACGACAACCTCAAAGTCCAGGCAGAAAGATTGAAACACTATTAAAAAAAAGGCTGACAACACCGTAATTCTAGCGTTGAGCTACAAAGTAGTAAGGAAAGTTGATGAAGAAGAAACTGCTTTGGGGCTATGGAAGAGACTCGAGGCATTATAGTTGAAGAAGTCTCTTACAAATAGACTTTTTGTGAAGAAGAAACTGCATTAGTTAACTATGCACAAGGGTTCTTCATTGAGAGCTAACATTGACAAGTTCAACAAGATCATTATAAGTCTTGAGTAATTGGGCATCAATACCGAGGATGAAGACAAGGCCATAATTTTGTTAAGTTCATTGCTAAAGAGCTATGTGAGCTTTGTAGATACGCTGTTGTATGGTAAGGAGTCTTTAACAGTGAATGACATCAAGGCATCATTGAACTCAAAAGAATTAACAAAGAGATCTAAGTCTGAAAGTAGACCAACATCACTTGCACAAGGAAAGAAAATCAACCAATTGAGGAGGAGATCTAAGAAGTATTTTCTTTGTAATAAAGAAGGGCACTGTGAAGGATTGTCCGAAATCAAAAGGCCAAGGAGGGTGTGTTGCAATCGATACTCTTGGAGAAGATACTAAAATTGTAGATATGTTGGTAGCCTTAAGGAGAAAGTACGTTGATAAATGGATACTAGATTCAGGGTGTAGCGTTTATATGTGTTCTGACAGATCGATGTTTACCAACTATAAAGCTAAGAGAGGTAAAGCTCTAATAGGGAATGACATGACTTATGAGATCATGAGAATTGGTGACATAAGGCCGAGGATGTAAGGTGAAGAAACTACGGACTTATATAGTGTAAAGCATGTTCCTAATCTAAAGAGGAACTTGATATCCCTAGATAAGCTCGATGAGGAAGGGTATTCGGTTAGAGTGAAAAAAGAAAAATTAAGAGTAGGGAAATGATCTATAAGATTTGAGGGTGAGAAGCATAATATAGGGCTCTATGTGCTTACTGAGATGGCCATGAGTGACCCAACGCGGGGTGTTGGGGTAATGCAGACTACTAGGCGACATCCAAACCGTACTCACCGAGGTGATAAGGGTTGGAAAAGAGTGCAACACATCCATACCCTATGCAAAGTGCACGAATGCATTTGGAGATTGAAGTCACTAGCTTGGGGAAAGTTAAGTCTTCGCGGATCCTTAACTAGACTCAACTCTAGGTGATAGAGTATTGGTGTGATCAGATTTAGAAGCCTTCTTCTTTGGAAGATTTTGAATCAAGGAAGGGTTTATTAGAGATTTGATGATTCAACAATCTTTTTTGGACAAGAATTAAGATGAATATCAAAGAGGAGAGTCATAAGAAGTTAAGAACGTATGAGATATGCATGGTAAAGTTTAGAGCATGTGAGACACGAAGAGAGAAGTGAAACATGACTCAAAGATGTGAGAAAAATAAAGAAAAAGCGTGGAAGCTGGTGTATGGTTGAGCGCTGCAATGTTAAGATTAGTACCCTAGCACTGCGGCGCTGGGTGTAGCATGCTCAGCACCACAGCGCCAAAACTTTAGCATTGCGGTACTATAGCAAGTTGAGTTTATTTTTGTTCCGGATTTTTAAGTTTTAAGAAGTTTTGAACTTTCAAAACAAGTAGATTCTTACTCTAATAAAGAATAGGGTTAGTTGGCACAAAATAACACCTATATAAAACCTTATAAACCCTTTAGTTTAGATCAAGTATTAAGAGAGATTCTAAGAGAGGGAAGAACTGGGTAAACACTAAGTGCTTGTGTGCGCTAGGGTGGAATCGTCGTTTGGGTGTTCATTGCTCGTGATAGAGTAAGGGTACACTAAACATTAGGTCATTTTGAGGGTTTTTCATTGGGTTTTCCTTGTAAAATCCATAGGGAGTTAATAAGAAAGGTTAGGATGTAGTAACCAGTATCCACGACTGGTAAGAATAAGTATTTATATATGTATAAATATACGTATTTTATTTGTATATTGGTGATACTTGATTTATATATTGTTATTAGTATTGTTTGTATAGGTTAAGGTGATACTATTAGCATTGGGTTTAATTGCAAGACTTTAGATTTATTTTAGGGACCAAATTGTAATACTTTGAAAGTTTTGGGGGTAAATTTGTAAATACAAAAAATTAGCCACTTAGTATAAAAATACACTTTTAAAACCCTAATTCTCTCATTTTGGTCGAGCTACCTCTTTTAGAGAGAGAGAAGAGAGAAAAGAGGGGAGAGAAAGAGAAGAAGGAGAAGAAAAAGAAGAAGAAATTGGAATTTTGGATTTTAAAAGGTATATCACAACTATTTCTCAATTTATTGGTGTTAATTATGTTAATTTCTTTAAGTTTTGATTTCTGAAAATATGTATAATTGAGGATTTGATGTGTATTTCGTATGATATTTTGAGAATTGATGATGATCTATAAGATAGTTTGATAAATCATGATGGATTGTAGAATTTCTGCTTGATAGTCTCTTGATCCAAGAATTTTATAAATTGTTGTGATTCGATTCTGGTTTTGAGTTTTGAGTATATGAAATTAGACATGTTTAGGATCATCTGAGACTTTGAATCGATTCAAAATTCCAGAAATTGAATTTGTTGTGAATTTACCAAAATGACCCTGAAATTCTGGAAATTTCCTATGTGAACAGTATAATACAGTGACGAACAATGTTTGTCCTACTGAATAATCTTCAAAAATTACAAATTTGTGGAATATGATAAGTTTATATGTCTAATAGGATATACTCGGAATTGAGAATTTAGATCAATGTGGTTGAAATGTTATGATTTTCTAAAGTATATCCGCTCATTACAGTATTTGATTAACAGATTTTTAAAGCTATGGAATAAAATAGTTTTAAAATACTTTTGGCAGTGATTTGGAAGTGAAATATTTATCATGGACTGAGATATGTGTTAAGAGTAATTATGTTGTAGTTTTATAATTTTTGAGTTAGTATATGATTTTATAAAATTGGGAGATTGAATATTGTTCAGTAAGTATCTTGATCCTGTCAGGTTTGTAGTTTGGATTCAATGGTGTGTATGGAATGGATTGTGTAGGAATTTTGATATAATATTCATATATAAGAAGGATATATGAGTCAAGGATGGTATATTCTGATTTTGGAGTAATTGGACATCATTTGATGTATTAGAAATTTTTGTTAAGTGTAAGTGGTCAGAATGACCGGTTTTGAGAAACTAAATATTTAGACCAATTTGATGTGATAAATGCATTGTGTATAATTTTGTAAGCTATTTAAGTATTTGTGTGAATTGTGAGGCTTATGAAAGGATTGATCTCCATTGATAGGTTAAGGAGATTTAAGCCTTGTAGCTGTAAGTGCTAAGAGGTAAGTATACTAGACTTACTACTGGAATCACAATAAACATAATAATTGTTTTGTATGATTTTGTAAATGGGGTTAAGAATATGTTTATGATATGTCAAAGTATATTTTGATATGAAATGTGAATATATGTTTATGAATGTGAGCATTGACATTGAGCATGGACATACATGTGTTTTTGAAAGTGAGCTTTCCAAAATAAGATGGGTTTAACAAAGAAAGCTTTTGAAGTGTAATATGTCCATGAGAAATATTTTGTGATTTGAGGGTACTTGAACTCACTGTTAACTTAGTAGGCATTTTATGTGATTTGTGGAGCCTTTATGTGTGGCCTTTCCTTCGGGATTGGTATATGTTATGTGTTCCGTATGTAGGGAGGATCCTATTGGTACCTAAAGGAAGTGTGAGTCATCACATTCGTGTGGTGGCGTATTGGTACATGTGAGAGGACTCACCGATGATCAGGGTGAGGGTTTGGCTTTTACCTTCGGGCATAAGCGTTATATATGTGTGATTTAAAGACCTCACTTGTACTATTCCTCTCATACGGTATGTCACCTACGAGTGACATTTGGCTCATTATGTGATATGTGATATGTAAGTCCTACTAAGTAGTAGTTGAGTGATGGTATTCCTATTATGTGTTTTGAAAGAATGTGTAAGCGCTTACATGATATGTGATTTGATAAGATTATGATTTTGATTGATCACAGCATATCATACACATGCATTGTGTACATATATGTATTTGTATTTGATATATGAAAAACTAGTATGCTTACTGAGTTTTATACTCATTATAGTTTATGGTGATTTCAGGTAAATAAGGTACATGTGTACATAGCGGATTTGGCAAGGCTTCTGCTGTTCCTTGGGTTCCCTAAGTTGTTAGGTTGCTAAGTGTTTCATTTGGGGACACGTGGGATAAGATATTTGATTTGTCCTTAGTGAATAAATACTTATGTATTATTTTATTGTGTGTGGTTGGATTTAGTTTAAGTTTCACCAAGTGTAGTAATGGATTGATTTTAAGTAAGAATTTACAATGAATATATTCTAGGCTTCCGGTAACAAAGTTGCTACTGGTGACGTAGTAGAGTGTTAATCTCTGAGAAAACTCTGCGTATCTCCGGTTTACTAATTGTCCCAGTCATAATTCAATTGCTATAATTCTGAAAGAAATTAAAATGAATGTTTAAGTATTATTGAATGAATGTAAGTGATGTCGTGTGTCAGATCTTTTGGGTCTGGGGCGTGACATAGGATCCTTGGATCCACCGTGAATGTCGGCAATTGGCTGAATCATATAAGTGATTATGTTGTGTTCTTTATTTTCTGCTTTGAATTATTACTATTTTGCTTGATATACAGGTTATTCCACTGCACAAAGAGGTTAGAGTTCAAGGTTGAACTTGATTAGGGCTCTTCGCTTTAACCTAATCTCACAGAAAGAAAGGTGATTCCTCTAACATTAAAGAAATTCTGAGAAAAGTTTCAGTTTAGTTATTGTGCTAATATAAGATAATCAAGCAACCTTTTCTTTTCCTAATTTATCAATGCTCCTAACACACTTGTGTTACTTTAAAAATGAATTCTTGGTTTACGTGGCCATCATTGAGAGGTGTGTGTAACGGCTACCATTGCCCATTTTGTCACAGTTTGGTTTAAAGTGTATGAAAGAGACTCCTGACATAGATCATCAGATTGATCAGATCTATATTCAAAGATTGGTGATTAAAAATCATGTTGTAATACAATTTTGAGTTTAGAATCAATGCGAAAAAGATAGTAGCAAAAATTCAGAGTCAGGATACGATGAAATCCTTAGCAAAATGTATACACATTAAGAAGAAAATATACTAATTGTGCATAGTTGAGGGCATTTCAATCAAAGACATATCGATTCCTTCAACAAGATTATCATCGATCTTGAGACAATAGATGTCAGGATAGAAGATAAAGACAATGCTATAATCCTATTGAGTTTTCTACCATCAAATTATAAGAACTTTGTTGATACACTACTTTATGGAAGGGAGTCATTAACAATGATTAATGCAAGACCTCTTTGAGCTAAAAAGAATTAGAAAAAAAAAATCAAAGGCCAATACTTCAGATTGATTGACTGCAAGGGGAAAGTATGAGAATAAAGAAGGAAAAATAGAATAAGAATTCAATATCAAAATAGTAGGACAAATCCAAGAAATACTATTGTTGTAAGAAAATATGATACTTTATAAAGAATTTCCCAGAGAAAACGGCTGAGATAAAGGACAAGAAGAAAGAATGTGATATTACAGTACCCTATAATAAAGCCTATAACAGTAACTTTGGTGACTTCTAATTGAAAAAAAAGTTGGTGAGTGGATACTTGATTATAGTTGTACTTATCATAATTATCTTAATAAATCTTTATTTATCAATTATCATCCCATTAATAGTGGAAAAGTATTTATAAGGAATGATAGGGCTTCTTAAATTATTAGAATTGGTAGCATAAGGTTGAGATTTCATAATGGTAAGTTTAAAGAGTTGTTGAATGTTAAACACGCTCCTTATCTTAAAAGGAACTTAGTTTCTCTATGGATGTTAGATCAAGTTGGTTGTTCATCAAAGCAGAAAATATAATACTTAAAGGAACTAAGAATTCCATGGTAGTTATGAAAGGTAAGAAACACAATGCTTATATGTGTTACTTAGAGAAGCTGTAATTGGTTATGCATCCGTTAGTACTACTAATGTTGAAAATATTCAAATCAAGTTATGACATATAAGGTTAGCTCACTTGAGTGAGAAAAATGTCAAAGAATTATATGATTAGGGTGTTCTTGGCAAATAAGAGATTCAGTCATTAGGGTTTTGTGTAGATTATATACTTGGGAAAGCTTACAGAGTCATGTTTAACACTGGAAAGACCAAAGCTACCCTAGATTATATACATTGAGGTCTTAGAGGCCGGCACAAATGGCTACTCATGATGGAGTGGTACTGTTAATGACGGGTATTATTCATCGGATACTGTTTATGCGGCAACTTATGCGTATTTTCTATTTTGGCTTAATTAACTTCTTTAAGTGAAATTAGAACTCTTACAAGTAAGAACTCTTATTCCAACTAGATTTAGAGTTTTATAGTTATTTTATTCATTATATAAACTTTTCTAAAAATAAAAAAAAATTAAGGATCTAAAATTTTAAAATATAGACCATTAAGTGCGTAATGCACTAAGGTGTAACTTTTGAGGTGTATTATTTTTTGAGTGAACAAAAGAAACACTATAGATTTTTTTGGCTTAAATGCTCAGTCTATTATTGTATTCTTTATAGAAATTTTTTATGAGAATATACTAAGAGGTTTTGAAGAATTTATGGTGATTAAAGATAGATAATTAAGGATTTCTATGAGAGATACTAAGGTGATTTATAAGAGATACTATGGGTATTATGAGATCATTAATGATGTAAGAAGATACTTAGTAATTTATATCAATAATAAAAGTTGGATCATGGATCCTCTGTGGATGTAGGCATTTATGAGCAGAATCACGTATATCTTGTGTCTTGTTAATTGATTTGTTTACTTTATCTTTATTGGTGTATTGATATTATGTGTTCTTACTTATGGTGTAGGTTATATCTTTCACAGTGCATAGAGTTAAAAAGAGTATCAAGACTGTGACTTAATTAATATCATAAAAGTCTCATTCTGAAGTGCATGATTTGATATCGCAACATCTAATAATAATGCATTAGAAAAGAGGAAGAATGATCTATTGCAATCATACGGATTCTGGTTTTGTGATATTCTGAAGGCATTGAATACAATCTCTACAGTGATACCATTGACAGGAAATCATATCTCCTATTTCCACCGAGCCATTAGATTTACCAAAGTCATTTGGAGTATAAAATCATTTCTTATTCATTTTTCTGTTCTTGGAATTCTTGGAGTACTAACAAGATATTCACTCCAAAATACTTTACGCCTTACCCTACCATTGTTGGTGCGACAAGTGATCATAAGAGCATTGTATACCTCGTCCTTATAATATGCTTGGTTCTTTCTTAGTGGGTTGGGTGGGTGTTGTTCTCAAAGAAAATGCCTCCTATTTAGCAATGGGCTCAATCTCTAAAGGGGGCGTGGGGCAGGGGAAAGTAATGGACAAAATTGTCAAAATATTTATGGACTATTTTATTAGAAGTGAAAAGTATTTTAATAGTTTTGAGAATTGTGGAAGAATTAGGGAGCCGAAAGCTAATTTACAAGAGGTATTGGAACAGACGAACTGAATTTTAATTTGTGTATTAAATTGGGCTTACACAAATTAAAATTCTCGGCCTTTATTTATTGTTACATTTGCAGAACTCGCGAGTTGCGAGTGTAATTGAGATCTTTCTAAATATTTTTAGAAGCTAGATATTTGTAGATTATAAATCATATTTTTTTAACAATCTCACTATTGATCGCCAGTGGGTTGCTTTCCTTGGAATTGAGACAGCCAAGGAGTTTCAGGTGGCTTGTAAACGAAAGGCTAAACACAAATACAACTCCAAACACTAGCAGCAAGCGTCGACATTTGGCAATAATGGCAGCATTGATTGTGATATTAGGCGTATTTTATGGAGTGCAAATACAGTGCCAATAAAGAAAGTGTTGGATAGTGGCAGCAGTGAGACTCAACTTCGGCCGTGCTGCAGTGTTGCGCCTCTAGGTGTGTGGATGAAACGTTCTTATCAAGAGTCAATGAACATGGTTTAGGAACGCTGGTGGTGCATTGAAATGGGTTCCATTTGGGACTCTAATTGCCAATGTTCCAGCAGCATGTATGATGGCCGCTTTGGTAACTACGAAGAAAGCGGTGGATACAGAAACTTGCATTAATACTGTGGCAATAGTCATACAGTGGTTTCTTGGGTGGGTTGTACGAACACGCTTCTCTACTTTTATTGTCGAATCGAGGCATGAGACAAAGCATGCAGCCATGGAGAGCATATGCATATGCCTCAACCATAATTCCTATCTCATTTGGTCTGAGAATGCTGATAGACTCCATTTCTGTTTGGGATTCCACTAATAAGCATGGGAAGTTCTCAAGAACTTACTGCATTATCATCACAATATTCCGGGGACCATGGTTTAAGCCTTAGGTTTAATAAATGGGTAGCCATTAGGCACTAGAAATAAACAATCTACCCCTTCGGCACAAGAGATAAACAATCTTGTGCACTTTGTCGTGGTTCTATGTTAGATAATTCATCAAATAATTAGAATCAGTTTTTTTTTTTTTTGAAAAACCAGAATCAGTTTTAGATTGATTTAGGATGGAGGAAAATTTTATTATACCAATTTCTTTGTAAGACATTGTTATGATGAAAAGGCAAATAAACAATTTTTTAAAACTTTTTTTTTGGGGAGTGTGTATATATCGTTTTGCTTGTGGCAGCTTGACGATTTTCTTGCAAAATAGTTTTAAAATTTTTCTTTATATTTTCTTTTTGTTTTCTTCCTCTTCAATATCTATGGCAACAAACCTTACTAATTAGCTGTATTTTGTCAAGGAATTTTAAATAGATATCATAACATATTTCTCAAAATACTTTATTAAGGGCAAAACTGTGTTTAGCCCGAGGTCCTGACCTCCAAGTATTTTAGGATATGTATAATTTTTTTAAGTCGATAAGTGTATAATTATGATTAACTTTACCCTAAAGAATTTAAATTTTATGTTTCGACATCTATTAGCCTTTTATGCTGACAATTTAATCATCTATTATATAGACTTTGACCTCTTTAAAATTTTAATTTAAATATTTTGGCTTCTCATTTTAGAGTCCTCACACTATTAATTTTGGGTTCACCTCTGTACTTCATGCTCATAAATATCTTATGAGATTTGAATTCAGATTTTTTTATGACAATCAGTTCTCTTGTGGATAGGGCTTTTGTTAAAGGCTCTTGGTAATTTGCCTATTAGCCAAAAAATTAAGTAGAACTTAAAAATGCAAATTACATACAAAACAATTCTGAAAATAAATAAAAATTGGAGAAAAATATGATAAAGTTTTATAATAATACAAAGGTATTATTATAAAACTTTATCATATTTTAAAGGTATTATGTAAATTCTATATTTTAAAAAAATTTAGAAAGAGGTTATTAAGAGAGCTCAAGACATGAAGGAACTTTTCTAGTTCTTGATGATTTGCAATCAAATGACTAAACAAATTGTTGTCGTCTGAAACACTAGCCATACCAAAAGCACTTTAAACTTATATTTACCCTTATTCAAAGTGGTAAAAGTTGGTTTTCAATTAAATGTGAAGGAAAAGATCTTGATATTAAATTTACCCTTTAATAAATTTTTAAAAAAAAACTTGATGAGTGCAAGGTGGAAACTGGAATTTAAGGTGAGAGGTTCGGATATTAAAGTTAAAAATTATATTTTAATTATATTGGATTTTAATGTCAAATTATAAAAATACTTATTTTAGATAAAAATTTATTATTGATTTTGTATAAAAAAAAATTGGGGCTTGAGATGGCCATGGCCCCCTAGGCCTTTAAGAAGCTACATCGGTATGTTTTTTATAAAGTAAAACTGAAAATTGAGTGAAGATAATATTTTACCAAGAAAAAAATATTAGCTTTGTTTTTTTTTCTCCTTTTTTTTTTTGAATGTACCATTAACTTAGCTTTTAAGTTATAAATTTATATAATCACAAGTTAATATCTCAACTATCACCTTCTTTGCCAAGGAAATTTATTAACCATTAATATTCCTCACCGCAATTAGTAGCCATATATTTTGTTACAATTCCTATTCCTCATAGGAATAAGTTGCCAAATATAATTCCCAAGTCGAATTTCGGTTATCACTTACCAATACAATTCCTATTTCTCATAGGAATAAATTGCCAAATATAATTCTGAGTCGGATTTGGGTTATCACTTACTAATATATATACTAAAGGATCTTCTATTTATTTTTCAGATTTTATAATCACCAAAGCGGCAAGCCGAAATAGCCGATACCGTTTTGTGTCCCTTTCCGCTCTCCGTTTCTTATTCTCTCTAGTCTCAACTCGGGCCCCTCCGTTATCACCGCAGCCACTTTTATTTTCTCTATCCAGATCTGATATTTAAATAAATTCAAGATGCCGGCCACCGCTGGACGTGTTCGAATGCCTGCGAACAATAGGGTGCATAGTAGTGCAGCCCTGCAAACACACGGTATATGGCAGAGTGCGATTGGGTATGACCCGTATGCACCAAACAAAGATGACTCCAAGAGTTCATCACAAGCCAAAACATCTGGTAATGAACCCGATGCTGATAATCCATACAATAGCTACCAGGGTCTTTTAGCGCTTGCTCGCATAACTAATACCAATGCGGATGAGGCTCGTGGGGCTTGCAAGAAGTGTGGTCGTGTCGGTCACTTGACATTTCAATGTAGGAACTTTTTGAGCATCAAGGCTGATAACAAGGAAAAAGACCCAGAAGCAATTCAGGCTGCAGTTTATTCTGAGTTGGATAAAATTAAGGGGAAAGTGGGGAAGGTGAATGGGAAGGCTAAGGTTGAGAGTGAGGAGGAAGAGGAAGATGAGAGTGACAGTTCAGATTCAGAGATTGAGAGGATCATAGCTGAAAGATATGGAAAGAAGGTTAGTGATAAAGGGAGATCATCAAGGAAGAAGAGAAGAGATGATTCAGATGAAGATAGGTCAGATTCAAGAAAGAGAAAGAAGAAAGGGAGGTCTAAGAAGAGGAGGAATGGGAAGAAGGGACATAGTGATTCAGAGGATGATGATGAAGGTAGGAGGAAAAGGAGGGAGAAGAGGAGAAAGAGGGATGAATCCTCAGATGAAGATAATGAGCGTCGACACCGTAAGAGGAAGAGGAGGAAATAAAAAGGAAGGAGAAGTCATAGAGCGTTATGAGCGAAAGAGTCGATCTGAATCTCCAGGGTTCACATGATCCACCCCTACATGAGTATGCTTTTATATAGTGTATAACTGAAAAAGTTGTGAAGATAATATTTTACCGAGAAAAAATTTTAGCTTAGTTTTTTTCTTTTTTTTTGGGAATGTAGCATTACGTTAGCTCTTACGTTATAAATTCATATAATCACGTGTTAATATCTCAACTCTCACCTCGCTTTTGCATACACACGACTGCCAAAGGAAGTTTCCTACAATAACATAACAATTTTGTTACGGCTTTCCCAATTAATCCCCTATCTTTGGTAGTTGATCAAATTAATTAACCATTATTATTCCTTGCCGCAATTAGTCGCCATATATTTTCTCACAATTCCTATTACTCATTGGAATAAGTCGCCGAATATAATTCCTAAGTCGGATATGGCTTGTCACTTACTAATATATAAACTAAAATACCAACACTTGTATTAAAAGGCAGTGAAACGTGATACTCTCAATCTCTCAAGTCTCTAAGGCTCAGTCTCACTTGTGTTTTATGCATCTGATCACCAAGGCGGCGAGCTGCAGCTGATCATTATTGCGCAAGAGGAAGACGCGCAAGCTTTCAGGGAAGTTCTTGGACAGCATTTAAAGATCAAAGCAATGAAGAATATAGAACAAATGGTACTAGTGAATGTTTTACATGCATGGAGGAGTTCAAGGATGGAGATGAGTGTAGGGTTTGTTCAGAATGCAATCATCTTTACCATAAATATTGCATCGATCAGTGGCTAGCCATGTGCAAACCATGCTTCCCGCTTTGTCGTGGTTTTGTGTCCTCTATTTATTGTCAGATTGTGAGGTCTAAGCAAGGCAATTAGGGATAAACGTATTGTTTTCATTAATTGTACGAAAGAATATACAAGATAATTACTGTAACAAATTAAACGCAGTTGTTCTCTTCACTCTTCGTGTACATAGGTGATAATTATATGTAGATCAACTGTTCAGTTTCTTGCTTGTGCCAGCGCTAGATTATTTTCTTGCAAAATAGTTTTTTATTTGTGCTTCCTCTTCTCTTCATTCTCTCTTCATATATCTAATTAACCACTTTGAAGGAATAATTTTGAATAGACATGAAGATAAGTCTTTGGATCGTACTTCATGTTCATGAATAATACATATCTTCTGAGTTTCTCAATTCAATCTTTTGTACGACAAATAATTATTTTGCACGCTTGATGACAATTAAGATCTTGTACCTAAGCTATTTAACAAATTTGTTTTTGGTAATTTGCCTATTGATAATAAGTTTTTGTATAACTTAAAAGTGCTAATCATTACTTACAAAATAAGTTTTCTGAAATAAAGTTTAAGTTATATAATAAGAAGAATAAGATCGAAGTTTCAAATTGCACTAGGTATTACGTAGAATATAACAATTTTAAAAATTAAAAAAGATAGATTATTAAGAGAGCTCACAAGACATAAAAGAGCTCTTCTAGTTCTTGATTTGCTATCAAATGACTTGTCTTTTTTGAAAGCTATAGTCATACCATAAACATTTTGAACTTATTTATTTTTAATACTCAAAAGGTATCAGTAAGTTTTACATCAATTTGAGGGAATAAAGATTGATTTTGATCTTATATATAACGTGAATGTGTTTTTCTATAGACTATAGTTGAAAATAATGACAGTGTACAAATTATTATATAAATTAGTGAACGGCAATAAAAAATTAACAAAATTAATTAAAAATAATAATGTGTAATAAGAGTTTGTATACATAGTATTACTTAATTAAAAAAATTATAAAGATAATATAATTCATGAAAATATATATTAGCTAGGTTTTTTTTTTCTTTTATAACAGAATATATTACCCATCATTTTAGGTATAGTTCTTTTTTCGAAAGGAAATCATAATCCTCACAATTCCTAATCCTCATCGGAATAATTTGCCATAGGTTTTCCTATTCCCAAGTCGGATTGGGGTTGCCGATTACTATTATATATATACTGAAATAGCAAAGCTGTGTACATTAAACACACTGAAACTTGATACTCTTTAATTCTCACTCAAGTCTCTAGGGTTCAGTCTCGATCGTGAAACAATGAATTCTGCGCCATCTCCTTCTAATGATATATCACAGTTCATTAGTATCTCCTCCGTACATAGGAGCTTCGTGATATCATTCTCGGTGATGTACTTAATCTTTATCAGTTTATATGCTTTGTGCAAATTTTTTATTCGACGTTTTCGTTCACAAAATCAAAGACAAGGAGATATCGAAGTGGGATTACCCCCAAGCAGTACATGGC
The DNA here is from genome assembly GCA_946807835.1 of Ailanthus altissimus. NCBI lineage: Eukaryota > Viridiplantae > Streptophyta > Magnoliopsida > Sapindales > Simaroubaceae > Ailanthus > Ailanthus altissimus. The sequence continues at coordinate 25,709,044 of OX327701.1, read as the reverse complement.
AGCAGGATCACGCTTCATCTCATCGTCGAGGCGACGATGTGCAGCTGATCATTATCGCGCAAGAGAAAGACGAGCGAGCTCTCAGGGAAGTTTCATGGACAGATTTTAAAGACGAGAGCAATGAAGAAGATATAATAAATGGTACTAATGAATGTGTTATATGCTTGGAGGAGTTCAAGAATGGAGACGAGTGTAGAGTTCGTTCAAAGTGCAATCATATTTACCATAGATCTTGCATCGATGAGTGGCTGGCCATGCACAAACGATGTTGTCCCCTTTGTCGTGGTTATGTTCCGGTAAAGATTATTGTGAGGTCTAAGCACGGTTAGGGGACTCGTATAACTTTTATTAATTGTACAAATGTATAAGATATCTGTAACAAAACACAATTCTTCTTCACTTTTCTCTTCAATATCAATCATGTTATGGTCAATGGATGATAATTAATGGTCCATATGTAAAGCAGTAGTTTTTCAACTTCTAGTTTCATCGATCCTCTTCTCAGTTTCTATACATAAATTTTGGTTGCTTTTTAAGGATGACATATAATGTTCGATCGGTTTTATTGTTTTTATTACGGTTTATTTTTGTTAGAATTAATGATTCAACAATTATATATAAACATGAATTGAGATGGATATAAAAAGAGTTATTATAAAATTAAGTACGCATTTGGTTTATAAGGGAGGAGCAAAACAAAAAGTCAGAAGAATGAATACTATTCATGCAACATCATTGTTCACGCAAACATTGTTTAGGGACATTGTAAGCATTATATAAATTCCTGTAAACCTTTAGAAATAGTCAAGCATTTAAAGTTTTAAAATGTAAATATAAGATAGTATAAAGGAGTTAGGTTAGCACTAAGTACTCGGTGCACTAGGGTGTAACTTTTGAAGATGTCTTTATTCTTACATGAACAAAAGGAGCACTATAAATCCTTTTAAGAGAGACTTTGGCTATTCTTTGAGTAAAATTTCTTATGGAATAGAAGATATTGAGAGGTCTTATAAAGATCATGGTGATTTAGAGAAATACATAGAGGTCTACAATTGGAGATACTAAAAAGTCTTGTAAGATCATGGTGATGTAAGGAGATGCTTAGTAATCTATTTAATAAAAGAAGCTGGATTATGAATTTTCCGTAAACGTAAGCAATTTGACTAAACTACGTATATATTATATTTTGTGATTTATTTCTTTATTTTTATTAGTGTGTTAATTTTGTATGTTTTTTTAATTATTTATAAGTTATATCTTTCGCACACGCATAAAAGTTTTAAAATATTAAATACTAATACATGATTATATTAGGATACATAAAACTAAATCAAAGAGTATCGGCGCAAAGACTAATTTCATAAAAAAAATTAACATTGAGGCTGTTTTCCCTCTACAATTTTCATTATTGCCAAATGTCGACGCTTGCTGCTAGTGTTTGGATAGTGGCGTGAGGCTCAACTTTGGCCGTCCTGCATTGTTGCGCCTCTAGGTGTGTGGATGAGATGTTCTTATCAAGACTCAACGAACATGGTTTAGGAACGGCTGGTGGTGCATTTAAATGGGTTCCATTTGGGACTCTAATTGCCAATAATGTTCCAGCAGCTTGTTTGATGGCCGCTTTGGCAACTGTGAAGAAAGTGGTAGATAGCCATACAGTGGTTTCTTGGGTGGATTGTTTGAACACCCTCCTCTACTTTTATTGCCGAATCGAGGCATGAGACAAAGCACACAGCCATGGAGAGCATATGCATATGCCTTGACCACAATTGCTATCTCGTTTGGTCTGAGAATTCTGATAGACTCCATTTCTGTTTGCGATTCTACTCATAAGCATGGAAGTTCTCAAGAGCTTACTGCGTTATCATCACAATTTTCCGGGGACCATGGTTTAAGGCTTGGGTTTAATAAATGGGTAGCCATAGGCACTAGAAATAAACAATGTACCCATTTGTCACAAGAGATAAACAATCTTGCGCACTTTTTCGTGGTTCTATGTTAGATAATTCATTAAATAATCAGAATTAGTTTTTTTTTTTTTTTTTTGAAAAACCAGAATCAGTTTTAGATTGAAATAAGATGAAAGGAAATTTTATTATACCAATTTCTTTGTAAGACATTGTTATGATGAAAAGGCAAATAAACAATTTATTATAACTTTTTTATTGGGAGGGTGTATATTATATTTTGCTTGTAGCAACTTGATGATTTTCTTGCAAAATGGTTTTAAATTTTTTCTTCATATTTTCTTTTTTTTCTTATTTTGTCAAGGAATTTTAAATAGATAGCATAACATATTCTCAAAGTACTTTATTTAGAGCGAAACTGTGTTTAGGCCTGAGGTCCTGATCTCCAAGTATCTTAGGATATGTATAATTTTTTTAAGTCAATAAGTGTATAATTATTATTAAATTTACCCTATAGAATTGAAATTTTATGTTTTGACATCTATTAGCTTTTGATGCTGACAATTTAATCATCTATTATATAGACTTTGACCTCTTTAAATTTTTAATTTAAAATTTTTGGCTTCTTATACTATTAATTTTGAGTCCTCACACTATTAATTTTGGGTTCACCTCTGTACTTCATGTTCATAAATATCTTATGAGATTTGAATTCAGATTTTTTTTATGACAATTAGTTCTCTTGCACATTTGATGGCCATTAAAGATCTTGTGGATAGGTCTTTTGTTAAAGGCTCTTGGTAATTTGCCTATTAATAAAAATCACTTGTTTAGTTGTTGGAAACAAAAATAATTTGATACCCTCTTCTTATTGAAACAGTGTCGTTTGATTTTTCGAAAGAAATCGGTGTCACTGCGTTCCTGGCCCACTGACTTACAATTTTAAGGCTAAAAAATTGGCCGACCAGATAAAAGGACAAAAAGAAGAAAAAAAGAATTAAAGACAAAACTGAGGGATTTTGAATCCATCACGTCAGAGTTAAAATCCATGTAAAATCTTCATTTGTTTAGTTTTTCTTAAATTTTTGTGATCGTATTATAATTTGTTCAATGTTTGTTTGAAATTAGAGAACGATTTGGTGTTATAAGTGACATTATTATATAACCTAATGTCAGAAAGATAAAATCTAGACTTAGTGTAGTTTTCAATTTTGATTATTCAGTTTCACAACCCTAATTGCCACTTTTATTTTCTCTTTCCAGTCTCCAGATCTGATATTTAATTTATTTCAAGATGCCGGCCACCGCTGGACGTGATCGCATACCTGCGAACAATAGAGTGCATAGTAGTGCAGCCCTGCAAACACACGGTATATGGCAGAGTACTGATATTAGGTATGACCCGTATGCACCAAACAAGATGACTCCAAGAGTTCATCACAAGCCAAAACCTTTAGTAACGAACCAGATGCTGATAATCCATACAATAGCTATCAGGAACTCTTTGAGGCTCGTGGGGGCTTGCAAGAAGTGTGGTGGTGTCGGTCACTTGACATTTCAATGCAGGAACTTTTTGAGCAAGGGTCATAACTAGGAAAAAAAGTGGGTAAGGTGAATGGGAAGGGTAAGATTGAGAATGAGGACGAAGGCGAGGAGGAAGAGGAAGAGGAAGAGGAAGAGGAAGAAGAGAGTGACAGTTCAGATTCAGATGTAGATTCAGAGACCGAGAGGATCATAGCTGAAAGTTATGGAAAGAAGGTTAGTGATGAAGGGAGATCATCAAAGAAGAAGAGAAGAGATGATTCAGATGAAGATAGGTCAGATTCAGATTCGGGAAAAAAGAATAAGAGGGAGGTCTAAGAAGAGGAGTGGGGAGAGGGGACATAGTAGTTCAGCGTATGATGATCAAGATAGGAGGAAAAGGAGGGAGGAGAGGAGAAAGAGGGATTAGTCCTCAGATGAAGATAATGAGTGTAGACACCGGAATAGGAAGAGTAGGAAAGAGAAGGAAGGAGAAAAAGCCATAGACATTCAGATGAATCCAATTCAGATACATAGGATTCTAGTAGTTCTTATGAGCGAAAGAGTGGAATCTCCATCTGATTTTGATGCAAGTGGTTCACATGATTCACAGTAGAAAGTGGCACAAAGAAGTCTAAGAAGAAGAGCCGGAAGCGCCACCACAAAGACGATGAATAGAGGCTTCTTTAGAAAGATAATACATTCAATTTTATGTTCGTGAAGTCTGTTCTGTAATGCTTGTTTATGATACCTTTTGTTAAAGCTTTTGTTTATAGGTTTGATTGATGCCAGCATTGTATTATATTTTTTTGCTATTGTCAGTAGTTATTTTCAAGAGTGAAAATGTAAAGGATGTTTTATATGAAGTTATATCTTACATACAATTCATTTGCTTCTTATTAATATCCGTTGGTTTTGCATGATGCAGAAGTGTTGACGATAGCTTCAAAAATTCTTTTTGTGATGGAACTAATAGATTGTTGTCAAGCTCTGTTTTGTGAAGGATGTAAAACAACTTGTGCTAGTTTCGTCCAATGTTTGTTCTGGTCACTTGCAAATAAGCTGAACTGATTTATATCAGTGACATTCTAAGTTTAATGGTGTATCTTTTAATGGAGTGGTTTCCATTTATTTTTGTATTTGCAACCATATTTGTCAATACAATAATTTACAAAATTGTAACCATGTTTTTGGTTAGTGGATAGGTGAGGTTACTCTTACAAAATCATACAAGTTCTGTTAAAAAACGGTATCGTGGTATAATCTTATCACCTTTGCGACACAACAAAACAAGCTCTGCCATTTGACTCAACAAGCTCCAACTGGCAATCCTCTACCAGCTTTGCCTTTGATATGCCACTAGAAACATTTGATTTGGTGTGCTAAGATTCATTTTCTGGTTCAACATAACTCTTAATCGTCACGTGCTTCTCCTGTTTGTTTGCCAATCACCCCCTTATTCTCGACCTCACCACCAACCACCGGCACCGAAACCACTTAATTGCCGCCATTCACTACATTTTCAGCATTAGCAACACCTCTATTCTACCTCTCCATCCTCCTCAACAACCACGGCTCTCACTACTCATTGAAAATTGTGTCAGTCATCTCCTTCACTGACAAGAGCTGCGAAGAGCAAATGGGCGAGTTCAGTCCTTCACTACCACTTTCTTCCCACCAATTGTAGCTCTAGTTACGCCTCTGCTTTCATCTAGACACAAATGCCTTGGAGTAAGAGACCAAGACTCGCCTTCTTTCTATTCAAGATCCGGTTCAATAAGAGAGGGAATTGAATATAAAGGCCATAGATCATCAGATAGAGACCCAACTCATGCAGTTAGTGGGCCATTGCTATTGGAATCTCGATCTAGAGAACGTCAATATGCCGTGGATCTGGAGAAGAGATAATGTAAATGAAAGAGATAGCTCAATAGCTTAGTTTGGCTTTGGAAAGAATGAAGCAAGAAGGGAGGCTAAACTTTTAAGGCTCAAACTCTTGAACTATTGGAATAAACAAACCTTCCTGAAATACAAAGCTTCTTTATCTTCGTTCTCCATTCCAGAGATTTGGATTAAAATTAAGAAAACCCTAGAGATTGAAACCCTTAGGGTTTTGAGTTATTTGTGTAAAAATAAATTGTACAAATTTTATTTTATTACTTCTTAATTCGTGGGCCTTGTGTTCGAACGAACAACTGTAATATTACGTGTTCAATTAATTTGACATCTGTTTTGATGAAATTAGACATAAAATTAAAATGATTATATTATATTTATTTTTCAATAACTTTGATTACTAATTTTTCAAATTCGTAGTATTTATGAAATTAAGTCTTACTTAGGATATTTAAAATAATATCTCATATTAATTGATGGTAGGAAAAAGGATATTTAAATCTTTAAAATTTGAAGAAAGTGACATTCCGATCTTTATAATTTTAAAAATATTATTTACATTCTACAATAAAATTTATTAAAATTAACTAAAAACTTATTAAATTTGATAAAAATACATTTATGCCTCCAAAATGAGTTAAGGTCGTTTAAAGATGTTCATGTCAGCAAGTGTAAAAAAAAAATCAGATTATCCAACTTATTAATAAATATTTGCAAAATTACTTGTACCATTATATAATATACCAAATTTGACCCTAATTTTTTAAATGACATAATTATTTTCAATTTTAAGTTATTAGCTGTTTAGTAATAGATCTTATTTACCATATTCAATACCAATTTTACCCTTATAAATTAATTCATTACAAAGTTAACCTTTTATAACCCTTCTTATATTTTGTATTCATTTTGCAATGCATTTAAAATTTGATATTAAAACATAACCCTTTGGTTGATAAAAACAGGAAATTCTCCTCAAACTGCAGTATTAATTTCAAACATAATTTAAGCATCATAGGAAAATGAAAACCCTGAGGTAAGTAAATTAAACTTAGTCATTCAAAATGTTTATGATATTTGGAATGTTCTAAGATTAATAAACACAATAATAATTCCCAAACATACCCATAATGGGAAAAAAAAAATTTTAAAAAAAAGTAATTGCGATGCAATAAAGCCATATCGTCGTAAAATTCACTGCCACTATTTCTACTTTGTTTCTTGAGTATCTGTCCATGGCTTTACCTATAAAACTGATAAACAAGACTAAAGCCCATCTTCTCCTTCACTACCGACATCGCAATGGCAAAAGCGGCCACTTGGCCTCTTATTCTTGATAAAGCATTCTCTCATCCTCTCTTCAACCTTATCAATAGTAGTAGTCTTCGAATTCTCTTCTTTATCTTCACCCACTTCTATCGGCTCACTCCCGTTCTCATCCATGGCTATGACAGTATTAAGATCAAAATGCCATGTCAGCAGCTAAAGGAAAATGCCACATCAGCTAAAGGTATTGTAACAAACTTTTTTTTTTTTTGTTTTTTCTTATTTTTTTCGCCAAGAGTATTTCTTACTCTTTCTCTTGTATAAACAATCCTTGCTGGTTATCTTGTCAATATATGAAGAAAGAGAAATATTTCATTATCTGTCGAAGAAAACCTTGCTTTTAGTTTCTATCATTTTCTTGTTAACCAAATAGCAAATATAAGTTCATTACATGGTATTAGAGCTTACATATGACTAATGCCAATACACCTTCAACACATACAACAACTTTAAGCTTAAATCCAGTTTCTTTTCAATATAATTTTTCATTTACTATGAAATTAGATAGATCAAACTTCTTAATATGGCGATCACAAGTTTTAACAGCCACCAGAGGCAATAGGCTTGAGGATTTATTAACAGGCACTAGAATCTGCCTTGTGCAACATCTTCGATCTGTTAATCAAGATCGACCAATCACAATGACTGAAAATCTAGACTTTAACAATTGGATTAGGCAAGATCAAAGTCTCCTTGGATGGTTGTTCTGTACAATAAATGAATCTATACTTTGTCTAGTTATTGGAAGGAAAACAAGTTATAAATTGTGAAGTGCAGTTGAGAAGCAATTTGAATATCTGTCTAAAGCCAAGTCAACTCAGTTGAAAATGCAGCTCTCAACCATCCAAAAAGGTTCTCTTTCAATGTCTGATTATTTTCTGAAAATTAAAGGCATTGTAGATGAGTTAACCACAGCAGGTTGTCAGGTGAATGATGATGATTTTATAAGGCATCTGGTTTCTGGTCTAGGTTTAGATTATGATCCTATAGTTGCTATTATAATTAGCAAAGTAGGTACTATATCACTCAATGAAGCCTATGCTATGTTGCTATCTCAAGAAAACAGAAATCAGCAAAACTTAGGTTCTTTATATGCTGATTACAGTAACTTTAAAGCATATTATGCCTTTAGAGGCAGAGGAGGAAGAATGAGTAATAGCTATGCATCTGGAAACATTTATGATGTCAATAATGCTTTCGATAGAGGCGATAGATGGTTCACAAAAGGCAGAGGAAATTTTGGGAACATAGGACAAAACTTCTATAATGCTGGTACTAGTCATCAGTTTGGCAGATTTGGAAGTAATGGTGGTAGAAGATATTCTAGTAGGAGCCATTTTGGTAATAACAACAAATTAATTTGCCAAATTTATGAGAAAATTGGTCATTTTGCTGCAAAATGCTTCTATAGATTCAATAAAGAATATGTGCCAAGAGGAAATCTTGGATACTGTGAGTATAACAGTGGCTGTCAAGGATCAGGAGCTAGAGATGGACAAAATGGTTTTGGTTTGGTTAATAGTTCCTTTAATCAAACCTATGATGCAACTGTTGAAAATAAAATAATGTTTATGGCTCATCAACAAGGTGTACCAGTAGATGCTTGGGATACTCAGTTTGACAACCACTCGCCAATTGACTTAACTGGTTCTTGGATTCAGGTGCAACTCATCATCTCACATTTGATGAGAACAATCTTAATGTCAAGGCTCCTTTCTCAAGTGTGAATAAACTAATTATTGGCAATGGTCTTAGTTTAAAAATTATGCATATTGGCAGTTCATATTTTAGATCTGGTACACACTCTTTACAACTCAATAACCTGTTACATGTTCTATAAATCACAAAAAAATCTTATTAGTGTTTTAAGACTTTTCATACTTCAATTACCATATCAGATATATTTAATCCTACCTTGACAACCATTGAACCACATCAAACATCATAGAATCAAACAGCCTTTTCATCACATCAAACACCACAGAACCAAAGTGCTTTTTCATTACATCCAATGGTAACCAGATCTAAGGTGGAATCTTTAAACCTAAGGCCTTTGCATATCAGGTTATATCCTTGCATACTGAGCCACTAAGTGTAGATGAAGCTTTACATCATCCAAAATGGAAGGTAGCTGTGGCTGATGAGTATAACGCTTTGCAAAGACATAAAACTTGGTGTTTAGTTCCTACATCTGAAGCTACTGAAGTTGTGGGAAAAAATGGGTGTTTAGGATAAAATATGATGCAGATAGCATTGTGTCCAAGTACAAAGCTCGATTAGTGGCAAAGAAGTTTCTACATATACCTGGGATTGATTATTATGATACTTTCAGCCCTGTTATTAAAGCTGCAACAGTAAGAATTGTTCTGAGTTTTGTTGTGATGTTTAAGTGGTCTATTAGACAAATAGACATCAATAATGCATTCCTAAATGGTGATCTCTCTTAGGCAGTTTTCATGGCTCAACCTGAAGGGTTTATTAACAGCAATCATCATGTTTGCCTATTGACCAAAGCTTTGTGTGATCTCAAATAAGCTCTTAGAGCTTGGTATGATAAACTCAAAGGTGCTTTGCTGAGCTGGGGTTTTACTAATTCTAAGTCCAATCCATCCTTATTTCTACAAAAAAAAAAAAAAAAAAAAACAGCATAACGATCCTATACTTGTCTTAGTGTATGTGAGTGATATATTGGTGACTACTCCTAATTCTTCTAAACTTGAAATTTTTATTAAGCAACTCAGTTCAACCTTTGCTCTCAAAGATCAGGGTTACTTCAACTTTTTTCTTGGTATTGAGGTTAAGCATGTTAAAGATGGATTACATCTATCTCAGTCAAAGTATATCAATGATTTGCTAACAAAGACAAATATGCAAGGTGTAAAGGGTGCAACACTCCAATAGTAGCGGGTCAAAAGTTAGTAAAAGTAGAGCTTGATCTAGAGAGTAAATTGTTTCCCGATTCTACATTGTATAGAAGTTTTATTGGAGCACTACAATATGTTGTGCTAACAAGACCAGAGATCTCTTACTCAGTACATGAACTAAGTCAATTTCTTGCTTCCCCGACAGTTAAGCATTGGCAATCTTGTAAAAGAGTGCTTAGATATCTCAAGGCCACATCTTTATATGGTTTGTTCATTGACAGTTCAGCAGATATCTCACTTGTTGGCTTTGCAAATGCTAATTGGGGTAGTGACCATAATGACCGAAAATCCAATGGAGGCTATTACATTTACTTAGGCTCTAATTTGATTTCCTGGTCCTCTAGAAAACAACAAGCAGTGGCCAAGTCCAGCATTGAAGCTGATACAGATCCCTTGCCTCTGCATGTTTTGAAATTGTTTGGATACAATTTTTATTTTCTAAAATGTTAGCCTCTCTACCACAATCTGCTGTTCTTTGGAGTGATAAAAAAAGTGCTATATCTTTAGCGAACAATCCTGATTTTCACGCCAGAACCAAGCACATAGAACTGGATGTGCATTTCATTAGAGACAGTTTCAAGCAAAGCATTAGAGATCAGATTTGTTCTAGGTCATGAACAAGTTATAGACATTTTAACAAAGCCATTGTCAACTCCTTCTTTTCTTCATTTACGATCCAAGCTCAAGGTCCAGCCATGCTTTTGAGCTTGAGGGAGGCTATTACGGTATTAAGATCAAAATGCCATATCAACAACTAAAGGAAAACGCCACATCAGTAAGTTGTTGTAACAAACTTGGATATTTTTTTGTTTTTGCTTATTTTTCCCGCCAAGAGTATTTCTTACTCTTTCTCTTATATAAATACTCCTTGCTGGTTATCTTGTAAATATATGAAGAAAGAGAAACATTTCATTATCTGTCTAAGAAACCTTACTTTTTATTTTTTCTCATTTTCTTATTAACCAAACAGCAAATATAAGTTCATTACAACGACGGCGCCGATGGCCGAAGACAGCGAATTTTCAGATAATATGTGTAACTTATACAAATAAGACATGGAAAATTTTTTATGTTTACTTCAATTTTATTAGTGTAAATTGAAATATCACTTTTACTCTTTTTTTTATTTTAAACAAATTTTGTTATTAAATAAGGGTTTAAATAAAAATTTTAAAATTATAAAAGTTTAAATATTTTTTTTAAAAATTTTAAGAACTTTTGTCTTTTAATAAAAATATTTCGTTAAATTTAATTGATTCTCTATTTATTAGTATTAAATTATTATTTTATCCCTTACATATTTAACGAAATTAACTTATATAAATTTTAATATTTAACTTTTAATTATAATTAAATAATAAAAATATTTATAAAATAATAAAACAAATATTTAAAAATATCAAAAAATAACTTTAAAAAGTCTAAAGGCCAAATGGCCTCTTGGTTCAGATAACTATTTGGTCTCTTGTTTCAGCAGTTATTGAACTAACGACAATTTTGATAACTGAACAACCATTTACCCGTTGATTCAAGCAACTATTTTGACCACCTGCAATGCAAGTAGTTCGATGACTTCCAAAACAGACCACCATTTTCTTCGTCAATGTAGCTAGCTATTTAATTGGTTATATTACTTTAAAAAAAATTATTATAATTTTATAATATTATAATATATTATTTTTTTAATTTTAAATATTTAAATGTAAAAAGACATTATTATCTTTAAATCTATTAATTTAACAATAAATTACTAACGTTTGAATATGACTATTTTAACCAAAAAAATTAAACATTAATATTAATTTTTAAAATTTTAATATTATTATAATTAAATCACACTTCAAAAATATTTATAATAATATCTCTTAATAAAAATATAAATTAAACAACTACTACTTACGAGACATCAATCAATTGGCACGACTTTATAATTATAAGCTTAAAATTACTTTTCTTAGCACCGACATTTTTCAGATTTATATTCTTTAATCACCGAGGCGGCAAGTCGAAATAGCCGACACCGTCCCTTTCCGCTCTCCGATTCTGATTCTCTCTCGTCTCAACTCGGCCCCTTCCGTCGCCAACGCCTGCCCTCCACTAATTTCTCTTCCATCACCAAGCACAGGCAAGTTTTATTTGCTCCTTTTCCTTTTGATTTCATATTGATTTTCTTGTTATTGCTCATTATTTTGTGTGGTCTTGTTACTGACTTTTTTTTTTCGAGTGCGAACCCTAAATCACTTTATCTTGATATCTTGCAAATTATGATTCAATGGTAAAAACAACGTCTCATCCTTAGAATTTAGATTTTTGGTAATCCCTAGATTTGCTGGTATTTTTAGGATTGACAGATCTGCTTGTATAATTCTCAAAATTATTTCTTTTAGTTGTTGGAAACAAAAACAATATTTTACCCTCTTCTTATCTTTTTGAAACGGCGTCGTTTGATTTTTTAGGAAGAAAACGGTGTCACTGCGTGCCTCTCCCACCGACTTACAATTTTAAGACTAAAAAATTGGCCGAACAGGTAAAAGGAAAAAAAAAAATTAAATTAAAGAGCACTTGTGAATTCAAAGCCGATAAATACAAAACTATTGCACTCTCGATTAGGGATTTTGAATCCATCGCGTCAAAGGTAAAATCCATGTAAAACCTCTACTTGTTTAGTTTTTCTTAAATTCATGTGATGGTGTTATAATTTGTTCAATGTTTGTTTGAAATTGGAGAACGACTTGATGTTATAAGTGAGATTCTTGTATAACTTAATGTCAGAAAGATAAAATCTAGACTTGGTGGAGTTTTCAATTTTGATTATTCAGTTTCACAACCCTAATTGCCACTTTTATTTTCTCTATCCAGATCTGATATTTAATTTATTTCAAGATGCCGGCCACCGCTGGACGAGTTCGCATGCCTGCGAACAATAGGGTGCATAGTAGTGCAGCCCTGCAAACACACGGTATATGGCAAAGTGCGATTGGGTATGACCCTTATGCACCAAACAAAGATGACTCCAAGAGTTCATCACAAACTAAAACCTCTGGTGATGAACCCAATGCCGATAATCCATACAATAGCTACCAAGGTCTTTTAGCACTTGCTCGCATAACTAATACCAATGCGGATGAGGCTCGTGGGTCTTGCAAGAAGTGCGGTCGTGTCGGGCACTTGACATTTCAATGTAGGAACTTTTTGAGCATCAAGGATGATAACAAGGAAAAAGACCCAGAAGCAATTCAGGCTGCAGTTCTGTCTGAGTTGGATAAAATTAAGAGGAAAGTGGGGAAGGTGAATGGGAAGGGTAAGGCTGAGAGTGAGGAGGAAAGCGAGGAGGAAGAGGAAGAAGAGAGTGACAGTTCAGATTCAGATGTGGATTCAGAGATTGAGAGGATCATAGCTGAAAGATATGGAAAGAAGGTTAGTGATAAAGGGAGATCATCAAGGAAGAAGAGAAGAGATGATTCAGATGAAGATAGGTCAGATTCAGATTCGGGAAAGAGAAAGAAGAGAGGGAGGTCTAAGAAGAGGAGGAGTGGAGAGAGGGGACATAGTGATTCAGAGGATGATGATGAAGGTGGGAGGAAAAGGAGGAGGGAGAAGAGAAGAAAGAGGGATGAGTCCTCAGATGAAGATAATGAGCGTCGACACCGTAAGAGGAAGAGTAGGAAAGAGAAGAGAAGGAGAAGAAGTCATAGACATTCAGATGAACCCGATTCAGATACATCTGAGGATTCTGGTAGACGTTATGAGCGAAAGAGTCGAAGATCTGAATCTTCATCTGATTTTGATGCAAGTGGTTCAGATGATTCACGGGTAGGAAGGGGCACAAAGAGGTCTAAGAAGAAGAGCCGAAAGCGCCATCACAAAGACAATAAATAGAGGCTTCTTTGGAAAGGTAATGCATCACTTAATCTGCCGAGCAATTTTTTGTTTTATTGATTTGCATGTTAAAGCTTTGGTTATAGGTTTGATATTTCCCTGCGATGTATTATGTCTTTTTGCTATTGACTATAGTTATTTTCTAGATGTTTTATATGAAAGTTATATCTTATACTTTCATATCTTATATACAATTCATTTGCTTATGGTTAATATCTGTTGGTTTTACAGGGATGCAGAGAAATGGAACCAATAGCTTATTGTTGTAATGCAACTAGGGCTAGTTTCTTGCAATGCTTGTTCTGGTGACTTGCGAAAAAGCCAACCTTGATTTATGTTCTTGCAGGGTGACATTCCCAGTTTAATGGTGTATCTTTTAATTGAGTGGTTTGCAACCAGATTTGTCAATACAATCATTTACAAAATTGTAACGATGTTTTCAGTTGGTGAATCGGTTGAGGTTACTCTTTACAAAATTATACAAGTACAGTTAAACATGCTATCGTGATTATAATCTTGATCACCTGACCACCTTTGCGACACAACAAAACAATGAAGTAAAGGTATCATTACTGTTTACCTTAATACTTGTGGAACCGAAGACTGTCGCTATTGGTGGTGTGACGGCATCCGACAGACTTTTTATTTGAGTTGGTAACTTATTTGCTTTCGTATTGGTCTTCAATGCAACTTTCTTGTTATTGTGGGCTAATGATTTAGTTCGGTTTTTTTAATAAATAAAATTAAAATTAATTTATTTAATAAAAAAATCGAACTAAAAAAAATTACTTAGGTTTTTTTAATTTTTGGTTTGATTTTTTTATTTTTTTTAAATTAAATTAATTTTTTGTTAAAAAAATTGTTCTGAATCAACTGGTTGGTTCGATTTTGATTTTTAAGGTGTTGAATTTTTTGTCCCCTTACTGCTAATCTTTATTTTTTATCTTCATTTTTTATGGTGAGAAATTTTTACCGTGCCATAGACTAAAGATGATTTTAGAAACTTGTTAATCCGTCTCCCTGACATTGACAATTTTCCCAGAAATGTCCTTTCTGAACTTGGTTAGGCCTTAACATAATTCCTGTAACCGTAACAGCCAAATTTTGGTGAGTTGAATTTATCATTGGTTCAAATACGAATCACCTGAAACTGCTCATTTGACAGTCAGCAATTTCATTTGAATTCGAATCACTTAAACTGTATATGTTACAGTCAATCAATTTCATTGAATTACAAATCATTTGGAAGTGTTCACGTTACAGTGATTCATTAGGCCTAACAGACCCAAATAAATTTGAGTTTGGAATTCTAATACCTTAATTCGGTTTTCAGAACCATGCGCAAAATTTGTAAAGATATTGCGCAAAATTTGTAAAGATATTCAAACAACAATGATGAACTTAACAGAAAAATAGTAAAAAGACATCCGACATTTATCCCAAACGAAATTCTACATGGATAAACAAAATGGTTTCTTATCCGCAATAATAGTTGTCTGGCGACTAATCTTGTGTGGGTGCTTGTGAGTTGAGCTCTGCAAACCTCATGCCAACACGCATTGAGTGTTTCAGAAATTTCTCAGCACAACGCATGACGCAGGTCTCCTCTTGCTTCTGTAGGGTTTTGCGTGTAAAGTTGTCTACGCAGTCATTGAAGCATCTCTCCACAAGGGAGTTGTACATCCTCAGACTTCACATTGAACCCAAGCAAACAATTAATCAGAATACTTGATCAACATAATTGTGCCACGGTAACTTTCAGAAGAATTTGATGTTTATGTAGTTCAAATCAGAAGAAAAAACTATATGGAAGAATCCAACAAAGTAAAAACAAGTAACGTGTTAAATAGAGGCATGACAAAGAACCAATCAACCAAAACACACATTAAAAGATATAGAAGATTTTTGCAGCAGACTGCATGACGCATATCAATGGTTTGTGCTCACTCTATGGTGGTTATGGTTGTTAGTTTCTGAAACAAAATTTGGGCAGGGGTGCTAATCATGTTAACCTTTTTTGCTTGCTGAAATTTGAAACAAGAGTTTACTTAAACAAGGAAAAAAAAAAGTTTGATTTGCGAATGTTGTTCCCAAAACGTCCAAATACAGCATAAGAAATACTGCATCGGTTTTTAAGGAGAACCAACTTTTGGCTTCACCAAAATAATTTCACGAATGTTAAATCCAATCATGAAAAGATTATTACAAGATGAAGCCATTAAGATATTAGCAAGAATAAGAACTTAGAAAGTGATATCCTAAACTCTAAAACAGATCATCTACATCCTACTTCTCAAGAAAGGACCAGAATGAAACAATCAAGACAAAATGTTTAGTTATATCACTAATTTGAGAGGAAAAAGAGTAGCAACAAGGAATAAGAAATAAAAGAGTTCATTCATTCAAAAATAATTCAGCTCATGGAAGACCCTACAAAATTAGGGCCACAATGAACTTTAACCCTTCTAATCTCAAGCTCATTGACACATTGCCTGTTGATAAATAAAAGCACAAATTATAAATACAATCCAAAGCAAGATTAGAACAAAAATGAACCATAATAAGAAAATTGAGTAAATGTTGTTCTCAAAACGTCCAGATGCAACATAAATACTGCACTGGTTTTACGGAGTACCATAATTTTACTGTAGCTTCACATTTCTACTAGGCCACAAGCAGAGAGACTTAGCTTGCAACTTGCATTACAGAAATTTCATATGCAAAGCCATAAATGAAAATCAAAAGGAAGAAATAATTAAAATTGAAATTGGAACCCAAATTAGCAAAAACAAATAAATGAATCGCATTTATTGATTGAAAAATGACTTTAAAAGTTCATCTGTGATCCGATATAATGAACCATTTTGATTAAATCGATGGATAAGAAGCAGATTCATGAACAAGATTTATGCAAACAGAAAATAAGGGAATCTAAAAGGGGCAAAATGAGAGAAGGCAAAAAAAAAAGGAGGAAAAATCAAAACCTGTCACGTAATTGAAGGTGGTCTATCATGGCAGCCATTCGGGCCTTATCTTGCTCGGGAAGACCCTCAAGTCCTGCTAACATGTTCTTGTCCATACTGGATCTTTTCTTCTTCTTCTTCCTGTAACCCTGTTCACGCTAACAGAAGTAGGGTTTTTGAGAGAGGGCTTTTCCTTGTTTCTTTTTTATACTTCAGTCATCAGAGCGTTGCCGTATTCTTTTTGTTTTTTGTTTTTACACATTCTTGACTGGACTACGGAGTAAATATCAATCAAGCCTTACGACCGGCCCAAACTTAAGGCCCTTTTTTATTCATTGGGCCTTTTTGAAAAAAAAATTTTCTTTTTTGACTAGAAAAATAAAAAAATATATATTTCATTTTCTTTAGACAAAAATAATAAAAAACATTAATATTACTTGTTACAAAATTGATTCACTTTTTTTTTTCAAAATTAATTCTATTGGAATTTGTGTTCATGTGTCATCTCAATTTTATATGAATATTGTATTTTCATATTTATGTAATAAATAAATATTTCATTAAATTATTAATTATTTTTATTAAGGTAAGATATTTGTAACATTTTGAATATTATATTAATTTAAAGAAATTTAGATCAGATCTAAAGAGTTAGAACTTTATTTGAAATAAAATAAAAACTTGAGAATATACTTGCAATGAAATATTTATAAATAGTTGCAAGCTTTGTTAAGAAATATTATTGTGTAAATATATTCTCAAATTAAATGTTCCTGATCTATTTTTACTGATGTTGGGTCTATCGAATGGAACCGATTAATATAGATCAGTATATGTCTATATCTGAATAGTCCAGATGGTTAATCTTAATAAACCATAAATTTAGTAAAAGCTCGTATAGATATACATGTATTTAGTAAGGACTGGATACTGAATTAGACTCAATGAAGACCTCCAATAGATTTTTCATAAATCTATCAGTGGAGGTTCTTCTCGAGTAGAGTAATATTCGTGGTCCCTAAACCCGAGCACCACGGTGGGCTTATAAAGTAATCCACCATACTTTGTATTCCACACATGTCAGAGACCTTTTATAGTCTAACTGTTGCATGTCGCTGAGTATGGTCCGATGCTCATAGAGTCCGGTGAATGTAGATATGGGATCCGTTAGCTCATATAGATAAATTAAATATCCAAATGCTCTAAGGTTATATTCTATGAAGTCTTATGGCCATAAGCATTTTACCTAAGAAAGAGTTTCCTGTGAAGTAAATAATATTGCAAAGAAATTTGAGTATATTATTGATTAGAATACGAATCAAAAGAGATAAGTTTATGGTTGAGTAATAGGGGACTTGACGGTATTGATCTATGTCTCAACTCTTCCAAGATATTAATGATGGAGGGATTGTACGAATATGGATTAACCTCAACTTGTATGGTTTAACTTGCCATTTTGTATTATCCATAACGTGTGGGGGGGTATCGGTTATGAACTTACGAAAATATTTCTTGAGACAAAATAGGTGTGAGTCTATGGAGTCTCAGTATATGAAGTGTACTCGTTGAGTACATGCGTAGCACACCAAATCAAATTGTTCGATCTGAAAAGTTTTTGAAAAATATAAATTTACTTTAAGGTCTCTCGGGGAGTAGTTAAGATTTAAATGTTAAACTTAAGATTGTGTTGAATGAGACTTGACACTTTTATCTACCTAACGTATGTCTCAATTTGTGTCAATAATTTGTATAGGTACTGAATTGAATATTGATAGATATAGCTACCATTTAAATAAAATAATTATTATTTTATTTAAATTAAATTAATCATTCACTCAATTACTTTAAAATCTCTCAGAGAGTAACTAAAGTTTAAATGTTAAAATTAAAATTATATTAAATAAGACTTGATACTTTTATCTACCTAATATATATTTTAAATTGTACCAATAATTTATATGCATACTAATTTAAATATTAGTAAAACAAAATTTTATAAAAAAATATATAAAATTTGTAATTCAGCAGAATCAAATCAATTCATTTGATTCATTCACTTCACATTTCTTCAATTTCCATTGGATGAAACAAAAACAAATAAAATGTATTAAAATTTGATTGACTTATTAAAAGGTTAATGATTACCTATTTAATTTCTATTTATTCAAAGAAATTGAATCAAAGTGATACAATTAAATAAAAAATGTAAAAATATGTGACAAGTTTTTGAATGTCTTAAACTTAAGAATGCCACCAAAATGCTCTAACAAATTGTCAACGAAATCCACTAAACTTTAGTGTTACATTGTCATGCTTAGACAAGTGACAATAAAGTGAAATTTAATTAGTTTTAATGGTTGACAGTATATGCTATAAATTGACGTTGAATGTTACTTTTGTTTAAGTTAAATTAGTTTTGAGCTGAATTATTTTTGAGAGCTTTTAAATGTGTTAAAGAGTTAACATAATACAGAAACAATTATATACTTTGATCCTGAGAGAATATAATAAAGTAAGTGTTACTTTAATTAATTTTTATTTAAGAAAGAAAAAATTACTATTCTAATTTGTGAAAGCCCATCACGTTTCTAATTAGAATTATTCAAAGCACATTTTGAGAGCGAATCCCTTAATCTCATTAGTGTAATAAAATTATTTTAATATATTATTTTTTTACTGTATTACATGTGAGATATGTAATATTTAAATTGTTTAATAATATACACAATCACCCATAACATAACGCACACAAGCACCCAACACCAACAAATTCATCAATTAATCTTCTGTTTTACATTCTAATGGGTTGATAGATAATGATAATATACCTTATATAACAATTTATATTAATAATATTAAATAGATAAAAAAAAATATTATTGATGGTTATTTTTAAACCATTTACATAGATCAACAATAATCTAACATGTGAGTTATTTAAAGTAAGATTGAGTTCAACATTTATATTGACTCTTAAAGATACTTCAACATTTTTATTGAACAAATTAATAAAGAGAGAGCAAAAAAAAAAGCAACAACCTTGTAGAGCACTTGACAAAATTTTGTTTATTGTAGATAATGTTTTAGAAGTTGTCATTCACCTCAACACTTCATAAAAAAATAATATTACAGGGGTACTCAACAAAAGATTAATATTCAAGCATCGTATTACATTGTTGTCTTCACATAAATACCAAATTATACAAAATCGTCAAGTGATATTAAAGTGGGGACTACCTCGTTATCGATCTTCATTCTCCATGTGCCACATGTCGTACCACTCTTACAAAGATAAAGACATGTTAAGTATATTCTTGTTCACAAAGAAAAGTTTAGACCAAATAAAGTTACCAAAATACTTATAAACAACAATTCTTTTATATATAAAAAAGAATATTCTCACACCCTTTTAAAAAAGGCATGATACATAATCTTAAAATATTTTTTTCCTTTTTACTTAAACATAATATCTAGTCTTAGAAGTATTATACACTTCGCACCATTAAAAAGTCTCCAAATGAACCTATGAAATGAAAACTAACACTTCGCACCATTAAAAAGTCTCCAAATGAACCTATGAAATGACCACTAGTTTTCATTCTAAAAGTATCACATTCTCGATATGTTATCCAACCTATTGATTGTTTATCTTTTTCATTTTCTGCGATTCCACTTTTTCAAGCGATTTATTTTCTTATCTTTCCCCTCTTAAGTGGCTCTCTTCCTCTTTCTCTCCATAATAGGGTTTTCCTATAATTCTTTTTATTACCTTCAACACTTTAACAAGTCTCCTTACACATTATCCAATATCACTATTTATTAAGAAAACTTCTAACAAAGTACATGAAAATCACTTCTCAAGTTTAAAGAGAGGGAAAACATATAAGAGCTTAGCCATGAATGTCTATCACTTGATTGTAATAAATCTCTTATATTACCTTATTTTATATAGTGATTTTGTAATAAGTCTGTCGATAGATGTAAGCCTTTAAACTAAATCACATAAACTTGTATTTGATATGTTTATTTCATATTTTACTTGTTTAATTGCTTGTTGAGATTATGTTTTGATAAAATTTAAACTTAATTCAAACCTAAATCCTATTTTACTAAGTTAATGATGTCAACGACCCTTTTTTTTCCACATGAATACCAAGTTATATGCTTAAATCTAATGAGTTATGTTAAGTGCTAATTTATTATAATTACATCTATACAAATCCTTGGACCTCAATTTCGCCATCATGTACCACAACCCTGAGTCAAATCCTCTCTTAACCTTATTATAAAACTTAGGTCATGTCAACTTTTAAAAGTGTTTTTAAAATTTTCTATGATAGTTCTATGCTTTTTAAACACCTTTTTTAATATTAAACACGACCTCACCTATCTATTTTAACCTAGTTGGACTAAGCAACTTCCTCTTAACTCTTTGCTCACCAAACTCGTAAGTTCTATTAACCTCTGGTTGGTATCAAAACAAATATTCACTTGATTGTGCATAGAAGATGATTGTATCCCTAACTTGTAAATTTATGAATAAATAAATCTTTAATTTAATAAATACGAAAATTGTCCATGATAAAATGGCAAACGTGCACCTTATTGTATAAAATTAAATGATCGGGCATAGTTATAAATGAATTTGATTTATGTAATGAATAAGTATTTAGTAAAAATAATAAATATTCCTAATTTTTTGGCCTAAAATCTCTCACAAATCCATCCAGATAAAAACATGTCAAACTCCTTCTTATACTCCCTTTAGTAACCCTATTTTTTTTTTTTGAAGTAACCCTAAATTTAAATCTAACATATTCCCTGATACGATACCTAAGTAGAAATCCCCATGCAGCAGCCAACGTAATACCAGATCATGACCTTTCTTTATTAACTTTTCGTAACTCCATTTTCCCAGTATCTGAAACTGGCAATTTTTATTATATGTGCGTTATCGAAGTCTCAGACGATGACAGTAATATTCTACCGCAAAGAAGTTTCAAATACAACTCATGGAAATGGTTTGCGTATATTTGCTCTCCCATGCAATTTCACTCTGTGGCAATCCCTCGAAACCCTTCGTTCAGAATCCAAATGGTTGCAGTTTTGCCTGAATTGATTTTGTGCGCCAAGTTGGGTCAAGGTCCTCGGGCTACTTTATGTCGTTATATGTTCAATGGCAATGTGTTAATGGATGTGCCGATATCGCATTGCGAAGAGCATAATCTAATTGGTGCTTTGGCGCCCTTCTTGATGAGTGGCTTTATCTGGCTGGTGGGTATAAGGGAAGCCCTTCACGTAAGTGCTATGAGTTTTTTACACGTTCATTACTCGATAATGATAAATTTTGTCTGTGTTTGGTACAAAGTTATACTGAGAAAAAATTTCTTAAAAATGTTTTGAGGGTTCAATTGTATGGAGATTTTAGGATCCAATGATATAGAGGTGTTATAAAATGAAAGTTGTGGTTGTTTTGTAAACACCTAATTATGGTGTGAAAATTATATTTATCAAATACTTTTACTCTTGTGCTTTCAAAGCACAACCACCCTTAATCTTCAATATTGAAGGACTCCAAGTGATGTTTTGTATATCATGCTGTGTCGAGCTGATGTTTTCGGGGAAATTGAATATCTTATTGATAGCATCTTGCTTTACGGGAACTAGATAGCTAACAATGGATTAAATTTGCACTAGCCAGGCCCTTTCATAATCATATCTTCACGCTAATTTGGCACACATCAATGTTACAATTACTGACCCTACTAAACTTTATTGCATGCAGATGTTGAACCTTCAGCTTTCTAAAGTTGGCAGAGAGGTTGAACCTCGAGACATGGGAATGGGAAACACTTCAACCGATGCAAATAGCAAGGGCTTTTGCAACAGGCCTTGCTTACAAAACAAGTTCTACATTATAGTCGGTGGTGCAACTCTCAAGCAATCAGCTGAAATCTACAACCCCGCTCAAACTCATGGAAAATCTTGAAATCATTTCTGCCCAAGGAGGCTGATGGCTTCGCTGCAGCAGCATTGAACGAGAGGTTGTTCATGCTTACTTGGTCTGACAGGCTAGGCGTGAAACTCTGGCTCTGGTTTGAATTACGCAATCCGAATTTGGTAGGAGCTGGCTGGAGATTGATTGGCTGCATCGCATACCAACACGTTGAGAGGATGAAGCTAAGGCAATATGGAGCAAGAATGACCCGAATTGGAAAGGAAGTGTGGGTTCTCGTTGGTGACAATGGGAGTATTTTTCAGGTGGATGGAGATAGTGCTTGGCCTGTTTTCCCAGCGCCAATGTTCAGGCCGAATAGTGGGCATGAAATTGTGCATAAGGGCCACATAAATTTATTCTATTTCAAGGATGGCTTAAGAATTGGTTGGAGAAAAATACCAGTTTACTCTATTTGAGCTTCATTATTTATTCCATCTTAAAATTTGGTATGAGTATTGTTACAATAACAATTCTCATTTTATTTTACTGCTGCTGATTGTGCACATTGCAAGAATTTAGTGCACATGAGTTAATTTGCTTGCAGATTTATATCTTACAGATTCAATTCAAAATTTGAAATGTTTTACACAAATCTTAGAAATTTTAAAATCTAAAAAATTGCTAAGTAAGTTGAAACCTAACTTTAAATATTTAAACACAACTTGATTGTAACATATACGATTGCTGTTGAATGCAACACCAGAAAAAGAAATTAATAAAATGACTAGAACTTTATTCATCGTACTGAAATAGAGAAAAAGAAAATCCAGCAGCTAGAACTCATTAAAGTCTTTGTGAGTATGACTACTTCTACTTCGCCATAAATGGGATTTACTTGACAAAACTTATCTGTCTCTCCGCCAAGCGTGCATTTCTATGTTGCCACCAACCATTTGGGTTCATATGAGTGCACCGTCCATTTGAATTGCTTCTACTCAAATTGCAAATTCACTACAAGAAAAAGCTCCATTTGCGTCATGACTCTGTAATATACACCATTTAGAAGAAAATTTTAACAAAATTATCAAAAACCAAATAAAACTAATTTAGCTCGTCTTGTCTCTTCTCTCATCTCAATTTCTTTTTTTTTTTGTGAGAACATTCTAAGTCACAAATCCAAAGTCCAAGCAAATAAATTATTAGGAAAAAATAAAATTTCCAAGTCAATCAACACACTAATCACCTTCCAATCAATCATTAATCAAATTATAAATTATAATTTGGTCAATCACCACCATTAATCACTGCAATCATGGCGGCATCACCATCATCGTCGCTCGATCTCTACCACCCATTGCAAAACCTCATTTCAATTACGTACTTAGAGCATGAGGCCGTCAATCTCGAGGACAATCTCCAAACCATGAAGCAGCTCTGCTTTGATGTGATTAACAAACAATACGGTGATGTTTATGTGGCACGACATGTTCAAGCAGAAGTAGAAGGCGAGTCAACAGAACATACATTTGTAGAAGGCGGTCGTGCTGTTTAATTTAGGGGCAGTTTAGAGTTAGATAAGCTGTATTCGATTAGACGAGGGTGGAGGGATGGCGACAAGTATTGCACGCGTTTATTCCTACGGCTGGGGTGTTTGCGTATCTGAGGGACAATGCAGCAATGAAGGCGAGCATTAGCAGCTCGACGACTTTAGATGTCAAGGTTGAGTGCGCCGGAATGTTGGAGCAGCTGATGCTGGTTTTCCTAATGTGGTATTTAGGTTTCTGAACTTGGAAGCAGCTTGATTTATTCTTTTATGGTCATTCTTATTTGAACAACATATTTAAAGATTGATATTGCATTAATCTCTCTACTGATATTTCTATTAGATCAGGAACTCTGCCAAATTGAGAGAAATCATGCAGATAATTCTTTCACTAGGAAATGCTTTAAACTAGGTGACTGAAAGTGGTGAGTTAAATTGGGGTATTTCCTTTGGACCATTAACTTTTTCTGTTACTATGCATCTAGTTCATGCGGATGAGATAAACCAATAATTGGAACAAGTCTTTTGGTACTTCCATTTGGCAAGCATAGTATGATATCCTTACTTGAGAAAAATGTAAATGTTGGCAATGGAGCATGGCTTGACTATCTATGTTGTAACCTTTAATAACTTTGTTTCACTTTCTGGCTTCAGGCTCTGGAGTTGGATTTCAGTTGGATAGCCTTATTAAACTCACTTACACGAGCTCGAGATAGCAGTTTCCTAAACTTACTGATATAGTAAAACCAATTGTCTAAGCTGATAGGTGAGGTGCCAACAATAATATTCTTGGGATAGGTTAAAGTTGAAGAAAGTTCTAAACTAAATACAATTAAAAGAATGATGCATATATCAAAATTTTCACATCCAAGCAAGCTTACTGACTTGGCTGCTGTGCATACGGTGTAATCTTTTTTTTTTCCCTTCCTCTTTCTGTTTTCCATTAACACAGAACAGTTAACTAGTTTCCAAAATTTGATTGTACTGTTGTTCCTAATTGATAATCCTTGTCATATTATGCATACATCTGAACTATGAATTGAACGTCCATATGCTCTACTGGATAATTTATCATTTAATGATGCACTAGACTAGCAGTACAATATTGATGAATAGATTTTGATGAAATCTTGATGTAAATTGTAATGCACTTTTGGAATTGAGTTTCCCCATTGTTGTGAAATAGAATCGCTAAGCTGCCTCATTGATGTGAAATAGAATTGTTAAGCTGCCCCATTGATGTGAAACAGAATCATTAGCTTACACTGCAAGCGAGTGGGTGACAGGTAAACTTGGAGTTATTTTAAGTAAAAGTAAGAGTTTTCCAAATATTTTAATTGTTTTGTTATCAAAATTAGCTTACACAACAATTACAGTGACCTAAATAAGTTTAGCAGGAAAGGTCCCCTCTTTTGGGTGGTCAGAAACAATGTTGCTTCAATATTGTTTTATTAGCATTGGTGGTATGGTAACAAGAGTGGAAAGCCCTCGTTATTGTTCATTGTCTCTATATGAAAGTTAAAGTTCATTGATGGAATAGTGTAAAGAATAGAAATTTTACTTTTTTTGATTTTGCAGTGAATTATTGAAAGGTTAAACTAGGAGACTAAGTTGTAAGTTAAAGATATAATAAACACAAGGATCATTTCTGTCACAGCATAAATATAATGGGGTAAAAGATTTGTGGTTAATATAATAGGCTGCTAGCTCTCAGTTAATGTTAGTCCAGTCCAAGTCATCAAGTGTCCATACTGAAAAATACAAGTAGATTTGCTCGTAGATAAATCGAAAATTAAAATTACTCTTTCAAGCATTCGTTGGACTAGAAACTAAAACCTCAGTTCATTAAAGCGAACAGGGCAGACCTTTCCTAAGCCATGGTCCTGAAGCTCCAAAACATTTTATGTACGAAAAGAAAATTGAGTACATAAAAAAAAAAAGATTGGTGATGTTATAAAAATAACGATTATCACACTCACAGCCTAGTTCTATAATTTATGTACGCAAAGGAAATTCCTAAAGCATGAAAAACAATTACTTTTATGAATATATGCTTGGGTTGTTAAGTTTGAACTTAGCTTAATTATTATTATAAGCTTTGGTATTTTATTTAAGAATCACTCTCTGCCGTAGTGAATTAATCCTAGCTGTATCAATTAATATTATATGTTTGTACTGTCGCAAGCAACTTTTAAGCGATGGTACTTTCAATTTTGCACTGATTTTCTCTTCCTTAGCTTTTCTTTGTAAAATTATTATTACAGTGTTGATGTAATTTTTTCTTTTCTTTTCTTAAAGAGTTTGAAACAAACAGCTATCACTAGCAAAATTCTTGCTACCAAGAGGTCTATGGAACATTTTCTATTCCGTGTCAATGCTCTTCTCCATACAGCATCAACTGGATACACTTACTGGATGGGTATGTGATGTATGACTAATTTCTCAGCGTGAAAATCTCTGTTTCTTGATTTGGTAGAGTATATGAGCTACTTAGAGAGTGTGATAAACTTGATTATTGGAGTTTTAACTGATGGCTTAGATACCAAAGAATTTGTTGAGGGGTGGGATCTATTGATTTTCTGGTCAAACCTTTGTTAAAGCTATGCTATGGGAAAACTCTCCAATGATTAGCAATATGTTAACTACTTGGACACCATAATCTTAAACTGCAAGAAGATTAAAATATTTATCTGTAAATTTGTATTATTTTACTACATTCTAAAGACTTTCAGCTAAAAATTCATCTAATTCTGTAGAATTGATAAACTTCATAATTTTTAGGTTCGATTGATCGCATTAATCCCAGGGACCGAAGAAGAATTAATGGCATGGCATCCTTTAAAATGGTTTTTCCTTGTTTGATTTTTGTGTTTGTGAGGTTTTAGGCATGGTCATTTAGTTTGACCTTTCTGGCTAATCTGTTTATGTGCTTGATTTGTGATATGCTATCTGTCAATAATAGTTTGGAGGCAGTTTTATGAGGTTTCAGAATGATACTTGCATAATTTTGTTTCACTTGAAGGAAGTTTTTTCTTTATTAATTAGTGTCTTGTTTCAGTTCTCCTCCCTTGGTTCTCTGGGTGAGAAGCGGATGACTGAGCTGTCATCTTTAATGTCATCGGGTCTTTTAAAAGATAAGACGTCGTTTGGCCTTGGGGAGCCACTAATAGTATGGTCTATTGTAGAAATTTTTATCTTCGTTTAAGACCAGAAATTTTTATCCGAAGATATCTGGAAACTTTAAATAAATGCAATTAATTTTCTTAAGATAGTAACATGAACATTGATATATATTTTGTAGGTGATGCAAGTAATAAATTACTGATGTGAGCGTTAAAACATTTAAATATTCTCAAACAAGTTTAGATGTCCTGATTACAGATTTTTATGAATTACTTTCTAAAATGACAAAAAAGAAAACCTATGATATCTAAGATTGTTCTTTGTTCTTTGGTCAAACTAATTATACTCTTCTTCCTTCTTGTAATAAAGATTTGCATACCAACTACATTAGTCGTGGAACAAAGTATAAAATTGTATATAACCGATGTCTGATCGTAAGTCTAGTAGTCAGAAGTAAACGTTGATAATTTGGTACAGTTTAGAAATGTAATAGGATGTTAGTAATCTTAATTTCTTTTAGTAGTTTCCTTAAAGAAGATGTAAGTTTAGAGTGGTTATTGGAGGAAGGAGCAATTATATATGGGATTAGAATTTGAGATGTGATTTGTGAATGAGGGAAACCCAATTTCAGGCAAAGAGAAGAATTTGAAGTAAACCGGAATTTAGCTATTTTAATGGTGAGTGGATTAACTATGTAAATAAGTTTTGATATTTATAGATATATAAGCTTCATTTCAGTTGAGTTATCAATTAAATCATTTTATGTTTCAATATAATTCTATTATAATTTTGTTATTTTGCTACATATTTAATTAGTAGCTTTAGCCATTTTTTTTTTGTTTTTAATTTTGAGAAAAATAAAAAAAGAAAGAGCACATAAAGACTTTTAGTGCCATAGAATTAATGAATATATATGATACTGATTCATCTGTGAAAAGGTTAGAAGAATTGCACAACAAATTAGCTGATCTTCAAAATGTTAAGGTTTGATGGCCTACTTTATTTTGTATTCTAAATATGTCATTTTTTTTATTAATCTATTCTAGTTACTTAAATTTTGTTAGTTTTGTTATAGTTATACGCTATTGTTGTCTACTTACATTGCTTCTAATTTTATAGATGCGAAGGCAGATAAAGAGAACCTCAAAAGCTATGGTATTAATTTCTTTTTTTCCCTCTATTTAAAAGTGATTTTTCTTTCATTTGTAAATTAACTTTTGTCTTCAGTATCATTAATTAGAGGTATTGCTAAACTTATTTCTTTTGATATTTTCAGTGCCTTATTATGTGTGTGTGTGAAGCAATTGGCTTTTTCTTATATTATGTAAATATACAGTTCTACAAAGTCAATGTGATGAGATACGTACAATGATATAACAATTTTTTGATAGTCATGAGTTTCAGCAGTCTACTAATGATCAGATATGAATGTTTAATTTAATATTAATTTTTTACTTGTAAAATCACATTTAAAATATAAATATTTTATTTATAGGTTCAAGATGCTTCTAGTGCACACCATCATCATACAAAAATTGAATAGAAGTTAAAAGTTCAAAATTGTTATTAACATATTTTGAATGTTATTAATACATTTTAGATAATCATATTTAGATATTATTAATATATTTTGGACGGTAATATTTGGATGTTATTAATATATTTTGGATGGTCATATTTGGATGTTATTAATACATTTTGGACGATCATATTTAGATGTTATTAATATATTTTAAATGGTATTATAATATATTTATTTAAAAATATTAAATTAAAAAAAATATGATAAGACTTTTTGTTATTGCAATATATTTGTTTAAAAATTAAAAATTTAAAAACAAAAATTTAAAAGAAATAGATCTTTTTACAACAGCTAATTAATTGTCGCAAAATAGTCATACATCGCGCACTTTTTGCAACGACTAAAAAATCGTCACAAAATTTTACGACAGTCGCGTATACGATAATTTTTTGCCATCGCAACAACGTTGCAAAAGCCTTTTGCGACAGCTTTTTAACCGTCGCAAAAGGCTTTTTCTATTGTGAAAACTTAATAAATTTTGATAATTCCAATATTGGTACTTGTGTAGTACTATAATATAGTTGGTATTGTCTTGTAGTTCATTCTTGAAACAAAAGGCCATTACTCAGGAACATTCTGTATTTTCTCTCATCAATAAAGGCCGAACTGCTTCTCTTAGTTTCATTTTCATTATTGTTTTTATTACTATTTTATATTATTTTGCTTCATCTTACTTCCTGATTTAATTTCAATTATATTATAACTGTTTTAAATTTCTAAAACTGATACATTTGCTCTCTTTCTCAAGCAAGATTAATATAAAATGTAACAAAAATTTTGTAAAGAAGTTGTCATGAAAAAGCCTTTGCATCATTCCATGTTAATATCATAAAATAAGGATAATACAAATTATAGGAACTAATTAAAAATCTCCGAAGGGCGCAAACCCAAATCAAAATAACAATGAGGGTAAATCATAAAGCAATGAAGATGGGACATGTTTAAATAGTTATAAAACATGAAAGGAGTATAGTGGTTTTGCAAAGTGTGTTGTTGTGAATTGTGAGCGAAGACTTCTTCAAGAGGGGA
This sequence comes from Ailanthus altissimus, assembly GCA_946807835.1. Taxonomy (NCBI): domain Eukaryota; kingdom Viridiplantae; phylum Streptophyta; class Magnoliopsida; order Sapindales; family Simaroubaceae; genus Ailanthus; species Ailanthus altissimus. Next base: position 25,679,413 of record OX327701.1, on the reverse strand, counting down.
AGCTTCCACTCACCAAATTTAAACGGCACGTGAAATATCAAAAACTGTTATTAGCTTTCACAAAATCAAATATCAGAGACAGAGAGTGAAAGGGAGAGCAACATCGGGATACACAGAAACTCAAACCCAAAACTGAAACAGAGAGTTGATCAAGAAGAACATGGAGAGAAGAAGAGATAGTTCATAATCACAATGTTGAAAAATTGATGATTCAACAATTTTGGTTGGATAAGAATTAAATGAATATAAAAAATGAAGAGTTACAAGAAGTCAAGAACGTGTGAGACACGTATGGAGAAATTTAGGACGTGTGGGATACGAAAGGGGAAGTAAAACGGGACTCAAAGACGCAAAGAAAAAGAAGAAATTGCGGGGAGTTAACCAGCGCCGCAGCGCTGGGTGCGAGAAGGGCTAGCGCCGCGACACCCAGAGACGAGCGCCGTGGCGCCAGAACGCATGAAAAAGTCCGTTTTGGTTCAAGATTTCGAGTTTTGGGAAGTTTTGGACTTCCAAAATAAGTGGACTCTTGCTCCAACAAGGAATATGGTTTGTAGGCACGAAATACACCCTATATAAACACTTGTAAACCCTTGTTTTGAATTAAGCATCTAAGGTTTCAAGATGTAACTATAAGAGAGAATAGAGGAGTTACGTAGGCACTAAGTGTGTGGTGCACTAGGGTGTAACCTTAGGAGGTATTTTTTTCTTTAGGTTCTTTGAGTGAATAAAAGAGAAACACCATATATCCTTTAGGCTTAGATGTTCGGGCTATTCTTATGTATTTTTTGTAAAAATCTGTTATGAGAAGATACGAAGAGGTCTTAGGGAGTCATGGTGATCAAAGGTAGATACTTAGAGGTCTCTATGAGAGATACTAAGGGGTCTTGTGGGATCATTGATGATGTAAGAAGATACTTTATGATTTATTTCAATAGTAAGAAGCTGGATCATGGATCCTCTGTGGACGTAGGCAATTTGGGCCGAACCACGTATATCTTGTGTCTTGTGATTGGTTTGTTTTCTTTATCTTTATTGGTGTGTTAATCTTATATGTTCTTTACTTATGATAAGAGTTATAATTTTTCTCTGCGCATAAAGTAAAAAGAGTATCAAGATTGTAACTTAATTAATACCATAAGGATATCAAATTGAAATGCATTGCTTGATATCTTCAACACACAAAGACATGGCAGTCCTCTCCTCAATCACACTCTCCGAAGGTTTCTTGAAGATCGCTGCTATATTACATTTCATTTCTTTTTTTCTTTCTTTTTCTTTTGCTTATTATTTATTTTCTATTCTATATCGCATTTTTTTAATCAAAACAAACACCGTTTGTTTTATTTTCAGGTGGCAGCAACAAGAACAGTTGCAGAGGATGCATATCACATTGTCCAAAGAGGTCATTTTTCTCTTCATTTGCTTTAAACCATTCTTTTTCAATATTTTTAGCAGCAGCTGATATATAAGATGGATTTTTTTTTATATATAAATGCATTGATAATTATCTGGGATCGAGTCATGGGACGTCTAGTATCGACTTTTTTTTTTCCTTTCTGGATTGAGTGGGATGTTACTTTATTGAGTTATTGGCCATTTTATGTCCCTTTTTGCATTTCTTGCAGGGCATTTTTCACATCGCAATTTAGAGCATGCGGCGAGTATTTCTAAAACTATTAAATATTATTTGCTTTCTGAAAGTTTGGTTCTCTCTTTTCTTATCTTTTTTTAAATCATCCAGATTGACCCAGCAGAATTCCTAGATTCTTTTTGTTACCATCCAACAATGTGAAAGAACATGATGAAAAAGAAATCTATACAAGAGCTGAGTACTCATCGGAGTATTAGCCTCTGTCAATTGCTTATTCTGCTAATTTGAGAATGATGTTATTGCAGTTAAAGAAGATGTGTAAAGAAGGTGCATATTGGGGTAAGTATGTGGCGTATGAAACTTGTTTGTTTGAGATCATGCAATTTCTGTGGGCAAATGCTTAAAAACAATTCTCTTTTATGATCTTCACAGGAACAGTATCTGGACTCTACGTGGGTATGGAGTATGGGGTCGAGAAGCTCCGTAGAACCGAATATATGTCGCTGACTAGTTTAATATGACTTTCAACTACTGACTCTGGCTCTTCCTATTTCTTTCTCTTTGGATATGTTTGCAGAAGAATGCTATGATCTGAGGAGCTTTGACAGGGGCTCTGGTATCTACAGCTGGCAACCATGACAAAGACACGGTTGTGATGAATGCCCTTGCAGGAGGTGCTATTGCCACTGCAGCGGAGTTCCTCAGACATCGCTCCTGAATATAGAGAATAAAATTTTTCCTTTGGTCAGCTTTGGCATTTGGTTGTAGGAAACTTACAATAATGAAGCATTTTGACTATTTGGCGCCATACTTTGCGCTCTTCCTCATTGTCATTTTATTTTTTATAAAATATTTTTGCTTTCTTCAGAGCAAACCATTTTCATCCGGTACTTTTCATGAAGTGAGCAGCCTAAAAAGAGTTGTGGGTAGAAAGTGAATAACCTATTCTGAATCTGATATCAGATCTAGCTGATCGTAATTTCTTATCTGATTTACAATGGAAAGAGAAGTGGAAACGACTGAATTATTTATGAAATGAGTTGGATCCAAATATGCACTCAGAGCTCTAAACTCTAAGCCTTGCTAACCAAATAATAACATATTTGGAAACAAGAATTTGGAAATCTGATATATTAAACTTAACGATGACTATGCTGAAAGTGCCAAAGACAAAAGCCCGGTAAAGTCAAGAACTTTCAAAAATACAGCTCGAAATGAGTTTCTAGATCATGCTACCAGAAAGCTAAAAAAAAATCTGTACACATGCTTTACAGAATATATGTTGCTGAGCAACAATGTACATCAGGATGCTGGATACTTGGTTGTAAGCAAATTATCTCTCTTATGCATCAATTGTTAGCAAGAAGTTTGTTCCAATGACACTCGAGACTTGAAAGGAACCCCCGTTTTTCCCATTAAAGAGTTGCATCCTTTTTCTTGATGGTCAAAAATCATAATCTCCATTCTCAGGATACTATCTTGACACCACTGCATGTTTCCCCGCAACTGCTTAGAAATTAGAATTGCCAAGATCATACATCATCATAACATCCAACTGATTGTAACTATATTGCCAACATTGTGAATGTAAATGATGTGAGGAAATCAGAGCTCAAGCATCCCCTTTATTCCCAAATCCTATTAAATTACAGGCATGAGAGATCACCCACAGAGGATAGTCATTATCCATGCTTGAATAACAAGTAATTACCAATGTCTGCATCCAGTTTGAGGCCATTATATGAGGGTTCTCAGTTCTCACAGACAGCTCCTCCAAGAAAAGTTTTAACAGTGTTAAATAACGAGCAAGGAGTCTTACCCTGTTTTACTGATGATAATCTCAACTCTGGAGGACAAGCAAACATGCCAAGAAGTAAAAATAAACTGCATATATATGAAAATCATCTTGTGCTATAATATACAGCATTACTTTACAAAATTTCCCCATCTTGGCCATCTTAACTTTCTTCAATTTACAACAACGAGGCAAAACTTGATTTGTTTAAGGTAAGAATCAATAATAAAGAGTCCATCAAATGTGTCAATTATAAAATACTTATCATCTCTTTTGAAACTGCTCAGCAAGTTTCAATAAGCTATAAGTTTCAGCATCTGGTCTAGCGCCTCCAAGAATCATCCTCCTTAGTAAGTTGGGATCATAGATTTTAGCCTTGACATAAGCCTTGATCAAAGTATTGTATACAAAGGTATATCTGGTATAATTGGCTTTCTTAAGTTCTTCAAATAACTTCTCAGCATTCCGTATATCACCGTTCTCTGCAAAACTTTCAATTATTGAAAGAGTAGTCTCCAACCATGGTGTTGAATTTCTGATTTTCTTGGTTGTTATCAATTTCATCCCCAAATCTAGAGCCTTTAAACCTTCCTCCACCAAATCTGCTTTAAAGCAACCCAATGCAAGATGTCGATAAGTGATGGCATTTGGTTTGCACCCATTCATACCCATTTCCTTGAGAAGCCCAGAGGCCTTATCAACAATTCCATGTTTACAATATATAGATATCATAGAATTGAACTGTTCAGTTGCTTTCAACTGTTTCATTGACTTCATCTCCAACCAAAGCTCTTCAGCTCGGTTTACCTGTGAAATTCTACCAAATGCTTCAATTGCCAACATGTAACTTTTGGAACGAACATGAGGGAGTTCATTAACAGTAGACCAAATTCTCTCTAGATCCTTTCCTTTCCTCAAATATCCATACAATATGATAAGGACATCCAGCGTTGACCAATTATTTCCTGTCATAGACTTCTCCACTGCTTCAACATAGGTTTCAGCAACAGTGTATAACCTTGCCACAGCATGTGCAGTGGCTAAAATGCAGTAAGATACTTCATTTGGCTCAACTTCTGATCGCTTCATATCACTGAAAACCTTCACCAATCCTTCAATATTGTAATCGTTAGCTTCTATTTTCATTAAAATGTTATAAGTAGAGACATGTCGTGCCACCTTATTAGCCTTCATTTGCCTAAGAATTTTTGGAATGTTTTTCCTACGGCCTGGAGATGAATGGAGAATTATGAGGCGGTTGAAGACCAAGTATGATATGGAATAACCCAATTCTGTCATTTTCTTCATGTACTCAAGGGAAAGCCTTATCACACCTTTGTCCAAGCATGCAATAACGAGATTGTTATAAAGCAACTCACTCTGATACTCTGGAGGGATGCATGAAAAGAGCTTCTCACCCTGTGATATCCCGTGAAGTTTAATGGTAAATTCCAACAGATAAGAGTAATCTAATTCTTTTGGCCTATAGGGTCTCTCTCTAGTCACCCATTCCATCACCTGATAAAGTAGTAGAAACCTTAGCGTTAAATCCACCTACAAAATGACCCAAGAGGCAGTAAACTACAACAAAGAAAAATGAATTGCTTTTATTATCTAAATCAATTTAAGCAGCTATCTGTTAGTCCATAGTTCCGAATGCAAGCATATTTTGACTGGTCGCCAAGGAAAGAACAGAACAACCAGAATCATTAAATTTTTCAGCATTAACAAATTTGATAAAGGTGAAACTTCCTTTATTTAGGAATGTATAACAACTTTAAACATAAATTCCTGAAATCAACACAATTAACTCTGCCTATATAACACATCTTAGCATCTCATATAGTTCACTCAAGCATTTAAACAAACATGTGCACTGCTTTATAAATTCCCCGCACAAACATATAAAGACAAGAAAAGTGCTACGTAAAAAATTACCTCAAGTGCGCGTTTGTTCAATTTTAGCTTCCTCAGACGATTTATAGTGTGAAAAATTTCACCTCTGTGAATGGGAAACCCCTCGCCCATCCAGCTCTGAAATGCAGAGCCAACCGGTTCTCCTCTTGGTAGCCTCTCAATTCTTAAAGATAAACACTTGGGTTTTTCTTGTTCCGAGTCTAAAAGCTTATTAGCTGATTCGGTACAAAAGGGGTTGTTGAAAATTGAGGGCGTTTGTTTCTGATACGGAGAAGTAATGGAAAGTGTTCGATGTATTGCCTGAATGAACCTCCGTCGCCCTAGCAGGGCTAGTGCTTGCATGCTTTTCTTCCTTTTTTTTTAAAAAAAAATTAATTGAAACTTTAATTATTTCGTGAGCTACGAATATGTCTAATAGTAAGAACGGACAAACAAATCAACCTAAAAGTTGGAAGTATTTGGAAAAAACTAAGATGGAGAAATCATGTCTATTCTCAATTGACTTTGTAGACGTTAACATGGCTTATTAAGATATATATTCATCACATTAGCACGGACTAGGAGACGAATGCAGCAGAACACGTGATGGGCCCTGGGCGCATTATCAATTTATCATAATAGATTCCTCCGTCCCCAAGGGACCCTCATAAGTAAAAGAACTCAGATAGCCAGTAAAATTGCGAAACTGAAGCGGTAAAAAAAAAACTACTATTATAACTATCGTAGGTAAATGAATTAGGATCCTCTCCATAAAAGCTTTATATTTGTATATGAAAAGCTCAGCATAAAGAACTTGTATAAAGGATTTGTAGTGAAACTATAAGTGAGAATGTTTATTAATTCAGAATACGTTCCTGTTAAAATTTGTTACGTTTTACACCAATTTTTTGTGACTAAATAATAACAAGCACCTTGTTTTGCTCTCTCTTAAATGGAAAAATTCTAAATCTTGGTAAAATCTTGGTTAAATTAACTATCTACGCTCAATTTAAACTAGTATTTCAAAAAAGAAAAAGGGTACATTTTAACCATCGCCCAGAGTGATAATAACTAAAGCTCCTCACACTAATGAGTTTTAATCACCATTCTTCCTCTCTATAGTAAGATGATCGAGGTCACGATGATGAAATAGATAACTTGGCGAATACCAACACTCTCACTTACCCAACTGACTCACAGCTGTAGGGCTAAAAATTGGAAGGCTAATGTGAATTTGTTGCCCCATCAGGGCTCCACGTTAGGTGAAGTGTCTCTATCATCAAGTTATTCAATCCCAAATCATAAATGATTCATTCTCAAAGTCCACACATGCTATAATGGCAAAGAGGAAATCTGTGATAGACATGTTACATTGAGCATAAGCTTATATTGCTTCTATTTACAATTTAAGCAGACCATAGTTTTGTGATTTGCTCCGAAGTGACCTATGTTGAAAGAAGGAACACAAAGACAAAACACTCGTCACCTTTCGCAAAATATTCATATCCCAAGAAGATAAGGCTTGCACGATTTTCTCTCCTACCTTTTACCAAATCGACGGTGAAAATTTTAACAGAAAAGAACAAACAACAAAGCTTACACAATAATTGAAGGGAGATATGCATTAGTCAATAATTTCACAAATTCTTACTCACACTCCTTCCAAACACCCAATGAACTCCCATAAAAAAAGCAGCAGTTACACTCTTACAAGTTACAAAGACACCGACTATGCCATGATCTACAGAAAATCCCATGAAGGGATTTAAAGCAGTATGGCTTTTTTATTTACAAACAAAGCTTATAAAAGACACCAACCAACCAAAACCACCCATAAACCTGGTTTTGTTTCTTATTTTATAATTAAACCAGAGAAGCTGCTTTGTCTTTGGGCAGTTTCATGTCTCGTCCTCATTTGCAGCTGCAAGGGTCGCAGGTGCAGTTTGATCCGCACTTGCAGCCGTTCTCTGAGCCGAATCCCATCTCGGACACCTCATAGTGCCTACAACAACATTCAATTCAGTCCAAATTAATCATCAACAAGGACAAAATTCAAACTTTTCAATTAAATAACAACATATTTGCATGAAAAGATTTTCTAGATTCAAAAAAACATACATCTTCACAGGGGCAACTCCAACAATGAGAGTCTCTGTGGTGGTGCTCTCAGAGTAGCCCAAGGTGGGGTACATGCCGCACCTGCATGAACATCAGATGGAATTATCAGATCATAAATAAAGGGTCATCTTGTAATCAAATTAACAAGAATATGGACCCATTAACAAAGTGAAAACGTACCCGCCGCAGCCATTGCCGCACTTGCAGCCAGTGCCGCAGCCACAGTTTCCACCACAGCAAGACATTTTCTTGGTTATCTAAAAGAAAAATTGGAAGGAAGCCTTTTCTTGTAATTGAGTTTGCTTGGAATTGCTTAGGGACGAGTTGTTTAGTGAAGAGCTTGACCTGAATTTATATTGCGGGAGAGGAGACGAGTGGGAGAATCCACCATACACTTGGCGCAATCGTAGGCCAATTGCGTCTTTGATTGTGTTGTAATAATAATATGATATTGAGCTCACCCACGCAACGCTTAATAAAACTTTCTCCTTGGCTTGCACAAGCTATCACAGGCCAATCAAAATATTCTAAAAAGTGTTTTGGGTAATTAATTTATGTCACCGTCGTGTGTGGAAGTATTATCAGTCTTGGTTTTTTCTCTATTAAGTCCTGCCCTGAACAACTTATTCATCAGATGATGATTGGGAGTTGTGATAAAGGAGTTCTGCTTTTAGTAGATTTTCACAATTATTCATCTTACGATGGATGGAGCCATACTTGGAACAATTTTTTGTATCAAAATTGCTATTAGAATTGTATTTTAAAAAAAAACCTTCTTATATAGAGCTTAAACTCTTTTTCTCACATTGTTACCAATCCCGTATTACACACACACAAAAGAAAAAAAAATTATAAAAAAATCCAAATCTTTAAATTAAATTATTATTGTTATTGTTTATATTATCGAGATAATAAGTAGGCTGCCAATGAACTAGTGTGCTAGCACCATCACTGCATCACATTATCAAAAAGTTAATCTGAATTCTGAAATGTATCGAAAATGATATCGATGAAGAAATCTCTTGAAAATTATCAACTTGGCACCATGTAATTAAAGTGACCCGAAAAAGAGCGACGGAGATATAAATCGTAGAGATTCTTGAATCCCATCTTTGTGAACAGTTTAATCATTAAAAAAAATTGACCAAATTAACAATATCGAAAAAGGGTCATTTTCTTTAGCAAAAATCCTAACCATCAACTGTGGGAATATCGAAACCTTGTAGGTCCCCTCTAGAAATTGATTGATTAGAATATAAAAAATAAAAATAAAAAAGTGAGGTATATCTAGGAAATAATTAACTGTAATACATTATCTCTATTGCCCAAAGTAAATGGGTCCTCGAGACTCGAGAAGAAGAACTAAGAAGGCATGAAGCATGCTGCTTTGAGGGTTAAGCATTAATTAGCTTCCCCATTTAGCTAATTCTTGTAGACATATTTATTTGATCAAGTTTTTGAGTCATTAATATTTGTGTTTATCCGTTGGTCCGTCCATCTCAGAGAATTTGAGAAGAAATTTGTTTTTTTTTTAAAAATCTCTGTATGTGGTGTACATTTTGCATCTGGGAACCTTTAATTTCAATTTCAATAATGCCTTTCAATGAGAATCGAAAATAAGACACTAGAATTTGGCTGATCTGATACCCATCAAAATGTTTGCATTCTGCAGTATTTGTTTGTGCATGGGTTTCTAATTTTTGTTCTTGTCTTTGTGACAAGATAATAAAATGGTGGCTGATATTAGTTCTACAGAAGAAAATTAAAAAAAAAAAAAAAACAATAAAAGATAGTGCCTTTAGTCTTGAGTCATTAAATCTTGGAATCGGTCTATCTATGGTGGAACTTATTATATATTTTAATTTTTTATATAATTTGTCACAAGTTTTTGTTATATTTTTAAATTTGTTAGAATGCGATATATAAATTACAACCCAAAATTTTGGACTATAATAAAACACTTAAGTAAAAAAGAAAAGTTGGAACAACTCTATCACAAAGTTGCTTTCTGATAAACTAAACCTAACCTAATTTTATAGTTCTTGAACTTGATTGATATGTATATTATAGCTCATTTATTTGGCTTATTACATTAAAGAAAAGATGGAAAAATCTGCCCAAAATCAAGGGAAAAAAGACTTAATTTCTTTTTCAAAAAGAGTGGTCTAAGTGACATGAACATGCGCTGCAACTCCACTCCAAACACTCTTTTTCCTTTGTTTCTTCATCGTCGGTTTTTTTTTTTTTTTTCTTCTTTTGATGTGAATAGAAAAGTGACGATTCTGTGTGAGCTTGTCAATGCAAATGGGTCCTGCTATCTTTTGAGTAAGCATAAAGAGACGCATGTCATGATTGATGGGTGAGGGGAGAAGCCTCGTAGCTAGTTTACTCAGTCGTATCGTGGGCCTCAAATTGCTTCTGTCCCTTGTTTGTGGAATTTGCTTTTCTTATCACTTGTTATTCTCTCTTCATATTTACTCAACTTTCCTCTTCCTTCCATTACTAAATTATATTTCTTCTTTTTATTTAATTATGATATATGCGAGCCAGGATTTATAGAATTAATTTGAATCAATCTGGTTATGGTTCAATTTGAATATAAACTCCTATACAGAAAAAGGTCTGCAGAAAATTTACTCCCACACACAAACAAAATGCTCGTAAGTACTTGAAACTCCACATCTCGTAAGAGCAAAATCACTAATATAGTTGTCGACCAACTCTTCATGGATCTCTTTTTTGTTTTGAAAGAGATTTAAGACAATTGATATTATCTTTTGGAATATAAGTAGATACGAACATTTAACATGATTTGAGTAATAACCCCATCTCGAAAAAGGGTGGATTTGAACCCAAAAAAAGTGTCCTGCAACGAGATTGATAATGGGGTATGGTGAGAGGAGGAAGCTCAATTATTCATTCGGAGGGCAGCAGAAGTAGAACCCACCATTGATGAGCTTTTCAACTCTTTCCTGCGTTATGTGGGCCTCGATCCTCAATTTGAGCTCGTGGAGGGGCATAGGCTTTATGGAGTTGTCACATTCTCATTGGTACATAGGACAATGATCAATTGCAGCTTACGCTAGTGGTAAGAAGAAACAAATAGCGAAAGATCAAATCTTCAAAGTTAGCCATGATTTCAACAATAGCATCAACACTTATCAGTACTTCTGTATACATTGAGATATTTTGGGACACGAAATAAATGCTTTTGTTTTCAGGACTTTACAGGTGAAGGGTTTTCCTTCTCAAATACATGTGAGACCCAGGAAGAGCAAGAGTTATAGGTGAGTTGAGCTCGGACAAATAATTTGACGGTAGCTTACTATGCTTCTTTGGCGAGGGGCTCAGGCCCCATAATCGACATATAAGGAGTTTTTATCTCTTATTATGGTGGAAGTTGATTGAAATTTTTACAGGTCAATATTTTACACCACCAAAATCTTAGTTTAAGTTGATTTTGGTAGAGCTTCCAACTAGAAACGCAAAAATAAAGATTTACAAGTGACTTTGAGATTAAATTATCAAGAAAATTGAATATCATTTATTGAGAAGAACATTATACTCGGGATACCCAAAACAAATTAACACTGTCAATTTCTTTTAGTTGCAAGATATGTAACTTTTTGACTGGGATAAAGCAGAAGCCTGTACAGAGCAAACTACAAAGTTCATAGACTGCCATCTATAAGAAAGAAGAAGAAAGTGAAAATACCGAAGAGAAAAAGAAAAAGCCAAGTCTTACAACAGTTTCAATGTGACACAGCTGAAACATGAAACTGAATTTACTCATCAAATTGATTTTGAAAATAACTCCTACTCTCTATGAAACTGTAACAACCCATAAAACACCAGTTCTATGCTATGCAATACTACAGAAAACAAAATTGATTTTTGTTTCCTTTCTTCCATTTTTATTTTTGGTTACAGAAGAGGGTATTGTTGGAACATGCCAGTGATAGACATTTAGCATGCCTAAGAACCTAATCGAGATGAATTTTATCTAAACTAGGTCTCTCTGATTTTTCACCACTCACAAGCATTCGAAGACCAACTTTCAGGTCTGGAACCCCTTCCTCTAGGACAAGCACAGACTGGATAGATAGAAACATCTTGCACTTTTTTTTCCAGTTCTTCATACACTTCTTCAGATCTGTCTTCATCAATTTTATTTGCTTCTACTAAGGACGGGCGATCGGATAAACCTCCTGGTGGTGCTCAAGCTCTAGAATTAAATCTCTAAGCTGTTCCCATGGCGGAATCCCATTTCCACCATCAAAGCTAAGTCGACCACAAAAGCTAGAACCTTTGTGCGCTGCTAAGTCGACCACATAAGCTAGAACCTTTGTGCGCTCTATGTGCCGCAGAAAAGCATGTCCAAGCCCACAATTCTCGTGGGCACCCTTTATGAGTCCTGGAATATCAGCAACTGAAATTGAAATGTCATCAAAGTTCAAGTTCCCTAAATTAGGCCTAAGAGTTGTCAAGGCATAGTGGCCTACTTTAGGCCCAGCCCTGGATATCGCCCCTAGAAGAGTACTTTTACCAGCATTTGGCATCCCCACAAGGCCCACATCAGCAATGCTCTTGTGTTCAAGTATAAGACCAACCTCTGAACCGGGCAAACCAGCAGTACGGGAGAATTGATCATCATCAGCTATTTCAAGATCAACAGCACCATGATCGTGGCTAAAGGTGATAACCTTACGCTTCCTCAAAAGACTTGGACAACACACATTACCCAAACCACCCTCTCCTCCTGAGGCAATGATGATTTTCTGACCCTGTTTGGTTAATTCTCAACATTATATTGTATTTGTTCCTCACCTTCCTCGTGAATTTGAGTAGCATGCTGCATGTTTGCTGATGCCTTCACCACCATTTCAGCATAGGGTGATGAATCATCAGTACCACATACAGACTTGACTTCCTCTGGAGCTCTTGGGTTTTGAACAGCAAGCTGATGATCGGATTTAGATAGACCATTATCAAGTGTACCTGGTAGTTCCCATGGATCCAAATCTTCTTCTGAACGAGTTTCAACCGTAGATGGAATTTCACCCTCTATGAGATGTACAACAGTGCCAACTGGCACTAGGACAACCTACCAGAATAAGTAATTGTCCAATCAACCATTAATTTTAATTAAATTAACCAAATGATAGAAGGTAAACACAATCATGCAGGTAAGTAGAGGAGTCTTAAATAAACCTTGTCTTCTCCTCGGGTTCCTATCTTATTCTTTGGAGCTCCATGACCCCCTCTCCCACCTGTCTGCGGCAAACCATCATCATTTCACTTCAATGCCCAACCATCAAGCTAATACAGAAAGATAAGAGTAACATACAACGTGATGCTGCAAACCCCTGAAGTCCCACACTGTAGGGGAACATTCTAGAATCACATCGCCACCTCTTCCACCATTCCCACCTACATTATTTAACAATAATATGAACACTGTTTCACTAAGTTCACTAAATAAATCACTCTTCGTAGTCAAAAATGATCAGGAATTGGCTAATCACCTATCTTGACAATTCATAGAAAGTCAAAGTCAACGACAATTAAAGAGAAACAATGATATGAATAGCATTGGAAACAATGAGTCAGTGCTTATTAGAAGGATGACTATTGCCGTAAGCTATCATATCTAACCCACCATCAGGTCTGTCACGACAACGATGCCGGCTACAGAGAATGCTGCAACAACCACTGCCACCATCGCCTCCTTTGGCATACATCGTAAACCTATCTGTCATTCTAGTCGCCTGCACAAGCATCCCAAATATCCCAACAGAAAGAAAGTTAAGCGCATTAATGAAATGGAGAGAAACAAATGAACATCAATTTGTGATGAGAAAGGGGCAACAGACCTGCACAGGGGCAGCTTTTTCCCTCGTGGGAGGTTCATCTGAGTAAGAAAACAATGGCACGAAAATCCACAGCGGTTTTCAAGATCTACACAAGTGTTGTAGGTGGAATACAAGTTTTTCACGTAGCATCCACATTTGTCTCTCAATTGTTTGTTTCCCAATACTCTTTAAGGTTCACAATCCCATAAATATCTCGGACTCAAAAACTTGTTGTCCCTTTATTTCTTTTCTAAAATGCTTGAGACATATAAAAGGAGCAAGAAAATAGTTCATAAAGATAAAATGATAGGAGCACATAACTTCAATGAGGCAGTTGATCGAGCGTTTGCACTGCATCAAACAACTCAAATCTTCCGTCTAAGCCACTGTCAATCACTTATCATTCTGATATTACAGCTTGACAATTAAAGTATTAATGTTCGGAAACATTAAGCACCCCATGTATTAAGTTAAACTTATGTAGAATCAATTTTTCTGTTAACCTTTTTCGCACTGGCCAGTTGCTAAGATCTTATAGCTTGTGTCAAATAATCAAACACAATGAGTTCCTAAGAACTAAAACATTGACAAGGAGCAAAAAAAGCAAGCCCGTAATTTACCGTTAAACTTTTGAATTGACGCATTTCTATCAACGTCGCCAGCTCCGCTCCCCCATCGCCTTTCGACGCGAAGACGAGGTTTAACGGGGGTTTATGCAGTTCTCTGTCTCCTATTTTTGGGGACCAAAAAAAAAAGTCTAATATTTATGCTAAATGTTGTGGAATTGAGCCGCTTCCTTGTGGACTTGAATTGGGCCGCATGAAACCACTAGGCCTGTTATATATGGACCTATGACCTTCAACCACCAGTGCGGCAGTGGCTATGAAATATTGTGTCGCATAACTGCACAATTCAGATATTTAGCTGCATTCAGTTTCATTCAGCACTAATTAAAATTTAGTAAAAAAAATTTAAATTAACTTTGATTTAATAAAAAAAACTAATTTTTTTTTATCTTTTTAAGTAGAAAATAAGAATGATACTACAAATAATAGGACATTTATTTTTTAATACCAAGAAGAAAAACAAACATGTCAATCAAATTCAACCATTTAACTGCATTTAATATTCCGCTCCGTTTAATTTTATTTAAAATTCAATTAAAAAAGAGAGGTAAAAGGAAAAAAAAATTCATAATTTTCTGATACTACAATCAGAAAGTAATTCAAAAAAATGAATAATAAGTTCATATAGATACATACATACATATATACATACATACATCCTTGAATACTCTCCTAAACTGTAATACAAAGCACTTTATGCAAATTTTTTCAACAGTGGCAGCTTCTAGCTGGGATGGCTGTTGAAAGAATCTCAGTGTTAACTTCTCTGAAAAGCCAAGGCAATCAATACCATGAGGATAAATATGATGATTATACAATCTAGTATCAAACAGAAACAAAATTTTATGTACAAAGCTGGCGTAAAACAGTAAAGAAACACCTAAGGAATGCAATATGAAAATGGATGTGGCCTCAACTATTTCATGACCAAATAACTTCGTCTAAGAGCTCATCGAAGATCAAATCTTCGAGTTCAAGTGCTATACATTCTGTTTCAAACTGATGATTCATCCAACCATCGCCCTTTGCCAAGTCTTTAGCCACAAGATCATCCAATGACTGGTCCAGCTCCGATCTAAAGCTCTGGTACCCGCAAATTCTTGACCAAACCTCCTCGAGTACACGGTGTCCTTTAGGCATTGGACGGATTCGGTGATTGAAGGAGAAACCTCTGGGGAAATAGGTGAATGATCTCTCGTACATCTCAAGTAGTACCTCGTTGATCAAGTCAAACAGAAGCCGATGACAACAATTGCCATCAAACTCCTCAGAGAATTGTACTTCATGGTGCAAGTATGTCTCCATCTCCTGGAACAATGAAGGGTCCAGTGGCTGGTCTAGTGAGTACCATTTCCCAAGGGACTCACTTTCAATGAAGCCTGACAGCTTGAGAACATCTCTCACATAATTGAAGGAAGCTTCATCATTGTCTAATTCAAAATGCAAGAAGTGAGTGCCCTGCTCATGATTGACCTTGCCGTACAAGCTTGGTAAAGAATCTTTATTGGCAGCGTTTTGCATGACAAGAGAAGAATCTGCCTCACTGATATGAGTGCTCCCATACTTTGAACCTGTTAGAATTAAGCCAAATGAATCTATGATGTAATAAATTTTCAAACCTCGAACAATCTGTTTGTAACATGCTTCTGAGTTTAGTCCATCCCATTGTGTTTAAGAAAAATTCATTACTAAATCCATGTTATTCGAGGAAATTATAATTAAGTAAGAAAAGAAATGCATTTTATAAGAGCTGTAGATGGTTACCTTCTGAAATTGGACATTCTGCATTGTTCATGATATGGTCTGGAAAACAAGTCTGAGGCTCTGAAACTAAACTAGGTTTTGGAAGGTTTGCAGCAGGATTCATTGGGGAATCAATCTCCTGATCTTCCCGAGGGATGTTTGTAATTTTTGCTGTCTCGACCATATTCTCAGCAAGTTTCTCATCAGTTCCACTCACCATTAGGCCACCTGAATATTCAGTACTTGCATTGCCATCTCTTCCTTTGCCCGTGTTCTTTTGCAATTCAGTCTCTTCAACAGTATCTAATGGTCCAGATTTATCTGCATCTAAAGAAAATATACTTGACTTCGTTTCACTACGAGTGTAACTTCCAGTATTTGTATTGCAATCCACTTCAGTCCTAGCTGCCTTCTCTGAATCACCAGCCACCTCATTTAACAAGGAAGAAATTGACTCGAGAGCAGACAGAGAGGAAATCCTTCTGAAGAATTTTGGAGCATGCTCTCTCGATGAAGTATTGTCTTCATTTCTCAATTTTAAGCTCTTAGAGTGAGGCAATTTTTGTTCTCTGCTGAAACTAGTCTCAAACAACTGAGCATATCTGTCCAGGGACTCATTTAGAGAGGTAGTTCTTCTCATGCAGTGTAGTTTACTGCTGCTGAGATCATGATCAGAACTATAAGTCTCATCAGAATTCATGTTGTTGTCCGAAATGTCTTGGCTCATGCTTATATTTACCGAGCTTTTGGGCATCTCTTTTCCATCTATAGATGGTGTACGTGTAGAAGGAACTCTTTGGAGGAACCCATTTGTGTTTGATTTGTTTTTCTCCTTTTTACCCTCTTTAATTGCATGTTTTATTCTCTGCTTTATGTTTCTGAGGCGACCTATAACCAAATGATTCCAACTATGATGATTAGATACCTGGGATAAACCTTGAGAGGAAATGCCGTTTCTATGTTTTCTGACGCTGCCTATGCTCTCATCAGTCAAGGAAGGCAATGTCTTCTCATCATAACCATTCTGAGACCTGTCTGCATCAGGCTTGGGTACTTGGGCACTGGACGCCAACTTTTCTGCCTTCGAAAAGGTCCAAACTTCATTCTGCTTATGTTCTAGAGTACTTGGCCTAAGAAATCTACCACGCGACATATCAGCAACAGGAAAGGATCCTGACTTAGTTAATTTTGCTTTCCTATTGGATATTTGCAGGCCAGTATCCGGATCTTGCAGGATTTTGATAAATAACTCCTTGTTTACCTTAAATATCTCTAGAACATCCGCATATTCCTTCACCTGATCATGAAAAACTTCTCTGTTAAGATGCTTAGCATCCATCTGCTGCTGACTTTTTGAGGTTTCCATTACTCCATCAGACTTAACCACTGCATGCTTTCCAGAACGCTGGTATTGTCCCAAGCTGCCCTCAGCGTTCACACTATCACAAAAATCAGAGTTTATATTAGTTGCAACAAGTCTCCCGCTTGTCTTTTTCAATGATGAAAGTTGCACTCCACTGGCAGAAGGGTTTGCATTTTTATGAAGGACGATAATTGGACTTGCCCAGTCAGTGCCTATTTTACCGAGGCGATAGTCTGATGGTTCTAAGTGAGGAATTGAATCCGTTCGCAGAAACTTTGGCTGTGCATGAAAGCCCAAAAACCAATGTTCGTGGTTTTCTTCCTTAGACATCTCTTCGGTGATTAATGCTTTTATGCAGGCTTTGCTGGCATTATTGTTGATTGGACTAACTTTTGTAGCATGCTGTTTTGCCTGATAATATTAAATTAAGGTATGTCAGTTCATGCTTTGTTATGCAGAAGAAACACTTCACAATTTCACAACCCATGACAAAAGTAAGAAAATGTTATTATCCACAATTAATAAAACAGCACATCAGTGTGTGGATTCTCAAGTAACTTACTAAGAAGTTATCTGCTTCATCATCCAATGACATTTGTGCTTCACCAGTGTCACGGTCCATGGAAATTGTCTTGGGATTTGCACAGCCTGCAATTTGTTAATATGCATCAGTAACTGCATCGAAAATTCAAAATTCACCTATATTATTAAGGGGATCAACTGCTTAGTGAAAGTGCATCCCTCGATCTGCTGCCTAGGATTTCCCTTGCATCTGCCTCAGTTCAGGAAAATTCCTTCTGTCGGCAATTGAACACAAGCGGGTCGGGCATATAATCATACGCCCGTGATCACATAAAGAATCTATAAAGTATACTGTACTGCATATTATGACAACATAATCCGTACTAAAGCTAATGATCACTGCTGCCCACGGAAAAAGATAGTCATGATCGAACTCTGTGTTGTGGAGTATTTACATCTAAAAATGGCTCTATGTTACAAATTTGTGAGCATGAAAGCACAAAAATGGTGAAAGGAGGGACCTATAATCATCCAATTTCTATAGACCTTCAACTGTAATTGAATTTTTTTATCTAAAAGATGAAGTCTAATTCTTGCACCTGTTTATTAAAGCTACTTTAGATGCAAAATCCGTGCTGTTGCAATATAGAAGAAAGACCCACGTAATAAATGGAGACAGGACGAGGCAAATTGAAATTGCTTACATATGGCACGTCTTCTTCCGTGGTGCTTTTTAAGGGGAAGGATCTTCTTCTCATTATTCCTGTGATGATGATCAAGAATATGGAGTATGCCCCACAAGCAGCCCCAATGGTGGTCCTGAAATTCAATACCAGAACTTTCTTGATGCAAGTGTCTTCCCATGTTTCATACACAAGATACGATTGGTTTCAACCTCTGTGCCAGAATTTTATGAATCCTGATAAACAAAATACATGTAAAACAACGGTGATAGTTCAGTGTCGCATCAAAGTATTTGGAGAGTCAAAAACATGTAAGAATATAATAATCCCTTTTTCTAAATTATTCGGAAACCTAACAAGTTAACATCAAAAGCCATTCATACAAGATGAAAAACAGGGGCTGCCAAACAGATATCCTGTGCATAAAAAGTTATGTGATTCTCTTCGCTTTGTTCTCGTGAAAGGTTATTGGATATTTAAGCACCAATATGTCTATAACCAAAAAAAAAAACAAAACGATCACTAGGGAGCTTATGAAATTGAGAGTTTATAATTTACCAATAAATAATAATGAAAGGAAGGAAAAGAGCTCAAGAGATTCAAAAACTAGAAGATTGACAAGGAAGACTACAACTAACAATAGGCGTGTTTTTCAGCTCTGCAAGTTTTTAATTCAACCCAATTTCATCAAACACCTATAGAAATAGAAGCCAGGTTCATCAACCTAAAAGTATTTTAAAAAATAGAAATATACACAAACAGCAATTAAAGAGCTCAAATTCATACTGGTACTGGAGAACCAGCAAACAGAAGAAGAAAATATCGTTTATTAAATATAAATAAATAAAACTTTAATATTTATCAGGACATTAAATACTTGTAATCTTGAAACATCAAAACATTTAATTGAACCTTCTTCACTAAGTACAGCAGATAGAAAATTAAAACATCCCTCTATCCGTTTCTGTTAAGCAACTTAATAAACAAAGAGAAAAAACAGAAACAGAAACAACTCCAGAACATGAAGTTGAGAACCAAACCAAAAATCGAACCTGATGAAAACCCAAAAACTTGAAAAGCTCTTCTATAGGCATGAGAGAAATCCAAAGTTGAAATTATAAGCACAAATACATAAAACAAGAACACATCCTCTCCAGCAACTCACAAGAATTTTCAGTACAATTCGATGTGCAAGAGAAGAAGAAAAAAAGGTTGACAGTTATGGTTATATACCAGAAAGACCGGGAAAAGAAGTTGTTATAAACTTTTCCTAGGCGCTTGTTTTACCCGCGAGGCTAGGTCAACGCTTCCCTTTGGTCTCTGCCTTTTCTGCAAGACTGGTCCAAATTAAGCTAACTAGACAGCATAAAGAAACACAAAAGCCAAGTCTACCAAGTAAACTTTGTGCTAAAGATTACATGACCAAAACAAAACCATTATATATAAAAATCCAACTGCTGACATGAAGTTAAATTTACACTACTTGCCATCGCTCACCAACTCTCTCTATGGATAATCACAAGCAAAAGTATATAAAAACGCATTATCATAGTAGTTAACAAAGCAATAATAATATATAATATTCCCTAAATTTTCATTAAGGGGGGAGAGATAAGAATATTGTTAATATTTCGTAAAATATGGACTCAGCCAGGGTAAGAACACGACATGGGGACCGGAAGTTGGGCTGTTGTGAGCTGATGTGATGTCAGGACTTGGACTGGTTTCAAAGTGGCAGTTACAATGTTGTGTATGTATTTGTATTTGTATATTCGTTAACTTGTAGTGGCTACAAAATTTGGTCTATGAATGGGAGATTTTATCATCTTTTGGTATACTTAAATCATTCTCTTTTCATGAAAAAGCTATTTGAACGTTATCAAATATTGCATCGTATTCTTTGTTGTTACGATGGCATTATCTGTTATCGCTTACAGGAAAGTTAATCATCCTTTCAAAGAAAATAAACGTAATACTTGCATGATTGTATAGAAAAATACTTTTGAGTATGGGCACGTTTGGATTGTGATCTCAAAATAAATTTGTTGAGATGAAGATAGATGCTACGCGTTGCGTCGCTTGTGAAGGTGAGGCTAAGAGACTAAAATTCTTGAATTATCTCGATTGAATGCCATTTTTTTATTGGTAAACAACCAAAAGAGTTAATTGAATTACTTAAACCAGCTAATTATAACTTGATAAAGAATTAGGTCAACAAAAAAAGTAATCCTGCAGAATAGTCGGGAAAAAAAACAAGTATCTGAACTAGCTCAAAAGAAAAGAGAGCAAAAGACTCACCACTTTTTACAATATTATCTACATTGTAACTGCTTACCTCACTTAGACACAGACTCTAGATAATGTTCTTAATACCCTGAAAAATAATATTAGTATTAGGACTCTTCTGCTGAAATACCATCTAGTTACATTCCTGTTAGATGGAGTAAATAGTAGCACAAAGCGCAATCCTTCAAATTTTACTTAAGAGAGATTTCCTCCTAATTTTGTATTAAAAAAAAAAGAGATTTCTCTTCTATGAGTGAAAGGTTTTCTATAGATGTTGTGACAAGTTTGTAGAACCTTTTGCCATATATTCTCAAAAAAGTCGCATAGGAAAAACAAATATTACACTATTTTTCTTGCTCGGCCACAAAGTGGGCAATCTAATGAGGGAATGATTCGCCATTTAGTTATTCTCTCCCTTACATTCAACCTATCTTTTTAATGTCAACCATGTGATAAAATTGTATCTAGGAATGTGCTAAGTACCTCATACTAGTTTCATTCTTACGTTGTTAGGAATGTGTCTAGCAATAGAACCTTCATTCATACATCTCTCATGGCTCTCCACATAGTAGCAATATAAAATTTTCCTTTAGGACTTCCAATCTAAGTAATACTATCTTCTCTAGCAATAATAATAGAGATATTAGTTTTAATGTACTCCCAAGCTTAAGTAGTGTGCTCATCCAAGGGGTCAGGTAAGCTCCAAATCATATTTCATCATAAGTCCTTTACTTTAACACCCCAAGAAATCTCTGAATAATTAATCTTCATACGGGGAACTTATCTATTATAAATTCTCTATTAAGCCATGGTCATACCAAAAGTAGAAGGATGATTCGTCTCCTAACTTATAACAAAATAGGTCATTCACTTGGCCTCTCAATTGCAAAAGCTTCCTTCATACCCAACTATAGTTCATGAATTTTATAATGTCCTAGAAGTTAAGCCTTATAAGCTTATTAACAATCACCCATTCATCCCATAATGAAGATTTCTGAGCTATTAAATTCTATATATACTTAATGACAATTGCTTGATTCCATATTTGTAAAATTTAATGCCAGACCCCCTTCACATTTTTCCTTACAAACATCAGTCCAAGCAATTAAGGTACCTTTTCTCTATGAGTTATTCCACTTCTTTAATCACTACCTTTGAGAGGAAAAAAAATTAAAACACTAGTAGACATTCATACTCATTAGAACATAATTAATCAATTGCATTGGACTTGCATATGAAAGAAACTTAATTATCCAGCTTTAAATTCTTGATGTCATTCTTCTAATCAAGTTCTGACATTGTTATTTTTTTAACCTTTCAAAAAGCAAAAGAACACCTAAGTATTAGACTAGTATACACCATGTTGAAATTGAGTTTGCTGTAAATAGTCTCTTAGTGTCACCAGAGACATGCCCAAAGAAGATGGCACTCTTGTTCTCATTAAGCTACAACTTGAAGACCACATAAAACTCCTTTAGCGTCTTCTTGAATTGGCCAACTTATCTTTGATCACCGTTAGAAAAAAGAAATAAGTCATTAGCAAATTATTAAGTGGTTCAACTTCATTCTCTTACATTCTTTGTGGTAAGTAAACTGATCCTCACGACTGCTTCTCAAACTTCTACCAAGATATTCCATTGCTAGCATAAATAACAAATGGGACACGGTATTCCCTTATCTTAACCCTTTCTTCTCTAAAAAAAATTCCTCGATATTATCATCACCACCACAGAAAATATACTTAATCTTACATAGCACATGATTAGTCTAATGAAAGAGTAAGAAAAATTGAGACCCGTCAATACCTCTTCTAGGTAATCCCAAGACACCAAATCATAAGTCTTCTACATATCAATTTTGAGAGCGCAACCAAGCACCCCTCTCGACTATCATGTCTCTTCATAAATTCATGAGCCAAGAGCACATTATCAACTATTTTTCTGTGGGGGGGTGAAAGCTGATTAGTTAGGATAAACTAAATAATCCAAGAATTTGCTCAATCTAAATGTGATTATTTTGGTAATGTATTTATATAAAATAGAATAGTAAACAATTTGCCTATAATCCCCTAGACTATGAGGGCTAAGCACCTCAAGTACAATAGTAATAATAGTGGTATTGATGGATTTAAAAATTGACCCATAAAAAAATGGTATACAACCTCAATTACCTCTTTGTTAATCACAGACCAACTTTTTTTTTAAAAAAAAAAATTGTTGTATACATCAGAGCATGGGGTTTTATCCCCATTAATACTGAATATAACTTCTCTAACTTTCTGGTCAAACACAAGTGTACAAAGCATAAACTTGTCTTCCTCCTTGAAGTTTGGGCCACCATCTATGATCTCTTGTTTATAGATCCCCTCCTACCAAAATTAGAACCCAGCAAGCCTTTATAGCAATCAACTATGGTATGTTTGACAGCCTTAGGATTCTAAACAATATTACCCTTCTTATTTCTATTGAGATAATTCTACTTCTTTCTCTATTTCACCATGTTATAGAAATACCTCAAATTTAAGTCCCTCAATTGAACCTATTGAATTCTGATATTTTTTTTCTTACGAGGCTTTCTTTTATAGTCAATAGCTTTCTCAAATGCTAGAAAATACATCTTTTTTTCTTTTTTTTTCAAGAGATGATTAAAGGGATCTTTAACCAAACTACTCTGTAAAGAATCTAATACCATCTTTCAATCACTAATTTTTTGAGTAACACCAAATAAGCTTTCTTTAGAGCTTGAGCTTGAACCAAATTCTAAACATAAGAGAGCATTTGACTTCTTTCTTCCATACTTTGTCAACCATGTGAAGAAACTGTAGGTGAGAACACCAAATATTAAAGAACTTGAAAATCTACGTATCAAGTAATGCCTTTTTTTTAGATAAAAAAAATTGTTTTATATCAAGCTCAAAAACATAATGTAGGGTGAATTCATAAGCGAATCTCAAACTGAAAGATATTCAAGAATATTTACTTGATCAAATTTCATACACTTAAAGATTTTAAAACTCTTTCACTAAGAGAATAAATAATATTTAATTTTAATAACAATTTTAACGAAGATTGAAAACTCATGCATTAAGTTAACAACATCTATTTAATTACTAAATTTAAATTATACGATATTACTTAACAAATTTTTGAATGATGACACACTATCCAAAACGTTTACTTTTTCGAAGGGAGACACTTTTTAGGAGTAATTTTATAGGTGACCCTGAGATTTAGCTAAAATTAAAGGTGCCTCTGAGTTTTGAAAAATAGCCTCTAATACCTCTACTATTGAGAGATGCTATAAAATATTCTAATTTTTTATAAAATGACTATTATACTCTTATTCATTATCTTTTTAATTTATTTTGGTTATTTTAGTATTCTTTTTTTTAACTTGAGTAGTAAAATAAAAAATATTTTTTATTTTTATTATTTATTTAAAAGAATTTATTTTTTTCAATTTGATACTCTATTTTTTTTTTTACTTGAGTACTAAAATAAAAGATTTAACATTTTTTATTTTCATTTTTTAAATTTGTTTAAAATTTTAAATATTTTAATCTTAATTGAAGTTTACAATAAAAATAAAATTTTAAATAAGTTTTTAAAATTATAAATAATAAATATTTTGTAAAAATATATATATATTTTTGTTTTAATAGTCAAGTAAAAAAAAGAAATAAAAATACCACTCCTATTTAATTTCATGGTATAAGCTATGTAAGAATCATTCATGATTTGATCATCCATATCATATAAATGTATAATTAATTTGGGTAGTCAAGTAAAAAAGAAATAAAATAGAATTTTATACATTTACTTAATAGATAATGAAACCTATTAATTTGGGTAGTTAAAAGGATAATTTTATATATTTATTCATAAAAATTATGTTTCATAATATAGTTAATTGTACTTATTTCAAAATTTAACTTATAATAATTATACATTTGCTAAATTTTTTTATTTTAGTATTCAAGTAAAAAGAAAAAAATAGAGTACCAAAATTGAAAAAAAAATCTTTTAAATAGATTATAAATATTTTGTAAAAAAATATTTTTTTATTTTAGTGCTCGAGTAAAAAAAAGTATTAAAATAATCAAAATAAATTAAGAAAATAATAAATAAGGGTATAATAGTTTTTTTTTTGTAATTATCCAAAAGGAGTTTATTGCTAAAGACAGCAAAATATACAAATTAAACAACAAGCCTAGCACACCTCTAAAAGAGGCACTGAGAGAGAAACTAGGGAGTGACTCACCACCTGTTTACAATATGGTTTATGTGTTGGCCATTTAGAGTACTCAAACACCTAATCCAAACAATATCTTTAATGCTCTGAAAGATAGCAGTAGCAGAAGGATTTTTTTGATAAAAAACTACTTGATTGTGCTCAAACCATATGAAGTAGATCGAAGCGCAGAATAAGACCCTGCAAATCTTACCCATGAGAGATTTTCCCTGAGTTTTTTTGCAGAAGAACGATACCTCTCTTCTCCAGTTGTATGGTCGACGATCAAGTTGACAAGCTCGAAGAACCTTTTGCCAAATTTCCTGGGAGAAGCTGCATTGGAAGAATATGTGGTGTACTGTCTCTTTTTCCTTACCACAAAATGGGCAGTCGGCCGAAATATTAAGGCCCCATTTTACTACTCTCCCTCTAGTTGATAATCTATTCTTCAAAGCCAATCAAGTTACAAAACTGTGTTTAAGAATGTGGAGAGTTCCCCAAACTAATTTATACCATCTAACCTTGGCACCCTTATCCTTCAAAAAACGCCATGTGCTAGCAATTGAGAATTTTTCATTGGAGCTTCCATTCCATGAGATATTATTATCTTTTGTAGCAATGATAGGAAAGGTTATTATAGATATAGTCCCAGGCAAGTTCTACTTTTCGTTTTGTCAGAGATCATGTACTTTTGCAGAACGAGGGACATCGGCATCATTGACATTCAGACAAGGGAACTTCTCTACTATTGACTCCCCAAACACCCATGAATCCCACCAGAAAAAGAAGGTCTTGCCATTCCGTAATTTATAGTTAAACAATGTCTTAATTTGACATCTTAGATTTAGAAGTTTTCACTATGCCCAACTGCAATCCATAGGTTTTGTAATATCCCAAAAACTAAGTCGTTTGAGTCTGTTATCAATCACTCATTTAGCCAAAAGTGAGGATTTCACAACTACCAAATCCCATATATGTTTAGTCACTACAGCTAAATTCCATGGGTATACAGGTTTGATGCCAAAGCCACCTTCATTTTTATCTTTACAGACGTCAGTCCATACTACTAACCCACATCTTTTATGATAATCTCACCCATGCCACAAGAACTTTTGACATTTTCTTTTCACTTCTTTGTTAACTGCCTTAAGAAGAACAAACTTGGAGCACCAGAAGACTTACATACTTAAGAGGACATAATTGATCAATTATAACCGCCCTGCATAGCTCAAGAACTTAACTGTCCAGCTAAAAATTCTAGTGGTTATTTTATTGATAAGCTCCTTACAAAACCCTTTCTTGAGTCTTCCAGAAATTAGGGGAATGCCTAGATATTTGACCAGTAATCTACCTTGTTGATATAATGTAAACTGAAGAATAGCCTTATTGACAGACTGAGGAACATTCCCAAAAAAGATATAACTCTTAGTCATATTAATTTGTAGTCCTGACACCTTGTGAAAATCATCTAGCACATTCTTGAAACGGCCAATAGAGGTAACATCACAATGAGAGAACAAAAATAGGTCATCTGCAAAAATCATATGGGTTAGCTTCATTCTCTTGCATCATTTGTGAAAAGAAAATAGATTCTCTGGGATATTGCATAAGCTCATGCTTAGGTACTCCATTGCTAAAACAAACAATAAATGAGACATAAGATCTCCTTATCTCAATCCTCCCTTCCCTAGAAAATAACCCTATAGGCTACTATTAATCATTACCGAGAACATACTGGATCTAACACAACACATGATGGTTCGAATAAAGGAGTATGAGAAATTTATCCCTATCAACACTTCTTCGAGGAAATCCCATGAAACTGAGTCATAGGCCTTGCGTAAGTTTATTTTAAGTGCACACCAGTTTTCTTGTCATATCCTTTCACTAATTCATGGTCAATAGCACATTGTCTGCTATTTTCCTCTGGGGATAAAGGCTGATTGGTTAAGATTGACCACATAGTCTACAACCTTCCTTAGTCTGAGTGTGATTATTTTAGTAATACACTTATATAGAACTGTACAGCAAGCAATTGGTCGATAGTCGCCTAAGCCATTAGGGTTAGGAATCTTGGGAACAAGAGTAAGTGCAATGACATTAAGAGGTTTATAGAATTAACCTGTATAGAAGAAATGTTGCACCGCTTCAGTTACTTCCTTGCCAACAATATACCAACATTTTTGGAAGAAGAAACTGTTAAATTCGCCAAGACTTAGAGCTTTCTCCCCATTGATGCTAAACATGGCTTCTTTGACTTCATGGGTAGAAACTGAGGCATAAAGCATATCTCTATTCTCAGCCCATGGCTTTGGGCCTCTATCTATAACCTTTTGAATTGGAACTCTGAGATTGGTCTCTGTTCCCAATAAGTCTCTGTAGTAGTTCACTATAGCAGTTTTAATTGCCATGGAATCTTGAGTCTTTTTATTATTTGGACATTCTATTGAAGTAATTTTGTTCTTGGCTTTTCTCTGCTTAACCATCATATAAAAGAATCTAGAATTTAAGTCATCGAGTTGGACCCATCTAATTCTAGACTTCTGTCTGATAATGTTCTCTTCTGTAAAGATAAGCTTCCTCAATTACTAATAAATGCATTTTTCCTCTTCTTTAAGCTCTTGATTGAAAGGGTCATGAGTTAAACTACTTTGCAACGAAGCTAACATAGTCTTACAATCGACGATCCTCTAAAGCACTTCCAAGAAGAGTTTTTTTGTTAAACTTCTTCATCTCATCCTTTAGGAGTTTGACTTTGAACCAAACTCGATACATTGGAGACCCATTAACTTGATATTGCCAAATTCGTTCTACAACATGAAAAAACTCTGGGTAAGAGCACCAAGCATTAAAAAACTTGAACGGAACATGGCCTATGAGAGTGGCCTTATAAATGGACACGACGAGTGAAAAGTGGTCAGAAATACCATTTG
Organism: Ailanthus altissimus; assembly: GCA_946807835.1. NCBI lineage: Eukaryota > Viridiplantae > Streptophyta > Magnoliopsida > Sapindales > Simaroubaceae > Ailanthus > Ailanthus altissimus. The sequence goes on along the minus strand of OX327701.1, from coordinate 25,651,775 downwards.
GCCAGACATCACACACTGACAACTCCTATGTATCTAACCATATCTTATTTACAAATGCCCAATCAAGTTTCCTCCATATTCTTTGTTCACTCAACTGATTATTGCACCACGTGTATTTACACCCATAGTTTTTTAGCTCAAAAAGCTCAAGCTTGGAGATCCAATCTTTAAACGATTCTACCATATTTTCAGTAATCCACTGCCTACCAATTCTGTTATTATTGTTGAGAACATTATTAAAGTCCCCTTGGATCATCCAAGGAGTTTGGTTATTTGCCATGCCCTCATGGAGATCATGCGACAATTGTCCCCTATCATTAGCTGAGGATGTCTCATAGACGAGAGACCAATAGAACTTTAAATTTTCAATCTGCACTTTACAGTGAATGAATTGCACATGTTTTTTCAGTATCGTCACATTATATCTGGTAAGGTCGTATATAACTTAGATTCTACCCATGTCGAAGCATTCAGAATTATTATCTAGCTTCAAATATCATAAAGTTAATTTCCTCCAAATTGAATCAATATTTGCTAACTTTACTCTTGTCTCTAACAAACCCAAAATACATAAATTGTTCATCTTAATCAGAGCTCTCACCTCCGATTGTTTACATGGGTCATAGAGGCCCCGAATATTCCAACTAGCAATTATTGGCCCCTAACATGGGGGTTGGAAATCCTTGTGGCGCGACGGCCCTCCCTAATTATACCCACCTCATGCTTTAATACAATAGTCTTCCTTAGGTTGATCTTTCAACTTCCTGGATGTCACATGGGTCCCCAGACTTTAATGCTAGCTCTTTTCCATTATCTTTTGCTTGTTCCTGTTGTATTGCCTCTAGGAAATTTGCCTTATTGGTCTATTCATGTTCTCCTAAAGGGGGTTTTGTTACTGCATTTCCTCCTTGATAGTCTTACACAAACTCTTTCACTTTCCATACTTGTTTGCTCCTTGCTTTGCAATTTTTCCCTCTCATGCCCAATTTTTTTGCACTTAGGACAAACAGTAGACTTCCATTCATAAACCACATGTTGTTGTACGTTGTTCCCCAACTCATCCTCTACGGTGATCACATAAGGAAATTCACCTTCCACATCCATTTCTACCAAGACTCTTGCATAAGCTAACTTTGTTTTGGTCACAGTACATTGATCACAATACTTAGGTGTGCCTAACGAATTGGCAATTCAGCTCAAGAGATGAGAACTTTAGAACTCCCAAGGCAAACTTGGGAACTGAACCCAAATTGGTAGAGATCTGATACTGGCTAAGTCCATGGTCATTCTGGGTTTCCAAACTTTGACTATTAAAGGGCATCTCTCAAATGTAAGCGGTCCATCTGTAAGAGCATTATTTTGGCCATCTTCGTTCTCAAAATTAAACATAAAGATTCCAACTTTAATTGAATGTACTTAAACGAGGCCAAATTTTTTCACCTGTTCATCACAAACGTTTGCAGTTAATAAAAGTGTAGTGACAAACCATACACACAGCCAATCAAACTATACTTCCAGCGTTTCTCTTCTTCAAGCAATTCATCAGAGTGAAATTTGACTACTTTCTTACCATTGCAGATGGTTGGAGGGACAAAATGTAACTCACTTTCAAAGCTCTGATTTCGATTGTCGGCGAACAGCGAAGCCCACGTTCTGGAACGTGGCGGGACGCTCTAGTTTGGCTCTTTCAGATCATGGTTCCGAGCACCCCACAAGTCAGCACTAGGTGCCGCCGAGACAGCGACGAACTCCCCGATGGGTCCGCGGTGTAGGAGTCGCAACAAACATAGGGGAGCCGTCAGCCAAAAAGCCCATCACCGCCTCACCGTTTCTGTACCCACACGGTATAGCAGAAACCACCGTAGAGCCATCCCCGACCACCAAAGCAGGGCCTCCGTCGGCCATTACTAACGGGGGGCACATTGGCGCCACTTCTTCGTTGTGCTCGACCACCTGGGTTTTCAACACATCTATTGGGTTCCTGTCGATCGCAGGCGCACAGAGGTCAAACACGAATAAGCGGCCGTCAAGGAAGATTTACCGCGCCCATTCTTCACCATAGAGACAGCATACGTTAACGTATTGTTAACTGGCACCGAGAGAAGAAGAGCGTATCTTGCCCTAAGCATGCTACATGTATAATAGTTATTTTATAAAAAAAATTAAAATAATTCATAATATATCTCAATAATAGAGACGGTTATTTCTCAAACTTTCAAAACACCCATAATTTTAAACTAAATCTTAAAAATACTCGTACAATTACTTTTTTCTTTATATATATAACACTGTTATCACGACCAAAGATCCGTCGGAAAAGTCAACTCCCAGTAAAGGAAAGATCATTTTCACCTGTCAAAGTTAAGGAAAGATAATTAATTAGATCATTTTCACGATTAACTCACTAATCTTTTTAGTACTGCCATTTACTACAAGTAGTCAACAATTAACAACTTTAAAACACGCACGCTTCTAGAAATTTAGAAAGAAATTCAAGTTTGAAACCTAATTTTTCTGTCAAATGGCTAATAAAATATTTATTTTCGGCTTCACAAATAAAACTTTGAACAACATTTACAGCTGAAAGTTGACCTAGTATCGTCTCGTGGCTCACAATTTTGAATCCTTCTTGTGAATCACTACATAATAAAGGACTTAGTCAAAATAATTAAACTTAGTAACATACGGTCGTCATCGAGAATATTCAAAGAAAGATATCTTCATGTATCATATATGTGTGGACTTGAGGTATAAGTATAGTATTAACAAGAAAAATAAAATTGAAGTTGGGTCAAAAAGGAAAATATCTATCAATCCTTTGTGAGAATAATTAATGAGAAAAGTTACACGCGTAGGCCGATTTTGATTAAATGACATATTAAGAAAGCGATGTACTCAAAACAAAATTGAATGTTATGCTAGCGACACGGTTTATGCATCGAAGGAATGCATGTCGACGTAGTACGCCAAAACTGACCTGGATGGAACATCGCCCAGATTGTCATTGATGTGCGTATTGTATCATTTGTTCTATGCTTCCGCTGAGGTCATTGTTTTAGTTGAGCACTGAATTACCACTCTCTCTTTTTCACAAGAGAAATGTTTTAATATCCTTCGGTGCATGAGAATGGGTAAATTCTCTCACAATTAGGAGTATAATCAGCCTTTTTTTTTTTTTACTAAAGTTTTTAATTGCATCAGAGTTAACAATAATGAGCCAGATTTTTGGCGATCAAGAACAAAATAGTAAGAGATTTGTTCGACGTGGAATTTCGGCTCAAAGCCTTTTGTTTTTTAAGAGGCTCAACTCAGCTTATAAATTCTAATATGTCCCGATGTCTGTTACGAAGAGTATTTAAAAAAGGTATGGCTCATTATTTATGGGAGGTTTTAAAATTTAATGGAGAGATGACTTTAGAGATATAACCAAAACTTCTAGACTTCAAATATAGGCCTTCTCATCAAGATCGACCATCTCTCTTCAAGCAAAGGTAATCTGAGATAATTTGATACTAACCGATGATTAAGATTGAGTTGGTTAGATGTTTTAAAAAAATCAACTATCTTTAATTTTGAAATTCTCTAAGCAAAACCTCATTTTAGGATTTGTCTTAAATGAAAAATGAGACTTTTTATTCTAATTTTATCGGGAATATATATAAATAGAAGGCTAAATAATATTAAAGAAGAGTTTATTCGAAGCTTTTCTAATATAAAGACTCCAAGTGGTTTAATTTTAATTTTATAACTCTTTTCAAACCTCTTTATAAGGGAAGATATTTTTTGGACATCCTTAAAGGATGCTCTCACTATAATTTTTAAAAAGACATCGTTATTTCGGAAACTTTTATAATTTAAAAAAAAATACTTTGTTATATAATTAATAATTTATAATGATTATGTCTCTTAATATATTTGTTACATTCACATTATTCAATAATGTTATGTGAGTAAACTAATCAAGTATAATAAAATAGATGTAAGTTTTTATAAAATTAAACCACTATAAATTTATTGTTTCATTTGTGTTTACATAATTTTCTTATATTTTAATCAATTTTAATGTTTCATAAAGGCTATATATGTTACGGATCACACGCTATAAATTTAAAAGTAAACCTAAATATTATTTCTCTTTTAAAATATAAATTTAACTTAAAAACTTGCAATGTTTTAAAATTCGATGTCAACATTTTTTAAAAACGTTTGTCAAGTCAAAAGAAAAAGAAGTTTCTAGATTACTTGAAGATGGGCCCATCAACTTTTTATCTGAGCATGACAACAAGACCAATCAAATATGAAAATTGAAACGATGTTGAAAAAAATTATGGAAACACAAGAATTTGCCTTTGTCAAAATCTTTGAAATATTCTATCTGTGTCTGTGGTCATTGTGCCAAATGCTAATGTGTAAAACCCGTTGATAGGCCCAAAGGCCACAAGAGTAAAAGCATAAGCCCACCAGTGTTTTCAATTGGGCTGGTTCATTCGAAATTCAATCCAACCCAGTAATAGTTTATTTTTTTTCAAATAAATTTTTTTTATTAATAAAACAACTATTTATTTTTCTTTCTCCCAATAATCTCAATATCAGATGTTGTTGATTGTGGGCAAGAACTGTAAACACTAAACAGTCATAAGAAAATTCGGATCCGCTAAAAAGTACTCAAGCCCATAAGCTAGGTTGCCTCACTGTCACAGCAGCAATAATTTTGGCAACTTTTGCATACATGCACTGCTGGAGGCAATGTTGGAGAAGCTTGATTGGCCTTGGCATTACATATATATATATATATGTCAACAGAACCCAATGTATGATTTTTTTTTTTTTTTTTTGCTTTCTGCTAGCAAAATTCAAACGCAAGTTGCTCTTTAAAAATATTGAAGAATTTTTTTTTTTTTTTGTATAATTTATACAGAAAGCAACAGACCTTCACCGTTTACTGGCTGGGGCAGCATCTGTTTTCACACAAATACAAAGAAAAAAGAATAGGATATTCTTCTTCTTTACCATACCCTTTTGTTTAATTCTGTCTGTCCACGTAATGTAACTCATGATCTCTACTCTACTACTTCCGTAATCATTTTTATATCAAGAGTCTCCCTTTATAGAGGCTTGACACGTGAGGCACACAAAAAGCCAAGATTAAACGTGCGTCGTCGGGCATCACAGGGCTTTTACGACCGTACACACTCAGGTCGGGTGGAGATTGGAGAGGCTTGCTCACCACTTATTGACGGTGATTTTAGTCGTAGCCACCGTCCAACGAACTGGACTCGGTTGTAAGAGATCGGGGCGCCCCTTGCAATATTACCGTATTACCCTCTTCACTAAGGAATTCCTATTATGTTCATATTCTAATATCAACATGCTACTTTTACTATACTCTTCGTCTTAATTGCCTACGCTTATGGAAGGAGAGTGTATTGTACGCATTATATTTCTACGTTGATAAATATACGTTACCCTTATTATCGATGCCACCGTTTTCTAATGTTTTCTCCATTCTTTACATTGACATTTATACCATCATATAATTATAATATAATCTCAAATTCTTAGTTTAATAATGTTTTATTTATGACTGTTGAGATTGTTCCACGCCCTTGATTACTGATTTCTAGATACTTGTACTTTCATTTTTGCTAAGTTACCAATTTGCATTAAGGAAATAGCCATTCTCATAAATCGAAGTTTAGAATTAAGAAGAAAAGAATAAAAAAAACGTAAAATAAAGTATCGTCTAATTTTGTTAAAATTAAATTATTATTATTAATCCATGTGATGCTGCCGTAATTAAACACCCCCACATCACATGAACGTAATCAGAATTCCATTCCACTCCCGCCTTGCTATTTATTACATGACACAAAACAAAGCTCATCCAAAGATATCTCTGTCTAGTTGGCGAGTACGTTCACTCGCAGCTCCAACGCGCGTAAACAAAAAGAATTGTAGATAAATAAATAATAATAAAACAAATACAAGGCATCAACATCGCCATCACCATAATCATTTCTGATCATCCATCATCAAGCTCTCACTCTTAACTCAATCCATTCTCTATTCACTCTCCTTCACTACTCAATCGCTAGGCTACCAACATCTTACTCACTTACTTTTCTCACTCCCTCCCTCCCTCAATCTCTGCAATCAGAGAGACGGAGAGAGAGAGAGACAACACAACAACAATGGTCATGGCCTTAAAACCAAAACACATTTCCCATTTTACCCCCATCATTCTAACCTATTTACTCCTCTTCGCCACTCCCATTTTTGCCCTCAACATCACCGACCTCCTCTCTCCCTACCCCAATCTCTCCACGTTCTCCGCCCTCTTCTCTTCTAACCCTTCCGTTGCCGCCGACCTTTCCACCCGCTCCTCCATCACCATCCTCGCAGTACCAAACTCTTACCTAGACTCCTCCGTGGACTTCACACGCCGCCTCTCTCCCTCGTCCCTCTCCGACCTCCTCCGCTACCACGTACTCCTCCAGTACTTCTCCTTGTCCGACCTCCATGCGATCCCGTCTACCGGCGTCCTCATTACCACGCTCTTCCAAACCACCGGCCGCGCGTCGTCCAACTTCGGCTTCGTCAACATAAGCCGCAACCCCGCCACCAACACAATCACCATCCACTCGCCCGCCTCTTACTCGCCCTCAAACACCACCGTTTTGTCCCTCGTCAAAACCCTACCTTACAACATCACAGTTTTGGCAATCAACTCCCTCTTAGTCCCCTACGGCTTCGATCTCATGGCCTCCGAGACTCGGCCCCCGCTCGGCATCAATATCACCAAGGCTTTAATCGACGGTCACAATTTCAACGTTGCGGCCTCGATGCTCTCCGCCTCCGGCGTCGTCGAAGAGTTCGAGGCCGACGAAGGAGGCGCCGGAATAACCCTCTTTGTCCCCACCGATCTCGCATTTGCAGATCTACCCAATAACGTAAAGCTTCAATCTTTGCCAGCTGACAAAAAGGCAGTGGTGTTAAAATTTCACGTGTTGCATTCTTACTATCCACTCGGTTCGCTCGAGTCGATAGTGAACCCGGTCCAGCCGACATTGGCGACGGAAGACATGGGAGCCGGTCGATTTACGTTAAACATTTCTCGAGTGAACGGTTCAGTGGCAATCGATACGGGGCTTGTTCAAGCATCGGTGACGCAAACGGTTATCGATCAGAATCCGTTGGCAATTTTCGGGGTATCAAAAGTGTTACTGCCGAGGGAGTTTTTCGGCAAGGAGTCTGTGGTCCCGACGAAGCCGGGAAATGAGGCGATGGGCAGCAGCGCTCAGCCGCCGGATATTTCACCGTCGCCCGAGAATTCACCGGGATTGGGCGAGCCATCTTCGCATTTGTCGTCCCCACCTGATATCCGCGAAGATTTGAGATCAGGAGCTGATGCACAGAGGAGCATTGCTGTTGCTGCACTCTGTTGTATAGGATTGTTGTTGTATGTATTGGGATGAATTTTAATTAGTTTTGTTTTTATCATTTTTTTCTTCTTTTTTTTTTTTGGGTTTTTTATTTTAAAATTTAATTATACTGTGAATTCAATTTGGCTACAAAAGCAGCCGAATTATTTATTTTTCGGATTTAGAGGGGAATGTTAATTGTGTCGATGAATCAATAACTTTACATTGAGAACTGAAGCACCATTTTTGCATTTGCTCGATTTGTGTTTTTGTTGTTGTAAAGAGCCCTTCAAATTATTGGGGGAATGCAATCAATTATCGTTGTACCAACTGTCGACAAGCAAATTGTATTTATTTTTTATTTGTTGTAGCAACTATGACCGAAATATTGCATCCATTTTTGTTTTGGGTTTCTTCTATCCGCTACTACATGACTACTTTTTCTGCAGTTACTGATAAATAGCCTTATGTAAGAATCAAAGCCTCGTTTCACGGGTTTCAAAATTCAATCTATTTGAACCCAGATGCAAAAAATGTGCAGATTTTGGGGATTGGAACTGGAAGAAGAAAATGATTTTTTTTATAAAAAAAAGTCAATAACCTTCGCTTACCTTCTTCTTTTATAAAGTTATAAAGCCATCATTCTTTTTTCCATAAAACCCCGTATGCTGAGCTTTCCAGAACCACAAAATCCTCTTTTAAAAGCCTTATTCACCCACCAGTTAAATTGAGAATCAAAGTTATTTTATTGTCATTAAAAGAGAGAGAGAGAGAGAAATAGAACGAGAGTTTTCACTGCCCAATTGGAGAATTATGTTGCAGCAACGGGTGCGCGGTGCCCTGATAGACAAGCTCGCACCGTAGTTAGTCGGGAAGTGACAATGTTTATTCTATAATTTGGGGGTATTTTGGTCAAGAAGTAAACGTTGCATGGTGAGGTTAGGCACAGCGCACGCACACAGAAATCAGAATCTCTCCTGTTAGAGATCGTATTTTGTAATGGCATTTCGTTGATTTTTAGTAGCTGGTAGACCAAGTCATTAGTGAACAAAGTGGGTGACAGAAGAGCAAAGGGTCCCTGCATCTGGCCCCATAATCAGCTTTTTGACGGTCCTGATCTGAGCCTGATGCTTCCACGCTTTCCTATGCCCATCTGATGATGGTGATAGCTGCCGCTGCTGCTGTGTACGGGCATATCTAGTGAGGCCATTAGGGGCAGGAGAAGGAGAATCTATAGTGTAATTGTTCGTATGACTCTTCCTGTGTACTGTGCACTCTGCACTGATGTTTTTTTTTTACCTCTTTAATCTTTTTTCTTGAGGACTTAACGGATCCTGCATGGGTCCCCTTCAATAATTAGGCTTTAAAACGTATAATCAATAAAGCCTGATTATGCGATTGATCAAGATTGTCTTTTTGTCAACGGTCGCTTTTACGCCCACTTATCTAAATCTCTCCATTTATGGAAAATTCGGTAAAAATTACCTTAAATGTTTTAGTATATTTTACGAGTTTCTTATTTACGAAACAAAATATATATATATATATAATTTCTTCTTCTATCTAATTTTCCAATAACTGAATGTGTATTATTAAACCAGTCTCTACAAACCAATAAATTCTATTTGTATTATTTTATAAATAAAATCAAATTGTAACCCAAATTACGACATGTAAATGTAATTTTGCTGACTGGTTTTGGGTTCTCTATTTTGTGCTGCAGCAGCAGGGCAAAGCCCATTTTCTTAATCCAGGCCTTTCAGACCGACGTAGGTGTAAGGGCTGGATATTTGACGGCCTTGTTTTTGGCCCAAAACACCCCTAGTATTAGATTTTAACTGCTCAAGTAGATTGCTTGCTCACTGTGACAAATGATTCAGTTTCTTTGATCCCTTCAATTTTAACAATATATACAGTCAAAGATATGATTTTGAAAGTTGATAACTAGTGACATAAAGTCAGGCGAATGTGGACATATGTGGTGTGCCGTGACTGAATTGTTGTTGAATCATGGAAGTACTTACTGTTTATAAGCAGGAAAATTTGGCCAAATTCTTGAAGAAATTCTGCCTCCATGTCTGGGAAATTGAACAAAAGTTATATTAGATTATTGAATGAGTGTGCTTGTTTGAATCAAAACCAAATTCACGAATTGACTATGTAATTTAATTTGGTCCCATTTGGGCAAGTTCAAAGTTGACAAAATGATATGACCACGATTATGAGGAAATCTCCATTTTCTCCTTGAAACTGAGATGGACTAGATTTCCCCTCTTATATATATCTTGCTTTTTAATACAAGGCAGATGTTCTAATACGCCAATGCTTGTCAATAAAGTGAGGCAATAATTATATTATAGAAACCTTTTGTTTGATAATACTTTTTTTAACGAGATATTTGGTAATTTTTTTGAGGTGTTTATCCATAAGGCACCCTTTAAGTATTTCTTTGATCTTTAAACTCATTTTGTTTGTTTTTCTTTTCTTTTTTAATGATAAATATAGCTAATAAAATTAAAATATTACATCATAGAACTTATTGATATATAATCAAATGATTATTGAGACAACACAATATATATATATATATATATATATATTGACATTTGCTCAAACTCAACGTCTTTTTACAAAAAAATTTAAGTAAACTCTGATCAAGGATAGATTTATGAGTTTGGTGGTGGCGGCTGCCAAACTTTATAAATGTATTTGGGGGGTTAGTAGTGGCGAAAATTATGTAGATGGTGGAGGTGGTCGGAGTTTAAAACTGATAAAATAAGAAAGATAAAATAAAGTAAAAAAATTTATATAAAAAAAAATAACAAGAAAAAAATTTACGCGGAGATGATAACAAAAATTAAAATTTCAGTTTAATTTTTTTTTTAAATAAGTTCATTTCTTTGTTGTATTTGATTTTTTAGTTTTATAATGTTTATTTCTTTTTTTAATTTATTTTTTTTGTTTATTATAAATTTTATAAATTCAAATTTTAATTAATAAAAAAGTATGTCAATTTATCTTTTCTTAAAACTTTTCAACTTGAAAGAGCTAGTTAAAAAAAATGCTTATACAAATATTTATGATGTACTTTTAAAGAAGCATCTATTTTATTTATTTCAACCCCACCACAAAAATTAGGTAAACAAATATTTTTAAAATGCTAAGCTCGAAACCAAATAAAGTGTATTTCATTAATTTAAACATTTTTAGTTAAAATTTTATTCAGATCAACTTTGAATAAAAATTTAGTAGCATTATTTAAAATTTTTATTTATAAAACATTTATTTTATAATTCATAAAAAATTTAATTTTTTTTTTATACAATAAAAAAGAGGTGAGTTATCATTAAACTATTAAGAGAAGCTCAAACACAACATTGCACCATCACAAGATACTGAAAACACTTTTTGATATTAGATAATGCTTTTGATCATATCAAAAAGCAATACTAAATCCATCCAAAAACCAAAGGGAATATGGGAATTGAATTTTGTTCACAAGCCACAACAAAATAGGCACATCATCAAGAACATGGGAGACAAGGGGGAGCAAGAGAGAAGTTTCCGAGATCACAGCCTGGTCTCTTATTTGTCAATGGTGGAAACACACAAAAGAAAAATGGATGGCATTGAAATAAAATGGAGTTGATCAAATGCAAAAATGTGTCACTATTTGCTTGTGGGTTTTGGTGGTGGTGGCGGCGCTGCTGCTGCTGCTGGTGGCTAATGACAATGACCGTGGTGGCTCAAAATTCTGTGTCAGTCAAAATTATTTGGATTGTGTTCGCACAATGCCTAGCATTCTCATTCTTTAAAATATCTTTCTTTGCGATTTACAATTTCCCCAACCCATCATTTCTTTCCCCCTTATGATTCGATACATGTACTTGTAAACTACGTTTCCTTAACAAAATTCAACATTCCTTTTGTAGTTTGATTAAATTTGTTCAAATTACTTGGGAAGTCTTTGAATTTTATTTCTGTTTCTTCTAGTAGATCAAATCAGAATGGGTGATTAAAGTCAAAAGGAGAGATCAAGTTTACAATTTTGTCTATGGGGTTTATTCTTTTGATGGCTTCCATGACCTCTGCTTCTTCATTATTAATGCTGGACAATTGGTACCCCAGATTGACATTCACAAGTCTCACATATTGCAAAACTATATGTTAGAATATTGACCCAAAAAAACATCTATATACTAAGCTCAATGAATAGTCCAATAATTAAGAGTTCAAATATTGTTAAGATGGGTTCAAATTCAATTTCTTCAACACAAAAGGTCACTTCATGGTTATTAATTTTATCTATCTTCCCTCAACCAAAGGCCACAATAAGTGGTTTATATGAAGTGGAAAGCATTATCAGTCAACAAACAGACACATATATATAAAATATGGTGCCAGCAAATCCAAAAGGTCCAAGAGGTAATAAAAGGAGAACCCACTAAACTACACAGAAAAATGACAACACCCACATTGAATGGAGACCAAAGGTGAAAAATAATAATCGATTATATACCTTCCTTCAATATATAGAAAAATATTAGATATAATCAAAATCAAAGTCAAATTTTAAGCATCCAAAACAAGATTTTTTTTTTCTTCAACTTTATGAGTCAATGCATTTAGTCCCTAATCTTTCTTCTATTTGGTTTTATTTTAAAATTGGTACGTTAATGTGAGATTCCAGAAAAGTTTGGATGATCAAGTGATTGGAGTCTTAAACTTAAAAAAGAGGAGTATAGGATATAAGTGTTCAATTTAAAAAAAATTAATTTAATTGATGGATAGATTATCTTATTTATAAATTCAAGTAACAATTATTTTCAATCAATACTAGAGAACTAACTAACTTATAATTTTTCATTAATAAAATCTTAATCGATGGTGGTTCAACATCGATTCTTTCATTCGATAATGAATCTATTCACATTTCGATACGAGAGTATAATTCTGATATTACTTATTTAAAATTTAAGTACTCAACTCAAAATACTAATTTAGTGGGTATTATTCAACTTTTGAAAGTGTTATCACACACTAGTTTAGTGGATATTATTCGACTTTTGAACTTATAAATTTAAATATCAACTTTTTTTTAACCACTTTATTATAAGATAACCAACTCACTCAACACCAAATTATTACTCAAAATAAAGCACACATAAATCACTTTGTTTGTTTTTTTTCTTCTATACATAATAAAATTTTGATATGAGCTATTTGTTTGACAAATCACATATTAGTTGATAGATCATGATTTGGAATGCACTAACAAATAAAACATGAGTAAGAACAAGAAAGGTGATCAAAAGATATCCAAAAGCAAAACGGATATTATATTAAACTAATTTTTAATAATGATCTATAAATTATAAAGCAAATGAACTTGATGGGTTCACTGAATTTTTACCGAAGAGTCGTGAGAACTAACAATTACCATGGTGTTAAATTTGCAAACATTGGTATAATTGAGCATTTTTCATTGTGCTAATGATGAGCAATTGGAAGAATGTATAATATTTAGCATGTTTAAAAGAACAAGTAATGATAAAAAAAATAGTGATGATTGTGAGTTATAATTAAAAGTACTTTTCAAACAAAAATTAATTTAAAATTTATGGTGTATCCAATCAAAGCACTTAGAGAGCACTTCTGAGAATCATATACTTTCTTGTGAGAATAATTAGTAATGCCTCAATATCCCATAAAGTAAATTAATTTAATTTCAATTAAATCATATAAACTAAATAAGAATGATTTTTGGTCATCTAATTAAGTAGTTTGGTCACATATTTACAATTAGATGGGAAGATATTTCGAATTGTTTGGGTCACACAAATGGAAAACTTAGAAGAAAAATAAAACTAGCAAATGATTGTAGTTTGAAAATTACAATGAATTATCATAGCACTTTGTCAAAAACTTTAGCATCATGGGAATTAATCAAGTAACAAAATTCTACATATAAAAAAGAAAAGAAAAATTACATCATTATATGAAGCAAAGTTGAACAGCTGTTGAAGAAGACAAATAGATGAGAAATTAAGATTGGGTGGGTCAAGAAATTTGTGGAGGATGGTGGATACGGGAGGCTTCTCCACTTGCAATATTGAAATGATGATGGCTTTGAATTCTCAAGTGGGATATTATTATGAAAGTGGAAATCAATTAAGTTTTTTTTTTTTTATTAAATTATTTTAAGAGCCTAGGTTATTTTGGACTCCCATTTTATTAATATTTATGTTATGTGAAATGGGTTAGTCTCCATCCCTCTTTTTATGTTTTGAAGATGTTGGATGCAATCATTTACCTAAAAATCAATTACTTTTGTCTCATAACATGCCACGTTGAACTTAATTGCTATGTTGAAGAGACCCCATTTTGCCATGTGTCCACATAAAATTTTTAGAAAATATTAATACAAAATTATCAATAGTGCATGTTAATTTTTATTAAACGAAAGAAATTGTGCAAAATATAAATTGATGTATTTTTGGTGTGATCGATCATCAATATATATGCTATGTCCTTAACAAATTTTGCAGCAAAAAACAATACATGGCAGACAAATTAATGCATTTGGGAACTCCTATGCTTTAGTTATTATCATAAATTTAACATTAAAGAATTTCCTAGTTGACTTTGGTACCATATGATTAAAATTATTTGTTAATTAATTGTTCAAAGAGGGAATTTCTACAATTTTGTTTTTCTTTATTTCATAATACTTGCATGAAATACAAAGAGCATATAAATATAATAACACATTAGTCTAAACACTTAAACCATAATCAATCATTTCTTTTTTTAATCTTCTCATTCTTCCTCCTTGATTTAAAGGTCAAGGAAATCAAAGTCAGCATAAGAAAAATACTCATTCCCATTACCCTTATTATTTAGTCAAGAAAATGCCTAAAACATTCACATTTAATAGTAATTAGTAATTTTACAACCACCCCACTTCACCATATTAATTATTAAATAAACAACTTTCATAAAAAATAAAAATAAACAATTAATTTTTCCAATAAAAACAAGAAGAAAATTTCATTTGAGAGAGAGAGAGAGAATAATTAAGGAAAAGACAAAGTAAAGGTGAGGCGCAGGTAAATGAAAAGAGAGTACGGGGTGAAACCTCAAGTTGACAAAAGAATACAAATAGGCAATAATGAGGCGCCAGGTGTCAGTCAACCCCTATGTGGGTATTAACACTGTAACCCCTAATATTTAAAAAAATTATACTTAGATGAATATTTTAGTCTTAATTATATAATCACCCCCTTCATTTTATTTGAACTAAAATACCCTCACAATTTTTTTGTCACTTAAATAATTAAATATCTCTAAAAATGATGAAAATATTTTCATCTTTCAAATTAGATAAAGGGAGTGAATACAATTAAAACTAAAATTGTTATTAAAATATAATTTATGTAAATTTCAAGAGTTGATAGTGTTAATACCCCACCCCTAAATTGGAGTATTAACACTATCACCTTTTTATATTAACACAAATTATAGTAGTAATTTTATTTTTAATTACACTATCACTTCTTTTATTTAATTAAAAAAATAAAAATACCCTTATAATTTATGATATATATGATTAGAATATCCTTAAAAAGTAAGAATATTTTTGTCTGTTCAATTAAATAGAGGGGAAATAATATATTAAAACTAAATTTGGCATTAAAGTATAATTTATACCAACCTCGGGGGGTAACGGTGTTAATATCTCACCCCTGATCTTGTCTAATCCTCGTACGCTCGATCCAACGGCGATCGTGGCACGGCTTTCCAGGCTTATTTACGTTATTCGGCACTCAGCCTTATCAGCAGCTGTTTTGACTTTTTTCATTCACTCCATTAAGAGTTAATGAGTTATGACCACTTTTTTCAATTTGTTCACCCACATGAGAAAATCTCACCTCCACCTTCTCTGCTTGCGCGTGCAACTCACTTACTCCCTCCTCTAAATGAAGAAATCTAAAATAGCTCCCACTTCTTTTAAACAAAAAAAAAATAATCTAATAAAAATAAAGGAGTTATTACACGAATTATTTGATTAAATAATCAAAAAATAAAATAAGTTTACAAACTAATAATAATAATAATTGAACTTTAAAACCCAAACAAAAGATAAGTGCAATATTTGATATATATATAATTAACTTTGTAATATCCTACACTAGTTAAATGATACAGTAATAAAAAGTTTATAGTACATTTTTTTATTAAAGTGAAGGTTTCAAAATTAATATTTTAGTCTTAAATTTAAAAAAAAAACTTTGCAACATACTTAAAATCTATAATTAACTTTCCTAATAAATTATTTCAAGCTTTCACACATTAGATTGAAGCTCAATGTATGGATATTGTAATTGACATTACTTACATTATCATATTTTGAGTTAGAATATCGTAACTATTAATTCTTAAATAAATAGAAAACTCTTCACTTAAGAGATCAAAAAGATTGATTGGTAATTGATTATTTATCTATTAAATAATATTTACAAATTTGTCAAGTAAGTAAAAAAAATTTAAAAAAATAGTTGAAATCTTCTCTTAATGAATCAAGATATACTTGGCAGTCATCAATTTATTATAATACTGTGTATCATGTCAATAAAAAATAACAATATACATCATATCTTAAAATTTTATCATAAATAATTTGTTAAATAATTATTAAATAATAAAATGATATAAGAATAATTTTAATAATAATATTATTTTATTATTTAATAATTATTTAACACATCATTCAAAATATAAAAATTTAAAATATTATTTAAGATGATTAACATTACTCATAAATAAATTATATTATAATTTTTTTTTAATTTTGCAATAATCAAAGACGTTTTATATTTTAAGTTTTAAAATTCTAAATTAAATTATTATTAGAGTTTGTTTGAAGATATATTCAAATTTCGTGACAGCTTTATATATATATATAATGGCTTTGTCACTTAAGGTTGCATTTGACGAAGTAGGTTTACGGTATGCCAACTACATCAAAAGAATAATCATCTAGTGTTAAGTTTCTTCGATCCAATGAGCGAATCTCCAAGTTCATGTGCAATTAAACTAAATTAAAAAAAAAATGAAAAGCTTTAGCACTTAATAATATGAAGTAGAATTTTGAATTAAAGTACAAACAATGCTATATTTTTTAAATAATATATTTTTTTATTAAAATATGTGTCAAATAATTATTGAATAATAAAATAGTATAATATGTAATTTTAAAAGTTATATTATTTTATTATTTAATAATTATTTAACACGTTAATTTAAAATAAAAAATTATAAAATATAATTTAAAAGATGTAATATTATTAATGTAAAATTTATTGTAATCTTTGTTTAAATTATACCAAATAATTGAGTTACGATGATTGTGACTCCTGGATGTGCAAACAACACATTTAGAAGCTGAAGAGTTAAATAAAGAATGGGAGGATGCCAATTCATTAATCACACACAACAATGGTTACAACTGAATTTTCATACTTCTAATATTATGGGCCAATTGTTGACATTTGTGATCTAGTGATAGATATCTTCTTTAACAGTTTAATTGCAATTTATTTATAAAAACATAAAAAAAAGATCAAAATAAAAATATAGTACCAACTAAATAATTATTTCTATTATTAAAATGCATAGAATCAATAACTCAACAATATTGTTAATATTTTAACTTAAAATTTAAGTTAATATTTCTTATTCTACAAGTTTATATATGTATATTTTATGGATATTATATATAATTTTTCATCAAAAGTTACATCTTAATTACAAATTACAACTCAAATCATAAAATATTACATCTCAATTACAAATCACAATTCAAATATTAAATAATTATAATATTATAACTCAAATAATAACTAATTACAAATATAATTAACTGTAACAATTTAAATAGCAAAATGTTACATTTCAAATATAAATCACAATTCAAATCGTAAATAATTACAATATTACAATTTAATTATCAACTCATTACAAATATAATTAATTAAAATTGTCTCTTAATAAATAAAATAACTAAAGTTATTAATTAAAATTATTTTAATCACTATCAAAATTCAAATTCTTAATCTAAATCAAAAAATATACAAACATTGCCGTTAGAGAAAGCAACGGGAAGCTTGGGGATATTATAGTTAAAACCTTTTAGAACTTTTGTTTGTTTTTTCAAATTAAGTTTATACTAATTATCACTATCCGTCTTGTCTAACTACAAAAGCGCGTGCTGCCACTCACCTTGGTGAAGTTCGACATCTAAACAACACCGCTATTCCAAACCCACGGGTTTACTGAAAACCCCCACCCTTAGTCAACGCCTCTCTATCCACATTCCACGCAAAGACAAAACAAAACCATAAAAAAGGGGCACCAAAATTTTCCCACTTATATAAAATAATAGGAGTTTTTTTTTTTTAAAAAAAAAGCATTTCTTCTTCCATTTTCAACACGCCCTCATTACCCCCGAAAGTCAACGCCTCTCTCTCTAAACTTCGCCTCTACTTCTTCCTCTCAACTTCTCCTTCTCTCTCTCGTTATTCACAATTTTGCCATGACGCTTTGTCTATTACTCTAATCTCACCACCCACAAACCTTTCATTTCACTTTCGTTTAATCCTTTTCTCTCTCTGGTTTTTTTTTTTGTTTTTTTGGTTTTATTTTTTATTTTTAAGTTTAGTATGGGCAACGGTATCGGAAAACTATCCGTGTGCTTCACGGGAGGCGAACACGCTCGCCGCCGAAACGACATGTCGGTTTTAATATCCGACCAGCTCGACGAGGGCCTGGGGCACTCCTTCTGCTACGTGAGGCCCGACCCGACCCGAATATCTTCTTCCAAAGTCCACTCAGAAGAAACGACGACGTTCCGTACAATCTCCGGCGCCTCCGTGAGTGCGAACACTTCGACGCCGCTTTCGACCGCCTTTGTTGACGCGTACGCTTACAGCAGCTTCGATCGAGCCGCGGCTTTCGACTGCTCCAATAACTTCTCGTCCATTCCTCTGCAGCCGATCCCCAAGAATCTCATCAACTCGGGTCCCATTTATCCGGGAAATTTCAATTCGGGTCCGTTGGAAAGAGGGTTTCTTTCTGGTCCGATTGAGAGAGGGTTCTTGTCGGGTCCTCTTGATCGTGGCGGGCTGTTTTCGGGTCCGATTGAAAAAGGTAGCTCCGACCAGTTCCAAAGAAGCTTTTCTCATTCGGGTTATACTTACCGACCCAGATCGCGAAAAGGGTCGTTGATTCGGGTCCTCCAAAGAGCAATATCCAAGACACTCTCCCGCGGCCAGAACTTGAACTCAATCGTAGCTCCGATTAAAGGAGTAGTTTCGGTTAAAGAACCCGAATGGCTTACGGGGTCGGAAAAGAACCAAAACGACAACAACTTGACGGTGAGTAGCGACGGTAGTTTATTAGAGGACGATGATTCTTTAGAGAGCCAAAATCTTCAATGGGCTCAAGGTAAAGCTGGAGAAGATCGGGTGCACGTTGTCGTTTCGGAGGAACACGGTTGGGTTTTTGTTGGAATTTATGATGGATTCAACGGCCCTGACGCGCCTGATTATCTTTTATCAAATTTATACTCTGCTGTTCACAAAGAACTTAAAGGGTTGTTATGGGATGATAAGTTTGAACCCGTGTCAAGTGATGCATCAAAATCATCCCCAGTTAACGACCCTGCTGTGGCAACTGATAGCTCGTTAGAATCTACAGCAAGTGAAACGGCAACGAATTGTACAGCTGATAGTTGTTCACAGTGTGTAGATTTTGATTCGAATACTAGGCGAAAGAAAAGCAAGAAGTTGAAGAGTAGCTATAGAGGGGCAGCCAAGAAATGGGAAGAGAATCAGAGGAGGTGGAAGTGTGAGTGGGACCGTGAAAGATTAGAACTCGATCGGAAATTGAAGGAACAATTGAATAAGAACAATAAAGATAAGGGTCAGAACATACGGCATGCTGATGTATTAAAAGCATTGTCACAAGCATTGAAGAAAACAGAGGCGGCTTATTTGGATATAGCAAATAAGATGCTGATGGAGAATCCGGAGTTGGCGTTGATGGGTTCTTGTGTGCTTGTGATGTTAATGAAGGGAGAGGATGTGTATGTTATGAATGTGGGTGATAGTAGAGCAGTTTTGGCGCAAAAGGCAGAGCCTGATTATTGGCTTGGGAAGATTAGGCAAGATTTGGAGAGGATTAATGAGGAGACATTAAATGATCTTGAAGGATTTGATGGAGATAACCCGTGTACAGTATCTAAGCTGACTGCTTTTCAGCTTAGTGTGGATCACAGCACTAATGAGGAAGAGGTAAAACCTTTGGTTTTAATTTTTACTTTGTCTGGAATTGTTGTTAAGTGATTGAGTATTTGGTAGATTAAGGTTTGTCTTTTGTTCATTTCAGGAAGTTCAGAGAATTAAAAATGAACACCCGGATGATGCTTGTTCTGTGGTCAATGATCGTGTTAAAGGCTCATTGAAGGTCACTCGGGCTTTTGGTGCTGGCTTTCTCAAACAGGTGTGTTTCCATTCCAGTTTTTGCTTATGTGACATATTAATTTGAATGTGCAACTTATGGCTGCATTTGGTGCCTGAGAAATTCGATGTTTAGGAAAAGTTCTTGATACTCTTTTGAATGTCTTTGAAGCATAAAGACCAGAGATGTTATATTTAGACCATCGTCTATGAATTCATGAAACTTAGGAGGGCGATTTCCCTTTACATTTTTGGTCGAATCATTGTATTTTTTTTAATCATAATTGTACATCAATAACATGGTATTTGGACTCCACATGTTCTAGTTGATTAGCTTAGCAGTGATAGTTGTTAAATTTGAGATGCCAAACCAATGTTTCAGTTTCTATAATGGAGCCTAATTAGGAGTTTCTGATGTAAAATGGCTTCTGCGGAAACAAATATATATTGTCCTCTCCTTTTGCATGGATAAATTGATTAGGACATTAGAGCATTTTCCTGATAAGAATTATCTGATTGGTTGTTGAAACACCAGCATTCTTCCAATTCCTTGTAGATGCACTCAGCGCAGTATTGCCTTTTGAGACATAATAGATATGCGATGGATAATTATGAGTACTGCTGGTTTTGTACTCATGTTTGCCTTTGGAAATTGCCTTTATAATTTGATAGTATGATTATGATCAAGACCATCAGTTCTTGGACCTCATTTCCCTTCTTTTATCTGCAGCCAAAGTGGAATGATGCACTTTTGGAGATGTTCAGAATTGACTACAAGGGCACTTCTCCATACATCAGTTGTTTACCATCTCTATACCACCACAAATTAGGGCCGAAAGACAGGTTTTTGATATTATCCTCTGATGGGCTCTACCAATACTTCACAAATGAAGAAGCTGTTTCTGAAGTTGAACTTTTCATCACACTACAACCAGAAGGAGATCCAGCGCAGCATCTGGTTGAGGAAGTTCTGTTCCGGGCTGCAAAGAAAGCTGGTATGAATCAAATATCAACATGATTAAAATCAATTTCCTAATAAAAATTCTACGAAGTACAAGAATCTAATGTAGCAAATTTGTTTGTCGGTTAATTGCAGGCATGGATTTTCATGAGTTAATTGAAATACCCCAAGGGGATCGAAGGCGATACCATGATGATGTATCCATCATAGTCATATCTTTGGAAGGAAGGATATGGAGATCTTTTGTGTAAGTAGAGTAAACCACAGATAAAAACAATATATGTAGTTATATCTAATTAGAGAGAGACACCCACTGAAAGGTCAGGCAATTCCCTTTTTGCAGTTCTTTGTCCTGGTCACCTTTGTAACAGAACAATTAAGCTCCATAAAATGCCTGAGGAACTTAGTTGTGTGAATGTCTGGGGTGGTAAGGAGTGTAAAAAGTAAAGTTGTAAAAGCTGGTTCCTGTTGATCATATACTGTCATAGAAAAAATTGTAATTTTGTCCCTAATAAATGATATTCCTTTTGAAAAAAGGTTTTTTGTTCATCTTGATCTCTACTACTATCACTTTCTTTAGTTCCTTTTCATCAACCAACACTAGTTATGCCCCCAGCATCTGCATCTTTGTAAACAATTCAACATTCTGCTTGACAATAACTTTTTCTCCCGTGTATCTGTCAACTTTTTTGTATTTTATTTTTAGGTTAAATAAGGATGATTGGCCCCTTAAAAGATCTCAAACGTACACATTTTCAATATATGCTGCCAATTCTTGGCAATATGTTCTGTGATTTTTTTTTCTTCGTTACATTGAATCAGACCACAATACTGAAATCAAAATGCAACTAATTAAACCAATCAATTCTGAGCTTCAAAGCCAACACAACACATGGTGAAGTTGCTTAGTGTCGAGGGGAAAGTCCTCATGGGTCCCGTTCTTACATGTCTTAAAATCATGCCACGTGGTAAAACAAGAGCTCTGAGATCAAAGTAGCGATGACCCTCCCTGCCTGGGCTGATATAACTCCTTTCTATCTGCTAACTACTTTGGAATAGATAGTTAATGGCTTAGTGCATTTGTAGTTGGGGAGAAGAGAAGAGAAGAAATGGGGTAGTAAATTAAAAACTTTCATTTATTTCATAACAATATTGCAGTCATGCTCTGCAAAATTCAGCCTATCCCGGGCATTTACTTCATTGCCAAGAAGTAGGAAGGTCAGCAGTACAATTTATAGTTTTTTAAAATTTATTGCTGCATGTTCATAAAATGAAACCAACTTTTCTCAACTGTCACCTTCTTTTCATCCTACAAAAATAAAGAGGGAAAAAAAAAAACACCGCGAAATTTATGTCACGTGTTTCATGTTGATGTTGGGGCTAACCCATTAGAACTCAAAAAAGTTTCCATGATGGTAAAGATGGACTTTGGGCTTGGATTTACATTGATATTGGGCCAATCAAGCGGCTCCGTAATCCATTTCAGTAGTACTATTCAGACCATATATTTCACCTTATTAAACCCATAATCAGGTTCTAGAAATAACAAAAGCGGGGTTCAATTAGCTGCTCTCGACGATGCTTTATTTCACTTGAGTTCCAAAATCTTGACGTTTGAATGAATACAAAAAGGAGAAAGCGGCAATGGAATTGAAATTTAATAGCAATCTCCACAAGGCCTGCCAAATGAAAGGCGACGAATTGAACAAATGCCACGTGTTACTTTGACGACGGCAGTGATGATTCCAATGGTGAATCCTCAATGTCGACATTTTCAACTTGTGTTGCTATTAAACAAATCCTAAAAATGAATGTCATGTTTAGAATATTTGCTCCCACGTTGCCACTCGGTAACATTTTTATGGCACAACTAACCAACCGTATATTAAAAACGATGTCCTGCATGTAAAGCACTCGCTTCAACTTTAATTTAATTTAATATGTCTAAGTAATTTTTTTTTTTTTAAATATCAAGATTTTATATGAATAGAATTCTTTGTATTCTTGGATTTTATTATTTTTTATATAAATTTATATATTAATAATAATTATATATTATGAGTTATTATAAAAAAAAAATTAATTTAAATAATTTATTTAAATTTTTTTATTGGATTTTAAAAAAATTTATAGGGTATGAGCATATCATATATAAAGACTCAATGCTGATTAATTATTATTAATGAAATCGATAGTTAACTTAGTTTTATAAAGATAATTTATAAGGTTATGCTCTTCGAATCAAATCATTATTTGTAATGCTCTTTTTCTCTTTCTATTATAAAGAGAATCATATTTAAGTGTTATACAGATTTAATTGTGAAAAGTTGTTATACTCTTATTTCTTATTGAAATTTGTTAATTCTGACATTTTAATCGCTACTTATTTCTTAAGTAAACTTTTTTTAATATATATTCTGATAATTTGACATAATAAATCAAAAAAATTATATTTTATAAATATCATATCATAGTTAATTTTGAAGGAAGTTTGCGATTATCACATTGAGCGGTAATAGTTAAGTGAAGCCGTAAAAAAAAAAGGACTACTATTAAATCAATGTCGATAATGTTGATTGACATGGACGTCAACTTTTTTTCTAATATTCAATTGTAATATCATTGATATCAATCAGAAATATTATAATGTAGAGCTCTTGAAATAAAATAATTGTTTTTATTAAAATGCTACAAAAAAAAAAAATTAATATGACTCATCTAAATTTACTTTTCTCCTATAAAAAATTTAACAAATCTTATAAATAGGACTATTCCACTAAAAAATTATTACTATTATTTTATAATGAAGAAGCCTATCGTAACGTAAGAAGAAAAACCTACATTCATTAAAGAGGGATAACCTACCCCACAAAAGAGGGATAAAAACTAAAATTAAAATTAAAAAAAAAATAATCCCACGCAAGAAACAAAGTGAAATATTGTATTCATATTTTATTCACTATTGTAATTTATAGTTTTTCATTTATTTGATTTAGTCAAATATTTGTAAGGCATGTAAGTATGTTCAAAAATTTATTAGTCACATTCTGAATTTTGTAGGAGCATTATATATGTACTTGAATAGCGGACTCATTTTTATAGGCTTAATCTCTTCTATTTAAAAAGAGGAAAAGAGATGAAATAAAAAGTAATGTTATGAATCATTAAGACGATCTTTAAGAGAAATTAATATTGCCAACAATTAAAAGACCTAAACTCAAATTTCTCAAATAAACCATATTATCTTATTCATTCATATTTGTCTTTCTTTTTTCATCTAAACTTTTTTAGAAAATTTTCTAATAAATGTGTTTATAATAACAAAGAAACCTAAATCCCACATCTTTATAATAAGAGTAATATTATACTTCTCAAATTATATTTTAAAATTTATATTTTAAATTGAAGTGTTAAGTAATTATTGAGTGATAAAATAATTTAATTTTTAAAATTATTATTATATTATTTAACTATTTAATAATTATTTAATACATTAGTTAAGATAAAAAAATTTTAAAATACTATTTAAAATATTTACCATTATTCTTATAATAAAAGTGTATGAGTATTAACTCACCCGTTTATGGGATGGGTGGCTAGATATAAATAACCTTAGGCATTCTTTACTGAATAACAAGAAATGCAATTGATAATTAGAAAACATGAGTGAGTGATCCAAATACAATTTTCCTTTTTCACAATAAAATGACATGATAAATGGTAATAATTCCAGATTATTTATTTATCTAATAAAAAAAATCATATTGTGTCACTTTTGATAGAGACCCAACTTGTATTCTTGGAAGTGGCAGAACTTGTTGAAATTAGCAGCCAGAGATTTAAAATTCAAACAAGAAAAAAATCCTTCCCCACAGCTAGGCAGCTAGCTAGCACTGTACCTCCATATTTTTATTCACATTCTACATCTACAAAGAATTGTGAAACTTTTGACACAACTTCGTTTGTTTCAAAAGTTGAAATTTCAATCTGTGATCCCATATACATGGTTCCTATCACACAACATCACCTTTTGAAATCTTCTTCTCTATTAATCCATTATTAATAGTTTACTTATTCTTTGTTTTTTTTTTTTTTTACTTCCCGTTGATTACATTAGCAAAGCCCCACTTTGATAGATGGATAGATACTACTAGAGATGTTGTATTTGTCGTCTTAGTTAGATTAGTTGTGTCTCATGCTTATTGCTTACACCAAAAGCTGACATTTTTCGAAAAATCTGATCGAAAGCTTTATATTTCCTCCTCTGAATCATGTCTATATTGGGCAAAAGCAATAACAGCAACATGGGTTCTTCTTCTTTTCATGAATTCAAGAAGCAAGCTTCTTTCTTCCTCAAGGAGAAGATTAAAACTGCTCGCTTAGCGTTGACTGATGTCACACCTGCAGAACTGTAAGTATGCTGTTCATGGATTTGATATTGTAACTTTCCGATAGTAAATGATTAAGTAGATATGAGTGTATTTTCCGATCTAGGAAAAAGCTTTTGTAGTTGTTCTGATGATCTAAACCATTTTTGTCGGTTATCGCTTATTGTTTTGAAGGTTGACTGAAGAAGCTACAAATGGAAATACTTGGGCACCAGATACACGAACCATGGGATCAGTATCAAGGGCTGCTTTCGAGGTAGATGATTATTGGAGAATTGTGGCAATACTTCACAAGAGGTTTGTAAAATTTCATTTTCTTTTAATTTGATTTGTTCTTCCAGTCGTGTGATTTCCTTCCGCGAGTTTATTCATCAATGTAATTATACTACTTTGTTATCAGATTTTCAAAATTTGAAAGAAAGAACTGGAGGGTCTCTTACAATTCTTTGATTGTACTTGAACACTTGCTCACTCATGGACCAGAGAGTGTGTCCGAGGAGTTTCAGAGTGACAAAGATGTTATTGGAGAGATGGGAAGCTTTCAGTACATTGATGAGAAAGGGTCTGTTTCTGTATAAATTCTTTGTTTTTCCATTTCAGCATTTCTGATATGAGATCTTAACAAGTATATTTCTTATGCAGGTTCAATTGGGGTCTAGCTGTTAGGAAGAAAATGGAGAGAGTATTGAAGTTGCTAGAGAAAGGACCTCTTCTCAAGGAAGAAAGAGACCGAGCTCGAAAGCTAACAAGGGGGATTCAAGGGTTTGGGAGCTTTAGCCAGAGGTCTTCAGCGAAAGGCATTCTTCAAGAATCACCGCGGGGAATAATTGAAAGATCCAACTCTCAGTACAATAATCACGATGATGAGGAAAATCGGCTACCAACTGCAAATAAAGGAAATTTAACCCAGAAAGTTGAAAAAGTGCAGCAAAGAAGCCAGGAGACAATTTTTGAGACTGGCCAAAACGCTGGGAATTCAAGTTCTACTGGAAGTTTTAGTGACGGAAGGGTGCTTCAGAATCATGAAACAAGTTTCGAAGAAAATGTGGCTCCTGAGAAGGAAGAGTTACATAACTGGGATTTCACAGGGGAATCAAATCCACTTTTAGATACAAGGAACGATGAAACCAGGATTGGAAGTTTCGTAGCAGATGATCACCCTTTCCATGAAACTGAGAATCAAAGTACGGCTTCGTTGCTCTCTGCAAGAAATGGAATCTTGCAAGGATGTTGATAAAATCACCGGATTCCATTGGAGCATAGAAGATGCCTGTAGAACTTTTACATTGTAGCAATCAGTTAAGCTGCTTACGTTTTTTATGTTCTGCTGTCGTGTGTGTTGTGTAGCTCAACTGTCAGTTGTGCTTACTTAGAATATACATACCAAGTGTGTCTCCTCAAGCCCTTCTAGAGGTCTTTTTTTTGACACAGAAGCTTTGTATTGGGAACACCAAGGAATATCAACAAAACAATTGCTTCAGGATTATTACAAATTGCACTACAGGTAATCCGAGGTTCCTTTGAGATTGAATGCAGCTATTCTGTTGTTACTTTATCCAACTTTTGTTGCTTTTACAAACTATAGGGAATACAGAATGGTTCTTGGTTGTTATAGATCATGGAAAAAGAAAAAATAACTCCTATTTTTGCTTGATATACAATGCCCAAGCATGGATGTCTTACAATGCACATCTATACATACCAATAACATATAGAGAAATACATGAACTAATGAGAGTTCAAGATCTGCAAAGCCAGTCTTGAATCGCATGGCGCAGAGCATGGTTTGGAGTTAGATGCAAATGACTCTATACATGAACTAATGAGAGTTCAAGATCTGCAAAGCCAGTCTTGAATCGCATGGCGCAGAGCATGGTTTGGAGTTAGATGCAAATGACTGAGTTTCAAATTGGTCATGGGTGAAGTTTCTCGGCCGTTTTCCAACCAGTCACACAAAGCTTTTCCTTCATATGTGAATCCATCTGCTGCCACCTGAGGGTCATGCATTATTTCCTGAAAATGAAGCAATATATACATAAGCTACAGAAGAATAGTAAGGTAAAGCTGAAAACTTGCTACATAAGCTCTTCATGAGCATGGCAATGACATCTCCATCCTCCAGAAAGAATAAATGAGAGTAGTCAAAGAATAATGCAGACTAAGAGAACTTCATCTTAACTTTTAGCGAAGCTTGAAAGGTACCAAGCATCAGCAGTCTTTTAAGAGCTTGCCTAAAGTATCTTTCATTACATTTAAATTCTCAAAAGCGGAAATATGACTAATCAAAAACTGCTTGAAAGCCAAAAAATCTGACTTAAAAAGAGAATGCTCTACTATAGAGTTTTCTAGGGTCCTAAATATTATTGTCTATGGCTGGGCTTGGCAGCAGAACACCTACTTCAGTTGAGCAAGTTGAGCCCTAGTGTTGCAAGAGCTCAGCACATCCAACCATCCAAGTCCAGCCTCAACTTGTTTAGGCTAGTCACAAGTTCTAAAAGGAAGTTATTAAAAGCTAACTAAATTTGTTTGCATCTGCTCAGGGGTTCATTAGGTACCTCAAGTGAGAGGGCTATCTGTGATAACTAAAGTGGCAATATTATTTATTCTAACCATTCAAGAGGTGACAAACCTGAAGAATAGGACATAAAAAGAATAATGGTATTGGTCGTTCCTCTGCAACATGCAGCTGTTCCAATTCCTTTACCAGAGAAGGTGTAATATCAGGTCTATCTCTACCATACAATTCACAGCACTGCAATCCCAGGTCCACTAAACGCCTTGCAACAAATGTAGGCCAATCTCCAGCAGATGGATCCATAACTGATGGTAACTTTCCAAATGAGACAGCTTTTCGCACTAAACCTGCTAATCCAACTGGTGGCCTTCCAGTAAGTAGCTGTAAAATTATCAGCCCAAAGGAGTAACTGTCGGACTTGGTAGTTGGGACTCCAGTCCTATTGAACTCTGGATCTGCATATGGGAAAGCACCCTTCGGCACAGAAGTATAATGAAAACTTGGGCAATAAAGAGTGTCCTCGGTTACCAGCCTGCAAATGCCAAAATCACATATCTTGCAGCTGAGTTCAGAATCAAGAAGAATGTTTTGAGGTTTCAAATCCCCATGGACAATCTTTTCAGGTTTGGATGAGTGCAAGAAACAAAGGCCGCTAGCGATTTCAGCTGCAATCCGTGCTCGATCCTTCCATGACAAGGGAGATATGTTGCTTTTACGGAAAAGGCGATCTTGGAGACTTCCATTAGGCAAATACTCATATACAAGGCAACAGGCTTCTGGGCAGGCACCGAGCAAAGTCACTAGATGAGGGTGTTGCAGTTTGCTAAGAACTCGAACCTACAACCACAAATATAAACATTATTTTAAATCTGATTGGAAGGCTAGGAATACCGGACAATCATATCAAAGCAAGATAAATGAGAACAACAAGAATATAATAATCTTATTGCAACAAGAATATAATAATCATATAATAATCTTAGTTCTTTGACTCAAACAAACACTAGCATATAATAATCTTATTGCATCTTCAGATAAGCGCAACAAGAATTGTAATGATCAAGAAACAAAATTTACATATACCAAATCATATCACTATGTGACACAATGCTCTGGGCTTCTCTTGCTAACCCCCAAGAGGTTAGCAACTAATGCCAGGTCTGTAGTACAACTGCACAGAGAATTTCTAACAGGCTAGTTCGCCCATCAGAGTGTCAGCAATATATTAAACCCTCAAAAGACTTCCTATAACTGGAAATTGAAACTAAAGTGTGACCTTGAGGATTCAGAAGTGACTTAGACATGCCATGCACTTAGCAGCCTAGCTGTCAATGTAACTGAGAGGAGTTCTTTGTTTATAAAGAAAACATTAACTACAGGGTTTATGCAACTCAGTTCAACTTTTCAGGGTATCCAAGGATATATGCCATTGACTAGAGTTTAAGTGAAAATTTCAGCATCAAGCACATTCACAAGATCTTGAGCTAACCCAGGGAGGTAAATATTATCTTCTGTTCAGAAACAAAGAATATACACCCTGGGGCCGAGCAAATGGTCTTTAGACAAAGAAAGGATAGTTTATCCTTTAATTCTGTCTAGGATCTAGATGTTTTTGAAAATATAATGTTTTTCTTCCAGTAGAAAACGGTGAGGATGTGGGGATAGAAGAGAGAGAGACAGCGACCAACCTCTTGTTGAAATGCTGTTTGCCCTTGCATATTATGAGAATAAAGCTTCTTTATGGCAACAGTTCTACCCAACATTTCTCCCTTGTAAACACAGCCAAATCCTCCCTGCCCAACTTTGAAGCTCTCAGAAAAATTGCATGTTGCAGTTTGCAAATCTGCCAATGAAAATTCTGCTGACTCAGGCAAATCTTCTACAAACCCAATGAACCCACTGCAATTTGCAGCTCCAGCCTGCCCACGACTTCTCCACCGCTCTAGCCAACGCACAGCTTCCATTTTCTGCCTCCATATCCTTTGCTTTTCCTGCTGCAAAGTAGCAATGGATGCTTGGATGAGCTTTAACTCTCCAGCAGCTTGATCATGCCTCCGGTTTGCTTCCTGTGCTCGACTATCTAAGAGAGCAACATTTCTCATTGTCTTCTGTAGCTCTCTGGTTACTTCTGCTTTCTCTTCCAAGAGCTTTTCTTGTTCCTCTATTGTAGCTTGAAGCGCATCCTCAGCTTCCTTCCGAAGTTGCACTTCATGAGCATGGGCAGATTCAAAAACTTTGACCTGAAAAGATAGAAAAAAGAAAATTCATGATTTTCACAAGTCATGACTATACAGTGCATGTAATGAAGCTCCCTAGTTTCTTTTTTTTTTTTTTTTCTTTTATCCTCTCTCTCTTTTCCCTTCAAATCCTTTAATATCACAGAAATATAACGTTAGATAGAACACTGCAAAAATTCATATGAAATTCACTCTTTCTTAAATTTGTCGCCAGAATCTATGGCTTAATACAAATATGACATGTGAATTCCCTAAGTGTGAATATATACCTTGCCAATGGCCGCCAGAGCATATGATTCCAATTTTTTGCACTTCAATGCCTCTGCAAAAGCGATGCTCTTTAATGCCTTAGCTTCTACAATAGTTTCTCCAAGCCGACCACATAGGCGCTCTTCCTCAACTTTTGAAACTGAATCTGTAGATTCACTTTTTTCAGCAGAAGTACATCCTGAACTGGTGCTACTTCTTCTTGGACTAAATGAACTCAGATCATACTGGGATAAGTATCCACTCCCTGAACTAGATAATGTGGGGGATAAAGGAAGTGCCAAATGAACTGGTTCACTCTGAATGAAGTCGTTAATTCCAGCACAGTTTAAACTCCTAGTAGACCTTGAAAGAAAACTTTCTCGGTGAAATAAAGAATTACTATTACAATAACGCAATGAATTGGACCTTAAAACTTTGGCAGTTGTAGTTTCTGCTTCACAAAATGGTGGCAAAGAACTGGGGCCTTCAGAAGCATCTCTTGTCCACACATGTTTACCTTTGTTTACAAACCATATTTCACAGAACGGCGGAGCATTTTTTGCAGCATAATTTGCTTTTTTTGAGCTCTTTTTCACCTTCATGCAACTATAGCAGATCATTCAGTTTCAGCCAGATGGAGAAAAGGGGAAAAAAAAAAAGGAAAAAAAAAAAAAAGACTCAGCCGAAAATGGTA
Organism: Ailanthus altissimus; assembly: GCA_946807835.1. Classification (NCBI taxonomy): domain Eukaryota; kingdom Viridiplantae; phylum Streptophyta; class Magnoliopsida; order Sapindales; family Simaroubaceae; genus Ailanthus; species Ailanthus altissimus. The sequence goes on along the minus strand of OX327701.1, from coordinate 25,620,792 downwards.
TAGGTTTCACAATGTGAACAATTGTAACAAAAGAAAACAAGGGTTACATCTAGAAAAAATAGGAGCCCACCAATACAATTTCCATAACAATTTAAGGTAACTGTCAAAAACTTTTTAAACTCCATTTATACGGTACTAAGAAGCTAAATAGACTTCTTGTTTTTCCATTTCATGGGAACAGTCTAAGCAGATCTGCCTTCGATGGAAAAAAAATATTTATTTGAAGTTTTATATTTGTGTTATAACCAAGAGGTAAAGAAAATATTAGGCATTATGCCACAGCATGAGATAACCAAAAAAGTATGACAAAAGCACCAAATTGTATAAGCCCCACTGGACATTACTTCTTCAATAAAAAGCATATGTCAAAAGTTATTCTTAAAGAAAGAAAGGGTGGTTGAAATGATCAATAAACCACTTACTTGTCAGGCACAGCCCCCATAACAAGCTTCCTAATTCCATGTTTGTTCATTAGCTGTACAATTGCTTTCTGTATTTGGTCAGCGTCAGTTGTTATGATGCTTGCTTTCACCTGCAAATCACCCATCTTCCTTTGATTAATATAGGAAATAATTAAGCGATTCAAGCAAATATTTAAATTTTTTGGCACAAAAGAAGATTTATAATCATGCATTCTGATCTAACCAAAAGGCGTACACATCTTAAAACTTGAATCACGGAGCTAATAACCAATCAAACCCAAATAAACAAGACATGAAATTAAATGGTACTCATTTCCATATGCCGATTTATATTTCCACTATTCTTCAATGAAGAAATAATAGGAATAAACATGGAGAAAGAAAGAGCCTATAGTTATAGAAACAACTTATAAACATCGAGTAGGATCAAGTCCAAGACTCACCTTTGCCCCGGAGCAAATGCTCAAGTAATTGTCTAAAAGCTTTCTCAATTTTTCTCTTTCTTCTGCTCTAAATGCAGATACCACCTCAGCACTAGCTTGACTCGCCGGCAGCTTCCCCACTGAACATATAACACAATACACATATAATTCACAACATCACTTCGAAAACGTATTGCCCCATAATTGCTATCCTTTCCAAACTAAATAAATTAACAAAAATTTACATTTTTTACACACTAGAAACCAAAAGAAAATGTTTTTACATTGAAAATTTACTCCAAAAAACTTAATGAACAAACAAATACACATGTAAATACATATTTAAAGAGAACAAGAAAGAGGGAATTACGGAGAGTGGGAATGACAGGGGAAGGTTGATGAACATGAAGAATACAAATCTCTCTGCCACTTCCAAACTTCTTAACCGTCCAATGAAGCAAGCCCACGCCTTTCTCGAAACATTTCCCGACGGCGACGTAAACTTTCTCGCCACCTTCCTCTTCAACAATCTCCGGCAACTGAGACGCCACCACCCTCCGCTCGAACAGAACCCGGGTCCGGTCGTTGTGAGTCGGTCTCAGCACCTCCATTTTCATTGACAATTGTGTAGTAAAAACACAGCAACCGGAGTCCGGTTATTACGGGTACGTTCTCCGTTGCAGTGACATCATATGATGGTTAAGTTGTGAAACCGAATTGAAGCAGTGAGATTTTGTAAGAGAATTTTCTTTCACTAGTTCGGTACTTTTGTTGTTGTTATTAGTTTCTACGAAATGGAGCTTGTGACTTTTGGGTTGACTTAGTTGTTGTTGTAGATGTAATATGTATATTTTAGTAATTAATTATTATTTTGAGCGAATAATACAAAAGCCCATGATTCATGATTCATCATATGTAATTAAAAAATTTCATAACGTAGGGATATTTATTAACTATATTTTTTATACCCTTTCTAAAAAAAAAACCTACACTTTTTTGTACTCTCTTTGTGTGTTTTAATTTAAAATAGAAAAAAATAATATCTGAAATCTAATATTTTAAGAAACGGTATATAATAATGTAAAAAAATTTATCAATATTTTTGTCTAATTAAATTTAATAATAAAAATAATTTGTATATTTTTTTTCTAAAAATCTTAATGTTTAAATATTTTTTTTATTAAAATAGACAAAAATTAGTACCTACTTAAATATTTTTTTCGTTAAAATAAATTGAGACCATTACTTAATAAAAAATTTGAAACTATTAAAATTTATTATACGTTTTTCTCTTTAAAATATAAGTGTGACAAATTATGCTTTTTAGTCTCTGAATACGTGGAATATGGTAATTGGGGTGTTTTGTCTAACGCGTTATTAGTGGACCAAATACTTTGAAAAGCCGGTGGACATCAAATCAAGGTCTTCTATTTTGATAAGTATTAATTTTGTCTTAAATGAATTTCGGATTACCTAATCCTACATGATTAACAACTAAAGTCACCTACGGGCAGGTAAACCAAAATCTTTACTCTGCATAGGCAAATAATTTATATCAGCTAATCTCGTCAAGCTTACAACGACAAGCAAGAGAAAAAAAAAAAATTAAAAACCCTGCAATTGAAAGAGTAAAATCTTTAAAGCGACAACATGTCCCAATAAGCTTCGACAATGTATCCATTTTTCAAACTAATTTGAATATTAACATTTTAATTAAAACAACAAAAAAAAAAGACAGATGAAAATGAAAGAGAGCATCCTAATAAAGAAATTACCTAACATCTTTTTGAAATTTCGGCCATTTGGAATTTTGTTTTAGACAACTAGCAATTGACTAGTAATCTAGTGCGTGCGTAATTAATTGCACAGAATTGCGGATCAGCACTAGTAAAGATCAATCGTCATTTATTTTTCCCCCCACGGAACTAATGGGAGTCAATTTCCACATGTCAGCAGTCTCACTTAATGAGTTGCTCACCAAGGAAAAATGCCAGACAATTCAATTCAAATCATCATCGCTAAAGCTAAATCAGATAAGTAATTTGAAATCAAACTTCCACAAGTCTATGGTCATCAGAATAGCCCTAAGGAAGAAAATGAATATAACAGCATTTCACATTTTCCATCCAAGTAAAAGCATATAAAATCTGGATTAATAAGAAAATGGAGACAGCTTCAAATTTAGCATTGAACGAGATCTGTTCAACAGTTGCGGATAAAAATAACAAATAATGAAAGAATTTGAAACTCTCTGCAATACGACGCTTTAGTGCTCTCTTAGGTAATTGCTTGAACAATACTAGACATGAAATTCAAGAGAAATAAAGATACAATAGCAACAGGTAAGCTGCAATTGCTTTGCCAAAAGCATGAACATTTCTTCCACGTATCCCATCCCACAGAATTAGAAGCATTTCCTGTGCACAATAGACGGGCCAGATTCATCGTACTCTGCCTTTGCGATCCACATCTGCATTCAAAAATAAACAATGAACTCTCATCAGGACTGATAGAAAAGTACCATTGCAAGTCTTGAGTCTAAGATTTGCGTCTTGCATTTTGTCAGCAAGGAATACAAGAGAAGCATGATGTATCAAAAGGTTGTCACATGAAACTATGAACTTAAACCAAACCATGTCCTGCAAAGAGGCTTCAATGAAAACAAATGAAGCTCTGCATACTTTCATTTTCCACATAGGAATTGCTATAACCAAGACTAGAAATCATAAGCATAATCTGCTGTTGGTATCTATGTGTTTGTCAAAGCATAAAATGCATTGTGCATAACAGCACAACATTTATAGAGCATGATTTCATCCATCATTTTTATCACCATCATAATTACACATACCTGCTGGAAAGTGCTGAGAGATGCTAAGATGGAGCCTCCAATCCAGACACTATACTTTCTCTCAGGTGGAGCCACCACCTTAATCTTCATGCTGCTTGGGGCCAAAGCCGTGATTTCCTTGCTCATTCTGTCAGCAATTCCAGGGAACATGGTTGACCCACCACTAAGGACAATATTTCCATACAGATCCTTCCTAATATCCACATCACACTTCATGATAGAGTTGTATGTGGTTTCATGAATGCCTGCAGATTCCATTCCAATCATGGATGGCTGGAAAAGAACCTCTGGACAGCGGAAACGCTCAGAGCCAATGGTGATTACTTGCCCATCAGGCAATTCATAGCTCTTCTCAACTGCAGAGCTGGTCTTTGCAGTTTCTAGCTCTTGCTCGTAGTCAAGGGCAATGTATGACAACTTTTCCTTCATATCCCTCACAATCTCACGCTCAGCAGTTGTGGTGAAGGAATAGCCACGCTCAGTCAAGATTTTCATAAGGGCATCAGTAAGGTCACGACCTGCCAGGTCAAGACGGAGGATAGCATGTGGAAGTGCATACCCCTCATAAATGGGAACAGTGTGGCTGACACCATCTCCAGAGTCCAGAACAATACCTGCAAAATTTATGAAGGGAAACAAAAGAAAATTTAGTAAATGAATAATACACACCAATAACATGCTGAAATTAGTTCATCACTTATTTATGCCATTTGATAAACATGACTAAAAGTAAGAGAAATCAGTTACACTGATGCCATCTCTCATTGAGATTCTTCCAAAGAATCTTCAAGTAACAAAGATTTGAAATCACAGATAGAAATGCTTCCAATATTATTTTGAATTTTCTAATTTCTCTTTCATAATGCTATTGAGGTTACTAATGCAGGTGAAACCTGCTTCATCCATAGATCACAAGATCATCCTCCTCAAATGATTTGAAAGCTGAAAACTTACATAGCTCAACACTATCCTCAAAAAAATTGTATAAACTTTTGAAACCAGTTCAAGTCCATATAATCAGAGAGACACCTAACTGTAACGTAGTACATATAAAGGATGGTCAAGTCAAACTGCTTACCAGTTGTACGACCACTGGCATAGAGGGAGAGAACAGCCTGGATGGCAACATACATAGCAGGAGTGTTAAAGGTCTCAAACATAATCTGGGTCATCTTCTCACGATTGGCCTTTGGGTTAAGAGGTGCTTCAGTGAGTAATACTGGATGCTCTTCTGGGGCCACACGGAGCTCATTGTAGAAGGTGTGATGCCAGATCTTCTCCATGTCATCCCAGTTGTTCACAATACCATGCTCAATTGGGTATTTCAGAGTTAAAATACCACGCTTGGACTGAGCCTCGTCCCCAACATATGCATCTTTTTGGCCCATGCCTACCATCACCCCAGTGTGGCGTGGGCGGCCCACAATGCTGGGAAACACAGCCCTTGGAGCATCATCACCAGCAAATCCGGCCTGAAAAAAAAAAAAACAATGCAATGCATCACATATAGATTAAGAGAATGCCAGTGATTTCAAGAAAGGAATCACAGAGAGCTTCCAATGTCTACTATGTTAGAGAAAATTGGAGATGGAGTATCCTATTGTTACCTTAACCATTCCTGTTCCATTATCACAGACGAGTGGCTGAATATCCTCAGCATCTGCCATCTTCTATCACAAGCTGGTATAATTCATGAGCACAAAAGTTAGAAAGGAAATAATGAAAGGAAAGGAAAGCATGATCTAGAGGGCAATAATGAATTCTGAAATTCAATGAGCCACCAAAACTCAACAACTTTTGAGTTGAATGATCTACATTAATTTATTCCATGTACAGAACACAAAAACCATTAACATTACATGATGGCTAACATGCTCTTTGGTACACTCACAGAAACAAAACTGTGAAAAACTCCCCCATGCTTGTGAACAGAGAACATTCATAAGTTACGTGATTAAACAAGAAACGACATTGGTTCTGTAACATAAAATCATTAGAGTCCACCCATACCAAAATGTTTCATTAAAAGAAAATGTATTTTAATCTTTACATTAACATTTAAGATCATTAAAGAAAAACCAAAATTGAAACACCATAAAGGAAAATCATTGTACCAAAAGAATGAAAATAAATATATTATCTCCTTTCCATGCATTACACATTGTAGTGAAATGATTCAAACACATATACAATCCATTAATTCAATAATTCTGTGCCTATTCCAATACACAAATCATGCAGTAAAGATGATAAAAAAAACGGAAGACGATTCTTCTAGTCTCATCCGTAGCACGTTAATATTACAAATATAAATTAATAACATTACATCAACGACGCCAAAAGCTAAACATACAAATTCCACCAAATCCATCAACAATCCAACACAATGATCGATATCCGTCGAACGGAAACATCTAAAAGTGTTACAAAACCAAAATCTGGATCAAATAAGGATGATGGCATCTAAGTTAAATTCACGTAATCAAACAGATTACAGATCCGTACGGGCTAATATGTATCCAGAATCTTCAATTTTATTTTTCCTTTCTCGCATTTCCAGCGAAACAAACAAGCTAAAAGCTAAAATGAAAACAATGTGGAAAAGAAATTACCTTCAAAAACCGTGAAATAAGAGAGAATTAGAGAGAGGAGCCTGCAGCGCGCCCCGAGGTTCAAAAATGAATAAATGAAATTGAAACCACGTCCAAATGAAACTCGCAACGCAAATGAAATTCGCTTTATAAAAACTCGGTTTTCGGTATTTGATCCTGGCCATTCGTTCTTTTTGTTTTCTAGATTGAAGGTTGTGGAGACGCGCGTACTTGCTGTGATCTGATTCCCCCGAAAATAAAGCTCGGCACGAAGCTATTTTCAAATGAGACATGGAATAACGAATTTGCCCCTTCACTTCGTCTTCAATGGTCATCTCTTCTTTTCTGATAGTGTCCTGCGTTGTCAATTTGTATCATTTCTTTTCCTTTTTAAAAAAAAAATCAATTGATGGTATAAATATAATATTATGATCTATAATTCATATTAAATTAATTTTTTAAAAAAATTCCAATATCTGCGTTTATTTAAATATGAAGTGACCTAATAGAAAAACAGAATTACAAATCTTGATATTCCGAAAACCTGTCGCTCAAATCTCTGATCAAACTGTGGATATGAACATAATAAACTGATATTAAAAAGATAACAAAAGATATGTATTTCTAATTACACCCCTTTATTCGTTTGTGAAATGTATTTAGTACATAAAAAGCACGAGCCTAGAGAAAAAGAGCAATAATCAACTGGATTCTGAATAAGGGATGCTATTGGAACCCCTCCAAGTTGCTCAGAAAACTACTCTTTTTTTTTAACGTGTCTACAAATTCATCTTGTAAGAAAAATAATGCTATTTCAGCCCCTTATTTTATTTCGTCAAACCTCTTATTTAAGAAAATAGCTGTGATTTCATGAATCCACTGCTCATGCTTTAGGGTGGCGCAAGTCTTGAATTTTGAAGACTTCATTGTTGGGTGTGTGTATGGAACAGCTTTTAGTTAAAAATTTCACTGTGTTGGTGGGGATTTTATGGCGGGTTTGGTGGGCAAGAAATCAGTTTATTCATCAGAAGCCTCTACCTGATGTTTCGGCTATTGGTTATGTGCAATATTTTCAGATTGCAGATTGCACAACCAGAGCATAGACAGAGGCAGCTGAGGAAGCTGCTTGATGGCTTCTACTTGCAGATTCAGACTTCAAGTTCAATACAGATGCTTCGTTCGATTTCGGTTGGCCGTTGCTGTGAATTTGGATGGGTATTCAGAGATAGATACAGAGCAGTAATGGCTTTTGGAATAGATTGGATGCCTGGAATTTATTCGGTGGATATTGCTGAAGTTTTGGCAGCTAAGAAGGGAATCCAAATGGCCACCGAATGCCGCCTTGCTCCAGCTTGCCTAGAGTTGGATTCAGCTTCTATTGCCAGTAGACTTCAAAACAAGTTCAGATCAGAATCTAAGATTGGTTTAATTATTGATAATTTATTGCAATTTTTATCCTCTTCATGTATTAAGATAATAACTCGTATTTTTAGAGAACCCAATCAAGTATCTCACTCCCTTCTTAAAATTGCTATTATCAAAAGAAAGACACAAGTTCGGATAGAGATGGTACCTCCTCCTCTGGAAACTTAGGCAGATTTATCTGGCTTATCTCCTTAGTTTTCAATAAAGTATTTTTCCTTTTAAAATAAAAAATAAAAATTAATGATTTTAATTTAATAAAATATCTTTTTTATTTTATGCGTAACGAAAAATCATAAACTTAGTATCATAAAAAAAACACATAAAATTAACACACTAATAAAGATAAAGAAAATAAATCAATCAATAAGACATAAAATATACGTGGTTCGACCCAAAATTACCTACGTCCATGAAGAATTCATGATCTAACTTCTTACTATTAAAATAGATCACTAAGTATCTTCTTACATTATCAATGATTCCACAAAACCCTTTAGTATTTCCTATAGAGACCTCTAAGTGTCTACCTTTGATCACCATAACTTCCTAAGACCTCTTTATATCTCCTCATAAGAGATTTTTACAATAAACATAAGAATAGCTCAAGCATCTAAGTCAAAAGGATTTATGGTGTTTCTCTTTTATTCATTCAAAGAACTTAAAGAATAAAACACCCACAAAATATTACACCCTAGTGCACCACGCACTTAGTGCCTACCTAACTCTTTTATTCTCTCTTATGGTTACATCTTGAAACCTTAGATGTTTGATCTTAAACAAGGATTTACAAGTGTTTATATAGGGTATATTTCATGTCTACAAACCCTATTCCTTGTTGGAGTAAGAGTTCACTTGTTTTGAAAGTTCAAAACTTTCCAAAACTCGAAATTTTGAACTAAAACAGACATCCTGACGCGTCTGGGCGCTGCAGCGCTGGCTCTTCTCGCGCCCATCTCCGCGGCGCTGGGTCCCCAGCGCTGCGGCACTGGTCTTTTGTGTTGAGTGCCGCGGCGCTCAGCCCTGGACGCCGCGGCGCTGGCAGCTCCTCACGATTTCTTTATTTTCTTTACATCTTCGAGTCCCGTTTCACTTCCTCCTTCGTGTCCCATACATTCTAGACTTCTCCATACGTGTCTCACACGTTCTTAACTTTTTATAATTCTCTACTTTGATATTCATCTCAAATTTTATCCAATCAAATTTGTTGAATCACTAATTTTTCAATAATACATTTAATTCTGATGTCATTATCATCATGCAGACCCACCTTCTCGCAAGTAGGGGCGTAACTAAGAATTTATTTTCAGATTTATGTATATATATATAATTTCATAAATCTTAACGGTATAAAAAATTAATTTTAAAAAAATATTTTATATGTATGAGATATAATGAACTTATTTTATTATGAAATGTTTGCTTTATTAAATTTTATATATAAAAATAAACATTTTATTGTTGGAGTATAAACTTTAATAATCATTATAAGACAAATTAATTTATCATACAAAAAGTTATTTTTAATTTTTTTAATTTTAAATTAACCTAGACATGATAATTCAAGTGAAATTAATTAAATTCACTTTATAATTTATATGATTATAAAAAAAGAAAAAAATATATATTTTTTAAATGGGTAAAAGCTTGAGTACTTGACTAAGAACACACAATAGAATAATTTCAAAGAGAGCAAATTTAAATTATTATTAAGACCTTTTTAAAGAATTATACCAACAAATCTATTTGTATCTCTTAAATCTTAAAAGCAAAAAGTCGGATTAAATATAAATTAATTCCAATCATACAAAACCAAGAATTATAAATCAATTATTTATACGTCATAAATGTAAGAAGTATAAAATTTTTAGAATACACTAACTTAAAAAATAGTAATAATTTTGGGTAAAAAAAATCTTTTTAGTGGTTAAATAAATAAATATTTTTTAATTAAAAACATATGTATTTTTTTTGGAGCTCGACTACAACTCAGGTCCAATGTAGATCCCCACTCAACCCATATCTGCTCGTAGGAAACCCTCTTTTTTTATAAATAATTACAAAAAAATACAATTAGGGTTATTGTTGGAATTATAATAAAATGAATGGGACAAGAAATTGTTTGATTTGTTAAATATTTAAGAAAACAATAATGTTATACTTCTCAAATAATACTTTAAATTTTTTCATCTCAAATGATGTGTTAAGTAATAATTGAGTGATAAAATAAAATAATAAATATTTTAAATTTTGTATTATTTCATTGTTCAATAATTACTTGAGACCTTAAGTTAGAATATCATTTCAAAGTATATCATTACTCTTATTAATTATTTAAGAAAATAATAATATAACATATTATATTTATTAAACGATATTTTAAGTTAATGTGTTCAATAATTATTTAGATAATAAATAGTATAATTTTTTTAAATTATTATTATACCGATCCACCATTTAATGATTGCTTGATATATTATCGGAGATGAAAAAATTTAGAACACTATTTTAGATCCCCACTCAACCTATATATGCTCGTGAGAAACCCTCTTTTTTTTATAAATAATTACAAAAAAAATGCAATTAGGGTTTTTGTTGGAATTATAATAAAATAAATGGGACAAGAAATTGTTTGATTTGTTAAATATTTAAGAAAACAATAATGTTATACTACTCAAATAATACTTTAAATTTGTTCATCTCAAATGATGTGTCAAGTAATAATTGAGTGATAAAATAAAATAATAAATATTTTAAAATTTGTATCATTTTATTGTTTAATAATTACTTGACACCTTAAGTTAGAATATCATTTGAAAGTATATCATTACTTTTATTAATTATTTAAGAAAAGAATAATATAACACTTTTAAAATAGTGTTCTAAAATTTTTCATCTCCTATAATATATTAAGCAATCATTAAATGGTGGATTGGTATAATAATAATTTAAAAAATTTATACTATTTATTATTTAAATAATTATTGAACACATTAACTTAAAATATCTTTAAAAAAATATAATATTGTTTAAAATAAAATAAAAAAACCCAAAAAGCAAGCTTAAGTAAATGGACCTTAAGTGAACTATAAAAGGATGTGCACAGAGCTGCTCTTTCCGAATCAATTTTAGCTACAAGCCCAAAAACAAGAAACCAGAGCCCACACGACTGCTTAGCAACAAAACAAAAGGCCCATACAAACGAGGCCGAGTCCAATCCACTCTCGATTTCTGTTGTACGTTTTGCATCAGAAAGAGGACGGTTGCTGTTGCCGAGCCGATTTCCACGCTAAAGCTTCGCTAAATAAAAATATTATATTAAATTTTAAATGGAGCCTCCAGGCTTAAGATTCAGTAAGCAGCTGAATAAAACTCGCCCAAATCAAGAACGCTAGTCTTCGAAAATTAGAATATTATCTTGCAGAAGAATGATTGTACGCGTTCAACCAGCCCTTGGTAAATATTTTATATGTTTATATTATTTTTTTGGCGCTTGTATTAATAATCGAACATCATATCATTGGTTTTTTTTTTTTATAAATTTTATTCTTGTGAGATTACATTGACCAGAGGCTTATTTCAAGGAGGAAAAGAAAAAAACAAAAACACAAACAATGATTTTCATTTTCAGGGGAAAAAAATGGCGGGAAAGGGGAAATGAAAATAAAAAAAATGAAGTGAACAGTACGGTAAAGTAAGGGGGCAGAAGGGATTGTCATTGAAATAAGGAGGGGAGAGATGATTGTTGGAGATGGGGACATGATGGTCGTGAATGGGAAGCAAAATCATTAAGCATGAGCATGAGAATGAGCTGCAATTATGTGCCATGAGAGTGTGTGTGTGTGTGTGTGTTATATTGGTCACTTTATATTTATTATAATCAACTATCTTTCATACCCCACGTTATCATCCACCTTTTTCTTAATCAGAAAATGTTTTTGTATAATTAAACAGAGATTCTTTGCCAGCAGTTTTATAATCAAGGTAATCCGAAAAAGCATATTTGTTCTTGTAGCACTATATTTTAGTGTATTTGCATTCATTTCATTGTCTTTTTGTCACTCAATTAACTCATTGAGTCAAACAGATTGTTGCAGTATGAAAAAAAATTGAAACATACCCATATGAGGCATATAAATTGCATAAAGATACGTTTATCTTGTGATAAGTTAGATTTATAATTTTGTATCTTAATTAATGTATTACTTATTAATCAATGCTTCATAATTATTATATTAGTGATGGGTATTACTGTAATTAAGATAAAAACTTTACATATAAATAGGTTTATAATTTTTTAATATCAAAGTCAATATTACAAGAATAAAAATAACCAAACAGTTTTTACTTTTTATTGAATAAAAAAAAGATTATACTCAAAGATTTAAAATTGTTTATAAATTTTTTTTATTGGTAACCGTGTTAAAATCAATTAAAATTTTATTAACTATTACACCATATTTTGATTTTTTTGAAATCTAATAATTGAATGTAAATATGGTGCTCTGGAATGCATATATTGTAAAGTAAATTCTGATACTTTTAATATCATTGTTGATTTTTTCTTAAACTTGAGGACTGAACTGATATTTTGCCTTAGGCTAGCCCGGGTCAAGCCCGGTCTAGATCAAATTACCGTGCGCCCCTGATAGATGAGGAAGATTGGAACTTTCCGAAAACTTAGTGGGAAAATTTAAAAATAAAGATGAATTATGGACCAAAGAGGGAAAAAAACGCTATAAACAGAAGGCCAGCGAAAGTGGGATCCTTCTTACATTTGCAAAACCGTATCATGTCTAAAAATCTAAATATAATGTGATGAAATCCAAGCAATCCGATTGGGTCCCTCACTTTCCGCTCCAGATGACAAGCAAGCGTTCATAATTCATTCGTATCATCGCACATTATCATTTCAAGAGATAATAAATATGTATCATTAACCTTTCCGCCACCATAAATACTTGCAAATTTAGGGTGATTTTTCTGTGATTTTGTACAAAGAGTTTTTTTGTTAATGAAAATTTTGAAAAAATGTTATCATGAAATATTTTAAAATATATAAGAGAAATTTGAATTCAAAATCTTCACTTTATTAAAAGAATAATACATTATAAAATTTTTATTATTAGGTTATTTAAACAAGTACTTTATTTTTTAAAATAAGTTAAACTAACACAAGTTGTAGAATAACGAAATTTTAATATATATATTTATTTATAAGCATGTCTTCATGAGTACATTAATAAGTAATTATAATGATGTATGTTGAGATACAACTGTTGTTGGCGAATGATAACTCTTATTAGAGAGAGACAACCCTTGTGGAAGAGAAGCAATATTATCGTAGAGTGACAATGTTGTCGGAGTGACAAGCACGTTGAAAAGATCAACCATTGCGATTGTAAACGCGTTGATAGGAAAACAGGAAATCAATCGTTACAAGTGTAAGTGCGTTGAAAAATTCTATATTAGAAAAGATAAAGAAAACAACGGGAACTAACTCTTAGAAATAATCAAAAGGCTCTAAGAATGATCGTAATATAACTCTGATATCATGTGAGAAAAAATAAAAATAAATTAAAAAGACATCAAAAATATTTAAGAGAAACTGAAAAATTTTAAGAACTATATTGTTACTATAATTCTGTATATTACAAATACTATATAGATGACTTTTATATAGACTTTAGATTAACATAAATAAGGAACATAAATACATATAAAAAAATTAAATATAACCTATTAATTATAAAATATATATAGTAAGAATCAAATTGTCATGATTTCTTTATATCTTTAATATTTACATTTCAAAGTTTTAGATAAAATAAAGATTAAAAAAAATTGAGTTTCTTTCGATATTATTTAGGTAAATAAATAATATTTCACAAGATTTAATATCATATGAAATTAAAATTCACAAATTTTTGTTAGATTCTTATATTTTTCCACTAAAAATCCCTTCTTAAGATGTGCTAACATATATGATAAATATATATATAGATACTTATTTATATTTTTAGAAAATTTCAGAATATATAAAAGAATCTAAGGGTATAAATAGCAATAAAATTTGCAAGTTACATGGGCACGTCTAATTTTGCTCTTTAAATTATTATTTAAAGAAAAAAAAATTATGTGCTTTGAATTTGAAAATGTTTTACTGTAATTTATTTTCAAAACTGTAATATGACTATAAAAAAAAAAAAGCGAAAATTGCGTTTGAGAGAATATTTGATGAGAGGAATTTTGGGACAAAAAGTGAAAAAAGAAATTGTGAAGAACAACTAAACACGTTCTTCACAAAGCGTAAAATCGTTGTGTTTATTTTCCATAAATCATTTTTCCTGAAATACTTTTACTAAACATGTTTTTTGCTGTTTTCATTTTTGAAAAATAAGAAACAATGTTTCGAAAACAATAGCAAACAATATCATTTCTATGTCCAAAGAGGGAATTCTAAGTCCAGATTTGAAAATGGCCTGCAATAGGTTAATATCACGTAAGACACACAAGTTGAAATGGCCGGCCTTGGGCGGGAAACATGTGAAAATATCTGTGAAAATGCAGCCAAAAACAGCTCTTCTCTATTCCAAAATGGTCACCTTATTATTGATTAATTAATAAAATGATGGCATTATGGTAAGAACAAAGATCGGGATTCTAATTTATCTAATCTTAATTGTAAACTAATTTGTTGCTAATCAAGTTAAGCAAATTTCCTGCTTTAGTGAAGATTTTGAGTTTAAAACCCTCATATATTAAATAAAAAAAAATTATAATGACTTGAAGCGTTACTTGAATGGTTACCAAATGCACTGCATCTATAGTCATCTGAGTTTGAATAACCTAAGTTCGAGTAAAAATTGAAAGTAGAAGTTGATTATATAAAGTATCTAATTTCCATCAAACTCTTTTAAAGAAAAAAAAAGATGAGCGAATTTCATGATCATAAAATTTGCTTATCCAATGAATGAATTTCTAGCTAGTAAAGTGCATACCTACATTCAAAGTTTACATTTGTAAAATTTACCCATTAAAAGCTAAATATTTTTCACCTTTTCTAGCTCTCTTTCATCAAGATAAGTAGTTCAATGTTCTTCTTTTTTTTTTAGTATGATATGAAAAATGGAAGATGAAAATTGACAAAAGATAAGACGCATTTCAATTTGATTAACAATTTTCAGACATGTTGGATAACGAGTAAAAATGGCAATGATATTGCTGTAAAAACTTGGCTTCCTCCTTCATCGTCGTTCATAATTATTAATAATCTTATTGGCTTCCTTAACCAACCAAAATCGTGAGCTTAACACTGGCCCCCACAATCAAGGCATGCACCAGACAATGTGTGCTCTTGCGGCCAACTTAAGCCAAGACATTTTCTGGTCCGAAACGCCATACAGAAATGATATTTTACCTAAGTAAAGAAAGCATACATAGAAAACTTATTTCTATTTTCTTGCAAAACAAACAAAAAAACAAGAAATTAATTCTCAAAATATCACGAGAATTGCAAACTTAGGGTAAAATGATAATATCAATAACATTGCATGTTAAGATCAGATGGGGTTTCCCTGTAGTAAAGCACGTGCATTGTTGCATCAAAGTTCGTAGAGATCAGAAAAAAAGCGCTTAATTGCTATAAAGCCTTTTTTTTTTTTAAAAAGTTATTGGCTGAGCTAATTTAGAGCGAAAGAGACTTTTAAGAGTGAGTGTATAAATGGTGCATCGGATCCTTCGCCGAAGTGGGTTTCAAAGCTAAGTTTCTCTTTCTCTCTGTCATCAAGAGTCTTGAGAGCTAAATTCCAAAGAAGCTCTGAGAGAAATCAAAACAACACAGAAGGTGATGATATCATGTGGGTGATTCTCTCTTAGGAATTAACAAGCCCATTTCGGCGTTATCTATTTTTCAACTATATTCTCTTTATTTTCTTTTATATTTTTTTTACTCCTACCTATTGCTAGGGTTAATTCTCAGACTTTCTTCGTCATTTTTTCTTCATGTATTCGGAATTCAAATCTTTTTCGATCATGGGTGTGTCCAATTCAGAGATGTTTCTCTCCGCAGAGAAAGATCTATTAGAAATAAATTTCTTGGCAGCTGCAAGACCGACGTTAGAATTTGATCAAGATGATGATGATGATGATGAATGTGAAATTGCACCTTTGCTAGAAGGTGAAGGTGATGATCATCAGTTTTACGAGAAACGAGAAGATGACGAAGATAATCATTTACAGCATGATGATGAAGATCAAGAGCAAGATAGAGAAGAAGAAGATATCAAATTCAAGATTATGAAGATAAAATTGCCTTCTATGGGAGAATTCAAGGTTGAAGATAAAGAAGAAGAAGAATATGATAGTGATGGTGGGTTCAAGACTCCAAAATCTTTGGATCACAAAATTCCAGTGGTCCTTCAATGTCCACCTGCACCAAGAAAGCCTAAATCACGACCATTGACAAAGCGAAAAGAGCTGCCTCATCAACAGAGAATTCTTCACGATCTGTCAAACGAGATTGAAGCCTTGTTCCCTCCAGCTCTTCTTGCGGATCTTGGTAACAAGATTAAGAAAGTTAGACAAGAAACTTCCGATACAAAATGAAATGGCATATCATGTACTATCTTCATCAGCTATATGACGAAATTAATTATCTCGTTCCCTAATTTTCTTTCTGTCTAATGTGTGGAGATCATTACCACAAAATTGAGAAGGCATGCTGTTTATGACAGTGGCAGTGTTTCAATGCTGAATCTTCTTCATTTTCAGATATACTTCTTATCCCCTTAATTTTCTCTTTCCTTTTTAATTTCTTTCACTGTTTGAAAATTTTCTTGGGTATTGTCTCTGTTTGAGTTGTCTTAGTCTCTGGCACAAGCCATATTAGATCTGAATCTGTAAATTCAGTGCAAAAGTTCAAAACTACAGTACAGCTCAGCGCATCATAATCATAAAAGTATATGCACATAGGATTCTCTCCCTTTATACTTCAACCCATCAACTGATGTTTTTGATTCTCAAAGATGGACTTTTTGGAGTCTCATATATAAAATCAAAAGTGATTGAAAATGGAGGTCTCTTTCTCCATGGAATCAAAAGCGAAAAAAAAAAACTGATAGCACATTGACTTTGGTTTGTAATATTTAAGAAATTCGGTAATTGTAAATTTGTAACGCATGCATTGACTTTCCCAAGATGGGCAAAACATGCTACTTCTAAATTTTAGCCGTGGCTTGTGCAAACCCTCTGGGGATATTCCCCTCATATGACAGGAATTATTATCATCACAGTAATTAAATTAATTTATGATGTTTTGTAACTTCAAGATAGCTTTTGCCCCCACCACTTCCTTGGTAGAGTTAAGAGTGCTTCCAGTCTATACTTCATAAAATTAGAGCCCTCATTGGCCTAAAGATGATGTCAGAATTATTGGAGCTAGAAGAAGGACACTATTTCACCAACTAGCAGTTCTATGTAACAAACTTTTCTGCTATCAATGAATTAAGGGCTGAATCTTGAAGGGTGGGTAGACTGTTGGATATGGTATATTTCACTATTTTTATTTTTAATTAATAAAAGCATTAATAACAAGTGCAATCTGACTGTTGGAGAATGAATTCAATGCATGACGTTTGGAGATTTGAAATTTTTGATAAAAATGTACAACTTTTGCAGAGGATTATTTGAGTAATACCTGCACTCATATAGGAGTGAATCCATGAAAGGTAACTTTTGTATGGCCACTCAGCAATCACGGATCTTCTTTCTTGAAGTTGCATTCCATTGCTAAGCATGAGATTTTGTGTGTGAAAATTTAACTGTGACCTAACTTCAGCAGATTCTTTGTGCTAGCAAGCATGGGGAAACGAGACAGATCTTGAGAAGCCATGAAAGACCCATTTGTGCTCTTTGGGCAATGAGCATCATCAACCAAGAAATTTAATGGTGATAATATAGATTACGATTGAGCTAATTCCAGTTCAATAAACACTTCAGCTGACCTAATTCTATTTGAATATGCATTTAAGTTGACCTAAATGTAGTTCTTTTGCTTTCAATAAAATAATGAACAGTGCAGAACGATTTGCTTAATCAAATTTATATTGCCATTATAAAAAGATGAATAGCCAAGGCTTGTTTCACTGAAATTGGGCTTGCAACTCAGTTTAGTTTTAGTTTTACATAAAACACTTGAGACCCGACCCAAATCTAGTTCCTATGGTTTCCTGAGTTGGGAGAAATAAACAGAGATGAGTCCAGCTGCGCTAGTCTAACTTCACTTAGACATAATATCATTGGGGCTACAAGTTGAAAATGGTAAATAGAATATCAAATCCAGCCCATTTTAGGTGTCAGCCACCAAATCCTCTTATCTTGGTCTGGCTTCCTTTTGCCAGACGTTTATGTTTTGTTTGACAAATAAAGCAATAATACCTGCCGGAAAAAGCGAGGAGATAGTGCTCAATGATAACTTCCATATGTTTAGGACTTTTGATTGCTATAATATGAGTAGGATGCCATCTTTTTTGACCCATTTTTATCATCTTATTTCTCTTTATCAAGACCCCACTTAAAAGCTACCCATCGCGCTTACTGTCCAACATTACTTTGACACCAAATTTGCTTAAAGAGTTTGACCCTTTTTCGATAATTGGTCAAAACTTTACATAATCTTTTATCACAATTGATCAATCAATGTGTCCTTTTTTCTTTCAATCACTAAAGAGTGGCTAGTTTCGTTTTACATTACAATGTATAATTGAAGAATCTTATGATCCTTAGTAGGACATTTCGTGAATACCATATTAAACGTATTGGTTTAAATTTAATATATTTGTAATGTCTTCTTCACATGAAATTCAATAGTCAAGAATTGTGAGGAAGAAGACATTAGTTGAATACTGAAGATATGGTGAAAGCTCCAGCCTGTAGTACATACAACAGGTTTCCCAAAGCCCAAAAAATGTGGACCCTGGAAGGAAAAAAGTCTGGGGCTGAGTCGGGACAAGAGGAGGAGCTTGTGGTTGTGGATTGAGGAGAAAGGTAAAACACAACAATCGGTTAGGTTTGGAGACACTTTGTTATTGCCATCCACCAAAGCAAAAGTGCTTCCTTGGATCCTCCTCTTCCACTTCATCATCATTATGAAAAGCCACAGAAAGCCTTTCTTAGTTAATGGCCATATTCCCCCCCAATACTTTTCCTCATATGCCCTTGTTAATGTTCCTGTGACTTCTCTCCAAGTTAAGATTCCAACACATGTTGAAGCTGGCCATAAGCTCAAACGTACACTATATTGGTTTGGGCATTTGAAATTGCGTATTTCCTTGAAAAAGGAAATTTTTTTCGAGTATTATAACTATAATTACATGATTACAAATTAAGAAGTGAGTATAATTATTGAAGAACAAACACCACTAAGGAGGAGGTGAACCTCGCAATAAAAGAGGGAAAGAGAAAAATTTACTTCATCATCGTAGCATTCGCATGGACTCAAAATCCGAATCTTCATTTGGAGATAATATAGTTGGAATTTTATATAAACTGATGTATTATACAAGTATTAATTTATTTCATTAACGTTTATGTTTTATCCAATTAATGCTTGTATGACATATCAGATTATATAAAAAAAAATTGTATGTTTAGTGTTACTATGTGCAGTGATAATCATCCTCTAATAAGGAGTTATTCTCTAATGTGAATAACATAATTTTTATGTTATGTAATTACTAAATAATATTATATAATTGAAATTTGTATTTTGAAGTTATATTTCAAAATACGAGAATATGGGACTTTCCAATTAGTTTTAATTTTTATGTTTTGATAGTTATGTATGTTTAACAGTTTAAGATTTAATTATTTTTTGTTAATTACCAGCTTTAAATTAATAAAACAATTAAAAAAATTAGATTAGAAAACTATCTGATCCGATACTTTCACTGAGAAGTGATTAAAAAAGAAGAGAAGTGGTATGCGTATTTCTCTTTGAAATCACTATTAGAGATATGGAATTATGGGTGCCGGCAGTAATAGTCTGAGGTTTCAAGAACTTGTAATTAGGGTAAACCAGTCATTTTGGAGGACAGCTTCTGATCCGCTCTTGGAACTTTGCCTCGATTTTCATTAACTTTCTCTGGGTACAAAATGATTCTGTTTGTTTTGTTTCTCTTTCCTGTCAACAAAACCAAAGAAAGAGGGAAAAAAGTATGCAAAACAAATGATAAGACCTCTTACCCATTAGTCATTTCTTTATGCTCTTTTTTTGACCCCCTCCTGGCTCCTCTGCTTGTTTTTACTCAGCTTCCTCTCTCTCTCTCTCTCTCTCATGTAAGCAATGTTCTTGTACTGCTACTACAGTTCATGTGAACCACCTCTATATAGAGTAAGATTTGCTCAACTCATCAGTAAAATATTACATCAGAGTTGCAGTTTTCTTGTAGTTGAGTAGAAAAAACACTAACCCTCCAAAGGAAAATGACAAGTCTCTTACTTCATATTTAGTACATGAGGTGAGGTGACTTCATTGGACTTTGTTTTTAACCAAAGATCAATCAACGCAACCATACATTTTAGTGCTCACTAGTACTTGGGCAGATATATGGCTCAACGGGTATTTGTTTATTTGTCCTCTCTCAATTTATTTTGGATTTTTCTCATCTGGGGTTTTGGATTTTGTTTTTTTTGGTCAACATTTTCTTTTCCATGTTTTTGTTTCTCTT
Source organism: Ailanthus altissimus (assembly GCA_946807835.1). NCBI lineage: Eukaryota > Viridiplantae > Streptophyta > Magnoliopsida > Sapindales > Simaroubaceae > Ailanthus > Ailanthus altissimus. Next base: position 25,600,356 of record OX327701.1, on the reverse strand, counting down.
TATAATACAATTCCTTTATTCTGAGTCATATTAGTGGATGATTTGATTGTAGGAAGAGGGTTGGCCTCTGGGTTTGCAGCCTCTGAATGCGAGAGTTGGCTTAGCTAGAAACAATGGTGATTTTTCAGGATCAGTATCATTCAACACTTTACTCACTGGTTCTCCAACGTCTACAGATTCCTCTTCAGATTTAGACACAGAGGTCAGTTCCAAAGAGCAGAAACTTATTTCTTTGTTGGTCAGCAGCAGATATCTAAAATGAAAACTGTCTGATTCATTATTACTATTCTTATCTTTGGTGTTTGATTGTTCCAGTTCCACCCTGTTGCTATGCTGTTAAATTCTTTGCTTCATGCACAATCAAATACAACATTAAACTCATTTTCTTTTAATGTTCATCCATTAAGGCTTGTCATTCGGCGCCTCTCATTCAGTTAAAATTCAATAGTCAGGGGATAACAAAAATTCAGGAGGTCCTGCATAATTTTTGTACTTGGCATGACTGCACTCGTGAATTATTGAAGATGCCACTAGGTATTAGGGCAGCTGGTCAGTTAAAGGGCCTAACTTGATTAACTGAACTCATAGTTTCAAAATTTTATGTAAAATCTTGTTGCTGTAGTAATAGAGTAATAATTGAAGTCACAGTACTTGTTGCTTAATAAAAGGTAAAGCTATGAACTATGAAGCTACCTTTTAGTAACATAACATTATCAAATAATAGGAGAATGTCAGTATAGATATTAAAAAAAAATCAGTTGTATGACAGTGAATGCTGCAGATGCAGTTTCTCCAAAATGCATAGTTGATTAAGCAACTCAAACAATGTGGTACAGAAATTTATGACTTTCCCTTGGTAAGAAGGGAACTAACTTATTTGTATTATTTCTCCTCTCTGTTCTTGTGAATTTGGACGTAAATATATAGCATTTTATGCTATAGAACAATGTATAATTCTATAGCCATGAAATATGTATCTCTTACTCTACTATAATTGGTTTCAGTCTACAGGGTCTTTCTTCCATGACAGGAGCATTACACTTGGAAGCCTTATTGGTGTTTCAAGCATCTTTGAGCTCTCAAAAAGATCAATTAGAGGAAGAAAAACAGAAGCAGTGCCAATAAAGCAGAAAAAGAGTAACAACAAATCAAGAACTTGGGTCTTCTCTTTATGTTCAAGGGACACTACCGATGCTGAGAATGTCAACAACAATAACAATCCTCCATCACTTGGTCACTTTCTTGCTGTGGAGAGAAGAGCTGCTAATAATGGATGTATAAGAAATCAGAGACCCAACATTTATGGACCTGATGAGATTGCTCTGGCTCAGCCAAGCATAGAATCTAACTCACTTTTTGTTAACGGTCGCATTGCTCCTCCACGAGCAAGTCCGCGGCACGGTTCAAACAATGGAGGATTGGAACATGGTAATGGATATGGAATTCCAGTGTTGTTTTCATGCATGTGTGGACAATCCTCACATTAAGTTTGCTCAAATTTCTAATTTCTTAGTCCATAGTTGTGAATTGAGATTCAAGTTTATGTTCTAGGAAGAAATAAAAGTTTTTCACCTTCTCTATTAGCTTTCAAAAAGAAAAAGAGTATCAATCTTACACGAGTGGGTTTCCTGATCTTTGAGCACATAGTGTTTTGTATAATTTTTTTTTTCTCTTTTTCTTGTTGTCGTTCATTCTTCATATCTCCTGCCATCTAATGTGAAATTGGAAGATAATTTGTTTTTTAGTTTCTTCACTTTGTTGGCATTTAGGAGAGATACATATATATAGGGAAGGGCTATTTTAACTTAAAATATTGACTAATTTAGAACCTTAATTTATGACCGCTTATTTATTTAAAATTTAACTTATATAATTTTCCTTTGAAGAAATTTTTGCTAGAAATGGGCTGATTCAATACCAGCACGAGGCCCATATGGTGTTGGGCCTAAATTTCAGGCATGACCTAGTCTACATTTAAGTTCAACTTAGAGATTGATTTAAGGATACCGTACGTCTCTTCCAGTCCAAAATTCTGTAAACAGTATGTTCTATTAAATGATTTTTAACATGTTACTTCTGTGCATAATTAATAATAGGAAACCTAATTATCATGACATTAAAGCCAGATCTCGTGTTTGAAACTTCCAAGTAACTTGGAATACATGATTTTTTTCGAACTAACAGTTAATACACACCCAATATAGTTTTGATTTTTCCTATACATGCCTATGGCGCACATACGGCTCAAAGATAATCTAAGTTTCTCTACAGAGATTGGCTAAAAATTCGAACAGCCCCCTGAAGAATTTTGCCTATACATGAAGATTAGACCACAGCTCGTAAGAATTGATGAAAAATTGCTTGGTGCTTTGTCAATGCCTTTATTAATTAAATAATGACAGTGCAACTCGTGAATGAGACCTCCTGAAAGAAGTGAAAAGAAGTTTTGTTAGCTTGTGAGTGGCGGCTCATGTTTGGTTCTTCTTCTTCCCCATGGACACGTTTTCTCACTTCTCCCTCCCCTGTTTCATGTGAATTTCTAACCGCCGTTTTCATTGGATTCATACTATGAACAACTATTAAAAGATATACTAATTAACATTGTTTGAAAATGACTCTCTCTCTCCCAACTCTCAAGATAATTTTCCCATGAAGATAAAATATATATAATTTCAAAGCAAATTAGTCAAGCCACACCGTGTTGATTTTTTTGGTCTTGCTTCATTAAATAAGAAGATCATTCAACGCGACATGGGTGTGGTCGGGTGATTGTTAAATATTTGTGTTATGTTACTATTTAGATTCAATCATAAAAAATAAAAAATAAAAAATAAAAAATTCTTTATGCTTCAACACAATTTCTTATCTTTTAAAGACAAAAAAAAAATTGGAAAAAAAAGAAAGATCATTAAACCACTAAATTATGATAAACAATGTGAAGATCATTCAGTCACTTCTTATTAACATACAATAAGAAGCGAAAAAAAAAACTGTATTGTACATGTGGATGTATATGATAAACCCTTGTTTGAATGAACAACAAATTGTTAGGCTTTTTTCTTTTTCTTTCTTTTTGTTTTTGGGTCCTGTTCTTTCAGACAATGTGAATTCAGATCTGATAATGTTATTTTAATTATAAAAAAAAAAGGGAAAACCCAGAATGCATCCAAAGAAGAGAAGAGAAGGTCTGAGTCTGACTCTGAATCAGCCAAATCCACATTTCTGAAATGAAATCTACACCGTCCGATTTTCTGTCCTTTGATGCATCCACCTCACATCCATGGGACCCAGTCAAAAAAGTCAATAACATGTCTACATCAGCCATCAGGAAGTGGAAAGATATAAAAGATCAGAAGTGCTTCATAAGCATAACCCATCCATCGCATCATCGCATATAAGTCCCCCTTAAAGGCTAAACAACAAAACCCTAAAATAAATTTCTTCGTTGTTTTCTCTTGAAATTAGAAATTCAAACTACGCTAGCAAAATATCTAATTACTTTTATTATTTTAAAGAAATTAAAACCATTTTTTTTCCATATTTTTCATAAATTGTTGTCCTTTCATTGGGCTTGTAGGCCCATAACATAAAATACAAAAGGCCAAGATGAATGTGAGCATGGAGCATGGCCCCACACCATAAGTTAGGTGTGGCTGCACTATCTAAGGCTTTTTCCACAACACTAAGATCGGGGATCCATTCCACGTGTCAACATCTTGTTAGACCTTTTATTTTTGGGGCCCACCAATCATGCCCCATATCCCGACTCAGTACGAATATGATTATTAATCAGATGAAGACATGATCACATGATATCCGACAACTGAACAAGTTATGCACATAATTTTGAAAAATAAAAAATGATGAATATATTGATGAAATAATATGTTACATAATCACTCTTCCACGCTTTCAAAAAGATCGGGACTTGGTACGGCCCTAACCCAATTCATTTCATATCCTTGACTTTTAAAGAAGCAGCAGCCACCTAGAATTTTGAGGTTGATTTTTTCTTTTTCTTTTTTCACCTGAAAGCATAGACTAAAGAATTTTCATTTTTACAAATTCAACTATCTAACAGACTCTTGGAAAATTACCAAAGGCGACTTCAATCTAAAGATAACAAAGAATACAACAACATGACCCCCAAGCTACCATTTACCAAACTTACCAACCAAAACCTGCAATTCACTTCCTTTTGCTTATTTCCCAAATATACATAGCAAATGGACCATATCTATAAATACCAACTGGGACCAGCACAAACAGGGAGCTTCCTTGATTTTTCTTTTTCCCTTCTTGGCTGACGAATACATATAAGGTGATTCTTGATAATGATCAAATGGAATCTTTGATTGCCAAATGCTAACAAGTATCATTGTATCAAGGCTTATCAACACACTCATTTTCAGCAGCAATTCTCCCGGAGCCACGACCGCCCATCTTACCAAATGATGCCGATAACCCTTTAAAGCTGCTGCTTCCCTCGCTGAAATTGCGGGACTTCCTTGCCTTTCTCAGCTTTGGTGAACTTATGTCACCAATGTCCCGATCAGCATCATCCTGATTCTTGTTTTTTGCAACCACTAGTCTTGCAATGGTGCTTCGGCAAAAGGGGCACACTGGAGGTGTTAGGCTTGCAGTTGTAGGGTTCGGCTTGTTGTGGCAGCAGAGGGCTAGGGTGCACTGTGCACACATCTGGTGGCTGCAGTCTTGGACTTCAATTGTACAAACCTGCTCAAAGCATATGCAGCATAGCTCTGTGTCACTAGCCTGCATTATGTGAGAAAAAATCAGTCTAATTGTTCCAAAAAATCCACAAAAGTTGAAATAAACAGCTCATAAAATTGCAAGAAATATGGCTCTTAATACAAAGTGAACTGCTGAATAATCAGAAGGCCTAAAAATTGATGTGGGTGAGTTGCCCAAATACAGAACTCTCTGATGAGTTCACAGAATTTCCCAATGGGCTCTGTTAGAACTAACGTTTATACAAGGACCATAATAAATTCCATATCTAGGAAATGTAACAATTGCATCACAAACGCAAATCAGCTACCAATTTGTCTTTAACGAGTATTACTGGTCTCAGTGCACTAAAGAAAGTGTAACAAGCTACTCAAAATTGTACAAGTGCATACTTATGGCTAAGCTTTACAGAAACTTTCAGCAGAAGACTCATAGTCCACTTAGCAAGTCAAGATATGGAATTGAATTTCTGAAGTCTATGAGGTTTGAATGAAAGAGCAAGTCTTTTAGAGTTAAAAAATTGAGACACTCCATTTGTTTGAACAACTACCAATTTCCCCAGTTACCAATTTAAAATTTCCAGCACTGCCAGGTAATTCAAAATTTTGGCACTTTGTTTAAATTATTATTAATATTTTTAATAAAATTATAAATACATATATACCTCAGAAATACTGTCGTCTGCTGCAACATCAGAATGTGATGGAGATGGAAGTGAGTATGCGGTACCCTTTAAAATGCTCTTCTCTCTCTCCTTGTTTGCTTCCATTAGGGCATGTTCTAAGAGAGCTTTTGCCTCCTGATTGAGTTCACTGATGAACTTTAGAGGTGATGGCCAGACTAGAGGCTCTGCAGATGCTGGATTTAACAAGGCTGCACAAGCTCCATGTTTGTGCTTCAAAGCAACTGCATACGGAATCCTCCTACATGTAGATGACCACATAACCAATGCATGGATTAGTTGCAAATAAAAAATAAATCAAGAGAAAAGACAACCAGTACATATGTTCAAAATTAAAGAACAAAAAATTGATATTGAAATTTCATGAATAAGAAAGCTAAAGAAGAAGAAATCAAGGTCAGTATCTGCTTTTCCCTGAAAAACGGATTGCATGGAATATAGAAGACACAGGACCGATCATTGCAATACAAATTTATGATAAGCAATCAACTACTTCCTTTCAGCAGTTCCAAGACTTCTGGTCATCTAATGGCCTTGATTTAATGCAACAACATCGATTAAAATGGTTTATTAGGAAACAACACCATTTTGCAATTCAAATTATCACCAGCACCCTTCTTGTCTTGCGCTTGTGTTCAAGCTTTTAATTTCAGACAGTGACAAAGCAATAATTATAGAATGCACTACGAGATAAAGGAAAGAAATTGAAATAGACTTTTTAAGGCAATATATTGCGAATCAATGGATGCCACCAATTAAGAAAAAATTAAATCTTACCCAGATGCATCTCTTTGAAAGCGATCTGCACCCCATGCCAGCAGTGCACGGATGCAATCATTAGATCCCCCTCTAGCTGCTAAGTGAAGAGGAGTGCTTCCTGGGCATCTGTAATCAGCAACCTATCAATCTATGAAACAAATTTAACACCAAAAATCAACAATTTAACAATGAACTGCATAACAATTATTACCCATATCCACCGGTTGAAGCGCAAACAAGAGCACCGCTATCTAGCAAAATATGTACACATTCAGGCCGTCTTTGACGTGCCGCCAAGTGCAACGGGGTCGCTCCCCTGCCATCTCTAATGTTTACAAACCTTGCATATCCCCTGAAATTTAATCCCAACATAAAAATATTGTCAGCCATTAACAAGTCAAATTTACCTATATATCTAATCAAGATAAATAATACAGAAAACATTTTTAAAAAAAGGAAAAAAAACCAATCTCAGCCTACCAAGAAACAGCGATAGGGCTAGATTGAGCAGCAGAGAGAATAGCTTGCAGACAATCAGCGTGACCATAGTATGCAGCATAGTGCAAGCAGGTTCTTCCGTTGACCGAATCAAACATCAGTATCTGATAAGTTTAATGAATTAGCCATATAATTTAACAACAAAAGATGAAAAAGAACCGAAAGATGAGAACTTAGCATACATTTGCTCCAGCTTCAAGGAGCCTTTTCACACAGTAGATCTTTCCATGCATTGCAGCCAACATAAGTGGAGTCTAAACCAACCAAAAAAAAATCGCAAATCCAGAACAGAATTAGAAAGATCAAACAAAAATGAAGATTTCACATTCACACTAGAAACATCATGACAAAATGGTCACCTGCTTGTAACGATTCACCACATCAGGACTCACAGATCGATTCAATAACAACTCCAAAATCTGAAAGAATCAACCGAAACCACAAAAACCCCTTTAGTTAAAAACAAAGATGAATCCACTAAATGAAATAAAACTTAAACCAACAAGAACCCATTAAATAAAAAACTGACTGAAACGGAAGAGAGCCAACCTCGATCTGGCCATTAGCAGCAGCAATATGAAGAGCAGAGTGGCGATCATAAACAGTACTCTGATGCAAAAGACTCGAGTCTTTCTGTAACAAATCATTAACCATCTCAACATCACCATGCTGCACGGCAGTGAACAGAGAATGCTCATGACTCGCTCCACAACTCAGTCCCTGACCCATCCCTATTTATTTCTCTTCTCTTTATTCCTCTCCCTCTCTTTCTTTATTCAGAGGGTGCACACTTCACCATAGGTTCTTGGCGAAGCGCCACCAAAAACCAGAGGTGGCTGTGGTGACCCCCTCTCTCTCTCTCTCTCTCTATGTATATTTGGTCTTCAAGCGAAAATGGTCTTCAACATTCAAGTTGTTCTTTGGACTTTAAATTCTTTAAGACGAGTGACAATAAAAGTTTTTGTTAATATATTGGAGTTTGGAGCTGCCCGAAGAGCGAGAAAGATTGACCGAGTCAGTGAAGGGGCAGTTATCCTCAGTCAGTTTCGGGCAGCTGTCAGATATTTTTCGGGCAGGATAGATTCAATTGTACAGTAAAATCTGGCCAATCAAATATTTTTTGTTTTTACTAAAATTTTAGAATTGCTTTTTATGGTTAAAAAACTTAAAATCTTTAACAAATATTAATTCTATCGTTTTTTTTTTGTTTTTTTAATAAATATTTAGTAGACATTTTTCGGAAGCAATTTAAAATATTTTGACACAATTTACTTCTCCAAGCTCTTTTTTTTTTTTGTCTTTACAAACGGCGTACAATTGTACTTTAGTAACAAGATCTAAAGCTCTGTGCAACTTGGCCGTTGAAACTCGTAGCTTAGGTTATTGGCCGTTGGATCTTGGAAGGTAGATTTAGAATGGTAAAATTGGTCGGCGGAGTTATTACAGCTGGCGTTCGATAATTGGTGGAATAGAAATCATGTCATTTTGATTTTACTACTTTGCCCCGCACCTTGACCGAATATTTACAATTGTCAGGAAGCGTGACTTTTTATTTTCAGCTATGACTGTGACAGTTCTCAGCTTATCGATTTCGGACTTCGGTGTTCAAAAAAATAATAAATAAATAGATGCATTAAAAATTACCGAAAATTACAATGAGAAATAGACAGTTACATTTACTTGTATTGTGTCATAAATATATTGTCTCGCAATTCTCATTTTATGTAATTTCCGTATATAAAATATTTAATTAATATGGTGAATTTGTTTTTTTTTTGTTTAATTAATTGTTCCTTAAACAACAAATTCAACCCTAATGAATATAGAACTCTAAGAGCATTTGCAAGAAGAAATTAACTGCCAAGCATAATTAGCAAAAGTAATTTTAAGGTAAATTTCACAAGGACGAGATCCCATTTCGGTGAAAGTAAGAGCAAACCATATCGTCAAACTTGTAAAAAAGTTACAAATCAATACGAGGACAAAGGTTCAGATTCTTTGAGAAATGCCATATTTATAAATTATAAGACCTTAAATTCTTTTAGCCAGCAACTCGAATTCAACTTTTTTCCGGAGTCCAAGCCAAAGCAAAGTATAGACTGAACAAAAATATGATATTTTTGAATTTGGAGCATTTGTTTTCAAACATATTATATTTTTCTATTCATAATTTTATTAATTAAAAAAATATTTTAACAATTCTGATTCTGTTTTTAACATAGACCTTTAAATTCTTTAAACCCAATGATAAAATGGAACCTACCTTTTTTTTGTGGGGAATTAGTATTACTGTAATGTCCAAGCCAAAGGAAAGTATAAAGTGAACAATTGTTTAAAGAATTTGTGTTTATAAAATTAAACACGCGATTGTGACCTTAGTGTGTGAGTCATGACTAGCAGCTTAGGCTTCTTCAACAATGAAAGCATCTTTGATTGATTGATTCTCTTTTTTTTTTTTAAGGTTTTAATTGTAATATTTTAAGGTTTATTGATATATCACACAAATTATTGAAACACTTCCTACGGATAGAATGGAATTTGTGGTTCATCTGAACCTATTTTTTCTAAACAACAAAATATAAACAAATCTCGTAATTAAAATTATCTCTTAAATAGATTATTAGCCCTATTATAAACAAAAAATAGAGATTGATTGATTCTTTTATCTATTTAAGCAAACGTGAGTTTGTTAATAGATAATAGATATGGGGGGAGGCATGTGTTTGTTAAAATTGCTGGAGCCTGGAGGTCACTTCTGTCTGTACGTAGCTTGTCAACAAGTTAGATTTTAGGGAGGTGTGTAAATAACAATGGCTCCTTGGAATGCATTCCTATTTGCGGGCATCCAATTGCCCCTTTGCTTTTGTTACATTGTTTTCTGTGTGAAATATTAATGTAAAACTATTATCTATTAAAAAACAGCTATAGGGGATTTGTTCTCGGACACAAAATGATATCAATCAGCTGAAAGCTATTGATATCATAATTGAATATTTATCTATTAGATCGGTTAGATACTCTAAAATGAATTAAGATTTTCTCATAATTTAAGTTTAATTAAGCTTTTAAAGATTATAATACCATATTAAATATACGTAATTTAAACATTTTTTTATTAATTTTCTTTTTTTCAACTAGTAATTACATGTTTATATTTGTTAAAGTAAATACCTAAATTCGGAGAATATCTTAATCTACCTGTAACATAGTTTATCTTATATCTTAAATAAAATGCTCTTCTTCAGATTATTTATTTTCCTTCACATATTTTATTATGTTTTTTTAATAAAAATTTTAAGTACAAACGTTGTCAACATATTTTAAAATATATATTTAAATTTATTAATTATTGTATAACACTTAAATACTACATCATTTTAAAACTAAATGATATTATATAAGTTAAATTTGTAATTAAAACACTTGAACATCTGCACTCAAAAATGATTTAATACATCTATCTCTACTTATTTTAACAATCCAACAGTAAAAGGGTTCTCTACTTAAGCTTAAGCAGAGATCTCGAGTTTAAATTTTTGTTTTTATGTAAAAAAAAAAATTAATACATTCATAGCGTGGAAGTTGAACAATTGAATGGCTACTGTGCCTAGCAAAATGCTTCATCCTCTCAAATTTTGGTAGGTGACTCTGATATTGAAGTCTCTGTAGAGAATAATAGAGCACAAATGGAACACTTTTATTAATACAAAATTTACAACACAAAATTTAAAAACTCTCACTCTTTCTCATTTACAACATAACACTCACAACTCAACTCTCACACACTCTTTGTTTAGCTTATTATTTGCTCAACTCTCTAACACTCTAAACTCTCAACAATTGATCAAATTCTTTGATCAACTCTTTATTCTTAACTTGATTGCTTGCAAAACTAAATGAGGGAGGGGGGTATTTATACTTAGTTTCAACAAACCAAAACCACACAAATAAAATAATGTAAAAATTTATTAACCACACAAGTTTATAATACTTATCTCCTTAATTATTAACTTAAAATATCTTACATAATCTAGAAACTTCAAGAATTGGGCTTGTAAATATTTGGGCTTAATCTTGGGCTTGATGTTGTAATTAATTTAATTTAATTTGGTGTTGTAATTTTAACACTCCCCCTCAACACCAACTTCCATTCTTCTAACCATGTTGAGTTGTCTTCGAAACTTTTCAAACTTATCAACACCCAAGCCTTTTGTGAACAAATCAGCCACTTGATCTTCGGTCTTAACATACAACAACTCAATTTCTTCTTGCAGAACTTTCTCCCGGATGAAGTGATAATGCACCTCCACATGCTTTGTTCTTGCATGAAAAACTGGATTTTCTGCCAAACAAATTGCTGACCGATTATCACAATATATTGACACTTTATAATCTCTTGGCTGATGTAAATCCTCCATCAATTGCATCAACCATGTACTTTCTTGAGCTGCCATTGCGGCTGCTCTGTACTCAGCTTCAGTAGTTGACAATGATACAGTCGGTTGCCTTTTGCTGCACCAAGAGACTGTTCCTGAACCAATCTTGAAAAAATACCCAGTGGTCGAACGTCGTGTGTCATGATCTCCAGCATAGTCAGCATCACAATAGCCAACTATTTTACAATCTTGATCTTTCTTATAGAAGAGACCATAGTCCATTGTGCCTCTCACATATCTCAATATTCGTCGAGCTGCTTCTAAGTGAGGTTTCTTAGGATTTTGCATGTATCGACTTATTACTCCAACTGCATAAGAAATGTCTGGTCGAGTCAATGTCAAATAGATGAGACTTCCTACCAGTTGTCGATACATAGTTCCATCTTCTAAATCCTTTCCTTCATGACCGCACAACTTGGCATTGGCTTCTAGCGGTGTTGAGATAGGCTTGCACTCTAGCATCCTAAACTTCTGCAACAAATCTTTGGCATATTTTTGTTGTCCTAGAAAAATTCCTTTTGCTGTCCGAGTAACTTCGAGCCCAAGGAAATGCTTAAGTTGTCCAAGCTCTTTCATCTGGAAGCGAACCGCCAAATTCTCTCTTGTTCGACGAATTTCTTCTTCATCATCTCCAGTGATAATTAAGTCATCCACATATACCAGCACAATTGCAAGTTTCTTTCCATTAGCTTTGACGAACAGGCTAGAATCAGCTGGTGCTACAGAGTAACCACCATGTGTTAGAAATTCTCCAATTTTACCATACCACGCCCTTGGAGCTTGCTTTAATCCATACAATGCCTTTCTTAATTTACACACATAATCAGGATGAAATTTGCTTTCAAATCCAATTGGTTGAATCATATAGATCTCCCGATCTAACTCTCCATGTAGAAAAGCATTCTTTACGTCCATTTGCCACAATATCCAACCTTTACTAGCTGCCAATGCAAGTAGAACTCGTACTGTGGTGATCTTGGCTACTGGACTAAACGTTTCATCATAGTCTAGTCCATACTGTTGAGAAAATCCTCGAGCTACCAACCGAGCTTTATACCTCTCCACCGATCCATCAGGACGTCTTTTGATCTTATACACCCACTTACAAGATATAGGTTTCACATCCTTTGGCTTTGGCACTAAATCCCAAGTTTGATTTTGCTCCAACGCTATAATTTCTTCTTCCATAGCTTTAATCCATTCAGAGTTCTGTGATGCTTCTTCAAAAGTCTCAGGTTCCTTAAAATTTTCCTCTTTCGCCATAGCCGCATTAGCATATTTGGGATTAGGCTTTCGTATTCTTATTGACCTTCGAGGATGAGACTGAGGAGTTGCAGGTTCTGCTCCTTCATATTTGGCATCCGTTGTTGGTTGTTGATAGATGCCAGTTTGCCAAGGACTTTGAGTTGTCTCTTGCTCGGTGTTGTCATCACTGCTTCCATTATCAAGGTCTTCTTGGCTCGGTCGGATTTCAGCAATTTGATCATCTATCTTTTGTTGTAGTCGTTCTTCTATTTCTTTTGAATCTGGAAGCTCCTCTTTTTGTGGCGACCACCATGAAGATGCTTCATCAAACACCACATTTCTTGATGTGTAGCACCGCCCACTAGTAGGGTCACAACATTTCCATCCTTTGCGCTGGTTATCATATCCAACAAAGATACACCTGATTGCCTTTTTGTCGAATTTATTTCTCAAGTGATTTGGCACAAACACATAGCATATACTACCAAATACTCGAAAATGACTCACTGTAGGTTTCATATCCCACAACTTCTCAAAGGGTGATATGAACCCTAACTTTGGTTGAGGAAGCCTATTAATCACGTGGGCTGCAGTCTTCATTCCTTCGGCCCAAAATCTTCCTGGTACATTTTTTGCGTGCAACATACTTCTACAAATCTCTGCAAGATGCCGATTCTTCCTTTCTGCAACACCATTTTGTTGTGGCGTGTTGGCACATGTGAACTGATGTCGTATCTTATTTTCTCGAAGATATTGTGAGAACTCATTAGAGGTATATTCTCCTCCATTATCTGTGCGGAGACAATGAATCTTCTTTCCAACTTCTCCTTCAGTTGTTTCTTTAAATTCCTTGAACTTCAAAAAAGTATCTGATTTTTCCTTCATAAAGAAAACCCATACATACCTCGAGAAGTCATCAATAAATGTCACCATGTACCGCATACCACTAATTGATGGCTGCTTGACAGGTCCAAACACATCAGAGTGAACCAACTCCAATGGCTCCTTAGCTTTAAACTTTGACTCCTCATATGGTAGTTGATGTGCCTTGCCGTACTGACATCCCGCACACACTGTATCCACTCTCACATCAAGTTGAGGTAGACCGTTAAGCATTGCCTTGCTCATCATCACTTTTAGCTTATGATAACTTACATGTCCCAATCGTGCATGCCATAAATCTACTGTCTCATTCTTTCGAGTCTTGTCTACATAAGCTGACTCTGTTGATAGTACATAGACTGACTCTAGTCGTCTTCCTTCCATTGTTGGTGTTCCCATGATTTTTAAATCTTGGTACACCTTAACATCTTGTGGACCGAACAAGACATAGTGTCCAGAAGATGTTAACTGTGATACTGACAATAGATTCTTTTTCATGCCGAGGACATGATAGACATCTTGAAGTGTTACCTTGTTAGGACTGTAACGAGGTGCAAGGACTGTGTTACCGATGTGAGCTATAGGCAATCTTGAGTTGTTGGCTGTCACCACCACGCGACTTCCTTTGTACTTAGTTGTATCTTGCAGCTTTTCTTCGTCACCAGTCATATGATTTGAACATCCTGAGTCGACGATCCAATCATTTTTATAGTCAATCCGTCCAGGCATTATCACTGAGAGTGATAGGTCTTCTTCCTCTATAGCGACAGACGCTTCAGCATCCCACTCATCTTCACTTTTTCTTTCTGAGTTTGATGTGGCAGCATTACCCTCAGCAGACCTTTTCTTAGACCAACAATCTTTTGCCATGTGTCCTATTTTTCCACAATTGTAGCATTTTCCTTCAAACTTTTTCTTTTGGTTGGACTGACTACCATTGCCGCGAGCCCTCCATACTCCCCCTGTTTGTGAGCTACCTTCTTGATGATAACTCTTTATCTTGTCATAATCTCTTTTAGATCCTCCACCAACACGTCGTTTAAATCGACCTTTTCTTTTGTCGATGTAGAGTGCTTCTTCATCGCCTTTTAAAGAGACTCCACCCATTTGCTTGACAATCGCTTCTTGATCAGCAAGCAAATTTTCAAATTCAATGAGAGATGGTTGGGTTGGCCAGCCTTGTACAGCAGTAACAAAACTTCTATACTCGGGCCTCAAACCATGGATGATAATTCTTTTCATCCTAGTTTCAGCAATGGCAGCGGCAGGATCTAACTCAGATATTTCACGGCACAAGGACTTTACCTTTGTGAAGTATTGGTTGATCGTCATGTTGCGTTGTGCAATTGACAACAGTTCATTCTCTAGAAGCTATAGTCGCATGTTGTTTTTCTTTGAGAAGAGTGATGCAAAAGTGTCCCATGCTTCATTTGGCGTCTTAGCCTTCTTTATGTGCTCTAACAGTTCTTCTTCAACTGTGGTCTTAATGGCGAACATAGCCTTACCAGTTTTTACCTTCCACTTCTTTAAAGTGGCTTCGTCTGTTGGCTGCTTCACTTCATTCCCGCCAACGACCTCCCAAAGATCTTGGCCTTGAAGGTAAGACTCCATCAACGTCGCCCATGTATTGTAATTTTGGTTGTTGAGCTTCTTGATTCCTCCAACGACTTGAAGGTCACCCATCGTGTTAGCAGTACCTTAGAAACAAGTTTTGTTAACAAACTTGCAGAGTCACAGACTACTCACGAAACACAGAAGCTCACTCACTCACAATTTCTAAAAATCCTTTCTGATGTGGAAGATCAGTCAAAGCTGCAACCACAGAGCATACTCAGAATTCTTAGAAATCCTACAACTTGAGCAGTCCCAGACAGTCCCGCTCTGATACCAATTGTAGAGAATAATAGAGCACAAATGGAACACTTTTATTAATACAAAACTTACAACACAAAATTTAGAAACTCTCACTCTTTCTCATTTACAACATAACACTCACAACTCAACTCCCACACACTCTTTGTTGAGCTTATTATTTGCTCAACTCTCTAACACTCTAAACTCTCAACAATTGATCAAATTCTTTGATCAACTCTTTATTCTTAACTTGATTGCTTGCAAAACTAAATGAGGGAGGGGGGTATTTATACTTAGTTTCAACAAACCAAAACCACACAAATAAAATAATGTAAAAATTTATTAACCACACAAGTTTATAATACTTATCTCCTTAATTATTAACTTAAAATATCTTACATAATCTAGAAACTTCAAAAATTGGGCTTGTAAATATTTGGGCTTAATTTTAAACTTAATATTGTAATTAATTTAATTTAATTTAGTGTTATAATTTTAACAGTCTCTAGTATAACTGATAACACTCCAAAGTTCCAAGAGAGTTTTTGTCTGGCTTTTGCAGCAAGAATTGTTTAATGAAACATGCTGAACAAGCTTTCTCGTCTCACTTGTCAGCACATGTTTTCAGAACGAGAAGATCAGAAGACGAGTAAAACGAGGCACATGCACAGAGTAGTACAACACCATTAACAGTCGAGTGCATGTATGAAATGAAGTTCGAATAAGAAGCTAGCCAAAGTCATCAAGATTCAAGAACTTACTCAGCTGTGAGTGTGACTACGTCATCAAATTAATTCAGGAAAGTAAAAATGTCCTTAAGATTTACCAGGCTGTAAATTGAAAATAATATGTGTATATGTATAAAAGCTACGTACTTTTCTACTTTTTCCTTCTAACACGATACCCATATACATTAACCAGTTGTGACTCAAACAATCTTCAAAGTAAAGTCCTCTAGAGCTGAGTATCGATGGCTGTAAAATATAATCAACGTGTAAGCGTTTTGGCCTTTTCTTTTGTAGCTGAGATTTGGATTTTGTTCTCCCGTGCATTTAGATTTTTCTTTCAAGAAGCTTTTGCTAAGCTGATAAGAGAATCATGTCCATGCCCATTAAGAACATGAATATAATGAGAATTAATGACTGATCTATAGCCTATAGACTTTGATTAATCATTTCATTGTAAGCTGTACAGCCAGGCCAGGAGTTCAAGTTATTATCTTGCCGAAATATTAATATAGGGCAAAAAAGAGAGGATTAGGTTTACGTGTGATAAAAATAATACTGTACGTACTCGGATCCTTTTTTATTTAAAATTTCTTTTATGCAAAAGAATATGTAAAGAAGGACAGGGAGGAGGAATTAAATCTTAGATCAAGATTGGTATTATTATTTTATTCATTTTCTAAATGTACAATTAATTTGTCGGAGATGGATTAGTTTAGAAAGCTTAACGATATAGAATAATCAATAATGTATATTATTATTAGTGCATGTTAGAATCTTGAGAAGGTGACGTGGCGTATAGGGTTTTTTCTCTCGGCGCACAGGGCTAACCTACGCCGTATCCTATGGGGAAGAAAAAATCGAGCAAAACGCCGCCGTCTCCGTCCGCTCGCTGTGTCCGGGATCGCTCTTCCCAGCCAAGTGTTCTACTGAATGAAGGCAGCAACCAGTTTGCTGCTGCTCCAACTGCTCCTGCCGCTACTCCATCTGCTTCCGCTCCTTATGCTGCCGCTCCTCTGCCGGCGTCCCTCGCGGCTGCTCCCCCGAATGCTGCTCCCGGGCTTGGGGAAGCTCAGGCAGCCGTGTCCGAGCTGCCTACGGGCTGGTCTGGTGACCCTCTGTGCAGTGGAGCTGCTGCAGGTGCGTCGGCCGGGTCCGACGGTTCTCATGCAGGTGCTGTCATGGTCTCTGCACAGGGGGTTGCGTCGTTCTCTGCTGGTACGATGGCCCCTGGCCCCCCTGCGATTGGAGCGTCTACATGGGCCGCCCCGGCGCTCGTGAATGGCGGTCGTACTGAGGCTGGCTTGGCCCCCTTGGCCCCGGTCTCTGCGGCCTCTGGGCTGTCCGTCGGGGCTCCTCCTGTGGCTCCAGGGTCTACGGATGACAATGCGGCCAGTTGCAGGAGCTACGGGCGTCCCGCGGTGATGACCGTCGGCAACAGTCTCCCGGCGCCGGCTGTTCGTGGGTCGGGCTTCGGTGCGACAACAACTGCTGCTGCTATAATGGGCGCATCTGCTACAGTGTCTGTGTCTGCTACAGTGCCCGCTGCTGCTACAGTACCCGCGGGTGCTAAAGATGCTGATTGCGAGGGCAGGAAGAGCGTACAGTCCAACAGGCCCTGGGTATCTTTATTTGCTGACAACCGATCTCGAAGCCATGGCAGTGAACTACAATTTGTCCCCCCGACAATTTCCAACGGTAAGAAAATTGTGAAATTCAATAGTAATGAACTCAAAGAAGAAGAGAAAAGGTGGCAACATGCATTAATTGGGTGTGTGTATGGATTGTGTCCTCAATTTCAACCTCTCCAAGCTTTTATAATGCGTCGGTGGAGGCAATTTGGCCTTGTTTCGATTCACTCCATTAAGGATGGGGTGTTTCTGTTTAACTTTGAAAATGAATATAGGCAACAAAAAGCTCTCCAGGATGGTCCACTGACCTTTGATAAACGTCCCTTGATCCTCAAAGCTTGGAAACCCAGAATGGTTATGGATGTAGCCAGTATCAGAACTTTGCCTATTTGGGTGCAATTCCCAGGACTACCGTGGGAATTCTGGAGCCCCCCTCTGTTGAGTCGTATCGCTAGCTCGCTGGGATCCCCTAAATTTAGCGATCAATGTACTTTAAACAGAACAAGGCTGGCATTTGCGAGGGTCCTGGTGGATATGGATGTGGAGGGTGAGTTCCCTTCCATGATTACTTTAGAAGACGAAGAAGGTAATATGGTTAGGCAGGAGGTGACTTATGAATGGAAGCCTTCCGTGTGCACTAATTGCAAAAGGGTTGGTCATGAGGGGAAAGACTGCTTAACAGGGACGAAATAAGTGTGGAAAGCAAAAGAGAAGATTCAGAATAATCAAAGGGAAACTGAAGTACCTATTAGACACCCTGAAATGCTAGAACCAAAACAGTTAAACCTAAGTAAAACAGAAGGGGAGACACAGACAACAGAGGGGAATGAGGCGCATGGCCATACAGATAAGGCAACAAAACAAATGCCCGGAAGCGGGGGACCAGAGGTAATCCAGGGAATTGACAGATTCAACCTAAGGAAGACTATTACTCTGACACATGATGTGGGAATTATAGGGAAGGGTCGACGTGCCAAGAGGAACTCTAAATCCCCATATAGGGGACAATGATCGCAAGCTGGAATATTCGGGGTCTCCATGACCCCTGCAAACAATCAGAGGTACGGGCTCTGATTAAATCTTGTTGATTATGTATTTTGGGATTGCTAGAAACAAAAGTAAAACTGTCTAATCTAGATACCATTTGGAAGAAGTTGGCACTAAGGGAGTGGAAACTAGAAAATAATTCTGAGTGCCTAGATATGGGAAGAATATGGATCGCCTTTAATCCAGCTAGATGCAATGTCACGATCTTACAAAAGCACCAGCAATTCATGCATAGTAGAGTGAGTATTGATGGTATTATGTTCTACTGGACTCTGGTTTATGGTGCCTCTGCTATTATGGAGAGAGAGAACCTGTGGAAGGACCTTAGGGATGATTTGGCTCCCAGCACTACACCGTGGTTAATCCAAGGAGACTTCAACAATGTACTCAGCAACAATGACAGAATTGGGGGTCAATGGGTTAATGATAACATGGTAGATCAGTTCAAAAATTGGATATCGAGACTAGAGTTATTCGAGCTAAAGAACCATGGATGTCGCTACACCTGGTGTAACAATCAAATAGGTGGACAACGAATTTGGAGAAAAATTGATTGGGCATTTGTTAATGGTAATTGGCTGGATGCATTGGATTTTTCTGAGTGTGAAGTTCTCCCTGCGGGCATTTCAGATCACTCTCCGCTCGTGGTCTCCATCTCGAGAGCATCATATATTGGGAAGGTCCCTTTCAAGTTCTTCAACGCCTGGTGTACTCACAGTGATTTTCTTCCCACAGTCGAGCGAGAGTGGCAGCATGATTGTCAAGGCTCCCCAATGGCCAGGGTATGGTTCAAACTAAAGCTTTTAAAACCCAAGCTAAAAGAGCTTAACAAGGTCTTTTTTTCGGACATCCAGCAAAAGATTGAAGACTACAAACTGATGTTGGCCTCATTGCAGAGTAGTATGATCCATGACCCATTCAACCAAACCCTTCAAGATGAGGAAAGGAGCATTTATCAACATTTAAGAAATCTTATTTATGCTGAAGAAAGCATTGTCAGACAAAAATCCAGAATCAGATGGATTCAAATGGGGGATTCAAACACCAGCTACTTTCATAAGTCAGTTAAGCAGAGAAGAGCTCGGAATAGAATCATTACAATTGAAAACCCCAATGGGGAAATTGTTGAAGACCCCAAGGTTGTGAAAGAAGCCATTGTCCGATACTACAAAGATTTGTTGGGTACCCCCATCTCCTATAGGGCGTCAATACAAAAGAGAATCATGGACGCGGGCCCTAAACTGAAGGAAGATGATAGAGACATGTTGAATGCCCCTGTCACAGAACAAGAAGTCAGAAGTGCTATCTTCAGCATCAATGGTGATAAAGCCCCAGGGCCGGATGGTTATAACAGTTACTTCTTTCAAAAATGCTGGCACATAATAGGAAAGGAGGTTACTGCAGCTGTGCAACATTTTTTCTCCTCAGGTCAGTTCTACAACCCCATAAATGCCACGGCCATTACCCTTGTGCCTAAGGTTCATAATCCTCATTGCTTGGGGGACTATAGACCAATTGCATGTTGTACTGTCCTCTACAAATGCATCACCAAAATAATAACATGCAGACTGAGAAGAGTGGTGAGCTACCTGGTTAGCTCTAGTCAATCAGCATTTATTCCTAACAGGCAGATATCAGATAATGTTTTACTAGCTCATGAGCTTATGAGGGGTTATGAGCGCAACAGCGGGAGCCCTAGGTGTGCTCTTAAAATTGATCTCCGCAAAGCCTACGATTCGGTATCCTGGGATTTCCTAGAAGAGGTATTAATGGGGCTGAATTTCCCTTATCACTTTATCTACATCATCATGAAGTGTGTCAGAACAAGCACGTACTCAGTCATGGTAAATGGTAGATTAGAAGGCTTTTTTCCGGGGAAGAAAGGTTTGAGGCAGGGGGATCCCATGTCCCCTTTGCTTTTTGTTGTGGCCATGGAATATCTTAGTAGGAGCTTAAGTTGTATTCCTCAGAACCAGTTTATATATCACAAGGGGTGCAACAGGCTGAAACTAAACCACTTGATGTTCGCAGATGACTTATTATTGTTCTCTAGTGGGGATGTCAGGTCAGTAGGCCACTTTAAGCAAGTGCTTGATGATTTCTCAATGGTCTCTGGGCTGCACCTAAACGCTGGCAAGAGCTTCATCTTCTTTGGGAATGTGCCTCAACCTACCAAGGAGACAATCCTTCAAGTGACTAAGTTCCAGCAAGGTGCGTTGCCTATCAAATACTTAGGGATCCCCTTAATCTCTGGGGCACTAAAGAGAGTCCATTGTCAGGAGCTTATTAATAGGATATCTGCTAGAATCTCAAGCTGGACTGTGAAATATCTGAGTTATGCGGGGCGGTTGCAATTAATAAAATCAGTCATAATGAGCATGCATGTATACTGGAGTTCTATGTTCATCCTGCCTAAATCAGTCACCAAAGAAATTGAAAGCAAATGTCGTAATTTCTTATGGCATGGAAGTAACCAGCAGGGGAAGAAAGGTTCAGTGGGCTGGAATGAGGTATGCAAAGGTAAAAATGAAGGAGGCCTTGGCATTAAATCTATAAGCTTGTGGAATTCAGCGGCAATCACTAAACACATCTGGGAGCTGGTTGCTGTGAAAGCTTCATTGTGGGCAAAATGGGTAACTGATAACAAACTGCGGAGGCTAAGCTTTTGGGGTATCACAAAGCCAATGGATGGTAGTTGGACTTGGAGGAAGATTCTGGGGTTGAGAAGTCAGATAAAACAATTGTTCTCCTATGAATTGGGAAACGGCAAGTCCTTCCAATTTTGGTGGGATCCATGGCTGGGTGGAGAATCAGTAGTTAATAAATTTCCACACATGGAAATCTCCGATGCGGATATTCCTCGGGATGCTAAGGTTAATGACCTATGGCAGCATGGTCATTGGAACCTTCCTGACCCGTTGGACGAGTACACTTCTCAGGTATGGGACTATCTTCGCAAAAATGTTTCAATTTCTGAAAGGGAAGATAGAATCTCATTCACCGCTAGTTCCAATGCAAAGTTTTCTGTTGCAAGTACTTGGAGATGTCTTAAGAATAATGAGGCTAAGGTGGGATGGTGTAAACTGATATGGGGAACACAACATATACCTAGTCACAGCTTCATTGCTTGGTTAGCTTTGAAAAACAGATTATCTACCAAAGAGAGACTTAAAAAATGGGGGGTTATTCCATCAGATGATTGCCCTCTTTGTGGTAATGACAAGGAAACAATCACACACTTATTTTTCCAATGCAACTTTTGTAGTGAAATTTGGCACAAGGTACTAAGGGCGTGCCAACTCAATCAATGCCCGAACAGATGGCAACGAGTAATCTCCTTCTTTTGCAGAAAATCTAAAGGCAAATCTACCCTCAGTAAGATCAGAAGAGTATCGTTCTGCGCTACAATCTACTTTATTTGGAGAGAACGGAATCTGAAGGTCTTCCAACAGAAAACTCCTTCTACAAGCGAAGTCTACCAAAAGATTAAGGATGTTACTTGGCTTAAATGTATAAGTACTGTAAATGGCCAAGGGATTGACCACTTTGCAGCTGGGTGGTAACGGTAGTTAACCTCTATGAGTTGTACTGTCTTTCTTTTTCTTTTATTGAGTTTGCTTTGTAATATCTGCTAGATTTAGCATTTATATAAATTTTTACTTACAAAAAAAAAATGTATATTATTATTAAAGGGACTTGTTACCGGCAAGCATTCAGAAATTTCAGCGAAACAGTAGTTCTGGGGACACACCTAATCAACACGATCACATGGTGAGTGAGTGAGTGAGGTAAGATCATTAAGGTAGCAAGCATCAATTATTGAAAAGGATCTTCAGAAATTAAAATGGTGGTCTGTGGTCTCAATCTCAACACCAATAATATCAAGTTCAGGCAAATGACACATATTCTTTTTCTGATTTTTTACATGTGGCTGGTTACATGATTTGAGATTGAATCATGTCATAGGATTCCCTTACATTGTCCTTGTTGAAGTCACATTACATTATATATATATATATATATATGTACAATAAATCAAATTATTTTGTTTGAATTCACCTTGTTGACATCATTGTGGAAAAATTTTGCAGAAAAAATGGTGCCTATGTTATCAGAATCTGATAAGTGGGTTCCCTCTTGGAATCCCATCATGTTCATATTTCAGAAAAAAAATGGGGTCTTCAATAATTTAGAAATCAAACCATATCTTCTACACCATATTCTTTAGCATTCAGTTAAAGTTGTAAACGATACGGTAATGGAATATGAATGAGATATTGTTCTGGGATAGTTACTTATTATATTCTCTAATTATGAATATTCCCCATAATAAGTGGTTCATAGACCTTGCTTATTATAAGAAAAAGATGTCTGCTTCATTCCCTTTGTTGCCTATCTTTATGTATATTACAAGTTAGACCAGAGAACAAATGTTCCTTATAAATGACTCAATTATGAATTTAAGGAAAAAAGAAAGGTAATTTAATCGATCTCGATCCACCGTGTTTAATTTTATTCCAAAACCCACATAAATATCTCTTTGATTCATCTTTTTTTTTAGCAAAAGATCAAAACCATTTTGCTTATATCAGACCCCTAATGTCTTAGATAATGGGTTTTAATTTCTTACTATAGATATTTATATAATCTATTTATATAATCTTAGATAATGCTTAAATATCTATATTCCTTGTCTAGAATATAGATATTTATATAATCTATTTATTATTGATTTTCAGTATTACGTATTCTTTTAATATTTTAAAAGTTCATATGCTCGTCTGCCCTTGAGGGATTGTGACATTTCGCCTACCGTAGCCACCTGGACTTTTAAACATAGCCTTCAGGGTTATCCGGGACGATTAATTAATAAATAAAAGAAGTAATTAATTAGAGAATGTTATTTATATATTAGTCATAGCTAAGGAAATGGATGTGAGAATGGTAAAAGAATTGAATTTTTCTGCTAGGTGGCTAGGGTGAAAAGACCACACCGATCCTTCAAGTTGTTCTGATAAGTCAATATCAGAAAGTTTTCAACTTCAGCTTTGAATTTGTCTACTACATGGTGATGTCAATCAGTCTATAAATCTTTAAAAATATAAGCTCAAGTTTGGTCACCGTGGCATTTTATATAGGATTCAAATTATCAAATTAATTAATGTGCCCATAGCTTACCGTGTTTGGATGCATTTAATTTACAAAAGCTAATATTATTTGTTATCTGTTAACCAATATGAAGTCTGAACTAACAACCAAAAAAGGTGGGTATTTTTTAAAAAATTTGTGGCAAAATTTGATGGTTTATTCAACCCATATGTGGCATTTGAAAAATGATAAGGTTAGAAATTTAACTTCACGCGTTATCAAACCATATGTCTAACAAAATAAATTGTGGTGTCAAGATCATGGCTTATATTTTATTTCAAAGTGATAATACATGTTTTGGGGGACAAGTTGGAGATATAGTATATCTAATTTGATTAGATTATAATGTAATGAGCTGACCTTCGACATACTTAAATTCCTTCTAGAGCTTCATGATCCAGCAAGTTTGTTTCTTCCTTGGCGAATCAAAATGCTTAATGGCCACTTCATTTATAATTATGCACCAAACACTTTGACTTTTATACGAATTTAACTCTTTCCTATATCTAAATAAAATAAAAATAGTTCAAGATCAAGGGTCTCTACTTATAATATACGTTATATTTCATGTTATCCCTTCTAATAATTCCTTGCCTCTTTTGATTGTCGATTAAAGCTTCGAATTCCACTTTATATTTCATATTATCCCATGCATCTAATTCCTTTCCTACTTTTATTGTCACCTAAGTTTCTGTCGGACACAAAATTCGTTGATGCCTAAAGTTTCTTATCACTACCCGATCGTATCTTAGCTTTCCTTTATAGACGACAAGTTTTAGATTGTTTTTTAATTATTTTTTTTGTTGCAAATTAGGATTTTCCACGATTTGAATTTTCACTTAAGCAAATAGATTATAAATAATACTAGGATTTTAAATAGTATATCAAATTTTTTTTATCTCAAATGATGTGTCAAACAATCATTAATTAGTAAAATGATGTAATGAGTGATTTTAAAATTTATACAATTTCATTATTCAATAATTACTTGACACTTCAATTTGAGATATTATCAACTTAATAATTACTTGACACTTTAATTTAAAATATTATTTAAAAAATATAGCATTATAATGATTAATTGTTGATAAAATAAAAATTAATTAAATAATAGATCTTAACTACACATGAACAATAACGTATATGTGTTAGAGTAAGCTCATAAAAAGAGAGGATTTGATTTTTCTTTTTTCCTTTTACAATGTCATTAAATTAAATAGAGAATGATCATCAAGGTTCACTAGTTTTGGAAAGCTTGAAATTGAAAAGGAAAAAAAACTTTCCACTTTCAAATAACTAAACGAAAAAAAAAAATGTAACATCAATTCTGTGTAGAATTTAATTAATGTTCTATTTCCAATCTTTGCATATAAAAATGAATACGAAGAGATTCTATTCCTTGTTTAAGTGGAAGAGATTAAAAAGAAAAAAGAAAAACTGTGTTGCAGTTAATAATAACGCATCCCAATTGAGTTACTTGGGTTGGTTAAAAGTCAATTTAGTCTTGTTCGTTTCATAATAATCTTTATATCATTCACACCAACTTCATGTAAAAAGAAACGTATCAAACTCTCTTGTTTACCAAAAACAAAATAATAATAATAATAATAATCACATATCAAACTCTGACTAGCTAGTCTCAAAATGAATATTCTATGGCTTCTTTGGAGAAGTATTTGTCAATAATAATTTCGTCAAGCCACAGGATTTCCAATGTAGGGGAAAATTAAGAATCATGAAAGTGATACATTAATAGCTCTAATTAATTATGTGAATAGATATATATAACAAGAGCACCAATAAGATTTAGAAGTTTGAACAAATCATGTAATGGCATAATTAATTATCATCATTTCACAACTTGGGAAGCAAATTCTGGTTGTGACTTGTACGCTTACATAGCAAGTTGCTAAGATTATTGGGGATCTCTTAACAAGATACTAACTTAAGTAGCAGACGTTTTCTCAGTTCATTGGTTTAGAATATTCTGAGTCTATCTTGCTTAATTTACAGGCTGAAAGTGAACTAAGTGTCCAGTTTTTAGAATATATTTCAGGTTTTTTTTATAGGAATTAATGGCTTGTACGCAAGGATCTTCAATATTTTGGATCTAATTATGTATGCCAATCAGCTAAGATTCGAATTTTTGGACAAGAAAAAGAAGTTTCTACCAATGAAACTATTAAGTACAGCGATTTTTGTTTTGATACATATGTTAGTTGTTGGATGATCTCTACTGAAATTTCTTAATGAGAGAATGATTTAATTTGGATTTTTGACACTTCAAAATTTTAGTATCAGCTAGTAAATGAATTTTTAGAACTCACGAGAAACTCAAAATCGATTTGGCTTTTAATTCTGAATAGACATAAATGAACTTTCCAATTTTTCTTTTTTGTTTTATAAGAAGACATGTTTAATTAAAATAAAATATAATTACAAAAGAATAAGAAAATGTTATTCATAAAAGCTTTTCTCAACTATGTAAAAGATTCTTTCTTTCGAGAAACTATTTAAAAGATGACATTAAACATTCTCAGAAAAATCTAATTGGAATTACTCCAACTTGACCTATTTGTTCCCTCCGAAAAGCCAGTGAAATCAGTTTATTTTCATGCAAGTAATGATGGACTCTTTATGATTATTTGACAAATGATGTTACATCGAACTCAATCATACATGTTGTAGGCGCAATTCCTTCCTGGTGTTGTACTGTTTGTCCTTTTATTCTTCTCTCATGAACAGTCTGGCTTCATTGGATGTTGTGCATGTGTTTGTGTGTATTTTTTTCTTTCTCATTTTATGTTCTATTAAATCAGCATTTAAATCACTTTTTATTTTAGATAATTAATTATAAAAAAAAATTAATTAAAATTATTACAATATAATTTAGAGAGCAAGTTAAGTGTATTGAGTACGCGATAATTAAAAACGGACAAAAAGAGAGATGAAAACGAGAAGTTGGTACCCAGGTGTGGCACTGCGGCGCGCGGCGCCTGGTACGTAAAAAATTGTTTCGTCTCCTATTTATTCTAAGAGTTTTTAAAATGACTCTCACACATTTATAGTTAACTTAAGTCAACCTAAAACTTATATAAAGGCTCTTTATTGGCTTGTAAACATATCTTAATAATCATAGTATTCTTTGTGAGAGAAATCTCTTGTTTATAAGAGAGAGTGAGTTTTTTGTGAGTTTTTTTTATTGTAAAAAGCATACTTTGTGAGTATCTTGTGATTCAATAATAAGAGAATATGATCTTGATCGGCAGTGGACATAGGCAAGTTGTTGAACCGCTTAAATTCTGTGTGTTATTCTTTTACTTTTTCTCTCTAGATTTCTTAATTGCTTCGATTGTACTATATTCTTTGAGTTTATTGCTTGTTTAATTGCTTCCGCTTCAATAAACTGATATCAAAACTTGGTTTTAAGCAGATATGATCACACTCAAGTATGAGGTAGAGAAATTCATTTGAACGAATAACTTTAATCTGTGAAAGATGAAAGTTAAAGAGTTGTTGGTGAGCCAACGGTTAGGCTTGGCATTAGAGGAGATTGCAGCTCCATCTAGTGAAGAAGAGAAAATACCAAAGTCATCCATGGTTGAAGTAGAAAGAATGGACATTCAAGAAAGAGCTCATAGTACAATTGTTCTATCATTGAGTGATAAAGTACTGAGGGAAATAGTAGGTGAGATGATGGCGATTGGTCTTTGAAAAAATCTTGACTCTCTTTATATGCGAAAGTCATTAGCCAACAGATTGCATATAAAGAAGAAATTGTATCAGTTGTCCATGTCAGATGGGACACCGATGAAAGATCATATAGATGCCTTCAATAAGATCATTATTGATTTTGAATCTATCAACATCAAGATAAAAGATGAAGATAAGACAATCATCCTTTTGAGTTCACTTCCTAAGAGTTATAAGAGTTTTGTTGATACATTACTCTACGACAGAAAGAGTTTAACGATGATCGATGTGAAATCATCATTAAACCTAAAGCTATTAAAAAAGAAAATTGAGGGCAATGCATAAAATTTATCTGCAAGAGAAAGGTCATCATATAGAGATGGAAAGAAAAAGAGCTCGAGATCAAAGTCCAAGACTCTTACGAAGTGTTATTGCTGCAAGAAAGATTGACACTTTATAAAGGACTATCCGAAGAAGAAGGCACAAGATAAGAAGAAAGTGGATGTTGTGTTTGCGTATAATGATAGCTACGACAGTGCAGAGACTCTAGTCGCTACTGATGGTAAGAACACTGAACAATAAGTTCTTGATTTCGGTTGTATTTTTCACATATGCCTATACAAGTCTTGGTTTATAAATTTTCAGCCCATTAGTGGTGGTAAGGTATTAATGGGTAATGACATCATTTGTCAGATGATAAAAATTAGTAGTATTAAACTTAGGTTGTATGATGGGTAAGTGAGAGAGTTGACAGAAGTTGAGTATGTTCTTAACCTCAAGAGAAACTTGATCTCATTATAGACTTTAGACCAGAATAGATGTCCCATTTGGATTGACAAAGGGTTTTGAGATATTAAAGGATTCTATGGTGGTAATGAAAGGATAAAAGCACAAGGGTATTTATGTGCTAAATAGAGGAGTTGTAAGTGGTTTTGCATTATTCTCTGTAGATGATAAGAATATGCAAACTGAGTTGTGGCATCTTAGACTAGCACACCTAGGTGAGAGAAACCTGAATGAGTTATTTAGTCAAAAGGTATTTGGTGGGGATAGGTTCCAGCCATTAGAGTTTTGCGAACATTGTATGCTTAGGAAAGCACATAGAGTGAGGTTTAGTACCGACGAGTACAAAACTAAAGGGACTCGTGACTACATATACTCGAATCTTTGGGGACCAACTCAAACAGCTACTCATGGATGTGCTAGGTATTTTCTCAATTTGATTGATGATTATTTAAGGAAGTTGTGGATCTCTGTATTGAAAAACAAGGATCAAGTGTTTAAAACGTTAAAGACTTAGAAGGCTTTGGTTGAAAATCAAACTGGCAAAAGGGTTAAGAGGCTAAGAACTGGTAATGGCCTCGAGTTTTATAATAGAGATTTTGATAGGGTTTATGCCAAGCATGGGATTGCAAGGCATAGAACTATGAGATTAACACCATAACAAAATGACATAACTGAGAAAATAAATAGGACCCTACTTGAAAGGGTTAGATGCATACTTGTCGGGGATCTAATATACGTGAGTGTATGCATGTGTAATTGTATTTATTATCTAATATACGTATCATATACATATTAAATACCGTGGAAGCCTTAAATCATACAATAAACACAATAAATAAAATATATTAATCTCATTAATATATTAGTAGTGTCACGCCCCAGACCCAAAAGATCTGACACATGACATCACTTACATTCATTCAATAATACTTAAACATTCATTTTAATTTCTTTCAGAATTATAGCAATTGAATTATGACTGGGACAATTAGTAAACCGGAGATACGCAGAGTTTTCTCAGAGATTAACACTCTACTACGTCACCAGTAGCAACTTTGTTACCGGAAGCCCAGAATATATTCATTGTAAATTCTTACTTAAAATCAATTCATTACTACACTTGGTGAAACTTAAACTAAGTCCAACCACACACAATAAAATAATACATAGGTATTTATTCACTAGGGACAAATCAAATATCTTATCCCACGTGTCCCCAAATGAAACACTTAGCAACCTAACAACTTAGGGAACCAAAGGAACAACAGAAGCCTTGCCAAATCCGCTAAGCACACATGTACCTTATTTACCTGAAATCACCATAAACTATAATGAGTATAAAACTCAGTAAGCATACTAGTTTTTCATATATCAAATACAAATACATATATGTACACAATGCATATGTATGATATGTTGTGATCAATCAAAATCATAATCTTATCAAATCACATATCATGTAAGTGCTTACACATTCTTTCAAAACACATAATAGAAATACCATCACTCAACTACTACTTAGTAGGACTTACATATCACATATCACATAATGAGCCAAATGTCACTCGTAGGTGACATACCGTATGAGAGGAATAGTACAAGTGAGGTCTTGAAATTACACATATATAATGCTCATGCCCGAAGGTAAAAGCCAAACCCTCACCCTGATCATCGGTGAGTCCTCTCACATGCACCAATACGCCACCACACGAATGTGATGACTCACACTTCCTTTAGGTACCAATAGGATCCTCCCTACATACGGAACACATAACATATACCAATCCCGAAGGAAAGGCCACACATAAAGGCTCCACAAATCACATAAAATGCCTACTAAGTTAACAGTGAGTTCAAGTACCCTCAAAACACAAAATATTTCTCATGGACATATTACACTTCAAAAGCTTTCTTTGTTAAACATATCTTATTTTGAAAGCTCACTTTCAAAAACACATGTATGTCATGTATGTCCATGCTCACATTCATAAATACATATCTTCACATTTCATATCAAAATATACTTTGACATAACATAAACATATTCCTAACCACATTTACAAAATCATACAAAACAATTACTATGTTTATTGTGATTTCAGTAAAAAGTCTAGTATACTTACCTCTTAACACTTTCAGCTACAAGGCTTAAATCTCCTTAACCTATCAATGGAGATTAATCCTTTCATAAGCCTCACAATTCACACAAAATACTTTAAATAGCTTACAAAATTATACACAATGCATTTATTACATCAAATTGGTCTAAATACTTGGTTTCTCAAAACCTGTCATTCTGATCACTTACACTTAACAAAATTTTCTAATAGATCAAATGATGTCCAATTACTCCAAAATCAGAATATATCATTCTTGACTCATATATCCTTTTTATAAATGAATATTATATCAAAATTCCTACACAATCCATTCCATACATACCATCGAATCCAAACTACTAACCTGACAAGATCAAGATACTTACTGAACAGTATTCAATCTCCCAATTTTATCAAATCATATACTAACTCAAAAATTATAAAACTATCACATAATTACTCTTAACATATATCTAAGTCCATGATAAATATTTCACTTCCAAATCACTGCCAAAAATATTTTAAAACTATTTTATTCCATAGCTTTAAAAATCTGTTAATCAAATACTGTAATGAGCGGATATACTTTAGAAAATCATAACATTTCAACCACATTGATCTAAATTCTCAATTACGAGTATATCATATTAGACATATAAACTTATCATATTCCAAAAATTCGTAATTTTTGAAGATCATTCAGTAGGACAAACATTGTTCGTCACTGTATTATACTGTTCACATAGGAAATTTCCATAATTTCAGGGTCATTTTGGTAAATTCACAAAAAATTCAATTTCTGGAATTTTGAATCAATTCAAAGTCTCAGATGATACTAAACATGTCTAATTTCATATACTCAAAATTCAAAACCAGAATCGAATCACAACAATTTATAAAATTCTTGGATCAAGAGACTATCAAGCAGAAATTCTACAATCCATCATGATTTATCAAACTATCTTATAGATCATCATCAATTCTCAAAATATCATACGAAATACACATCAAATCCTCAACTATACATATTTCCAGAAATCAAAACTTAAAGAAATTAACATAATTAACACCAATAAATTGAGAAATAGTTGTGATATACCTCTTAAAATCCAAAATTCCAATTTCTTCTTCTTTTTCTTCTCCTTCTTCTCTTTCTCTAAAAGAGGTAGCTCGACCAAAATGAGAGAATTAGGGTTTTAAGAGTGTATTTTTATACTAAGTGGCTAATTTTTTATATTTACAAATTTACCCCTAAAACTTTCAAAGTATTACAATTTGGTCCCTAAAATAAATCTAAAGTCTTGCAATTAAACCCAATGCTAATAGTATCACCTTAACCTATACAAACACTACTAATAACAATATATAAATCAAGTATCACCAACATACAAATAAAATACGTATATTTATACATATATAAATACTTATTCTCACCAGTCATGGATACTGGTTACTATAAGTAGTGTTGAGAAATCATCTGAATGTGTAAAGTTATATACATATTTTCTCGGTGTCTGCACGGAGATCAACTCGTTGGCAGTTCTAGTCACCAACTCGTTGGGCTTGGTGAGCTAGAACAACAGTCTTGTATCCAATACTGGGTTTAACTCTTAAACTCCTAAAATGGCCAGTTGTGTGTACTCTTTATTTTTTCTAAAAGAAAAGGAAATGAAAATTGAAGCAATTCATAATTGCTTCTTCTAGTACCATGGAGAAAAATGAAACAATTTTATTTTTTTTCTCTTTTTTTTCTTCTTCTTATTCTCTCGGTACCTTTTCTTCTTTTCTTTTCCATTTTCCCGTATCACCCAGAAACACACACACACATCTCCTTTTTCTCACACATATTTGTTATATATATAATAAAATAATAATATAAATGGTGGTTGCCAACTATTTGGCACCATATAATACAATAATATTATATAATATAATAATATATAATAATGAGATATTTTAATTATTTAATAATTAAATAATCAATATGTGAAATAACCATTTTACCCCTTATGTATAGTTACTAAGTATACCCCCTAGTGGGTCTCACCAAATTTCACACTTGGGTAAACTCAACCGAGGGTCTACAATGTGTTACGTATCATTATACAATTAGTAAATAACAATTATTCACTAGTTGTTGTATTTAACGCTTAAATACAGACATGCACGCATTCCCGTCGTTGTACTGGATATTACTGGATTAAATAATTTAATCCGGCACGTTGCCCTAGTGCACAACGAGTACACTTTATATCACGAGACTCCCTAGGTCTACGCCCGATTCGTCAAATGAAACTATTCCATGAGTCCGTGAACATTGTCTCACGCACATATCACGAATATACAAATCAGCATGTTGAACCATGCAAGTTGAGATTACAACGCATACGTATATTCCTTTCGTCATGAAATCCTAGATGTATTGGGGATATAGATTATCACTGTCAAATCCTCATGTGCTCATCCATGTCTTATCTCCAGACTTGTATCTCACAACAATATGTGCAAACTCCTTTGCCATATCGTTCCACCCTGGCGGAATTCTTTCCCGAGATTAATGTTTGTAGCCACAAGACTTTCTGTGATACAGTCTCAAAGCATCTAGATATCAAACTCCTTATGCGAGCTGACGGATCCCATATATGTACACACCGGACTTCATAAGCATCAGACCATACCCAGTGACACCTAGCGGTCGCACCATGAAAGGTCTATGACATGCGTGGAACCAAAGTATGATGGATCACTTACAAGCTCACCGTATCACTCAAGTCAAAGGATCATGTATACTACTCAACTCGAGAAGACCCTCTGTTGACGGCTTATATAGGGTGTCTATCGAAAACCCTCGTGAGTCTGTCCAATATCCAGTCCTAACTAGATACTCATATGTAAATACGAGCTCCAAGCTCATAATCGGCTAGGAACAACCATCTATACCCTATAGATACGACATATGCTGATCTATATATAAAGTATCTACCGACAGACCCATGTCGGCAGAAATAGATCAGGGACAATAATTTGAGAACATACTTGCACAACTGACATTTCCTAGCACCCGATTGTAACTCTTGCAACTATATAATTACTAGTATATTCTCATGTCTATGTCCCATTATAGACAAAGTTCTAACTCTTGAATATTTACTGAGTATTATAACCTGCTAATACTTAACTGTGCTAACATTTAACATTTATATCTCTTAATGTGGCTAATTATAAGCCCTTATCTAAACTCCTTTAGATCTGATCTGAACTCTTTTAGATCGTACAATGTCTGTAATGTTACATTGCATGGTATCATATTAATGGGTATTAGCGATCTAATGAAAATATACACTTGTATAAATACATAAGTATATGTACATTCAGGGATGGAACGTAAGCACTAACCCTAATAATACTTACCAATACAAAAATGTCCAATGCATTATAGGGAGAAGCTGTAGTAACTGTATCTTATTTGATTAATAGAAGTCCCTTATTAGCAATAGGCTTCAAGACCCCATGCGAGAAATGGTCTGGCAACCCTCCTACGTATGACCACCTTAGAAATTTTGATTGTCATGCCTTTGTTTATGTTAAAGAGGAGAAATTAGAGCTTATAGCTATAAAAAAAAAAGGTATTCATAGGGTATCCTGAAGGAGTGAAAGAATACAAGGTGTGGTGTAGAGAGTTAACATCACCAAGAAGTATCATAAGTCGTGACGTGACGTTCAATGAGACCACAATGTTGAAAGCCATCCAAGAAAATGAGAATGAAGAATCTGTGTTCAAGAAAGACTCAAAACCCAAATCAATAAAAGTTAAAGTGGAGCCTGAATGTAGATGTGATATGCCCCCCCAGATCAGCACTTCAATAAGGATATCTTTGAAGTTGAACCAAGAACACCAGCAAGTTTCTCTAAGTCTACCCAAGGAAAGACTGAGACTTCTAAGATGGAACTTGAAGAGTACCAACTAGCCAAAGACAGGCTAAAGAGAACGATTAATCCACCAATCAGTATGCACAAGCAGATTTAATTATTCACGCCTTTAACTCTCCTTACACTCTTGAATTTGATAAGCCTAGAATATATGGTGAGGCTATGAAGAGTGAAAATAAGAATGAATGGTAGTAGACCATGGAAGAAGAGATTAGGTCTCTTAAGAAAAATAACACCTGAAAGTTGGTGGGGAAACCTCAAAAGAAACTAGTAGGGTGAAAGTGGATGTATAAGGTTATGAAGGGGATACAGAGGATAGAACCTACGAGATTCAAGGCTAGATTAGTTGTATAAGGTTTTACCCAAAGAAAGAGAGTAGACTTTTATGAGATTTTCTCTCTAGTCATCAAGCACACATCCATTAGGATTTTGTTAGTCATGTGTGCAAATCTTGATTTATATATAAAGCATATGGATGTAAAGATAGCTTTTATGCATGGAGAGCTTGAAAAATTGATTTACATGGCACAGTTGCAAGGTTTATAGAGCCTGAAAAAGATGATTATGCTTGTTTACTGAAAAACTCGTTATATAAGTTAAAGCAATCGCCTAGATAATGGTATAAGAGTTTTGATGAGTTTATGATGACTTATGAATTTAGTATAAAGTATGACGGATACGTGTATCTTAAGAGCTTGAGTAGTGGGATTGTGTATTTACTTATATACGTAGATGATATGTTGATCGCATGTAAAAACATAGAAGAAATATAGAAACTCAAGAAGCAGTTAAGTGAAGAGTTTGAAATGAATGATTTAAGAGCAGTGAAAAGGATATTGGGTATGAATATTGTAAGGGAAAGAAGAGATATTATTTTCTTGTCTCAATAGAAATATATACTTAAAATCCTAAAAAAGTTTGGTATGTTCAATTCAAAGGCTATTTTTACTCTTTTGACCATGCATTTCAAATTATCAGCAGCACAATCACCAACATCCGAAGATGAGAAATTGCAGATGAGTAAAGTATCGTATACAAACGCTGTAGGGAGTATCATTTATGCAATGGTTTACACAAGACTAGATATAACATAGGCTGTAAGTATGGTAAGTAGATATATGGCAAATTCGAGTAATGATCATTGGCTCTCGGTGAAGTAGATTTTGACATATCTCAAGGGGATGTCAAATCATGGATTGATATATAAAAAGGATGAAGACAGTAGTGTCATAGTAAGAGGATATGTTGACTCAGATTATACAAGTGATCTAGACTGAAGAAGATCGTTGGCGAGTTATGTATTCATAGTGTTTCGGTGTAGTGTGTGTTGAAGATCAGTTTTACAACATGTGGTTGCACTATCTACTATAAAGACAAAGTATATAGCTATTGGATAAGCTATTAAGGAGGTCGTGTAGTCGAAAGACATATGCGCGGAGGTAATGGCTACTGAAGATGTGAACACCGGTGTGTATTACGATAGTCAGAGTGCCATAGACCTAAGCAAGCATCAAATGTTTCACGAGAGGTATAAACACATTGATATACAACTCTATTATATTCGTGAGATTGTTCAAAGTGGTGAGATTAGTCTAACAAAGATAACGTTGTTTAAAAATCCTGCTGATATATTGACTAAGCGCCATTGCCCTCAGTTAAGTTTATCCTATGCAAGAACTTAACTGGAGTCACTACTTTGTGAGGGTGACCAAAGATGCGGATATGAGAGATATTAGACTTTGTGGATGATTTTAAATCAATGAAGGGTTTGTGAGAAAAGTTGATTAAAAATCATTGGAATATGATTTGAAGAGTAAGCCAAATACGTTGGGTATGCGAAAATTGAAGACGGACGAAGAAAAGAGTCGAAAATGCAAAGTTGGTGTATAAGTTTGGGTGTTGTGACGTTAGAGAGCCGATGTTAGGTGCCCGGTGCGAGAAAAAACGTTTCTTGTTTTGTTCTGTCTCCTATTTATTCTAGGACTCCTTAAAATAACTCCTACACATTTAAGGTTAACCTAAGTCAACCTAAAGCCTATATAAAGGCCCTTTGTTGGCTTGTAAACATATTTTTATGATCATAACATTCTTTGTGATTCTTAGTGAGAGAAATCCCTAATTTACAAGAGAGAGTGAATTCTTTGTGAGTTCTTTCTTGTAAAAGACATACTTTGTGAGTGCTTTATGATTCAATAATAAGATAGTGTGATTTTGATCCGCTGTGGACATAGGCAAGTTTCTGAACCATGTAAATTTTGTATATTATTCTTCTACTTTCTCTCTTTAGATTTCTTAATTACTTAGATTGCACTATATTTTTTGGGTTTATTGCTTGTTTGATTGCTTCTGCTTCAACTTCAACACTGTACTATTTAAGAAATTTCAACTAAAACGAAGGATTAAAGAAGCAGAGGAATGAAAAAGAAAATTCAAAATTTCAATTCTCTCATATTTCACAAAAAACTCTAAAAGTGCCGCACCTTTTCTTTTTCCTTCATTTGAGATGGTAGCCCATTTTTATTTTAGTATTTAGATTTTTTAAACTTTGCCTTTGTTATGTGTTTTGTTTTGTTTTATTTTGCTTTGTTTTTTCTTCATTCCCTTTTATTGCAGTCTAATGCCCTGCCTCAACCATTTATTCAGTTGCAACCGAGCATTCATGCTTGAGCATTCACACTTTAGCCTTATTTTCGACCAGTGATGTGTTTTCTCGACGTTGAGCGCTTCTTCGATCCAGGCCGTGCTTCCACGATCGGTAGTTGAGTAGCCGACTTCTTTGGGTTTAGTTTTAGCTGGCCCTGGTGAATTCCACTAGATGTTATCTCTTCAGTATAGATTCAGTCGGCCGACCGCTAGAGATCTTTGTCGAACCTCTTTATAATCCCTTCCAGCTCCACATCTCTATTCTCATGACTACCTATTTCAGCCCTACCAACGAGGCTAACCACCATGGGAGTTGTTGCTACTATCAATCGAGCTTGTTAAGCTCATCGATAGTCGCTTCGTACCTAAAGTCAGTGTAATGCATCCTTTGACGATTAATTCTGATTTTAGGCCAGCAGTATAGCTTCGGGCTCTTGGTTGTTTTGGTTATAGGATTGGATTTAAGGGTGTTTGAAATGTATCTATTGTGAGTTGAGCTGAGTTGGATTATGTATTGTTTGTAATAATCTCTTATATGAGGATTTTTGTGCTTCCATGAGTGAGACTATTGTATTTCTTTCTCTTATGCGATGGTAGTTTTGTCTTTCTAGTAAGATCGTTTTCTTTTCTTTGCAAGGGTAATTTTTCTCATTAGGAGATAGTAAAATTCCTTATTAGGAGGGTAAACTCTCCATCCTCAATAGAAATTATAAATTTATTTGTTGATAGTTTTCAATTTTGAGATTATTGTTGTCTCCTTCTATAAAAAAAGTTTAAGGTCTAAACATTTATTAATAAATCAGTATCTTATTATTTTTTATAATCATTTGCTTTTAAGAGTAATAGTCTTATAATATTTTGATTTTATCATGATAATAAATATTACTTCAAAAAATATTAGCATTTAAATCTTTTGTTTTACATATCAAATATAAGAAACATATTGAAGCGGAAGCACACAAATAAGCAAAATAATTCACCCAAGTAATATAATAATGCAGAACAAGTTATTAAGAAATAAAGAGAGAAAGGGGTAGAAGAAAAACACACAAAGAATTACGTGGTTCGACAACTTGCCTACGTCCACGGCGGATCAAGATCACACTCTTCTCTTATTATGAATCACAAGGCACTCATAAAGTATACCTTT
This sequence comes from Ailanthus altissimus, assembly GCA_946807835.1. NCBI lineage: Eukaryota > Viridiplantae > Streptophyta > Magnoliopsida > Sapindales > Simaroubaceae > Ailanthus > Ailanthus altissimus. The sequence continues at coordinate 25,562,399 of OX327701.1, read as the reverse complement.
TACAAGAAAGATCACAAAGAACACTCTCTTTTGCACTCTAGGGACTTTCTCTCACTAAGAACCACAAAGATTATCACTAAGATTGTTGTTGATCACAAAGATCTCTTACTTGATCACAAAAATCTCTTACTTGATCACAAAGATGTATTTACAAGCCAATTGGTAGCCTTTATATAGGTTTTGAGACAACCTAGGTTTACCCTATACGTGTGGGAGTCGTATTAAGGAGTTCTAAAATGAGTGGGAGACGAAATTAGGAAGTTTTCTAATTTCGAGATACTGTTCCCGTCTTCAGCGTCGCAGCGCTGGCGCACTTTTGCTGAGCGCTGCGGCGCTCAGGTTTTGGAATTGGCGCTGCGACGCTCAGGTTCTGGAATTGGCACCGCAGCGCCCACGCCTGGTCACCGCGGCGCTGGCGGTTGGTGCGCCTTTCTTCGCTTTTCGCCTCCTTTTGCATCATTCTTCGATCCATGCGCACCCTACGCACTTGGCTTGATTTCTAAATCATATTCTGATGATTTTCAATCAATAATCTCACAAATCCCCTCAGTGATTCAAAATCATCCACAAAGTAACTCGATCTCTCATTTTCGCATCTTTGGTCACCCTCACAAAGTAGTGACTTCGGTTAAGTTCTTGCATAAGAAGAACTTAACCGAGGGTAGTGGTTTAGTCAACATATCAGCAGAGTTTTTAGATGACGCTATCTTTGTTAGACTAACGTCACCACTTTGGACAATCTCACGAATGTAATGGAGCCTCACATCTCTCATGGAACACTTAATGCTTGCTTAGATGTATGACACTCTGGCTATCACAATAAACACCGGTGTTTACATCTTCACTAGCCAATACCTCTGCGCATATGTCTTTTAACCACACGGCCTCCTTGATAGCTTCACCAACAGCTTTGTACTCTGCCTCTGTTGTAGATAGTGCAACCACGTGTTGTAGAACTGATCTTTAACACACACTACACCCAAACACTGTGAATACGTAGCCCGTTAACGATCTTCTATTGTCAAGATCACCTGCATAATCTGAGTCTACTTACCCTCTTACCATTTCATTGTTGTCCTCATCCCTCTTATACATTAACCCGTGATTCGACGTTCCCTTGAGATATCTCAGAATCCACTTTACTACAAGCCAATGATCGTTTCTTGGATTTGCCATGTATCTACTCACCACACTCATAGCCTGCGCTATGTCTGGTCTTGTGCAAACCATTGCATACATGATGCTCCCCACAACGCTTGCATACGATACTTTGCTCATCTTCAGTTTCTCCTCATCGGATGTCGGTGATTGTGCTGCTGAAAGTCTAAAATACATGGCCAAAGGAGTAGAGACAGCCTTCGCATTTGACATACCAAACTTCTCTAAAATTTTGACTATATATCGTTGTTGGGACAAGAAGATAACATATCTTCTTTCCCTCACAATATCCATACCCAAAATTCTCTTCGCTGCTCCCAAATCCTTTATTTCAAACTCACCACTCAACTACTTCTTGAGCTTTTGTATTTCTTCAATGTTCTTGTACACGATTAACATATCATCGACGTATAGAAGCAAATACATCATCCCACAACTTATGTTCTTGAAGTACACGCATCCGTCATACTTGCTCCTACTAAAATCACAAGCCATCATAAACTCATTAAATCTCTTATACCATTGTCTAGGTGATTGCTTTAACCCGTACAATGACTTCTTTAGCAAACAAGCATGATCTTCTTTTCCGGGCTCCTCAAACCCCTGCGGCTGTGCTATGTATATCGTTTCTTCAAGCTCTCCATGTAGAAAAGCTGTCTTTACATCCATCTACTCTTGATGTAGATCAAGGTTTGCACACGTGGCTAACAAAATCCTAATAGATGTGTGCTTGACAACTAGAGAGAATATCTCATGAAAATCGACTCCCTCTCTCTGAGTAAAATCTTGTGCTACTAAATTAGCCTTGAATCTCGTAGGCACAATCCCCGGTATCCCTTTCTTCACCTTATATACCCACTTGCACCCGACTAGTTTCTTTTGAGGTCTCTCCACCAACTTCCAGGTATTGTTCTTCCTAAGAGAACAAATTTCTTCTTCCATGGCCTGCTATCATTCTTTCTTGTTTTCACTCTTCATAGCCTCACCATATGTCATAGGCTCATCATACTCAAGAGTGTAAGCAGAATTAAAAGCATGAGCAACTAAGTTTGCTTGTGCATACTTAACTGGTGGGTTAATCGTTCTCCTTAGCCTGTCTCTAGCAAGCTAGTACTCTTCAAGTTCTAACTCAGGAGTTCTAGTCTTCTTTTGGGTAGACTTAGAGGAACTCGCCGATGTTCTTAGTGTAAGAGTGTATGGGACCCACCAACACCTTGGTCCACCAGTTGGATGACACCTCAGAGCCACTGGCGTCCCACCATACAATAATCAGGTTACCTGCGCCCCCAACCAATGTTGAACCTGGGATCTCATCCCTTATAAGCCTTTAAGGTTCAATGGTTGTACCCATTGGGCTGGCCAGCCCAGTGGGTACAAGGACGAACCTCTAAAGGCCTATAAGGCCTCCATGGAGATGGGGGCGGGGGTTCGATTCCTTGGGGGTGCAGGTTACCTGCGGATTGTGTGCTGGGGCGCCAGTAGGTGCTGAGGTGTCAGCCACTGGTTGGGTACCAAAGCGTTGGTGGGCCCCACACACTCTAACACTTAGTTTATCTTCAAGGATCTCCTTGTTGAAGTGTTGATCTGGGGGCATATCAGATCCATTTTCAGGCGCTACTTCAACTTCTATTGACTCAGGTGCTGAGTCTTCCTTGGGCACATGTTCTTCTTTCTCATCTTCTTGGGAGGTTTTCAGCATCGTCATCTCATCGAACGTTATGTCACGGCTTATGATACTCCTTGGTGGTGTTAAGTCTTTACACTACACTTTATATCCTTTTACTCCTTCGGGATATCCTATGAATACCCATTTGATAGCTCTAGGTTCCAACTTTCCCTCCTTAACATGTACAAAGGCAGGACAATCAAATATTCTAAGATGGTCATACTTCGGAGGATTGCCAGACCATTTCTCTTCTGGTATCTTGAAGTCAATTGCTGATGAGGGACTTCTATTAATCAAGTAAGCTGCAGTCACTATAGCTTATCCCTAGAACGTTTTGGACATCTTCGCATTGGTAAGCATGCATCTAACCCTTTCAAGTAGGGTCTTATTCATCCTCTCAGCTACCTCATTCTGTTGCGGTGTTGATCTTACTGTCCTATGCCTTGCAATCTCATGCTTAGCACAAAACTCATCAAACTCTCTGTTGCAAAACTCGAGGCTGTTGTCAGTCCTAAGCCTCTTTACCCTTTTGCCAGTCTGATTTTCAACAAGAACCTTTCAAGTCTTGAATACTTCAAAGGCTTGATCCTTGCTCTTCAACACATAGACCCACAGCTTCCTCGAATAGTCATCAATTAAGCTGAGAAAATGCCTGGCACCTCTACGAGTAGCTGTCTGAACTGGTCCCCAAAGATCTGAGTGTATGTAGTCAAGAGTCCCTTTAGTCTTGTGCTCACCGGTACTGAACCTCACTCTATGTGCTGTCCCTAGCACATAATGCTCACAAAACTCTAAGGGTTGGAACTTATCCTCACCAAACGCCTTTTGACTATATAACTCCTTTAGGTTTTTCTCGCCTAAGTGTGCCAGTCTAAGATGCCCAACTTGGTTTGCATACTCTCATCATTTACAAAGAATAGTGCAGACTCACTCATGACTTCACCCTTAAGCACATAAACACCTTTGTGCTTCTCTCATCTCATCACCACCATGGAACCTTTCAAAACTCATAAAATTCCTCCGTCGATCCTGATGGAACATCCATTCTGGTCTAAAGTCCCCATTGAGATCAAGTTTCTCTTCAAGTCAGGAACATACCTAACATCTGTCAACTCTCTCACTCGCCCATCATGCAGCCTAAGCTTAACACTACCAATTTCTATCATATGATATGCAATGTCATTACCCATTAACATCTTACTACCACTAATGGGCTGGAAATTTGTAAAGCAGGACTTATGCGGGCACATGTGAAAAGTACAACCAGAATCTAAAACCCATTGTTCAAAGTTCATATCATCAGTAGCGACGAGTGTCTCTGCGCAGTCATAGTTATCATCATAGGCAAGCGCAGCATCTGCTTTCTTCTTATCTTGTGCTCTCTTCTCAGGACAGTCCTTTATGAAGTGCCCCTCTTTCTTGCAGCAATAGCACTTCCTAGGAGTCTTAGACTTCGACCTTGAGCCTTTTTTCTTCCCATCTCTATATGAGGGCCTTCCTCTTACAGATAAACATTTTGCATTGCCCTCGGTCTGCTTTCCTAATAACTTTGAGTTTAATGATGATTTCACATCACTCATCGTTAAACTCTCTCTGCCGTAGAGTAGCGTATCAACAAAACTCTCATAACTCTTGGGGAGTGAACTCAGCAGGATAATTGCTCTATCTGCATCTTCTATCTTGATGTTGATAGACTCAAGATCAATGATGATCTTATTGAAGGTGTCTATATGATCTTTCATCGGCGTCCCTTCTAACATGAACAGCTGATACAGCTTCTTCTTTATATGTATTCTGTTGGCCAACGATTTTCTCATATAAAGAGAGTCAAGCTTCTTCCAAAGACCTATAGCCGTCGTCTCACCTGCTACTTCTGTTAATACTTCATCGCTCAATAATAGAACGATTGTGCTATGAGCTCTTTCTTGAATGTCCCTTCTTTCTGCTTCTGCTCTAGATGACTCTGGTGTCTTCTCTTCATCACTAGATGGAGCTACAGTCTCTTCTAATGCCGAACCAAGCCTTTGGCTCACCAACAACGCCTTAACTTTCATCTTCCATAGATTGAAGTCATTCGTACCGTTGAATTTCTCTACCTCATACTTGGGTGTGGCCATGTCTGCTTAGAACCAAAGCTCTGATACCAGTTTGTTGAAGCGGAAGCACACAAACAAGCAAAATAATTCACCCAAGTAATATAATAATACAGAACAAGTTATTAAGAAATAAATAGAGAAAGGGGTAGAAGAAGAACACACAAAGAATTACGTGGTTCGACAACTTGCCTACGTCCACGGCGAATCAAGATCACATTCTTCTCTTATTATGAATCACAAGGCACTTACAAAGTATGCATTTTACAAGAAAGATCACAAAGAACACTCTCTCTTGCACTCTAGGGATTTTCTCTCACTAAGAACCACAAAGATTATCACTAAGATTGTTGTTGATCACAAAAATCTTTTACTTGATCACAAAGATGTGTTTACAAGCCAATCAGTAGCCTTTATATAGGTTTTGGGACGACCTAGGTTTACCCTATACGTGTGAGAGTCGTATTAGGGAGTCCTAAAATGAGTGGAAGACGAAATTAGGAAGTTTCCTAATTTTGAGATACTGTTCCCGTCTCCAGCACCGTGGCGCTGGGCGCTCATCGCTGCAGCACTGGTGTGCTTCTGCTGAGCGCTGCGGCGCTGGCTTCCTGGTGCTGCGGTGCTCAGGTTCTGGAATTGGCGCCACGACGCCCACGCTTGGTCGCCGCGGCTCTGGCGTCTGGTGCGCCCTTCTTCGTTTTTAGCCTCTTTTCGCGTCCTTCTTCAATCCGTGCGCACCCTACACACTTAACTTGATCTTTAAATTATATTCCGATGATTTTCAATTAATAATCTCACAAAACACTATCTTTAAACTGCGACGGGTTTTATATCCCTCTCTGTTCTATTAGTTCAGGAAAACATTGGAGATTTGGGCTCCTGAAATTTGAAGTCGGCGCTGTCAACGAAATTGTTCGGCCTGAAAAAGTATCTAAAACATTACAGAAGCCGAACAGATATTAAGTATATTTTATTCAATTATGTATAGTAACAATGAGAAATGGTGAGAGAAGCTCCATGAAGTTGCTAGAAATGTCTTTCCTGTCACCTCTTTCTAGATTCTAGACAAAAACTAGGAGCCACTACTCCAGTCTATAAATTTGTGCTTGTTGCATTCAAGTTTTATCGTCAGACGGATCAAAGCAAACTAATTATCACAATTCACATTCATTAATTTGCAGGATTTCTTTGTATGTGCTTAAGTTTCAACACACAATCAGCTAAACATGTCACTCATTCCTAGCATCTTCGGTGGCCGGAGAATTAATGTGTTCGATCCACTTTCACGAGACATATGGGGATCCTTTTGATGGGTTCTTCTCCTCTGCCGTCAGCAATGTGCCAGCATTATTGGATACATCTCAATTTGCTAATGCGAGAATTGACTGGAAAGAGATACCAGAGGTTCACATTTTCAAAGCTGACCTTCCAGGGGTAAAGAAAGAAGAAGTGAAAGTGGAGGTTGAAGAGGGTAGAATTCAACAAGTTTGAATTTAGATTTACATTACATTCATTATTCATAATTAGGATACTTATCCAAAATGTTTATGTAAACCATTATGATAAAACAAAGTACTAGAATTTATTACATTTCTTGCATATTTTTTATATGCGAGCCAAAATAAATAAATAAATGACAACAATAAGAAATTTGAATTAAGATTAGACCAACTTCAAATAATCGCTCACAAATTCAGAAGTTTGTTACATAGTCTTGCACTAACAAAGAAACATAACATAACCTGTTTTGTTTATTTCATACACTTGTTTCCACACAACAAAAGAACTTGAACTTGTAAGAAATCATGACCCTTTTAGTCAGAGATCTCAATGGGCTTGACCTGTGGCTTCTCCTCCTCCTTTTTCGGCACAGTCACAGTAAGCACCCCGTTTCCATGACCCTTTTAATATTATTTTTTCTTTTTTTAAATTTTCTATAAATCAAATTTCTTAATTCAAATTTCTTATTGTTGTCATTTATTTATTTATTTTGGCTCGCATATAAAAAATATGCAAGAAATGTAATAAATTCTAGTACTTTGTTTTATCATAATGGTTTACATAAACATTTTGGATAAGTATCCTAATTATGAATAATGAATGTAATGTAAATCTAAATTCAAACTTGTTGAATTCGAAGAAGTAAAATGCCTGAAATTGAATGATCCATAGGAAAATGAGTATATCTTCCCTAACTTTTTGCATATATACCACATTTTGATTATTTTTTAAAAAAAAATATTCATACCTTTTCTAAGGGGATATGTTTTTATTTTTTAATATTATTTTTTCTTTTTTTAAATTTTCTATAAAAAAAGTAATGAATAATTTTAAAAAATATAAATAAAAAAAAACCTTTAGAAGAGAAATAGTGGTCTCCTAATTAAGCTAATAGTCTACTAGTTTCTAAATACACTCACGTCCATAAATTAGGTCATCCTATCGTTATTGCGGGTTTGTTTAGAAAAAAGAGGACCAAAAATGGGTTCGGAGGACTAAAAGTTTACATAGGTCTTCGCCTTGTATATACAATTTGAGCCATATTTTTTTTATTTTATATGACATCGAGATTTGGGCCGAGGAGTTCGGTCTTCCACAAAAGTGACATAACATCTCAAAATGGTTCTAATTAAACCCTAATATTTAGCTAATATAACCCCGCTTTTATATTTAATTTTGTTTTAAGGGAAATTTTCGGGAACAGCTTAAATGTTAGAGGCAGTTTCTAATATAGCCGCGATTTTACTCCAACTTTTATAGTTAAATATTCCTAAACAAACCAAAATGCTCATTTATGGAGACTCCATGAAAGTTTTTCATAATATTTACTTCTTTTATTAAAATTTATCACAAACAAATTATTAACGGGAGAAAATTTTTCAGAAATGAAAAGAAAGGAAAAATGAGAAGAGAGATAAAAGGGTCTAAATTCTAATTTTTTGATTATAAAGATTAAAAAATTTATATGTAAATAAAAAAGAATAATACCTTAAATTAAGGGTTATTTTTAAAATTTTTCTTAAAATAAATGAATTATTGATGGCAAAAATTGTCAACATAAATCTATCAAGGATATTCTAGTACTTTTATGTTTTTTTTTAAAGTTCAAATGTAATATTATAAATAATTTTACAATATTATAAGGTAAGTCTATTGATAAAAATCAGATAAATTATTAATATGTTTGATAGGAATTAAATAAGACTTTTATGATTCGTCCGAACCTATTTCTTCAACTATTGAAGATACAACAATGTCCTATTTAGGATCTATCTTTATTAAGGATATCTATCCCTATTAGGGACGAAGATGTCCAACCCTCACGAAAAAATGATTTAATCTCACAAATAAAAATTATTATATTAAAAACTACTATCATATAAAAAAGAGATTACAAAAAATACTCATACACTAATAATCATTACACAAATTAAATCATAAACTATCCATTAACAACCCCAACACACAAACTACATGGTAAATTATTTCATTTTTAGGAGTCTAGCTTTTAAATTCAAATTTAAGTATCATAGATATAATAATCTTTTTAGCAATCAAACTGGGTTAACACATCAAATTTAAAGAAAATTATTAATGAAATGGGCTTATAATAACGACTTAAAAAATACTTAATTAAAAAAAAAACGTCAATCTAACATGAAGGTGAGTTGAAATTACCCAAAATTAACACACTACATCACTAAATAATGGCATTTTGTGCCCATCTATTAAAATATTGAACTTTTAAAAGAGAAGTTGAGGTTTCAAATTAAAATATTAGAAGTGTTTAGAATTCATTTGATGACAAAATACAAAAGTTTATTGAATGCCAAATGTTTGTACTCAACTCTGTGAATAGTTTTTGGGCAAAGGTCATATATAACTTAATATTATAGTTTAAAAGACACTTATTAAAACTTGACATTTATTTTTGTGTCAATTTGTTATTTGTTGTCGTCTATTTAAAGAAAATATTTATTTTTAATAGTCATTTATCATTTTGGTCCCATTGTTAAAAGATTTTACAAAATTGTGAAAATAGACATATATCATAATATAATTAGTTATTTTGAATATGTGACACCATATAATTAACTATATTTTTTAAATAAAATAATTAATAAAATATGTCACTTTTGCAAAAAAATGACGGCCGATTGGTCATCGGCTGCATTTTCTCACAAAGGTTGAGTAGAAAAAAATTTAAATTTTATATTATTGTACTCTATTTTTTTTGTCGCTGTTCCTCTCAACTATTTTTGACCGTTTTCTAATCTTTTTAATAAAAATGACTCCACCATTGTGTAGATTAGAAAAAATGGAGTCCAATGATATAAAATTCGATCATTTTTATAGTTGAAACATTATCGAAAAATGGTGGTTGATCAACTACTGATTTTTTATGACAGTGGCAACTCTATTTTTATTTTTAATTTAATTTATTTTATTTTAAAGATTATTTAAAATATAAAATAATTACATGTTGACACTTATCCAAAAGTAATTAATCACATTACAACGTGTCATTTTATTATATTTTTAAATTATATTAAATTACATTAATAGATGAGATTATATTATATGTTCAAAAAAATAATGAATAGATAAAATTATGGTACGTATTTAAAATGTAACTTAAATTATTTTTTTATTCTTTAACCATTAAAATAAATGATAAAAATTAATAGATTGAGATAAAATTAAATATTTTAAATCTCATTAGATAAAATTGTTAATTAATTCAAAATATTAAATTGAAATTATCTTTATCCTGAGGTTCATTTTGTAGCAACATAAAATGTTGCAGTTCATCGATTTGGGCTTGATAGTTTGGTCGTAATGACTTGTGTGGGCCGGTGAATTTGTGGACGTTGGTTGGGGAAAATTGTATTCACTCTTTGCTCTAACAGTTTGAACATCTGTGGTAAGAATTATTATTATTATTATTATATTTTAACGAATGTGCTAATTAATTTTGGTGGAGAATTTGTTATTTTTATTACATAAACATGTAAATTTAATTTTGTTTCTTTTCAAAGGTGAATAGAAAAGAGATTGTGACCATTAAAACCATTGAAGATTATAGAAGAGACTAGAAAGGACAATCCGTTTCTGTACAGATAAATTTTTTTACCATTTTGAAAAGGAAGGCATGAATTAAAGGGGTGGTTATTCTGATAAGGGAAGACATGACATAAGGAGATGGCCCGCGAAGCAACTAGAAATTTCATTATTGTAATATAAAGGTATTACTAGAATCATCCCCCTAATCCTATATATTGCGTCTGATCCCTCTTCATTTTTCATCCTGAAATTGATCAAAGCATTCGAAGCACTCTTTTCTTTCTTCTTCAGTATTTCTTTATTTTCAAACTTTCCAATCATGTCACTCATTCCTAGCATTTTCGGTGGCCGAAGAACCAATGTGTTCGACCCATTTTCATTAGACATATGGGACCCTTTTGATGGGTTCTTCTCCTCTGCCGTCAGCAACGTGCCAGCTTCAGCAAGAGAAACATCTCAATTTGCAAATGCAAGAATTGATTGGAAAGAGACCCCAGAAGCTCACGTTTTCAAAGCTGACCTTCCAGGACTGAAGAAAGAAGAAGTGAAAGTGGAGGTTGAAGAGGGTAGGATTCTGCAGATCAGTGGAGAGAGGAGCAAAGAGCAAGAAGAGAAAAATGACAAATGGCACCGCATCGAGAGGAGCAGTGGCAAGTTCCTGAGAAGATTCAGGTTGCCTGAAAACGCTAAAATGGACCAGGTTAAGGCTAGTATGGAGAATGGTGTGCTGACTGTGACTGTGCCTAAAGAGGAGGAGAAGAAGCCTGAGGTCAAGGCCGTTGAGATTTCCGGCTAAGCAAATTCTCTTTTCAAGTTTACGAGTAACTTATTATTCTAATAATTTGGTATGAAAGAATGCTCGAGTTTGTTTGAATTTGAGTGATTTGTGTGTGTTTTAAAAAGCTTGGCAGCTGGTGTGAAACTTTGTTACTAGTTTCTGAATAATAAAGTGTGATATAATAAACCTTTGATATCTTAATCTCATATCTGCTTCTAGACTTTTATTTTAGTGCTGAATGCGAACTATAGAATTTTTATTTTAAGAGGTTTTGTGGTTAAACGAAATTGAAACTCCGACAAATTGATGACTTTTAATTTTTCTTGCGTATTTCAGTAAATATATCGTGTTAATAAGCTACACAGATAAATCTTCACTTGATGCTGTTGGAATTTGGAAATATGCAGGCGAGTGAGATTCTAAATTAAGCAGATAGCAGAACTAAATTCTGCATAAATAACGTTATCGTTCCTCTACGTAATCACTAATATAAGAAAGGGCAATAGATTTAAAAGATGTTATAGATCAACCTAGACTCCACTATTTGCAGCTGCAAAAAGGACAGTCTCTTATTGCAAACATGAAAATCAGGAATACGTAGTAGCAGCCAAATCCTGTTCCTGATCATTTTCAGTTGAAGTCGTGTTCCCTGATTTCATTAGCTCTTGTTCATTTTAGACTTGACGTGCCCAAGAGCGGTTCTTCATTTATGGTGGATCAATTCTCTGTGTGTGTGTAGGAGGCCTCCTTTGCAGAGGCTTTCTTCTTCTTTTTCTTCAGTAAGTCAGAAACAGCTTCTGGAATCTCTGGATATGAGATGTGTTTCAAAGTATCAAAGATGCCGCCCTCCATTGCAAACTAGAAATTTCATGTATACTTACTTTGTCATAATTAATCGAAAGATATATACAAGAATTTTGTGAAAAGGAAGCAAAATACTATCACCTGGTGTATAATAAGCAACACCCTTCCCTTTCCCCAACATTGTCCGTTGATTTACTCGAGTTGAATTTCTTGTGACAAATAGAATAATAACCATAATAATTTCTGATAGTAGTTTTAGCAGTAATTGTCACCTTAATCAACTCAAGTTGTTGGGCGAAAAGTTATAAACTAAATATATGCATTATGGTAGGAAGGCTTTTTATTTCACAGCAATGAAAGTACATTAATTTTCACTCTTTCATATACCAGAGGATTTTACTTGAAAAAGAAAATACCCTATACTAATGGATCTGGGTCCATATGCATGAGTTCTTATGCATCATATTTTGTAGCACTTATCAATTAGACTCTATCAATTAGTATTATCCAGAAGAAATCAATTGCAGACACCAACCGTATTAAGCTATTTATCAAGCTATTCCATTCTCTTAATTATGCATTTTTTTTCCGTAAGTGTATACTTATAGAAACCAAGGCCTTCACCTAAATGCGATCATTTCAATGTTGTAACGCTTAACGTCTTATCCTCTTACACAATATGTGCATTCATGCTACTATCTTCTTGATTCTAACAAGTCCTTCAAATTTTGTGGAACCTTCTTATCTCATTGATTTGTAAACGCACCCTGCTAAAGCTTGTACACGGCTAGGCAAATAAAATATGTTTGAATATTTGAGGGAATAGTAATGTATATGTAGTTGAAAATGGTGATTAAAATTTTTGTGGATGCTATATTTTGAAGAGTAGAAATGAAAATAATAAGACCGAGCATGTTTGAAATAGGATTAGAAGCATCCAAAAAAGGATATCGAAAAGAAGGAAAATTGGGTAAATTTCACCCAAGTCCCACCCACCCCTGGTAGAATCTTTGGCACCTAGGCATCAATTGCGGCCTCAAATTTGCATTTGAGTTATTTTGAAATTTTTTGAGTTGGTTTTCAACTTGTAAACCCTTATCCTAACAAGTATTAAGATTTGTAAACTTTTATCCTAACAAGTATTAAGATTTAGAGAATGTCAGACTATATATAACCTTTGTAAACATTATAGATTAGCATGTATACACCATACGATGTTATAGGGACATCATTAGTGTATGCACCAAAGATTAGCATCAATTGAGTATTAAGAGGTTATTGAAATTCTTTAAAAGACAGTTTTTTTTTTTTTTATAAAAATATTTTTTGTGAATGTTTAGTAATTAATTAATAAAAAATATAAATTTTAATCTGTTATGGACGTAGGTAATTATTAAATAATATAAATATTTGTGTTTTTTTTTTAAAATTATTTATTGTATTATTCTATGAAGCATTTCCGTCAATATGCAGAAATAAAAACTGATGTTGTTAAAGGCATTGCTGAAAGTTAAAATACCGAAAAGTGAAAGTTGATCTATGCTATACTCAATGTATTGATGCATATGAAGATGGTAGAAGATTATAGAAGAGAGGGACCATTCAATGGGATATGATAAGGAAGATATTATATAAAAATCAAGCAGGTCCACGAAAGAACCAGAAATTTCATTTACTTTAATAACAAGTATTACTAGAATCATCCTCCGAATTATATATAAAGGTCACTCGTCCCTCTTCGCTTTCATTCAGAAATTGATCGAAGCATTCGTAGCGCTCTTTAGTTCTTCTTCAAGATTTCACTTAAAAAATTTCCAAGCATGTCACTCATTCCTAGCATCTTTGGTGGCCGAAGAACCAATGTGTTCGATCCATTTTCACTAGACATATGGGATCCTTTTGATGGGTTCTTCTCCTCTGCCATTAGCAATGTGCCTGCTTCAACCAGGGAAACGTCTCAATTTGCTAATGCAAGAATTGACTGGAAAGAGACACCGGAGGCTCACATTTTCAAAGCTGACCTTCCAGGACTGAAGAAAGAAGAAGTTAAAGTGGAGGTTGAAGAGGGTAGGATTCTGCAGATCAGCGGAGAGAGGAGCAAAGAGCAAGAGGAAAAGAACGACAAATGGCATCGGATTGAGAGGAGAAGTGGAAAATTCCTCAGGAGGTTCAGGTTGCCTGAGAATGCAAAAATAGACCAGGTTAAAGCTAGCATGGAGAACGGTGTGCTTACTGTGACTGTGCCTAAAGAAGAAGAGAAGAAACCTGAGGTCAAGGCCATTGAGATTTCTGGCTAAGAAAATTTTCTTTTCAAAATAGTCAATTTGGTTTGCCAGTAAATTTTGTTATGAAAGAAAGCCCGAGTGTGTTTGTGTTTTTGGAAGAGCATGAAAGCATGTTGAAACTTTGCACCTAGTCTTTACGTAATAAAGTGTGATATAATAAAGTTTTTACACTTATATTGTAAGCTATGCTTTCTTTTTTGCTTCATATTACCAAATTATATTTGACTAAGTCTCTAGTGTGTTCTTTCTGCGCGGACTTAGTGCAAGATTTTACAGAGAGCGGCTGGTCCTAAATGGTGTTAATTCTGCCGCTCAACTTTTTCTCTCTCTTCGTTTTAAATTTTTCAGCAGAGAACGTGATGATTAATCAATCGCATCAAGTCCAATCGCGGAAACATTTAATTTTTGTTTAAATTGCTTAGAGGTCGTATTATAATTGCAGGATCTTGTTAGCGCCGCGTCTACCCTCGCATTTCAAATACCACGTGATTTTTACTCTTCTAAGAACAGATAGTCAAAAGCTTCGAAACATGATAGCTTGCTGGATTCTGATGCAACTACAAGAAGTAAACTGAGATAGCTTGGCACTGGGAAAAGGATCGGTTGTCTGTTCCTATTGGAGCTAATTTTTTATTTTGGCAGCCTCCATGGTGATCTTTTTAAGTAATTGTACATTGTTTTGCTTTGACAATTTTGAGTTCCTAGAATTAAAATTCCAAATGGTCTAATTATTTGATAACAAAACAAGATACAAGGGTCCGTTTGGGATTAAGGTACTCTGACTTTGAATTCTCAGCAACCGTAAAATGGAATCACTTTTAATCCTCAGTAGCTATAAAATGACGTGATGTTTAATAAATAATATATTGATTTTCAAGTAAATGACATGTTGCTATCTTAAAACATACTGTTCGAGCACTTTAGTATAACTGTTACAAACTGTCCTTAATTCGGGTAAATTGTGGGGAAAATGTAGACAGATAAGTGTTGGAAACTGAAGTATTGAAAATGAACCCTTCAAATAAACAAGTGAGCCATCCTAATGGGTAGTGAAGGTGATACTCATGGGAGCTTACACAAGACAAGACCTTCTAGTATTATCCCCTCTCACGAGTCATGAGCCATGAGCCATTCCCATGCTGAGACAAGGTACATGAAAATAACCACAAGTATCTTTTCCCTAGTTTACTTGTTTTCTTCCGTATATTTTCTGCTTTGCCTTTTTCATTTTGTTTGTTTATAAAAGTTTTAGTAATTATTGTCACTGTAAGGGATAAGATGCTGCTACAAATATTCCCGCCGTCAGATTTCTTTTCCTTAATTAAGTTTTAGATGGAAATTGGCGAAAATCTCACACGTCAATTCAAAAAAAAAAAAATGAGTATCAAAATATCACGATTTTTGTTTTTACTACCGACGATGTCTTTTTCAATCAGATTTCTACCAAAATTCCTAATTTACCAGCTGGTTCTCATCTGAGTTGAAACTCCGGATATATATCTTCGAGCTAATGTGAAAACATATTGCTTAAACTTAAAATATTGGAAAGTGAAAATTGATCTGCGCAATACTCATTGGTGCCCATGAAGATGGTAGAAGATTATAGAAGAAACGATGTTCATTGTTATATTTTAAACTGATATGGTAAGAAAGAGAGACGATATAACAAGAAGGCCCACGAAAGATCCAGAAATTTCACTTACTATAACAGAAAGCAATTAGAATCCTCCTCCTAATCCTATATATAGGGCCTGTCGTCTCTCTTCGTTTTCATCCTGGCATTGATCAAAGCACTCGTAGTCTTCATTAGTTATCCTCGAACGTTTCATTAGCTTCGAAGTTTTCAAATATGTCACTCATTCCTAACATCTTTTGCGGTCGACGAACCAATGTGTTCGATCCGTTTTTGTTGGGAAAGATCATAAAATACTACACAGTATAAATAATTCTTTCTCTTACTTTGTGTTATTAAAATAGATAATGTATCACCAAAATTAGCACAATAATATTACCACAAATATAATCATCAATCAATCACAATGAACACTATATTTTTACGTAAAAAATTCAATTTGGAAAAAATTACGGGACCGTAGTCCGATATCAACACTTCTAATATGTAATAATAATGGGATTACAACAATGTTCTCTCTAAAATCACTACTAGAGGCTCACCACAACATCAAGAATATTAATCTTGACTCAACAACAATAAATCTAATAAATTCTCCTTAAATGTAAATTTGCTAAATAATGCTAAATCAGAAGTTAAATCGAAAATTAAATCCGATAGAATTGTAGAATAAGTTATTGGGAACTCACCTTCAAACATTGAGCAAAATCAAAGCTCAAATTGACATCTAATCATCAAAGAGAAAACTAAAACCCTAAGTTTTATTTTTCTTCTTCCTCTCGTTTTTCTCTGTTTTCTGCATTCTACTTACTGGAAATTGCTTCTAGGCCAAAATCAACAAAACCCAAAATGGTGTACTGTGCGCTTATGGCAAATTTTAGTCAGCTCCCTTCATGACTAATTACATAAAAGCCCCTGGACCCACATGATGTAGATTCCACCAATAAATCTCCCTCTCCACGTCATGTGAAAGGATCCACTAGACCCGGTTTCCCTTTACAAACTTGAAGCTTCTCTTTGGATAATAATTTAGTCATCATATCCGATCCGTTCTCACTTGTATGTATCTTTTCAAGTTGTAACAATTTTGATTCTAATACGTCACGTACCCAATGATACCTAATATCAATGTGCTTGGATCTGGAGTGGAATGTTGGGTTCTTTGCCAAATGAATGGCACTCTGACTGTCACAGTAAACTATGTAGCTCTCTTACTTCACACTCAACTCTTGTAAGAACTTCTTCATCTACAAGGTTTCCTTGCAAGCTTCAGTAACTGCAATATACTCAGCCTCTGTGATAGACAAAGCAACACATTTCTGAAGTCTGGATTGCCATGACAGAGCTCCTCCTGCAAAGGTAATCAGGTATCCTGATGTAGACTTTCTAGAATCCACATCTCCTGCCATGTCTGCATCTGTGTACCCATACAACACAGCTTTATCACCACCAAAACACAAACATGTCTTAGAGGTGCCTCTAAGGTATCTGAAAATCCACTTCACTGCTGTCCAATGCTCTTTACCAGGATTAGAGAGAAACCGACTAACAACACCAACTGGATAAGCAATATTTGGTCTAGTACAAACCATAGCATACATCAAACTACCAACAGTTAATGCATAAGGCACTGCACCCATTTCTTCCTTTTCTTTCTCACTTGTAGGACATTACTTGCAACTAAACTTGAAGTGACCTGCAAGTGGTGAACTAACTGGTTTTGTCTTACTCATGTTGAATCTTTCAAGAACCCTTTCAATGTAGTTTTCTTGAGATAACCATAACTTCCCATTTTTCCTGTCACCGGAGATCTTCATGCCAAGGATTTGTTTAGCCTGTCCTAAATCCTTCATAGCAAATGACTTATTGAGTTCTCTCTTCAACCTTTCAATTTTACTACCATCATGACCAATAATTAACATATCATCCACATAAAGCAAGAGAATAATGAAATCATTATCTGCAAACCTCTTCATAAAAACACAGTGGTCTGATGTAGTTCTGCTGAAGCTATGATTTTTCATGAAAGAATCAAATTTCTTGTACCATTGTCTCAGTGCCTGTTTCAGCCCATACAAGCTTTTCTTCAACTTGCACACTAAATCTTCCTTGCCTTTGACTCTGAATCCCTCAGGCTGCTCCATGTAGATTTCTTCCTCCAAATCACCATGAAGGAAAGCTGTCTTTACATCAAGCTGTTCAATCTCTAAGTTTAAACTTGCTGCTAAACCAAGGACAACTTGGATAGAAGACATCTTCACTACAAGAGAAAAAATTTCTTCAAAATCAATTCCTTTCTTCTGACCAAATCCTTTCACAACCAACCTAGCCTTGTACCTTAGTTGTGAGTTATTTTCAGTCTTCAGCCTGTAAACCCATTTGCTCTTCAAAGCTCTCTTTCCTTTAGGCAGTTTTGCTAACTCATAAGTGTGGTTCTCATGCAAGGATTTTATCTCCTCTTGCATAGCTTTAAACCACTCATTCTTGTGTTGGTGAGACATAACTTCCTGAAAGTTTCAGGTTCTCCCCCGTCTGTAAGCATCACATACTCATATGGTGGATATTTAGAGGAATGGTGGCGTTCTCTCATAGATCTTCTTAACTGAGGCTCAACAGGTGGATCAAATGATTCTGAAGGTGCTTGTTCAACCTGTTCTGCTGGACCATCATTATCAACTCTATCATCAAAATCTTCTTGTGCGTCTCCCCCATAATTATCATAAACAACAGGTGGAAGAACTGATCTAGAAGTATCAGGAATAGGAATTTCATCACATTCTTGAGGCTTCTCATCTTTCTCTACTCCATCAACTATCTGATCTTCAAGAAATGTAACATCTCTGCTTCTGATGATTTTCTGACTCATTGGATCCCATAATCTGTACCCAAAGTCTTCATGTGCATAACCCAAAAAGATACACTCCATAGCCTTATTGTCAAGCTTCGACCTTTCATCTTTTGGAATGTGAACAAATGCCCTGCAACCAAACACTATTAAGTGCTTATATGAAACATCTTTTCCGGTCCAAACTCTTTCAGTTATATCTGTAGTAACCAGTATCCACGACTGATAAGAATAAGTATTTATATATGTATAAATATACGTATTTTATTTGTATGTTGGTGATACTTGATTTATTATTGTTATTAGTAGTGTTTGTATAGGTTAAGGTCATACTATTAGCATTGGGTTTAATTGCAAGACTTTAGATTTATTTTAGGGACCAAATTGTAATACTTTAAAAGTTTTGGGGGTAAATTCGTAAATACCAAAAATTAGCCACTTAGTATAAAAATACACTTTTAAAATCCTAATTCTCTCATTTTGGTCGAGCTACCTCTTTTAGAGAGAGAGAAGAGAGAAAAAGAGGGGAGAGAAAGAGAAGAAGGAGAAGAAAAAGAAGAAGAAATTGGAATTTTAGATTTTAAGAGGTATATCACAACTATTTCTCAATTTATTGGTGTTAATTATGTTAATTTATTTAAGTTTTAATTTCTGAAAATATTTATAATTGAGGATTTGATGTGTATTTCGTATGATATTTTGAGAATTGATGATGATCTATAAGATAGTTTGATAAATTATGATGGATTGTAGAATTTTTGCTTGATAGTCTCTTGATCCAAGAATTTTATAACTTGTTGTGATTCGATTTTGATTTTGAATTTTGATTAAATGAAATTAGACATGTTTAGGATCATCTGAGACTTTGAATCGATTCAAAATTCTAAAAATTGAATTTTTTGTGAATTTACCAAAATAACCCTGAAATTCTGGAAATTTCCTATGTGAACAGTATAATACAATGAAAAATAATTTTTATCCTACTGAATAATCTTCAAAAATTACTAATTTGTGGAATATGATACTTTTATATGTCTAATATGATATACTCGGAATTGAGAATTTAGATCAATGTGGTTGAAGTGTTATGATTTTCTAAAGTGTATCAGCTCATTGCAATATTTGATTAACAGATTTTTAAAGCTATAGAATAAAATAGTTTTAAAATACTTTTGGCAGTGATTTGAAAGTAAAATATTTATCATGAACTGAGATATGTGTTAAGAGTAATTACGTGATAGTTTTATAATTTTTGAGTTAGTATATAATTTTATAAAATTAGGAGATTGAATACTGTTCAGTAAGTATCTTGATCCTGTCAGGTTAGTAGTTTGGATTCGATGGTGTGTATGGAATGGATTGTGTAGGAATTTTGATATAATATTCATATATAAGAAGGATATATGAGTCAAAAATGGTATATTCTGATTTTGGAGTAATTGGACATCATTTGATATATTAGAAAATTTTGTTAAGTGTAAGTAGTCAGAATGACAAGTTTTGAGAAATCAAGTATTTAGACCAATTTGATGTGATAAATGCATTGTGTATAATTTTGTAAGCTATTTAAAGTATTTTGTGTGAATTGTGAGGCTAATGAAAGGATTAATCTCTATTGATAGGTTAAGGAGATTTAAGCCTTGTAACTGAAAGTGTTAAGAGGTAAGTATACTAGACTTTTTACTGAAATCACAATAAACATAGTAATTGTTTTGTATGATTTTGCAAATGGGGTTAAGAATATGTTTATGTTATGTCAAAGTATATTTTGATATGAAATGTGAATATATGTTTATGAATGTGAGCATTGACATTGAGCATGGACATACATATATTTTTGAAAGTGAGCTTTCAAAATAAGATTTTGAAAGTGAGCTTTCAAAATAAGATGTGTTTAATAAAGAAAGCTTTTGAAGTGTAATATGTCCATGAGAAATATTTTGTATTTTGAGGGTACTTGAACTCACTGTTAACTTAGTAGGCATTTTATGTGATTTGTGGAGCCTTTATGTGTGGCCTTTCCTTCGGGATTGGTATATGTTATGTGTTCCGTATGTAGGGAGGATCCTATTAGTACCTAAAGGAAGAGTGAGTCATCACATTCGTGTAGTGGCATATTGGTGCATGTGAGAGGACTCACCGATGATCAGGGTGAGAGTTTGGCTTTTACCTTCGGGCATGAGCATTATATATGTGTAATATAAAGGCCTCACTTGTACTATTCCTCTCATACGGTATGTCACCTACGAGTGACATTTGGCTCATTATGTGATATGTGATATGTAAGTCCTACTAAGTAGTAGTTGAGTGATGGTATTCCTATTATGTGTTTTGAAAGAATGTGTAAGCGCTTACATGATATGTGATTTGATAAGATTATGATTTTGATTGATCACAGCATATCATACATATGCATTATGTACATATATGTATTTGTATTTGATATATGAAAAACTAGTATGCTTACTGAGTTTTATACTCATTATAGTTTATGGTGATTTCAGGTAAATAAGGTACATGTGTGCTTAGCAGATTTGGCAAGGCTTCTGCTGTTCCTTGGGTTCCATAAGTTGTTAGGTTGCTAAGTGTTTCATTTGAGGACACGTGGGATAAGATATTTGATTTGTCCCTATTGAATAAATACTTATGTATTATTTTATTGTGTGTGGTTGGATTTAGTTTAAGTTTCACCAAGTGTAGTAATGGATTAATTTTAAGTAAGAATTTGAAATGAATTTATTCTGGGCTTCCGGTAACAAAGTTGCTACTGGTGACGTAGTAGAGTGTTAATCTCTGAGAAAACTCTGCGTATCTCCGGTTTACTAATTGTCTCAGTCATAATTCAATTGCTATAATTCTGAAAGAAATTTAAAATGAATGTGCTTAGAAATATTATTGAATGAATGTAAGTGATGTCGTGTGTCAGATCTTTTGGGTCTTGAGCTTGACAATATCATCATCCAAAGGAGCTGAAGGAGAAAGGTTAATTAAATCAACTGCAGTCCGCATTGCTTCACCCCAAAAATATTTAGATAGCTTTGCATCAGAGAGCATACACCTGATTTTTTCTTGAATAGTTCTGTTCATTCTCTCTGCCACACTATTTTGCTGAGGAGTTTTTGGCACGGTCTTCTTAAGTCTGATACCATGAGATCTACAATACTGCTCAAATGGTCCTCTGTACTCACCACCATTGTCTGCCCTTACACATTTTAACTGTCTCCCTGTCCATCTCTCAACCTTAACATGAAAATCTTTAAAAACATCAAGTACCTGGTCTTTAGATTTTAGAGCAAAAATCTACAATTTTCTAAAACAGTCATCAATAAAAGTTACAAAGTAAAGTGCACCTCCACGTGTTCAGTTTGTATAGTACATACATCAGTGTGTATCCAATCAAGTAAGTTTGCTCTTCTAGATGGATAAAAATTATGAAATGCAACTCTATGTGCCTTTCTTGTTAAACAATGATCACAAGGTTTGAGAGACTTACCTGTCAAGCTGGGCAGAAAATTCTTCTTGATTAGAATTTGAAGCCCTTTCTCACTTATGTGGCCAAGCCTTTTATGCCATAACTCAATGTCAAATTCTTTTGCTGCTACATTGACATCTTTTTTTATGAGCTTAGCTTCCATAACATAGAGAGTGTTTACCTTCCTTCCTTTGGCTAAAATTATAGAACCTTTGGTGAGCTTCCATTTACCTTCACCAAAGTAGTTACAATAACCATCATCATCAAGCTTGCCTGTGGAGATCAAATTCAGACACATTTCTGGAACATGTCTGACATCCTTGAGTAGTAATCTGCTACCAACACTGGACTTCAAGTAAATATCTCATATGCCCACAATATTGGATGCACCATCATTTCCTATCCTGACATAGCCAAAATCACCACTAGTGTAGGATATGAAGAAATCACCATTTGAAGTAACATGAAATGAAGCACCCAAATCAATTATCCAATCACTTGTATGACATGTGAGATTTATGGAGTTTCCATCATAAACAATAGTCATATCCCCATCAGCAACTACTGTATTGCTTACTTGTTCATTTTTCTGTGATTCACCTCTTTCCACAGCCTGTTCCCTTTTTCATATTCTACACACTCTCTTTATATGCCCAATTTTGTTGCAATGGTAATACTTGACATTTTTCCGTTGAGACTTGGATCTTCCTCTGTAGTTGTTATTACCAGAACTTCTACTTTGGCTTCTTCCACGTCTTTCATGCTTTTCTGTAATAAGTGTTTCTGTCTCAGAAGAACTCATACCTGCATTCTTTCTTCTGGCTTCTTCATTTTGCATCCTTAACTATTTCCATGGTTAGCTTTCCATTTGGTGCTGAATTGTTTACTGACACTACCAATGTCTTCCAACTATTCGGTAAGGAACTAAGCAATAACAATGCTTATAATTCATCATCTAGTGAAATATTCATAGTTGTCAACTGGTTCACTAGGCCTTGAAACGCACTGGTGTGCTCAGCTATATTGCGTCCTTCCTTGTATTTTAGATTCACAAGCCTCTTCATTAAATTAGCTTTATTTTATAGTGTAGGCTGTTCATAAATGGACTCCAATTTTCTCCACATAACATCAGCCTTGGTCTTTTTTGCCACATGGTGAAATACACTCTGATCTATCCATTGCCTAATGGTGCCAACACATTTTCTATGTAATTGGATCCACTCCTTATCACTCATTTTCTCGAGTTTTACAGCATCCCCTTCAATGGGTTCATATAGGTTTTTTACAAAAAGTAAATCCTCCATTCTGGACTTTCATATATCATAATGCTATACTTTCAATTTAATCATGCATGCAGAATTTTCATCCATTTTAATCAACACAAATTAAGCACTGCACAACCTGGCTAGCTCTGATACCACTTTGTTGGGAAAGATCACAAAATACTACACAGCGGAAACAATTTTTTCTCCCATTTTGTGTTATTAAAATGGGTAATGTATCACCAAAATTAGCACAACAATATTACCACAAATATAATCATCAATCAATCACAATAAACACCATATTTTTACGTAAAAAACTCAATTCGGGAAAAATCACGGGACCGTAGTCCGATATCAACACTTCCAATATGTAATAATAATGGGATTACAACAATATTCTCTCTAGAATCACCACTAGAGGCTCACCACAACATCAAGAATATTAATTTTGACTCAACAACAATAAATCTAACAAATTCTCCTTAAATGTAAATTTGCTAGATAATGCTAAATCAGAGACTAAATCGAAAATCAAATTCGATGAATTGTAGAACAAATTGTTGGGAACTCACCTTCAAAATTTGAGCAAAATCAGAACTCAAATTGATATCCAATCATCAAAGAAAAAATTAAAACCCTAAATTTTATTTTTCTTCTTCCTCTCGTTCTTCTCTATTTTCTGCATTCTGCTTATTAGAAATTACTTCTCGGGCAAAATCAACAAAACTTAATATGACAAATTTCAATCAGCTCTCTTCATGACTAATTAAATAGAAGTCCCTAAACTCACATAATGTAGATCCCACCAACAGTTTTCACTAGATATATGGGATCTTTTGATAGGCTCTTCTTCCCTTCTGCCATCAGTAATGTGCCAGCTTCAGCCAGGGAGTCATCTCAATTTGCTAATGCGAGAATTGACTGGAAAGAGACTCCGGAGGCTCACATTTTCAAAGCTGTCCTTCCAGGGCTGAAGAAAGAAGAAGTGAAAGTCGAGGTTGAAGAAGGTAGAATTCTTCAGATAAGTGGAGAGAGGAGCAAAGAACAAGAGGAGAAGAATGACAAATGGCATCGCATTGAGAGGAGCAGTGACAATCCTGAGTAGGTTCAGGTTGCCTGAGAATGCTAAGATGGACCAGGTGAAAGCTAGCATGAAAAATGGTGTGCTTACAGTTACCGTGCCAAAAGAGGAGAAGAGACCCGAGGTCAGGCAAATTGAGATCTCTGGCTAAGTAAATGGTCTCTTTTCAAAACTGTTAGGTTGGTTTTCCAGTAAATTTCTATGCAAGAAAGGTGGAGTTTGCAGTGATGTCTGATCTTTTAATAGCTTAAAAGCATGTCTGAAACTTGTAACTAGTTTCCGAATAATTAAAAGTGAGATACAATAAACTTAAATCATTCAAATCTCAGATCTAAGTTCTCATTGTTTCTCTAGAAATTAATATTTATTTTGGTCAAAGGAATAATAATTTTCCTCTCAGTGTTATAGGCATTGCTCATTGATTGGCATGTAACCTGCAAAATTTGATCAAAACCCCAAGCAAAATGGTTGGAACTGTTTAACCTAAAAATTAAGACTCGAAAAGACTTTCCCAGCATGAGTTCCTTTCATTTTTTTTCAAATCTTTTAATGCATTTAGTGCTATTACTTTTGGTTTAAAGTTTCTATAAGTTTCTTCAATATTTTAAATCGTTTACAAAAAAGGGAAATTGATATAAAAAACCACATATCAGGTGGGTAATGAATAGGTAATTAGAAAGTTCAGGATATTTATCAAAGTGCTAACAACACAAATCTGTCCTGCGGTTCCATTCTATTGTCCGCCACTATTCATAAGAAATGTATATACATCGGTGTTACCTTTGCATGGCCCCTTCATTTGGATATGACTATTCCAATGTGTATAGTATATTGCATTAGAGCATCTCAGACTTCATATCAGAAAAAAGTATCATAGACTGGCTCAATTGCACTCACCAGTTTAGTAGATTTCCAAACTTCTAGCTCCATTGATCTATACCTCCTAATGGCCCATTTTATCACCCCAAATATACAGATATCACATATGCAAGAGCAGGACAGCCTTTCCCAACTTCTTAGTTTTCACCAAGACCAATACAGAGAAGCCAAATGTGCTTAGGTTTGGAGGCACAATATATACAGTAATACCCATAAATCTTCTCAACGATAAAAAGTCCTCCACATTTTCTAAAATGCCCTTGTTGTATGGGTTTCCAAATTTCAACCTAGTAAAGCTTTCTCCTGAGCAGGCAAATTAACAATGTTCCGGGTTCGACCAGAGAGTAAACAGTCAAAAACATTTAGAAACAAAAAACGATGCTGTTGAAAATATTTACCTGGTTCAGATTGAGTGACTTGAAATTCTGGACATTCCTTCCAGTTAACCTGGGAAAGGGAGAAAAAGAAACATATAGGAGAATCATTTCTACTGAAAATTATTCAATACTGTTGTATTTTAGACAACACTAGGGGTTCTGTTCACTCCTTTAAACAGTCAATTGGCACTTTGGCAGCAAGATGTTTGTTTCTCTCTCTCATATTTTTTGGGTATAGTATGGTGCTAATAGCAAAATTCTCAACCCAATTACTCTACACAAAGAATAGGCATAAATTGCAATGGCGCTGATGGTTGATCTAGTGATAATTCATTGCCACATTAAAAAAAGCAAACAGTAGTGTAACATTTTGCTGGCAAGGCAAGAATAACATACTTAACTGACTTCTATCAAAATTTTGAGATTTTTCAACAACTGAAATAGAAGGGCAGGAACACACATGTGAACAACATAACATGGGGGGGGTGAAAATCTGAGAAGATGACTTGGAATTTAGAAGACAGTATTAACCTACATTCAGTCACTTATCCTTCAACAATTAATCATCAGTTTATCAAAGCTTTTAACCACTGGAAATAACCAGAATTCTCTTTTTTCTTTTCATGGGATGCATGGAGGGAGTGTCTAGTAAAGTATGAAATCCATATCATGCAATTACGATTGAGAATAAGTGGAATCACAATGGCTAAGCTTACACCAAACTGAGCACACAAGGTAAGAAGTGTCCGTGGTAAGAAATCCAACCAGGAGAACCATGAAGGAGAAATAATTATTATTCTGGCCTACATAAAATATATCAATATTAGAGTCGACAGGCATGCAGTTCCATTTTTAGTGTATAGAGAAGTCATAGAATAAGGAAAGTACAATTCAAACTGAAATAGAAAAATTGAAAATGTACGAAACCCTGCCAAAAACAACATCAATTAAAATTACCTATGCAATTTCCAAAACCAGGACAGTGGTGGTCAAACCCTTTTACATATGCCTTGCAGATCTTATAATATCTTACCCGCCAAAGCGAAATGGAATTCTGAAAGTACGAAGCACCATTAAAACCAATTAACTAACTGAATGATTGAGAGACAAAAAGCATGATGGCTATTGTAAAGAAATTAAATTGAGCTGCACGATGGAAGGATGTACAAAGTCACCAATCTTGGCAGAAGAAGGTAAATTTTGACAATTTTTTGATGTCACAGTAGCCCATGGTTCAGTAATTAAACAAAATCAGCCACAAACAGTTAAGAGTAATATGGTCCAGAATAACATATAATAAAACAAGCCTATAGTTCAACACGTTGAGCTAAAAAGCATAAAAGAAATATTAGAGTAGAAATCATGCAGCTTATGTGCTATGCTGGATGATGATGCTTTAACAAAGTAAGCCTTATGTTACGGATTGTTTTTGAATCGTGCAGTTTTAGACGCGTTATGTGTTAAACAGTTGAGAAAATCACACAAAGAGAAGAAAAACAAGCACACCAAGTGTTTGCATGAATACTCTCTATATTGTTTAAGAAAAAATAAAATTATGAGATGATTTATACAAGCGAGGGTCTCCCCTTTATATAGTAGCAGCCTTATACAATCGACGGTTGAGATCTAAATGATCTAACGGTGTATATACAAGATGGATGAGTATGCTCTAGAATATTCCTAGATGCCATCACATATTCCTTAGAATATTCATTTCCTAATTAAGGTTAACAACCCTAATAAGTTGTGGGCTTAGCCCGATTTTTCACCCATGTCAATGGGTCTTCTAGAAGCTTCGGCCCGAGGTCCATTCCAGCAGCCCATATAACCTCTAAGAGGCTTTGTCGCGCACCAAATGTTCGAGGAAATGCTTGAGAATACTTGGGGCGTGACATTCTCCCCCACCAAATTCACGCGACGCCCTCGTCGCGTCTTCACTGGAAACTGCACACCTCGTTCATCAATCTGCCACTGTGCACTCTCGTATTTCCAGTGTGCTTCATCATCGGGTACCTCTTTCCACTTGATAAAGTACTCACGCCATGGAGGCTGATCTTTCCTCTGCATCGTCTGTCCGCTGCGGATGAGTTTCGCTCCTTTGTTGACCTATGTGGAAATTCCTAAAGGTTCCCTGCTGTGTGGCTCAAATTCTTTACCTCCTATACCTTCACGGTACTGCTTCCAACAGCTTGCGAAATGCACTTGATGTAGCCACTGTCGCTGTCTCGAAGGTAACCCCACCTTATACGAGACATTGCCAACTCTCTTGGCAATAAACCTTGGCCCCTCGTCCCCACGATCAAGGCCTTTGTGAAGTGGGCGTGCTGACTTGCGTTGTAGTGGAAGTATCGTCTCTATCACAAAGTCTCTCGCACTATGCTTGACACGCCGCCGCTTGTCTTCGACCCACTCCTTGTACTGCAAATGCACATCATGTGACGCCTTATATTTTTGGATGACACTTGCATCTAACAACTCCTCGAGCTGCCCCTGCAACTCTCCCATCTCCAATAGAGGCGCCTGCACCATAGTTAGAAGCGTAATCTCCAGCTCTAACTTTTTCCCATGCTCGGTATCACCTTGATGTGGCTGCACCTGTGGTATGTCAGTTGGCACGACCCCCTTGTGCTCCTCGAGCACTTCCACAACCCCCGTTGGTAGCTTACCCTCGTCCCTTGTCGCCTTATCATCCACCTTCCTCATTGTGGCTGGATGTGATTCTCCTTTACGCTCAGCAACTCCCATAAGTTGAATGGCGGAAAGGATTTTAGTGTTGGCTTTCGATTGAGACTGCCCACCATTGGGCTTGTCTACTGTCGGTATCATGTAAGGCCCTATTTGCATGATGCATACGTAGTCGTGTCAAGGAAGTGACATTATGTCGTACTGCTTCAAGAACTCCATACCTAAGACCACATCGAAATCATCAAGTGGTGCTACAAAGAAATTTACCTCGCCGCGCCATTTGCCTAGGTGAATATCGACCCCTCGAATCACTCCATCCAGTGGCTTGGTCGCAGCGTTTATTGATTTGAGGAACCCCTCATCTTTCTCCACATAAAGTCCCAAGCGCTTTGCCTCTGCACGCTTAATGAAGTTGTGCATCGCGCCCATATCTACCAGCACTTGAGTCTTTATGCAGTTGATGTATGCTTCAATATACATAAGCGCATTTTTCATTGGCACACTGGCACCCCGCTTGGCTTTCATTGTGTTGAGCAGTTGCAAACACCTCACCTTGCTCGCAAGCCTCTGTGCTGTAACCATGGCGTTGATAGCCTTCTTCTTCAGGCAGTCCTTGACCCAGTGATCCCCATTTCAAAGGAAGTAGCTTGTCTTCGGTCCATTCCCTCTATGGTTGTTACGCTTCTGCTTTTCCCATTTGGGCGGCTTACTTTTCTCCTCCTCATCCTCCGGAGACTGAAATTCTTTGGCGCCCTCACCTTTGCTGTGATTGGGTCTCGAATGCTTGGACTTTTCTGAGTCACCCTTATGGTAATCTATGAGCGTTTCTGCCAGTGTTAGAGCGTCAGATATTCTGGTCACCCCGCGCCGCTTTAACTCATTGGACGCCCATATTTGCAACCCGTCTAGGAAATTAAACAGCAAGTCCTCATCGCTCATGTTGGAAATCTGGAGCATTAACAAGGAGTGCTCCTCTACGTACTCGCTAATGGACTTGGTCTGCTTCAATTCCTTTAACCGCTTTCGAGCGTTGTGCACCACATTCTCCGGATAGAATTGGCGCTTCAGCTCCCGTTGCAATTCTGCTTATGTGTTGATTGTGCAGGTACCCTTACGTATCTCCTTGCTTTTCCTGCACCACCATAGAATTGTATGGTCGAAAAGATATAAGGTAGCGGTATTTACCTTGTCTTCATCCCGCACGCCTATGGCGTCGAAGTATCTTTCCATCTACCAAAAGTAGTTATCCAGTTCCTTGGCGTTCCGCTTGCCACTGAACTCCTTCAGTTTAGGAGCCTCAACTCTTGGCATCCCTTGAGCAGCAACATACCCATTCTCCACTGCTCGGTTGCACAGCACCACGTCCTTCTTGACAGCGTCAAACCCTCTACGCAGCTCCTCCACTTGGGCTTGAATTTTGTCGAAGGTGGCGTATACCTTCTCCTGGAAAGCCTTGATCCAGTCACGCTGCCAATCAACATAACTCTCGATGGATGTGTCGATGAGGTAGCGCAGCTCGTCCCTTTGAGTGTCAAGTCCCACCTCGATCTTCTCTACTTGCTGCTCCAACTCCCCAAGACGATCCGTCACCTTTCTCACAGCACCACTGAGCATTTTCACCATGGTCCCGAACTCATGGCCTGGATTGACAAATTTATCGCGAGATACACTGTCGTGCCTCTTAGCTTTGTTACGACTTCTCTCTTTAGTCAACTCTAATGGTATGACGTCTTTCTTCATCTTTGAATCTGCTCTGATACCAACTGTCACGGACTGTTTTTTAACCGTGCGGCCTTAGATGCGTTGCGTACGAAGCAGCCGAGAAAACCACACAAAGAGAAGAAAAATAAGCACACCAAGTGTTTGCACGAATACTCTCTATATTGCTGAAGAGAAAACAAAACTATGAGATAATTTATACAAGTGAGAGTCTCCCATTTATATAGTAGCAGCCCTATACAATCGACGGCTGAAATCTAAATGATCTAACAGTGTATATACAAGATAGATGAGTATGCTCTAGAATATTTCTAGATGTCATCACATATTCCTTGGAATATTCCTTTCTGAATTAAGGTTAACAACCCAAATAAGTTGTAGGCTTGACCCGATTCTTCACCTATGTCAGCGGGTCTTCTAGAAACTTCGGCCCAAGGTCCATTCCAGCAGCCCATATAACTTTTAGGAGGCTTTGTCGCCCACCAAGTGTTCGAGGAAATGCTTGAGAACACTTGGGGTGTGACACTTAACACAAAGTTAAAGACTCAAAACATTTGTGTCTTTTAATTACAGAGTTGATAGTATATGTAAGAGTACATTCGTCTGTACAAAAATTCAAACATGAAATCATCAGAATTTATCTTCTGCAAAAGTAATGGGTACACAATTAGACTTGATATGTTAACATAAGTTTTGTTTTCTCTGAGGACCTAAAATGAGAAACCCAAAACAACCCTCAGGTAAAGGATCGGCTCAACTACACTTTACAACCTCATTGTCAACATCAACTTCGAAAATGGAACTTTCAACAAGTTTTTCTGAACGAGGAACTTCATGCGGTACCAAACAAGGATCACTTGATATGATACTGCCATGGAGAACATTCATATTAATAAAAAGAAATAGTTAACCGATACAGATTAAAGAAACATCGAGTCATTCCTTTATAGAGCAACATGAAAGAGAACAACCTACACAAACCAATTGCGATCATGGCAACCTCTACGTTTAACAAGTCATCTATTAAACTCGAAACGGCTGCTTAAGAGGTTAAAAAAATAAGTAAAAAATCAAAATTTGATATTAATCCACTTTGTTTTGATAAGCATATGTTAAACATCTAACCTGCGAACGAGATTTGCACGAGAAATGGCGAGGCAGAAAAGAAGCGAGCAAAACGAGAGAGAGAGAGAGGGAGAGAGAGAGAGCAAGCTGAGTGAGCAGGACCGAATTTAAGGAGACTATGCAACAATCGATTTACCTCATTGAAGCTAAGAGCCCTCGTTTAGTGGCGCCATTGTTGTGTCAAATGTGTCTAAAGAAATATTGAATATAATAAATTATTTTAAAATTTATATTACTCAATATTTATTTAAATAGACATAATTTAAAATGTTTAATATTATTCTTTTATAAATACTCAAGGTTACAATAATGTTGTAGCCTCTATTTTAAGCTCAAAGCCCATGAAGAACCCAAATAATTGGGCTACATTTAGTTGACCAAAATTCTTGCTTTCATCTAACGGCCTATTTTGAGCCTCGGATCATCTTTGTTGCCTACTGTATACTTGTATTCGTACACGGGGTGACAATTTTTAAGATTAGTGATGACAACAGGAAGGGTCTGATTTTAGATCCACAAGATTCAGATTCTAAATGATAAGAGTTTGGGTTTATTTATATGGGTGTAAAACGGTCTTATTTAGATTATAAAAAAAAATTAATATGAGTTTAGGATAAGTGTGAATTTTATTTAAGACTCATATCTAAATTTATATTTAAACCTATTTTAAGGTCTTATAATTTGTTATTTTTTTTTAATTAGAGTTTTGTCATCATAGGTATAAAACAAGTATGATTTTTTTTTTTTTGCGGATTTAACCTGCCCCGTTGCGATCTTTATGTAAAATGTATTTGCAAAAAAAAAAAATGTTTTTTTAATCAATGCTTCTTAAGAATTTTCAGTTACATATTATGTATAAATATATTTAAGTAATTATCAAATTTACGAAAATTTTCCAAACAAATGCTGATCAAGTGTGTTTTTCAATAAAGCACTCTAAATTCTTTTTATTTTGAAAAATACTTTCTTATAAAACTTCTTTTAAAAAAAAAAGTTGACCATTTGCAAGATGTCGAGGTCATACTAAACATGTACCATCATTGACATTAATCTCATGAATATTCTACGTTTTAGGAGGTGACAAATAAGTGAAAAGTAGAGCTATAAAAACGATTATATATTATTAATGGTATATTTGATGGGAAGTGCTCTCTTTCTTTCTTTTTTTTTTTTTTTCATTTTAGAGTACTTCTTACAAAACAGATTAACTATACATTTATGCACTTGAAATAATAAATTAAATATGTTTATTATATAAATAATATATTAATCATTTTTAATCAAAATAATAAAAAAAATTAAGCAAAACTAAATTTATTTTCTATTAAAAAATAATTATTAATTTTATTAGAATTTAATTATTCAAAATTATAATTGAGTTTAATTTCGAATTAGAACCCAATGAAGAATCTGACACGAGTTAAAATACTTGTGGGATGAACGAGAAATGAACAAAAATAAAAGGTAGAAAGTAAGGTATTATTTATGCCAAGGTATTCATACGGTACTTTTTGTGCAAATATACTGTTCATATGGTGATTTGCGAGTGTTTCATGTCTTAACTCAGTTCGACTTTTCAAGTGAAATTTAGATTTATACATATGTAAACTCTTATTTCAATAAAAAAATATGAATTTTTATAAGTGATATAGAGTTTATATAAATCATTGTAATTTATTAGAATATATAATGTATCAACAAGATAGAAAATAGAGGGTTATGGCAACTTTGGCATTGGGCATGAGCACAAACGAGTGCTGTGGAGTGTTTGAGTATTGGGTATAGATGTAAAATAGTATTGGATAGATATTTTATGAGTTTATCTATTATTATATTCATTGAGTTTCTTTTGTGTATAAAATAACTGAATGAAAGAATAAGTAAGGATCTAGTGATTCACCGTAAGCGTGAGGGTATTTTCAAACTACGTATATTTCTATATCTTTATATATGTGATTATTTTTTCTATTATATAGTTAATTTTATTTATTTTTATGTTATTTGTGTGAAATAATCTAAAAAGAGCATTGAATATTATTGTGTTAAATATCAAGTTAAAAAGTATTAAAATATGTATACCCTAATAAATAAAATCAGTACTAATACTAATTATTATGAAGTGATAATACTAATTTATTGTAACAATTTTACAATGTCAAAAAAATTATCCTGTTTCAATGTATTTTAAAACTTCATAAAAATGTATTTAAAAAAATTATCATTTTTATTTTTAAATATTATATTACAATTTAATAATATTCGCTATCGAACCAATCAAACTGAAACGTTTGTGCTACAATTTATAAATCTTATCTACCATAATAAAAATCAATTCAACCTTTCAATTAAGAGTGGATGAATCTACCCCCCTCCAAATTTGAGGGCGATGAGTCTCGAGCCAAAAATAAATTATCAATTCAATGGTTAACATTTTCGTTACTGTGATTATAAAATTTATGTCATTAGTACGTTTATCCACTGCTACAACATGTAATAATAATAAAAAAAACAAATCATAAAAAATAACTGAAAAAAAGGACGAAACAAATAGGACTTAAAAAGTCTGCCAAAAAATTTGACAGAAGTCAAGAAATTTAAAACCGAATTAGAACGAATGACAAAAATTCGGCAAAGTCAGTCATAAATCAGACAAATCGGATAAAAAATTAATAAAATTCATGTGTATCACAGCGCCAAACCATAAAGAACTGTTACTGTTTCAGTAACAGTAAAGAGCATCAACCTTCACCACCAGGTGACGCCATCCCTTCTCGGAGATTAATGCACTAAATTCCAAACTTCGTTAGGGGTATCTGAGCTGTCCTTACGGCGGATCACATGCACCTGCATCATCCTCTGGGTCCCATCTTTGCTGGTCCCACAAAATTCGACGGTGGATACAAAAGATAGTAAGCAGTATTCTCCTAGGATACAGAGTATCATGGGGATCCGAAAACGGACGGCTTTGATTCGTTTCAAACTCCAAGATCGGATCATGCCACGGTGGATTACTACCGTCATCATTGCCAACATGTAAGACCATGTGCCGCGGTCTTCCTCTTGCGGGACCCACTTCATCACACAATGGAAAGGAGCGTGGGACCTACTTAGGAGTCATGTGGACTTCTTTCTTAATCTTAATTGGCTAATGGGCATGAACGGGAGAGAATTGGTTAAGATAAAAACGGCCTTGTCGTAAGGCTTAAAACGGAAGCCAAGCTGAGCCGAGTCGATTTCCATCCACTCGCGTTAAGACACAAGTCGCTACCAGATAGAGCAAAATGACGATCTATCTTCCTAAACCCCCACCACCCGTTGTGTGCATGTGGGCCACGTGTATCTCTGATTCTTATAAGCCAGTCTGCCAAAGTGATCGGACGGCTCAAACTACCCGTGGGTCACCACATGTGAATCCTGGACGGTTTCAGTGTGAATAAGTCTAAGCCATTCCATATATTAAGCTTAATGATTATAAATCAACGGCACATGTTCCTTTGGGCCCACTAGTTAGGCCGTCTGTTATTGCCAGTCACGCAATTGCTTAGCTGTGATGAATCATGCCTAGAATTTGATCATCAAGATTATTCTTTTTGTCAAAGATTTTTTAATGTTTTGTTTCTTACCAAAATACACGTGCCCTATATTTGTATAATATGAGAGTTGCCTTTTCCCGCATTTTAATTACTGGACCGCGTTGTTCCCCTTCGTCTATTTACTTTATAGCCAACCAAAAGCTTTCATGTATTAGCAGTCACATTTCAAAATATTGAAGTTCAGGGTGTAAACCATACCATTTATTTAAAGGCGTTATATTTTGGGCCGACTTTAGTCGACCAGGAATCAACTCGTAGCACTTCTACAATTTTAATACCATTTGAGCACTTTAATATTCCTAATGCAAATAAATATTTGAAAATTACAAAAAAAAAAAACAAATTAAATAGCGACTTTTGAATACTTTATTGGACATACCCACTAAGTTATAATCTCACAGCTACAACCTTAAAAAGTAATCAAGTATATACTTTATAGTTTATATTATACTCACAGCCCCCATCCTCTTAGCTGTACAATTACAACTTTTGAACTTCTTACAAGGACTATCTAACTATTTTTATTTTTTGATTTTGAGATGACACGTTTTGATTAAAAGAACTGGGTTATATTTATTTATCACGGCACAACTGCAAAATTTAAGACGTGCAAAGTTGAGCATAATGCCTTTTATTATACAATTGCTAACTATCCATTAATGAATGAGAAAGTGGTCGATTGTGTGTGTGTATATAAGAACCTGTATGTGTGCTGTTTGGTGAGTGTCCCAGTCCCACGTCAAATGGGCACACTTTGTTGGACCATAGTTGGATAAGAAGGAAAATAATCCTCAGCCTCAATAATGTTTTGCAAATTTGCACTATATTAATTTCTTGCATGGCTTGCTAACATGGATTTGCCGATCGAGTGGGTATAACGTGTTCATCGTGATTTGTGCTTCCCAAAAGATGGAATAAACATTTAGTTTGCTTCGCCAAATTTTCTTAAAGGTCCCACGTCTGATCAACACACAACATCGAGTCTGGTTCATCTATGTTTTGGATTTATTTTATTTTCGCAAGGAGATAAAAAATTAAAAACAGTTCACGTATTCATAAATAGGAAAATTTTATCATACTCCAAGGAAAGATTATTTAACTTTAATGTCTAACCCTCAATCTAATTTATTAGAATCTTAAAGATCGACCAAAATCAATTTGATGTATGTATAGACTTGAGAATTTTAGATGTTATAATTTTTAAAATCGCAATTATTATGATGTAAAAATGGTAATTAACGAGTTAAAATAGGTGGCTTGTGTAATTAAAAATAGTAATTTGTGTCAAATCATTCTAATTAAAAATCAGATAATATAAGCCATCTGTATTGATTACGTATAATTTCACTCAATAGAATTTACTTTTACAAAATCGATGTCCCGATATTACTAAACAATTAAATATTACTAAATCAAATTTTGTTTTAATAATATGAATTCGGAGCGAGTCAGTGATTACTTATTAAGACATCAACTGCTGAATCACCCAACAATCACAAATTCACCGGCGTTAGTTTAACCGAAACAACCAACCCTAGATTGTTCGGAAACAAACTCAACCCGTAGCGGAGCCACGCCAAGCCAAGTCAAGCCAAGCTGAAGCGTCCCTGGCCTCGCACTCATAGCTAGCCTAGCATTCTCATTTCACAAAGCCCACGTTAACTCCTAGCTTTAGCTTAGCTCACTTAGCCGCGCCTCCAAACACACACACACACACACACATACACACACACTCTATTTCTCTCTCTTCCCCCCTTCTGCTTCCTCCCTAAAAGTCTCCTCTTACATGGAGACGAGAGGACTCTGAGCCACCACTAACTCACGCGCAAAACTTCGCCTAATTTAACACAAATCTGCACAAACCATATATTTTTATGCGACGAACTCTCAAAATACGCTGTCGTATAACGAGATCTGATTGTAGTTTTAGTTTAGTTAATTGAGTTTAGTGAAGCTAAAAGTATAATGGAAGACGAGAAAGGAATGCTCATACAGAACCTGATCGATTTAGTGAACGAGATAGCGGCAATCTCAGATTACATATGTACGGTCAAGAAGCAGTACTGCAATTTGGCGAGGAGGTTGAAGCTGTTGACGCCAATGTTTGAGGAAATTAAAGAGAGCAAAGAAGCGATTCCTGAAGAGACTGTTAAAGCTTTGCTTTCGTTGAAGGAGGCTTTGGTTTCGGCTAAGGAGTTGCTCAGATTTGGCAGCGAAGGCAGCAAGATTTATCTGGTATGTATGTATGTATTGTTTAATAGTATAATTACTAATTTGTGATTATTATTATTATTTATTTATTTTATTGTTCGATCTGTTTGGTTGGTGAGAAAATTAAAGGCAATAGAAGGTGATTTTTTGTTAGTTCTAGCTGATTTTCTTGTTTCTTTGACAATTTGGGGCGTTTGATTGGTTATGCACACGTGAAAGAGCGTGAAAGCAGTTAAAACGTCTCGGGCAGTAGCACTTGCGAAATAAACTTCTGTGTGTTTATTTTATATCATTTTTATGCTTAACTTCGTTGTTTCCTAATGAAAATGAAAATTTGTAAAGATTTTTAAACATTTTGGACTTTATTGATTTATCAATAAGAAGTAACTTAGGATTGATGTTCTTATATATAATATATTGTTATGCTTTCCTGGAAATCCATTTGCAGTTTTGTTAAGTGAGGTTATTGAAGTTGATTTTTGGTTCTCTTTGCTGCTTTGGATATTTTTAGAACCCGTTGTATGAGGACAATTGTAATTATCACCACATGCTTGTGAAAATTCTTATTGACCGTATAGGCTTTTACCTTTTGGCTTTTCTGATGGTTGACTGGGCTCGCAATTGAAATAGTGAATTATATACAATCTGATTCACTTGTTTGAGATCCATTATCAAGTTCATAAATTATCATTTCAACTGTCTTTTGAACTTGTATTTTCAACTGTCATAGTCATTTATAAGTTAATGGCAAGATAAAGTAGAATGTCATACTAATGTTAGAACCACTTATTTTTCCTCACATTGACAGAAAATTTTTCCTCTCGAGTTTATGACTGTCCTTTTCATGTGTGGGTTGTAAAATCCAATATCAATTACTAATTTGTTATTTCTAACCCCTTTTTGTCTTCACCAGTTCTTCATTTCTTGATTGTTTCAAGGCTTTAGTACTGCGAGTCTTACTTTGTCTTTTCTTGTCTTTTATACATTTTTTTTGCCTCTATGGCTCTGTGTACTAATATAGGCTTTTAGTTGAAGTGCCATTTTGGCAGTTTGCAAGGATTTCAAATGGTGTAGTACCTAATATTTCTATGGGTAACTTTTGGAAGATTGTAGCACTTAATAAAAATACACAACTGGGATATCTTTGGGTTGCTTGAGTTTGTTCTATGTAAGCATGAAGATCAATCTCTCTTCCAAGTTGTGATCATTGAAGCACTATTCAAGTCATATTAAAAGCTGAAGTCATATTAAAGCGGAACTCTTTATATGAGTCCTAATTGTTCTGGTGTGATTCTTGGTTGCAGAGATATTTTCAATATTCCATGACTTCATGAGTGAATTTGTAATGATAAGATACGATGAGGGGAGGGAAGATAATTTGAGATATTCATGAATGTGCATGTCTATAATTCACAGTGCAATTGAATCTTTATGGGCATTGCCTCTTGGAACTACATAGTTAGCTTTTGTGCTCCATTGTGCACATGAGAGTAGTTCCAGTGCTTTCTTTTATTTTTATTTGTCCAGCTATGATTCTAAAAGTGCCTAGTAAAAAGGATCAGAAGAATGTGTTATTGAATCCAATACAAGTATAATTTTATGGCTTAAATCTGTTTGGCAAACCTGATTCTAAGGGTGCTGACTTTTTGCTTGCAAGGCTAATTGTAAAGTAGGAGAGAATTCCGTGCTCATTCTTGTCCTCAAAAGACTGAAGCAGTATTCTATTGCATCCTAAAATTCAGTTGAAAAGTATTCAAAGATTTCGAATGCCTGGTTAAGACTGAATCTTGGATCTGATGAAGGAAAATTCTGGTTTTAAACCATTGAACCATGAGAATTTTCTGTATAACATACTGATTTTTAACATCAGGTTTTCTGTTTCAATTATCTTTCTAATAGATAAATAAACACCTGCTTGTATATAAGCTGGATGTTTCTTTGTATACATGTACTTTTGTGCATATAAAGCTACACTAATCTATGTTCTTTTTAAGTACTGTTTATGCTCACTTACTGGATTTATTATTCTTTTAACAAAATTGTAGTTATGTTTGGTTTTGGTGGGATTACCAACATATTATGAATATACTAATCTTAGTTTCTCTACTGGCAGGTTCTAGAGAGGGATGAAGTTATGAATAAGTTTTTTGAGGTTACGTCTCAGTTGGAACAAGCTTTGAGTTCGATTTCCTATGAAAAGCTTGACATATCTGATGAAGTCAAGGAACAGGTAGAGATTCATCACAAGCAGCAATGCTCTCATTATTTAAGGCCATTAAAGTTGAGAAACCAGACAAGACACTTCTCCTCCATTCTAATGTTATATTACTTATTTGTGGTCAATAAACTTTGAGATAATGCATGGTGGATCCTAGTGCCTCTAAAAGCAATTAACTAACTGTAATTAAGGGCAAGTTGTTTTTATTCAAATGCATGCTTGCATGTGAATATACACACACTAAATATGCAAATGTCTCCTAGCAGACTCCAAGGCAGAGCTCCTCAGGTCATTCTAGCAATTTTTTTTATATTTTTGTATCCCATTTTAACTCTTATGGTGTACAGGTTGAACTTGTTCTCACTCAATTCAGAAGAGCCAAAGGAAGGGTTGATGCACCCGATGCTGATCTGTTTTTTGATCTTTTCTCCCTCTATAACAAGGACAATGATGCAAAAACAGATCCAGCTGTCCTAAAGAGATTGGCTGAGAAGTTACAATTGATGGGAATAGCTGATCTAACACAAGAATCACTGGCGTTGCATGAGATGGTTGCTTCCAGCGGTGGAGATCCTGGGGAGAGCATTGAGAAGATGTCAATGTTGTTGAAGAAAATTAAGGATTTTGTTCAAACAGAGAACCCTAACTTGGATGCTCCTTCAAAAGAAAAGAATCCTTGTCCAAGTCAGGGTGGACAAGCATCCAGTGATAGGAATCACAAGGCTCCAATTATACCTGATGATTTCCGCTGTCCGATATCTCTTGAATTGATGAAGGACCCCGTCATTGTTTCAACTGGACAGGTATATGCATCCTGGGTTTCCTGCTCTCTGATAGCCTAAACTCAGTTGGACCATAGTTGGTTCTTTTCATCTTCCTTCGCTCTAAATAGTAATCCAGAAGTTTCACCTCCTTTCTACCTGGTTCATTTGATTCAAATGCCAGTCAAATGTAGCATTCACATTGGTAAAAATTGTTAGAAAATTGATTATTTTTTTGTCTCATTGCATCAAGTTGCTGGGGCTTGCCATCTTGTGAATAACCAGAGGTGAGATTGCCTAGGTCAAAATTAAGTGTGGATATAATCCTTGTCATTCATTGGTTAACTGCTTTATTTTTTCCCTTATAAAGATCCAAATTTTTTATAGGATTCTGGAAGGAATTTATCACTTGGGGAGATGTCTTTTTTTAAAACTAAATGATGTCTTACAAAACCATTTCCTGCTTTTCACTAAGTCCGGAATATTTGCTTCATGAAAGACAGATGAGAACTAGTATTTCTTCTGGGAAAAAAAAAAAAAGAGAAATGCTCTATTATATAACATCTCTCATCTTATTCTCTGCTGCAGACCTATGAGCGTTCCTGCATTGAGAAGTGGCTGGAGGCAGGACATGGTACATGTCCAAAGACGCAGCAGACCCTCACCAGTACTGCACTCACACCCAATTATGTCCTTCGTAGCCTTATAGCTCAGTGGTGTGAAGCAAATGGAATTGAACCACCAAAAAGACCCAGCAGTTCACGACCTAGTAAAACCTCATCTGCCTGCTCGCCTGCTGAACGTACCAAGATTGAGATTCTCCTCTGCAAGCTCACATCTAGCAATCCTGAGGATCAACGATCTGCTGCTGGTGAAATCCGCCTTCTTGCCAAGCGCAATGCAGATAATCGTGTGGCAATTGCTGAAGCTGGTGCAATCCCTCTCCTTGTAGGTCTTCTTTCAACTCCTGACTCTCATACCCAAGAGCATGCCGTTACGGCTCTTCTTAACCTTTCCATCTGTGAAAATAACAAAGGAAGCATTGTCTCCTCTGGGGCAGTTCCTGGTATAGTTCAAGTGCTGAAGAAAGGAAGCATGGAAGCTCGAGAAAATGCAGCAGCCACCCTCTTTAGCCTTTCAGTCATTGATGAAAATAAGGTTACAATTGGTGCTTCTGGGGCCATCCTGCCACTTGTGACACTGCTAAGTGAAGGTACCCAGAGAGGAAAGAAGGATGCTGCAACTGCACTATTCAATTTGAGTATTTACCAAGGGAACAAGGGAAAGGCAGTGAGGGCAGGCGTTGTGCCCACACTGATGCATTTGCTCACAGAACCTGGAGGTGGGATGGTGGATGAAGCACTGGCCATACTAGCTATTTTGGCTAGCCATCCCGAAGGGAAGGCAGCCATTGGGGCTGCTGAGGCCGTGCCAGTTTTGGTGGAGGTTATTGGGAATGGATCTCCCAGGAACAGAGAGAATGCAGCTGCTGTTTTGGTACACCTCTGTTCTGGAGATCAACAATATCTAGCAGAGGCTAAGGAACTTGGGGTGATGGGTCCTCTTGTGGATTTAGCACAAAACGGCACAGACAGGGGTAAGCGAAAGGCTGTGCAGTTGCTCGAGCGTATGACCAGGTATATTGAGCAGCAAAAGCAGGCTCAGGTTCAACCTGAATCTCAGTCTCAGACACAGCAGACATGGCAATCATCCACGGCAAATGCTGTTGATAGCTGAGGTTCTTTTTTGTTTTTGTTCATTTGATCCTTTTGTTTCTTTTTACGTCAATTGAAAAAGAGGCAGCTTTGCTGTGGAGGGGAGGTGGAAGATCACCTGCCCAATCTGTAAGTTATTCATTTGTTTGTGTGAAATGAGGACAATACTCGCGAGATTACTCACAAAAGCCATTAAACGAGGAAAAATTGGGGAAGGAGAAAAAGACTCAAGAGGCAATTTGACATCACATGTATTGTGATTGTGTATCATTGTAACATGTACACTGTGATCATCCTCAAATTTTAGTGAAGAGATGTTTCCTGTATTCAAGTGAATTTATATGTACATCAGGTCTTACATCCTCAGTTTTAACTTATAATGAAGAGATGTTTTCTGTACTGATATCAAAATTCTTTGTGATACCGCGATTTATGTATTCATTACCACAGCCTTTAAAATAGGTTTGAAATAAATTGGACTTGAAAAATTATGGTTTAGTCCCTAAAACATTGAATTATTTTATTAGTCTTTAAATTTTTTTAAGTACTTCAATTAATTTTTGTTGTTAAAATGAAATGCACTTTTTAAACACAATAAAATATATGATATATATAATTATGATAAATTATTTCATATTTAATTAAATTTATTTTATTATATCTCTACAAATGCAATTTAAAAGTTATTTTTTTTAAATGGAATGAAATAATTAAAAAAAATATAAAAACTAACTGAATAATTTCGATAAATCTTAATGGCTAACTTTCTGATTGCTTGTTCGCTGCAAAGGGGTTTAATATTTGATATAATATTTGCATTTGGCAGGCAGTCATCTACTCTATATATGTTAAATATAATCTATTTTTTATCACAAAAAAAATCTCATGTCATAGGGTTATTACAAAAAAAAAAAAAAAAAAACAGACGCACAATACAAAATCTAGCATATAATTAATCTTAACAAAACCTCACAAGATTTGAGCAAGTCTTGTATATATATTCCATCAAGATCTTTAATCATCCTTAAAATATACCACTATTCAGTAAACTCTACTTCCATTTAATTAATACATCCAGAACTTGAAAACAAATATGGCTGACTGTGTATCGACAGCAACTCCTTGGCTATTCAACTTTATGTTGAGCGGGGCAATTGCCCCCACTGACACAAGAGAATTGGGTTCTGTAACCCTGTATGATGTATATAAATGTTCGTGCAAAGTTTATTGAGTTGCCCCTTTCAAAAGATTGGAGAATGAAGATTGGACCATCCTATAATACGTCAGAAAAAGAGGTCAGTTTTCTTCTCTTCTCTTCTTTCCTTTTTTTTTTTTTTTAAAAAAAGAAAACATGAAATGTTGAGTGAAAACGCGCAAGTCAACGTCAAATATAGAAGAGGAAAAGAAAAAGCAGAGCGAATTGGAATTCAGAATAACAAATTGTTACGGAGCCAAAATATGATTTATGCTTAAAATTAGAAGAAACTATATAAATTAAATTCAAATAAAGG
Source organism: Ailanthus altissimus (assembly GCA_946807835.1). Classification (NCBI taxonomy): domain Eukaryota; kingdom Viridiplantae; phylum Streptophyta; class Magnoliopsida; order Sapindales; family Simaroubaceae; genus Ailanthus; species Ailanthus altissimus. The sequence goes on along the minus strand of OX327701.1, from coordinate 25,519,461 downwards.
CTGGCTAGTTATTGTATTTGTTTAGGAACACCTTTGAAATTAAGGGTGAGTAAAAAAAAATTAAAAAAAAGAAAAGTTAATTTAGACTGAATAAAATCGATTAGTTTAATTTAATTTAATTTTTGCGAATGAAAAAATCAATTGATATATAAAATAAAAAATAAAAAAATTGGTCAATTTTAATTTGGTTTTAGTGAAATTGAAATCGAACCAAAAAATGATTTGAAGTATAAAAGTATAATTTTTTTAAAAGATTTTATCACCAACAATCGAGGAAAATAAACTAATTGGTGAGAGTCAAATCTAAAACAGTAAAAGTTAGCGAGTGATATGGTGCCATTAAAAGTGGTTGGAAGTCAATAGTTGATCAAAAAAATTAAAATAAAAGGGCGAATAAAAAAGTTGTTCGATTCTAGTGACCGGCATAAAAAGTGGTTGGGGTGATGTATAAAGAGTATTTTGGTGTATTTATTTGTAAGTGGTAGAAGTTGGAACAATGAAATCAACATTGTGAAATTCATTGCGGCTAATGGCGGTTTGGCGACAATTTGGACAATTTGCAACAATAATTTAAGGCGAAGAAGGTTGAGTTTGAGTAGTCGGCTTTCTTTGACTTAAATGATGGGTTGATCGATGACAAACATTTTGCTGGTGCAATGAAAAACAGTGATAGAGAACGGTGATAGTGGCGATATTGGTTTAGTTAACCCAGAATAAAAAAAATTGAATCAAATTGAAACAAAAATATTAGTTTGATTCTATTCTATTTTACCCCTTAAAATTAGTTCATTCAACTTTTTTTTTTTTGTGAAAAAGTTGAATAACTACAATTAGATTTGGTCAAACTGAAACCAACCATGTCTAAATTTATTTGAAATGACAAATAGTTATAAGTCATAAATCTATTTTAAAAGCTATAAATACTCTATACCTATTATAAATGTTCCACTAATTTTTTTAATAATGCTATATTTATATACTTTGTATTTACAATATAACTACTACATTAATAATATAATAATAAAGTCAATAATTATTTATACGACACTCGTGATTAATATCACATTAATAAAAATATAAAATTAGGATTTAAAATATTAAGTATAGCATTACTTTAATTTTATACAAAAATTTTAATTAACAGATTATTGGTTTATAAACTAATAAAGCATGTGGGTGCTCCTTAAATTAAAATTTCTTTTCGAATAGTAAAACAATTCGAATGAGTTCCATTTACATTATAACTAAGAAGAAATTTAGTTTATATTCGTGTCACTTTTAAAAAGAACAATTAATCAATATAGCATGCAGTTTAATTAATTAATTAAATTTTTATAATGGAAGACTCTCTTAGCAAGGGGCAAAGGTAATTATAAATAAACAATTTTTTTTTCCGAATATAAAATTAAAGGTAGAAGAACGAGTAATTGAAAAACGATTGGAACGACGAACACTATAATTTATTAAAGTTGAAGTTGAGGAGCATTATGAATATTGAGCTACAGCTAATTTTTTTTGGCACGTTTAATTAATTTATTCTCCTAAGTTTGTGCTTTTCGTTTGTTAGTTGTAAAAAGTTTTGGAAAGTATATTTTAAAAATATTTTATACTAGTGTTTGATCCATTAATGTAAAAGTATCTTTTATATTGAAAAATATTTGGGATTTTTTTTAATACAAACTTGCATACAGTGTTTTAATATATATATAAATATATATTATATAGATATATAAAATAAACAACAAAATATTAGAAATGCTTCTTCGTGCTTCACGAAGAACCTGGGTGTTCATAACAAATTCAATCTGTTCAATTTATTCAAATTGATTCAAACCAATTTGTTTTTTTTTTTTGTCGAATTTGATAGATTGATGGGTCGGATTAAATTGAAAATTTTTAAATCCATTATTAGTGGATAGGTTCATGGATTTATTTCATCAAATTTGTTAAAACCTAATTCAATCTACAGAAATTAATATCATAAATATTTATAAATAAAATAATTAAAAAAAAGTGTAATTATCTCTTTTATTCCATTATATCAAAAGTTAAAAAAAAAGTAATAAGATTTGTAGAAGACAACTGATAATTTTTGTTGAATTTAATCAGTTTTTTAAAATTTTAACAAATTTGGTAAGCCTAAAACTTAATCCTAGATCATTCATCATATAACTCGCCATATAAATTAGCAAAATTAGGCTATAATATAATAGACTTAATTTATTTCAAGCTCGAGTAGTTCAACTTAATTGACACTTTTGAATAGAATTAATATTTTTGAATTTAATTTTAAATCTCATTGGATTTGATATGAATTTGCAATTTTGTAGTGAATTGGATCATATTAGATTTTGTATTTTAATGGATTGAGTTGAAATAAAAAATCACCAATCCAATTAATGTTGGACTAGATAAATTATTAGTCAAATTCTCTTAATCCTATTGGACGGAACACCCTCTATCAAAAAGTATTTGATAAGCACATAAACTTTCAAAAACAATTCAGAATTTAATAAGTAAATCAAGATAAATGAAAGAATGAAACTAGTAATTTCCCTAATATTATTTATTGTATGATCAATGTAAAGATTATTTAGAGCGAACATTACATTTTATAAATTAAAATTTTGTACATAACTCATGTCAAAATCTTAATTTGCAGCTCATTATTAATAATTTTTTATTACATAAAATTTAAATCATACTCCTCGTTTAGTATGAGTTGAGTTTAAAATTCACTCTCTTAATTGCACCCAAATTTTTTTACCAATTAAACTAATTCACCTTCACAACTCACTATAAATAAACTTATTTACCTTGAGATTAAGAGAGAACTCACATGCGCTTGCTCCTCAAATCTATTTCCATTTTGTTAAGTTATTTGACGACCATCTGTAAAATGATTGATCAGTCACGATTATTCACAACCAACGACTCTTTCTCACCCCTGCAGTGGATGACTTGATTGTTATATATTTGTGTGTGCCCTAGACAAGAACATGCAGAGGCCCTAGCTCCATTAATCACTGCATCTACCCCCAAAACATTTCCTCTTTTTACTAAACCTGAGACTAGTGCTTTAAGAAGAAGAAAAAGAAGTTTTCCATTTGCCACTTTACCTTATTTTATATATAAAAGAAAACAAGAAAAACACACTTCTCTAATGCAATATGCAAGTGCACTTTTCTTTTTTGTTTTATTTTTGTGTTGTTTCTTGCCAAAGAGACAATTTGTATTTTGTACGTAGTATAATCAAAATGCACCGCAGACACTAACAACAGTTTAGCGGACTGCAAAACTATCACTTCATTGTCTAAAACTATATATAAGCTACATAACGGGGCAAATTCATGGGTACAAGAATTAAAGAACATGAATTTAGGGCAAAGAAAGAGCGAGAAACAAGGTCCAGGGAACTCTGAAAAGCGAAAGCAGCTGGGTGTGTAAAGAAGATTTCACGTTTCTCCATATAGTTTTGAACATTTTTCATTCAAAAAAACATTATGAACTTGCCCATTACCTTTGGTTGAGTGGTGGATAGTTTTATTTTTTAATTTAAGGGTTAAGGTTTGAATTCTCATTTATGAATGAATTGAAATAGATTTTTATGATTTTTAATTGAATAAATTTTATATTTTATAAATATTATTATGGTATGTCTTGATCAGATCAACTTGTGAGTATAAATAGTAATAGATTGTTGTAATAGTTATTAAAAAAATTATAAACTTAGCATAAATACATCATCATATCGTATATTTTGGGGCTTGGATTTCCGAGCCCTCCATCGATTGCCATTCTTCGTACACAACACCAACCCCCACCACTCTTCTATCTTTATCTTTTCTTTAGTTTCTTTTTGCTTTATTATCCACATGCATTCCTCAATATTTATGGATTTACATCTAACTGTTTTTACCGTGTCTTCCTCCCATGACCAAACTGACTATCATGAAGAGAGAGATGGAGAGTGAGTGCTTTTCGGCCTTGTGTTTATACTTTGATTTATTGCTTTATTCGTTTCTCTTGCAAGGCAGCAGCAGCCTTGGTCCTCGCAAAAAAAGCAAATATCCCTTGATTCCCTTTTCTTTTTCTAAGGCTCCTACTACTAACAACAATATTATACTAACATAATATGTAATTATTACTGTGGAAGATTTTGCAAATTGCACAAGAGATATCTTTTTAAATTTGACGTATCGTTTTCTAAGATCACAATTGAAGGTTGGGATAGAAGGACAAGAGAGAGAGGCTAGACAAACTAAAATAAACAAAACGTTCAAAAAGTTCTCACTTCTTTTGACCACATACTACAAATTTATTATATATATTTTTTATCTAACCTTATTCTTGTAACAAAATTCTAGAATACTTCGGCCTTGGGTTTGGTTGAAAATGGAATAAATATACATTTGCTGGTCCTTAGTGGGATTTTGGCGTTTTCTCAGAATCGTCTTTCGCTCCTTGCACTCTTTCTCTTTCTTTCTCCCAACAAATAAGTACGTCCCATCTGTGTGATTCTTACTCATAATTATTACAAAATCATTACTAAAACTTTTATATGATGACCCCGTCTTCCCCATTTCTTCTCTCTCTCTCTCTTTGTCCCTCGCCTTCGCTAACAGAAGTAACCTGGAAATAATATATTTTTCGGGGAGGTGAAGACTGAAAAGAACTAGAGCTCTCAGATAAATCTCCTAAAAATGAGAGACAAGAAGCTTTGTGGGAATTCAAATTTTCAAGTATATAAAGGAATGGGGCAGAGAGAATTATGTAAACCAGTTTCCCTGGCGTTTATAAACAAAGATCGTTCCGTCAAAGGCAAGTGATATGTTGCAAATTAACTAGAGATGATCGGACCATTTAAGGGGTCACGGACTTGGTGAAGTTACAATTTTATAATTTCTAAGGAGTGGTGGACGAAGTATACATGGATTAAGTATTTATGAGTGAGATAGGAAGATAAATCACTTACCCTACACAATCAGAGTAAATATATATTTTGAAGGATAATATATATATATATATGTGTGTGTGTGTGTGTGTGTGTGTGTGTGTGTGTCTGCGTATGCATGTAATTTGATCTACCGTGAATGAGAATGATTTTTCGATCAAATAGCTCATACTATACTTCATGTCTGACCAGCGGGAATGCATAAAATTCCAACTTTTCCCAGATAAAATTTCATGAAGACCGATAATTTAAACACAACAAAAGATATGCATATTTGCACAAATTCACAAACTGAAGCAGCATTAGAGTACTGCCAATAACTTCAATCAAAACAAGCAGGCCGTATGGGCGCTCTTGTACCTGAATTTAGATGAACATATAGTAGTTCCAAATGCTACTTCCTTTTAAATGAGTTTGTTCAAATGTGAGTGATACTTTGAAAACTGCTCTTGATCTTTTCTACACTGACGCACCTTGTACTATCACACGAATGCATGAAGAAGTATGAAACATAAGTTACCATAAGCCTATTCTACAGAAATCAGCTTATCATTATATGTCAGATAACAGATCCCATACATAGTCTCGAAGCGCGCACACATACAGACACAGAAACAAATTTCGTAAACAAGCCCATGCAATTCAAGAAACCAAAGTTATTTAGAAAACAACACACACAAAAAAAAAAAAGAGAGAGAGAAAGCAAATAATAATTAAGTCTACCAGTCTTTGATGCTTTGCGGATCATGAAGAGACAATTTTCAACTATCCATTTTTGGGGTTCGAACCTGCAAGTTAAGGTGGCTCTTACAGGAACATGCTCTTCGTATCATCTATCTTATGTTAAGCTGTAGTACTGATCATATGAGCTGAAGCTTCAAGGAAAGCTTTCAAGTTCGACGATACTCGATTACAAGAGATGATTGGTGGAAGAGGAGTTTAGACCTGAGAGATCTGTCCAGTTATTTCCGCTCCAGTATTGGTTATTCTCTGAAAAATCCAAAAATGGTTTTGCTAAATTTAGCCCTCGGTGGTCTTCCATTTTAACTGGAGCTTGCTCAGAAACCCTAGAGTTTGAAGTCATAGTGCGAAGTTGATTTTCCCCAACAAAAGAAGATGGTGTCTCAATTCCTTCACTTTGAAAAGTGTATAAAGCTGTATTGGAAGGCTCAAAAAAGGGGAATTGCTGCACTCCTCCAGCAGATAATAGAGCGTTACTCATGCTTGCATTACTTCCAAGTTGAAACCCCACATCAGTATGGCTACTACCAACACTTGATGCTCCAATTGATGCTTGAATTCCACTAAAATTTAACCCAATATTCCCCATATTATACTGAGAGAGATTGTGTAAAGAGGTCATCAAGGGTAACTGAGGTGTTTGTTGTGGCAAATGACCAATAATCTCAGAGGGAAGAGTACTAGTGGAATTTGAACCCATTTGTTTCTCAGAATTAGCTGCGGATTTTGAGCTACTGCTTTTGTTTTTCTTGTTTCTTCTACATCCTCCACCAACTGGGACATTCCTTAGGGCACCCCCTCTAGTCCAGTAGCGTCGGCATGTCTTACAGAAGTGGCGTGGCTGAGTGAGGCTATAATTATTGAAGTAGCAAAATTTAGTGTTGGTGGATTCACATCTAGGGCACTTCAAGGGAGCCTCTGGCTGCGGAAGCTTGGCTAGTCGGGCTCGATCAGCCATCGAACCCGGCCTGATCGAGCCACCGCCGCCGGGTCCACCACCACCAACACCAACAACATGAGGGGCTGAAGGAAGAGGTGGAAGCTGAGGATTTTCACCGCCAGCCCCTTGTTGATGATTTGGTTGCTGAAAAATAGATAACCCAAAACATCAAACTTAATTATAAAGAAACAAATATTTGGTATATTCAAGAAGCGATAACAAAAGAATAGGAATATTTATCTTTTTTTCTTCTTTAAATATGCTTTTATTGATTGAAAGAAAATGAAGAAAAAAAAAACTTACCTGATGCCAGTTGGGGGGATCTAAATAGATTGGAACTGATGAGAAAACCATGTTTTATTTTTGCTCTTTTTTTCTTTTATAAAGTTTGATGGGGCTTTAGGAATGGTGGAGAATCACACTAAGGGAATACCAGAGCGAAGAAAGAAAGAGAAAAGGGAAACTAAAGAGAAGAAGAGGGAAAGATAGGCAAAGGGCTTTTGTTTATTTTGCTCTTATTCTTCCATTCTCTATATAACTTTTTGTTTTATTATATCTTTAGGGTTTGAGTGGACGATATTTTCTTCACCCATAAGCTTTCTTTGAGATGCTCTGAACTATGATTTATTTATTTAGTGCTCAAAAGGAGAGTTTGTGACCCCTCATGCTCTTGCATGTAAGATAAAGCAAGAAAGAGAAAGATGATAATATAACATCACAAAACAATTATCACTTGGCCCATTTTAGTGGGATCATCATTACCTTTAAATTTCATAATCAAAATTCCGGATTAGGGATTTAACTGTATTAATGACGAGATCTATAGTGTGGTGCCTAACTAAGGACTCACCTCTGACACATATTAAACTTTCTCAGCACTTAAAATATAAATAGATTACTTAATAATCAATTCGTTATAGTTCTTTTTCATTAGCTTTTATATCTGCCAAAGCACGGATTTCAAAAAGTTGGGCGTTCAAGTTTTACAATTGAATGAATAGCTACCAAAATATAGAACTAAATTAACTACCTTGCTGATCGTTAATGGTTTTTAGATCTTGTGCCTTTGCTTAGATAACTATTATTTGTTACCTACATGTGATAATACGAAGATTATTATAATATATAGTGAGGAGCACGAGCAAAGAGAAGCTTTTACTAGCATTTCTAGGAAGGTTTAATTATCTTCTCACTATTTAACGAACGTCGACATAGATACAAGACTCGTATTTCATTATAATTTACTATAACGTTGTCTGATCGTCTGATCATTTGATCGACTAATGCAGCATTAATTCAAGACCAACTAATTCAGTCTTACACTAGTAAGAGTTTAGGAAAGACGAGCATTGAACAAATATTGAGGATTTATGGGATGGCACAAAAATATGTTACAACTGTACTCTTTTTCTTTTTGATGATTTTGTAATTTTGTCATTCAACGATGTTTTATATTATTATTTTATTTTCTCTTTTGAGCTTGAAACATCAATCCTTAGGTTAATAACTTATATTTAATTTGCAAATTTATACCGGACATGAAGTATATAATTTTATCTTTTACCCCCGTAAACTTATATAATGTATTGGGATTGAACTATTTAGTATTCACAACTATATTGTTTTCATATTTACCCATTTATTCCTCAATTATTTTAAATTACTCAAAATTAGGGATGATAAAATAAGTTATGATACGATTATTTAATACAAATTCGACACACTTTAAGTGAAAATAAGTAGAAGTAAATTAACACGATTAGTAAATTGGTTGAATTCGTATTACCTATTTATTAATTGATCAAATATGTGTTTCAATTTTGCGATTCACATGTTTAAGATATATTACTATTTAACTTATTATTGAATTAAATGAATTAACTAGCAATTTGTTTAAAAATGAGTTTGTATTTATTCGTTTAAGACCCGAATTGAATTATAAAATTAAAAAATATATAATTAAAAATTAAAAAACCCTAATTATAACTTCATACTTCTACTCACTAAATTATTTACACAATAAAATTTATTTTTTTAATAGTATTTTAAAATAATTTTTTTTTCTAATAGAGAATAACTTTATTATTTGATATATTAAATATTTAATTTTTGATGTAATTTAAAATTTATTAATCGTGACCTAAATATGTTTAATTGTATTAAAGAAATTAAAATTTTCGTGTAAACAAATCAAATTTGGTGTTATTATTCGTTTAAATGAATATAATTGTAACCGAATCGAATTTTGTATAATCATATAAATGAATTGAATTAAATTATTTATTTAATTGTATTTAATCGTGTTATATCGTGTAATTCGAATACTAAACAAATTGAATTTATATTTAAATGTCTGATTCATTTACGTAAATGAATTGTATACGAATATGATAAAAATTTATTAATACTCTATATGAACATGTCACGAATATGATTCGTTTATATAAATTTTCACCATTTTTCAAAATTCTCTAATAGGGAGATAAATAACTAATAATAACTAAATATTGATACCTCTTTACCTCTTATAGAGAGGTTTTGGGTAATTTGTAACAACAAGAGTAGGTGAGTATTATTTTAATAAATCTCTTTACTTTAAAGTTTGCCAAAAGAAAAAAGAGTTAAGTAATATTAGAAAGAAAAATTGTTAGTTTATTTATTATTTATTATTTTTTGAATTATTTTGTCCATTTTTCTTTTAAAAAAACAAAAATGCCTTAGTTAATTTTTGTCATTAAAAAAAAACATTTAAAGTATTTTTTTTTAGAGTAGCAAGGTAAATTTGACAAAATACAAAACTATTTATTATGATCATATATAGCAATTTACTTTGTTACCGACATTATTTTTTTCAACAATAAAGACTAGTCGAGGTATTTAAAAAAATATAATAGCTGATTAATTTATTCAATGAATCTTTAGAAACAAAACTAGCAATTGCTCTATTAAATTAAGTAGAAGGAGGCCAAATATAGTTTCATTAATATACTATATAAATAAATATGTAAGAAATAAAAGATTTCTGTTTTCATAGAATGATAATTAGACGTGATTAACACAGTTATAAATTCTTGTTATCAATACATGAATTATTGCTCATACTGTTTGCTTGGCTTCAGCTGAAGCACCTGTTCATCACGGCACTTGCTCAATTGCATAAATCAATTCCTTATTTCTAAGTTATTTACGACATCGGATCCCCGAATAACCCATCCTTATCAACTCTTTTTATTAGGTTGATGCAAATCTTCCAGTTGTATCTCAACTTTAATGCATAAATCACGTCTAAAACATTTGAGAACATCAATTTGTAATCTCTCTCTTTTTTTTTTCTTCTGTCTTATCCTTCTTTATTTACTCCTTTTCTCTGTTGGATCCCTCTTTTTTTCGGATTGAGACCAGAAATTGAGTTGTAGAGGATCATGCAAGTTGCTTTGTTTGGTTGAGGGTGGAAAATTATGGAAATGAATGAGACAGAAGCCATGCATGCATGCATATCTTCTGCAATAAGGAATCTTACTTCGTCACCAAGCTTGAAAAAACTGTGATTGATGGGAGCATCTGTGGCACTTAAATTATGAGTGCTTAGTAACCATCACTTTATTTACTTTTCAGGTTAACTTTAGAAACAGTTAAAATGCTTAGTCAAAAACAAATATTAGTTTGTTTATTAGGTTTTTGTCAAGGTATCAGCTTATCCTCTCGAATTTAACATTATTTAAGTATCATTTTAGTTACAATTCTGATATTAGTTTGTTATAGGAAATCAACTTTACTACTAATTTCACTTAGTAATTAACTAGCATCGACACTGATCTTATTTATTGGGATTTTTACGGTATCCTAATACTTTTTAGACTAGTATTTAACATCATAAACTTCTAAGCATTTTGTGTAAGATTTTGCCCATAAGTAGTTAAGATTATAAAATATCATACAATAATTAAAATAAAGGAATAGTCACCACAAGACATAAGATATACGTGGTTCGGTAATAAACATTTGCGTTTACAGTGAATTTAATTTTTATCATATTCTATGTTTATTAGGTTTTTGTCAAGGTATCAGATTAGCCTCTCGAATTTAACATTATTTAGGTATAATTTTAGTTACAATTCTGATATTAGTTTATTACAGGAAATCAACCTTACTACTAATCTCACTTAGTAATTAACTAGTATTGACACTAATCTCATTTGTTGGGATTTTTATTGTATCCTAATACCTCTTAGACTAATATTTAATATCTTAAAATTTTAAGTGCTTTGTGTAAGATTTTGCCTATAAGTAGCCAAGATTATAAAAGATCATACAATAATAAAAATAAAAGAATAATCACCACAAGACATAAGATATACGTGATTTGATAACAAACGTCTACGTTTACAGTGGATCTAATGATCTAACTTTTTTCATTAAACATTCACAAAGAATTACAGTTCACAAATAACTCTCACATCTCTTAGATCTGTCAGATCACTAAGATTTCTTAGATCACTCAAATTTTCTTAATCACTAGTATCTCCTAAATTATTTTGATCTTTATGATAAGACATTAATCAAGGAATACAATAAATAGACAGAGCTCTCCCTTAAATGATATATCATCACTCTCTTACACATTCAACACTCAAATGATCTTATGGCACAATTTCGAGTACACTCAGTGCTATAAGGTTGCCTAACCTCTATTTTCTCTTATATTTACATATTTAATACTTGATTAATTCTAAAAAATTACAAGAGTTTATATAGTATTTAAAAAGTTTATAAAAATTATATTTCTAGTTGGAATAAGAGTTTTCACATTATTGGAGTCCAAACTGGATTTAGGATGCAAATATATCCAAAATTGAAGTTTTCTCAAATAGACAACGCTGCGGCATTTAAGATCCATTGTTAGAGCAGTAACATGACTTCGAGCCAATGCCATGGTGTTCGGTAGCCAATGTACAGTATTGAGCATATTGAAATTAGTATTGCGATACTAAGATCCCATTGCCACGATGTTTAGATCCCATTGTCGCGATGTTTAGACGTGCCAGGTCCCTTATTGTACTTTCGTATTCATTCTCGTATTCGATTTTTATTTTTGACTCTTACTTATCCATCCAACGTGTCATCGATTTCATATCAACTCTTTCTTAATTTTTAACTCAAAATCAAACTCATTGAAATTTTAACAGTGTTCATTTATTTTCAATTGGTAGTTAGTGCTTGAACTTTATAATAGTTTTTTTTTTCTTAAGATTTAGATGAAAATGACTCATTAAATATCAATTTTTTTTTTTCAAAATTTAAATAACCGTGAGCTCAAAGTTCTTTCACCACATATCATCCAAACATTAATGCACGAGTGCTTTTGTATTATATGATATATTGTGACTTTAAAATTACAACACCATAATACTAAATAAACCCTTTAATCTTTTATATGTTACAAGCTATTATTGTTATTGTTGTCATCATCACAGCAACCATATATTTCCATTTTAGACCATGATCTTTCACGATTTAAATTTTTATTTAAGCAAATAAAGATAGTTATTAATTATTAATAAAATAAATATAACAAATACATGGATCCTTACCATACATGGGGTAGACCTCCCCCACCCCAGCCCCAATTTTTTTTAAAAATTTAATAATAATTTTTTTTAGTTTTTATCTTCTAAAATAAATATTTTTGTAATTTGGTATTTCAAAATTTTAAGTTTGATACTAAGACTCTTATATAATTAAACTTTAATTTTATATATATAATTTTTAATTTTAATATATAACTTTCTCACCTTAAATAATTTTGGTTTTAGTCCCTGACCATACATAAATAAATATGTATAATATACTAGAGTAGTATGTAAACGTGTGAAAAGATCTATGAAGACTCAAATAAAGGTAAAAAATTACGAATAACATAAACGTACGAAAAGACTCTAATTTTATATTCCATTAAATAGTACAATAAATTCAAATAAATGTTTTTCTAGCTAGTATTTGTTTATTAAAAGTACTAATAGTATATACAATTAAAGGTTATATTCAACTGTTTTTCAAAATAATTCTATAACAAGTTAAGAAAAGATCATACGAAAACACTACACTACAATTAAAGGTTACAAGAATTTCTTAAAATGATGTCTTTTACTTGCAATTAAATATTTAAAGGGTAAAAAAGTAGATGTTTAGTGTAACAAAATTATTCATAATAATTTTAATAGTATAGTTGACTTTTTTTTCTGTTTTGTAAGAGTATTATTTTTGATAATTTTGATAATATAGTCTAAATAGGTGTTTCAAAATTATTCTTAATAATTTTAATAGTATAATCCGAATAAGTGTATATCTCAAACTTGTATATATTGTTTTTTAATTATCTCAATAGCATCATTAGAGTAAGTGTATCTCAAAATTGTTTCCAATGATTTTAATAATATAATTTGAATAAGTGTACCTTAAAATTGTAGGTGTTGTTTTAAAAAATTTTAATAGACTATATAAAGAATTAAATATTCAAGAAAGATAAGACATTCTTTTAATGTGATATTGTTCTTATTTAAACTTTTTATCGTGACTTCAGCCCTTTTTCTTGACGTGGCAATTTTAAATTTTATCAACAAAAATGAAATGATATTAGTTAGGTATATTTTTGAAGAAAGTTTATTGACTTAACACTTTTGCTTGATATGGAAATTTTTTTAGACAACGATCGCGTCTCTTCTCCAATTAGTTGATTAATTTTCTTTCTTTTATGTATTTCTTTCTTTTTGTATTTTAGGATAAAATGCAGTTTCTGACTTTGGTCAGCACATAATTTTAGACTTTTTCAACATCTCATCCATTATTTGAACCCAACAAATCTAACATGGCAAGCTAGGACCCTTTTGGTGGGAAGAAAAATCTTAAATAATATTGATGTTATTATGTTATCATATCATATTTAATTATTAATAGTGCTAGATTTATAAAATTATGATATAAATTTTATATTTTAATTGACATGTTACCAATAATTATTTACCACCTATTAAATAATTATTTAATTTTTAAATATTTATTAATATGATAGTTATACAACCTAATCAATAATAAACATTTCAAATACTACATCAATTAGAATAAAATATTTGTATCCCAATTAAATAAACATAATATTATTATTTAATTATTAATTGCGTGTGCGCATTGCCACATATACATAAAATATTTTCTATGATTTTGATTTTAATGATAACTGCATATATGGTTGTTAACATTTTTTTTTTATCAAAAAAGACAGCAAAAAATTAAGTAATTCAGTTTGAATAGAATCATCTATGATTTCTTTTATTTATTAATTTATTATTAATAATATTAGTTTATTTAAAAATAAATATATTTTATATGGACTAATATAAAATGCTCATCTCATATATATATATATATATATATAGATAGAGAGAGAGAGAGAGAGAAAATAATCTAGTGAGTTACATAGTCCATCATATAAGCAACATTATCACTTGTCATTATTTAATAAATTCACAATTTTTATATAATTTATAATATATTACAGAATCTTATCACGTATTTAAAAACTCACTATATAGTAAATTATATAGTCTATTAAATTATTTATATATTTTTTAATAATTAAATGGTGATATAATAACATGGTGAAATTAGTACCACCTTTCACCTCCAATTTTTCATTTATATTAGAAAAAAAAAAAACCTTGCTTTATTTATTAAAAAATAAAAAGGAAGAAACACAGAGAACCTGGAGAGAAGGCTCCAAGAAAGAAGAATGGGCTGTGTGGGGTGGCCCATTAAAGCCGCGTGATGTAGCGCAGTAGCGGCAAAGTGGACAGTCAACGTCAATCTTTATCATCAGATGCTCATGGTCGGAAATTCCCACTGCCACATCAGCAAATACGGGTCCCACTTACGAAAAATAAAATCCTACGGAATATATTAGGGCTGATCTGGACGGTAGGAAAAAAAAAAGTCTGATACCACCAGCACTTCTACTACCATCGCCGATCCTTCGTCATCTTTGTATATACATTATCTGCTTCATCATGCACTTGCTTTTCATGACAAATCATTTTCTCTTTATCTATTTTACACCATTTGGCATGAGTATTAGAATTTTCTGGGGGTTTATGGACTTTTTTTATTTTCTTTTTCTCTGACTTAGATGAATTCCAGTTATTAATTTAAGTAACTAAAATATCATTTGGTCATTTGTGATAAAACTAGTGAATTGGGTAGATTCATATACATCCTGAAAATATATATTTAGTTTGGCAAGGTTTCATAAATTCCATTAGATGCCATATATTCTAATTTGTATTTTTCAGATCGTAATCACTCCAAGTGCCCTACGATAATTATGCTATAGCAAATTGACAATGTTGGGAAAGATTACAGATATGCAATGCAAAATCTCCTTAGAAGATTTTCAGGTATCTCACAAATATCCAATATGAGATGTGTGTACATACATTTTAACCCCCACATGAATGGAGCAACTAGTTTTTTTGTTCAATCAGTGAACCATCTGTATTTTTTTTTCTAGTCTTTAATAAATTTGCATGCATGAAGCATCTTGCCAACCGCAGCTAGCTAGCTAGCTAATATATTTTATCCAGAACGTGGAGAGATTTCATTTGTTTAATGGTGAAGATTCTAAGAATGAACAACGGGTTGGTGGTGCTGGAATCTAATTCTCTATCAATTTTCTGACAGAGTACGTACGTGTCTTTGCTCATTTTCATGCCAAAAGCTACTCCACATTGATGCAGAGATTTAGTTGGAAAGGAAGCAAAATTTCAGCTTTAACACATTCACTTGTCCCCTTCCTATCTTCACTGTGCAATGCATAGATGGCGCAACATGTGCAACATATTAATGTTTTTTAAAACATAAATATTGGATGATCATAAGAACTAAGAAGGTTGATCGTAGGACCCAAAACGCTGCATGAAAACAATTCCACTTTTTATTACGGCCCTGCATATGTAATTAAGCTGGGGTCAAGTGGGAATGGAGCTCGAAATTTAATTAACATGGTTCCCACAACGGCAAAGAGGGTGGTACCATTTTAGGATCAAGTGGCTTGCATTGATTTTTGGACCTCAAAAGAGATCCTGTAGAACTTAACTTTAGTTCATAATTGCACATGCTTCTGACATAAAATAAAGATTCTATAAAACATTAGCTACTGTTCATTGCCTACAAGAACCTATATAGTCATAGTGGCACAACACAATTTTGAAGGATCATTAGAATGCTCAAACACTTGTTTCTTTGGGGATTAATTTGGATTATAAAAGGTGTAACAATGATAAACAAAGATAGAATGTTACTAAATTCGACTCTTCTCATCTTTTTATGTCATCTACAAAATCTTTCATGATTTTGATGAATTCTAAATTTACGTAATTTATGTCATGTAGATTATAGAATTTTAAAGGATGCTTTTAGAGTTTGATCCATCTCTCTTATAGTGGATTGAGATTTGTCTTAAAAGATAATTAATAAATAATAAAATCTGAGTTCATATGGCTGGCTATCTTACTAGTTCTAATGCTAGGAAGTTTTACGTGGCCATAGAATATGATCTGTCTCTTCGATCGGTCACTTTAATACAATTAAAATTTGTCCTATTTCCCTGAAATATGTTTTTGTCAGGATTAACAGAGAGAAGACAGAAAATAAGACCAAGAAATAAGAAGATTCTTAAGCTCAATACAATTGCAGCGATAATGACATGAAAAGGCTCTATATGCACAATCTGCTCATAGGTCATGGCTAGACAACCAAATTGCCGATTATATAGGCCACATCTTGGGCTAATCATAGGCCGAAGCCCAAATTCATTTAGGCAAGGAGAAGGTTCGGGACTTTACTATTAGATGTCAGCACCCTCGTCTCTCTCATCTTTCAGTCCCCAACACATTTTGAAAATGTTCGGAAAGAGAAAGGTTATTTGCTTATAGAATATTAGCCTTGGTGAAGATTTGGCTCGCATTTCCATTGATGATTGATACAATATATAATAAAAAAATATTTGAAACTGATAAAACTAAACTCTTAAAATCCTAACTAATTTTTAAAGTACAAAAGACCAAGCAAACTCTTTCAAAATATAGAGGACTAAGTAAATTCTTAGTATTAAAGATGCAACTAACTTACAATAAATAAATATTTAAAGCAACGAGATAAAGAAATAAATAGCATGATGTATTATGTCTACCTGTACATCCCCTCAAGTTAGGCCTCGAATAGAGAGGCCAATCTTAGTTTTAAAAGAATAAAAATGTTGGTGTGATAGGGGCTTGGCGAGGGCATCGCTAAGTTGGTCGTCGGATGAAACATAAGCAACACTTGCCGATTTGAACTTGATCACAGATGAAATAGAAATTAATGGCCACATGTTTAATGTGAGAGTGAACAACCGGATTGGACACAAGTGAGTAACTTCAATATTGTCGCAATAAATTACAATAAGGATGATAATTCGTATAAACGAATAACAAATTATCTTTTGTGCTATGTTAATATTTGAGTAGTAATAAATTTTTATCATATTCGTGTATGATTTTTTTATGTAAATGAATTAGATACTTAATATAAATTTAATTCGTTTAATATGTGAATTATACGATACAATTAGATATGTTTAAATAATTAAATTAAATTCAATTTGTTTATATGATTATACACAATTAAATTCGTTTACAATTATATTCATTTAATAAATAATAACATTAAATTCGATTCTTTACACAAAATATTCGATTCGTTTAATACGATTAAACACATTTAAGTCACAATAACTATATTTTTATTTTTTAATTATATATATATTTTATTTTATAATTGAATTTATGTCTTCATGAATAGATATAAATTCATTATTAAATGAATTAATTTGATTCATTATTAAATGAATTAATTTGATTCATTTATATTGGCCTATACGACTTTGAAGATTTTGATTATTTCAAAAAATAGTATTTATAGACTAAAGTGTAAAGTTTTAAAAGTTAAAAAAAATGAACTAAAATGTAAATATTTCAAAACTTTGGTCATTTTAGCGAGTATTGTAGCACAGTCCTATAGCAACAACATTATTCTATAATGGTTAAATCATTGTGCAATAGCTATTTACTGTATTAATGATTTTAATGGTCTAATTATTGTAGCTGAATTATAGCAACGGGTAGGATACTGTAGTAATGGCGAAAAATAGTTATTTTTACTATTTTTATAAATATAAGCCTCATTTAAACTCAACAACAACAAGTGAAACATTTTACAATCTTCATATCATTTAAAAAGAAAAGAAATATTTATATTTGTGTAATATTATTATATCTACTCTTTAAGAGAGTTTAAATTATAAGGATTTAATTGAACCAAAATCAGTCTTTGGAAGGGTCTAGTTGGTACCCGATAAAGCCAACTTATTGTGAGGGTTTGATTAGTACTTGAAAAATTAATCAAGGTTTAATTACTACATAGGAAACTAATTAGGATTTGATTAGTACCTGAGAAAGTTAATTTATAAATGTTTGATTAATACTTGAGAAATTAATCAAAGGATCTTGGAAGATAGATCAAACTAGTAGAATCCTCAAGCACGATTAACTTCAAGGTATGTGCGTAAGCTGGGATAAGGACCAAACCAAGTCAACACCTGGTGTTAGCTTTCTCTTTCCCTACTCTTTTATTTACTACAATTACTAGTGCTTTATTTTTTTTTATTATTAGTAATTTGATAAATTGTTAAATATTTAATTCATCTCCATTTGAGTTGCTTATCTTGAATTTTCAGTTTAGTTTAACATGAATTAAATGAATTTGTGAACCGCAGAGCTCAAACACGTATTTCAACATGATTAGTAAATAAGTGATACGAATTTGACTCATTTATTAATTGTGTCAATTTTTCTCTACCCATGTTATTTAAAGTATATTAAATTCATGTCAAATAATCGTGTTGCAACCTATTTTATCATCCTTAATCATAGGTGTTTAAGATAAGGGAATACTAAGTTCAATAAGAGGGATTAGACTATTAGCCAAAGTAAGGAAGCCATTTTAACTCAAGAACCCAGGGACAAAGCCATTGCCCTAAGTGATAATTTTGAGATTGGAAAGGACTTGAAGAGCCCAGCAATAGAGAATGGAAATGCTAATAAAGAAAGATACAATGCAACTGAGGAAAGTGACAGTTAGGCCATCACTAGAACTATGCACCCACTGTCAATCCAGCAATGGAAAATTTTAATCTTCTTAAGACAATTGCCTTGACTTATGAGGTTAGAATAATTTGTGAGAACTGACGGGCCACAAAGAGTGCCATACCCCTTCCCCCTGAGAGGAAAAATGATTGTGACTTGAAATATAAGATGTCTTCACGATCCTTATAAACAATCAGAGGTGAGAGCTATAATTAAAAAGTATAGGATAGAATTACTGGATTTATTAGAAACTAGAGTAAAAAAGGTTAATGTCGATAATGTTTTGAGAAAATTGGGGTTATAAGAATGAAGGATAGAAAGCAACTCAGATTGCATTGATAAGGGTAAAATATGGGTTATATACTACCCTAGTAGATGTAGCCTCTTCGTCTGTTACAAGCATAACCAGTTCATGTATTGTAAAGTGAATATGGATAGGATATAGTTTTATTGGACACTCCAGAACTACCTTGGTTGATTCAATGAGACTTCAATAATGTATTGAGTAACAGTGATAAAATAGGAGGGCAATATATTAATGTAGGCATAGTTGAGCAGTTCAAAGAATGGATTTCCATACTTGAATACTTTGAATTAAAAAGCCATGGATGCAGATACACATGGTGTAATAATCAAGAGAGTGAACAGAGAATTTGGAGAAAAAATAATTGGGCTTTTGCTAATGAGAGAGAGCTTGACATGTAGGATATGACAGAGTATGTTGAACCTTCAGTAGGGACTTTGGATCTTTCCCCTCTAGTGGTATCCATAAAGAGTACACTTGAAAGAGGTAGAATTCCATTCAAATTCTTCAATGCATGGACTACACACCCTCTATTTTATCAAATTATTGGTAGAGTCTGGTAGCAAGAAGTGTCAGGATCTCCTATGTACAGAGTCTGGCTTAAACTTAAGCTTTTAAAGGGTGAGCTAAGGAAGTTAAATAGAGAGCACTGATGAACACTTGAAATTACACATTTAATAAGAGTTTTACATGATTTTTTTGTATTACTAGTGTATTTAATTTTCTTAACTTAAGTATGTTTACAATATTGTACTTAATTATCTTATAACTGTTTTGTGGCAGGTTCAGTAAAATGGGAATAACTTTCTACCTAAAGATCCAATTGAGGTGATTCTTGATCCTGTGCAGATCTGACTCAATGAGATAACATATTGTATTTCATAAAGTATTGGAAATTCGAGTGTTTAGAGGGTGAAAATTGGCCTAGAACAGAATTGATCTGCAGTACATGCCCAGTTTGAACAGTTATTAGTATTTAGCCCATAACTATAGAAATATGTATCTAATACGTATGAGATCACTTAATTTGGAAAGATAAGAGAATTATCTACAACTTTTATGTTTTGAGTGACAGCTAATTCGGATCACATCAATTCCAAATTGGATAATCAAGTGGGTGCCCAAGTGATAATGAATGCAAATTATTTTGTCACCATTCTTGACTTTCATCAACCAAGTGGTTCCCTCCAAATTTGTCTCGATTTATCCATATTTTTCTATAAATAGGTGGCTTGTTTATGCCTAAAAAATGTAATTAGAAAGTTAGAATTTAGTTCAAAATACTTTTCCTTTGTATCTATTTCCTTGTACTATTATTTCTCTTGTTTACTATTAAGTCATGTTATTTCTTCTTCCATTTCTTTTCTTTTCATTTAGTTTTATTATGTCCAAATAATTTTGTTTAAGTTAAGGTGAAAGGGTGAAACTCTTGGCAAGGTAATAAGATATGTTTAATATTTATTCATGAATTTAATACTTCATTTTTAAGTTATGCAAATTTATATATGATGTATTTATTTTATTTGTAGAATTAATACCCTTTCTTCTAAAGTGGTGATTCTTGATTTATTATTGACAAACTTAATACTTGGCACAATAAATTCTTGAAACCATTTACAAGATTTGGTGTATATAACCTTTCTTGTAAAGTGGGAGTCTTGATTTATTGTAGACAAATATAAAGATTGGCATAATAAATACTTGAACCCATTTATAAGATTTAGTGTATAATAATTGAAAGAAATAAATACTAATCAATATATAAATGATGATGAACTTTAATTGCTATATTTTCCGGTTGGAACCTCCTTTGTGTGAGGATTCCAATTGAGTTATAGAAAAAAAAAATTAAATATATTCTTACTTCTTATGCCAAGAGTGAATCCCTATAACCTTAGCTTTTTATTTGAATTAGTTAATTGAAATAATATTTGCAAACATCTTATACTGCATTAATTATCTTAAAAGTGTTTATAATTTGGAATTTTAATTCTACTTCCCTGTGGATCGACCCCGTTCTCATCGGGTTATTTATTACTTCGACAATCCTGCACTTGAGAATAACTTCTATATTCTGGACGTGTCAAACACTTTTTGGAAGTTTCATAAAAAATTGATGATTGGAGATTAGAGCTAGAGTCTTTATAAAACCGCATGACATTGGATCTATTAAACCAAGTTTTACAAGATGGGGAGAGATGTGTGTACCACTATTTAAGAAAGCTCATGCTTATTGAAGACGATCTCATGAGACAAAAATCAAGAATTTACAGGTACAACTAGAGGATTCTAATATGAAATATTTTTACAATATCGTAAAGCAGAAAAGAGCTAGAACTAAAATTACTTCTATTATAGATCAGAATTGAAAAGTCATCCAAGATACAGAAGCTATCAAAATATCCATTGTTGACTACTATAAAAACTTACTGGGATCGGTTACAGAAAGAATAGGCTTGATCAAAAAGGAAATTATTGATATAGGACCTAAACTAAAAGATAAAGATAGAGTTATCCTTTGTGTCATAGTGATAGATCAGAAGGTCAAGGCAGCAATGTTTAGCATAAATAGGGATAAGGCCCTGGGCCTAATGGGTTTAATAGTTATTTCTTTCAAAACTGCTGGTCCATAATTGGGAAAAGGTGACTGAGGCTATAAAATATTTCTTCTCTACAGGTCAGTTATTCAAACCAGTAAATGTTAATGCCATAACTATCATTCCTAAGGTGCACAACCCCCAAAGAATATAGGACTACAGACCGATTACATGTTAATCAGTATTGTACAAATGTATTACTAAAGTGATTTCTCTGAGATTGAGAAAAGTTCTAAATTACTTAATTTGCCTTAGCCAATCAGCTTTTTATCCTTCACAAAAAAATAGTTAACAACATATTCCTAGCCCATGAGCTAGTAAGGGGATATGATAGGTAGAGTGGGGTGCCTGGATGTGCTCTAAAAATTAATTTGAGGAAGACATATGACTCAGTATCGTGCGACGTATATTTCTTATAATTATGAATGAAAGCCTTGAAGGGTATTTTACAGAAAAAAGGGTTAAGACAAGTGGATCCTATGTCTCATTTACTTTTTGTTATGGCGATATAATATCTTAGTAGAAGCTTGAACTACACCTTAGCTAGATTCATATTTCACAATAGATGCAAAAGAATGAAGCTAAATCACCTTTTGTTTGATGCTGATTTGTTTCTATTTTTTCATAGGGACCTAAGGTCAGTAAATTACTTCAAAATGGTGTTGGATGACTTTCTTATAGTTTCAGAGTTTTAGATGATTCCCAAAATAGCTCTATCTTCTTTGGAAACGTTCCGAAAGCTTCCAAAGAATCCATTTTATAGCTTACCCAATTTTATTTGGGAACCCTCCTTATGAAATATCTTGGTGTCCCTCTGTTGACTGGATGGCTAAAGAAAGATAATTGCCAGGACTTGATTAGGAGAATGACCTCAGAAATCTCTAGCTGGATAGTCAAGCACTTATCTTATGCTAGAAGACTCCAATTGATAAATGTGATTCTCATAAGCATGAATGTCTATTGGTGTTCTATATTTGTGCTCCCAAAAGCAATTATTAAAGAAGTAGAGGCTCTTTGCAAAAAAATTCTTTTTGTTGTGATATGGTGTGTGATGTGTGTAGATACGTATAATTTCAAAAATTAAATACGCAACGAAAGTATTCATACATGTTATGCACTATATAACATACTCAAGCATATAATCTCATCTATGATCATTTAAGTACACACACATATATATATATATGTATATCTCATATATGTTTTTACATACATGATATAAAATGAATTATAAATAAATAATCTACCTGATTTTAAAGGTAGTTTTACAATTCTTCAAGAACTCCAATCTTCAATTTGTTGAGCTCACCTTGAAGTGTTCCCTTGCACAATTCTAGTTCACAAATAAAATCGGTGGGATTGTGAAGCTGACAGCTACGAATTTCCAGCAATGGATGTTTAACCCTTTAAATAATTTGTCCTTATGATTTATTACTAGCAAGAGATGAGAAGAATTAAGTATTTTGTGTATTGTTCTTTACAACCCTTTGTTATGAACAATTGTTAACCTCAGCCAACTCTTTCAACCCTTTAAAAACACTTAAGAAAATGCTCTCAATTCTCTCTACTCTTAATTGCCGAAACTTGCACTTCTCTAACACAAAATTGAACTCTTTTAATTTTGGTTTAGTGTAATAAATGATTACTTCTCTTAGTGCTCCACCACCACTTAGCCATGTTTGCCATTACAAACAATAATCAAACATATATTTCACTCAACAAATTGATTCATCCGTATGAATCAATTGCTAGAGAGCAAATGATAATTAAACAATGCTAAGTGGTTTCACCACTTCATAAGTGTACCATTTAACAATTTCTAAGTGGTCAACAATGCTTATTATTAATAACAAGTGCTTACTCCATTACAAAATGGTGTTTGCCACTTATTCCAATTAATAATAATAATTTCATTAATATATAAAATATGAATAATTCAAAACTATTTTGAATATTTACATTTACCTTATATGTATTTACCAAGCAAGGTAAATACATAGTAAATTATTTATGGAGCAAAATTGTACCACTTGTCAATTTCTTATTGGTTAACAACTCTTGTAAACTAATAATATATTTTACATTCAATAATTGACAAGTGTATAACATAAGGAACCTTGAAACATATTTCTCACTTTGCTAAAATTTGTTGGATTAATTGTTCAATCCAATTCGCTGCCCCAGTGCACAACGAGTATACTTCATATTGTGACTCTCTAGATCCATGCCCGATTTGTCATATGAAACTATTTCATACGTCCGTGAACAATGTCTCACACACATATTACGGATATTACAAAACGGCGCATTAGACCATACAAGTTGAGGTTATAACATATTCGTATAATCCTTCTATCATAGATATCCTAAAAGATCGGAGATATAGATCAACACCGTCAAGTCTCTATATGCTCAACCATAAACTTATCTCTAGATTTGTATTTTAATAAATAATATCCGTAAACACTTTTACAATATTATTTAGAATAAAACTAATTCTCTGGTATTTTTGCTTATGGCCATAAGACTTTCTAAAATACAATATTAGAGTTTAATGATATTTTACTTACCCAATTGAGTTGATGGATCCTATATCTATACTGTAGTAACCAGTATCCACGACTGGTAAGAATAAATATTTATATATGTATAAATATACGTATTTTATTTGTATGTTGGTGATACTTAAATTATATATTGTTATTAGTAATATTTTTATAGGTTAAGGATATACGATTAGTATTGAGTTTATTTGTATGACTTTAGATTTATTTTAGGGACCACATTATTATACTTTGAAAGTTTTGGGGGCAAATTCGTAAATACCAAAAATTAGCCTCTTAGTATAAAAATACACTTTTGAACCCTAATTTACCATTTTTAGGTCGAGCTACCCATTTTAAGAGAGAGAAGAGAGAAATAGAGGAGAGAGAAAGAGGAGAAGAAGAAGAAAAAGAAGAAGAAATTGGAATTTTGAATTTCAAGAGGTATATCATACGTATTTCTCAATTTATTGGTATTAATTAAGTTAATTACTTTAAGTTTTGATTTTTAAAAATATGTATAATTGAGGATTTATTGTGTATTTCGTAAGATCATATGAGAATTGATGATGATCTATAATCATGATGAATTGTGGAATTTCTGCTAGATAACCTCTTGATCTAGGAATTTTATAAATTGTTGTGATTCGATTCTGGTTTTTAATTTTGAGTATATGAAATTAGACATGTTAAGGATCATCTGAGACTTTGAATCGATTGAAAATTCTGGAAATTGAATTTATAGTGAATTTACCAAAATGACCCTGAAATTCTGGAAATTTCTTGTGTAAACAGTATAGTACAGTGAAAAATAATTTTTGTCCTACTGAATGATCTTCAAAAATTATGAATTTGTGGAATATGATAATTTTATATGTCTAATATGATATACTCGGAATTGAGAATTTAGATCAATGTGGTTGAAGTGTTATGAATTTCTAAAGTGTATCAGCTCATTGCAATATTTGATTAACAGATTTTTAAAGTTATAGAATAAAATAGTTTTAAAATACTTTTGGCAGTGATTTGGAAGTGAAATATTTATCATGGACTGAGATATGTGTTAAGAGTAATTATGTGGTAGTTTTATAATTTTTGAGTTAGTATATGATTTTATAAAATTGGGAGATTGAATACTGTTCAGTAAGTATCTTGATCCTGTCAGGTTTATAGTTTGGATTCGATGGTGTGTATGGAATGGATTGTGTAGGAAATTTGATATAATATTCATATATAAGAAGGATATATGAGTCAAGAATGGTATATTCTGATTTTGGAGTAATTGGACATCATTTGATGTATTAGAAATTTTTGTTAAGTGTAAGTGGTCAGAATGACAGGTTTTGAGAAACCAAATATTTAGACCAATTTGATGTGATAAATGCATTGTGTATAATTTTGTAAGCTATTTAAAGTATTTTGTGTGAATGTGAGGCTTATGAAAGGATTAATCTCCATTGATAGGTTAAGGAGATTTAAGCCTTATAGCTGAAAGTGTTAAGAGGTAAGTATACTAGACTTTTTACTGGAATCACAATAAACATAGTAAGTGTTATGAATGATTTTGTAAATATGGTTAAGAATATGTTTATGTTATGTCAAAGTATGTTTTGATATGAAATGTAAATATATGTTTATGAATGTGAGCATTGACATTGAGCATGGACATACATGTGTTTTTTGAAAGTGAGCTTTTAAAATAAGATATGTTTAACAAAGAAAGCTTTTGAAGTGTAATATGTCCATGAGAAATATTTTGTGTTTTGAGGGTACTTGAACTCACTGTTAACTTAGTAGGCATTTTATGTGATTTGTGGAGCCTTTATATGTGGCCTTTCCTTCGGGATTGGTATATGTTATGTGTTCCGTATGTAGGGAGGATCCTATTGGTACCTAAAGGAAGTGTGAGTCATCACATTCGTGTGGTGGCGTATTGGTGCATGTGAGAGGACTCACCGATGATCAGGGTGAGGGTTTGGCTTTTACCTTCGGGCATAAGCATTATATGTGTGTAATTTCAAGACCTCACTTGTACTATTCCTCTCATACGGTATGTCACCTACGAGTGACATTTGGCTCATTATGTGATATGTGATATGTAAGTCCTACTAAGTAGTAGTTGAGTGATGGTATTCCTATTATGTGTTTTGAAAGAATGTGTAAGCGCTTACATGATATGTGATTTGATAAGATTATGATTTTGATTGATCACAGCATATCATACATATGCATTGTGTACATATATGTATTTGTATTTGATATATGAAAAACTAATATGCTTACTGAGTTTTATACTCATTATAGTTTATGGTGATTTCAGGTAAATAAGGTGCATGTGTGCTTAGCGGATTTGGCAAGGCTTCTGCTGTTCCTTGGGTTCCCTAAGTTGCTAGGTTGTTGTGTGTTTCATTTGGGGACACGTGGGATAGGATATTTGGTTTGTCCCTATTGAATAAATACTTATGTATTATTTCATTGTGTGTGGCTGGATTTGATTTAAGTTTTCAAAGTGTGGTTACTAGTTGATTTCAAGTAAGAATTTGCAATGAATATATTCTGGGCTTCCGGTAACAAAGTTGCTACTGGTGACGTAGTAGAGTGTTAATCTCTGAGAAAACTCTGCGTATCTCCGGTTTATTAATTGTCCCAGTCATAATTCAATTGTTATAATTCTGAAAGAAATTGAAATGAATGTTTAAATATGGTCAAGAGAAGTTTATATTTATATGTTAAGTTATGGGTTGATTTTAGTGTTGAACTTACTAGCAACTTGCTAAGGATTTCTGTGTTGAAGAAAAGTTGAAAATTTTGTGTAATATTATTTATGAGTGCACATGCAGTGAATGAATGTAAGTGATGTCGTGTGTCGGATCTTTTGGGTCTGGGGCGTGACATATACACACCGGACTTCATGAGCATCAGACCATATCCAGTAACACCCAGTGGTCAGACCATGAAAAGTATCTGACATGTGTGGAACTAAAGTTTGATGGATCACTCATAAGTCCACTGTGGCACTCAGGTCTAAGGACCACGAATACTACTCAACTCGAAAGATCCTCCATTGATAGCTTTATGGGGATGTCTATTGGAGATCTTTATGAGTTTGTTCAATATTCATTGCTTACTGAATACTTGTATCTCTATACGAGTTTTCACTAAACTCATGGTCTGCTAAGACTAACCATATGGACTATCCAGATATAGACACACACTGATATATATATATATATATATTAAAGTCTTCACTAACAGACCCGCATTAGTGAAGATAGATCAGGAACATTAAGTTTAAGAACATATTTGTATAACAACATTTTCTAACTTCATTTGCAACTCATTGCAACTATGTCATTACTAATATATTCTTAGGTCTTTGTTGCATTTCAGACAAGACTCTAACTCTTTAGATTTCGCTAACTCTTATAACTTGATAACTCTTATCAGTGCTAACTTTTAGCATTTATATCTTTTAGCGTTATTTACTCTTAGTTCTGATCTAAACTCCTTTATATTAGATCTGAACTCTTTCAGATCATATAACGTCTAAAATGTTACAAGCATCTTACTATATATGTTTATAAAATAATTAGTGATATATTGAAATCATAATTGTATAAACATAAAATAAATATTTATACACAAAAGGGATGGCACATAAGCACAAATCCCAACACTTTTTTAGGGATGAGTGGTTTGGTTAGAGGTTTGTAAACCTAAAAAAGAAATAGGTCTAGGTATTAAAACGCTGCACATTCGAAACCAAGCTACGGTATGTAAATTTTTATGGGACTTGCTAGTAGTTAAGACATCTTTATGGGCAAAGAGGATGATTGACAACAAACTTTGTCAGCTTAGCTTCTGGGGAATCACAAAAATCATAGATTGCGGCTAGGTGTGGTGAAAGCTCTTTCACTTAAGAGGGCAAATGAAAGAGTTGTCTTGTTATACTTTAGGTAACAGATTAGTTTTTAGTTTCTAGTTTAATTTATGGCTTAATGAAAGGTCTATGGAGATCGATTTCTTGATGTTTATATTGATGACTCTAACATTCCCAAAAATACTAAGTGAACGAGGTATGGAAAAATGATAGTTAGTGCTTGCCTGATCCAATAGATGAGCTCACTGCCTAAGCTTGGGAATATGTTCAAAACAACTCTTCTCTACATGAAGCAATAACTTATAAGATTTCTTGGGCTGATTGCTCTATATGACAGTTTTTAATCGCCAGTGCTTGGAGAGCTATGAGAAGAAGAGGAAACAAGATAAGTTGGTACTAATTGGTATGAGGAGCTTAGCATATTCCTATTCACAATTCATCACTTGGCTAGCTATTAAGGATAGGCTTCAAAATTTAGAGAAGATAGTCCAATGGTGCCCTACTGTTCCTACTACTTGCGTGTTGTGTAGTGGTGATAGAGAAAGAATCCAACATTTGTTCTTCCAATACCCTTTTCAGAGAGAATATAGCAGTAGGTGTTACGTGAAGCCCAAATACACAAGTCCCTTGACATGGAGAAGGGAAATCTCTTTTTTCTACCAAAAAAACTGGTGGTAAATCTCCCTTAAACAGATATCGTAGAGTTGCTTTCTATACCACTGTTTATGTCATTTGAAAAAAATGTAACAAAGTGATATTTTAGCAAAAAAGACCAGATGCTATTGCTGTATTCAAGATATTAAAAATATAGTAGGGATTAGATGCTTAAGAGTAAATAGTCTCAGTGTAGATAATCATACACACAATGGGGTGAATTGATAGATATTTTATTCTTTTTGTTATAGCTTCTGCTTTGTTGCCATGTCTAGCTACATGGGGTACTCAGATGTATGTAGTTGTTTTTTTTAATAATACAACTTCAACTTGGTTACTTACCAAAACAAAAAAAAAAGGTGTAGACTCAATTAAGTTCGGTGACAATAGTAGCAACGAATCTATACTCTTTTTAAATAGATAAATGAGCAACTGTATATTTTTTCTTAGAACTCTGTGAGATAGGATTGTAACCAAGATACATAATGTAAGCATTAGTTGAAAAGAAATCATCTTTGCTGCCAGCCTAATCAACATTAGAGAAAATATGGAAGGAAAATATAGACTTACAATATAATATAATGTTATCATCAAGTCTACAACATAAGTAATGTAAAACATGTTTAACAAAGCCCAATAATTTGTGGTTAGATGATGTATGAGATAGTTTGTTTACTGTAACGGCAATATTTGAACGAGTGAGGGATAAACATTGTAAGCTACCAACAATTGCACAATATTATATAGGAATTGTAAAAGTAGAACCTGCGTATAATGTGAGTGGTGGACTGGTATGTAATGATATGCAACAAGGTTGGCATCAACCACTTTAATGTGTGTTATAATATCCATAATATAACACTGTTGAGAGAGTAATACCTCGTGTTTATAGGGAATAACTTCAACACCAAGAAAGTATAAGAGTGACCAAAGTCTTTGAGAGAAAAACATTAGTCAGGTTGATCTACAAAATGGCATATTATTTTATCACTTTCACTTAAAAGGTTGATGTCATCAACACACACAAGAAGATATTATATGAGCACCAATATTAATATTAAGGACAAATAGAAGAGTATTATCATGTAAGTGCTAAAATCTCAAGCCAATGAGAAAGTGGCGAAGTTCGTGGTACTAGGCTTATGGAGCTTGCTAAAGCCTAAATTGCCAATGATTTCTATCTTTTTGTTTCTTTACAAATGATTTCTATCTCTTTTGATTGAATGAGGTGATAGTTGAAAAGAATATTATTGGTACAGTGAATTGGCATTATGTCACCACTATAGTTGGTATAACTGTTACTGCAGTAACTAATACCATGCTTGCTATTAATCTTAGGTGCCACTTGGACAGTAGTGCAAGGCTCTTTTGGTGCGGGGCTGAGGTGCAGCTGGGCTAGCTTATGCTGCTGTTCTGATTAAATCAAGCCTTGCATCACAAGCAGTCCTTCGTGCCTCTCTTCAACAGCGCGAAATGAGCCTAAGGCTGCCATGGTGTCGGTGTGCTAGGTGCAATTTGGCTGACTTGTGTTAGGTGATTGAATTGGCAGAAGTCGGAATGATGGGCACCGTTTGGCCGTGTGACCTTGGATGTTGCATAATTGACAGTGACCGAAGTACGACGTGCAGGCGGTCTGTTGCCACGAGGCTGATTTGGTCCGACATTGGCGGACGCAGGAGAACGACAGGCGGAATTGGGCGACTGGCGCCAGTCCGTGTTTGTTCGGTTTATCTGATTAGCTGTAGCTGGAAAACGAGCAGGTCCATCTTGGTTCCTTGCAGTGATGTTTCGAAATGTAAAAGTTTTACATAGAGTACATCAAATGTTTTTCATGTAGTTCATCAAATGTGATAGGAGTTTACCAGTTCTTTGGAATCATGATCTCCAAGTCCATCGAAGACTTTGTCTTTTTGAGATCTTCTGCGTCCATCGGTGCTCCAAGAATGGCGAGCTCATCGGCACTTGTTTTGACCGATTGGAGAAAATCAGTGATGCTTTGAATTCCTTTGGTAGAATTTTCTAAATGGCTTTTGACTTGTTTGATGCGTCCGCGAGATAGTGTGGAGTAGGTGTTGGCAAGCATGATCCAAGCTTCACGAGAGGTTTTGGCTCGAGCAATAAACGGAACGATGGGGGGAGAGAGAGAGCCGATGAGTGCATTGAGTATTAACTGATCTTGACAAATTCATGCAATATGGGCTGAATTGGGTGTTGTTGTGCCATTTTCAGTCAGATTGGTCGGTGGACAGGGTTTATCAATGTAGCCAAGAAGATCATAACCAATGAAGAGGGTTTGGAATTGGAGCTGCCATGATACATAATTGTTGGTGGTGAGTTTGAGCTGGGCTTGAACAGAGATGTTAACGGTGGTCAGAATATGGCATGGTTCATTGGTGTTGAGAACTGTAGGACTAGATGGAGTAGTAGTAGAGACTGTTGGATTCTGTGTAGGAATGGAGGGGCTGTGCTTGGCCATGGTGGTTCCTGGAGAGATGAAGATGATGCGTTTAGCGGTGGTGATGGGTTTCCTGTTTTTTTTTTTTTTTTTTTTTTTGTGTTTCAATGGGAGGGTGAGATTCGCTCTGATAGCATACACAAGATTAGTTTTAGTGAAGATTTGGCTCACTTTCCATTGATGATTGATACAATATATCATACAAAAATCTTTGGAACTATTAAAACCAAATCTTAAATTTCTAAACTAATTTTTAAAATACAAAAGATTAAGTAAACTCTTTCAAAACATAAAAGACTAAAAACAGAAGACTAAGTAAACTCTTATTACTAAAGATACAACTAACTCATGACAAAAAATATTTAAAACAATGAATCAAGGAAATAAATAGTATGACATTATGTTTTCCAGTATTGATAAATGTATTTTGCCAATCATGAATGCCTTTATAAATATACAAGAAGATCGACCGAGTACGTGACATAAGTTTTCAGTAACTTGAAAGAATACTACCCCCAAAAAAAAATTAAAAAAAAATTCAAAATTGAGGTAACAAGAAACTAGTGAAATTACCGCCCATTACACCCAAAACAGGATTTAAAGTTTCGTCTCTCATCGCTGATGAGTGATTACAGGGAAATGGCTTATTTGTTTGATAAGTAAGAAATTGCATGAACCCCGTGATTTTTATGAAATAAGCAATAATCAAATACACACGCCATAGTTGCATTTCAGATTTTGATGCTCTGTTTCATCCAATTAGGCGAAGACAACTCTGATCGGATATCACAGCAAAGTTCCTCAAGTGACTGTGTTATTTAAACTACATAAATTCGTTTAAATAATGTCCCTAAACTTCTGATGGCTAACATTCTCCAATTGACAACAAAATATTTGTCACTATTAAGCATTTCAAGTGACAAACTTGACAGATTATGCACGAGTTTTAAACATGCTTCTTTCCCCAATACAAACTATTTTCTTCCCCTGCTAAGCCTCTGCAGGTGGTAATTAATGCTTCCCCAAGGCTTTCTCCTTTTGCTGGTCTGCACAAAGGTAATCAAAAACTTTAGGACTGCTAAATCAAATTGATATAGCATGAGGAAACTAATCAAATATGTTAAAACAATACAAAAGAAAATCTTCTGAATGGATGAATTTTTTATATGGAGAAAGAAGATGCATAGTTTACAACCTAAGGTTGAAGTTAAATCACCTGTGCATCCATACAGGCAGTCAAAAGTTCCTTTTGTCTAACACAGTTCTTATCATTCATCTGGTTAAGAGACAAGCAGTTGAGAAATGTTTCATTTCCTGCATGCAAGGTTTTGCCATATTGCCGAATCTCTTGGAGTTTATGTACATAGTACCAGCTTTCCGACCCATTGTTCTATGCTTCAGAGTTCAGAATGCACATATCAAGGAAGGGTACTATTAATCCAACCTTTTGATAAACATCAGAACCACAGTGCTACGAACCCCAAAAAAAATTCAATGGTTTAGAAAAGGAAAGGATAAGGTGACAGCATCACAAGCAAATATTAAAATTAAGAAACATTCTTAAGGGACTTCCTACATATTCAGTTTTATACGGAAATTTATTTTTTAAAGAAAAAAGAGGATGCTGAATATCAACTGTCTATCCTCAAAAATAAATTTCCTGCATTAGTAACTACTTTCACCAAATGACGATGAGTAAGTTCTACTAATCAAACCCTAAAACAAACATTTATACCAATAACTGCTGATGTCAGAAAACCTGGCAACCACGGTTAAGTTCATGGAGATTGAATTCAATCACATAAGCAAATATGAGTAACATTTTAATTAAGAGGCCTAACGTATTAGATTTTCAACAATGCATACCTCTTCTATGACATAACTTCTAATATTTTAGACGACCAACAAAGCAATATAAAATTCAGCAGTTAATGTATAGCAAGGAACTGCCGTGAAGGTTCTAAATATGCTTATGTCAAAGCCACAAATAAAAAACTTGAGAAACTTTATCCTAGGTAAGAACTTTCTCTCTAACTTCCCAACAATTAATTGTCTCCATAGTTTTCTTACTTTCTTATTCTAATATCATCTAGCATATCCAAATCATCTGTTGCTTGAATGCAGCAAGACTACATCTCAGACTAAAAAGTAACCTTGTTAACTCCCCAATGCAGATCACATTTCTATTACTAGAATTCATTTGTAAATGAAAACAATCAAGGCCAAGAGACAACAGAATCAACTTGGCAACGGAACATCAGTACTAGCTATAATCAACTTTTATACAAATCACCTGACACTCAAAAGCTAGATTTTTTTTTTTCACATTTTTCACTGTGGGACTCCCAATAATAAATCAACCAACGGTCCTAACACATAGAACATTCAAAAATTAAACCAAACAAAAATCTGATGCTGGCCCGTGCTCTCTCATACTTAACTCACAACAAGAAACTCAGTACAGCCGAAAAAAAAGTTCAACTACTTAACCAAATTTATAACTTCTTGAATCGCTAAAGCTGCCAACCTGAAAAATGTAATCTCTCACCCAACCTACCGTATAAAACCAAGAAAATCTCAAAAAAGAAAACTTAATTAATTAATTAATTTTTAAAAAATATATATATATATATATGTAAACTCGCATAAACTACTGCAATTATTTGGATTTGGCCTAGATTAAATGGAAGCAAGCCTTATTGAATGAATTACCAAACTAATATATTCAACCAAAAATTAAGTCTTTTGAGCTTCAGCTGTATCCGAAAACGAAAAGAGAAAAAAAAAATTTGTTCTCAAACACTAAAATGGATTTCAGGGAATCTGAGTAAGAAAGTTACCGGATCGATGGCCTCGACTGCAGAGAGATGGCGACGTCGCGGCAGCTTCAGTGCCGTCGTTGTTTTACAGTTATATCAGTTCTTATGTTTTTCTTTTTTGCTGTCGAGTTTCTTCAATGGAAATTCTGATCCTGATTCTTCTGCAAATTCAAATACGGATCCGGGCTCGTTGGGCTTGGATTGAATTGGATTGTATAACAAAAGCCTTAAGATATCTTTCAAGCAACATAGGCCTCAATGGCCCCAAAACAATTAGACTACTTGCCCACCATGAAATGAAGCAATTATAAGAAGTTCGCGATAAGGAATCCTAAATGGCTAAATCCACCCCACTTCCCTTGCAATTGTTCCCACTTTCATTGAAAATAAGAAAAAATTTAAGGAAAAATGACATTTAAACTTCTAAAATTTTATGAAAGGAACATATAGAATCTTAAAATTTTAAAAATATTTATTTATATTATTGTTAGATAATAAAATTTATTAAAGTTAGAAGAAAATATATTAAATTCAATAAAATTATGATTTTACTCTTATTATGATTGAAAAAAAGTTTAATTGTCATTAACCAATGTTAACCCACTATTAATTGATGTTAACCGATTGTTGATTGATGTTGGCTATACGATGACTGATGCTAACCAAGTGATGACATTCATTAACCAGTTGTTGACTACGTTGACCATCTCGTTAACTAATCCTTGATTGATTGTTGACCAACCGTTGACATGATAAGGGGTGATTTTTTCACTGTTAAGATTAACATAATCTAATTCCTAATAGGGGTGTAAACAAAATTTTTAAAATTTTATGAATTTTCATATCACTTTCTTAAAATATTAGAGGTCTAGATATTATTTTTTAAAACAAAATTAATTACATAAAAACAAAAGGCTATAACTTTAAAAAGTATAATGTATTTATCATCACTCATTCATAAATAATATCGGTTATTTTTTCTTTTATTTTTTATCAATAAATTTAAACATTAAAAATATTTTGATTAATTAAGTGCATTTTATATCATTAAATAAGCATATCATATATTATGTGTTTTACTCATTTGAAAGGTCAAAATTATTGTTTAGGGTCAAATTTGGTTCAACTTGCCGAGACGACTCCAAACACTAAAAAATTTGTTGAATTAGAAAAAAAATCGAGCTATTGGGCCTGATGATGTTAAGAGTTGGGTTTTGGACTGAATTTTAGGCGGTATGAGAATTGAGATTGAGTTGAAATTTGCTGCGGACTAGTTATATATAGACTTGCACGATGGGACCCTGCAATATACAAAAAATGTTAGGTTAGAGGCAAGTGTCGGCAGGGTGGCCAGCGATGACCATCGAATGCTCAAGTAAGATAAAGTCTTAGTGGTGAAACGTTTTATAGTGTTTTACCCTATAAAGAATTTGGAAAAAAATGAGAGAGTTCTTTCTTACTTGACTAGAATTCTAAGTTCAATTCGTCTTATTCAAATTAAAAGTTAGATATTTGTCTGAAGCATAGAGAGAATTGGTTTGGCGAATTTCTCTTGGAGATGATATGTGGTGATTCGTAAATGGAGAAACCCCTTTTCAATATGAGAACTTTTGA
Source organism: Ailanthus altissimus (assembly GCA_946807835.1). NCBI lineage: Eukaryota > Viridiplantae > Streptophyta > Magnoliopsida > Sapindales > Simaroubaceae > Ailanthus > Ailanthus altissimus. The sequence continues at coordinate 25,483,727 of OX327701.1, read as the reverse complement.
GAAATAATAAGGTTAGGAACTCTTAGATAATTATGCCTTCCTGAAATTTAGAGTACAAAATATTCTATTATTAATTTTTTTTTAAGGAGAATTAGTGTAGTAACCAGTATCCACGACTGGTAAGAATAAGTATTTATATATGTATAAATATACGTATTTTATTTGTATGTTGGTGATACTTGAATTATATATTGTTATTAGTAATATTTTATAGGTTAAGGATATACGATTAGTATTGGGTTTATTTGTATGACTTTAGATTTATTTTAGGGACCAAATTGTTATACTTTGAAAGTTTTGGGGGCAAATTCGTAAATACTAAAAATTAGCCTCTTAGTATAAAAATACACTTTTAAACCCTAATTTACCATTTTTAGGTCGAGCTACCCATTTTAAGAGAGAGAAGAGAGAAATAGAGGAGAGAGAAAGAGGAAAAGAAGAAGAAATTGGAATTTTGAATTTCAAGAGGTATATCATACGTATTTCTCAATTTATTGGTATTAATTAAGTTAATTCCTTTAAGTTTTGATTTCTGAAAATATGTATAATTGAGGATTTGTTGTGTATTTCGTAAGATCATATGAGAATTGATGATGATCTATAAGATAGTTTGATAAATCATGATGAATTATGGAATTTCTGCTGGATAACCTCTTGATCTAGGAATTTTATAAATTGTTGTGATTCGATTCTGGTTTTTAATTTTGAGTATATGAAATTAGACATGTTAAGGATCATCTGAGACTTTGAATCGATTGAAAATTCTGGAAATTGAATTTATAGTGAATTTACCAAAATAACCCTGAAATTCTGGAAATTTCCTGTGTAAACAGTATAGTACAGTGAAAAATAATTTTTGTCCTACTGAATGATCTTCAAAAATTATGAATTTGTGGAATATGATAATTTTATATGTCTAATATGATATACTCGGAATTGAGAATTTAGATCAATGTGGTTGAAGTGTTATGAATTTCTAAAGTGTATCAGCTCATTACAATATTTGATTAACAAATTTTTAAAGTTATAGAATAAAATAGTTTTAAAATACTTTTGGCAGTGATTTGGAAGTGAAATATTTATCATGGACTGAGATGTGTGTTAAGAGTAATTATGTGGTAGTTTTATAATTTTTGAGTTAGTATATGATTTTATAAAATTGGGAGATTGAATACTGTTCAGTAAGTATCTTGATCCTGTCAGGTTTGTAGTTTGGATTCGATGGTGTGTATGGAATGGATTGTGTAGGAAATTTGATATAATATTCATATATAAGAAGGATATATGAGTCAAGAATGGTATATTCTGATTTTGGAGTAATTGGACATCATTTGATGTATTAGAAATTTTTGTTAAGTGTAAGTGGTCAGAATGACAGGTTTTGAGAAACCAAATATTTAGACCAATTTGATGTGATAAATGCATTGTGTATAATTTTGTAAGCTATTTAAAGTATTTTGTGTGAATTGTGAGGCTTATGAAAGGATTAATCTCCATTGATAGGTTAAGGAGATTTAAGCCTTGTAGCTGAAAGTGTTAAGAGGTAAGTATACTAGACTTTTTACTGAAATCACAATAAACATAGTAATTGTTTTGTATGATTTTGTAAATGTGGTTAGGAATGTGTTTATGTTATGTCAAAGTATATTTTGATATGAAATGTGAAGATATGTATTTATGAATGTGAGCATGGACATACATGACATACATATGTTTTTGAAAGTGGCTTTCAAAATAAGATATGTTTAACAAAGAAAGCTTTTGAAGTGTAATATGTCCATGAGAAATATTTTGTGTTTTGAGGGTACTTGAACTCACTGTTAACTTAGTAGGCATTTTATGTGATATGTGGAGCCTTTATGTGTGGCCTTTCCTTTGGGATTGGTATATGTTATGTGTTCCGTATGTAGGGAGGATCCTATTGGTACCTAAAGGAAGTGTGAGTCATCACATTCGTGTGGTGGCGTATTGGTGCATGTGAGAGGACTCACCAATGATCAGGGTGAGGGTTTGGCTTTTACCTTCGGGCATGAGCATTATATATGTGTAATTTCAAGACCTCACTTGTACTATTCCTTTCATACGGTATGTCACCTACGAGTGACATTTGGCTCATTATGTGATATGTGATATGTAAGTCCTACTAAGTAGTAGTTGAGTGATGGTATTCCTATTATGTGTTTTGAAAGAATGTGTAAGCGCTTACATGATATGTGATTTGATAAGATTATGATTTTGATTGATCACAACATATCATACATATGCATCGTGTACATATATGTATTTATATTTGATATATGAAAAATTAGTATGCTTACTGAGTTTTATACTCATTATAGTTTATGGTGATTTCAGGTAAATAAGGTACATGTGTGCATAGCGGATTTGACAAGGCTTCTGCTGTTCCTTGGGTTCCCTAAGTTGTTAGGTTGCTAAGTGTTTTATTTGGGGACACGTGGGATAAGATATTTGATTTGTCCCTAGTGAATAAATACCTATGTATTATTTTATTGTGTGGTTGGATTTAGTTTAAGTTTCACCAAGTGTAGTAATGGATTGATTTTAAGTAAAAATTTGCAATGAATATATTCTGGGCTTCCGGTAACAAAGTTGCTACTGGTGACGTAGTAGAGTGTTAATCTCTGAGAAAACTCTGCGTATCTCCGGTTTACTAATTGTCCCAGTCATAATTCAATTGTTATAACTCTGAAAGAAATTAAAATAAATGCTGAAGTATTATTGAATGAATGTAAGTGATGTCGTGTGTCAGATCTTTTGGGTCTGGGGCGTGACAATTAGCTTTAGGTCAAGTAGGTTCAAGGTGTTGCCTCTTGAATTTTAATGGGTGTAGTGCTAATTTACTTCACCAACTTTATATAAACATAATCCTTTTGTTAGCAAGGGAATAGAGTTCTGCCATATAATAACATGGAGGTGGTTGGACTCAGCTAACGTGTGCATCAATTATGGGACTCGATGATAATGCGGGAGGTGATTCAACTATGCTGACTTGTCCTCTAACCGTAGAATCAAATAGTGACATGAACTCTTGAACGAGTCTCACCTATTAAACCATATAGGTTAGTCAATAAAGGTTAATGGGGCCAAACTTATATTAAATAAGGTGAAATGGCTTCAAATTGAAGTAGGTGACTTTGTAAAGAATTTAGGCTTAAAGACTTTAATAGGCTTTTGGGAATAGTCTAAATGTCACCCTAATTTTTTTCCAATAATTATAATATTGTAACTTTTTAAACTAGGTGTGTAGTAAATGTTTTTAAAGAAAATATTATATATTTTATTGTTGAATTTTATTGAGCCTTTGAGCATTAAATAAAAAAATATACAAGAAATAGGCTGTCAAATATTAATTTTGTTGCGTCATCATGCATGAATGATATCATTTTATTCATGATTCACATGCAATATTTGATACTACATGTAATTTATGTTCCTTACAGTAGAGTATAATCATGGGGGAAAAATATTGCATGTGAATCATATTTTTCACATGATTCGGTGGTTTTCATATCCAACCTTGTAACTTTAATATATTTTTCAAAATATTTTTGATTGAGATTATTCAATCATGACATAATCATACAAAATGAAGAAGAAGACACGATAGTGTAACAATCTTGACGAATCCACTTTACAAGTATTATATTTTATACTAGTTTAAAATATGGAAGAAATCAGGGGATTAATTTTGTTTTTCTTCAATATTTTTCTAAGTGGATTTCTTGCACTCTTCAAATGCTATCACTTTTCCTTATATCAACAAGCAATCTTGTTTCCTCAAAAACAAAAAGCACAAGCAATCAATTTAATTAGCAGTGCCAACATTCTCAAACATTATTGTTACTACTACAACATATTTTACTTACACAAGCAAGCTACCTTTAAATTTACCTACTTTTATTTCTTCATTTATTTGTCAATAATATTGTATTAGCCTTAACTATTCGCTTCAATCTTTAGCGTTTAATGAGATGTTCAATTTCCCTAGTGCATGGTAAAAGTAGATCGAACTCACCTTATGCTTAGATCATTAATCCTTGGGATAATAAATTCAATTTATATTTGTTTGAGTAAGCCTTCAATTTTGAATATCGTTGTTTAGGGGAAGAAAAAAAAAAACAAAAACAAATCTTTAGGTTTGGCTTGCATTTTTAACTTTTTACCATATTGGGAGAACGGAAGTCAAATGGTCCCGTGCTCCCAGCTTTACATTTCTGAAGCAGCCATTTTAAAGAGTTAGTGATGAGCCCAAAAGATTGTTTATACTAATGGCCTAACCTCGTCATAAATTTCAATCCACAATTGCAACACTGCAATGTGCAACCTTTTGAGTTGTTAAGAACCAAAACGGGGAGAACAAAAATCACTAAGAACAGAAAAAAATGGCAAAAACACACGTCGCTTTTATGTTTTAATGAAATGGGGCCAATAAATGGATCACTTATTCTGGGTTTGGTCTCACATGGGGCCATGTATGTTTCATCTAAAACTAAAGTTTCTGCTCTCAAAATTCTATCCGTTAGAGAAGAACTAAGAAGCACTACGTAAAATCCAAACCGCTGCGTCTTGTCCATTCTTTAAGTTAAGCTGATTCAAATTTGAAAAATGTTTAATTAGAGTATAAAAAAGAAAAGGAATTCGTACTTGGAGAAAGTGGGAGCAAAGCTTTTGGGGGGAATCGCGTGATAACAACGACGTTTCTTGTTTTTTTTAGGTAAGAGTCCGTAGACCCTTCACAATTCTCACTGCTCTCACCTTTGTCACCTTTTGTTGATGTCACTTTCTTATAAGGCCAACATTTAATGTTCCCTTTCAAAAGTTTTATAAGGCATTGGCTCTTCTTTTCTAATTTAGCCTTCTAAGACATTGCATGTTACTTCAAAAAGATTATCTCACTTGATTTCATATTCAGTAGTATCCAGATAAATCTTGAATTTTTGTAACCATCTAATTATCAATCACACATAGCACGTATGAATAAAAGTAATGGTTTGATTGATACCTTATAAAATTAAACCATTTTATCATTGTTCATTTGGTTTAATTTGGGTGCCATTTGGGTTTTGGTTGGCAAGGATGAGTCCTTCAATTCGCGTGTGTTGACAAAAGAAAGATTAAATGAAAGGATCAAATTTTCCAACTTCTTTGACCAGCCAAATGGAAAAAAGAGGAAACGGTTTTCAAATGTTTCTGCTATAGTTTTGAACAACATAATCTTTCAGCCCAAATTTGTTGCTCATACTATGTTTTGCTTTACCAGCCGGATTCCATAGAGCATTAGCTGGAATCCATTTCGATGAAACTTTGAGCGCGTAAGCTCACGCATTCACATTCTATTTGTTTGCTTAGAAATTTAATAATCTTAAATTATCTATGTCAATCACCCGCGTTCTACGGCAAATTGAAGTCTATGAACAGATAATTAGAGAAATAAGAACAAAGGGAAAGTGATTAAACCATCATCTTAAAGAAATGATAATTGCAAATGCCATTTTGGGATGGAAATTGATGGCAGCATCAAGCACATGATGAATGATTACTTGTTAAGCTAGCTCGGGAGACGAGAGAGAGAGAATGGAACAGAAATAGATTGCCCCCACAAGCTCTCCAATTAGAACTAATAAACATGTTAACATCATTTTGCAGAATTTTGTCATTTTGCCCCTGTTTTCTCAAGGCACCTACCTTGACCAACAGTGCTGTAGATTAGTCAATAGTCACAGCTATCTTAACCAAACAGTTAAAAAAAAGGAGAAAAATGCTGCGGAATTAGAAAAAACTTTTACATTAATACACAAGTAGTGATCTGATAATTAATGGACAAAGTAAAAGAATAAACAAAACTCATTCGAGTTAATCTAAGGAAATTAACCTAATGAAGTGCGGGCTTCCGATTCTGATCTAGTGGTCTGAATGTTGTAGGGGAAGAAGCCAGTGGCAGTACCTGAGAAGTGCTTGAAGGGTACTGTTGTAAATGGTGACCAACAATGAATTTGAGGAAGGAACCTTCTCTAATTTCAGTTGCCAAATTTGACGAGTTAAGAGTTTTAACACCAGAATCTTGAACTGAACCCTCTTTCTTGGGCACCCTTTTCTCAGCTTCTTCCATCATTAATCTTTTGAAGAGTTTCTCCTCAGCATCTCTCAAGAACTTGAATTTTGGAGGAGGGGAAGATCTCAACCTGCTCAACTCAGTTTCTGATGATGATTCAAAGAGGGGGTTGAATCCATGGTGGTGATAAGAATCAAAAACATTCAAAGCAGCAGACTTTACGGTTGGAGACGCCAAAGGGGTTAAAAATGGAGAGTCAAGAGTCACCATAAAGTCACTCAAGCTTCTTGTTCTTGACCCTTTTCTGCTTCTATCATCTCTAGATTTCCCATCATCAGACTCCAAATCCTCCTTTGTTTCCTCTTTGATTGTGAAGAGAAATCTCGGTGGGCCGGCTAGATTATGCAGTCTCATCAGCTCTGACACCTCACCTTCTTCTCCGAAAGCCTTCAGCAGCAAATCTTTGCTTGTACCTAACTCTGGGTCTGGCTCATGGCCATTGGCAACTGGGTCTTTTTCATTATCTTGACTGTTGTTACTATGCAAAGCTGAGGGCTTTTTCCAGCAGAAGAGTTGAATTAAATACTCCTTTGCATAGTTGCTGTACTCATCTTCAATTTCTTGTCTGTGGATGTTTCTCTTTTTCCACCATAACACATAGTATAGCTCTGCAACAAGTGCTAAGAGAAGGCAACCAAAGACTAGACTCAAACCAATACCCAATCCACTGAAAGATGCCATCTTTTGCCTTGAAATTCACATCCCAATAACAGAATACTCTTTGGGTCGTTGAAAATTGCTCAAGATTCTTCTCTCAGATTTCTACTACTAAAAACTATAAAAAAAAATGAAAAATAAAACGCTTAACTAAGAAACCCAAATCGCAAAAAGTCTTGAATCAAAAAGGGAACTCACACAAAACCATAAGTAACCATCACTCTTCAAATGAAACAAAACAAGACAGTTATATACCACTAAATTTGCTAGCGAAAACAAACCCAGATGGGACTCTCTCCGGAAACTACCCAAATAACCCTCTTTTTCACAGCAATTCACATTCTCAAATGATAAGTCAAAGGTAATGCATGAGGACCATAATATTGTATTGCCTAAAAGACACGCTACAAGGAATCTTAGAGCCCTCGTGGAAATTCAATACAAGATAAATAAAAAACTTCCCTTACAAGATCAAAAAAATAGAAAAAAAAAAACAGCAACCCAGAACCACATATAGTGTAGAGCCAATGAAGAGAAAAAAATTTAGCTAATAAAAGATTTTGGAAAAGGCTGAAGCAGAATTCATTTTGGCAATAAAAACGAAAGATAGCTGAAAGGGAGACTCTTATATGATTGGGGTATGGGCAAATCTTATACAAAATGTAGTGGTGTGTGTGTTATGGTTGGAGAGCAGCTCACATGGGCTTGCTAAAGCGTGTCTCATTTAATCATAAGATATAAGTATATTAATTTGCCGGAGTACCAAAAGATTGAAAATCTGGAAAATGGAAGGTTAAAATAAAAAGAAAAAAATTCAAAATTTTACAATAATAAAATAATGGACAGTGATTGATTGCATCACCCACGCTGTGTTTCCATGAAATATGATGGGGGTTAGAGAACACAGCCAAAAATACACCCGTCATTGAAGATCTAGCTGGGCTTTTGCTTAATGGAATATGACCAGAGTGATGGTCAATCAGATGAGATCAAAGCCTTTTCTTTGTGAAGTATGTAGGAGTGTTTTTTTGAAAATTGATTTTTGTTGAAAAAAATTTGAGAGATTCTAAATTTATGAGTTGAATTTATATTTATAGAAAAATGATATTTGACACGGGGGATAAGTTATTGTTATTTTTTACTTAGATCCACCAAGTTATATGCTACGAAATATAAATCACTTATGATTTAGTTGATAAAAATAGCGGCGAAAACCCTTTAATATATAAATTGATAAAATGGTATAAGAAATTTTAAATTTAAAATAAGAACGTGAGAGAAGAGAGATTAAAAATTGGTCTCTCTTTATGTTGTAGATACTTTTTTTATAGATTTTATAAAAATTTATTATAATTAAGTCACATATTTTTTTTTGAGTTGGGATTATCTCTACATTACAAGGACACTATTACTTTTTTAGCTCATGCCCATAGGGGTTGCATTTATTTTGAACTAAGTGGAATGGTATTTACTTGAAGGGTCCTCTCGATCGCATTAAGCTTTTTAGAAAATTAGGTCTTAACCAAAAGTTTCAGGAGAACAGAGTTTTATTAATTTTTAGTATTAACTTGTCTATATTAGAGACTTCAGTTATAGATCTCGATTATGGGTTCTCATCTTCGGGTTATTGTCCTCGTGCGTCTTCCGAAAATATGAGTAGTATTGGTTCTCAATATTAATTGAGTAAAGTTCTGATGGTTTTCATATTGCTACTCACTCAATTATTACCTTCGAGCTTAAGAGCCTATAATGTAAATATTTATTTTTATGAAATTGGAATGTCTTTCATCGATCAAGTGTGTTGTTTTTCACTTTTTAGATGCTTTTGCATATTTCTTCTCGGTCACTTTAGACCTTGTATTTTGATGTTTAACATATCTTTTTGGTTACCTTAAACCTTGTATTATGATACAATGTATGATTTTTGGTCTTAAAGGTTACTAGGTCTCTACCCCTTTCCTTTTGAAGCTAGTCAAGAGCTAAGTTGTTTAAAATCAAGTCGTTAATTAATGAATGTTGGTTTATTGGTTTTGTTCGAGCATTTTTCAGGTGACTTTTCATAAGCAATACCCTCAGCCATTTTGATATTCATGGGACTGTTAAGATATTATTGCTTTGAGTCGTTTGACTGATGGGTTTACTATTGCGAGTCATTCATATCTCGAGAGACTTTCATAGGCTAGTCGTTGAGAGTCATTTGGGACGATGACTATGACCTTGACCATCGTGGCTTCACAATCCTAGGCAAATTTAAATGAAATGAGTTGGTTTTTTTTTTCATAGTGCCCGAAGGAAATAAAAAATCATAAAGCCCTCTTTCTCTTTTTCATTAGTAAAATAGGCTTATTATTTTAAAAAAAAAACTTGTTTCTTTTAGGGGTTGTTTTTGCCAAGAGAAAACATGTGAGTTTCCATGATTCTTCCATTTAATTTCTTTATTTTCTTTGTTGCTTTATATATGATTTTGAGTTATTATATTGTGAGTAATATTTTAAGCATGATCAAGAACCCTAAAGTGTTGAGATTATTTCTATTGGAGATAAATTTAGATTTTAGAAAGAAAAAGCTAGTGTTAAAAAAAATATCCAAACTTGTGTGTGAGAGCTTTACTTTTTGGAAGCCAGTTTGTTCTACTAATGTGTAAAACGATGATATAAAGATGAGTATGTTCAATATTCTGCCCAAAGAATATTTTGGGTACGATAAGATTTTCCTCTAGATACTAATTTAGTATAAAGTTTTAGAAAAAATATATATTTAAATTTCATGACATGTATTACATATAAATTGATTTATGAAAATCACTTATAAAATCAGATCATATTTTGTAGAACTTCTATTTGTAGCTTGAATAAAATGAAAATTAATGGTTCTTGTAACATTTTGAAATATTTACATCATTTATGTTAAGATTGGTATCTATAGCATAAAAAATTATTGTTGTTATTATTATATTATTATTATCATCTTTATTATATTTCTTATTTTATTGAAACTATTTCACTCACTAAGTTTGTAAAAACTCATTCCTCTCACTTTTTTTTATCTCAAAAAGTAGTAGACTTTTAGTTTAATGACTAGTTGAAGTGGGTCACATGGTGATGCTCTAAGTCATTTTGTGAGCAATATAAGATATATAGACTCTTTCATTCTTTTTGGGCCTATAGAAGTTTATTGTATTAAACTTGTTGATTTTGGTTTTGAATTATGCTATTTTTGGGCATTTGATGTTATAATCTTATTAACTCTGTCCTTAATACTTAGAATATGTTAACGTATGAGTTATAGATGTATTATTTTTTATTTTATGTCGATGGTTATGAATTGTGGATGAGATATAAAAAGTTTGAAATTATGATTGCTGGTATTAAGTTTATAAAAGTATATACTTTAAGTTGCAAGTATGGGAAGGTTCATAAAATAAATGAAGCTCTATCAAAATTTCGGTAGAATTTCTATTGTAGTAAGCGCTTGTGAATGTTCACAGAGTAATAGCCCAGATCCATCCTAAAGTTTATTAAAAAATGCAAGGCGGGTCATTTCATTAAAACTTCTATGGGGTAGCTACCGTGAGTTATTTGGGAAGGTGACTTCATTGCCTTAACCTGGTTGCCTTCTCAACCTTCGAAGGACTTTTAGGATTCTTAGCTTTTTGTAGGGGGTGGCTTCACTACCTTAACTTGCTCGCCTTCCTAACCATCGAGGGACATTTGGGATTCTTGGCTTTTGTAAAGGGCGACTTCATAGCCTTAACCTTTTTGCCTTTTCGATGTGGGATGAATAGAGGATTCTTGGCGTTTGAGGTTGGCTTCATTACCTCATCCCTTTTTCTTTCTCGTGTCCGAATGGGGATTGGTTTTATTATCATCACCCCGCTCACCTTCCTTGTCTTCAGCATACCCAAGATTCTTGGTGTTCGTAAGGGGGGGGGGGGGGGGGGGGGCTAGTTTTGTTACCATTACTCAGTCGTGTTCTTGGTGTTGGCAGACTCGATATTCTTTATTTTCGTAAATAGGGCTACTTTGGCTACCATTGCCCACTCGCTTTGCCATTGTGACTTATAGGTAGTCGCCTTAACTTATTGTGCTCCTCAAATCGGGTGGAGGTTCAGATCATATAATTAAAGTCAAAAAGAAAACATGTAGATAATAACTAATATTGGGGGAAAAAAGGGTTTATGTGGTCGGTATTGGGGGAACTTAAGTTGTTAGTCTTAGGGAAGGCTTACGTGGCTGAATTTATTTAGGGCTTACGTAGTCAACCATGAGGAAGGCTTACGTAACCAGATTATCAAGGGTTTACGTGATTGACCTTAAAAAGGGCTTAAGTGGTTGACCTCGAGAAAGGCTTGTATGGTCATCCTCAGGCCTCGTAATATGACATAGCCTGACCAACAACTTCAAATAACTGTCAATTGTATAAGCCCTGCCATTAAAATTCCATTTGATAGCCTACAAACTTCATCTTTGTAGTCATTTCTATTCAATTCAAGCTCCAATCACTTTGTTCTCCATACTTTAGTTCTTTCATAAATGCGAAGATAATTAGAAGCAAGTTTCAATACCTAATAGATGTAAATTGGTAACAACAATTTTAAGCGTGTTCAGTGAAATCCAATTTTTTTGTCATCTCTTGTCTTCTCAAAACTCAATTCTACTTCCCTTACTTCACATGTCATCTCTTGTCATGAAACTAATTTTTTGCTTCACATGCGAGAAATTATTGTACAAAATTTTTTTAATCCACCAATTTTTAAAATTTTCAAAATTACACTCTTATTTAGTTCACTCTATAGCTTCACCCACAACATAATATATCTATCTTTAACTTATTTTATTCATAATTTAATTATTTTTAAGATTTAATTTTAGAGTATTTTTAAAAAAAAAATTTACGAATAAAAAAAATATAAATGTAGGATATAATTATTCAATTACCTATTTTTGACTACAAAACACTAATATGTTCATTTGCAGCTAAAAAAAATAGCTTAAAAATAAGACCATTTCTAGAAAATTCCATTAGCTTTTGTTGATGGAATATGACCAGAGTGATGATCAATCAAACGAGATCAAAGCCTGCACGGCTTATAAGAGTTCTTTTCTGAATATGTTTCTTTGAAAATCGGTTTCATATAAGAAAGTATGTTGTTATTTTAATTATATTGTGTTTCTCGGAGCGCACTTTATCATAATACTAAAATCACTGTCAAACTCTGCCAATTTATACAACAAAAATACGTTACCCTATTGACATCTGTATGTTATGCCAATCATATTATATTATGAGCATCCTCAAGCGCATGCATATGTGTTACGGTCCAAGAGAGGCGGCGTGACACACATTTGTAAGATACATTAGCTCTTTGTTTTTCAAAGGAAAATGATACTTATGTAAACTTACTTTTCATAAGTGTACAACCTTATTTAATATAAATTATGTAATCGCCTAATATAAATATGGTCCATGTTCATTGGCCCAGATGAAATTTTTTATTTTGAACCTCGGTCATTGTGTGAAAATTAAATAATTAGTAGTATAAAGATATAAAGGATGGGATTATAATACTAAAAAAAATAATGAATTGCTAGTTATAAAAGAAAAAAAAAAGTTACAACTATAATTTGTAAGTTAACTATTTAATTGGGTTAAAGATGGGAGAAGCTTGATAATTCCGTTGCTTGGGGCCTACTAGTATAGGGAATAGTATCGGGCCGTAATTTATGCGGAAAGTGAAATCATAAGTATGGCCCATGTGGCTGAGAACTGGCGTCGAGGGGCCCATTAACGTGATGGATCAATGATCACTGAAAGGTCTAATCATGGCCCTTCATGATCATGATCCGTCTGAGGCTGATTGTGAAAGAATACACACCCGTACTTGCAGTTGCAGTGATTTGCTGGTCGATACGCCGAAAACTACAAGTCTTCGATCAAAGGAGTACACGCTGTAAAAAGTGTAGCTAAAACTCCTAAACTCTGCTTTTGTTTATGTTCAAATGGATTGGATAGCCAGCCTGGTCCATGAGTTAGCTCTTTTATGGACCCATGTCACGTTAATAATAAAATCAAGGAAGTTCATGAGAGCAAGATCACCAAAAGTAGGGTTTTTTTTTGGGTCTTTTTTTAAAGAAGTCCTTGTTCGAAGTGACATGGCCTCCTTTTTGTATAAGCTTTGCGTATTTAGTTGTTCGTGTTCTATTAAGATTAAGGCATATGCCGCATATCCCTAAATTTTTGGATTAGAATAATTCCAAAATTATAAAAATAGGATTTATCTAAGTTTTTCAAGATATTCCAAAAATCTTTAAGGATAATGGGCACTTGAAGTTATAGGGTGATGTGATGGTTTTTGAATTAGTTCTCAGGAGTTGAAAGGTTCAATTGAGCTTGGATTGATTATTTTAGGATGCAGAGGACGACTTTCCATTAATATCGAGAACAATACCTACTAATGCTAATTCCAAACACTTTGGGTATTCATGGGCTTGGATCTCTAGGGCCTTTAAGTGAATGTTCTTCACCATGGGCTTCAGGAAAAGTGGGCTTCAAGGAGTCGGGCTTAAGGATTATTCCATTGTTGGATCTTTGGGTTTGGACCTGCTGAGATTTGGGGTCCCTTAGTGGGTTGGGTTTAAGCCCAAACCCTTCGGACCAACAGTTTTAAGAAAATATATAAAAAATATTTGATCTATATTATATACTAAAAAATATTTTAAAAATCATATACTTAAATGAGATACAAATACGAACAATACAATTGAAAATTTTAAAATAAATTAAGGTAGTTCTATTACACATCAATCATCCGTGTCTTTTATCTCCTCAGTTGTTTTCCTTTTTTTTTTTTAATAAAAAAAATTGCTAATTTCTTTAAGAGTGATGTTTATTGTTTCTTTATCCTGGAAAATTATGATTTATTATTAGTCATAACTCTTACTAACAATTTATTAATCATATTTTTGTGTAATTCTTTTTTTTTTTGGTGCCAATTTGTCATTTTCTCTTCCGTGGTTTCTTATATTTACCATTTCACTTCTTAATTTATTTGTATTATTCAATTTTTGTCTCGTTCTAACAAAATTATATTAACTAATAATTATATATATATATGAATAATATTAGATTTTCCAAATAATATCCTAAATTTCTTTATCTTAAATAATATATTAAATAATAAAACAGTGTAATAGGTGATTTTATATATAAGTGTAGCATTACTTTTATATGTATATATATCATAATACTCTTGACATAATAAATTAATGGTGATTGAGTTTAGATAAATGTATTAAAACTTGAAAACTACACGAGAAATATAATTATATGTATTCAAACCTTTTACATGAAAAGTAAATAAATCATTAACAAATAAAATTTAGATAATATCTAAATAAATAGAATTAACTCTTATATCATTAGAGTAAATATTATTTTTAAAATTGAGATAAATAATAGTAAAAAAATAAATAAATTATATGATTCGCGTAATATAATATATATATATATATAACAGTTATAATATTAAAGTAATATTATTCATTGAAGAACAATAAAACTCATTTTTCTAGTTACCATTTAATAAATATTGTTGAAATTTGTACTCATTTGTCATCTCAATTTTATATGAATATGTCATTTCATATTTATGTAATAAATAAATATTTTATTAAATTATTAATTATTTTTTATTAGGTAACATGCTTGTAACATTTTAAATATTATATTAATTTAAAGGAGTTCAGATCAGATCTAAAGAGTTAGAACTCTATTTAAAATGGGACAAAAACCTGAGAATATACTAACAATGACATAATTACAAATAATTGCAATAATTGCTAGAAAATGTCATTGTGCAAGTATGTTTTTGAATTATTTGTTCTTGATTTATTTCCACCGATGCAGGGTTTGTCAAGTGGAACTGATTAATATAGATCAGTATATATCTATATCTGGATTGTCCAGATGGTTAATCTTAACAGACTTTGAAACTCGTATAGATATACAGATATTTAGTAAGGACTGGATACTGAACAAGACTTAATGAAGACATCCAATAGATATCCCATAAATCCATCAATGGAGGGTCTTCTCGAGTTGAGTAGTATTCGTGGTCCTTAGACCTGAGCACCACAGTGGGCTTGTGAGTGATCCATTATAGTTAAGTTCTACACATATCAAATACCTTTCATGGTCTGACCGCTGTATGTCGCTGGGTATGGTTCGATGCTTATGAAGTCCAGTGTGTGTAGATATGAGATTTATCAACTCATATGGGTGAGTTAAATATCCAGATGCTCTAAGGTTGTATTTTAGGAAGTCTTATGACCATAAGCATTTAACTCGGGAAAGAGTTTCCTATAGAGTAAATAATATACGCAAATTCTAAATAATATTATAAAAGAATTTGCGTATATTATTTATAGAAATAGGAATTAAAAGAGATAAGTTTATGGTTGAGTAATAGAGGACTTGACAGTGTTGATCTACATCTCCACTCTTTCATAATATTAATGATAGAGAGATTGTACGAATGTGAATTAACCTCAACTTGTATGGTTTAACTCGCATTTTGTATTATTCATAATGTATATGTGTGGGGCATCGATTATGAATTTACAAAAATATTTCGTGAGATAAAATAGGTGTGAATTTAGGGAGTCTCATTATATGAAGTGTATTCATTGAACACGTGGGTAGCGCACTAAACGAATTGTTCGATTCGAGAAGTTTTCAAAAGATACTTATTTATTTTATGGTCCTTTGAGGAGTAGTTAAGGTTTAAGTATTAAACATAAAATTGTGCCAATAATTTATATGAAAACTAAATTGAATATTAATAGATATAGCTTCAATTTAAATAAAATAATTATTATTTTATTTAAATTAAATTAATTAACTACTTATTTATTTCAGGGTCTTTTGAGGAGTAGTTATAATTTAAGTGTTAAACTTAAAATTATACTAAATAAGACTTGACACTTTTATCTACTTAATATATACTTTAAATTATACTAATAATTTATATGGGTACTAAATTAGATATTAACAAATAAATCTATGAAATAATTATTATTTCATAATATATTTATACATTTGACCATTATTATATATCCAAATAAATTTAATTTACTATTAATGTTACACGTTATTTTTTTATTAGCTTATTAAAAAGTTAACGACTACTTATTTAATTTGTACACATCCAAAGAAATTGAATCAAAAGTAATACAATTACAAATGAAGAAGAATGTGGTAATGATTTAAAACTTTGCTGTTATTTTTTAATTAGCTAAAGCAATTGAAAATGATTCAATTTACTGTAATAAGTGATGGCATAATCAATTTACAAAAGCAAGAGGTGGCAATCAATAGCAACTTATCAATTTGTTATTTACTGATGTAAGTGAATTTGATTTAATTTGAAGGCAACAAGAGGTAACAACGATTTTGTCACCAATTGCTTTTTATTTGACCAACAAAAGCATGTAGCATATTAATACATTAAGCTGTCGAATAACTTATTTATATGTGTCAATTGAGTAAATTTTAATTGGCTAAAGTTAAGGCAAATGTTACCTATATAAAGAGACGGCAGAGAGTTTAACGAGCAAGATTGGCTTAGGTTTTTGTTTTTGTTTTTGTGTTAAGTGTTAGCACATAATTTTTTTTAAAAATTTATTTGAGAGTAAAAAAAAATTAAGAAGTAAAAGTTATTTTGAATGTTAGAAAGAAAAAGTTACCAGTTTAGTTTGAACAAGCCCACTACGTCTCTAATTAAATTTGTTTAAAGTACACTTTGAAAATAAATTTTTTAATTTCATTAATGTAATAAAATTATTTTAATATATATTATATTTTTACTACGTTGCATATGATATATGTAATATTTAAATTATTTAAAATGCACATATTCACTCATAGCATGACACGCACACACACAACGCCAACAAATATTACTACACATGTTTAGACATCCTTCTAAAACTAAAAGTAACAAAGAAATTGCATTTTAAAAGTATTAATTTTTTTCACTTATTTTGATAAAATAAGAAATTATAATTTAAGAATATAAATACTAAATATTATTTCTATATAATTACAATTATTAGGTAAATAATATATAATTACTTAAGTCAATAAAAAATATTTATTAATTTTTACTTATTTTACAAAGCTAATACATTTGCTTAAAAAAAAAAAAGCTAATACATTTAATAGGAGTAACTTGATTGCATACATGCTAAAAATAGTGGTATAAATATAATTACAATAGAATTTCAATAAATTACTACTTAATAATTTCGTAACCTTGATTAAATAATATTTTTTGTGAGACTAAAGTCAACATGTTAAATTAATAATTTAATAAATTTATAAAATAACATATTATAAAAAAATTCTTGTATTTTTTATTTATAAAACTTACTTATTATATAAATTAACATGCAACTAAATCTATATAGTATATCTTCTTAAGATATGTATCAAGTGTTACTTGTTTCTACTCAAAATTGATTTTGACTTGAATCTCATTTTAATTTTTTTTGTAATGTGAAAATAATTTGTAGTGCAATATTATCATATTTGTTAATCTATATTGTTATATCAATTTTAATTTTGAAAATAACAAAAAAAATGGTAAAACATAAAATGTCTTCAAACTATTTTAAACATAAAAAAAACATGTTTTAAGACAAAATTTATGAAATTAGAATTTACAAAACTTTGAAAATTTCTATCCTAAGGAAACTTAGCTGTGTGATTTGCTAAAATCGGTTATGTGAGTTTAAATTGCAGAATCAGTTTTGATAAAATGTATCGGTTGTATGGTTTGGACAATCGGTTAAACCGACTGTACAGGTTGAAAACAGATTTCACAATTGGTTTAAATAGAGGATAATCGGTTGTGGCGGGAGCTCAAATTGATTTAATCGGTTTGAAACTAGTTAGGCAATTTAGAAACTGGTTTGCAAATCGGTAGTACAGTTATGGGCTCAAATGGTCATATATTTAAAAGGTGAACAAACTGGATGTGCTATTTTCATTGGATTTGAGAAATTGAAACTACTACTCATGCCAATCGTTAGGCTGTCGATATATGAATTGAGACTTGTGAATTGACTTTGATCTAAACTTGTTCAGCTTTAATTTGCCATAGGTCTGATACAAAGTGAAGATTTGTAGTTTGATTGATTTGAAAGATTTTCTCGAGAAAATTGAACTATTTTTTAGAAAAACAAACATAGTAAAATTGAACTTCTGTGTCTAGACAATTAAGCTCAGTCAGGAGTATTTATACATATACAAACTGTACGATCCTAATGTGATAAGGAAAATGAATATAACTGTTTAGTTGTTGAAAAGCACGGGAAAAACTTAACGAACTCCTTAACGGTTTCAAGAAACTGGATCCTACACTTTGCCCATGAAGCATTCATCATCGCTTGTACTTCCATGTTATACACCTGCATTTTTTGCAATACTGCAAATGCATTTCTTTTTGTTTGTTAGAGACTTGTTTTTAATATTAATATTGAGCCTTCACTTATCACTTTAAATTTTTAGGTTGAATGGTAAATTAATATGGTATCAGAGCTTACAGTTCGATTATTTCACTATCTTATTGTTCGGTAGAACTCACCGAAATTTTTTCAGAAACTCTTAAGAAGCTCATTGGATTTTTACCGGAATATCACCGGAAGTTCGCTGGAGGTCGCCGTAATCAACACCGCCCAACCTAAAAAGTTCAGACCCTGTTGGCCAGTTAAATCCCGCCGGAATCAAGCTTCTCCGCCGCCACACGCTCCTTCACGCGCCGACCAATCTCTCCGCCGCCGTTACTGTTAGCCTTAGATTTCGACTGATTTTCGGCGCGTTAGCGTGCACCACCCAGACGACTGCACTCAGAATCAGCCGGCGATTCCAATGGCACCGAAATCTTGTCGATCCGAAGCCGCACGCGCCTCTGAACAGAGCTGCCGTCCGCCACCGTCCACCTTAGATCTCCGTCGTTTTCCTGCGAGTTGCTTCTCACCGCCGGCTCCATTCAACTCCCCTCCACTGGATCTATCAGTTTCAAGTCTCCTTTTGAAATTTCGGCGATCCAATTTACAATAGGGGTCTTTTTGTAAATTTTTCAAAGTTATATGGACAGTTTACAGTTTATCTAAGTTTTGGGCCATTTTATAATTTTTTTATCGGTTTTTATTTGCTTTTTTTGTTTTTACAATTTTCAAATAAATTAGTGGAATAATCTCTCAACACACTTGTACTCGCAGCGGTTGATTTTTCTCTATCAACACGTTTGCACTCGCAGTGGTTGGCAACGCACTTGCACTCGCAACGGTTGATTTCAAGTTTCATTCAACGCGTCTGCATCTGCAAGTGATTGATTTTCTCAATGCCCCATCATTATAATAAAAAATATTCTTTTTCAAACTCAAACTTCTACTTGAGTTTGAAGGGGGATGTTAAAAATATAGAATATTAATATATTAATCACCTACCATATATATTCTATAATTAATAGGTTATATTTAATTTTCTTTTATGTATTTATATTTCCTTATTTATGTTAACCTAAAACTTATATAAAGGTTGTCTCTGCAACATTGTAACATACAATATTATAATAACAATGTAGTCTTTCAAGTTTTTTAGTTTCTCTTTATTATTTTTGTTATTTTTTTCTTTTATATTTTTTCTTTTCTAATATGGTATCAGAACCAAGGTCTTAAATTCGAGCCTCTATATCTTTGTTTTCAGTTAATTTCTAGTTTATTGGCTTTCTTAGTTTCTTGGAGACAGGGGATTCACCTGGTTCAGACCTACTCGAATTCACGTTTCACGTGAGAGGGACTGTTAGAGACTTGTCTTTAATACTAATATTGAGCCTTCACCTATCAACTTAAGCTTTTAGGTTGGATGATAAACTAATATTATTACTATGCATTTGTCTGCATTACTCGCTTGAACATCAGCTTCACACACTTGTACTTCAGCATGTACAAGCTCTTATGATGATCTTTTCCACCTCCTATGAACTCTCCACCCAGTCACCATTATCCTTGGTGAGCCCTCGAATCTTGTTTTTTTTTTTTTTTTTTCCCTTGAAGAGGCTTTAGCATAGAAATAATTTGTATTTCTATCACCTTCTCTGACCATGACACTCTTGATTGATGTTGCTAATACAATAAATTTGCTCATCTATCAAATTGTCATCAATCTGTTTCTCCAGTTTCTTGGGTTGGTCTTCATTTTTAAAATGTTGAAGAAGTTTTGTTTGTGCTCTTTAAATTGATTCAACCCCTCTTTAAGCTTCTTTTTACGGCCTCCAAACTCCTTACTCCACAATTTCATTCTTTCCATCGAGATCGTAGCGTCCTCATAATGAATTCTAGTTAGTCTCGTGTCCATTTTCGGTACCACAGAGTTGCTTTCATAGAATTAGATCATTATTGGACAGTGATCAGTCATCTTGCCAATTCACATCCCCAAGAAACTGGTCTAGTCTTTCTTCAAAATGTTGGGCGCCATATTCTCCTGTTCGGCCAAGTAAATGGACATCCACTCTACCCCAAATGCTTCAAATTATTTTCCCACATCACTCCTTTAAAATCAACCATCGAATCGACACTTCGTGACGCATGTGTGTTCAAAATTTCATTGAAATCTCCAAAGCCAAGGTACTGGGATAGTGTTTGCTAATCTTCTAATTAATTCCCAAGTATGCTTTTTTCCCTCCGCTTCCGGATTTCCATAACACCCTGTACGTCGCCACCAGTTCCCATTCTCCCTTTCAACCATTGCACCGGAAATCCTATTTTTGTGCCAAGCTAAAAAGGGTGTGCATAACTTGTTTCGCACAAGATATTAGTAACTTGTTTTCTTTGAATGATTTTAGGTGGCGTAGCATCTGCGGCTCAAAAGTTGCTTCACACCTAAATTAGAAACATCGACCAACCCAATGCCGCAAGTTTAATGACACTCGTTTGACTCTGTTTAATTCTTACCCATATTATGCTGCGCTTGTGGCGCATCTTCATGTTTTTAAGGTGACCAGAATATTGGGTGCGGAAGGATTTCGGTGCTTCTCGGGCCTTTGATCTATTGCGCTGGAGAAGCAATTTGCAGGCAAATATGATATCAACTGAATTGTTCTTTATCCGTATACATGGTATTAAGTATTTTATATATTTTTTAAATGCAACAGAAGATTTAGGATATGTACATAAAAAAATTATGACGTACTTGAAACCAAAAACGTTGGAACATACAGTGAAAGATTTGGAGATCCATACCATATAAAGAATGTATAATAGTATCATCTTACATTTAAGAGTCATTCCATTGTACAGTTGTGGTACAGTCCTCTAATTTCTTTATTACATATTTCAATTTTTTTCGTTACATATTAAGCGCAATACATTAATTAGGACATGCAATAAAAATTCACGTAACGCGCAATGAAAAATGTTGGAACATATTAAGGAAAGAGTTACAGAATGCATGGTGTATATAATTGGGAAAGAGTTGGAGAATGGTACCATTGTTCACAAACTCTTCTTAACTAAATCCAATTAAAATACAACACTGCAAATGGCAATCACATTTGGTATATATTGAAAAAAAAATCAGTCTTAACACTAATTTTTTAATGAAATTAATTTTATTATTGATATTTTTTTAATATAATTTTCTTTAATATGCTCTCCAAAAAAATTTTTTGTGCGTGCGAAAGATATAACTCATAAATAATTAAGAACATACAAGATTAACATATTAATAAAGATAAAGAAATAAACCATAAGATATAAGATATACATGATTCAGCTAAAACGTCTATGTCCATGAAGAATTCATGATCTAACTTCTTTTATTAATTAGATCACTAAGTATCTCTTTACATTACTATGATCTTACAAACCTTTTAATATATCTCATTGTAGATCTCTAAATATCTCTAGATTATTATGATATTTATAAGACATTTCAGTATCTCCCACCTCATAAGAGATTTTTTTTCTTCAATCAATACAAAATAGCTCGAGTACTCTCAAAAGGTTATATGGTGCTCCTTTTGTTCACTTAAGAATAAAGACATCCTAAAAAATTACACCTTAATAAATCTCACACTTAGTGCCTACCAAACTCATTAATTCTCTCTTATGTTTATATCTTGATACTTTATATGCTTCACTATCTATATGTATTTAGAAAGGTTTATATAATGAGTAAAATGCCCTTAAAAACCTTAAACCTAGTTGGAATATGAGTCCATGTGTTTAAGAGTTCGAAACTCCCTCAAAGAAGTTAAAATTGAGCCAAAACTAGACTTCTTAAAGTTGGGCGCCGCAACGTCAAAGTCTGGTGCTGCAGCACTAGACTCGACTCAAACCAATACCGTGGTGTTGTGTGATCAATGATGCGGCATTGAGTTTGGATTTTGGGTGCCGCGATGTTGAAACATTGATGCCACGACAATGAGTTTCGACTTTCGGTGTTGCAGCACCAAAATATTGATACCACAACACTGCAGCATACAGTTGCCTCTCCGTATTTTCATGTTCTCCTTGCTTTCAAATCTCTGCTTACTCCTCCCTTGTATGCTCAATGCACTCTCAACTTCATGATGACTTTTCTCTTGGTACCATCTCAATTTATGCCCATATATGATTCTTGAATCACTATTTTTTAATAAACCCATCTTTAAATCAAAATATCTCCATGAAGCTAATCAATATTATCCCCTCCTTAATTAATATTCTCTAGCACTATTTCTAGTTAAGTCTCAGAGTTAACTAAGGCTTGTGATTACGGTCTTCAAAGATTCCTGAATGTTGATGTCTAGAGTAGTCCTAATGTTACAATCTCCTATATCTCTCAGACACCCTAACCACAAGCCCTTAATGGCTGAAAACATATTCTTGCCATTACTACCATTCTCATACATTTTCTTTTGACCCTTGTCACAATATGAGATAATTTAAAAGCTTTTTTATGGTTTGTATTGTTGAAATTTGTGCTCACGTGTCATCCCATTATTATATAAATATTTTATTTTATAATATTTATACAGTACATTATATGTTAAATCGCTAATTACCATTATTAAATAGTTCAATGCTTGTGATGCTATAGACATTATATGATCTGAAGGAGTTCAGATTTGATCTAAATAAGTTTAGATAAATGCTAAAAGTTAGCATCACTGAAAACTATAAATGTGAAAGAGTTAGCATGTTATATTAATCTGTGAAGTTTAAAAGTTAGAATCTTGTCTGTAACGGTATAAAGACCTGAAAATACATTAGTAATAACATAATTGCAAGAGTTGCAATAGTTGCTAAAAAATGATATTATGTAAGTTTATTCACAAATTATATGTTCTTAGTCTTAATTCACCGATACAGGTCTATCAGTAGAATTATTTTACATGGATCAGTGTATACTATACCTAAATGGTCTAGATGGTTATTCTTAGCTGACCATGAGCTTACTAGAAGTTCGTACAGCATACAGATGTTCAATAAGGACTGAATATTGAACAGACTTAACGAGGACCCCAATAGACATCCTATGAAGTCGTCAATGGAAAGTCTTTTTGAGTTGAGTAGTATACGTGGTCCTTTGACCTAAGTACTCGATGGGCTTATAAGTGATCCATCATACTTTGGTTCCACACCTGTCACAGGCTTTTCATGGTGTTGCTGCTGGGTGTCATTGGGGATGGTCAGATTCTTATAAAGTCCGGTGTATACAGATATGAAATCCATCAGCTCATATAGATGAGTTATATATCCAGATGCTCAGACACTATATCTTAGAAAGTCTTATAGCCATAAGTAACAAACCCAGAAAAAAAGTTTCCTACAGGGCTAAACAATATTGTAAAAGTGTTTGCATATATTGTTTATTAAGATACGTGTTTAGAGATAAGTCCGTGGATGAGCACATAAGGATTTGACGATAGTGATCTATATCCCTGCTCTTCCAGGATATGATTGACGGAAGGATTATACATATGTACTATGATCTCAACTTGTATGATCTACTGCACTGATTTGTAATATCCATGACGTGTGTGTGGGGGGGGGGCATCGATCTCAGACTTATAGAATAATTCTGTTTGACAAATTGGGAGTCGATCTAGAGAGTCCTACAATATAAAGTGTACTCGTTGTGTACTGGGGCAGCGTACCAGATTAAATAGTTCGATCCAAAAAAATTTCAGCAGATCAGACATTTACTTCGATCTCCCTCTGGTCGTGCACGTGTCAAGTCTTAAAAGTTAAGTATATCAATTAGTTAACAATTAGTTGTTAACCAATGGGATATTGACACATGGCACATTATGGGCCAATTATTGTTTGATTTAGAAATTACCAAAATGACTTTATTTGTTGGACAAATAATGTCATTATTTTATTCATTAAAATATTTATTGAATAAAATGATAGTAATAATAATATATGATATTATTATTTAAATTGAAATCAAATAATTTATTTTTTAATATAAATTGGCATGTGTTTCTACCATGATTTAATATGATTAAATAATTTATTTAATATTAATAAATGATATAATAAGAATAAATGGGTGACACTTGTTAATGGTAGGCCTTAAAATGTTTTTTAATAATGAAAAAGTATTTTCTCATTTGACTTAGATTTAGGCAAAGTTCATTTAAATAATTTTTTATTTTATTTTGTTTTCATTTGGTTTATTATAAATAATAATAAACAAAATACTAATGACGAATATTGACTTAGATATAGATGCCATTAGGTGAGAAAATGAAAGAAAATAATAAACAAATAAAAGAGCAATATGTTGCTCAATTAATCTAGGAAAAATTCGGCCAAGGAGAGTGGTGGAGAGAGATAAGTGAATTTTGCCAAATGTTAGAAAATTCTCTCAAGTGTTGAAAGCACAAAAACACACCTCTTCCATTTTTTCTCTTCTATTTTGGTTACCCATATTACAAGGTAGAAATAAGGATTTAAGAGTTGAATTCTTTTGGAAAAGCTGCTATTCTAGCTTCCTCAAACCACCGTGTTGAAGAATTAGAATTGTGAACAAGTTGCTTCAAGGTGGGTACTCTGGTTCGACCATATACCAAAGGCTTGACAAGGTACTATTTCTCAATCTTGAAGTATTTTACATTTATGAGATAATATATAAAAGTTCATTTGTGTTTATCATTGAGTAATTTATATTTCGTTCATCTGCTGTGTATGTATGTATGTGATATGTATGCTATATTTAAATGATAGACACAAACCCACATGCATGCACCCTAGGTTTAAAATCACTCACAAAATGGTATCAGAACAATTTTGAGTTGATATTGGGTGTTATGAGTGTAAAATTATTGTTGGTGATGTTCCGGTGCTTAAAAAGTGTATTTCAGGTTGTTGAAATGGGTATACCGAAGGTGGAGAGTATCGAAGCATCACCACCATAAGTGTTCAGCGCCAAGGCGCTAGAAACTTTTGTTCTAATGCCCCAGCGCTGGATATCTGGCGCTGTGGCGTTAGAGCTTCCAGGCCCTGGTTCTGAAGCACCAGGTGCTGGGTGCCCTAATGCTACAAGATGGGCGCTTAAGCACCGATTTTGGAATTCACGCTGCAATATCAGGCGCTGAGCGCTAAGAGGCTTCCAGGACTTGGGAGCTGCAACATCGGCTGTTGAATGTCGCAATGCCAGAAGCTGGGCGCTGGGGGCTATGCCCCTTGATGCTGCCATACAGTGGACCCAGAACCGCGATGCAGATGACACTCACTCTAATTATGTTTTAAATTGTTTAAAACATTATTTTAATTATGTGAAAGTTTATGAGATACAATTATAAGAGTTATTAGGTTGCATTATAAATCGGGATCATTGTTTTTGTGTTGGTAAACACAATGAGAGTCTTACTGGTGAGGGTTAGTTGTGCTTATATAAAAATTAATGTTTGATTGAGAATTACCTCCTCATGAGATGAGAATTAAGTTTTTGTGATAATAAAAAAAAAGAGTAAAAAATTCTCTTAATCAGATTGAACAATAATACATTATGAGATATAAAAAAAGAATAAAAAATCTCTCTTAATCAGATTGAACAATAATATATTATGAGATTGTGTTTTATTATAGATTCGTCTTGTGAATATGGTGTTAGTTGTATTATATCGATCTTTCCTAAGATCACTACAGTGTGAGAGATTTGGTCGGTATAATTTAGACTATACCGGTTAAACATGAGATGAGGCAAATATATGCGAAAGTATTGCCTTAGATCGCTATAGTGTACGGGCAGTATCGGTAGCATATATTTGATATTTGACAAGTTAATGTGGAATGCACTTATTCTAGATTGCTACAATGTGCGAATAAGGTATATTTAGGATCAAGAGTATGAGTTGCATGAGATGCAATTAACAAGAGTTGTCTACTTATTGAGTTTACAAAGGCCTATATCGCTACAGTATGTGGTTCGAGTAAAATGTCGATGGGGTTCACTTCCCGCTATATAGTTTAAACTATCGTTATTATGTTTTGAGAGATTAGAGGGATTATATAAAACAGTGGGAGGACATTTTAAATTAAAAAATGTATAAATGTTATACCCATGATTTAAAACGTATTATTAGCGATTTAATGATATTTTTCGCTTATATCTCCTAATGTTATTTTATTTGACTTGTGTAAGCTAGGATGTCATCTTTAAATCATTTGGTGTGTATACTGGATGCACACCAACTCAAAGGTGCCGAGAATTTCTTTGATTGGTATATGAATATCAGAATTGTTCTGGATTCAGAAAGATTGGAATAAGTTATTGACCAAAAGATGCCCAAAGGTATTTCTGATGATGCTACCAAGGAAGAAAATATGACATATCAGAAATGGTTAGATTACGATTTAAAAGTTAAATAGTACATTCTTGCCTCAATGTTCACTAAGCTGCAAAAGGAGCATGTCTGTATAAACAGTACTAGCAGCATTATGCTTCATCTCAGGGAGCTCTTTAGTGACCAACCCCAAGTTGAGAACTATAGGGTTGCCAAAGCGTTGTTTCAAGTAAAGCTCCATGAGGGCAGTCCAGTGAGTCTTCATGTTCTCAAGATGATAGGATTAATCAAAAGGTTTGAGTCCATGAACATCTCTTTGAGCAATAACCTAGGGAATAGTTTGATTCTCCAGTCTCTACTTGGGTCATATGCATAATTCATCACGAACTTCAATATAAAGGAATGACCCATATTTTAGCTGATCTTTAAGCACATAGCCTTTCTCTGTGCTTCTCACCCTTCGATCTTTTTGCATTCTCTTTTAGTATTTATTCTTTTACTTTCTATGAATAGATACTTGTTCTAATAGTTCCAAGTCCACTAAGTATTTTATGAGATTAAGAATAAAATTTCATACCTAGTCATTCCCTTACCTTTCCACTATGTAGTCTCAATTTTATTTTACCAATCCTCTATGACTTAGAAAAATATATATATAACCCTTAATGGATCTATTATTGGTAAATAATGATTTTCTATGACTCATATAGAAACAATATCCTAGAACTAAAATAATTCATTTATTAGACACGGTTTCTCCAGAAGAAGCTCTCATGCTATCAAGGTCTTTGCCTAGTCATCTAACAGACTTGTAAATTCACATTTTCCTTTATCTTGGTATTTTTTTTTTGGACTATCCCTTAGTAAATGCCCTAGACACCTTTTGGGATTTGTCCTTCAATCTTGATTGTTCTTCTTTTTCATTCTTTATTTTGTGCCAATCTAAATGATTCTTCTAACTTGGATTTAGATAATGCATTTTCTTAGTAGTCTCTTCAAGAATGGTCTCTAACAGAAAACTCCCCAGTAAGGCTACCATCTTTTTCTTTTATAGATAATCAACTTCTTCATTATTCTTTCTTTATATTTATGAGTCCCCGTGGTTGATAATTTTTGCTCTACAATTTGACTCTAGCGTTTATGCTCTACAATCTAGACCTTAATTAAAGTTTTGATACTAGTTTATTTAGAGAAAATTATTGGTGTTGTGTATATGTACGTCGTGCTATGAATGATTGTGTGTATTATTAAACAATTTAATAATTCATATGTTATACGTGTAACAGCGAAATAAAAACACATTATATTATCTCATTACACCAATGAGATCGGGGACTCACCCTTAAAGCATGCTTTTGAACAAATCTAGTTACGGACGAGGTGAGCTTCCTTAAACTAGACTAGTAGCTTCCTATTTTGAAATATTTAAAGTAACTCTTACTTCCAATAATTTTTTGTCTATTGAATTATTAAGGTTAACACTTTACCTCTTAAAAATAAACTGAAACAATTCACTTTTCAATTTCTATTAAACTCTCGGCGAACATGTTTATAGGCAACCATTGTCTATTATTATATCAACAAAAAAATGGCTTGAGTGTCACTTGTGAAAGCATGACCAAGCAATGAATATGCTTAGTCAAAATGGTGGCAATTTCATCAACGTATTAGTGACAAAGATCGCCACCTCCTACTATAATTTGAATTAAATCAAATTCAATTCATATTGCTTCTTTTGCTTTAGGGGAATGAAGATGAACACAGTTGCATCACTTTTTGATTTAGCCATTCCCAAATCAATACATTTCCTTTACATTTTGATTGAGCCATTCACATATCAACACATTTTCATTACTTTATTTC
The DNA here is from genome assembly GCA_946807835.1 of Ailanthus altissimus. Lineage (NCBI taxonomy): Eukaryota > Viridiplantae > Streptophyta > Magnoliopsida > Sapindales > Simaroubaceae > Ailanthus > Ailanthus altissimus. The sequence continues at coordinate 25,455,231 of OX327701.1, read as the reverse complement.
TTCCTATGAATATAAGACAAATGAGAATGCATTATGTTAAATGAATCAAATTCATTTAATATGTAAATGTCGAATAATAAATTAAAATAATAATTATTTTATTCACTTATCTACTAATATCTAATTTAGTACCCATATATATTATTAGTATAATTTAACATATACACTAGGTAAATAAAAATGTCAAGTCTCACTCGGTACACTTAGCACAATCTTAAGTTTAACACTTAAACCTTAACTACTCTCTGAAAGGTCCTAAAATAAATAAACGACCGATTGATTTAATTTAAATAAAAAATAATTATTTCATTTAAATAGTAACTATATCCACCAATATCAAATTTAATACTCATACAAATTATTGGCACAATTTGTGGTATACAATAAGTAGATTAAAATGTCAAGTCTTACTTGGCACAATCTTAAGTTTAACACTTAAACCTTAACTACTCTCCGAGAGACCTTGAAATAAATAAACGATCGATTGATTTAATTTAAATAAAATAATAATTTTTTCATTTAAATGGTAGCTATATCCATCAATGTCAAATTTAATACTCATACAAATTATTGGCACAATTTGAGGTATACACTAGGCAAATTAAAATGTCAAATCTCACTTGACACAATCTTAGGTTTAACACTTAAACCTTAACTACTTCCCGAGAGACACTGAAATAAATTCATATTTTTCAAAAAATTTCCGAATCAAACAATTCAATCCGGTGCGCTACACTGTGCTCAACGAGTACACTTCATATAGTGAGACTCATAGGTTCACACCTATTTTATCTCAAAGAACATTTTCGTAAGTTCATAACCGATGCCTCACATACACATGTTATGAATAATATAAAATAATGAGTTAAACTATACAAGTTGAGATAAATCTATATTCGTACAATCCTTCCATCATATATATCCTGAAAAAGTGAAAACATAAAGTAACACCATCAAGTCCCCTATTACTCAACCATAAACTTATCTCATCGATTCGTATTTTGATAAAAAAATATGCGCAAACTCCTTTGTGATATTATTTATATCACAGGAAACTTTTTCTTGGGTTAAATGTTTATGGCCATAAGACTTCTTGAAATACAACCTTAGAGTATCTGGATATTTAACTCACCCGTGTGAGTTGACAGATCCAATATCTACACATACCGGACTCTATATGTATCGGACCATACTCAGCGACACCCAGCGATCAGATTATGAAAGGTCTCTGACATGTGTGGAGCCTAAGTATGGTGGATCACTCATAAGCCCACCGTGGTGCTCAGGTAAAGAGACCCGAATACTACTCAACTCGAGAAGACTCTTCACTAACGTATTTATGGAATATCTATTGGAGGTCTTCATTAAGTCTTGTTCAGTGCTCATTCCTCACTGAATACTTATATATCTATATGAGCTTCCACTAAGCTCATGGTCTACTAAGATTAATAATTTTGATGATCTAAATATAGATATACACTAATCTCGATTCCATTCAACAGTGCATCGGTGAAATTAGATGAGGAACAAACAATTCGAGAATATATTTATACAATGATATTTTCTACCAATGCTTGTAATTATTTGCAACTATGTCATTGCAAGTATATTTTCAAGTCTTTGTTCCATTTCAAATAAGATTCTAACTCTTTAGACTCGATCTAAACTCCTTCAGATCAATAGAATGTCCGAAATGTTACAAACATCTTACCTTAATAAAGTAATTAATGATTTATAAAATATTTATTTATTGCATAAGTATAAAATTACAATATTCATATAAAATTAGGATGGCACATGAGTATAAATCTCAATAAAAATCAGCCTTAGCACTAATCTCCCAATGAGATTGGCCTTACCGATGATACCCTTTTGATAGGATTTCTTTTAGCATGCTCTCTAAAGAAGCTCCTTGTGCGTGCGGAAGACATAACTCATAAATAATCAAGAACATACAAGATTAACGCACCAATAAAGATAAAGAAACAAACCACAAGACACAAGATATACGTAATTCAACTAAAATACCTACGTTCACGGGGATCTATGATCTAATTTCTTTTATTAATGAGATCACTAAGTATCTCCTTACATCACCATGATTTTACAGACCTCTTAATATCTCCTATTATAGACCTCTAAGTATCTCCCTATATCACTATGATCTTTATAATACTTCTTAGTATCTCTCACCCCATAAGAGATTTTTCCTAAGGAATACAAGAATAACCAGAGCACTCTCAAAATAATCTATAGTGCTCTTTTTATTCACTCAAAAACAAAGACATCCTTAAAGGTTACACCTTAGTGCATCTCGCACTTAATATCTACTTAACTTCTCTATTTTCTCTTATGTTTACATCTTAATATTTTAGATGCTTGGCAATCTCTATGTGTTTAGAAGAATTTATATAGTGAGTAAAACATCCCAAGAAACCTAAACTTAATTAGAATATGAGTCAATGTATTTAGGAGTCCGAAACCCCCCTCAAAGAAGTCAAAATCGAACTTCTCCAAGTTGGGCACTGTAGCATCAAAGGCTAATGCTGCGATGCCAAATGCGACTCGAGTCAATGTCGCAACATTACCTGATCAATGTTGCGGCACTGAGTTTCAGCTTTCGATGTTGCAGCACTAAAATGGTAATTCTGTGGCAATGAGTTTTGGCTTCTGGTGCCGCGGCACTAAACTGTAGTCTGCAGTTGTCTCCCTGCATTTTTGCGCTCTCCTTGCTTACAAATTTCTGGCTTGCTCTTTCTTTATACATCCAATGCATTCTCAATTTTATGATAACACTCCTCTTAATATCTGTATCAATTCATGCTCATGTATGCTTATAAAATCACCAATTTCCAATATATACACAGCCAATGTGACCAATTTCTTCTCTCTTAACAACAAATGCGAGAACGGATGGCGTTATAGCTTAGGCGATGCTTTCTTCCCAACTTCCCAAACTTCATGACAGAAAAAGTTAACAAGGAAGGGGCTCGAGCAATGCTTATATGACAGCAAAGATGAGTTCAATGATCTTTTCGCTGCCACTGAATTAGAATTGAAGAATCCTTGGAGGAACATTAAGAAAATTTAATATCTACCTCAGTTGGCCATGGCCTTACCCATCCCTTTCTTTTAATAACAAATTACTGGTATTAATGGAGTGATGATCTACGCTCTTTTCTTAAAGACAATGGAGATGGATATCTTCTTCTATTTGCAGTCATGATCAACGAGGTTAATGTTATAGCAACATTTGTTTATATTTGTGCAATTAATAAATAAAGAAGAAGGTCTCTGTGCCTGTAGAGAGAGGACTACTAATGTTCAAATGTCAGGTAATGAAAATTTTCTATCTATTAACATTAATCTTTTCTATTTATTAAACTTTTGATATTGTGCTTACTAATCATACTATGTATTATATTAATATATGTAGGCGGCAGCTTTTATTGTGTTTGGATGGAAATTTGGAGTAACTAATGATGAACTGTACAAGTTGAATTCGCCATTTGCTGTGTTCTACTTCATTTTTCTTTTTAAAAAAAATTTCTTACTGCTTATGCATTGTCATGGGGGCCTCTACGATGGTTAGTGCCAAACGAAACTTTCCTGCCGGAGATGTGCTTAGCTGGCCAGAACATTGCCTTCACCGTAAATGTGTACTCTAATATCTCTAGACAATTGTTCCTCCCCATGCTTTGCCAATTGAGCTTTGGCTTGTTCTTCTTCTTTGCAATATTTGTAGCCCTCGTGACTTCTTCATCTACTTCTTTTTGCACAAAACCAAAAAAATTCTGCAGAGATGTCCAAGGTGTGGGAAGAACAGTGGTTTGGAAGAGATTCGTGCTTGTCAGCGGCTTCTATTATTGCTATTGGGTTAGCTGTTGCGCTTGCTTCTATTGGACTTGGAGTAGGCTTTTAGAACAAATCCAATAAATATGGGGCAGTGCCTTCAGCTCCAAGAATTAGAGCGCATGGCTACGAACCATAATTTTGGGAGTTTGAATTTTTCTTCACCCACAATCGACTCAAAAGATAAGGCCCAATCCACATCTCAGGATTATACACTAACGAGCACATTGAACTAATCATGTGGCTAAGAGCTCTCACAACAAAGTACAACGATAATTATTAAGGGTGCGCTTTACCACAAAGTTAATAGTCGTCGTCAGACCTTCTACAAAACCTTATCTCTCCTTTTTCTTTTTACGACTCTATGTCACCACGTGAAAAAGACATGGGGGCGTAAAGGGGATCCTATTAACTTGTTTCGATTTAGGATAATAAACTCACGGACTTAGTATTACTGCACCAAAGATCATCCTCTATACGTCACGCTAATATAATCATTTGTTTTGTTTTATTAGGGAATAATTTTAGTTTTGTTTCTTGATAATTTTATTTTTTCTTGTTGGTGAAGTTGGAGGCATTATTGTTTCTCAATTATATGTCATTGAATGATTTCCTTGTTATATTCAAGTAAACTTTCTTATATGACATTCAATAAAAAATTTATGATCTATTCAGATTTTAGTCCTATTTTAGAGTTTTACAGGATTCAGCTTGAAAGCCTATCTTTCAAGTAAGAAAAAGTTATAACTACCGCGCCACACATCAAAGTTATTTCAGAAGGTTTAAGTAATGAGAATTTGGGATGTGATTAGAAGTGCTTTCATTGATATTATATTATCAAAAGGATAATCAAATAGTTCAAGGTACTATATATCTAATTGTGTTGTCTCTCAAGTCTCATGTACATTGTGTCCCGTATAAACTAACAAACTTGGAGCTCTTGGAGTACTTACTAAAACTAAAGAAGTTCCTATCCAAGGGTTATCGAACAAAAATACTCCCATATTAGGTTCTCTTAAATACATTCTTACTCAACAAAGGAATGATGAAGACAAAAATTTGGTATAGTAATGGGTATAGTTTTTGTTCAATTCAATCTCTCATTTGTTTTTCTTATAGAATTTTACTTCCTTATATAAATCACTTTTCCTTTCTTTATTTTGCCTGCTATCCTTCTTGGCTTTTAGAAAACATAAAACTTAGTTAAAATTAGAGACACTGTATCTGAGCACGAACTTATCATAAAAGTCTAAATTTGGACCTCTACTCATTTTCCCAAGAACCATCAGAATTCAGAAATGAAGGTAAGTGGCAAAGAGTTTAATGTCTTTATTCTCACGCTAAGATGGGAAGCAACAAAATGCAAAATCATAGGATTGTCTCTATATTGCCGAGAAAAAGAAATATCTCAATGTATTTTAAGTTCTTGACCATCTACATGGGACGGTGCTTGACATAAATGATGATATAAGATACTAACAAAGTTTAAAAGTCGCTTATATATAATTCTCATAAGAAATGAGACTTAAAATCAACTTAAATTTACTATATATGTGTACCATGCAAAGAGTTAACTGCGTTTATTCTCAACCAAAGACGGGAAGCGACAAAATGCAAAATCATAACAATGTCTATACATTTGCAGAGAAAAATATCTCATTGTTCATCAAGTTTGACATCTATATGGGCACATGGCACGTGTTTGACATAAAAGACTTGCTTCCATATTTACTATATTTGAATATCATAAAATATGACAATAAGAATCAACTTAAGAAGGGATTAAAAAAAAAAAATCTAACCTTACCTACTCAAAAAGTTTAACATCAGCTAGCCATTCTCATCACAATTATGCCTTTGTTTTCAACGAAATCATCATGAAGTAGTAATTGTTGGGTATTTATTATTTTAAAATATTTATATATGGGATGTATTTATTATGTAAAATTATATATATCTTATACGAATATATGTACAGTAAAAATTAAAAATTATATGATAAACATATATTTATATATAATTAATTAAATTAATTACAGAGAAATATCATTTTTAAAACCTTTGAATTAAATATTTTTAGAATTCACATAAAATGATATTGTTGACAATTTTAATAATTAATTTGGGTGTGTTTGATTAGTTAGAATAATAGTATAATCTAACAATTGTTTAATACTTAAACTAATTAGATTAACTCTTAATCTAATTAAATTAATTTATTTTATCTTTTGTTCAACTCTTGAACAATAAAATAAATTTATTTTAATTATTACATTTAGTAGTCAATTACATTTATTTTATTGTTCTAACACTTAAACATAGAACAAAGAATTTCAATTTTTTAAATTGAAATTGTCACCTGAATTGTAAAATCTAAAAATTTTGAATTTTGAATTTCATTTCACTTTATATACTAATACATAAATTTTAAATTAATTTGAATTTTATTTGCATTTAATTTAACTATTCATTTAACTAAAGTTAATATTTAACCTTAATTAAGTTAAATTAACTTAACCCTTAAGTTAACAAATATTCAACTAACCTAACCCTAGAGTTAACTATTAACCTTAATTAGATTAATATTTATTTAATAATAAAAATAAAATATCTAGATATTTATTTAACCTAATCATAGTTAACAATTAATCATTGTTAAGTTAAGCATAAAATATCTTTTAACCTAACTCTTTGGTTAACAATTAACTATGATTAAGTTAGATTTTTATTTAATTATTATTTAAATAAATATATTGATTATTTAACAATTAAATAATCAATAAAGTGAAATTATCATTATACCCTTACTAGGTTACCAAGTTAACCCAAAGTGAATCACACCATAACTATATACTTTAGTAAACTCAACCTTAGTAATTTGTTGTATTTTAGACTATATTGAACTACTCTATACGGTATACTGCTCAAGTGCACAACGAGTACATTTCATATTGGGACTCTCTAGGTCCACGCCTGATTCGTCAAATGAAACTATTCTATGAATTCGTGAATAATGCTCTACGTACACGTCATGAATATTACAAATTAACGCGTTAAACAATACAAGTTGAGGTCATAATGTATATCTATAATCATTCCATCATTTATACCCTGGATGTGCGGGGATATAGATCAACACTGTCAAATTTTCATTTGCTTATTCATGAACTTATCCCCTGAACAGTAATTATAGGGCGGGGGTGGTGGTGGTGGGGGTTTTGTTGTTCACGAGGTGGCGTTTTAAGGTGGCGTCACCTGAACAGTAATTATTCCCCAAACAAATAATTAACATATTAATACTAATATTTATATCATAAGTCGTCTAATTAATGAGAAAAATAATATATACATATTACTACTCCAATTATGGTACAACTTAAGAGTCAGCATATGAGCTGCATCATCCTATCATCTGCTCTTTTGCTCCCTATTTGATTGATCGTGTGACTGCGGCCTTAATGGTGGTTGACAATACATGCATGCATGCAATTGCAACCCATATTTTTCTCTCCAATTTATTTTCGCAACTTTGAGCACTCAACATTGTGATCTTCTTTAATACTAAAAAAACAAAACAAAACAAAAACATTGTGATCTGTAACATCAATTTCTTTTCTTCTCTTTTTGGATCACAGTGTATAGGAAATCACAACCCTTTTTTGGGATATTCATAATTTCAAAACGTTTACAATTTTCCTCTTTTAGGGTTTTTGACAACTAAATAAAGAGAATCCATTTTTTTAATTAAAAATTTAAATGAAAATGGAAAAAATTTCATCGATAAAATATTAATTTTAATTTTATAATTTTATTTAAATTAAAATAATTATAGACGCTTTTCATATTTACGACCAACCAAACTAAATGAAACTATGGAAGGCTATCAATTAAAGAGAATTTATTTACTATCTACTCAGTCTCGACAAAGAGAGAATGCGTAAGTATACGTAGTTGAGCCATCACAATCACATAGAATGAAGGTTAATTTTAAGCTTGATCACGCCATAAAAACCCCAACCCCCAACACCTATAATGAAACTACACAGAGTCACCTAAGTCCTAAACGATTCAGCTTCATCTCTGCAGCAATCTGATATCACTTCAATTCCCAAAGGTCTAGCTCTTAGTCTCTTGCCTATACCTTACAACCCCAACCGGCTGTCTCTTTCGTATACAATGACATTTATACCCTTCCTTTCTTTCAATGTCGTATCCTACGTTTTCTAAGTCAGTTTCTGTCATTCCCGAGATATGTAGCCATTAAGCAGCAATTCAAACCCACTATAGGGCAAAGCGGAAAAGCAACCTGGGTAGTTTCGTCTTTGTGCGGTCTCCTCGTTTTTGAACGTAGAAGACGAAACCATTAAGCCTCTCGCTTAGCCGCTACCCGCCATGTTTTCAGAGATGTTCAGCACCAAAAACAATACGCATGTCAATACTCTCTCTCTCCTGTTTTCTCTTTCTCCTTTTTGTTTGACTCTCCATCTTTTTTCCTATAAAAAAGTACAAGACCATGCATAATGTAAGCCAAGCCACAAGCAACAACAACCGTTCTCTCCCTCTGCCTTCCTCTTTTGCTCTATCTCTGAAGTCCCTTTCAGAAAACCCCAAAATCAAATACATCAAGAAACAAAACCCTAATTTCCTTTATTATTGTTGTTCAGAAAAAGACAAAATGGAGTGTGATAATAACGTAGAGATGGATAATTCTGGTGGGACTCTGGCGAGTTCAAGGTGGAACCCGACAAAAGAGCAAATAAACATGCTTGAAAGTTTGTACATGCAAGGCATAAGAACACCAAGTGCCGAACAGATACAGCAAATAACGAGTAGGCTTAGGGCATATGGTCATATTGAAGGCAAGAATGTGTTCTACTGGTTCCAAAATCACAAGGCAAGGCAGAGGCAGAAGCAGAAGCAAGAGAGAATGGCTTTTATCAATCGTTATCTTCATAAGGCTCAGCCCGTGTTTCCACCACCTTGCGCAAACGGTTTGTTTTGGATACATTTTTTAAAATTATCTCGTAAATATTTTATTTGGTTCACGGAATTTATGAATATGCTTTGTTTCTTAAGGAGATAAAAGAGCCTTTTTTTTTCCCAATTTCTTATGGGTTTCGTAGTTTGTGTTTTTATTATTTTATACTAGCTATAGTTTTCGTTCCAAGCTGTCTTTACATGCAAATGGGCTCGATACTTGTGTTGAAGACTGAACCTTAAAGCGTCTCTTATCTACTGATCGTTATGGAATTGCTTACGAACTCTTTTATCTTGTTCTTTTTTTAAGATTTTTCAAATGGATCTTTTTTGGTAACGGAGTTAAGATTTATACCAGCTTTTATCTATTAATCAGTTTTTTATTTGGTACAAACTTGAACGGTTTCTAAATGGTGCTTTGCGGATTTGTTCGCTTTTCGATTGCGTGAAGCACTTTTTTTTTTTTGGGCTTTTCATAAGATTCAATGATTCATACTTTAATTTCTATTTATTTTATTTACTGCTATGCCTTGTCTCTTTCCAACTTGTTTGATACTCAATTCTTTTAATTTCCTTCTCTTTGTCCATATATATAAACGGAGTTGACGTGTATGGCAAGGAATTATGTCTTCTTTTGCTTAACATCTTCATCTCCACCTTTTTTTTGCTTCTCATCTATAGCTCATTGATCTCGCTTTCCCTTTTATTTCTCGTTGCACATATTTTCTTTTTGATCAATTGTTAAATCAAGAACATAACATGGGATTTTTCCTTTTCAGTTGTTTGCGGGCCATATTACTTTCCAAGGAATGATCTAGGGTTTTATCCGCAATGTACCAAGATGCTGATCCCTGGTGGGTCTAAGAGGAGAGCAAGGACTACTTTGGATGAAATTGAGAATACAATAAGCTATTTTGGTTCAGGGTACGATACTGAACTGAAGGAGTACAATATTATGATGCATGCGAGCAACACCAAGGATGGATTCTTCGACAACAACTATGGCAATAGTAATCAAGAAACATTGGCCCTCTTTCCTTTGCACCCAACTGGAATTTTACAAGGGAAAGCAAGTGCAATGCCTTCTGTAGAGAATTCCACTACTTCTAGCTCCTCTGAGACTAACACCGGAATAGAAAATGGTTCTGGAGATCAACCCTTCTTCGATTTTTTCTCTGGACGGGATTGACTAAAAACTGACAGGGATATTGTTGATTGCACTAATTAACATGCATCTTTTAGTGCTAATTAGACTACCTGGTTTTTGGAATCGCTTTTCTTTTGGGATTGTGATTAATGGTGGGGTGTTCTTTCTATTCAATTTGAGCAAGGAAGCTATTGCTATGTCGAGATTTGGGTGTGAGGAAATTGTGTGCCTCTTTCTTTATCTACTTCAGCGTATTAACCCATAAATAAGTATCAATTCGAAAAAAAATTAACATGAGAGGAACTTCAATCCATGAACTTTGTCTCATTGCTGCACCAATCACCAGTTAATCCGAGTAACGCACCACCTCGCCTGCACGGGGAATATAAATCCCAAGGCAAAAGAAAACAGACACTTTTTTTAATTTTTATTTTTTCTACGAGTGCGGCACCGTTTTTATATAAATAAGTGTGACTAAAAATCAAATAAATATTAATGTAGTCTTTGAATTAATTTGAGGGGTTTGATATTATTGAATTGGTGATTCAAAATTATTGATTTGCATTGAATTGAGGATTAATTCGAAAATAAATTTAGAGTTTAAGCGAAAATGAAAAAATAGCCAAAAAGGGTCAAAAATTCAATAAAACAGTGCATCAAACAAGAAAAAAAATTTCAGGTATGGACGCCTCGGTATTAGCAAGGCCAAGTCAATGCCTCAACATTGGCCAAGGCATTGGTTGCAGAATGGGCATAAGTTGCCCACACCACGGCATCCATTTTAAGTGTCGCAGTACCCGTGTTATCTATATATACCTTTTTTATTTTTTACTGTTTTAGAAAGAGAAAGTAAAAAAAGATAGGGGGTTGAAATATAGAAAAAAAATACACGGTTTAAGTGTGTATTTTAGTCATTTAAACTCTAAATCTCTCATTTGCAATCTTTATAATCCCAATAATCAATAAAAAGGCTCGTATCTTTGATCTACGATGGACATAGGCGTATTTGACCAAACTACGTCTATTTTGTGTTGTGGTATGTTGGTATTTTTACTTTTTTTACGTATAATCTATATGATTGATCTTTTAATTCGTTGGATTGCTTTATACTTGTGGTATATTGTGGCATATTGTAATATATTGGCGTATTTGACTATCAAATTCGGTATTAGGGCATAGTATTTGATTCATAATATATATACGTTAGGTATTGTTTCTGCGTAAACAATCCGATAATTACTATTGTATTCGTAATTATCTTTATACAATTGATAACGAATTAATAATACTATAATTATTTGTATTTGGTGTTCTAAATGTGTGTATGTATACCAACAGATATGTATCATGTTATCCTTACATTCAATGGTATAAATAAGTGTCTACTCAATATGACTTCTCCGGTAAATGAGAATTGTTTAATTGTGAAAAAAAAATAATTTAGAGGATTAAAAAAAAGTTATTTTACTTTTATTTGAAGAAATTTAAATTTTAAATTCTTTTTAATGAAATTTTTTGGAGTTCTTTAAACATTAAATTGTTATCAATATCCTTAATTTATTTCAAATTTTTTATTTCATCTCTCTTACTATATAACTTCTAAAACTTTCTCTTTTTTTCTATAAAAATTAAAATTGTCTTTTAAAGTAATTACACAATTTTATAAAACTTGTGATTAACAATTAATATTATTTTTTCTTAAAAACCATAGTTAAAAAAGTTATTTACATAAACTCTACACTTAAAAGCTATACCTAAAAATTTCCTTAAAAAAAGACATACCTAAAACAAGTCTTACTTCAGTGAAAAACATTCTCTATCCAATATTTTCTTTTAGAAAAAGACAATTCTCTTATCTAATTTATGATTCATGATATGTATCCAATAGGGTGCTCTTAAAGAGTACAAAAGTCACTAGATTTAACGTGATACTTTTATTGAATTTGGAGGCGCTGTTAAATGGAAAAGTTTTGAAACCTACCATCTTTTAACATTGTGTTCTAACAACGGTAGAGAAAGAGATTCTAACTTAAAATTTATATTCTAATTTAAAAAAAATAATACATTACAAACTCTTTACTATTACATCATTTAAATAGTTATGTATTCTAACAATTATTATTGATGACAATATTTTTGCATTTGAAGTACAAATAAATGTTTAATTCCTTCTTAAAAAAGGGGGGAAAAAAAAGAGAAAAATCTAAATTTTCATTGAAGGTGTAACGAGGTGAAATCCTAGGTTTCACTCATACATGGCTTGAAAATTGTACTATGCTTGGAATCAATCAAATCTATTTTATCTTCTCCATCCTCTACTTGAACAACTGGTTGCAGCTCATATAATTATGACAAACAGTGATTCTTTCATTAATTAGATGTACTTAAAAGCATTGGTCATTCCATCGTATTAGAATTATATATAATTACAATATAATATCAAAATTAAATTAAATCGTTGAATCAAATTAAGGTATCAAATCTAATAAATATAAATAATAATCCTATTATTAATATAGTTATAAAATAATCCTATAAGCACATAAATAGCAAGTGGCTTGAATAATCTCATTATTAGCAATAAACATTCTCATTTTGAAAGCTAATTTACAGCTAAGATTATCTATGCAATGTATTAATAAGATTTACGAGTGTTTTCTAGAAAAAAAAATGTACGAAAATAAATCCTAATTTTAATGACAAAGAAGAAAGTTGCTATAGCCTATAGTGTTTTTTTTTTTTTTTAAGAAGCAGTTTGGTGAAAGAATTTGATGGTGCTTTCGGTAGAGGCACAGGCACCTCATGTTTTAGAAGGCGTTTTACATATTTTGTGACGTTAAAAGAACACTTGGGTACATTTCAATTGAACATCAAATAACAAATTAAAAAGAATATAAGAGCTACACAAAAGAAAAAAAAAAGTGGGGCAGTAATAAGACGTGTAATTTCAGAGTCTGTAGCAAGAAAACAACAGCAAAAGAAGCAGAAAGCATGGAAATATCTCACCCCGTTTTGCCTCTTGCTAATTGGGTAAACCAAAAACAAATTGGCAAAAGGCCCTTCTGGTCTTCTAGATATCCGGGCAAGGCCCATCACCTTGAAGCAAAATCAGGCTCTATCTTATTTGAGAGAGCCAGTTAAAAACTCTCCGTCACCGTTACTTCTCTATTCTTCTAAAAAACCGTCACCGTCACCGTCACATAACGTCAATTGCATCATACTACGTCCAAGTCAGACATTCTCGTTAACAGAAACCGTTATCTTTCCTCTTCTCTTCAAATTTCTATCTAGCTTGCGTATTGGAGGGATGAGGATTTGCTAGAGAAAGATCTAATGTTTTTCTTTTGTGGATTCTAAGCCAAATCTCAAAAGGTAATCTCTCAAGATCCTTCTTTTATTTATCAACTTCTCTTTGTTATTTCTTCCTCATAGGAGTTTCACTCGTTGTTTCTATTGTATAGGGTAACCCTTCTTGTTGCTTAGACGTTTTGTTTTATCTTTTGTTTCACTATTAGGAATAGGAAAAAGAAAGAGAAAGATAATTTTGATTGTAGCCGTTCATCAATAGAGTATATCATTCTTTATGTATAAACCCTTGCAACGATTTCCAGCAGTTTCAGTAGTTCTTCTGCTTCCAGGATAACTTCTCCCGTTTGTGTAATTATTCATTGTGACGTTAAAGAAATTTCTTTGTCATGTTAATTTGACGGGTTTTGTGTTTGTGAATCATAACAAAGAGTGTCTTGGTTGACTTTGATGAGATTAGAAATTGATTTTTCTGGCCAATAGACAAATACCCAGTTGGTGATAAGGTTTAAAATGGGGGAAGATTTGCTTACTAGTTTGTCTATGGAGAATCATCATCCGTCTACACTGTTATCCATGGACTCAAGTGGGATATCACATGAGGAATTGGACCGGGAGATGAATCGTTCGATGATTCTCTCTCGGCCACCTGATATTAACCTCCCATTATCTGCAGAGCGTAGTCCTCCACCGCCATCGTGGAATTTGGACCCATTTGATGTTCTTGATGTTGGTCTTGGACCTCAAGTTAGTGAGTCCGATACTTTGCTGATTGCATCCAAGACTGGACGAAAATGTGCCAAGAGATTGGACAGTATATGGGGTGCTTGGTTTTTCTTTACTTATTATTTCAAGCCTGTGCTGAATGAGAAATCCAAGTGCAAAGTGATTAGGGATAGTAATGGGTTTTTGGGTTTTGATAAGTCGGATCTTGAGCTTGAGGTTTTCTTGGTTCAGCATGATATGGAGAATATGTATATGTGGGTTTTTAAGGAAAGGCCTGAGAATGCTTTGGGTAAGATGCAGTTAAGGAGTTACATGAATGGGCACTCACGCCAGGGAGAGCGTCCTTTTCCATTTAGTGTTGAGAAGGGGTATATCCGGTCTCACAGAATGCAGCGGAAGCATTACAGGGGCCTTTCAAATCCCCAGTGTTTGCATGGAATTGAGTTTGTTCCATCTCCGAATTTCAATGTTCTCAACGAGGAAGAGCAAAAGAGGTGGATGGAACTAACAGGTAGGGATTTGAACTTCTCTGTTCCCCCTGAGGCAAGTGAATTTTCTTCTTGGAGGAACCTTCCTAACACGGAGTTTGAGCTTGAGAAACCTCTTGCTCCATTAAAGACTCACCAAACTTCTCATCCTAAAAAATTGCTTAATGGTTCTGGTTTGAATCTGTCAACTCGGCCTCTGAGCCATGCAAATGGTGGTGGAATAGATCTTTCACATATTTGCAATAAGAGGAAGAAAGATCTGTTCCTACATGGCAACGACGAAGATTGTTGTTTGCTCAGTAATCAGCATCATGATAGAGTTCAGGATACCGAAATGCACCCCACTGAACCACCCTGGGTAAATGACTTTAGTGGGGCAATGAGGAATGTTTATGGGCCAGTTACAGCTGCAAAAACCATATACGAGGATGAACAAGGATACCTAATAATTATCAGCTTGCCTTTTGCTGATCTTAAAAGGGTTAAAGTTACCTGGTGGAATAATCTCACCCATGGTGTTGTAAAGATATCATCTGTGAGCACAGCCTGCATGCCATTTATCAAGAGAAATGATCGAACATTCAAGCTCACTGATCCATCTCCTGAGCACTGCCCTCCTGGAGAGTTCATAAGAGAAATTCCACTACCAACCCGAATACCAGATGATGCCAAGCTAGAAGCATATGGGGACGAAACAGGAACAGGTCTTGAAATCATGGTGCCTAAGCATCGTGTAGGTCCAGAAGAACATGAGGTTCGTGTTTGCCTTCGCCCTCACCTCAGTGCAAATGAGCTCCTTCTATCTTGACAGGGAATTCTTGCAAAATGTAAGAGTAGCTGTTACCATAATTTGCCATTATTTTGTATCAAAGGAAAATTTTAAGATGATGCAATAAAAGTTGCATTTTTTCTCATCTGATTTTGTTTTCTATTCATTTGAAAAGCTCTGTTTTGGGATTGCTCCTGAGCTTTCAGGTGAAAGTTCTTGGGTAAGCATTGAAGACAGTTACCTCGCTGCTCATGTAGTCAATTGCTTGTAGAGCTTAGAAAGAATTTGGTTTAAGTATACAATTTTGCTGTTATTTCAACTTCTGGAACATGGTTCTACAGTTTCACCTGTTTGAATGAAGAGAAATATGAGCTAGATATACACAATTTTAAAAGAAAGTTGTACCATGCACCTATCCTATTTTGAACTATGGTGAAGTGACAATTTTTTTCTGCATGGGTCATCTAACCTTAAGACTGACCTCAAACTTCGATCCAGAAGTCAGTGTCTAAAAATTCATGTCTTCGATCAAATTGCTAGCCAATATGATTGCTGGTTGATGTATTGTCACCTATAACTAGAACTTCAAAATGTCACCTTAACCACCTTTCTTTTTTCTCACTTCGATTTTCCGGGGTGAATGTTGATAATTACCAAGCTTAGACTATTAGCAATCATACTGAACTATGGTGAAGTGACATAATTTGTTTCTGCATGGGTCATCTAACATTAAGACTGACCTCAAACTTCGATCCAGAAGTCAGTGTCTAAAAATTCATGTCTTCGATCAAATTGCTAGCCAGTATGATTGCTGGTTGATGTATTGTCACCTATAACTAGAGCTTCAAAATGTCACCTTAACCACCCTTCTTTTTTCTCACTTCGATTTTTCTGGGTGAATGTTGATAATTACCAAGCTTAGACTATCAGTTAATAGTCCAAGGATGATGTTCATGAAGTATTCATATATATGTTTGTTTGCAACAAATTGGTGCTACTTGCCAAGATATTGGAATTCTGTGGTCATAATTAGTGTGGACTGGAACAATAATTCATGTGCCCATTCACCCTTCAGTTTATTCCTCCATTCTTTTCTTCAAATTTAGAGCCAAGGAAATTCAGGATTCTACCAAGCTAGTAATTTTTTCAACCTCTTCCTAGATCCTGTAGTATGCACAGGCTGCTCTATGCTCTAGCACCAGCCCCCTCTTTGAGGTGGTAATTTTCACGGCTTGATATTAACCTGCCACTTTTCTGCTTCAGCTAATATAGTGCTAGCCGCTAGGAAGATCATAGAACTTGATGGATTTGATAGAATGGGGAATTCTGGACCTTCCAGTCCTCGCAAACCTTTCAACATCAATATATTCGTGCTACCATCTTAGAAATATTATCCCATTTTAGAAATATTATCCCATATTAGAGTAATAGTATATATTTTAAAAAATAATATATTAAATAATTATTAAACGATAAAATAGTATAAAATTTAAAAATATTTATTATATTATTTCACGTATCATTTTTTAAAATATAATTTAAAATACTTAATATTATTCATTATCCTAACAACTTAAGGAGGTTGTTTGCCTAGTTTTTGTGACATCGACTCAAATCAGTTTTTGCAAGTTCATCACCATAATGCACTTCGTCACCTTGACTATGTTTGCTGAATATAAGGTGGGTTTGATATTTTTATGTGCTTTCTACATTTTCGCGACTGTCAAGTTCTCGTACCGTAGTTAAAATTTTCACTAAAAAAACCAAATTTATTATAACATATTTGTATAACGTTGAGTTGGTTATATTGGCAATCAAGAAACACAAAGTTGAGATGGCCGAGTTGGTCTGAGGCGCCAGATTAAGGTTCTGGTCCGAAAGGGCGTGGGTTCAAATCCCACTCTCAACAAAATTTATTTTACCACCAACGTTTTCAGGCAACATATTGTTGTACTAGAATGTTGCTGTATTTCGTGAGATTACGTTAATAATCGCACGTTTGATTGTTAAGGAACCTATCGTTACATAGGAGACTCAATCCTATTTTCCAATGACACCAGATAAGTAAGAAAACACATTGCACATTTGACACTTGAGCTAATAATTCAATTGTTAGTGAATGTCTCGTTACATAGAAGACTCAATCCCATTTTCCAGCAGTATAGATAAGTAAGAGAACACATTACACATTTGACAGATCGCACATTTTTTTAAAAAAAGAAGATGCAATTTATTGAATAATACCGTCAGAAATACAATAGCTCAAAAATCTTGGCATGGAATGAACTCATACATCATGCACGTTATTACAGATTGCATACTTTTCCACCAAATGAGCTAATGATTTGCCAGTATGCCTGATAAAATCACAAGTTACATTCTTCATATCATCAAGAAGATGGAAAACAGAAGTTTGGATATCTCCTTCAGCTCCCGGAAAAGAATGATTGTTCAAAGATCTAACAACATTGACATAATCAAGTTCAATATAATGAAGAGAAAAATTATTTGTTAAGGCCGCACACACACCATGGTAGAGGGCCAAACATTCTACTGTAAAGGGAGAAAAATTACCAATCAAGGCTTTAGCAAAGACAAAACAAACTCTGTCCGCATCATCCCTAACAAGCATGCCCAAGCCGATCATATGCCTTCCATTATCAAGGGCAGTGTCGATATTGGCTTTAAGATATCCAGCAGGCGGTGGCTTCCAGGATCTTTGAGCCAATTATTGGTGTGCCCGCTGAATTAACCATCATTACTTTAGAACCAGATGAAATAGCCACTTCGTTACCTGTCCGAGTTGGGGTCTGAACAGCAGGCAAACAAGCTTCCTGAGCATTGCCATTGAAACCCGTGGCCTGCTGGTATTCCTAATACAAGAAACCCACAAAATCGAGGGTCAACAGAAACGTTTTGGAATAACCATTTATTGCAAGCTGTCCAACATCCCCATATGATCAGGCAAAGGCACTCCAACTCATCAGAATTTGCATCTCTTAAAATCTCTTCAAATGGACTCCCATAAGATAAGGTCTCCAAATATCACCCTAGAAGGCGTTGCCACGGAGCTTGTTGGGAAAGATCACAATTACCCATTTTAATAACACAAAAATATATATATATATATATTTTTGTGTGAACACTAAATTTTTATGTGAAAAATTTAATTCGAAAAAAATTATAAGACCGTAGTCCAATATCAAAACTTCTATTATGTAATAATAATAGGACTACAGTAATACCTTCTCTAGAATTACACTAGAGGCTCACCACAACATCAAAAACATTAATCTTGACTCAACAATAATAAATCTAATAAATTTTTCATAAATATAAATTTGTCAAATTCTACAAAATGGCAGGTTAAATTGAAAATAAAATTTAATAGAAGTGTAGAGTAAGATATTGAAAACTCACCTTCAAAATTTAAATAAAAATAGAACTTAAATTACCGTTTAATCATTAAAGGAAAATTTGAAAACCTAACTCTCTTTTTTTCTTTCTCGATTCTACATTCTTTTTTTTTCACGAATTAAACATGAAATATTAACATTTGGTTACGGTGTACTTATGGTAATTTTTATTTAGCCTCTTTAATGGTCAATTTCATACAAGTCTATAATTTTTATAAAATTATAAATTAGTCTCTAAACACACATGATGTAGACCCACCAATAAATCTCTCCTTCCACATCATGTGAATGGATCTATTAGGCTCGTTTTCCTTCTATAAACTTGAAGCTTTTCCCTGACAATGACTTAATCATTATGTTCAATTCATTCTCAATTGTATGTATCTTTTCAAGTTGCAAGACTTTTGACTCTAACACATCACGTATCCAATGATATCTAACATCAATATGCTTGGACCTTGAGTGGAATGTTAGATTCTTCGCCAAGTGAATGGCACTCTAACTATCACAATAGACTATATAGCTATCTTACTTCATACTCAATTCTTGTATGAACTTTTTCATCCACAAAGTTTTATTACAAGTTTTAGTAACTGCAATATACTCAACTTTTGTGGTAGATAAAGCAACACATTTTTAAAGTTTGGATTGCCATGACATAGCTCTTTTGCAAAGGTAATCAGGTATTCTGATATAGACTTTCTAAAATTTACATCTCTTGCCATATTTGTATATGTGTACCTATACAACATAGGTTTATCATTACCAAAACACAAACATGTCTTAAAGGTGCCTCTAAGGTATCTGAAAATCCACTTTACTGTTGTTCAGTACTCTTTACCAAGATTAGAGAGAAACTGACTAACAATACTAATTGTATGAACAATATCTGGCTTTGTACAAACTATAGCATACATGAAACTACCAATAACTGATGCACAAAGCACTGCACTCATTTCTTCATTTTCTTTCTCACTTGTAGGACATTACTTGGAACTAAACTTGAAGTAACCTGCATATAGTGAACTAACTAGTTTTGCCTTACTCATGTTGAATCTTTTAAGAATTTTCTCAATTTAATTTTCTTGAGATAACCATAACTTTTCATTTTTTTATCACAGGAGATCTTCATACCAAAAATTTGTTTAACATGTCCTAAATCCTTCATAGCAAATAACTTGTTGAACTCTCTCTTTAACCTTTCAATTTTACTACCATCATGGTCAATAATTAACATATCATCTACATAAAATAAGAGAAAAATAAAATTATTATCGGCAAACCTCTTCACAAAAACACAATAGTTTGATGTAGTTCTGTTGAAACTATGATTCTCTATGAAAGAATCAAATTTTTTGCACTACTGTCTCGGTGCCTGTTTCAGTCCATACAAGTTTTTCTTCAATTTGCACACAAAATCTTTCTTGCATTTGACTCTGAATCCCTTAAGTTGCTTTATCTAGATTTTCTCATCAAAATCACTATAAAAGAAAGTTGCCTTTACATCAAGCTGCTCAATCTCCAAGTTTAAACTTACTGCTTAATTAAGAATGACTCAGATATAAGATATTTTCATCACAGGAGAAAAAAATTCTTCAAAATAAATTCCTTTGTTCTGACCAAACTCTTTCACAACTACTCTAGCCTTGTACCTTAGTTGTGAGTTGCTTTCAAACTTCAGCCTGTAAATTCATTTGTTCTTCAGAACTCTTTTACTTTAGGTAGTCTTATTAACTCATAAGTGTGGTTCTCATACAAAGATTTGATCTTTTCTTACATAGTTTTAAACCACTCATTCTTGTGCTGACGAGACATAACTTTGTGAAATTGTTCAGGCTCTCACTCATCTATAAGCATCACATACTCATATGGTGGATATCTTGAGGAGTAGTGGCGCTCTCTCATAGATCTCTTAATTAAGGCTCAACTAATGGATCATGTGGTTCTAGAGATGTTTGCTCAACTTATTCTACTGGACCATCATCATCAACCTTGTCATCAAAATCATCTTGTGTGTCTCCCTCATAATCATCATGAACTACAAGTTGATGAACTGGTCTGATATTGTTAGGAATAAGGATTTCATCAGATTCTTGAGGCTTCTCATCTTTCTCTACCCCATCAATTATTTGATCTTAAAAAATATAACATTTCTGCTTCTGATGATTTTCTGACTCACTGGATGTCATAATCTGTACCCAAAGTCTTTATGTGCATAACCCAAAAAGATACACTCTCTAACCTTATTATCAAGTTTTGACCTCTCATCTTTTAGAATACGAACAAATGCCCTACAACCAAACACTCTCAAGTACTTATACGAAACCTCTTTCCTAGTCCTAACTCTTTCAAGTACATCATCATCCAAATGAGCTGAAAGATAAAGGTTAATCAAATCAATTGTGGTCTGCATTACTTCATCTTAAGAGTATTTAGGTAGCCTTGTATCAGAAAGCATACACCTAATTCTTTCTTGAATTATTTTATTTATCCTCTCTACTACACCATTTTGCTGAAGAGTTTTTGACACAATCTTCTCAAGTCTGATACCATAAGATCTACAATATTGCTCAAATGGTCATCTATACTCACCACTATTGTCCGTCTTTACACATTTTAATTGTCTCCCTGTTTCGCTCTCAACTTTAACATGAAAATCTTTAAAGATATCAAGCACCTGGTCTTTAGATTTCAGAGCAAAAACTCACACTTTTCTAGAATAGTCATCAATAAAAGTTATAAGATAAAGTGTATCTCCACATATTGTAGTTTACATAATACATACATCAGTATGTATCAAATCAAATAAATTTGCTCTTCTAGATGGATAAAAACTACGAAATACAACTTTATATATCTTTCCCGCAAAATAATAATCACAAGGTTTGAGAAACTTACCTGCCAAGTTAGGAAGAACATTCTTCTTAACTAGAACTTGAAGCCATTTCTTACTTATATGGCCAAGCCTTTTATATAATAACTCAATGTCAGATTCTTTTGCTACTACATTGACATTTATCTTTATAGAATATTCATCAATAAAAGTTATAAAATAAAGTGCATCTCGACATGTTGTAGTTTGCATAATACATATATCAGTGTGCATCAAGTCAAGTAAATTTGCTTTTCTAAATGGATAAAAACTATGAAATACAACTCTATATGCCTTTCCCGCTCTTGTAGATGGCTAAGCCTTCATACCACAACTCAATGCCAGATTTGTTTGCTGCTACATTGACATTTGTCTTTACGAGCTTAGCTTTTATAACATAAAAAGGTTTACCTTCTTTCATTTGATTAGAATTATAGAATCATTAATGAGCTTTCATTTACCTTCACCAAAGTAGTTACAATAACCATAATTATCAAGTTTACTGGTGGAGATAAAATTCAAAGGTATTTTTAGAACACGTCTGACATCATTGAGTAGTAATCTACTACCAACACTAGACTCTAGGTAAATATTTTCTATGCCCACAATCTTGGATGCACTATTATTTTTCATCCTAACATTGTCAAAATCACCACTAGTGTAGAATATGAAGAAATCACCATTTGAAGTAACATAAAATAAAGTATTTGAATCAATCACCCAATCACTTGTATGACATATAAAATTTATGGAGTTCCCATCATAAACAATAACATTTCGTACTTTCTTCTTTTTACCACGTGATAGGTCAGCGAAGCGTGAGCAGACGCCGAGAAAGAAAGGTCAAACACTTCGGCCTAACGAAAATGAGCCACGACAATATATTCTATCAGCAATAGTTGCACTGCTTACTTGTTCTTTTTTTTGTCATTCACCTCTTTCCTTAACCTGTTCCTTTTTTCATATTCAACATTCTCTTTTTATATGCCCCATTTTATTACAATGGTAGCACTTGACATTTTTTCTTTAAGACTTGGATCTTCTTTTGTAGTTGTCATTGCCATAACTTTTACTTTAGTTTCTTTCTTGCCTTTAATGCTTCTTTGAAACAAGTGCTTCTGTCCGAGAAGAACTTATGCTTGTATTCTTTCTTTTGGTTTCTTCATTTTACATTTTGTCTATAACCATTTCCGTAGTTAGCTTCCCATTTGGGGCTGAATTGTTTGTGGACACCACTAATATCTCTCAACTATCTAGTAAGGAATTAAGCAATAACAATGCTTGCAAATCATCATCTAGTGAAATATTCATAGTTGTCAATTGATTCACTAGGCCTTGAAACTCATTAATGTGCTTAGCTATACTATGTCATTTCTTGTATTTTAAAGTTACAAGCCTCTTTATTAAATTGGCTTTATTTTGTAGTGTAGGCTACTCATAAATGAACTCTAACTTTCTCCATATAACATCAACCTTAGTATCATTTTTCATATAATGAAACACACTCTAATTTATCCATTGCCTAATAGTACCAACACACTTTCTATGTAAATGAATATATTTCTTATCACTCATTTTCTCGGGTTTTACAACATCCCCTTCAATGGATTTATGTAGGTCTTTTACAAAAAGTAAATCCTCAATTCTAGACTTCCATAGATCATAATTCCATACCTTCAATTTAATCATACATACCGAATTTTTATCCATTTTAATAAATATAAATTAAACACTACACAACCTAGCTAACTTTGATACCACTTTGTTGGGAAAGATCACAATATACTACGCAACGAAAATATTTTTTTCACTTTGTATTATTAAAATGGGCAATTTATCATTATAATTAGCAAAATAATATTACCATAAATTATAAGTCACAATCAATCACAATAAATACTAAATTTTTACGTGAAAACCTCAATTCAAGAAAAATTATAGGACCATAGTCCGATATCAAAACTTTCACTATATAATAATAATATGATTATAACAATATCATCTCTATATTTATATTAGAAGCTCACCATAATATTAAAAACATTAATCTTAACTTAACAATAATAAATCTAACAAATTTTTCTCAAATATAAATTTGTTAGATTCTACAAAATGAGAGGAAAATCAAAACCAATAAAAGTGTAGAACAAGATATTAGAAACTCATCAAAACCAATAAAAGTGTAGAACAAGATATTAGAAACTCACTTTCAAAATTTGAGCAAAAACAGAACTCAAATCATCGTTCAATCATTAAAAGAAAATTTGAAAACCTAACTCACTTTTTTTTTCTTTCTCGGTAATAAGTTCTACCTTCTACCTCTCTCGCTTTTACATTTTGTTTTTTCACGAATTAAACACGAAATATTAACATTTGATTACTGTACATTTATGGTAATTTTCATTCGTTCTTTAATGACTAATTTTACATAAATTCATAATTTTTATAAAATTATAAATTAATCTCTAAACTCAAGTGAACCCACCAAAGCGAATATAATCACTTCTTATATAACTTTTATTACTAATCCCAACTGAGAGCACGAGATGAGCCTTCTCCTTCATCTACACAATCTTTCCAGGATCCAATTTCATCAGCCCAAGTCACTGAGGATTTGCCTTTGCTGGTCACTCGTCCCCAGGGGCAAGCCCCAGATCAAATGCCTTTAATGTACCTCTTGTAAAGCTCTCAAAATTTCTGGAGAAACCCGATAGTTCCCATACCTAAATGGGAAAATGACAAGTGAACATGCATGATTGTTTCTTCTCCATCCGAGCAACGTGGACACTGACAAGAGACTTCTACTACAAGATTCGCGCCGTTAACATAGCCTCAAAACACTTTTGCAAGTTCATCACCATAATGCACTTCATCATCTTCTTAAATATTTTTGCTGATTATAAGGTGAATTTGATTACCAAATTAAGGTTCTGGTCCAAAAGGGCTTGGGTTGATTATAAGGTGGGGTTGATTATAAGGTCTAAGGCGCCAGATTAAGGTCTGATTCGCAAGGGCGTGGGTTTCAAATCCCACACTAAACAAACATGATTGTACTACCAACATTTTCAAGCAGCATTGTTTTATTAGAATTCTGCTGTATTTTTTGAAATCACGTTAATATTGCACATTTAACCCCGAATTAATTCAATTGTTGGAACCTATCCTTGCAAAGGAAATTCAAACCCATTTTTTAGTGGTATAAAATGTAGAACATTAGATTAAGTGAGAGAACATGTCTCACTTCACAGAAGACACAAGTCTCATTTCCAGCGATTACACAGAGGACTTATCTCCAGCACTATAGCTAAGTAGGAGAACTTAATAAGCAGGCGAACACCATGTAAGCAAGAGAGCACATCGCACATTTGACACCGGAGCTAATCAGTAGTCAAGGAATGTCTCGTTACACAGGAGACTCGGTCCCATTTTTCAGCAGTATAAATAAATTGACCACGAGATAAGTAAGAAACCACCAATCAATAGATAAAATTAAAGGAAAAAATTTAGGACCGTGCTATTAAGGTTCGAAACAGGACAACGTGATATATTTCCAAGCGAGGAACTGAAATAGCATTACATATGGCCAGTCGCTAGATGAAACTAAAGGACAAAATTTTGGGACATTGCTATTAAGAACACGAGCAACTGAAATGGCATAACCAAAAAAAGAGAACAGAGAAAAAACCACATTCATTAGAGCAGACTTGTCATCTCTGTCCAACACTAAGCATGGTATTTTTCTCCTTAATCCACCTCCTCAATTTTTGGGCCAGCCCCGCTTCCAGCACCAACAGAAGGACCGTCCTCATCCATGGCTCCACCTGCATCACCACCAGCTCCCTGGTACATCTTGGCAATAATTGGGTTGCAGATGCTCTCCAGCTCTTTCATTTTGTCTTCAAACTCGTCTGCCTCAGCAAGCTGGTTTCCATCAAGCCATTGGATGGCCTGATCAATGGCATCTTCAATCTTCTTCTTGTCAGCAGGAGACAGTTTACCACTGATCTTCTCATCCTTTATAGTGTTCCTCATGTTGTATGAATAGTTCTCAAGCGCATTCTTAGCCTCCACCTTCTTCTTGTGTTCCTCATCCTCGGTCTTGTATTTCTCGGCCTCTTGCACCATCTTCTCAATCTCTTCCTTCGAAAGCCTGCCCTTGTCATTGGTGATGGTAATCTTGTTCTTCTGTCCAGTGGTTTTGTCCTCGGCAGAAACGTTCAAGATACCATTGGCATCAATGTCGAAGCAAACATTGATTTGTGGGACTCCCCTAGGAGCTGGAGGGATGCCAGTGAGCTCAAACTTGCCAAGCAAGTTGTTATCACGGGTTCTAGTACGCTCACCCTCGTAAACCTGAATCAACACACCAGGCTGGTTGTCAGAGTAGGTGGAGAACACCTGTTCTTTCTTGGTAGGGATGGTAGTGTTCCTCGGAATCAACACAGTCATGACTCCACCAGCAGTCTCCAAACCAAGTGATAGAGGGGTGACATCAAGCAACAAAAGGTCCTGCACCTTCTCGTTACCCTCACCACTCAAGATTGCAGCCTGAACAGCAGCACCGTAGGCAACGGCTTCGTCAGGGTTAATGCTCTTGCAAAGCTCTTTTCCATTGAAGAAGTCTTGCAACAACTGTTGGACCTTGGGGATCCTAGTAGACCCACCAACAAGAACCACATCATGGACACTGCTCTTGTCCATCTTAGCATCTCTCAGACACTTCTCGACTGGCTCCATACACTTCCTGAACAAATCCATGTTCAGCTCCTCAAATCTAGCACGGGTAATGGTTGTATAGAAGTCTATACCTTCATACAAAGAGTCAATCTCAATGGTGGTCTGTGCAGTGGATGATAATGTCCTCTTTGCTCTCTCACATGCAGTTCTTAACCTCCTCAATGCTCTAGGGTTGCCACTGATGTCCTTCTTGTGTTTCCTCTTGAACTCCTGAACAAAGTGGTTCACCATTCTATTGTCAAAATCTTCACCTCCCAAGTGCGTATCACCAGCAGTGGCCTTCACTTCAAATATACCCTCTTCAATGGTCAAAAGCGAGACATCAAAAGTACCACCACCAAGATCGAAGATAAGCACATTCTTTTCACCGGAACTACCAGCCTTCTTGTCAAGCCCATAAGCAATAGCCGCAGCAGTTGGCTCATTAATAATACGCATCACATTGAGGCCAGCGATAACACCAGCGTCCTTTGTCGCCTGACGCTGTGAGTCATTGAAATAAGCTGGGACCGTAACCACAGCGTTTTTAATAGTAGTGCCAAGATAGGCCTCAGCAATCTCCTTCATTTTAGTGAGAACCATTGAGGAGATTTCTTCTG
This sequence comes from Ailanthus altissimus, assembly GCA_946807835.1. Lineage (NCBI taxonomy): Eukaryota > Viridiplantae > Streptophyta > Magnoliopsida > Sapindales > Simaroubaceae > Ailanthus > Ailanthus altissimus. The sequence goes on along the minus strand of OX327701.1, from coordinate 25,428,342 downwards.
CAGAAAATTGTTTTTCTTCGCCTTTGTAAGTGACCACAATCATGGGCTTATCGCCTGGGCCAGCAATCACCTTAAATGGCCATAGTTTCATATCATTCTGAACTGAAGGATCGCTGAATCGTCTTCCAATCAAACGCTTAGCATCTGCAAACCATCATATAATTATTCATGATAAGCATGCACTTCAGAATTCATAACAATTCATTTACAAGTTAGGAATGCTCTGTTTGGTACGTTACTATTAAATCTTCTACATTATAAATCAGAAAAAAAAAAAAAAATCAAAACGAAGAGATGAGGGACGTCAATTTGAGATAGAATGACAATTATCTAAAATTAGAGTACTGATATGTAATTGTAATAACATCTCAGAACAGCAGAAATCAGGCATTATAAGTGCTGCTTCTTTATTCCTAGTTAAACTTTAAGATTGCTATTGTTTTCTTAGAACCTTTGTATCCTTATTAGCAAGACAAATAACTAAATTAGATTGTAAATCAGTCAGACCCTGAAATTCTCCTCTGTTTTAGCCAAATTCTATTAGATTCAACACGAAACTTGTTTTCTCCCCTAGCAGAATCTAATTTTCTCCAAAAATGAATACATTATCACTCTACTTTTACTTTCTCATCAGCCAAACAAAGCAGTTTCAACATCAATAATTAAAGTCCACTTATTCTCATTCCTCCAGAATTCAAACGCGAGAGACAGAACTCATCGAAACACCAATGCTCTTACATAAACAAATGACAGAGCAAACACAGAGTAAAATTCGTGTGTATAACAGGACAGAAACTAAAAATTTTCGAAGTTCACTCAGAAAAAAGCCAACCAGTTACCAAGGAGTCAAAAACATACCAAAAACAGTGTTGATTGGGTTCATGGCGACCTGATTCTTGGCAGCATCGCCAATCAAACGCTCAGTATCAGTAAACGCCACGTAAGACGGTGTGGTCCTGTTACCTTGATCGTTGGCGATGATCTCAACTCGATCATGTTGCCAAACACCGACGCAAGAGTAAGTCGTCCCCAAGTCAATACCAATAGCAGGACCTTCTCCTTTTCCAGCCATCGCGCTTATAAAAAATACACGACAAACCAAAAAGAATCGCTTGAATTCAGAGAAAAAGAAAAACAACGGATAAGTTGCTGGCTCTTTAGTAAGCTTGCTGATTACTTTGTTTTGTGCGGAGAGTTATGAAGCAGGGGCTGTTTATAAATATAGTTTGATTTCTGGAAAGTTCTGATCCTGAAGTGTGAACCGTTGGATTAAACTGTGCTGTTGGACTCCCGCTTTCTTTTTTGGGCTTTCGAGCGGGTTCGAGGGATTTCCAACGAGCGTTAAAAAATCTTACCCGGTGATTGAAAATTTGTTGATTGGTTGGGTTTTATGTTAATGGCGAGTCATTGGATGATTCTAGTCCTTTTTATAATTTGGAACTTTCATTGCTCAAGGCAAGTAAGTGCATGCAGCGTAAGATGGTTTTTTGTCAGTGATTAGAGTCTTTTTTTTTTTTTAATTAAGCTACGTTTAGTACTTTTTTGTTAATAAAATGGTTTATTTTAATATGCTAAAAAAAATTAACTTTAATTATTAATATAAAACAATATTATTGGAATTTAACTATTATTATGTCACGAATAAATTTTTTTTGTATAAAATATTATTGTAATGATGTCTTTTTAATTATTTTTTTTTAATAAAAGAGTTGTGCTTTCAAAAATGATTATTTTTAATAAAGAGTAGGGGAGATTTAAACTCATAAAATAATTTTTATTTTTTAATAAAAGAGTGGGGATTCAAAAAATTAATTTTTTTATCTTTTAAAAGGATGAAAAATTTTAAACTCAAAGACCATCATATTAAGAGTAAAAGTGATTATAATGATTTATGCACTTTAATAAATAAAATGGTTTAAAGAATGGATTTTTTTATAATAAAAACATGTATATTAATATACAAGTGGTAAAAGAGTTGTAATACATTTAAGTTTTGAGTATCACTTCCTCATCTCAGTTCTCGTGTCAAAAGAAAATTCAAAAAAGAAATTTAATAACTGTTGATATAAAATTCCAACAAAATAAAATAAAATAAAATCTATAAAAAAAATTACAAATAATTTAACGTGACGCGTGGTATTTAGTGAGTCGAAAGTACCATGGCGTTATTATTGTCATAAACATTTGGTCTAACGCACATTGCATCATATTATGAATAATTTTAAGTTAAAGAAAAAAAGTAAAGTGAATTCAAACAACTTAATGAATGATCGATAGATGATATTATGAGAAATCGAACTCAAGTGGGGAGAGCGCTAGTTCTTGTAAAACCTTCGAAACATTACTACTTTATGCTAAATTGATAACCAATTAAGTATGTCTGTCGTGCCGTATCGTAACTCATAATTGTACTGATATTCGACCTTTTCATTTTACCATCGATTATGATTATATTTGTTGTTCCTGAATTCCCAAGCCCATCCCGTCAAAACCCAAAACCCGAGAAGCAAGGGTCGGCTCAGAATTTAATCATAGCTAAGTCCACGAGAGTGCCCAAATTTGATCCTAAGAGGTCCATTAATTTTGAGTCGTCAGAAATTTGAAGATAAATACACCTCTCATCTGAAATAAAGTCGTTAGATAAAATGGAGAGATCGGCTGATGAGCTCAACAATTATAATTGATTGAGAACTATTCACAATTGAGGACGACTCATGATATCCAGAGAATGTGGATACATCACCATTAAATTAGGGATGGATATATGTTTTGTTCGATCAGAATTCAAATTCAATTTTTTTTGTCTCAAAACTCTGATTTAGTCTTGATTTTTTTGGGCTAAATTAGATCCAAACTTACATTCGAGCCGAGCCGGGCAAGATTTCGGGTTAAGCCCTTTTTTATTTATTATTTAAAATTATTATTTTGTTAAATTTTAAAATTTTAAAGTATTTATTTTATAAAAAAAAAATTGTTAGATTTATATTTATAATTTAATATGTATAATTTATATAAGTGATACGTGTACGTATAATATACATTTATAGTTTAAAAAATATTTTTTATTCTTGTTACAACTCTTTTTTTAATGTTTTCGGTTAAATTTAAATTTTTGGGATATTTATTTTGTAAAATAATTGTTAGATTCACGTATATATTAAATATTATAAATTAATTTAGAATTTTTTAAAAAATTAAAAAAATATAAATAAGTCGGATCCAAAAAAAATCGAATTTTTTTTAGCCAGATTCTGGATTTGGGCCGAGCTAGATTTTGAATTTTTTTATATTCGAATCTGAATCTGAGTTTTTTTGTCATCCCTACATTAAACCCAAAATTTTATTAAGTTTAGACAAGACAAAATACATCATTCAATGCCTCCCACAAATGCGAACGCGCAGAATAGCTAGCCCTTAACTTCTTTTTTTAAATTTTCAGGCCCACGTAGTAGTAATGTTAGTCACATACCAACCCTTTAAATAAATCTTGTATAAGCCAGATTTGTCATCAACTAGTTAGGTGGGGCATTGAGCTCAACAAGTTTGACTTGCAATACCAACTACGAACGACCATTAAGGGTTGAGCATTAGCAAACTTCATTGTTGAGTGCACATGGGGGGATACCATAATTTAGGTGGAGGCTCTCTCTAAGGACCCTAAGGAAGCTTAGACATCTGGGAGCTCACAGTGTCTAATATAGACCCTCTACTTAAACAAAGCATCTAATTTTTAAATGTGGCGGGGGTGTCAATCGATTTAGAAAGAGATGAGCTCATTTATGCTGTTAGATTTAGTTTTTAAGCTTCCAAAACCGAAACTGGGTATAATACACTTCTGACTGAGCTTAGAGTAGCCCAAGGATTATCATAAAAAGAGTTATCATTAAAGTGGCTTTCAATTGGTGCTTAAGCAAGCAAGGCAAGCTCGAAGAGAAAATATGTGGCCTATCCATAAAAGGCAAAGGACTTGATGCCCTAGTTTGAAGAAATGAGGATTCAATAGATCCTTCAATGTGAGAATCTATGGGCAGATATGTTGGCTCGACTAGTTTTCACCGAGGATGCTAGGATTCCTCGATCCCTACTATTAGAACTAGTCTCGGAGCCAAGTATCTGAGAGATAATGGAAGAAGTTCTCCAAATCGATTATAACCATAGCTGAATCAATCTTATTAAAAAGTATATAGTAAGCAAGGAGTTGCCCTTAGATAAGCATAAAGCCTGCCAACTTTGGTACACCTCAACACGATATACACTGATCGATAAAGCTCCCACGAGGTCGTTATACCTATATTTGAGGTTCTTGGGATTAGAATAATCAAACTATGTAGTTAGAGAAATTCAAAATGGAGTTTATGGCAACTATTCAGATCCCAAGTTCTTAGCATACAAGGTTATTAAATTGGAGTACTACTGACCTATAGTCTAGTAAGACATTAAGGAGCTCATCCAAAAGTTTGATGGTTGCCAAAGGTATGCCAACCACATATTCTCACTCCCTAAGAATCTGAAGGTGATGTTAAGCCCTTGGTCTTTTGCACAATAGGAACTTGATCTGATTAACACTTTGCCCCAATAAAAAGGGTCGATAAAATATACAGTGGTTGTAGTTGACTATTTCACTATAGGTAGAAGCAGAACCCCAAAAAAGATCACTGAGAAAAAGATCACATATTTTGTTTGAAGGAACCTCATATGTCGATTTAGTGCCCTACATGTTATCATCACTGACAATGACAAACAGCTTGACAGTGAAAAGTTTAAGATTTTTTTGCCAATATCTCTATATACAGCTCTGGTTCACCTCTCCAACTCAATAAAAGTCTAATAGGTAAGTAGAGTCCTCAAATAAGCTCATCAAGAAACTACTGAAGAAAAAAAATTAGCTGAGACAAAAAAAAAATTATGGGCCCTCAAAACCACCAGTTAGATGGTGACCTAGGATACCTTTTTCTTCTTAGCCTTTAGGTGCCAAGCAGTTATCCCTACTAAGATTGAGATGCCAATTTATCGAGTTTTATACTTTAAGGAATTTGAGAACTAAAGACTACTAAGGGCCACATACTTTATGGAGTAAAAAAAAGAATAGGCAAAAATTAGAACGGCAACCTATCAATAGAAGGTTACTCAACAATATTACAAGTGAGTTTAAGTACGAGAATTTATTGAGGGAGAACTATTTTTAAGAAAAGTATTGCTAAACAATAAAACCCCACTGAAAGCATCATCGGTCTAAACTGAAAAGGCCTCTATAGTGAGCTCATAAAGTGTTATTACCCTTAGGAATTTTTTCTATGGGTTATTTGCATTAAATTTATAATCATTTATACTTTTGAAAAACGTAATAATGAACACCCAGAGTACTTTTTGAGGAAATCTCTTCAATTTAATATATTTGTTTTAAGTTCAATTTTCATTCTTCATTTTGCTGTTTAGATTAACTTTGCAATAACTTCATCGGTTATACTTAAACTACTATATAGATCAAAGCTTGTTCAGATGAGATAGTCTGAGAACTATTACTCTTAAATCCCTAAGAACAACCAAAGTTCCTGCCCTCGAAACTTAGGAAATATTGGGTGTGGTAAACAATAAAGGAACTTGGGTAATCAAACCCTGTAATGAACATCAGATAGATCGTCTTTGAGAGATGGAGATCTGACAAATATTAAGTTACTTTAAAGCTCCTAAAAGAGAATCTATCCCCTAAACAAAGTTGAGAACATAAGGAGTTTCTTTTTAAACATAACATTCCCCGACAACTTATATTGGTCAAAGTCCATAACTAAGTCTATGCCAAAGAGTTACCAAGATTTTTAAGGCCTCATCTGAATACCTTTAAAACTTAAATTTATAAGGCAAAGTAATTTCTATACTTAGAAAGATATTTGGACAAAACTATTTATGTACCCCTCGGAGGCTGAACCTTTAAGGTATTCTTAAACCCCAAGCTCATAAAGTACAATGATATTTAAACTTAGAAAAAGTATAGCTAAGACTACTTATATGCTCCTCGAGGGTCGAACCCTTAAGGTATCTTTAGACCCCATGCTTAAAGAGTGAAATGATTTATATAGTGAAACGATTTGTATACTTAGAAAAATCATAGCCAAGATTACTTGTGTGCTACTTGGGGACCTAAATTTCATAGTTGAGACCCCTCATGCTTATTGTGAAATCTATTATCAAATTTTATTCTCCTAAAAGGTAGGTGAATTATGTGTCATTCTAATAATTAATCAATTTTCTATTTAGTTATTATTGTTATTATTTGAGATTGTACAAGTATAGTTCGATTACTCATTATTGTCATCATTATTCCTTAACTAATTCTCAATCACTAAAGAGTTTAGTTATAATAAATGGAAAAGTAGACTACTCAATATAGAATGGTTGCTCAACCAAAATCATATTATTGTCAACAAATGTACTTACAAAAAAAAGAAGAAAATAATAGCGATCATTTTAATTAGTAGGCAATGATAATAGAGGCTCTTTGTCTTTGATCTTCTCTTGACTGGCAGGGCAGGTCTTGATTGTCTCGATAAGAGAAAAAATAATGATGGTTGAAGAGCTCAATGAAACTCTGCCAGATCTTGATTGTCTCGATAAGAAGGAAAATAATGATGGTTGAAGAGCTTAATGAAACACTAGAGGGCCCTGGACAATAAAGATTCAATAGACATCTCTATAAGTAACTCTAAAATAAGCCTAAGTACACTAGCAACCCGGGGACCATCATTCCTCTCAATCTTAGGGCATGGGTTCGACTAGGGGTGGGCATTATTCTCGAACCCGACTCGTCCCAAAATTTTGGGTCAGGACGGGAACGATAATGGGTTTGGGACTCGCTTAGGACACAAAATTTTGTCCCGAAAAGGATGAATCAGGTTCATGAAATTTTCGAACCCGAACAGGATTTCCTGTCCCAAACCCAAACCGTCCTAAATTATTCCGAACCAGTCCCGACCCGAGAAGCATATAAAAAGAAAAGTCTAGACTCACACGCAAGAGAAGAAATCATATTCAAAGAGAAAATGAAAGGATATGGAGAAAACACTTACCAAGTAAGATATTAGATATATTTACTATTTCCATCAGTCAGAATATTTTTCTATTAACTCATATACTAACTTAGGTATCAGAAATTTTTTGTCAAAGATAATCATTTACGCATTCTTAACCGACTTCTATGATTGCAGTTGCAAATCTTAGACATTGTTAAGAGTTTGGGAGATGCAATCAAAACCCATGTGACAAATCGTTTTTAAATAAGAAATTTATTTATTGATCATGGACTAGCTACCAATCGAGGACTACTCTCATCAATATTAATAGTAATCTATATATAAATTTTTTTTATACATATTATTATGATGTAAAATTAATAAATAAATAAAAATCTAAAATAAGAAAAATTTATTTAAAAAATAAATGCATACTAGTATTAAATTATATAAAACTAATTTGTATAAAACTGTTTAATACTTAATTTTGTATGAAAATCAAATACTATACGATCATTATATGCATGTTTTATTTTATTACTTTGAATAAATTTTATATAACAAACTAATAAATAAATTATTTATTATATTATTTCAACCACATAATTAATCAAACACTACATGATCATTATATGCAACTAGCCATACGATGCGAGGTTTCTTTTCGTGCCATATGAGGTGTGAGGAGTCCTGATTTTCGTCTCTTCTTTATTCTCAATTTTATTATTCTCTCTAATTCATCAATTTTTTTCTTGGCAACACACTTGATTTCTTTTTTATTTCATCACGATACATTATTACTATATTTTCATATTTATATTTTTACAAACTAAATACAAACAAATTCAAAATTACATCATGAACTCATAAATACAAAACAACAACAAATACAAGAAATAATCATGTAAATTATACCTTTTTGTAGATTGATTTACAAAATTATTTTTTCTCTTTTGTAGAGTATATTTTTTAGATCTATTTGGATAACGAAAGTCATTTATTTGTTAATTTTGTAGCTCAAACAATAAATTTTGAGTTATATTTGTTAACGTAATTTAGGGTGTATGCATGTGATTGTGTATATGTTAAAAAAATTAAACACATGTATCATATACACTAATTTACAGCAAAATTAAGTATGTAATCAACATATACACATGAACATAATATTTTAGAACATATTTGCATAATGACATTTCCCAAGAATATTTGCAATTATGTCATTACTAATATATTCTTAAGTCTTTATCCTATTTCAGACAAAGCTCTAACTATTTAGATATCGTCGACTCTTATAACTTGATAACTCTTATCAGTTCCAACTCTTAATATTTATAACTCTTAGCGTTGCTAATTCTTAGCACTGATCTAAACTTATTTAGACCAGATTTGAACTCTTTTAGATATACAATATCTGAAACATTACAATCATCTTACCACATATAAAATATAATTAGCAATTTAATGAAATGATAATATTAGTATAAATATTAAACAAATATTCATACATATAGAGATGACATGTAAGCACAAATCCCAACAAGATTATTACAAAGACGTTTTCGTTCATTTATAGTCTTTTTAACTAATAAAGATAGTTTAATAGATTTTTTGCAAAAGATTATATCTTTTTTAAGTAAGCTATTTATGAACATATCCTAATTGTATTTAATAATAAATATCAACCAGTTTAATAAAAATTCTTAAAAATTTTAAAGTTTAAATTTTTATTCACAATAAAATGGAAAATGTTTTATAAATAAATAAAATTAAGAGAGTTTGTGACACATGTGTGTTTCAAAAACTTGAAAGAGTTTTGTTTAAATTTAGATTATATTTAAATAGTAATACTAAATTTATAAAGTTGAGATATATATTTTTGTATTTCAAATAATATAACACTAATCATTAACTATCACTTGTTAGGTATTTTTTAATTTTTTAATTTTCATTAATGCGGTAGTATTCTAACAAAAATACTTTCACCCTAAAAGAAATATTTTGGCTATTCCTTAGATTTACCCAATCTCTATCGAAAAAAAGACCTTTGGCCATATTTTTGGTGGACCCTTTCTTAGTTTGTTTTAAGCTTTCTTAGTTTATCTTTCTTTTATGTTTTCTTTTGTTTCATTTTTTTTTTGTTTCATTAATGCTTTTCCAGTTGACAATCTAGCTCAGATTGGAACTAGTTATGTTTCCTCAGCCACCATCAAGTCTTCTTGGCCCTTGCTGAGCTTTTTCGATCCCCATCAAGTTTCCTCGACTCTAATCAAGGCTCATCGACCTCCAATGAGTCTTCTCGACTTCTGGCCAAGCCTCTAGGCCCCCAACCAAGTTTCTTTGGCTTCTACAGAATTTTCTCAGCCTTCACCGACATTTCTTAAACTTGGCCGACCTTGGATAAAGACTTGCCTGGCCTTCATCGGAACTCAACTAGAAGCTGTTGTCCTTAGTTTCCTTTTGCAAGCTTTGGAACTAACCACTGCCTTGCAAATAGCTTCTACCTGTTGAACAAAATTTGCCCACTAACAACAGCATTACTCTAAATCGGATGGGAAGCAATATTTTAGTGGTGTTCAAACCTCCTCGTGGTCATACATAATTTATTGGTATTATTTGTTTTATGTTAATTTTTGGCTGAGGTCTTGAATAAGTTATTGCTAAAAATTGTTAAGGATATAAATTATATGGTGATGTTTTTTTTTAAACATTTTATGTATTTAGAATAACACTTCTCTAATTTATGGTCAAATTATTTTACCTTTTTAAAGGGTTTATATATTCCTCTTTTATAAGATTTGTATTTTTTTTTTCAAAAGAATCTATGTTTTTCTTTTTTAAAAAAAATTTATTTATTTTTGATGACTTACTTATCCAATATGAAATGTGATTACTTCTTTTTTTATAAAAATATATATTTGAGTATTAGTGTGTGATATATAAAATTTTATCTCAGATAATTTTTTAATTACACTATCAAGATTCTCTAATATAATATTTTTAATATTTATTAATAATGTAACATCGTATTGAAAAAAAAAAATCAACCACTAATGACCGTTTAATGATGACACCAACGCGTGAAGTTGAAATGGTCGTATGCGGTATGCTCAACTATTCGACTAAAGGGCATTTCTGTAATTCCAACGTCCACCAGACAGAATTGACCACAAAACCTTCTTAGTATGACGTGGCGTTCAACTATAGGTTCAAACAAGATCAATACAAAACGCGCGCCTGGAAATCTTGATAGTCCTAACCGCAGAATAAAAATACGGATAATTCGAAAAATCGTTCTGAGTTCCTCCAGTGCCAGAACTTCATATCCACCTCTCATGAGAAGCTGAGCAGAACTCTCCTATAAAAATTAAAAATCCCCTCCCCCATGGCGAAAACTCTGATTTCATCTCCACCATTCATCGGCACACCACTCCCATCATCATCACTCTCTCGCCATGGTCTCCACCCGCTCCTGCTCCCTAACCGTAGACTCGCCTCCACAAGAGTGAGACTCGGCTTCCAAGAAATTCCTCCAATTCACTCCCTAGACTCTTCTTTAGACTTCAACTCAATTTTTAGTCGAGCTGAAAGCTTGCTCTACACGCTCGCAGACGCTGCCGTTTCGCTTGACTCCGCCGCTGGCGGAGCTGCCTCCGACTCAGCTAATGCCGCTGCTACGCAGAAAAATGGTGGTTGGTTCGGATTTATCTCTGAAGCTATGGAGTTTGTTCTCAAGGTAAATTTGTGTCTCTGAGTTTACTGAATTGAGGACAGCTACTATTTTGGTTATAGTATAATTAAATATTTTAAACTGTTTGATTCTTTGAATTTTGTTAAGTGATGGAATGGTTTTTTAAAATATTATGATAGAAACGGATGTATTTAAGGTTGATGATGATCATTACAGTGAGTAAGTTTCTTTTAGAAACCACTTTCCGGCAAAATTGCTATATAAAAGTTTAACCAATAGGTGAAAGTTTAATATTAGTATTAAAGATAAGTCTTATCGGTCTCTATCTCTATCACGTGAAAAGTGATCTAAGTTTAACAAAGTCCAATACTAATATTAAAAATAAGTCTTAACGATTTCATTCACGCAAAACGTGATCTAAGTTTAACAAAGTAGAACCTAGAGATCGATAAAACAAAAAAATCAAGAAATTAATTGACACGTGAAACATGACCCAAGTTTAACAAAACTTAATATTAGTATTAAATATAAGTTTTAACAGTTTTTCTCATTGTAAAATGTGATGTGAGTTTAACAAATTAGATTCTGGAGATCGGCAAAACAAATAAATCAAGAAATTAATTGAAAACAAAGACACAAATGAGTTGAACTCAAAAACTTGGCTGTGATACTATACTAGTTTACCCTCAATCCAAAAGTTTAAGTTGATAGATGAAGACGTAATATTAGTATTAAAATAAATCTTAACAATTGCAATCATAAATTGCTTATAAAGTCTTACAAGTGGTTTTATGATCTCCATTCAAGTGCTTTCTTGAAGAACATTTGTCCGCTCTAGGTGTTTCTGTGATCTCAAAAAGATTTTTCCTGCTGAAATCAAGCACTACAAAATAAATTCTGAAAGTAATTTTGACAGTATCTAGTCAATAATGCCAAGCAGACCCTCTATTTATTAGAATATTTAAATCTATACATAGATGTGATGCTGAATGATTATCAGAGCAGTTTTAAGTTGCAAATAGTTGTGGAAAACGAGTAGGTACTTTTATACTTGATAATATATTTCTTTTGTTTGAATTCTGTTTCAGATATTGAAGGATGGGCTTGCCACTGTGCATGTGCCATACGCATATGGTTTTGCAATTATTTTGTTGACAGTTATTGTTAAAGTTGCTACGTTTCCTTTAACAAAGCAACAGGTGAGCATTTTCTTCCTTACGAGGAATATGACATGTTCAATATCGAGTCTTTCATCTATTACAAGTTTCACTGTGTTCTAAATTCATTCTGTTATGTTATTTGATTAAATCACAATTTAGTGAAAGAGGTTACAAATGCTTGCCAGTGTTTTGCATTTTTATCTTTGCAATTGATTGATGTACTTTAGTTTGGATTATGATGCCAATATGAATATAAAATATGTAGGTAGAATCAACATTAGCTATGCAAAACCTTCAACCGAAGATTAAAGCTATTCAACAAAGATATGCTGGCAATCAGGTGAGGCACATTCTCCATTGAAAGGAGTTCATCACAATATGAGATCAAGTTTGAGTAAACATCTTTTCTGTTAATATTAATATGGTTCTCTTTTCTCTATCCTCTTTCCAGGAAAGAATACAACTTGAGACATCACGTTTATATAGGCAGGCTGGGGTTAATCCATTAGCAGGTACTCTTTTAGTTGATTATTGCCATTGCATTTGTTTTCATATTTAATTTCTTTTGTTTTCTTCCACGTAAGTTGGAAATCACATCTTACCATGGGTTTGCTGTTATGAGTTGACCTTTGGGTACTATTTAGAGTGAAAAATTTGCAAAGGAATCAATATAAGCATTTTCCTGGATGATAGTTCACATGTCAATAATTTTTTATAGACAAAGTTGCCATCATCAGTGTCTCATGATGTAGTAGGTACTGTAATTAATGTTCATTTATAGTTTTCTTTTGTTTGCCTTCATTTTTTCTCTAGGTCTAACAATTCTGTTTTTCACGTCTTCTTTAAACTTATTACAGCTTTTAAATGTGCACAATTCCTTATGCTGCTGATACATATCAAAATCTTTTCATTGTTTAGGTTGTTTGCCTACACTGGCGACTATACCTGTCTGGATAGGTCTGTATCAAGCTCTTTCGAATGTGGCAAATGAGGTAACTAAGAGGAGAAATACTCTTAGATATTATTAATTGATGTTAATGACAATGCTAAATGCAAAAACAATCTCATTATTGCTAACAATTGCAAATGTTTCATTTTAAGGGATTGTTAACAGAAGGTTTCTTCTGGATACCCTCATTGGGTGGACCAACTACAATTGCTGCTCGACAAAGTGGATCTGGCATTTCTTGGCTCATACCATTTGTGGTAATTGAACTTCACTGCTAAGGTTTTTCCGTGTCAGCTTATTTAGTTTGTGTTTTATTGTCCTTCAATATGGCTTTTTTTAATTAGATAAATGTATCAATTGTCGTAAGCATGTATAGAAATATGAATGCTGTATTTCCCTTAGTTCCCATAAAAAGATAGGGATAGGTCTACCTGATTCAATCATGATTATTAACTTTTTTTTTCCTTAATTGCATTGATCAGTTATGATTCTTCTGGATTGATTCTAGATTATCTAACTTATAATCCATCGAATAGGATGGCCATCCGCCATTGGGCTGGCATGACACTGCTGCATACCTTGTTCTACCTGTCCTCCTTGTTGTTTCTCAATATGTTTCAATGGAGATCATGAAGCCTCCCCAGGTAAGAAAAATGAACCCCATTTACTTTCCATTTGCTTTCGCTTTGTTCCTCATTTAAACAAATTTGATTCCTGAATTGGTTTGTTTTGACAGACAGATGATCCAGCTCAAAAGAACACGCTTCTTGTTTTCAAGTTTCTTCCACTCATGATCGGCTACTTTTCCTTATCTGTCCCATCAGGATTATCAATCTATTGGTTGGTTTCTCATAGCAATTTTACTGATATCAGTTAACCAAATGCATGTGCTTTATATTTGTATTTTCACCCAGAGCTTGCATTCTTTATATGTCTAGAGTTTCAGAAAACAATTACTTCAATTAAAAAAAATGTTCTGCCTTCTCTAATCTTCCTTCAAACTCTACCATTGATCAATGCTATATGTCTGTGGTTATAGGTGTTCAATACATTAAATGTTTCTCACATTAATGCGGTTGTTAGTACCTCTTTTAATTCAGACCTGCTTCCCTAACCCCATTAGAGTGCTTTGCATTCTTTGTTGCTGATAATTTTCTATACCCCAGTCTACATGATTCCTAGTGGGTTTTTTCCTTGCATTCTTTATTGCTGATAATTTTCTATACCTCAGTCTACATGATTCCAGTTGGGTTTTTTCTAATTACTGCAACACCCTAAGATAGAAGCCCACCTGGGACCAACAGAGTACTTGAAAATTATAACAAATATGTATGGTTTTGGCCCAACTACACTTTTTCTTCCCTAACTCCATTCCCTGCCCCCAGTTTTTTTATTTTTCATATTCTTGCTCCACTGTGCCCTCGCATGTGGTTTAAGAGATGCATCTTCCTTCTTTGGTCTTAGGTTCACAAATAATGTCCTCAGCACAGCACAACAAGTGTGGTTACGCAAATTAGGTGGTGCAAAGCCTGCTGTTAATGAGAATGCAAGTGGAATCATCACTGCAGGACGTGCAAAAAGATCAGCTTCTCAGCCAGCTCAGGCTGGTGAAAGGTCAGTTTTCTTTTCCTTTAACGCATTCTTCTAGCCGCTTCAATAGTGCCTACTGATAGAAAATGCAATCAACAGGTTCAGGCAACTAAAGGAGGTAGAGAAGAGGAAGAAATTGAGCAAGGCTCTACCAGCAGACGAGGTTCAAACTGTCGATTCTGCTTCTGATTTTGAAGGTGAATCTGATGGGGAAAGTACGGACAAGGTAAAGTTCAAAATTGTAGCATTAAAGGACTGCTAGAGTAACTTAACAATAGCTTTCTTCACTTCTGCTCTGGAATTTTACAATTTCGTATGGAATCTTGTTTCTCAGTCAATAATAGTAAAGATTTGTTATAAGCGAAAAAAGAAAAGAGAAAAAACATGGGAGAATGGCATTTTCATCATTATAGTGTACTGACAAGCATGATTGGGCAACCCACCACCCCAATGGCGTGAATGCTACCAAATGATAACATTCATGACATTTGGTCAAGAGCTTAACAACCAAACATTTTTGTCAATAACAGTAAAGATTTGTTGATTATGTCATAATGTTTGGCCTTTGCTATAAGAGAAAAGAGCTTAACGATGGCTCAACAAGGGCTTTTGTGGGACCATGGGTTGGAAGCCTTTTAACTTTCCATGCTTAGTACACTTTTGCAGTGCCTGAAATGACTGTCATAGTCATATATGTATCAGCACTTGAATGCCACTTCTGAATTACTTTGAAGTAGGAAGACTTTAGAAAAAGTGAATAGTTGGACATAAAGCGAATCATCTTTAACAGAGCTGAAATTGTATTTTCTCACAGCATGTTAATGACAACACGATCATGGTCTTGTTGTCTTCTTGTGGTAGGTGGTTTTCATTGTCAGTGTTTATTGAATGTGGAAGTAAACTCAAACAGTCTGGGAGCGCACGCATAAGCATGTGCGTCCGAATAAGCATTCTCTTCATAAGTTGACATCACTACATATATGAACAAATCTCAAACATTCGCAAATAAGCAAAGCAAATTATGAAAGACAGGTTAATTGGGGGTATGATATCTATGCCAAATTTTTTAAACGCATGGGCCCCAACTGAATTGTAATTAAATGTACATTTGGGATGTGTTGTTGTGTTACAATGAATATTATTTGGTGTTAAAATTTATGGTTTGAACCATTTTTAATGTTTTCTAACAGGATGAGGGGGTTTTAGAAGAGGCTTATTCTTCACGAGGCAGCAAGCAGGTTCCAGATCCTTCTCAGCCAAGGAGAAGCAAGCGTTCAAAGAGGAAGCGTGCTGTATAATCGAAAGAATAATGATTTATTTGTAGTCTAATGTGAGTCCTGTGTATCTCAACAAAATTAATTTTGGTTAATATAGCAGCCATTTTTATGCTGGCTTATTCATCAAAACATATTGCAAATTATGAAATCTACAACTGATTAGAAACTCATGCATTTCACATTGGCCATGAAGCACGTTAATGTTGTCATACCTGGTTGTTACACATGGTTCCTCTCGTTCTATTGTGAAATTGAGGAACAATGCACACAACTGTAGCATTGTGACACAGCTATGAAGCTGTTTGCACAATCACAATTCTCATTTGTAGAATCTTGTGAAGTAAGTTGGTTGGGATTTCATGGTGGCAATGATTCTGTTGAATGATTTCACTTGAATGCAGAACATATATTTAAAGAATGAACAGTTCATGTGGAATGACAATTGATGAAGTTTGCAATGATTGATTTTTGTTTGTGCTTGAGCTTTCCTCCCGTAGGTCCAAAAGGCGTCAATGTAAACTCAGTGCTTTTCTTGGCTCAGCTTAGCATCTGAAGTGAGCTTTTTACTTTTTTTATATTTTTTTTAATTTCTCATTTTTCCCTTCAATTGAAGTTTCATCAATAATGTAATAGGTTTACTGCATTTAGGTTAAAAGAGAAAAATGCTTAAGTTGTCTTAAACTGATTGAAAACAAACCAATCCCAGTTCCTAGGATGAATTTTGTAGTACAGAACATCATATATGAAGAGTTAATTATATCAGAGTCCCCATGTTTTGATCTTCCCTTCTGGTAACATTTGCTTTCAATATGTTTCTTAGGCATGAATCTTGAAGAATAGAGTTTAAGAACTTACAATTTCTATCTAACAACTGATTTAAGACAAATGAATCTCAAAATTAAAATCCATTTTTGTACAAGCACAATAGCCTAAGGCACTGGGTTTATCCAACCTGCATCATCACATCTAAGTCTAACTCTTTGACTAATAAGAACAAGTACTATGAACTGCAGCTGCCTGCCCCTTAGCTGAAGAGTTGCTTACATTCTTTCAATGCCTCGATGGTGGCTGGTGATTTCCTACAGGGTTAGGCCCTGATGGACTTTTACGAATCTTCTTCCTTTCAACCTGTATTTTTAATCATTGCATGCATGGCAAGGAGATTATGCCAAACACATTAGCATCAAGTAACATAAATGAGAAGAGAATATTAGAATTTAAATACAAAACTCCCCGTTCTTACCCAAGTAGGCAATACTTTTCCTTCGAGTGACCTTGAGCTAGGTTGTCCAGTTTGAACCTTAAACTCAACTGTTTAGCAGCAATAGAGAATAACAATTCCATTAGAAACTTAGTTATATGCATGTACATAGAGACAAACTAATACAGAGACAAGGAGAGATAGGCTTATCGAATTTGCCTGATTCAATAGCCTGAACCATGACTTTGTTGGAGTAATGGTGTTGAGAAGTTACAAACAAGAGCCATGCTAAGAGAAGAAAGATTAAAGTCAGTCTTCTCATCTTTGTTTTAAGATGGTGCATGCTGAAAGTGCTTCTGGCATTGCTATTGGGGGGCTTTCTGCAGCATATAAGCACCATTTTATCTGTTATACTGGTGCAACTTTTGTAATCATAACCAAAATTGAAAAAATTTGCTGGAATGTTTGTTAAAGGTGCTTTGAGAATCCTATGCCACCAGATGCTGATATCTCAATTGATGATAAAGATCAGGAATCTGGGATTTCTCCTCATTGTGATGATTGACTTCTTCACTGTTATGATTGCATCCGTGATAAATTTTATAAGTAGATGTTATTATTTTGTTTTTGAGTGCTTGATCAATGCTGTCGGCATGAGTGTAGGGACCCGCCAATGCATATTGAATATTAGAGTTACTGAGAACTCAAAATTGCTGTGGTGTTCTTATTTACAGGTAAGTTTTGTCCCATTCTTTCACACTAAGATATTTGCAAACAAGTCTTGTTAGTAGTGATTATTGTACAATTTCTCTTCTTGATGGGACTTTCACATCTTACCCCATTTTATTAATCTTGGTTGTTTCAAAAAATTTTGAATTCCAGGACATATAATAAAGCTTTGTATTTATAAGCTTTACCCAAATAGTTCAGTGATAGTTCAATTCTTTTCTGTCAAACAAGAGTTTAAATCTCTTTTCTTTTTTTTCCCCTTACTCTGTTTTATTAGATGTTTTAATGTGTTTTTAGCAAGAGAAATTTTATTTCCCCAACCCCAAATACAGTTGACTAAAATGGAAGCGCTAGCGAGCCGCGCCTTATTCATTATGATATTGACGACTCTTAGATGACTTACAAAAACAAAAATATAAATGAAAGACGATGAGTGATGGCGATTTGTTTCCCTTTTTCTCGATTCTTAAGATCTAAGCCGTTGATTGCTGCATTTGCTTTGAGAAAGTTCATGACCCATATATGCAGTTGTCATTGTGTTAATGGAAGTCGTTTCTTCAACTATCCTTCGATTCAAATGATCATGATTTTCTCTTCATTTGATTTTTTTAATCTGAATCATTGTAGACTGAGCTTTTTGTATATATATATATATATATATATATATAAAGACAAAAAGGAAATTAAAAATTAAAAAACAAAGGCGAGATTGTAGGAAAAAGAACAAACGAGAAAATATTTGGAAATGTAAACAGTTAAAAAGGGTTGGGTTTCGATTGTATATACATTTCGGCAATTGGCTTTGCATGAAAATATTTGTTTAGGTTAAAAAGGTGAAATCATGCATTGATACTGACTTGATTTGTCTTCATATAATCACAAATAAAATTAGACTAATCACCGAACCGGGATCACAGAATCATGTCAACTTCTTTTACAACTTTTCACCTCAAATGTCGGCTTAGGGAGACAAAAATAATATGACCCGCATGGATTGAAACACCATCATCATTCTTCTCAAAGCAAATTTACTCTTATTGTATAAATCTATCTTGTGATAATTTGTTGGTGTTAGTTCACCTGATAAAGTCTTTAGAGTATAATTTAAAAAGTTGGGGTTTATTTATTTTTTATATGGGGTAATTATTTTTTTTATATGACAAAGGAGATTCAAATTCAAAATCTGCACGTACTACGAACTTTTTAGCATTGGGTAATTTTAGTAAGTGCAAATTGGGATTTAAATTTTACTCACTTTAATATGAAAAGAGAATTTAATTTACATGTAACAGAAAAAAAATTTAAAGATCTTGTGATAATTGAATTTGTTTTTTATAGATAAATTGGAAATTTTTATTAAAATTAAAATAGAAATAAATGTCAACTTATTATTGAACTGCGGATAATTTGATTATTAAGACGTTGATAAATCATTTCACTTATGCAAAATTCAGGTCCATTGAAAAACTTAAAAAGATGTTGGAAGTCTGGGCTTCTGAATTCATTTTTCAACTTGGGTACTTCATACGAGGTCCATTGAGAACTTTGTGGGCTTAGTAATTCATTTTGAGTGGTACTATTCGACTCCCACCCGACATTATATTAAATTACAAATTTTTATTACCGAATATTTCTTTTCTGCTGCATGCATTTTTTTTTTTTAAAAAAAAATATTAATTATTTTTATTTCTTCAGTTGTAAACAAAGAATAAAACCAAAATTGTAAAATTAATAGAAAACCATTCTTTTTCATTTATGTGGCGGTTTATCATTGAGAAATCTTTCCGTCAATATTTATTGAAGTGAACTTCATTTGACAAACACAAAGAACAACAAAATTTTTATATTTACATGTATTTTTAACTTTTCAGATAATTATTATTATTTTTAGACTAATTTTAGATAATTATTAGTAATAGTAAATTTTAAGATTTTTTTTTTTAAGATTCTAATGGGGATGGGAGTTCTTGTTTAATTAAATATCAACTCTCTACTTTTTTTTTATTGAAATTTAAAATTTAGGTGATTATAAGTGTAAAGTATATTTACGATCAACCGAGCTACATCCAAGAGACTAAAATTTAAAATTCTTTATAAATTGTTTGAAACTAATGTCTAATGCCTATCTATTTTTTCAATAAATGTTGCTCAAACTAATGCCTAATGACTAGAAAACCTTTGTAGACACTAAGAATTGTTTTATTTGAAGGGAAAGTGTAATTGTTTTGAAAATGAGTAAGAGAGGGGATTGAGAAGAATTAGAATATATATATATATAGGTATAGATTTAATTGTTTGTAAATAAAGGACAAATTTGAACTGAATGGTATTTGTCAAAAAATTTAAATAATTAAAAAACTTAAAAATTTATCATTGAAAACGGCGTTTGAAGATAAAAAAGGTGGGGGTTGAAAAGGTCCACTCTTCAATTTTCAACTTGGGTTATATTGCTGGCTCGAGTACAAAAAAATTAAAGGTCTGTTAGATATACCCAAATTGAAATGGATCTTTATATTACTGGATGTGATATCATGACACAACCATATTGTTTAATATTTGGGGGTCGATATTTCGTTCATAGTTAATACAATAATTTTTTTTTTAAAAAAAAAAGAGTGCTACTTTTAAACTGATCTATTTTTTTTTTTTTGAGAAATTTTTATATTTGAACACTATTTTATGATCGAATTTTTGTTTGATCGAAGTTAAATTTTTAAATTTTTGTTAATTAAATATATGTGATGTTAATAATTTTATCATCAATTGTAATTTTAATATTTTTTTATTTTATTACTTTATTATTATCTTTTTTCTTTTATTTTCTCTTTTGTATAAATTAATTAAAAACTTAGATTTTTAAACAATTAGAATTTTTAATTAATTATTAAAAAATCTATTTATAATAACAATAATAATTTTTAAAAATAAATAAAAGTAATTAAAACTTTTTAAATATCAATGTAGTGCACTGTAGCATATTCTACCGTACGCTACAGTGCATGTTTTGCACCCATTGCATCATTAAAAAATTAATTAATTTTTCTAATTTTTTTAATTTGATTAAAAATTAAAATTTTAATAACAAATTAAAAAATAATATTGTATCAAAAAAATTAAAATATAAAAATAATTTATTTTTATTAATTATTTTATAAATAAATAATAAATAAATTAAACTTAAAATAAAATTAATATATTTATAAATATATATAAATTTTTTTAAAATATTGACATAAAATGCATGCACAAAATGCGCAATAAATGTGCCTAGGCATGCGGCCAGTAACACAAGCAAAGCCAAAGTTTTACTTTTTTATTTTTTAATAAAATTAAAAATTAAAAAGTTTATTTAAAAATAAATTAAAAATATTTTTTCCTTTTTTATTAAATTAATTAATTTTTTCTTTTTAAAACATTAATTAAAAAATATTTAATTTAAATATAAATTAAAAATAAAATTTTAAAAACAAATTAAATTTTTTTTTTGTAAAAAAAAGCAAAGCTTGGCTCATGCCCCCAAAAGAAAGCCAAGTTTTGCTTTCTTTATTTTTTAAAAAATTTAAAAAAATAAACTTTTATATAAAAATAAAATAATTAGTAAGAAAATATATTTAAAATAATTTTTTTTATTAGATTAATTAAATTAAATATTTAATTAAATAAATAAAATAATTAATTATTTTTTATTTGTATATATTAATTAAAAATAATTAATTTAAATATATATTAAAAATAAAATTTTAAAAACAAATTAAAAAAGAAAAAAAAAGCAAAGCCAAGCTTTGTGTTTTTTTGTATTTTAATAAATTTAAAAAATAATATTTTTTAATTTTATTAAAATAATTAAAAATTATTTTAATTATTTATTTATTTTAATTAATTAATTACTTTTTTCTTTTTTATAGATTAATTAAAAAATAATTAATTTAAATTTAAATTAAAAAAAAAACAAAGACTTGTCTTTGCCTAGGCTTTGATTTTTTTTATTAATTAATTAAAAAAATTAATTGCTTAAAAAGCTATATTTATTCTTAAATTATTTATTTCTTAAATTAAAATTTTAATTAATCTATATCAAAAAAGAAAAAAATTAGTTAAATAATAAAATTACAATTGAGAGCAAAATGGTCCGCACATACTATATTTGGTTAGCAAATATTAAAAAATTTGATTTGGGTCAAAAAGAATTTTCTCCCCTCAAATAGTAGTCAAATACAAAAAATTTATCTTTTTTTAAGTTATATTTTTTAAATAAAATTATAGTAGATATAAAATAACAAAACAGAAGAATACAATTAGTTTCAAAGCTATATCAATATACTTGTTATCATGGCCCAAAGTAGTCAGGGTTTTTAAGTACACTCTCTTTTTATCAAGAGTAATATTAGGCATCTTAAGTTTTATCTTAAATTGTATCTTAAAAATAATATATCTAATAAATATTAAATATAATAAATAATTTTAAAATTTATACTATTTCGCCACTTAATACGTACTTAACACATTATTTTAAATATATAATTTAAAATAAAATTTTAAAATATCTAATATTACTCATTTATTAAAATTTATATATTGCTTAGAGTAATGCCTCTCTTCAATAATTATTGTTAGAGCTTTGCTCCCCGTATTTTAAGATGAGATATTTCAGGTGAATCTCATTATATTTAAGTGTTGAGGTAAGTATTATACCTAATAAATATTGTGGGAGATTTATTATCTCCTCCTTTTGATTAGATGTTTCAAGTGAGAGTGCTGGAACAGTCTACTTTCTAATAAATATTGTGACAGGTTTATTCTTCTCTCTTTAAAATTAGATGTTTCAAACGGCCTAAAAATAATCTCGGCAGATCTTTATGCTACTAACATTTGATTGAATTGGGAAGGTATTTCTTATATTTGAGATTATAATCATCAAAGAATATTAATATATATATATTTTTTTATTGGATTAGACGGTTTTCCTCCTCGATTTTGAATTAAATCTTAAATCTAAAAATAAGTAATTTCTTTTGTGGAAGTTTAACCAAAATAGGGAGTAAATACATCCTCTAAATTAAGAAAATATTGTCTCTAAAATCAAGAAATTTATTAAAAAATAATTGGCCATTGAATCACGAATTATTGTCCACTTAATTATGAAATTTATGAAAAGATCGATAATATATTTAAAGATGAGTCACCTATTACACCTATAAAAGAAGATATTTAAAAAAAAAAACTTTTCTTTCTCTACATAAAAGATTTTTTCTTTGCACATTATATATTTTCTTTTACTATTTATAATAGTTACGTGCTTTATTGTAATTACTTTAACTAACAAATAATTAATGTAAATGAATTTAAAATTTGATAAAATGAATGTAAATCCGAAATGAATTGAACTACTATGTCACCTTTTCTCTCATTTTTATTTTTTTTTATTTTTGTCAAAATATTTTTAATAAATAAATAAATTTAATTTATTAACTTGAGAGTTTTTCAAATTTTCGAACCAACAAAAGCATTTGCATCTCATCGTCAAAGCATATTTAGTGAGGGTGGCGGGAAATTTATTGATTATGGATATTCGTCAAAAACAAGAACTCGAAATGCTTCTTCTTCTTCTTCTTCGAAAAGCACTCTTATTCAGCTTGATTTCAAACACCGGTAGTGAATTTGAGAAGTTGTTAGTAATTGCCATGGAAAGTGTGTAAGGTCGTATTATGATTTTTTTTCTCACCTCATTGGTATTTTCATGGCAAAAAGATTGGGAAAAAAAAAATTCAATTGATCGCTCTATCTCTATCCAACCTGCTGTAGTGATTATTTTGCAGTGCATGGATGAGCAATTTCTTACTGCATTGGTGACTGCAACATCACTTGAACCTCTCAACGATTTTTATTTTCACAACGAATTGATCGTCTTTTATATATTTAATGATCTGAAAGTACACATTCATTTACACTTATTTCGCTTTGAACAAATCTTTGTATGTAAAAATATACAAATAGAAAATTATTAAATAAAAGTGGAAGTTGATTTTACTTTCAAGCCAACAACGAGATTAAATTCAAACCATTAGATTTCAAAAAGAGAATATGTCAAAGTTTTTCTCGTTCATTCAACCGTTGAATATCTCTAATGAAATTTCACATATTTATTTTATTAAATTAGAGAGCCTCTTAAAATATACTCTATATTTTTACTTTATATAAGCTTTTCTAAAAAAATATTTTTCATATAAAAAATGCTTGACGTCCAGTTCTTTTCTATAAAAAAAAATTGTTTCTTCAAAAAAAAAGTATTTCAAAAAATTATTTGATGAATTAACTCTTAATTTTTGACTACTTACAAATAATTTAATTACCAAATGAAAGAGTTCATTCATCCCCGTGTAAGGTATTGTCTGTTTTGGGATTCATGCACGTTTTTGTTGTGTTACCTTGTCTCCTCATGACTTTATCATTTATGAGCGGAACGAATCACTATTTTCAAAAAGTGCCTCACAAAGGTAGGGAAATTTTTTTCTTATAAGGCCTTCACTTTGGACGAGTCTGTTCGATATGAAATTTGGGTCATTACAATACCCCCTACCATTGAAATAGAGCCGTCCTCAGCTCTGATATCAAATGAAAGAGCCTACCTGTCCCCGTGCAACGTATTATCCGCTTTGAGGTTCACGCACACTTTCGCTACGCTACCTTATCCCTTCACAGTTTTATTCTTTATGGGCAGAATGAATCATCATCTCCAAAAAGTACCTCACAAAAATAAAGAGAATTTCTCTTATCTTCACTTTGGACGAGTCTACCCGATATAAATATTAAAAATAACTTTAAATTAACAAATTTAATAAACCACCTAAGTTATGCACTATTTTATAATTATTTAATTAATTAAATATCAAAATTAAAGCAAGCAAGACGTCTATGATCTTAATCTCTCCGCCTAAACATTCTATTTTCAATTTAATATCTGCTCATTTTTTTCTCTGACGTTTTCAAAAAAATCAGCATCAAATCTACAACCCACATATTATGATGCTAATAATTTTGGCATTTCCTTATAACTTGTTCACATTTCATTTCTCCAATCAATAATAAATTGTGAATCATTTTGTTGCCAAAAAATGTTTATAGCATAAATGCTCTGTTTAAGCAAATATATATATATATATATATATGAGGGGTATTTTAGAAGTTATTACGGTTTATTTATAAAATGTAACATGTTTCAAAGTTTAAGGTGTATTTATAAATTATAATGATGTGCTGTAACACAAAATACAGGTGAAAATATTCTTAAATATTTTTGAATGGATTACCTCCAACGTCAATGTTGAGATGGATAGATAATAATTACTAAATCAAGTGTTAATATTATTTTAACACCGTATTTGCATGATACTGTTAAATATCCGAAGTAATTTTATGGTTTTAAAATTCATCAAAAGTGCAATATAAAAATTTAGGTTTTGTGAGGTCATAAATAATATAAATAAAATGGATAAGTATCGGGTACTAAAATTTCATATCACCGAGTTAGATAAAAATTTATAGATATATATACACACACAGATATATATATATAATTCTTTCTTAAATCAGTATGAAGTTATTTAAAAAGATCAAAAATAAAACCTCATGCAAATTAAGCTCAAGATGAATAATATTATAATATACAAAAGTGAGTTGATAATTACAAAAATACTAGTCTTACAATAAAAAGTACTTTAAAGTTTTAGGTTTTGGATGATAATGAATTTGAAGAAGTTACGAGGGTAGCTAGACCAAGTCCATTACCAGATCGTCCAACAGTAATTGGATCCACTAGCATCCATAACAGTCTATCTAGCACCAAACTATATTAGACCTTTGACCAGGCATTCTACCTTTGTCAAATCGAAATCTACCACTATTGCATTGTGCTCGAACAGTTTAGCGGCCATCTACTTTAGCTTAAGGCTAGAAAAAGACATTGGGCGTAATCACTCTGGTTCGCTCAAATTTCGCTCTTAATTAATCATCAACCGGATCCACCAGCATCCATAACGGTCTATCTAGCACCAAATTGTATTGGACCCTCGACCAAGCATTCTACCATTGTTGAATCAAAACCAACCACCACTGCATTGCCCTCAAACAGTTGAACGGCCAACTGCTTTGGCTTAAGGCTATAAATAGACATTGGGTGTATTGGTTTTGGTTTGCCCAGATTCTGCTATTTATTGAATTTGCTTTTTCGGAGGATCCTCGCTTTGTCACAGGATTTCTCGTTACTCATGTCAACATTTTGATTTCTCATATCTCCGGTCTTATCATCAAAAACCTTCAACAATTGACAGAATGTCCCGCTATTAACACTTGAAAAAGTAGAAAGAAAATTTTAAAAATTATGTCAAATTTATACTCCAAAATACAATAGAGGTTAGTGATTATTTTTTCTTTTTTTTAAGCATAGGAAGGTTATGATCCCAATAAGGGAATAATTGATAGTAAAGTAATAATATTATTATTATTTTTTTAAGAATAATATTACATATTTTAAGTTTGTATCATAAATAATAATATATTAAATAATTATTATATCTAATAAATAATTTTAAATTTTTTACAATTTCACCACTTAATAATTTTTTAATACATCACAAAAATATAATTTAAAATACAATTTAAAATATATAGTATTACTCTTTGTTAAACTATGTGTATGCAAATTGAATAGCGAAATCATATGCATATGAAATCTCTTTTTTTTTAAAGCTTTCAATTATAATATTATAAATAATTTCACAATATTACCATGTAAATTTAATGATATACATTAGATCCATCTATACTTACTTTTCTAAACATCGAAAATACAAAAAAATCCCCTTAATAAAAAATATCCTGTAAAGAGATCATCGCTCTTATTGTAATATTAAATAGCGAAATCACGTGCACATAAAATCTTTTTTTAAAAATGTTTTAATTATAATATTATAAATAACTTCACAATATTATAATATAAGTTAATGATATACATTAGATAATTACTAGGACCCGCTTCACAAAAATAAGATATAACTTTTATAACCTATCCAAACTTACTTTTCTAAATATTGAAGATACAAAGAAGCCCCTTAACGAGAACTATCTCGTAAAAAGATCACTGCATCTATTATCAACGAGCATCCAACTCTCACGTATAAAAAATTATACTTTATAAAAAAATATTTACTTTACGAAGGACATAAATACACACAAAAACTCTTACGAATGAGAGAAATTACAAAAATACTCATAGACTCAACGTTTATTGTACACACCAAACCCTAAACAAACTAGACCACTAGACACACGAACGAAATCGCCGTGGAAGATAAAAGCCGGTAATAGTAGCTAGCAACGAAGCTTGTGGTGGTTGGAAACAGTGGATAGTGGCCGGATCCAAAGTGGTAGAAGCAAGGCATCACACGGCTCCCAGCGTTCGATGAAGCCTCGCCGGAAACCGACACAATTCCAACGGCAACCAGCGGGGTCGAAAAAGAGCCAACTGATGAAAGTGGTACGCAGACTCGACAAAGCCTCGTCAAAACCCCGCTATTGCACGGAGTAGGAGCAGACGACACGATCAGTTGAAGAGCGACTACTGGCAAGAGCACAGCAGCGAGAGGTGGTGGCGCTCGTCAAGTCCTGGTGAAAGGTTTCAAAGGCCGACTAGTAGCTGTGAGATTCGCTAGAGACACTAGATGGGAGACGAAATGCCGACGAAAAGCTTAACTAACAGACAGAAAAAAAACATTGAAAGCAGATAAGGGTGGACAATATCAGAGAAAAAAGAGTGAGGGGGTGAAGGATCTCATCACTCTTTGTCGGTTAGGATGTTTTTGAGCAATAATTCTTCAAAACTGTGTTCCACGAAATCTCTTTAATTTGACTTGTGAGTTGTGAGCAACAAATGTGGCCATAGAGCTATGACTAACAAAAAGGAGAAAAAAGAGTGCACACATTCACAAGGACGCGGGAGCAATCGAAATAAGAAATCGCTTAAGGATTTTTATTATTATTATGAGAACCAACCGAAGGTGACCTCGTAGACTGTGCAGTTTCTTAATCCTTATCCTCCGTCACCCAGCGTGTTTGTCGTGACCGCGTCCACCTCGAAGTCTACTCAACACGTCACCGTTTGGATGATTCTGATTGCTCCTCTACAACTTCGAGCAGAACCTTACTGAATACTTCCCCATTATTATTTCCATGCAGCTTTAGTAAGTTCATGCAAAGTTGCTTCTTTAATTTTTTTTTTTAAAAAAGGGAACAATGAAGAAATGATATTATAAAATTATTTACTAGTTACTATACCCAGCACGTCGAGAGCATTCATGTTATTTAAATTTTATTAATCCAGTAGAAAAGATCTGCACCACTGTTCTTTCTTTTACCTGACTATGTCTTCTACTTTTTCTCTTAATGGATAATATTGTTTTATATGCTACCCCGATTGTGTAACTTTAATACGTTGCCATGTCACGTACGTTTTCTTTTAAACTTCATGCTTGACAAATCAAACAGATAATATAAAGCTCTCTAATGAATTAATTAATTATTTGAGTAATTTATATGCAACTTTTGCTCTGGCCAAAGACTAAAATTTTTAACAAAGGAGTTTGGAGCCCACATTGTGAACTAAAGTCATGATATTTTCTTTGGCAATCTTATCGGATGTCTCCAAATAAACATATTTGAATTAACTTTTATAATAACTGGCCACTATCTTTACCCTTTCAATCCTTTGGGCCCAGTACTAGGCCAAATCGCTTTGGCCACATCTGCTCCCAGTTACATCTAGCTTAAATGCCAACTTAAACTTCCCATTTGCCACAACTCTTTTCGTCCATCTTGTGCACTCTTTATGAACAGAGATCAAGCTGGAGTAATTTAATTTTTCACTGAACTTGGAAAATGAAGTTATCGCTTATGGGTAATTTTCAAGCTTTTGTTTGTTCTCATTTTAAAGCAACAACACGCATCAAACAAGCACGAGGAGGGAGTAGGGACGACCATTTAAAGCAACTCTCAAATGTCCCGTCATTTATATATTTTAATTAGCGCTTAATTGGTTTGACTTTTTTACTGTTCAAAAAAAAATTATTTCAAAACCTCCTTTTTAAATTTTTGACCGATTACAATTAGAAAAAAAAATTATTTTATTTTTAATTGTAAAAAATTAAATTTTGAGCTTTTAAGGATATAAATTTTTGAGCTCTTTTTTTTAAATCTTTGTATAATATCACATATATTATAATAATATTATTTTAATTTCATAATGTACCCTTAACAAAAATTAATTATATTCAATTAATATGTTTTCAATATTTTTTAAAAAATTTACCCTTAAAAATCTCTCTATAAAAAAAATTTTGTCATTAAGAATTACTATTTTATTTTACTTTTAATTTTTATTTCAAACATAATAATTTATTTTATTTGTTGATTACTATGTATTAATTTTATTATATTCTTATAATTTAAAAAATTAAATTTGATGAAATACATGATAAATTTAATTGTATTTTTATTTATTTAAAATTTAAATAAATAAATATATTCAATAATTATTAAATATTATTTTTAATAATTTAATAATAAATAAATATTTTTAATTATATATAATTAAACGAATTGATATTATTTTTAAAAAAAATTAATTGAGAACTAAAAGATCAATAATTTTTCTTTATAAATTTTAGTTTTAAAAGTTTTTTTTATAAAAATTTCGCTTTTTAAAATTACAAATAATTCAAATAAACCGGCCCTTAATCTATACAGGATGATAAGTAAAAAGACGTTTCACTCCTCAAAGACCTATAGGCCACCCGCCACCGTACCTGAAAACTTTGTAAATTGAAAAACAAAGAAAGAACCTTCAACTTTGTTATTATAGAGTCAACTTTGTCCCGTTTTGCATAGGAACCTCTGGGTTTCTGACAGTTTCAGTGCTCAGGCAATAGCAAAATAATAAAGAAGAAGATAACGTTTCAAAATGGCACAAAGAGAAAGCACATTTTAACGTTTCAAAGTAAGGGCATTACAGTCAATATTAAAGGGTATTTCAGTTCTTTTACTAACCCAGTAAGAATAAAACTACTACCCAAACAAACCAAACATAAAGCACCACCATGCATCATCACTTCTTTCTATAAGTACTAAGCAAATCTCTCCGCCTCTTCACACAGAACAATGGCCACTTCTTCCTCTTCACTAAGTTGCTTTCTGTTTTGCTTCCTCTGCTGCTTTGCCAAATATGCCCATGCTGGGGGTCTCATTTTAACCCTAGTCAACAACTGCCCTTTCACCGTCTGGCCCGCCATTCAACCCAACGCCGGCCACCCAGTCCTTGAAAAAGGCGGCTTCCCTCTTCAAAGCCTCACTCATCGCTCCTTCCCAGCCCCGACCCAGCACTGGTCGGGCCGGATCTGGGCCCGTACAGGCTGCACCCACGCCAATGGCTACTTCTCCTGCGCCACAGGGGACTGCGGCCACCGCTTGGAGTGCAACGGCCTCGGTGGGGTCACCCCCGCCACGCTGGCGCAGTTCAGCCTCCACCACGGCCACAACGACCTTTCTGCCTATGGCGTTTCCCTCGTCGACGGTTTCAACGTTCCCTTGACTGTCACCCCGCACGAGGGCAAAGGTGTTTGCCCCGTTGTGGGATGCAGGGCCGATCTGCTCGCCACGTGCCCTCCCAAGTTGCAGCACCGTTCACCGCCGGGTCACGGGCCGGTGGTGGGGTGCAAGAGTGGGTGCGAGGCGTTCCGTACGGACGAGCTGTGCTGTCGGAACCATTACAATAGTCAGCAGACGTGTCGGGCTTCGAGCTTCTCGGAGTTTTTCAAGCACGCTTGTCCTGCCACGTTCACTTATGCCCATGATAGCCCTTCTCTCATGCATGACTGTTCCTCACCACGTGAGCTTAAAGTTATTTTCTGTCACTAGAAAAAGATAATAGCTCAATAATAAGTTGATCGGTCGAAGGGTTTGAGCGCTTTTCTTTTGTTCTAGTAGTACTAGTTTGTTATTTCTTAATCCAGTAATTAAGAGCAAAATTATTAAAGAAAATGTAAGTTTGTGGTTGTATTGTCTGTTTGTGTGTTGTTGTAAGTCTTAGTTTTAGGTTTTGAATCATGGCTTGATAATGTAATGAGTTTGATCTATGGGCGTTGATCAAATGCTTATATGATAATTAAATTACTTAGTTCGTTTGTCTTCTTGACTTTATTTAGCCGTTGAGACTTGAAGAATTTATGGCAGTTCTGGCCTAATTTGATATTTTCAATGAGGGTGATGTTGGTCTCTTATAATAATTAAAAACTCTCTCTCTTATCGGACCTTTATTATATATTATTCTTTTCAAGGTTTGAGTTTCAGAATTGTCGTAAATTTTGCCTGAGACAAAAAAAATTGTTAGGACAACAAATTTATACTTACCTAACTAATGATCAAAAGCATACCCAAGAGTTAGCCCGTCAAATAAACTGGCAGGAAGTAAACCATAATCATCTAAAAGACTCGGCCTTGAGCCAGGAAGTGAACAGTAAGTTGATTCCCTAGTGTAATTAATATTGTGAAAAAATTAGTAAAAGGGAAGGGCAGGAGTGGTGCAACGTGCACGGGTTATTGTGCAATCCAGTTCTTTATTAAGTTTAAGGACACGAATCTCTGAGGCTTTTACTGAAATGGAGCAGAGAGCAGGTTTTTACAGAAATACAGAATCACTAAGCGGTCCAAAATGTTGAGCCATGCAACATTATTTGAAAACACCAATAGCCTTGCATTGCTTTGGTTCTTTTCTCGAAATTTCTAATATTTCTTTTTCTTTTATTTCATATTTTGCAGTGCCTTTCACCGTTTCACGCGAAAGGTTTGCTTTATTTAGAGCAAGCTGTATTTGTACTATACTTTTTTTTTTTCGGTTTTGGCGCTCTTTGGATAATTGCAATGAGAAAGCTAGTACTACGTACGCTCGATGAATAGGCCGTTTGCATAATAAGGCCAATACTCAATAGCCTCTAATGGCATCTTCTGTCTCCGTAAAAAGGATATCCGGAAAGCCCAATGCGATTCACGTTAAAATTAAAATTTTCAAAATCATTGCGCGTAGGAAAACAGTTCCCGTCATTTTATAAAAGCAAGCTGAATGTAATAGGTGTCAACTTGGTATAATACGACCTTTTTTGGGATTTCGGCCCGAGTTTAATTCTTAAAATTTTATTAAAGACCACAAGTTTCGGGCTCAATCTTTTCAAAACTCCTCGT
Source organism: Ailanthus altissimus (assembly GCA_946807835.1). NCBI lineage: Eukaryota > Viridiplantae > Streptophyta > Magnoliopsida > Sapindales > Simaroubaceae > Ailanthus > Ailanthus altissimus. The sequence continues at coordinate 25,396,455 of OX327701.1, read as the reverse complement.
TTGAAGCTCATAACTAAGCTAACAATTGCAATATTCATTGTGTATACCATTCAAGGCCTTGGTTTACCACCATTGAAAGCTTAAATATTTTACAAAAAAAACAAATTTAGGAACATATTTATGAACCTCGGTCTTAAACATCAACGCCAACAAACACTTCTTGGTGTCATTGAGTAGTCCTCAGCAACTATCTTTGGCCGAGAAGATCACATAAGAGATCGAACATCTCACCCCTTAAGCAAGCATGAAGGTACTCATTTATTATTGACCGATGACCAATGACCTAAACTAACTAACTCAAAGATTTGAATTGCCCTGGTTCTTGAGAATCTCAAAAACCATAAGATTATTAGTGCACATTCTCTTATAATATCGAAATGTGGTCTAAATGAGAAAGACTCTTACAATTGCAAAACCCTACAAATCTCAAGATTCTTAGTGCACATTCTTCTATAATATCGGAATGTGGTCTAAATAATAAAGACTCTTACAATTGCAGAATGTGACAGAATAGAAAGATAACAAGTTGTTCTACTTTTATAAAAATTCTACTACCATGTATGAGAACATCTATACTTAAGTGGTTTGATAACAATGACAAGGATCTTTCTAGTGCTTAGGGAGGGAATCCTTTCAAGTCCTTTTAGCTTGCTCCTTTTGAATTCTATCCAAGCAAGCTAAAGCCTCCAAAAGCTTCGCTACAGCCTTTAAAGGCTCCCTTTACAAGTTTTCAAGACCTCAATATAATATGCTTGTAATCGTATTATTTTATTGAGGTCTTGCCTCTTTGTACTCTTATTATAAAATCATTATTCAATAGTGTTATTTGAGTGAATCAAAGATTGATGAAGTAGATACAAGCTCTCGTGATGTTGAACCACTATAATTTTGTCTTATATTTATTTGTGGTAATTTTTTTTTTTTTTTTTTGTCAAATTTAAGGATCTAAAAGACCCGTCACACACATTAAAGCACCAACACTAGTCCAATCTATTGTATGCATTAATGAATGGTCATCGTGACCCAACCAATTAATAGACCCAATCTCTGTCCTAAGAAATATACAAATTCAACTTGTTAACTCGTAATACTTCAACATCTAGGGTCAATATACTATAATATTTTAAATGTAACTTAATAACTTTTATAGATAAAGTTTATTTTAAAAAAAATTATTAGTGGTGATATCACTATAATTTTTTGTAAAGATTATGTAATTATTTTAATAGATATTTTTTATAAAAAAAAATTGTGTTTTGATTAAGAATTAAGCTTTAAAAATAAATAAGAATATTTTAAATAATTAAAAAATTAAAAAATAGTTGACCGTCAAACAACTTTTTTTAATCACAATCTCTACTCTAATTTGTAACCAAATAATTTTTTTAATCCCAATCTCCATCTTAATTTGTAACCCAACACTTTAAAAAGAAATTCATTAGAATTTTTTACATTAAAAAAAGTTAATTTCAATTTACCTCTCTAATGAATTGTCAAATATCAATTTACCGCCCCGCGCCACAACCCCCCAACCCAACCACCCCCACCACCACCACAACCCCCCAACCCAACCCACCATATCGTGTATGAGTTATCATTAAAGTTAATACTAAACCTGGTTTGAGTTATCGTGTATGAGTTATCACTATAAAATTTGTGCTTAAAATAATATATCAAATTAATAAAAAAATTAAAAAAATTAATCTATTTAAATATTATACAATTAAAATCTAATTTATTAAACACTCACGTGCTTGCCCTAATTTAAGTCAGGATTTTGACAAAAATTAAAAAGTTTTCATTTCATTTATTTATTTATTAAGAGACTGTTGTAGGTAGTTACAATTTATTATAATGCAGTTATTAAATATATGATTAACACTCATTGTATTGTAATTATGTAAAATTGTACTTTTTTTGGAATAGTTACAATTTATTATAATGCAGTTATTGAATATATGATTGACACTCGTTGTATTGTAATTATGTGAAATTATACTTTTTTAAGATAGTTGTTAATAGTTACAGTTTGTTATAATACAATTATTAGATATTAGAGTGAAATGTGAAGTTGTCAATAATTGTATTATAATTATGTGAATTTGTACTTCTTTGAGATAGTCGTTGGTAGTTACAATTTTTTATAATACAGTTATTAAATATTAGAGTGAAATGTATAATTGTACTTCTCTCAGATAGTTGTAATACAGCTATTAAATAGTTACAATTTGTTATAATGTAATTATTAGATATTAGAGTGAAATGTAAAATTGACACTCATTGTATTATAATTATGTGAAATTGTACATTTTTGAGATAATTATTGATAATTACAGTTTGTTATAATGGTTATAAGATATTAGTGTGAATTATGAAGTTGTATTTCTCTGGGATAGTTGTAATATGATTATTAGATATTACTATAAAATTGTGTAAAATTGTATTTCTTTTAAATAATTATTATTATTTTTTTTTAAAGGAAAGAATTACAATAATTATTATCATTTTCGTATCATCTGAGGGGAGGGAGGGTCGAATCCAAGTGAGAATGTGAAACCTTTGAGGGTTACTTGGCTAAGCCCCCCATGCTCTTCTTTTAGATAATTATTGATACTTATAATTTATTATAATGCAGTTATTAGATATTAAATAGATAAAATGTAACACTAATAGAAAAAATCTAATTTATTAAATTCTCTTTTTAACTTTTCTATTGTTAACTTTAACAGAATCAACTATCAGATTGGGACGTGTTGATGACATATAAACAAATTTGAGGGTAAGTTGATATTTGTTAAGAAAAATTAATCCTAAAAAAAATAATTTAACTAGTAAAAAAGCCATAGAAAGGGCTTTTACAACAATAGTGAAGAGTAAATAATAAATTTAATATTTTATTAGGTCTTGATTTTTTTAGTCATTATTTAAAAAAATTAATACATAAAAATTATAATATTCTATGGTCAAAATTCATCTACTAGTATATATATATGAAGAATTTAATCAGGTGGGAAATGAACACTTTAATATTGTACAACACTCGACAATATTAAACAGTGCAAAACAGTAGTCCACCGTTCACCTAATTAGAATTGTAAACAGTAGTACGTAATTCACGGACAATGGAAGGGAGGATGAGATGACACTTTAAATAAGTACATATCCTCCCTTCCATTACCAATTAATTAGTACTAGCAGTTAAAGGCAATTGGTCTACAGCAGTTGCTACAATCATTTGGGAGGAAATAACTTTTTTTTTATACTTGATGTAATTTAGTAATTTACAATTTGATGAAGTCTAAAACAATGTGTTTTGGTTTAAATTATAAATAAAATTTTAAAAAAATGGGAAATAAATCAATATTTTAGACAATTATTTTTTTAAACTAAAAATTAATGTTATAATATTTATTAGGATAAAGACAATTTTTACTTTATTAAATTGACTCAAGTGATAAATTTGTCCAAATTAAATATAAAATATTTATTTTTATCTTAATTCATTAATTTTTATCGTTATTTTAGACAAAATTAGTAATTTTAATATAAAATAACTAGTTTACCCTATTGTTTACCCTCTAACTTTAAACACATTGCACAATTTTACACATTCACTATTTGTGAACACGTGACGTAATTTCATTCATTTATTTAATGTATATTAAAAAAATAATTTTAATTAAATTACATGTATCATAATATAATAAATTACAAATGACACATGTCATCAAGTAATCGATTTATATATTTAAATAATATTTTAAATAATAAATAAAAAGAGAGCAATCGACCACCTCTGCATCAGTGGTTAGTCGATCATAGATGATTGGTGGCAATTCGATTCAAAATTGACATTATCGAACTCAGATTTTTGTAATCTACATGATAGCATAATTTTTTTTGTAACAAAATACCGTAGAGATTCCAAAAGTGGGGAGAATATAATAGAAGGGGCGATAGCCACCACCATTCACCATCAAACGATTGGGCGGCGACAATGATGTCAATTTTGAGTCGTATCACCATCGGTTATTAGTGATCAAGACCGATTAGTGGTGGCTACTAGTGACTAGTGGCAGTGCGAAAGAGGATATGAATTTTGATCCCCTTAATAAATTAGTGTTTGACACATGTTTCTATAGTTAAATTACTTTTTTTTACTATTTTATCATCTAAATTGGAGGTAAAAATTAATAAATTTGGATAAAAATAGGTATTATATCTAATTGGAGCAAATTTATCAATTAAGTTAATTTATTGGGGTAAAATTATCCTTATTCCAATGATAAATAAAACACTTGAAAATAAATGTATCAAAACCAAAATTTTCAAAATCAATTTCAAAATACACATTCAAATGGGAATTTTGAGTTGTTTTAAGCTTCTAAAAGGGTTTACTCTTTTACACATTCAAATGGGAATTTTGAGTTCGGTCTAAAAGCATTGGGCCTCATTCTGATAATTAAACCCGGCTCCGTACAAATCAGAAATGGTTATAAAACTATGATTGGAACCTGCATAAGCCTTGTTTTTATGGGCGGTGATATTTACAATCCTTTTTATTTTTCTAAATTTTTGTGTAATAACACATTAACACTCGATTTAAGAAAATTTGCACTCATGAATTTACTTTCAAAATAAATTACTGAAAGGAACAATTAAACATTAAATACAACCGTAGAATTTAATATTCTAAAGGTAGAAAAATATTTGAGGATCAGAACATGAAGAAGTCGAGAAATTGGAGAAGATGGCATGTATTTTGGAGCATTTTGAGTCTTGTTTGCTGAATGTGGCAAACGATAACAGCCATCCCAAAAAAAGGCCGAAGTTGCTTCGATGAATGCTGGAGGGGACTTGAAATACAAAATTTAAGATTGATAAGGAAATGAAGCATGAGATTATGTTTTGGGTATCATTGCAGAGGAGGAGTTTGTAATTCAATAATTCTCGAATTTGGAATTTGCTGAAAACTTGCATAGTAAAAACCAAAGAAAAAACAAAGAAAAAAACCTGTGTTATGAGAGAGAAGTCTAGTAAACTGTAAAAAGAAAAACAGTTTAGTAATTCAATAAAGTAATTTTTGTTGATTTGTGAATAAATTTTTTTTTTTCCTTTGTCTTCTTCCTTGAATGCTTCTCCACTAAACCCCTCTATTTGACTACTTTTATATGACAAGATTGGAGGTATGAATCATGATGAGTCAAACAAAACGATCCAAGTAATAATTAATGCAGAGACTAATGCCACCCCAAATGTCTAGTCGGTCCGTGACACTAATAATTCAGGAAGATTACAGTAACCGTACAAATTTCACAAAAATACTGATGCAATGTTTGATTGGACGAGGCTGCTGACTGAAGCCAGCCAACGCTGCAGTTTTCAAGTCAACAATTTTAGGTCCAATTGCAAAATTAGACTTGAAACTTGAAAGTTGTTTCGTTGCTGCGACCCCTAACATGCCATTTACCAACTAATTACATTCTCAAGACCACGCCAGCTTTTGCTTCTTAATTAATTCTCTTACTTGGAATGAACACGATTGCTTGAACATTCTACATTTCTACTCTCTGTCTTCTGAATTACAAAAGCAACTTCATTTTTTTTTTTATTCTTTAAAGGGTACCACTAGAGAAGGACTTGATAGTCTAGTGGCTCCTCGCCTCCCTTCTTATTCTTATAATAATATAACTTACTTAAAGATGAATTAAAACTTATTAAATCTAAAAATTCAAATAAATCATAACACTCTTTCATTAAATGAAAATTATAGTTATATTAATTAACAAATTATAAAAATAGTTATATATATTACACGTATTTAATAAAAAGAACATCATATTTCAAAAGTAAAAAAGAAATTTTTTTTTTATCAATCAACTTGTGGTTCGATGATTAATGTCAACACTTTAATTATTAAAGTACTAAATTCGAGTTAGATCGAAGTTTTTTTTAATTATTTAAAAGAGTTATTTATTTATTTTAATTATAAAGATAGATTTATACTTATATTAGAAAAAAAAAAGGGGGGGGGGGGGGAAGTTTGTTTTTTATAGATCAATTCTAGTAGTTCAAAAATTTTTCTCTCTCATATTTAAAATAATATATTTTTGAATTATGTTGTAAGTAATTAATCTTAAGTAATGCAATAATCACTTTGATGATTCTCAAATTTGAAATTTTCATGTTGAACAAACCAAAGTTTTCGTAATTATGTCATATAAAGCTTGCGTGAATTGTAAGCAGTCAAATTGAAGTTTCCTTGAACAAAACTAAAACAATTTAAGTTTTTTGTTTTTATTTTTATTTTTTTTGGTTAAAGATCCTTATTGAACCATGACTCAGCATATATTTTATCAATTTGTCATCATTTTTAGCTGATAATCATGAATGGTAACTCGTATAATAAGTAATATTATACCTTTTAAATATTATTTAAAATCTTTTATTTTAAATTTATTTATCAATTAGTTATTTTATAATAAAATAATATAATTTTTAAAATTATCTTTTATATTATTTTATTATTTAATAATTACTTAACTATCATTCAAATATAAATTTTAAAATATTATTTAAAAATAAATTATTATTCCTCTAAATACTCGAAGTCTAATGGCATTTTGTCGTCTTGGTTTTCTTTCCTCGACCTAAAATTGATATGAATTTCACGCCACCTTCGTTGGTAGCCTCTCCTGTAATTCAAATGCTTTGATTGTCGACAACTTTAATCATTAACTCTATATATTTGCTCCCAATTTTTTGAGTAACATTGTATTTTACAGCTGGCATGTATAATCAAAACATATAATTTTGTTATTTAAATCATAAATCTTTCAATCTCCATCTTAGATGTCACACTTCACGTCACATAAATAGCAAGAAATCAAAACTCAAAAGGCTAAAACACAAATCACAATTTCCTATTGTTTGCGGTGTTAAAAATGCAAGTCTTATAAAATACATATGTTTCTCTCAATGCATTGTAGGTAGTGTTAGATTATGACTAATAATCAGATAAATAAATAATATTAAAATTTAATAATGAATTTAGATCTTACTTATTTATTTAATTAGTTGATGAACGTACTAAATTAGTATTTATTTTATATATAAACTGCTTATCTCTCTATTTAATAAAGTAATTAAAAAGTTATAAAATTATATTATTTTATATTAAATGAGATATAATGAGATAATAAATAAATAAAAAATCAAAGGGTATAGGACGCTTAAGAGTTACTTTTATTAACGCTTCTAAAAAGTTCAAATAAAAATAAATTTCATTGATGCATCTCAAAAGTTCAAAGAACTCTTTTATTAATGTTTTTGAAAAGCTCAAATGACACTTTTATTAATGTTTAAAAAACTTAAAAGATATTTTTATTAATGAATGTTAATTTTTATTTGTAGTTTATATAAGGACGACTCTCATAAAAAAATGATAACTAATATTTATAATTAAAGTTTCTTTTCAAATATACATCATAAAGTAATTCACATAAAAATTATTATAAATTAGTAAGTTGATAAATGATAAGGGGGAGAAAATTAATTTATAAAAATGCCTAATTTATCCCCCATCGAATATAATCTTAAAATAATTTTATGAGAATTATATTATTCAAAAATTTTAATTAATGATTTATATGCATCAATGCATATACTTAAGCTTAAAGCTAATAGATAGATATACCAATTATCATGTTAAGATTTAACTTGACACAATTTTTTTTTTCTTTTTTGATTTTAAAAATGAAAAATTTTACCTCAGAAACTTTTATTAGAGTAAAAGTAATTATACTGCCAATCCTTTATTACAAAATTGTTAACACAAGTATAAGCTTAACTAATTATAATAGAATTCATTGATTTTAATAAGAAATATTTAGAAAAAAAAAAATTATACGAAATATTGAAAGATATTATTTTTAATTTTATTTGAAATTTTTAACCAAACGAATAGGGCAAATTGCAAAAAATATCAACAATCAATTGATCTTACTCTCCAATTACATTACATGTATTCTTTTCTTTTATCTTATTGTTTTCTCATTTTCGTTTTTTCTCTTCCAAAATTAAGCAAAATCGACTTATAATTCTCTTAAACTTCTAATACATTTTATTTTTTAACACAAAAATAAAATTAAAAAGAAAAAGCTTGACCTTCTCTTTACAAGGGGGTATTATCAGTTTCCTCACCCATGGGTTTTCATTATTTCATTTATATAGTCAGAATTGAAAAAGTAGGCAATTATCTCTGCTTCTTTATCAAAAACATGTAAGACACACAAAGGCATTTGAAAGGAAGAGCAATTATGAAATTGCTTGCTACCAATTTTATCTCTTTAACAAATGTTCCACCAAAACACAAGTTACAACTCTACTGTAATTTATCGGTTTTCCTTTCGAACAAATTTTTAGCTGGCTAGTTTCCGAGCATCCCTTTATTCTTTCTCTTCATGTGTCGCTGTCTTGTGCTCACCACTTGTTCAGTTGCATTCAATAAAACTTCCATTTTAGCATCTCAATAACAACAAATCTTAAACACTAAATGTTGGTTGCATGCTTAATGTGAAGATATAAATAGTTGTTAGAAAATTTTGTAGTGTTAAACAAATTTATAGGGGAATGTAGAAAATAATGCAAAGATATAAATAGTTGATGGTGGCAACTATTTTTAATAAAAATAATGTTATATATTTTAAATAATAATGCGTCAAGTAATTATTGAGTATAATAAATAATTTTAAAATTTATAAAATTTTACTATTTAATAATTATTTGATACTTAAAATATAATTTAAAATATAACTTAAGTGTATAACATTATTCTTTTAATAGAATAGAACATGTATGAATTTGTAAATTTTATGAAAATTATAGTAAAATTGTAGAAATAAATTTGTGTTTTAAAGCGCATAGTTAGTAAATATGCTCTTAAAATATAATGAAACACTGCTTATGTTTGCCTATATGTGCAGTGAAGAAAGCAAAATCAAACATCTTTAAACTTTGAAAGCTTTGCCAAGATTTAATATTTTGCTTTTGTAAAAAACAAAAAAGCTAAAGACTTTAATGTATAAAAATATAAAGAAGATATGCAAAATTCATTTTTATTGTTTAATGGGTAAAAAAAAAAGAAGAAGATATGCAAAATTCGTTTTCGCTATTTAATAGGAGAAAAGACAGATGTTGAAAGTAAATAATGTATAAATAGTCTAAACAAGACATTTATTTGTGGATGTCTATGTACCCCTTCATTCGTGATATGTTTCTCTACCTATATCACTTTATTCATAGCTATCAAATCAATACACATATCACTTCATTAATAGCTATCAAATCAAAATTTTAATTTGATCAAATAATTTAAAATAAATTATTACCATTTCAAAATTGAAACAATATTATAAATGGTTGCGTCCATTCATAAACAATGCTGTGTAAATAATGTTATGAAAAATCATGTCTATATTTATAAAAACATGCGAAGGCCTGTCTCCTCTAAGAGGTGCTATTGCGTCTCTTCAATTGAAATAAGTATTTATCTAAAGGCATCTCATTTATTTTGAAAATTCTCCGGCAAAATTTTTTATTCAAAAAATAATGTCAAAAACTAGGAAGAGAAAACACAATAGTGGCCTGAATGGTTAAGTTGATGAGTTAGTTAAAGCGAGAAAAATGGAAGAAGACAATAGCAATTAGAAGCACAGAATGTATTTAATAAAATTCAAAAATTAATGTTAAAAAATTAGTGATTTAATAATTTTGATTAGATAAGAATTGAGATGAATACTAAAGTGGAGAGTCACAAGAAGTTTAGAACGTGTAGGATACATATGAAGAAGTTTAGGACGTGTAGGACACTAAGGGGAAGTAAAACGGGACTTGAAGACGCGAAGAAAATAAAGAAATCGCAGGAGAAGCTGCCAGCGCCGCGGAGCTCAACACAGAAAACCAGCGCCGCGGCGATAGGCTTGAGAAAGGCTAGCGTCGCGGTGCCCATACGGGTCAGGATATCCGTTTTGGTTCGAAATTTCGAGTTTTGAGAAGTTTTGCACTTTCAAACACAAGTGGACTCTTACTCCAACAAGGAATAAGATTAGTAGGCACGAAATACACCCTATATAAACAATTGTAAATCTTTGTCTAAGATTAAGCATTTAAGGTTTTAAGATATAACCATAAGAGAGAATAGAGGAGTTAGGTAAGCACTAAGTGCGTGGTGCACTAGGGTGTAACCTTTGAGGAGTGTTTTTTCTTTAGGTTATTTGAGTAAATAAAAGAAAAACACCATAGATCCTTTTGACTTAGATGCTCGGGCTATTCTTATGTTCCTTGTAAAAATCTCTTATGAGGAGATACTAAGAGATCTTAGGGAGTCATGATGATCAATGGTAGATGCTTAGAGGTCTCTATGGGAGATACTAAGGGGTCTTGTGGGATTATTAATAATGTAAGAAGATACTTAGTGATCTATTTCAATAGTAAGAAGCTGGATCATGCATCTTTCGTAGACGTAGGCAATTATGGGCTGAACCACGTATATAATTGATTTATTTTCTTTATCTTTATTGGTGTGTTAATCTTATATGTTATTTCTTATGATATCAAGTTATGATTTTTCGCTGCGCATAAAATAAAAGAGGTATCAAGGTTGTGACTTAATTAATGTCATTGGAGTGTCAAATTAAAGTATATGACGTGATATTTGCAACAGAAAAATTTTTAATCCAAAAGATAATTTACTGTAATAGGTTCAAAAATTCTCAAATACAATTATTATTGTTGTCGTTGTTGTTAACTTCAAACAAAACACAGCAACTTATAATGCCCTGTTCAATGCCTATGCCAATTTAGATAATACTAAGAAGTTCTTGCAATTGAGTTAAGCTAAATAAATTGAGTGTATTTAATCCAAGTAGATTGGCGTTTCTAATCCAAGTTTATTTTCTTTTTTCTTTGAGGAAGAATTTGTAAGAGTATTTTGATCATTATTAGTGTTTGATAAAGCGGTGGGAGAGAGAGGCTTGCTATGTTTGTTTGAATGATTGTGGTTTGCACGCCAAAGGGGTGCGTGGATTTTGAGATGGTGGATGCAGAGGATGAGGTGATGATCAGTGACAGTGACTATGTGTGGGTTAATGGGGAAAATTTGGAGGTTGGCAATGAAGAGAATAGAGATAAAGGTTGACGAAGGTTATGATGTTGATAAGGTAAGTTGTGCAAAGTGTTTGCGATCGAGAGTTAGTAGAGAGGAGGTAAGTGCCCATTTTTCAATTTTGGCCATTTAGATGAAAATTTGGAAATTCTCGTAGGAGGAAACTGATAATAGCTAGCTCTATAGTTTCTCCAAGTAATTATAGTTTACAGCCAATTGCAGGTTTTACAACTCTCCCTTAGTTCGATAGTTGACCCCAAAAACTGAAGAAGGGGAAATCAAAAACAGTAAAACTAACAGCAGTATCAATGCACAATTGCTTAAAATGGTTCGAAGGTTTAAGAATTTCAGTGCATTCTTTAAATCTTAATTTTAATTCTCCCTCCTTTATATATAAAAAAATATAATTATTTAAAAAAAAAACAACAGTATCTACGCAAGTACAATGAATATTCCTCTCTCCCGCCTCTCGCTAGATCAACCTTCCTTACGTGGCATCTTACCAGTGGCCACAATGCCGACAGAACCAAAACTACTCGCAGAGGATCAGAACTCCCACGCGAGAAGCAGAACCTTCGCTTCATCTATCTATAAATGCCCACAAAACTGTCGGCTTTATTTCTCTTTCACTTCCTCACGACTCTGTAGAGCCCATTTCAGCTCTTTCTCTCCCTCTAATAAAATACATGGCAGCATCTCAGGCCAGTCTCCTTCTTCAAAAACAACTTAAGGGTATTTATCAAAGGAATTTTTTTTTTGTTGAGATTTCGATATTTTATGTTCGTTTTAACACGGGGTTTGTTAGTAGTTTTTTTTTTTTTTTGAGTTGTTCTCTGACGTGGGTTTTGATTGATCGGTTTGCTTGTTGTGCAGATCTTTGTAAGAACCCGGTTGCTGGATTCTCGGCTGGGTTGGTGGATGAGACAAATATCTTTGAATGGAGTGTCACAATTATTGGACCACCGGACACTCTTTAGTACGTGTTTTTCAGATATTGAATTGGCTTAAGTTTTGTGACTTTATTGTTATTCACTGTGTTTTAAGGGTTTTTGAATTTGGGTTTTGTGTAAATTTTGATGATTTTGTTTGATGAGATTGGATCAACTGCTGGGATTAGGTTTTTGGCTTGTTTTTCGTGTCTAATTGGTTATTGAGTTTGTAATTTTGTTATCTGGGTTTGGGGTCATTCGGATTTTTATTTTAATTGTTCTTTGGGTTTTATTCGGTTTTATATATTATTTTGACCTCAGATTGTGAATTTGGCTGGATTTTTGTAATGATAATGAAGTTTAATGTATCGGTGGTTTTAGGAAAAGTGTAGAGTCTAATAGGTTGTTTGAATTTAAAATGGTACTGGGAAAGTTTTCTTTAGTTTCCGGGTGTTATAGATGTTTGATGCTTGAGATCATGCTTTGGCTTGGTTGTGGTGTTCAGTAGCCTATTTGAGTTTAATTTTGATGACACGAAAGGTCAATAAATTTAGTCTTTTCATAGATTTCTCATCTTTTCTTAAAGTTGTAATTTGTATTTGTAGAGTGAATTTCATTTCAAGCTGGTCATTTGAGCTCTCTGCTTTTGGGTTGTGAAAATCTGTACTTTGTCATGTTTATGCAGAGGCTATACAGGGATGCACGTGTTTCTCTCGTGTGATTTTGAGGCTGTTGTTGGATACCATGTTCTTGAATGTATTATATATCTGGGTTAAAAATTTTAATATGGTTCAAGCTACATAGTTTAGCTATTGGTTTGTAAGAAATTTCTTTGCTGGATGTGGCAGTGTATGTGATTGTGGTAATTGTAGGCAAATAACTTTGCTCCTGTGTGTTTCTCTAATTGCTTAAAGGAATGAAATCTCACATGTTTGTGTTTTGTTGCAATCTTTTAATTACAGTGAAGGGGGATTTTTCAATGCCATTATGAGTTTTCCATCAAACTATCCAAATAGCCCTCCTACAGTGAAGTTCGCAACAGAGATTTGGCATCCTAATGGTTAGTTACCTTTTGTAGCTGTTATATACTCAACCTTCAACTGAAATTTAGATAATTGAGTGAATATGACTTGTGGTTGCTTCTTGAACTACAGTTTATCCAGATGGACGTGTTTGCATATCTATTCTTCATCCTCCAGGTGATGACCCTAATGGCTATGAGCTTGCAAGTGAGCGCTGGATGCCCGTCCATACAGTATGTCTTTGACATGTTAACTTGTGATCTATCTCTGTCTTTATTTGAGGGGTTTGCTTTGTTGCTTGCAGGGTCAGTTTAAATGTTACAAATTTGGCAGGTAGCTTAAATAATCACATTTTCTGGAATAGAAGCCATCTTTATTTGTACTCATGAAGATAGGAGATGATTATACTGAATAGAATTATCACAACTAGCTGTAGTAAAAAATTTACGGAAGGCAAAGAGTTGGTGCTTTTTGTGGGACAGAGGTTTTAAAGTGGGAAAAGTCTTGGTGGTTGGGAAATAGTGAAAGAAATGTTTTCAAATTTCATAATCAAGTGAACAGAACTTTGTTTGAGCATAAAATCTTGGAAGATGAACAAAGTGTTTTTCAAGTGGGCCAACTTAAGACTTATGTGTTGATGGGCATTTGATTTTGTCATTATTATTGTCCGTTAATTTCCCTAAGCTAGCGCAAGACTGGGTTTCTGCTTGCATCCACTTGTTGATCTGTGGTAAGAAGTATGAGCCTCATTCTGAAGAAGCTACCTGTAACTCCTGCAGAAGGGAGCAATTGAATACAATTTGGTCTAAAGGCTTACATTCTGAGGCTAATGCTACTGTTATTTGCATAAGCTTTAATATTTCTGTCAAATTGTTTGATCATATGCTATTATATATCAACTTTGGACTATAATGTTGTATTTACAAATGTCTAACTGCTGTTATGTGGTAGGTTGAAAGTATTGTTTTGAGTATCATATCAATGCTTTCCAGTCCTAATGATGAATCTCCTGCAAATGTTGAAGCTGCGGTAAGTGGTCTTTCATTGTCTTGTTATTACATATTTCAATTTTGGTAACTTTCTTTTTTTTCTTCTTTACACGCCGACTTATTTACTACATCAGTGGCTTTCTGTCTATTACTGTTCCATTGCTTGAAATATTGTTCAAAATTTTCCTCATATAAACTTAAATTGACATTGATGAATCTCAGTTGGATTAAGTTGGAAGATATTATAATTTATGAGGATGACAGATCAAATGTATTTCTCAGCTTTTAGGTGTGCAATTCAAATTCATTTTATTTTAGTGTGTTTATTTGTTTCTCTGAATTGCCTGTAGGATTTATACCAAATTTCTTTTGTTTTATTTTTCTTATGACTGAGATTGTAAATCTCCTAAACTGAATCTTGGATTCCTATTATCTGACTGGCATTTTCCCTTCCCCAAAAATGTGATGATTGTATGGTAAATTTATGGTAGGCAGTCTTTCTTTTACTTTATTTGAACCTACTCCTAAGCAGTGTGGTTGATTGATTGGAAAGAGCAATCTTTCTTTTTATTTTGTCCCCAAAGTGATATAGATACTTTAGTTGCAACATGATTTTCCCTAGACGCGTCTATGTCTTTATGATGCTCTGTGCAATTTACTTGTCCAATCACTTGGTTCTCTAGTTAGCAGGGGATTTTTTACATTATACTTGCAAAACCTCAATTTGCCGAAACATTTGAAACATGACCTATTGTCAATTTTGTCTTAAATTGAAGAATTATTAATTGAATTTTCTGATTGTTAATATGTTACAACTTTTTATCTTGATGATAATGTGACATTAGGTTGTTAGTGGTTGCAGCAATGCTCAGCCTTGTGTAATTTCAAAACAATTTGTTCTGTTGTCTGCTTGTTTCCTTTACTTTCTGTTCAGATTTCATTCTAGTTATGGTTCAGCATTTGGCTTTTGGTCATGTAAAAAGAACCTGTTAAAATGTTGTTCTGATGAATGTATTATCACCTTCTGCAGAAGGAGTGGAGAGAGAGGAGAGATGACTTCAAGAAAAAAGTGAGTCGCTGTGTGAGAAAATCACAAGAAATGTTGTAATCTTGACTGCTGGGGCACTTGTTTGTCTCTACTTATGTGTTTGTACGAGGAATGTCTTGATTTAAATTGTGTGGGGGGAGGGAACAGGTTTTCTGGGTAATGTGCTGTGCTTGGCCCTTGTAGAATGGAATTTCCTTATGAAGTTCTCACACGCATCCATCTCTTTCTCCTTTACTCTGCATGGTCAAGTCACTGTAATAACTCAGAACAATTCTGTTGTATTCAAAAGCGTTTTTGGTTAGTTTTTTACAACAAATCTTCTTTGTCAGACTAGTTCTTTTAATGTATGATCTATTCAGCTCTCTTATGTGCGTTGGTTTTAGCTCTTAAGTATGCGAATTCGAATTTTGTCGTGTTAGTTTCGGGATTAAGTGTTGTTGTCTTACCTTTTGTGGTAATTTCACCTTCCGCATTTCAATCAACGAACTCCCTAATGCCAATAGAGCATTATTTGAGCTTAATCTTAAGAGAGCTTATAACAGCTTTTTCTTAGAAAATAGAATAATTGAAGGGTATGATAAAAGACATTTAATTTCATTAGTCTAAAGGGTTTGATAAAAGAGGCATTTTCTTCCAACAGAATACGACTAACTATATCAAGTTTCTATTTAACTTCCACGTTAAAATTAACAATTAACCGTGAATTAAAACTCTTAGCTATAATCCACCCCTTGCGTTCTAGCTTCAAGCACTTTTGCCCATTTATGCAGAAAACCCCATAAATTGACAAGGATTTGATATTTTCCCTTAGGAAGCAGAAATGGATATCTACAGACTATATACTCGTGAACATGAATTAACCAGCAGATTTACTCAACAAAATTTCTGAGTGCTTTAATTATTACATGAGCATATGAGAGTGAGATTACATTCTTTTGTGGGCACAATTATGATTTTTTTTCTCGTTTACATTTCATTTGGTCCTATTTTGGTGGGTTTACGTAGCTCCCTATCTTTACTTAACAATCCCATCAATATCACGAAGTTACCCTACTTTCTGTCCCCA
This sequence comes from Ailanthus altissimus, assembly GCA_946807835.1. Classification (NCBI taxonomy): domain Eukaryota; kingdom Viridiplantae; phylum Streptophyta; class Magnoliopsida; order Sapindales; family Simaroubaceae; genus Ailanthus; species Ailanthus altissimus. Next base: position 25,380,237 of record OX327701.1, on the reverse strand, counting down.
TTCTTTATTCTCTGGCTCGCTCACCGGCACTGCACCGTTCTCCACTGCCCTCTGATTCAACAATCAAACGTAATCATGCATTTAAAAATGCATTCAATTAATTCCTTACGTAAGTAAATAAGATGCAAGTATTTCAGTTAAAACATGGCATAACAATTAACATGGGCAGATTATAAGAAATGATTTGTTTATACTCTATATAATCCGCATTGAACAATCAGTATTTATTTTATAAATAAAAAAAAGAATTCAGTGAGTAATTCAACAAAAACAAAGAACTAAACAATTATTTTTCCTATAATATACCTTGTAGGCAGCATCAACGTCTGGATAAGTAAAGCAAACTTCAATCGGCTGTCGCTCACAGCCAGATGGTGTCTGAACCAAACCACTCAGCGAATCGGGATAGAAAGCTGCCGATTTTGCTACGTCCTTCACGTAAACAACTGTGTAAGCAAATGAAGGATTTAGATTTGAATCTTCCATTAATTAATTGGCCAATTTGGAGGCTTTTTTTTATTGAGGATGAGTTCGTTTTAAGCATGACATTAGGTGTACAACTTAAACGTGGACTCCAGGCATGCTTTAAGCAGCTCAGATGCTGTTTCCTGCATCAGTAATTCACCTCGCTTTGACCAAATATAGCTTGCATCATAATTTACGTCTGATTTCCTATACACTTGCGTTTTCTTAATAACTCGTTTTAGTGAGTGATTTATGGTTTTTCTAATAAACATTTCTATATTATTCTCTTAATAACACGCTAGTAATGTTTCTTATTCTCTTAAATTTAATATTATTGTTTAATCAATTACCCTCCTAAAACAGAATAATAACTATTTTTTTTCAAAAAAATAAAAGAATGATAATTATTAAAAAAAAAAAAGAAAAAAAATGATAATTTCCTCTTTCAGAATTTAAAACAATACTGAAGATTGTGTATATTATTGTTCAGAATAATTACTTAATAAAAATTCCGTAGCAATTAGTTAAGACACATATTCAACAGAAAACTAGAGTTAAATTGGCAAAGCTAACGCAACAATAATTAAGTTGAACACAACATCGAATCAAGCAGCATTTTCTTTGTGTTCGTTTGAAATTGACACACTTTCTGCCATAAAAAATATTTATGGTGTTTAGTTAGGACCTTTTTAGGGCTTGATCTCAGATTCTCGCATAGTTCACCTGACCACGCCTTGATATCGACGAGAAATTCATTATATTCCGCAACAAAACTTATCATAGAATAAGCCAAAGTCACAAATTTAAGACTCGATGAGAATTAAGGATATATGCTGCATTGGCTACATCGATTAATTAGACAAACGGTGTCTTCATCGATGAGAAAGAAATTACCAAGTTTCTGAATTTTTTACTACTACTACTACTACTTATACTTACATAATTAGAAAAAACAGTACTATCATTACATAATTGAAATAACGTATCAATAATTAATAATTATCACTTACCACTTATCAATTAATCATTAATTTTTTAATTAATATCAAAACAATAATTATATAATACTAGCAATAATAAATATATCAAAGAAATTTATTTTAACAATATAAACATAACAGGTCATGTTTATATTTATATTATATATGCCACTAATAATAATCGATTTCAGAAGAATCGAGGTACAGAAGCAGCTGGCAAATCAAACACCGAAAACCTGAATGTGTGTTTCACTGTACACATATAATCATTTATACAAGGTAGATGCATTTTCACAAAGGCGGGACCGGCAACACACTTTTAATTTGACTCGTACAACTAAATAGTAAATTATATTTTATTATAATAATAAATTACAATTAATTGAGAAGTCTTACAAAAATAAAGAGTGAAATTATATCGAACCTGAACATGAATACAAGTATACGGCGACCGGTGAAATAAACCTAACAAAATACTTTCTCCGAGTTAAGTAGCACCGAACACGTGTTAAATCAGGCTGCAAGCTGTCGATGGAGTTTAGTCAAAAGTCACGTGCTGGGACCCTCCTCGCCTTCATCTTCTTCTTGCCCAGTGTCGATGGCGATGGCTAAAACAACACACGAAGAAGTTGAACCAAACCAAGGATTGCATTCACGCTCACATTGTTCGACTGTTCGTTTTTTCCAAAACGATCGGCGGATTCTCCAAAACGACCCAACACGTAAACTACGCCACATCATGTGAGTAGCTTAACGTCTCTCCGAGGAATTCGGATCCAGGATAACGCTGCGTATTGTTCAGATTTTTAAGGAGACTTTCAGGTGAATTTTTACATTTGAGCTAAAAATTTGGTTAGTGTATTGCTTTGTGTTGCTTATATGCAGCAGTGCGCTGTCGTATTAAATTCAATGTTTGAGTGATGAATGGTTTCGTGGGAAATGATCTGGAAACTGAGAATTGACTTGAAACTTCTATGAAATTATTGTTTGCTAATCAGAAATTGGGAAATTCAATTCTGGGGAATCTTCATTTTGACTGTTGCTTAAGATGAGTGTAATCTGCAATTGAACAACTTGATTCTTTTTTTTTTTAGATTTCTATATTTCATTTACATTATTCTATTAGTTAATTGAATAATACCCTGTTTCTTTATCTATTTTACGTGGAAAGCTGAAAGGAAAAACTTCCCTTTTTAAAAGAAGCCTTTTGTTAAGGGCATCTTTTGTTTAAAGAACTTTAAAATTTCAGCTTGTGAAAAAGTTAGATCATATTTTGATTCTATAAGAAAGAAATTAATTGGTCTACTATATATCTAGAAACTCTTTATCAGTATTGCTTTTTTGTAATATGCTGATTTAATTAGTGGATTTGCAGGTTCATGTTTGTAAGAGATCTATTATACTTGAGATGTTCCTGGTAGAACAGTAGATTTTAGGGTTTTTTTTGGGACTGTACCTGTTAATTGGGAATGTGAATTTGGAGCTTCATCTGTTATCTATCATGGGAGACCCTTCGCCTGTTTCGGCTTCAAGTAGGAGTTCTGCAGCCAGGAAGAAGGCTTCTAAAATAAATTTTGTTGCTTCTGGTCCAAAAGCATTTCTGCAGAATAGTAGTCAGCAGGTGGCTTTATTAAGCCATGGTAAGATAGGTGGTGGTGGTGCAGCTGGTGATGTGGCAATATTTTTACTCAAAGTTGCAGCAATAGAGACTGTACGGAGGGTCTCAAGGGCTAAATGTCCATGTATATGGCGGGGTATCCAGGCTATGCAAGTTGTTTGCTGTCCACCTTTTAAGTTGATTCAGAGATGGGCTCCTTTCAATTTCTTGGTTAGAGGAATGCAGGTTGGTTTTTACATGATTGTGAAAGTTATTTTTTTATGAAAGTTATATTTCTATGTTTTTACATGATTGTGAAAGTTATATTTCTTGGTTAGAGGAATGCAGGTTGGTTTTTACATGATTGTGAAAGTTACTGCCAATATATTTATTGGTTTGTATCCTTTATAATATAGACACTTCTCAACATTCTTGTAATTCGACTGAGTAGAAGATGTATAAAAGTTATAGTTGTGTCCTAAAGATTTTTGCCTTCACACCTGAATGTAAGCATCCTGTAGATACTAACCTTACTAGTTTCTCAAATTGCGCAAATACATCATGCCTTTATCCTCACCTTAGAAATGAGGCGTGTACATTTAATATATACTATTGATTATCTAGGAAGTTCCTTGTCAGTCCTTTAAAAAGGCTTGTCCCTTTCGTGTACAGATGCAGAAATCTGAAATTCTATTGTCATCCTTTCACTTATAAAATCTTACGATTTATACACGTTATGCTTAAATTCTTTATTTAATACTGTGATATGTAGAGAACTGAGCTGTCTTAAGCAAATTCTTGGATTATTTAATACGACTCATAAATTCTTTATAAACGAAAGATCTACAAGTAAATTATTATTGTTTTTATAATTTGCAAGCATAGAGTGTAGGGTCCGTTTGGTGTGGGGGTTCTCAACTGCTGTGGAGCGAAAGAAGGTAAATATTTGGTAAACACCTAAATATGGAGTTGAAGTAGTGTTTACCAACAACTTTCACTGATGTTTTTCCAAAGCAAAGCAGAAGCACCTCTATGCTAAATGGACTTGTAATCTACCTGAAATTTTGTTTTGTATCTCACACGTGTGCACTTGACCTAATATTTCTGGTATTATGGTTAAGGTGGTCAAAATATCTTTTGACGATATAGCAGAAAGCCTTTGAATCTCTCCCTTTGAATTCTTTCACTGTAGTGTCCTATAACATATTTGATGGTTGTAGTATTTTGTGGTCACAGATGTTGTCAAGGCCTCTATTACTCATTTCAGTTGCAGAAGTGTTCTCGGAACAATCAGGGAGAAGCGATGAAAATTCAGATGATAACAGTGGTACTCGTGCAGATTCTGAGATTCATGAGGAGCTATCACCTGTGCAATGTCCACCAGAGACAAGGTACCTAAACTGATGATGATTATACTTTTGACATGTAAATTTTGTTTTTGACTTCTTATGTATTGGTGGGAATGATGATGCTATAAAGTTTGATTGCATGCAATTATTTTGATTTCAGCTTTTAGTTGAAGTCATGTACATAAATACTGCTAACTTCTTTAACTGGAATGGTAGAATTGAGTTATGTTATAAGCAAATTTTTATAATATGTTCACTTTCTTAACTAGTAATGATGGTTTGGAAGCCAGAGGGATGTTTTAAAGCCATTAACCAGACTTAGATGTTAGGCAGATGGTATGTTGATACAATCATCTGGGACTCTTTTGTGACTAGAATCATTACATTAACATATAGGAATGCAATTCTCTTTGGGGCTTGTCATTTTACTACTCTGTTAAAGAATTTTAAGTTGTCTCCTATTGTGATTGTTCTTGTTAGATCTTTAATGCTTTTGTATGATATGCAGGATTTCTGATGAAGCTACCCCAAGTCTCACATCTGAAAATTGGTTGGTACAATTCCATAAAGAGCTGGAAAATCAGGGTATCAGTTTACCAGAAAGGTGATTTGATGATCTACTTGTATCAAGAGATGTCATTCTTCTGACTTCATTGAAAAATCAACTAAAAACCACCGTCATTCCCAAGTTCCAAAACCTTACTTTTTTTTTTATTTAGTTATACATGGGCATTATTATTACAATTAGCAAGTCATTACCAACTTGACTTTCTTTTTGCTTTCCATTTTTGAGCCTTTGCTATATGTGGATCGTATATTGATAGTTCACTGATGTTTTCAGTTTCCTCCGAAAGTAAATGTAAGAGTTCAATGTTCATCTGTCAATACATAATAGTTCTGTTGAAGACATCACCCAATGCTACTGGTCGTGCTACTTGTTTTTATTATAGATGGCATATTTATTTTTGGATTTCTTGACTTCTCTTGTTGCAGCCCATGATGTAATAGTGTTTATGCAGAATAAATGAAGATGAGCTTCGTAGGTTTTATACTGCTTCAAATGGTGACATTTCAAGTTTGCTAGCATCAATAAAAAAGACAATACGCTGGAGGGAGACATACAGAATTCTTTCAGAAGAAGAACTTGAGGCGTGGTCAGATATGGTCTTCTGGCATGGATTTGATGTACAGCACCGACCATGCCTAATAGTTCGGCTAGGGCTAGCTTGCTTTGTCTTGCCATCTCATGACAGACCTCGTTTTGCTCAAGCAGTTAGTATGTTTCTTCTCTTCTGATAATTTTTTATCTATTGCCTTGTCCCTAGGTTCCTGCTATGAGAATTACAAGGCTTTCTTGCCACTAAAATTTTGTAATAGCATGTAATCTCTTGGTGTTTCAAGGCTTTCTTGCATTAAGAATTACAAGGCTTTCTTGCTACTATAATTTTGTAATACACTGTTTAACTCTAATGTGAAAGTTCCAAGCTAAAGCAAATTAAAGGTCTCATCTCTAGCCTGAAATGTTGCAAGTCCAACATCCTGTATAAGTATTCACATGTATTATAGTCATGCCCTTTTTGAAGTTTTGGAGTCAAAGTTCTTTGACTCCTTGGCTAAATGATAAACTTAAATTCTTTAATTCTGGAAAGCTTGTGCAATGTTTACTATCAAAATCTGTAACGTTCACTTTTATGAAGCCATTTTCTCCTTACTAGTATCCTAAATCTTAACTTAGATTCACTTTGGATCTTTGTATCCATGTAGATAGACATAGTTAAGCTATCTTTAAATGAAGACAACTTACTAAAGGCATCGTTGATTTGTATAGATGATTAACGACTTATTTAACTATTATGTTCTTTGCTGCTGGATGAGGATTGAGATAATCTTTGCTGATGTATATATATAACAAGCAGTAAAACTTATTTAGTCTCAAATGGCACTCTTTTCTGTTAATATTATCAGTCTTGATTTTCACTTAACCATTTGATATGAATTTTTGCAACTGCAGTATCTCAGGTAGAGTGTGGTGTTCTGCGTCTTGTGGATGCAGAAAATCCACAAATTACAGTTTTGGTTGATTGTGAAGGGTTATCTCCCTTGAGGATTCCCATGCAAATAATGAGGTCTTGTTCATCTCTTCTGCAAGATCATTTTCCTAATCGTCTTGGCTGTTTGTTGGTTATACGACTTCCTCCTATGGTTCGAGTTATTACTCAGACTTTTATTCAAGTAAGCTTGTTACACTGAATAAAATTTGGTCTTTTCGTAAATCACTTTTATTTTCCAGTTTTATCCTCATGCTCCCCCCTCTATTTCTTCTTACCCTCCCGACTGGATTTAGTTAAATGCTTCTCCTCTTGTTTTCTCTCATATTTACAAGTATGCCTGGCTCTTCAGATTGTGAAACCTGTCTCTAGGAAGAAGATCAAAATTGAAGGGGAAATGTTCAGGAAGGTTCTCTCTGAGTACCTTCAGACTCTCCCGTCATATCTTGGTGGCAATTGCACATGTATGAGATGTTCAAAAGTTAGCAATCATGCTGAGCCACGTGCAAAAGAGACCAACACTATGCAGACTCATGCAGATATCAACGAGGATGAAGATTTGCCTTCCTTGCGTCTGTCATATCACGCTGACATCGACATGAATGGTAGCTGTGATCAGGTATTCAGAACTGCTGTGGTAGCCATCCTAATGTTATGGGCTTTAATAGCTCTTATTGCGGGATTGGCTGATCCCGAGAGCCGCTTCTAGCTTCCAGGGCGGTTAGATATGACGAGTTATCCACCTCCCTTCAAATGCTCGATTCTTCTTCAAGGTTGTGACTTACGAGCATGGTTATAATATGGAATCTGCACGTGACAAGAAATTACCCCTCCTTTGGGTGCATATCTCTGTGTCTGCTAAAATTGAAGCTGCATAATTCTTGTAATATTCACCTATAGGTAAATAGTGTATCAACTGTCAACTTGTATGTCTGTAGTTTATTTCTCTTTATTTAAAAGTAAATAGTAATCGACGTTTATCATTATTAATTTCATCTGGCATGACGTGTCATATATATATATTTTTTTGCGGGGCTAGGTCCTAAAGAGTTGACGTGGGAATATAGTCTAGTAATAATACATAATCTAAGAAGCAAACCTGGTATGCGACAATAGTGACAATTACTCCGAGATGATGTTCAGATTGAATTAGACAAGGGATATTCATGTGTGTGTAAGAAACATGTGTTTGATTGAATATGTTCAAAGATTTGTTTTCGAAATCGTTAATATTTCAAATTATGACTAAAATGGCGAAACACATGTTGGTTTTCATCGGCTTTTGAAGATATATTTTCAAGATAATGAATTTTTTTTTTGGGTCAAAATATGTACTTAAATAGGTATTTAAAAAAATACACTGTTTTCAGTTTTAGAGAATTTAACTTGTAAAAAATATTATTAAACCCGCATTAATTTTAGGAAAAAAAAGCATTTGTTAAAAGAAGTTTTAAAAACCACCATTATGAAAACTTTGCTAAACGCTGGCGTTCAGCAGGAATCAATCGATGACATTTAACAATTGATTTTACTATCGTTTATCACTCATTGATATGCTTCATTCTCCATTGCATTTCTTATGCATCTTGTAAAAATCTCTCTCGTATTCTTATCTTACCCGTTTCAAATATATTCGCGCCACGAGGTCTTCCAATATTTTAGCCCATCACCATGTCTCTGCATTGATATTAGTCATACACATTTGATGTATAAAGCAGATTACAAATTTTCAGGTATAATTTTACATATTAAATGCCTCAAAAATTTCCATTTTGGATATCTAATAATTCAGAAATGGCGACTTCCAAACAAAATATAACTGTTTATTCGATTGGTTTATCTTAAGAAAATTGATAACATGACCAATATGTTAGATATAAAGTCGCTGCTCGTCAATTTCAAATGGATGAATCGTACACTTTATAGTATAATGCAAGTACGTAAGAAAGCCATCTTCTTCGGTGGTTCGTCTAAGGATATCCAAATGGCGAGACCCACCAACAGTCACCGTGTTCCTGCCGATGATCAACTTGTTTTTTTTTTACCAATTTTCTTTGGAGCACTGTTATGTTATGAGTGTGCGTTTGTAATAATTCAAATGCGACGACCCGTAACTACGACCTTTCGAATGCCGAATAGATACGACAAATGACGTGGGCGGCCAAAAGGGGTTCGATAGGTTATCATTCTTGTTGTTGTTGCGTCCCACTTTTGCAATGTTTGTTTATGTATTACATCACTCAGGTAAAGAAATTTCCCAAAAGTTCTCTAGATGTCATCTTCCACTTCCCTTCATTTCACAAATGAAAATGTTAATCACGAAAGATAGTGGAATTGAGGGCCTAGGGGCAAAAATGAATTTGGAGGTATCTTAAACAACTACTAGATATGTTTACATTTCACGAAGAAAAATTAAGGGGGTCCTTCCAATAACTATTTTATGACGTGGAAATCGGAATCATGTTTTCAGTTTTTTCATTTGTTGTTAACATTCATAAAAATATGAAGAAAAAAAAAATCGAGAATGATATCAAACGAACCTTGCATTATCATTCATATTGATTCTCACCACTCCAACTCATTACTGTTTCAAATTCAAAAGTTACCATTGTCTAACTTCAACAACGTAAAAAAAAAATGGTTACAATTTTCTTACTTTCGGCCATAAGTACAGCTCTGTTTTCAAAGCTTTCTCAGGTGGTTGACAACCAATCTTGAGTAAAAGTAAAACTTTTGTTAAGTATCTGTTTCGGGATGATTTTCGATTAGGGCGTTTCAAACGTGTAAGAAGTATAGAGGAAGGGAAAATTTGGTTTATTAGACCAATTGTTGTTAAGAATTAGGTTTGGACTTTTGATTTGATGGTGATATAATTGGGACTGAGTAAATATCAAACTGATAACCAATTGTGAGATGGTTGTCATAAAGTAATTGAAGAACACAAAAAAAATATGAGGTTAATAGCAAGTGTTGGTGGGGTGGTTGGCAATGATCCTTTGACACTTAAGTCAATTGATGATTAGTGGTGATTTTATCTTTAAGGTTTTTCACTCTTAAAGAAAATATAGAGTTTAGAGAGAATATTGAGAAAGTTTTTTTTTTCTTATTAGAGTTATTGTCTTAGTTGTCATTCTTCTCTTACTCTCATTACAAAATTAGAGATAAGACTTGAGTATGTAAGAAAATGGCTTAAAGATAACTTCTTAATAGTGACACGTGACGATATTCAATTGGAGAACCATCTTTTTTATGAGAGGCATTTTAAAAAATTAACTCAAAATAGAGGTGTGTAATTGTGTCCTTTAACGCTTGGGATACTAGATATCTTATTGATTTGGTGCTTTTAAAGTGGCTAACTTTGTTATGTAAGCTGTGAATACTAAGTGGCCAATAAACCTATGTCCCTGAGGTTTACGAATTCAATGTTAAATCATTCCAACAACTCAGACAACTCTAATTCTTGTGTCAGCAGGGGATAGGAACTAGACACATACTAACGTGAAGGCTTATTATTCACTTTTTGGAGATTTTTTTTTTAATAAATCTTATTTATGAGTCTAATCATTAAATGATGTAGCATTCAGCTGGATCATTAGTAGGATTTGATAATGACGTGGTAGGGGTTTGAATTTTGCTACTTACGGGTATACTCATTGGTGAGTCCAATAATGATGTGGTAGGTGACTTGGTGACAATGACGTTCTCCTAATAGTAGTACTGAGTGGTCATGTGTGTTTTTGTGCAGGTCTTATTTAATGTCTTTCTAAATCAAGTTATAAAGACCCACATATTCGAATTTGTATTCAACTTGTTTTGGATTGATCTACTCTTTAAAAAAAATAATTATGCCTTAAATGAACTGAGTGTCACCTAATTATTTTTAACAGTATCTATAGAAATATGTCAATTTTAAGCTCTAAGTTAAATATTTTTAAATTTGCATAATCAATAATGTTACACATTTTAAATTTTGATCTCAAAATTTGAATCTCAAATGATGTGTCAACTAATTATTATTTAATTTTTGAGATATGATTTGAGAAGTATAAAATTATTCTTTACATTATATATTAAAGGTTGTGCGAGTTGTTGTGATTTTTATTAAGAAGTGAAAATATTAAATATGAAGTAAACAATGAGTGAACATAATTTTTGTTTTTGTCGGATTTCGGTAACAAAAATAGGTAAAATTTATGTCATTAAATTTTATTTTTTATATTTACACAATGGTGGAATCATTTTTATAAAAAAAAAAAAACAAGAAGGTGACAAAAAAAATAGGTCGAAAATAGACGAATTATTGTGACTTTTATTGAAAAGTGAAAATATTAAATATGAAGTAAACAATGAGTGAACATAATTTTTGTTTTATAGGAATAAGAACTTAATTATAGAGTAAAAATAAAGTTTATCAAATACTTCAACTACCTTGTTTTTTAAATTAAACAGAAACATTTCTATATAAAAAGGATAATAATTTTTGTGTTACGTTAAAATTTTCAACTTTTCTTTTTTGTTAAGGTTTCAAATTTTGTAAAAGACCTTTTGTGTTATTAGATTGGTATATTTACAGATCTATAAAATAAACATGCATTTCCAGAAGACACTTGATATACTAAATGTTTGAAATACAAAGTACTTGGAGAAAGATTTTTTAATATGGTGGAAGAAACATATTTATTTTTGCAGTGTACAGACAAGCTTATACCGCTTTCTCATAGGATTCCACCTTACACGACCAGAGAAAGAGGCAGCTGCTACCGTTTTCCCAGAAACCTTTTATTTATTTATTATTCATAGAATTATTATTATTTTGTCTTTTGATGTCAGCAAACATAAAGTGAGTGTTGAGGACTGTGGAGTTCCTGTGAATGTAAACGTGTGCTCTTTCCATTTCCTATATATATATATATATAGAAGGGAACCTTGACTATAATAATGAGCTTGTGCACAAACTCAACACTCAAAAACTAAGCAAGCAAAGAGCATGAGGGCTCAGTTGGCGGAGCTCCTCCAAAGCTCACTTTTCGCTTGGGTTCGATTTTCTCTCCGATGGTGCGAGTATTGTTATATGTATATATCTCTTTTAAAAAAAAAAAAACTAAGCAAGCAAATGAAGACACTGAGAAATGAGATTTCAGATAGAGATTTTAACTAACTTTATGTAGCATAACATCTGAATTTGGTGAGAGAGTATTAGTGTTTTGAGGACATGACCAGCAATCTTTTGCTTTAACTAACTTAGAGCATTATTATATTTGAGAAGAGGATCAAACGTGACCCACTTGACCCTTCCTCCTCCTCAAGGATCACAATCCACAAGGCTTGTACAAATAAGGACCTTGAATAAGCTAGTGGAGATCTAGAGGAACCCCACTTTTAAGTTCATTAGAATCAATATCAGTATCATCATTATTTTAATTGCTTTATTGCTTGGATTACATTAGTTAGTTTTCTTGAAATTGTATGACAAATTTGCGTCATTTTCCATTTTGAGAAACAGAAAAAAAGAGAGAACATTGTAATGGGGGTTATTAGGTTTCTCTGCACTCTGCAACATGACTTGGCTTGTCAGCCATGTGGGATATGGCTAAGGAGTCAACCGCAAGTGGAACAGAATCGTAAATATTCAATTAATTAAAGTGAAACTTGGATTTGATATCTTATATTGATGATAATGCGACCTAATAATCTTAGTGCATGTAATGTGAAATATGTATCAATGACACGGCAGGATCATCTTCTTAATTTAATGTAATGACTTACAGTAAGCGATCAAATCCCAAGCTTTATTTAGAATCAGGCTTTACATATTTAAAATTAAAAGTGTATCATCTCAAGGCGTTGGGTCGCATTTCTTTCAAGTTCAGATTTCTTATCAGCTGGCCTCATTGCATTCGAGAGTTCACTTGCTCTAAATTAACAATCATTTGAAGTTGATTAATAACTCGGTGTTCTTCATGTGCCTTGAATGTCTAATTCTTACATCATTTCAACAATATTAATATTAATATCAATGACAGGAACGCTATAAAACATTTTAGGCGATAAAATTGGTATCTGCCTCTTATAATCTTTCAATACTGTCCCCTTCTCTTGGCTTTCTAAAGAATGTTCACGATTAACCCTGATAGCTTATTGACATGAACTACAAAACCCCAGTTAATTTGCCTAATCTTTCAATATTGTTCAAGTCCCTTGGCATACTAAAATGATAATATTAATATTGATAGCTTAACGACATGAACTACAAACCCTAGTCAATACCACTTGCAACTATTTATGTTTTACAAAAATTTTGAAAATGGTCAAGGCGTGAGTGATCTTTCAAAAGTTGAAAGACAAAAAGAAAAGGCTTTATTTATCCCTCTATAGTTTATCACTTATAATTAGGTCGGCGACGGCAATTTAGTAGCAAGTCATAAAGCAGTAAAGTCATTAATTAGCAATGAAAATGAATCCAAACCCCGAGCATCATCCATATCTAAATCTTAAAAACCTGTCTGGCTATTGTTTGTGGGTTGGTGTGTGACTTTCTTTTGGCAAATTGTACAAATTTAAAATCAAGACAATAGCTTCATACAGTCATATCTTCGGCTCAAAATAAGCTCCTGAGCCGCCAGCATCTCGACAAATTTCCCTAATTAATTACAAAAATAACCTTTCATTTCACCAAAAAAGAATAATTTCATCATCAAACACTTCTAGCTACATCACCCCCATTAACCACGCATGGGCCCCAACCGTGCTTCCATGTGGCTCCAAATTTCCATTGGAATTCCCTCTCTTTACAAAAACCCCCCACGCTATCACCTCTCACATATCACACCATTTCTCAGATTTTGAGTTTCTAATTTGCTATATACTACCCTAAACTACTCATTTGTCCTTACCAACCAAAAAATTTTAGTTCATTTCTTCACTTCCTTATCGCAATGCCAACCATTAACGACCAATCCCGTCGAGCTCGAGCCGTGTGGCTCACGTGCCTCGCCTCCGCCTACCGGACCGCCCTCGCATGCACGATAGTAGGCTTGATCACGCTGTATGGACCAGCCTCCTTCCAGCGCCAAATAGCCTTCCCTGCATTTTCCTACGTGACAGTGATTCTCATCGTGACAGATGCAACGTTAGGTGACACGTTGCATGGCTGCTGGCTGGCGCTCTACGCTACTGTTCAGAGCGTAGGACCGGCCATTTTGAGCCTCTGGCTGATCGGTCCGGCCCGGTTCACGAGCAGCAGCACGGCTCTTGCCGTGGCCCTTGCTGCATACGTAGTGTCGCTGCCTAAGGGAACTCACTTGATAACAAAGCGTGTAGCGTTGGGTCAGATTGTTATAACATATGTTATAGGTTTTATTAATGGCGAGCGCACTGAGGCGGTTATGCATCCTGTGCACGTAGCGGCTAGCACCGCCGTTGGAGTATTGGCTTGTGTTCTTGCCTTGTTGTTGCCCTATCCAAGGCTTGCTTGTCGCGAGGTAATTGCCTGATATGACATCTGCTCATTATCTACATGAAAAATCTATTTGGATTTTTTGGATTAATATTTAATGCTGGAATGAGAAAATGAAATCAACGTGGCGTAAAATGTGTGGGACTAATGTTGCTATGCACGGTGTTTGCAAGTTATGATGTTCTCCTAGGTTGAACTTATTTTAAAAGTATTTTCATATGTGTATTATATTAAATATAAATGATCAAAATTTATTATTTTACTATTTTTTATCAATCCTTAATCATATTTTTATGTTTGCTTATAATATGTGTATTATATTAAATATGGATAATCAAAATCTATTTTTTTACTAATTTTTTTTATTAATCACCAATTATATTTTTGTGTTTGCTTATCTAAATTTTAAAAAATCTTTTGATATATGTATTATATTAAATACGAGTGATCAAATCTATTCTTTTATTTTTTATTTTATCAATCACCAATTACATTTTATATTTGTTTAAATAAAAACTTAATTTAAGAAATGATATTAGTCCAGTGTTTGCACTATCTTTTCTTTAAATAGAGAAGTTAGTAGTTACTAGTAAGTTCCATCACTCTTTTATGGTGGGTTCCATAATATGATCCAAGCATTTGCAATTCCGTCCAGCTGAGCCAATTATATGTTTGGGCCACTATATTAATTAATCAAAAATACGAATTAATTAGACTCGGCATACGATGCAAAATTATTTGCATGGTACGATATTTATTTATATATGGATTATTAGTATTATCTCTCGTATTGCAGGTTAAACAGAACTGCAAACAACTTGCTGAGAATGCTTCCGAGAGGCTGAAGCTCTATGTGAAAGCAATATGTGCAGACGATAAAACATCAGCTGTTGCCTCCATTTCCCAAGCCAAGTCATTGACCATAGCCGGAACCAAAATTATCCAAAGTATCAAACGCTACCAAGTAAGCATGCAGCTTCGATATCATTTATATTTGTGGTAGATTTTTCATGTATATATGGAATATTTAGCTACATGCAACGATCTTTTCTTATTATTTTGTCTTTGATTTTTTCACAGGAAAGCATGAAGTGGGAGAGACTTCCATTCAAAATTTTGAGACCCTATTACATGAACCCAGCGGAAAAGTTGCAAGATCTACAACTGCCATTAAAAGGAATGGAAATGGTTGTAACCAGTATTGCTTCATTTCCCGTGCAAATGCTAGACGGAGAGCTCAAGGAAGTTCTAGTGAGACTACAAGAGCACGTTTGCTTAACCATCAAACAAGTTAAAAGCTTCTTGCCTTGTGATTCATTGACTGTTCCTGAATCAAATGCTGAAAATATAACCAAGTTCCTCCAAACACTTCAAACCATCCCAACAAGAACCCAAGATTTATCCTCTTTTTTCTTCTTATTTTGCATGAAACTCCTTCACATCAAATCATTAGCAAAACCAACTATTTCTGAAAAAGATGATGTGGTTAAGAAAAATGAAGGATCGACAAATACTTGCGGAGAAACTGGATTCTCTTTTAGAGAAGCTTGGAGCAATTGGTCCAAGAAAGTTAACAGCAAGAGGCTTTTGCCAGCTTTCAAATGCTCACTTTCCTTGGGCCTAGCTGTTTTATTTGGATTGCTTTATAGCAAACCTAATGGGTTTTGGTCAGGACTCCCGGTAGCCATCAGCCTTGCCGCAGCTAGAGATGCAACATTTAAAGTTGCTAATATTAAAGCACAAGGGACAGTGTTGGGAACCGTTTATGGAGTACTTGGTTGCTTTCTTTTTGAAAGGTTTTTGCCCATACGGTTCCTATCTCTTCTTCCTTGGTTCATTTTCACCAGTTTTTTAAAGCGTAGCCGCATGTACGGCCAGGCCGGAGGAATTTCTGCCGTTATTGGAGCTGTGTTGATATTGGGAAGGAAAAACTTCGGGCCACCTAGTGAATTCGCCATAGCAAGAATTGTTGAGACCTTCATTGGATTATCATGTTCAATCATGGTGGACCTTCTCTTTCAACCCACAAGAGCCTCTACTCTATCTAAAATTCAACTCACTAAAAGCCTGGGGACGTTGCATGATTGCATTGACTCGATGAGCTTTGAATCCAGCCAAGCCAACTTGTTAGAGAACCTGAAAAGGCTGAAAATGCAAGTCAATAAGTTAGGGAAATTCATTGGAGAAGCTGAGGTGGAGCCCAACTTCTGGTTTTTGCCTTTCCATAGTGCTTGCTATAGTAGGCTCTCGGAGTCTTTGACAAAAATGGTGGATCTGTTGCTCTTTTCTGCTCATGCTGTGGGCTTTCTTGAGCAAGAGTCACAAAAAATCGAGGTTCCTTGTAAGGAGCAAGTGCATAATCTAGATGATGACCTTGAACTTGTCAGGGAAAAGCTTGGCTCCTCCATTAAATGTTTTGAGGAGGTCACAATGATAAAGTCACTCACAAGACTTGAAAAGGAGCTCGAAAAGAACAAAATCTCTTATGATCTCGAAATGGGAAAGTCACAAAACCAGAATAGGGTTTCTAATTTCGACGAAGAAACGTCCGAGAAAGTTATAAGTTCATATCTACAACACTCAAAAGAACTTGTGGATAAAATCAATGGTGTTGAAGGTGATCATCAGAATGAGCTCAAGAGCCAAGTTGTTCTAAGTTTAAGCGCTCTAGGGTATTGCGTGCAAAGTTTGATAAGGGAAACGAAACAAATTGAAGAGGGAATCAAGGAACTCGTGCAGTGGGAGAATCCTTCAAGCAATGTAAATTTGCTCGAAATCTCTTGTAAAATACATGCTTTGTACAATTAGATAATAATTGTACCAAAGACAGTAAATTGATGTTAACTTTAAAAAAAAAACACGCGTTGACGCATTTTACAAATAAATCTTGCTATACTAATTATATTAGTGCCATCTGAGTTGATATTTGGATTTTGAAAGATCCTAAGACACTCGTATTTTCCTATTCATGCACGATCAAGAATCAAGACACATGTAGTTCTATTCTATTTTGGAAGTGATTTTTTAACTTAAAATATACACAAATTTTGATCTATTTGAAAGAGTTGAAAAGTTAGCATTATATATTATAGTTTTAGCTTAAATTATTAAATCATATGAAATTAATATAATTTAAATTTTGGGTCAATTATTTAAATAAAAAAAATTTAAGTTAATATAACCAATTACTAAAATTTATTGCTATTGAGCAATTACTTTCAGATGAGATGTTAATTAAAGAATTGTACTACATATATCAAATGAATCATACTATTTGACGTGGTATAATAAAATTGGTTAAGTTTTTGCCACATTATTTATTTGATTTATTAAAAATTTTTTTTTACTTATCTTCTTGATTATATTATGCCACGTCAAATAATATAAGTTAATTTGTATGTGTAATGCTATTGTTTGAATAAATTAGGTGATGTAAAAAAATTTATGGTGATCTAGGCTTCCATCTAAGCATATAAATAGTTAATAAAATGAAAAATAACTGTGATTTTCACTACTCTAAAAGAACAAAAATAAATTGTCACCAATATGTGCACTGTCTCTTAACAGCACGTTAATTATCTGTTGTGTTTATCTTAATTACTAATATAATGGGTAGTTTTTAAAATAAAAATGTATACGTCAAAATTTATCTGATGATATATTATTTCCAATATAATTTAATTTTTTTATGATAATAAATACCGAGGTGCCAATTAAGTCAGCAAAGTTCTCATGGATGTCACCAAGGTAGTGGCTCAAAGTAAGACTTGGGAACAATTAAAAGTCTTCCCGACAATTACTTTACTTTTATTTTATTTTCTTAAAAATTAATATAAATAATAAAAATATTGTTATACATCTCAAATTTATAATTTAAGTTATATTAATGTCGAGTAATTATTAAATATAATAAATAATTTTAAAATTTATACTATTTTACTGTTTAATAATTTTTTAATACATTATTATTTAAGATGTGTAGCATTATTTAAACAGTAAACACCCTCTAATACTTTTTTATTATTAAAAATATTTTGTTAATTACATAAAATATAAAGTGAATTTCTCTTGCCTTAGGAATTTAAATGTTAAATCAATGGACATCTACATAATTTTAAAACTCATATGGGGTTAATTAGGAGATAAAATTTCTAATCAGACATCAACATGCATTTAATATTACTGCAAGTATAAGTTTAAAGAGATACCATCCATTGTTTTTCTCTAATAATTAAATTTCTACTTGAGTCACGATAACAGTATCCTTGTCATGCATCAATGGTAAAGTTTAGAAAGGAACATGCTCGCCATTTCATATTAAAAAAATTATAAAACCATCGTGTTATTACGTGGTTTGGTGTTTAGTTTACTTGTTCTGATTTCATTTTTCAAAATAAATTTGTTATCCAAAGTGAAAGGATCTATCCGAATCCTTTGCAGCCATATATATTTGGGGAGAATTAGTAAATTATTTTTCATAAAGTTTCGTGCATTATTTTATCATAAAATATCTAATAAAGTTTCTTTTATTCGGGCATGTTCAAGGATTAATTAAATTAATGGATACTTCATTTTTTTTTCTTTTTTTTTTCGCCTAATAATACTTCATGTTATTATTATTATAATTATTTTGAAAACTGATATATGACAATTAAAAGTTTATCAGAACCCTTGCATTTATTAATACACTAAGACTTACTCCAAATACCAACTCCCAACAAACGTTATTAGAACAAAAAAACAAAATTAAATAGTAAAGTACACCCGATCTAATGCCTTATTTTAAGAAAATAATAATATGAAAGAAAATCGAACTATTACTCTTATTGATATAAGTCTTAGAAATGGCTCAATTTATACACACAAAAAAAAAAAATCAATAAAATAATTAAAGATTAAATAAAGAGATTATATTTAAGTTGACAAGTATAAATTTCAATTATCTGTCATAATTGTTTGACAATAATTTAAAACTATGATATCAAGTGTATCTACTATGATTCTTAACAACCTTTCTCAACAAATATTTTTTGAGCTCCTAACTTGTATTGAAGATATATACATCCCTACGTTCTTCATGTAAAAAAGTAAGAATCATTCTTATTATGTTGTAAATCAACGAAATCTTTTAATTTGTTTCTATTTTTGAAGTAATATAAAAGCAAAAATCTCTTATCAAGAAAACTTCAGCTTCAAAGATTTTAATAGTAGAGTTTTTTTTATCGTTTATTAATCTATGATATTTTTTCTTTTTTTTTAAAACAGCCACTTCCCCCTCCTTTTTTTTTAATTCAAAACCAAATACTTCCATTTAAACCCATCGCTCAATCTCACTCTTCCTTTTTTTTTTTTTTTTAGCTATTTATGAATTGCTAATTCAATAGGGTTATAATGCACTTTTCATAAAAACAAGGTACTTACTATAATTAACTAATTAATAGGGGTAAAAAAGAAATTAAACTCTTAATTGATTTCTAATGAACGTTGAAAACTACTTAGATATGTTATATCTAAAATAATTGATGGTGGTAAGTATGAGAAAAAATAAAAATAAAATAAAAAGATAACAAAAATATTTAAGAGAAATTAAATTTTTTTAAAAATTACATTGTTATTATAATTCTGTATATTACAAATGCTACATAAATAGAATTTATATAAGATAGATCTAAAGAAATAAGTTCATACAGACGTCCAACCTTACGGCATGTTTCAAGCGTCCAACCGGTCTTTAGATACTACACATAAAAATCAAAAGCAGTAAACAAGACATTAAAATCAAGTTCGTATAATTGACCAACAGCCAAAAGATTTAATGTAAGGTTAGAAATAAAAAAAGTGTCAAATACAGAGAGATTAGGACAAAACACGTGACTGACATGGTTAACTTTCATGACAGAACCATTAACAGTTTGAATAGATGGTAAATAAGAATTAAGAGTTTTAGAAGAGAAAATTGTAGGATCAGAAGTCATGTAATTACAACATGCAGAGTCAAAATACCAAAAAGAATTACCTGAAATATTGGAAGAAGAAGAAATTAAGGGTTTACCAGAATTAAAAAAGAGTAGACAGAGTAAAGATTTAAGGTTATTAGGAGAACGATTCACACTATCCTGTGCAGTAGTAACAGCAGCACCTTGAGATGGTTCAAATATGTGGCATGACTTAAGTAGAGCAGAACCAACAGAAGTATTACACTTATCCATAAATTTCAAAAACCTTTTTTTTTACTAATAACAATCTAATCCCTAAACTTGTACTAATTAAAGTCAACCCCAAACTTTTAATAATCATAAATTGACCCCTTAAAATATTATAATTTTAAAATAGCTCCTAAACTTATCCAAAATTATAAAAAATGACCCTTAAAAATATTATAATTGTAAAAGTGTCCTAAAACTTTTATAAATTTCAAACATGCCCTAAAAGAATATAAAATTACGATCTGACCTGAAAATATTAAAAAGTTTACAAATAGGCCCCATAACAGAAATCAGTGAACTTCAGATGGCGCGTTCGGCTTTGCTCCGAACTTTGATTGAGGTAAACTCGACAGTGTTTGAACGGTCGGTGATTGAGGATTATTTTAGTATGGGCGGTGTCGGTCACGTGACCGTATAACAGTCGGGATCTGAAGTGAAAATGATCGGCGGCAGTGATGTTTCGGCGGTCCATCCGACGGTTCCCAACCTCGTATTGGTGCATTGTCGACAACATTGAAACAGCCGAAGGATTCTGAGATGGGCGGTGGCTAAGACGGCAAGATTTCAGAGTTTTCCGGTGACTTTTGAAAAAAAAAACCGGTGGATTCTGTCGGGTTTTGAAAAAATTTATGACAAATTTTTGGCTAAATAAAATGACAGTGAAAAAAAAGAACCAAAACTCTGATACCATATAAGAAAATATAAAAATAAAATAAAAATGCAACAAAAATATTTAAGAGAAATTAAAAAACTTTAAAGATTGCATTATTATTATAATTCTGTATATTACAAATGTTATCTAAATAGAATTTATATAGACTTTAAATTAATATAAATAAAAAAACGTAAATATATATAAAGAAATTAAATATAACCTGTTAATTATAAAATATATATAATATGAGATTAATTATCTTAATTTTTTTTATATTTTTAATAATGAGTTTGATGGTGTCATAGAAAATGACTACAGATTAATGATTTTGATAGAAAAACAAAGAAAAGCAGCTTCCAAGATTATTGATCATGATTCTGGCAACAAAAAAATTGAGCAATGGTGATGACTGCCCAAAACTATTGTATGCATGTCGAGGAGTTGAATGGTAGTGGTTGTGAGATACAATGCACAATATCAGATAGTAGACAAGCGGCGGTGCTCTACAGTTTTGGCCTAATTTGACGTCTCTCGGCTTGTGGAATAAGGCAGTGTGGCTGAAAATTGATTGTCGACGTGTGATTGGTTCAGTGGTTGGCTTCGTTTATTTATTGGCTAGCGGATGGTAGCACGTGCGATGATCAACGTTGGTGCTATGGTTTTAGTTAGAGATGACAAAATAACTTACAAATTTATAAACCTCTTAGAACCTAACTTTGTTGGTAAGGATTTGTCAGAGGCTTAGAAGTAAATTTGAGAACTAGTTTGAGACAAATACAGGTTTGGTGAAATAACTATGAATACCCATTGAGGGTATCTGTGAACATTAACATGTTATTTTCTTTTTACTTTTTAAAAGTTTATATGTTTATTTATTTTCATTAACATCTCCTCGTGTTCGACGGGCGATGCAACAATTGCTAATTAAGATGAATACATGTGAATTTAGTGTTGAATTTTTAATTTTATTTTAAGACAATATTAGTAGTAGACTTGTGGAATTTTAATTATAGACTTGATATTTTATTGTATGGGTTATTTTATATACTTTTTTATTTATTCATTTAAAAATATTTTAAATATTAATCGAACTAATATTATTATATTATGTCTTGTTGTAATTATGAATTAAAATTTGTAATCTTAATTTAAAAAAAAAATTTAAAATATATCAATCAAAATTTACAAACCGCTTAAAATTTAAAGATTATATTTTTTATTATATTAATTTATAAACCGCTTAAAATTCATAAATAATTTGTTGCAGGTTTAATATGGATTACATATTTGTTAGAATTGATTTGATAATAAAACTTTAAATCAACAATAAGTTTAAAAATGATTTAGTTTTTCTTTCTTAAAACATATACTGGTATATGTTTAAGGGTATCTATTTCAATTCTACTCTGCTGTCATCTATAGTTTTAGTTGAACATATGTTTTTTTTTTTGGTTTTTTTCAACTCTCACAAACTAACTACTCTAAAATCTGTTATTCATAGTGCTCTATCATCAATATGGTGACTTCTCTAAAATAAAGTATTAGATTCTCAATATAACTTTACCGGCTTCGATTAATTACTATAAAGAAATTAAAATTACAAAAAAATAATAATAACTTTTATTTTTATTCATATAAGTCTTACAAAGATTCTATTTTTATAAAAAAAAAAGAATAAAAAGAAAAGAAATAAATCAAAGATATATTATTACACAATATTAAAAATATTTTTTTAATCATAATATATTAACATAGTTAATTATATTTTTTATTTTTTATTCAACAAATTACTTTTGAAAATCTAGGCACGATATTAAAATTCTTATTATGCATTTTTTAAAATTTCAACTTAATATCATTAATTCTAACTACAAGTTTTTATATTATATAATTGAAAACTCCAAAATTTAAAACTTGAGAAATTACCTTATTTTTGTAGAATTCTACTTTGATTTATTAAAAAAAGCATCGGCTTCTTATTAAAAAAAATTATTTCAATACTCAAATTAATATTTGTTTAAAAAAAAATGAGTGTTATATGTGAGAGTACTTCAAAAAAGAAACTTTATGTTATATATGATTTTTCTATTCAATATTCAATGAAAACTCACAACTTAATGATCTAATGGCTGATTAATCATGATGCAGTCAAATTATACAAGAAATAGTATTTTTATTTTTCATGCAAAGATTCTTTGAACATATTGAACAATAGTAATTATATCATAATTCAAATAAAATAATAATTCTAATTCTTTTTGGTTTTATCAATCCTTAATCCCTTTTTTGGATTTATGACTCAGCCGATCAAGTCATTTCCTGCTTGATACCGAATTTCTTTTAATTTGGGTTGTGTAATAAACTTTTAGATTGTAAAATATCACTTGGGATTAATTTTATAATTTTCTTATGATCTCATCGTGGAAGCTTTCCTATGATCGTATCAGGTGAAACAGAAATGCAAACAATTTGCTGAGAATGCTTCGGAGAGGCTGAGACTCCATGTGAAGGCATTATGTGCAGAAGACAAATCATCAGCACTTGCATCTATTTCCCTAGCTAAGTCCTTGACCATACAAGGAACGAAAGACCTCGAAAGGTAATCAGCTAATTTGGATTACATACAAAGTATGTATATTTTGCACTGAGCACAGTAGTCATTTTGTATATTGGTAAATCCATCATTTCACTCTCTTTAACAGGAAAGCGTGAAATGGGAGCTTCCGTATAAAATTTTGAGTATATCGTAACGTAATACCCGGGAAGAAATTTCAAGATCTGAAGATACCATTATGAGGGATGGAAACGGCTGTAACTGGTACTCCTTCATTTCCTGTGCAAATGCTAGACGGACAGCTCAAAAAAGGTTTACTTAGACTGGAAGAGCACCATTAAAAATATTGAAACTTGTCTTCGTTGTAATTAAATGGCTGTTCCTGAGTCAAATGCAGAAATTTCAATGAAGATGCTTCAACCCATTCTGCCAACCAGTCAAGATATACCCTTCTTCTTCTTCTCATTTAGCTTGAAACTCCTTGTTGGCAATTCATTGCCAAAAATAGCTCCTTCCGCACAAGAAAATCATTCCCGGAGACCAAATGGGTTATCTTTCAAAGCCTGATGCAGTTGGGCCACTAGTGTTAAAAGAAGGAGGCTTATGCCAGTATTCAAATGCTCGCTTTCATTAGGCCTTGCTGTGCTTTTCGGGTTGCTTTATAGCATGCCCAATGGGATTTGGTCAGGACTCCCGTAGCCATCAGCTTTGCCGAATCAAGAGAGGCAGCACTAATAGTTGCTAGTGTCAGAGCACAGGGCACAGTTGTAGGGACCGTCTCCGAAGTATTGGGTAGCTTTTATTCAAAAAGTACATGCCAATAAGGCTCGTATCCCTTCTTGCTTGGCTCATTTTTACCAGTTTTTTAAGGCGCAGCCGCATGTATGAGCAGGCTGGAGGAATTTCTGCCGTCATTGTGGCTGTATTAATATTGGGAAGGAACAATTTCGATTCGCCTAGAGAATTTGCCATAACAAGAATAGTTGAAACATTCATTGGATTATCTTGTTCAGTCATGATAGATCTTCTCTTTCAACCCACGAGAGCTTCTACTCCAGCTAAATTTCAACTCTCTAAAAGTCTAGGGATATTACACGATTTCATTGGCTCAATGAGTCTTGATCAAGCTAGCCAATCCAGCTTGCTAGGTAACCAAAAGACACTCAAAATGCCTGTCAATGAACTAGGGAAATTGATTGGCGAAGCTGAGGTGGAGACCAACTTGTGTTTTTTGCCTTTTCATAGTGCTTGCTATCGTAAGCTCACGGGGTCTTTAACGAAGATGGATCTTTTACTTTTTTTGTGCTCATTCTGTTGGCTTCCTTGGGCAAGAATCACAAAAAATTGATGAGGTTTCTTGGAAGGAGAATGTACAAAAGCTAGATGGCAACATTCAACTTCTAAAGGAAATGGTTTGCTCCTCTATAAAACGTTTCAAGGATGTCACTAAGATAAAGTCACTAGCCACGCTTGAAGAGGAGCTTGAAAAGAAACTCACAGCCTATCCTCTGATTCTGAATTGGGAAATTCAACAAACCCCAATAGAATTTCTGATTTAGATGAAAATGAGATGGAGAAAATCATGAGTTCGTATCTCTTACTTTCACCAGAACTTCTAGATAAAATCCAAGCCGTAAAAGGTGACCAGGAGGAAATCAAGAGCCAAGTTTTTTTAAGTTTAAGCGCATTAGATTATTGCATGCAGAGTTTGATAAGAGAGACAAGACAAATTTAAGAGGGAATCAAGGAATTTCTTCAATGGAAGAACCCTTCAAACTATATATACATGCTTTGTACAGCTAAACTTATTGTGGCGTACAGAAATGCTACCACAGTAGAAAATTTTGTAAGATTATTGGTAGTGTTTAGTAAACTTTGTTTTGATCGGCTTTGTTAACCCTTTTCTTTTTCTAGAAAATTGGTTTAATCATTCTGAATTAATTAGGTTCAAAGCGAAGATCCAAGAAAATTAGTAACTGAAAGCAAAAGATATTGTGACTGCTGGGATTCGAGCCCAGGTCTCCACGGCCACAACGTGGAATTCTTACCACTAAACTACAGCCACTGCTTATGAATTATATTTCAGGAAAATATTCAGAAGAATAGGATCAGAATCAGTTCCTGCGATTCCTCCACGAAACAGTCACCAACCTCTAAAAGTATTCATGGCTGTTGATGGTAGCCAAAATTACAAGCAATTTATCAACCAAGCATTTTTTCGTTTAAATGTAGATTATTATTTTGTTGATTTTAATTAATATCACGTGTTATGCATGAAAGTTATCTCATACCACATTTAGGAAGACCTCTTCTTTCACAATATAAATTCATCTCGTCAGTACTAAACATAATTAAAATGAGTGTGTTTAGTCTTTATTCATCTTGAATTTGATTTATAATTTACGTTAAAATGAATAATACTATAATAAAATTAAATCGATTATTATGATAAGTTGATATTTACATAAGATTCCAAACCAAAAAAAAAAAAAATGTTAATTGTTACTTCCTATTTCCTTGGATCTTCTCTTTTACTTTTTCAAATCATCCTACTTCAAATTAAAGTTAAACAACATAATTTGAATCGATCATAGTCATAGCTTTGTAAGTTGAATCATACTTCAATAGAAAGAGATCAAATTACCAATTGCCCATTTGCATTCAACTCTTTTATTTTTTTGGGCGAAAAGAAGTTGCATTCAACTTCAACTTGAGTTTGATACATAATTAGGATAATGATATTAGTGTAATTTAATTAAAATACTATCCAAGTCATAAAAGTGGTGACATCAAGCACTGCATTTAGTCCACGTGGCAGTTGTAACTAGACCAGATGACACAAGATTTTAAAGACAACTCATGCACGACGAAGAATCTAATTCTGTCTTTATCCAAAGATTGAACTTTTTATTAACCTTGCCTTCCATTTCAAGCACTTAATCATGATTAAAGTTTCTGATCTGCCTAAATTATCGCCCCCTAATAATCACTTAAATATACCTTAAGATCTCACTAATCGCATTTACTTCCTCGTAATCCTCAAAAACCCACTTCCCACTTCCCTCGTTAGACAACTGGGTAACAACTAATTAACATTCAAGTCAATATTTTTTTTTTGGGGGGTAATGTTTGGTGTGATATCTGTTTATATAATAGTTATCGAGGAGCTATAATCAAGACTATCACTTTTTCGTAATTTTGAAGGCTTCAAGTTTGTTAATTTATTAATTTATTGATAAAAAAACTGTTTGCTATTTGGTGGAAGAAGTTTCGATTTTTCAGGACAGTTTTTGATCCTATAAATACCGAGTCTCTGATCTTGAGCTTTTGTAGATCAAAAGAGCAACTGGGTTCGGGTTATTTTCCTCTGAAACTCAAGTTCAGGTATCTCAATCTGTCCCCTTTTGATGTTAAATTTCGTTCCTTTTTATATTTTTGAATCTTTATTGACAATGTTGATGTGTTTATATTTGAAATTTTGATAGTGAATTCTGAAAAGTGAGATCTGAGCAATGGCTAACAGTTCATCAAATGGAGAGAACCAAACAACAACTAAGCCACCACCAATGCCCTCTCCATTGCGATTTTCCAAATTTTTTCAGGTAAAAGTCTCCACATTTTCTATTATTTATGTGGTAAATTTGGCATTATTATGATCATGTTTTTTTTAACGTGTAATTTGATATTATGCCGTATGCCACTGTTTTTGGGTTCCTGTTGATTATATTTTTCTTTGGGGACAATTTTGCTGATCCCTGATAAATAGCTATTGATTTGTTTTTAACCAGTATTGGCTAAAAATATTCAAAATATTCATTGTCAATGAATTAACGGATCTTATTTGTCTTGGCGAATCTTCCAAATAGCTTGATATGGTTTTAGTTGATTAATATTTTATGGTTTGACAAAATATGATTAGGAGCTAGTGCAGTGGGTCACTGGTTGTGTAGTTGTGTGGTCCAGCTCTATTATTGCACCTCATGTACTAAACAAAGTTGGGAAAATTTAATGTGTTAAGATGAAAGGTTGGTATTAGTGCTTATTGTTTCATGGATCTGGCATTACGCCTCATCTATGCTGGGCAAATAAAAATTTCATCATGGATCTATAGTTATGTCCTTATTCCTGGGGATGAGATGGATGCTGAAAACGTGTTTGGTATGTCTTTTCTGAAAAATCATGTTTAACTAATTTCTTTAATTGACCACTTTTATGTTCATCTGTACATTTCTAAAACAAATGCCACTAGATCAGTATATAAAAAGAATAGTAAATTTTTTAACCTGGAGAAGGTCTGAGAAGGAAATCACTATCATATCCTCCTCCATGCAGGTATTTTCAGCAAGCAATAAATTTTATAAATCTGGTTAAGTTTTCAGCTTTAGATCTGTGAGACCATAAGATATCCTCTGTCTATCTTAGTTCTGTCTTGCTCGTCAAAGTTTTAGGTGGGTTCTAACCCTTGGTGCTTTGTATGCCTACACAGAGATGTGTTTCTCACATGTTTTCAATAAAGATACTTGTGCATCCTTGCTTTGAGGAGTTAGCCATCTTCCTATCATGCCTTTGTCATTGTCTTTTTTGTCATATTTTTATTGATGTTCTCATTAGTAATATCTTTCCCTGGTTATGGCAGTCAAATATGAGAATTTTAGTTACTGGAGGAGCTGGATTCATTGGTTCTCACCTGGTTGACAAACTGATGGAAAATGAGAAAAATGAGGTTAGTTTATTTTCTGCTAAGGTTTCTTTTCTATATCTTTCTTTCTGATTTTGCTTGAATTTTTTTATGATGATTAAGAAATTTTTTAAGCATTTGGGTTTCTTCAAACTGGCACTGAAAATAGATAGCTGATACTTTATAAAGTTCTACCAATGAAGATGTTGTTACTGATTTCATGCCTTAATATTGAAACAAATTAGAGCTTGTCTCTGATAACCCATTTATGCATCTAATGCTGTTTTATTCAGGTTATTGTTGCTGATAACTACTTCACTGGCTCAAAGGACAATCTTAAAAAATGGATTGGTCACCCAAGATTTGAGCTTATCCGTCATGGTTTGTTCTTATCTTTTATTCTTTGACTGTTATACATAGTCTTTAGTTATTGCATGAACTAGTTCTAATGTCAAAGTTTTCCTTGGTTATAAGATTCAATGTAGGCTTAAATATGTTATTTTATGTCATTGAAGTTATCCTTTAAGCAAGATCTTGCTGTTACCCACTGTTCTCTGAATTTGGTCAAGTTAGCGTAAGTAAATTAAATATTGGGTTATAAATAAACCTATTTAGTTACTGTACATGTAGCATTTCACATCAGCCTAGAAGGTTTGTCAGTTGTGCTGTTAATTGATGATCTAAACAAGAAAATATTTGTAAAAGCCAAATAGATAAAGATGTCAGATATATTATCACATCATTGGTTTTTATAGTTAAGGCTGGAAGCCAACCTATTCTAACGAAAGGGAGATAGCATGTTTTGATATGCAAAGATGATCCTGGGACATCCTGTTATCATTATTCTTCCAACTGATTATACTTTCTGTTGTCGTGTTAATTATTCAGATGGCTTCAATATATTTTTTGTTTTTTCCTATTAATAGATGTGACAGAACCATTGTTGATTGAGGTTGATAGGATTTACCACCTTGCATGCCCCGCTTCTCCGATTTTCTATAAGTACAATCCTGTAAAGGTGTGTATAAAGATTACTTTATTTATTCAGCATTATTCTGTATGAACAATTCTTCCTTGTCAGTTGTCAGCCAGATTTCTTCCATATGTTTCTGTTGTTAAGAAAGTATGGCATATCATGAATCAGTGAACACATTAAATCTTTTCTCGGATCACTCCTTCCTGTATTTATATTAAGTTGAATGTGGCCTACACAGGGAAAAGGCTCTCTTCCCACATTAAACCCCTTATTTTTTGTTTGGGTGGGATCAATCCTAAACCTTTATTTCAAAGGCAAGAGATTTCACTGATGGAACGAATAGTTTCTTCATTTTCCATTTTTTTCATTTCAAAAAAGCCTTTGCCATTACTGCTTTGTATTGCAATTTCAATAGCCATTACATCCAAAATCTCACAAAAGTAATACAGTACCATGAATAAAAAATGGAAAATTATTTTTTTATCAGCAAATTCCTATATGAACGATTTAGTTTGATAACCAAATGTAGAATCTACCTTGTGGATATGGCATTACGCTAGAATATAAAGTTATAACCACATTAAGTGATTAATGACCATTTATCTTACTTGCATCCACATCATGAATAAAGTAGAAACAGCCAGCTAAAAGTATATTTTTCAATGTAATTTAACGGTCAAATATTTATATTATCGTTAATACATAGTGAAGCTGAAGAAGGTATCTTACTGGTGCACTTATGATATTTCAACAGACAATTAAGACAAATGTGATTGGCACACTGAACATGCTGGGACTTGCTAAGCGTGTTGGAGCAAGGTTAGGGGATTTCTTATCTCTGTCTCTCTTTCTCTCTATCCCCATATATATCACATGTATTGTTCAACAGGATTTTGCTTACATCAACTTCAGAGGTTTATGGGGATCCTCTTGTACACCCTCAACCCGAGACCTATTGGGGTAATGTTAACCCAATTGGTAAGTTCTCTCAATTGAAAATGTATCTCTTTTCCATTGTGGTTATACAAATATGTTAAGTGCTTCTCGTTGAGTTATAACAACTTTGGTTTACATATTCATGTGAAGATTAAGAAAGGAATTGTATTTTGAAACACCTATCGACGAGATCAGCTCTAACACATCCTCTTTTGTAATATAGGTGTTCGAAGCTGCTATGACGAGGGAAAGCGTGTGGCTGAGACTTTGATGTTTGATTACCATAGACAGCATGGGATTGGTAATTCCTTGCTTTCTCTACTCTGAACAAAGCTGTCCATATCAATTAAGTTTCTCACATTGATAATTCCTTTTATCTTCTTGATAGAGATACGTATCGCTAGAATCTTTAACACTTATGGACCACGCATGAATATTGATGATGGGCGTGTTGTCAGCAACTTCATTGCTCAGGCCCTACGGTAAGTGCTCTTTCTGTAACATGGCTGACACAGTGATAGTATATTACCAGCTCTTGTTATTATACCTTTTTAAGTTGTCAAGTTGACAAATTGGTGCAATTAAGCTATCTCTATGTGTTGAAAAATGGGAACATTAGTGTCGTGCAGCACAACTCAAGTTGTCTATATGGAGACCTTGATAAATATTTTGCTATTTTCCATCATAATTGTCCTCAGACTCTCTCTTTCTCCCCCACCCCCCGCGAAAAACAACAGCTACTAGTGCTATGGTTGTGAATTTCCACTTTTATTTGCACTTTGCAGCGGTGAACCGTTGACTGTTCAAAAGCCTGGAACACAAACCCGCAGTTTCTGTTATGTCTCTGATATGGTATGAAAGTGCATATAATTCTGTTTCCTTCTGATTTTCATGTATTTAGATGTTTGAGAATAATAAGATATTTGTGATTTCTAAGGTGGATGGCCTCATTCGCCTTATGGAAGGAGCTAACACTGGGCCAATCAACATCGGAAACCCAGGTTTTCATGCAAACTATATCAGCATATTCTAAATATGTTTGTGTCAGTTGCTGACTTGGGGCTTTTCTTGTATGCTTGCAGGTGAATTTACGATGCTTGAGCTTGCGGAGACGGTGAAGGAGGTTAGTTTCATTATTGTCATTGTTTTGATTATACAATGTTTCTTTAGTAATTCTTGTCAGATTCCTAAATTCCTTACATGATTGGTTTACATTGTAGCTTATCAACCCTGAGGTGGAGATAAATATGGTTGAGAACACGCCTGATGATCCACGACAGAGAAAACCTGACATCTCAAAAACAAAGGAAGTTCTTGGTTGGGAACCGAAGGTCAAGTTGCGGGATGGGCTTCCCCTTATGGAAGAGGATTTCCGGCTGAGGCTTGGAGTTTCCAAAAAGATTTGATGCTAAAAATAGCAGGAAGTATATAGGGTGAGAATTTGAGTATCAGATTCCACCTAACACGAGTGCTTTAGAAACCAAAAAACGCGTATTGCCTTTCCTGCTTTCCCCCTGCGTCCGTTTGTTTATCACTGTCATGGGAATAAGTGATGACAAGTGTTCCTTCCGCTTTCCGCTTTCTTTTTCTATAATATATTATGGATTCTGAGAAACCGTCAATGGATCATAAATTTTGTCATATTCACCACCATTATGTGGTTAGGATAAGTTTCTTTTTCCGTCAAGTCAATACTGTCGTGTCTTTTATTGTCCCAATTTTTGTTTCTACAACAATTAATAAAATGCCTACAAGTATGATATTTCTTTATGTAATTATTCTGTAACAGATGGCCGGCTTAGTTGCTTCTATTAACCCCTAGCGATTTGATCCGTCCTAACCTCCGAGGAACGGCAGAAAGAAGACTGACAGAATTTTTCTTATAACTTGTTTTTCCTTGAAACCCTTCAGGGTGCTCCATCGATCAATCATATCTTGGTTCTGTTAATTAAGGCTACTTGGCAATCTCAATACAGCCACAAAAGTGACACAGCAAGTGCAACCTCTTAGGACGACACTCCAGGTCCAATGTTGAATAAACTGCGACATGTTCTCATCTAAAACATAAAATTCACACAGATTTTCTCAGGGAAAATTATTATTGTGAAATCTTGCTTTTCATCTAGAACTGTTCAAGTCCAGGTTGATTTGAGGCACTGAATTAATGCCAAACAGCATATTAATGGGCAGGGATCTGCAGAAGAATAGAATAAATGGGCAGAATTATGGGATCTATTCGAGAACTTGCCTCAGGTAGGGTAGTAGACGATGTACATTAATGCCAAATGAATGTTTCATGGAAGCTCTCCGTGCCAATAAGTGCTTAATATGCAACATTCCATTTCCTAAAAACTTAAATCCATATAAGGAGGACATGGATGGCTATACTCCACAGGCATAAACTGTGACAAATGATAGTACTTCCAAACGTGATATTTCTCACATAGATAGGAATATTGACTCTCTTTTGCTTTTCAAGGTTAATACAAGAGGAAAAGTAAACAACTGATTAATAAACGTAATCTCTATTATTGAGAGTAAAAAAACGTGAGAAAATAAAATTCAATTGAAATCAGAGTATCTTGAACATTTCTCTTCCGTTATTATAAACCACAATAAGAAGCTTCCCCTCCACTGCATGAGTCCAAAGCTGGCAAGTGCAATGGCTTTCAGAGATCACCTACAGAAAGCACGAACCACAAAGAACAATCATACATCAACAGTATCAAAAGACTTTGAAGTTCATCTGAAAAGGCCATAATTTATAAGCAATATACATATGCACTTCACTTGAAAGAACTAAATAAGCCTATTGACAAATATTACAAAAACCACATCATGTCATCTTTCATAAGAATTTACAGATTAGAACATGTAACCTCAAATGTCAATGCCACTATATCCTACAGATGGTCAATGCCTACTAAGATATAACATAGTTGGAGAACATCATGATATTTGTGCAGTATAAATGCAATAGGATTAGTCTGTCAAAATCATCCATAGAAATAGCAGCAAAGTGATGATTCATATAGCACTAGTAGACAAATATACATGAAAAAATAATGGCCACCAAGAAATAGTCGAGAAAGGGTTCCTTGGTCCAATGAGTGCTTTGATTTGTGAGAAAACCATTCAGTACATAGAAACTACTGAAAAGGATTACCCAAAAGATAAATAAACTTTAAGTCCATTTTTCAAATTATTTGGTAATGCAATAAGAATTGAACCTTGCCACACCAGACAAATATTATTTCACCAGTCTACCTGGGGATAAATTATTTAAAAGAATTGCTTATTTGCATTAATGTTAGCACATTTTGATAGGTAACAGTTGGCTATGCAACCTATGGAAAGCTATCGTATGACAGTTTTTTTGTTTATTTCAATCCAGCTACTTGAGATCTCACCTTTCTACATTATATGCAGCCATTTCACTAAATTAAGATATAGATCATTGACGGTGACAATGACAGTAGAAGAAAGATGATTCATATGGTTCCCACAGAAGAGTTTGGCTTGGTATTTGCTAAGAGTTTACAACCTATTACTGCTGCAACAACCCAATAAAAGTATCTAGAGACTCCAAAGAGTAATCATTGATGTTGCTGACATGTGACATTTCATGCTTTAATCATTTTAATCAATTAGGAAATTTGTTAATATTATCTATATAAAATCTCGTCCAGAAGTTTGACATAAGTAGCTCTGATTGTCTCTTCAATTACTCATGGACTTGTTTGTATCCAATAGCTTTCACAGGCTAACTTAAAATATCCAGCAACATTCCTTCAACTCCATACAACTATAACCCAAAGTCTATTCTGTTAATCCCATGAAGACACACATTTAATCACTAATTAATTAGACAAACAAACAATAATATAAAGACATTATCCATTTGATGTAAGTTCTGAATTTCTTCTCAATATCAATAACAAATGTGCAGAACACTAACCCAATGGAGCTGAACAAATTCATATTACTTGTACAAGCTTGACTCCAAATCATAGCATATAAAAATACTAAAACCAATAGAAATTTATATATATGTATATATAAGGTTGGTGTTTGTTTATTGGACAGATAAGTAAAAGTACCTCTTGTGCCTTTGAACGAAGGGTGAGTTCTTAGCATCTTCCTCTGCGAAATAGTAATCAGATCAAACTAATCAGGCTAATAATCACATATAATAATAACGCAAGGGGTCTCAGAGATGTGGTCAAAGTGTTACCAGTAAGGCCAAGAGAGAATTTGGTGATGACGGCTCCGGTTATGGCGAAACCCACCAGGAACGGCCAGTTGCGGTTCCACTCTCGCTTGAAGAAAACGGGCCATGGATCGAACTTCCTCATTTCTTTTCTACTTTTCACCTCTCTGCCGCTGCTGCTGTTTCTGATTCTTCTCTTTGCGTTGTGGTGACTATATGTACTTGGAGATGGTGATTGTTTGACTGTAGCCGTTGGATTTTATCTGATTGTTGTATGTGATCATTAAGATGGGCCGGGATTTTTCTCCAAATGGGCTTTACCCAAGGCAAGTCAGTTTCCTTTGTCGAATCCGCCATTTTCATCTTATAGTTTTGATATGGTAATCGGATCAAATTCCTGCAGCAAACACTCCCCAAGTGTACCCCAAAAAAATGTACCCTAAAAAAATGGAGGTAGATGTGGGCAAAAAGTATTTGAATTAAAAATATTAAATTAGATTAAACTGAATCATTCGTTCAATTTAGTATTAGAGTATAAAAATTAACCGATCAATTTTTTATTTTAATTTTTAAATAAATACAGTTTAGTTCGATTTTCTATTTTAATCCTCAAAAATATTGAATCAAACTAAATGGCATAAATAAAATTTTATACAAAATTTTCATATAATTTGTTTAGTGGTTTTAATTTTAATAATTTTTTAATTTATTTAGTTCATAAATTTTTAATTAATGTAGTACTTAAAAGTTAATCATTATTTTATTTATTTGAATATACTTTAATTTAAATATTTTTTTAATTTGTTTAGTTCATAGCCTTTCAACTACTTCAATACTTAAAATTGATTAATATTTTATTTATTTAGATAAACTTTAATTTGTAATATTTTTTAACTTATTTAATTCATAATTTTTTTTTATTAATTTAGTGTTTAAAGTTTATGTAAACTTTTTTCTTTATTTTTTATATGAGTTTTATCTCTTTCGTATATGGTTTTACTCTTTTAAAAAATATTTAAAAGCAAACTAGACCAAGTCAAATCGATACAATTCAATTCTAAAAGTACCAAATTTTTTTAGTTTGGTTATATTCTAAAAAATACCAAATCAAATAGTACTACGGCCACCTTTAGTTGGAGGTTCAAGTTTTAATGAATATTAAAATAATATAATAACAATAATGTTACACATTTTAAAATTTAATCTCAAATTATGTATCAACTAACTATTGAATGGTTAATTTTTATAATTTTTTAAATTTATATTACACTATTTTTTCACTTAATAATAACTTGGCCCCTTATTTTGAATTCAACATTTATGATATGATTTAAAAAGTGTAGTATTACTTGTATAATAATCTCTCTTTATATAATGGAGGTACTCTTTTTTTTAGTAGGGATCGATTTTAAGCATGCATCAATATATAATTAAAATTTTATCCCAATTAATTGAAATTTAATCATGCATCATGTGAAACTTTCTATATATATTTTTTACGTCATACAAAATATGCATCTAATGTCTAATACTTTCTTAAATGTAGAAAGTAGCAATAGAGGGTATGAAATTCCACAAAATAATATGCAAGTAAAAAATATATATTTTAATTTAATTTGTACGTGACAACCATCTTGAATTTTCTTTTAAAAAAATAATGATGTTATAATCATAATTCAAATTCAAATTCAAATATTATACAATAGAATTATATGTACAACTAATTATACAAACTTATTTATATTATATGATGTGGCATAACGTAATTAAAAATGTAAATATAAAATGATAAAATACTAAATAAAAATATATAATATGGTAACAAATAAATAGATCATATTATGCAATCTCATGTAGTACATATGAGTTTGTATAATTTAGCTTATACGTGTACTAATATTAAATATTATATTATAGGTATAACTTGTGAAAGTTATAAATTTTTAAATGGACTTTCCTCCTGCCTTCATTAATCATACTCATGTGACCCTTATTCCTAAAATTCGGCACCCATAAAATATTTTAATTTGTAATAAGGGTGGACAAATTTAATTTTAATTCGATTCTGGACCAAAATTGAATTGATTGGTTCTAAAGTGAATTTGTTTGATTTGATTTAATTTTATTTTTTTTTAAATATAGTTTAATTTTAAACCAAACTAATTTAAAATTGAACCAATTGATTATAAATAAATAGAATCGATAAAAAATTAGCCTTCAAACCAAACAGAATCAATTAAAACTAATCAATTCAGTTCAGTTTAATTAATTCAATTTTTTAGCCCACCACTATTTTGTAATGTGATTTATAAAATTGTCACAGAGACTTTGGCTAATCAGTTAAAAAATATTTTTTTCATAAATCATATCTCTCTCTCTCGGTGTGATCACCTCCCATTAACTTCAACAAGACTTAAAATTCCCCTTATCTTTTTCTTATTCGTGCAAAAATGTTAGTCTTTCCTTTTACTGCAAGCTCAAGTCAATCCCACTATCTATGGTTTTAATGTTTTCGACTGGTACCTTAACTACTCGTTTATTTATTTATTTATTTATGACAACTCGTTGTTTTGAAGAGCTACGAATTAAGATGAAAACCTAATCAATTTAGATCGGGAGAATAGTATAATTTTATAAAAGCATGTGTTATGATTTGAATTTGTAGTCAATTTTATTTTTAGGAGCAGTTGACAATTGATTCTCTTTTTTTTTTTTTTTGTTATTCCGTATTTGTATTAGTACATGTAAAAAAATAATTAAAAATTATTTTTAATTTTAAGTGAATTAGAATTTTTTAAACTAAATTCTGTTAGGTTTAAGAATAAATTAAAACATCCAATGCCTTTATAAAAATTATATATTAATTTATAAACACATTTTAATAATTACAACAAGTCTTAATGATATTTTTGTGATTCTTAATAATTTTTAATAAGAGAAAAATTTTAAAAATTTTCATACTAAATCTCACTAGGTTTAGAAATAACCTAAAACATCAAATAGTTATATAAAAAGTTTTACATTAATTTGTAAATACATCTTAATGATTATAACAAGTTTTAGTAATATTTTTGTGATTTTTAGTAATTATTAGTAAGAGAAAAACTCTAGATCACAATAGAGAGCAATTTAGAGAGTTGTTTGTGAGTTTTTAATCTATTTTTTTAATTTATAAAAGATATATATTGTAAGTGTCATGTGATTCAATAATATAAGAATGAGATATTGATTTGTCGTAGACATAGGTAAGTTATTGGATCACGTAAATTTTGTGTATTTTTTTTTACTTTCTCTCTAATTTTTTTTAATTGCTTGTTTTTGCACTATATTATTTAAAAATATTGCTTCCACTTCAGCAGTGCAAAAGGAGACTCGACTCCAAGTTATTCAAGAACAATGGCGTTAAGTTTCTTAACCCTTCGACTTATAATTAGTTAGTCCTATTTATTGGTGAGATTTTTTCTATTACAAATAGGAGTAGGTGTCAGCAGCTGGCACCATGTGCCAACTGCTGATTAGCAAATTTACAATTGTGGACAGTCTTGTTAAGGCTGTCCACTTGCTCAACTATCCATATAAAATGGAGAGTTTAGCAATTGATTTTACATTACAAATTTGAGAGAGTTTTTTGACATATGGCCTAGTTTACGATGCCACATTATTGTTGACTCTTCTGCTGAACTAGTTGATGCAACAGATGCATCTCCTTCCTGCAGTGTTTCTCCATTAAGCATGTACAAATTTGCAGCAACCTTTTCTGCTTTCATTACTACAAGCGCGCCTTTGAGAATTTTCATTATCTCATTTTTAATTTGGGTCTTACACCCAGTGTTATCTAATTGTCCCAATGACAAAAGATTCTTCTTGAGGCCTTTCACATGTCGCACCTCCTGAATAATACGAACAGTACCATCGTACATCTTCATCTTGATAGATCCTACTCCAGCAATTTCCAAAGCATGATCGTCCCCTATATATACAGATCTTCCAGAGGTAGGTTCATATTGATGGAGCCATTCTCTTTTAGAGGTCATGTGTCATGTAGCTCCAGAATCTATGAGCCATACATCAGAGAATCGTTTCTGTTTTCAATAACTGTTGCTGCCTCGCTGTATAAAATTTCACCATCATCTGAGGTGCTTGCAATATTCCATTGAGGTTTGTCCTCTACACTTTTCTTCAATCCCCAACAATCTTTCTTCAGATGGCCTTTCTTGCCACAATGGTAGCATTTGACGTTCTTTTTACTTCTGGAGTTTGGTCTACCATGATTTTGACTCCCACTGGGGCCACGTTCTGTTGATCTACCTCTCATCATTGTCAAAGCTTCTGCTTGCTGCGAACATTCCTGTTTGTCTTCTTTATTTTTCCGTCTTCGTTCTTCTCCCAATACAGCAGCTGTAACATCATCGAAGACTAAGAATTCCATTAGGATATTATTCGTCAAGTTAATGATGAGTTGATCATACGAATCTGGTAGGCTTTGAAGTAAAATCTCTGCACGTTCATCTGCCTCTATTTTATGCCCCAAGGAAGTGAGTTGGGAAAATAGAGTATTTAACGTGTTGATGTACTCTGTTACTGAAGTGGATTTTGCCATTCGAAGAGTATACAATCTTCTTTTTAAGAAGATCTTGTTGTGCAAAGATTTGGCCTCATACAATTTTATGAGAGTATCCCAGATCTCTTTTGCTGTCTTCTTTTCCGCTACACTGGATAACACGTTATCAGCAAGTGCTAGATGCAGATCAGCAACTGCATTACCGTCAATCTCATTCCACTTGATATCATCAGTAATACCAGCGAGCCTTTCATCAATCGCTTCTAAGCACTTGTTTTTCCTTAAAATTGCCTTTATTTTCATTTTCAACAATGTAAAATTACCTCCATTGAACTTCTCAACTTCGTATTTTGTCGCCATTGCTTTTCACCACGAACTGCTTTTTGCTAGGATTGGCTCCCACTGTTTCACGTGAAGAAGAAAGAATGGTGTGGAGACTTGATTGATTTTCAATCAAATCTCCAAGTGAGAGAATTGTCAGCAGCTGGCACCGTGTGCCAACTGCTGATTAGCAAATTTGCAATTGTGGACAACCTTGTTAAGGCTGTCCACTTGCTCAACTCTCCCTATAAAATGGAGAGTTTAGTAATTGATTTTACATTACAAATTTGAGAGAGTTTTTGAATAATTTGAGAGAATTGAGTGTATTGGGGTTTTGGGTTGTAAGGCTAAAACACTACAATACTTGTATTCTCCATTTCTGAAAGTAAGGGATTCTTCTGTCTTCGCCCGTGGACGTAGGCTAAAAGCCGAACCACGTAATCTTGTGTTTTGTCTTATTTTTATTTCTATTATTTTCTCAATTTCGCTTTAACTGCGACCCTGCATCACCCCTCAATTTTCTAACAGTAGGTAAAATCGGTTTCAGTTCGGTTATGACCCGAACCAAATTAAAATCAGAACCAATCGATTCCAACAAATTGGAACCAGTCGATTTAAGCCTATCTAAATCGATCCGAACCAATTTGGTTCAGTTTAATTTTAATTTTTTTAATTAATTTTAATGTATTTTTTTTAATTTAAACCCAACTAATTCGAAATATAATCAAAACCGAATCGATTGAATATAAAAAATCAAATTGAACCGAATCGAATTAAAAATTTCGATTCAATTCGCAAGTTAATCAAACTAGTGCACACTCCTAATTACAAACTCCATTTTTTAGACTTATAAGAATTGTTCGAGACAACACATTATTTTTAATAATTCGGCAATCGTTTTCAGTTCTAATGTTCTTGCTCAAATGGCAATTCGTACTTTTTATTTGCATTGAGTAATTCACAGGTTTTTTATGGTTACTTAGATCACCCTATTATTGTGGGGCGAAAAAAAGAGAGTATGTTTTATTTTCTTAAAACAAAATTTGGAAGAGATTGCATATGTGGTGCATGGATTTTTTTTTCAACTATTGGCACTTTGATTAAAGTTGTTCACTATACTAGGCTGACTTTCGTCATCAGTATATTTAAACTCCTTCAGTCAATTATTTTAGATACTTTTTTTTATGGCTTATCAAGCAATTTTAGTAGGGTTATTCTACTGACTTAAAAGAAACTATCGTGGATGCAGTGGTCTTCTTTGTATAAGCCGAATTGTTTGGGATGGTTAGGTTTCAAGGATTTGAGTTTGTTTAATAAATCTTTAATTGCCAAACAATGTTGGCAGTGACTAATCCAAATTCTTTCTCTGGGTAAATCCTAAAAGGGAAATACTTTCCTCATACTTCATTTTTTTTTTAATGCAGTTTGCAAAAGTAGTAATTCCTCTATTTGACATAGTTTTATGGTCTCTAAACATCCCACCGAAGATCAAGATTTTTACTTGGTGAATCTTTATTAGAATTGTCGCTTTATATGTGAACTTATAGCACCATATTGAAGTACTTTTTATATTGTCGATGTTATAAAAGATAATATAAAATTATTATGCACTCAATTATATTTTCTAAGTGATAATATTTGTGCACTTATTTACTTTGAGATTTGAGATGAAGGGTTCAATTTCTGGTAGTTGTATAAAAAAAATATGAAATCATCCTTATAAGTTGTTTTTTTACTGTCCTTTAATTTCGGATGTATGATTCTTAAGCAACATTTTCTTCTTTGATTTAATCTTTTAATGAAGAAGATACTTGAGATTTCTTATTACTTGCATTCTCAAAGCAAATATTAATTAAAAATTATTATGATATGATTTGTAGAGTAAGTCAAGTGTGTACGGATCGAAGACGGATGTAAAAGGAGGCGAAAAATGAAGAAAGGCGCACTAAGCGTTAGCGTCGCGGTGACCAGGTGTGAGGGCCGTGACGCCAGGAGACCAGCGCTCAGAAGGGCGCGCGGCGATGAGAGCCCACCGTCGCGGCACTGGAGACTTAAACAGTATTTCGAAATAAGAAAATTTTCTAATTTCGTCTCTTACTTGCTTCAGGACTCCCTAATACGACTCTCACACGTATAAGGTAAACCTAGGTCGTTCCAAAACCTATATAAAGACTATCAATTGACTTGTAAATACATCTTGGTAATAAATAAAAAATCTTTGTGATCTTAGTGATAATCTTGTAGTTATTTGTGAGAAAAAAATTTTAAAGTATAAGAGAGAATTTTTTTTGTAATATTTTTTATAATAGATATATTTTGTGAATATCTTGTGATTCATAATAAGAGAAGAGTATGATCTTAATCCGTCATAAATATAAATAAATTATCGAACCACGTAATTTTTTGTATGTTCTTCTTCTACTCATTTCTCATTTTATTTTTTAATAATTTATTCTGTATTATTATTTATTTTAGATATATTTTATTTGCTTGTTTGTATGTTTTTGCTTCAACTGAAGATATGTAATTTCTCTCCACTTTTATTTGAAATTGCTGGAAATATTGCAATTCCTAATTACTGCACAACTTATTTGTGAATTCTCAAAGGTTCGGCAACGGTTTAAAGTTCAATCTCCTTCGAAAAACATGGAAGCCCCCTTTTTTAGTTCTCTTAAATTGAATGTTGATGCAGCTATCAAATTTGGTAATTCTCACTATGGAATTGGTGTTGTGA
Organism: Ailanthus altissimus; assembly: GCA_946807835.1. NCBI lineage: Eukaryota > Viridiplantae > Streptophyta > Magnoliopsida > Sapindales > Simaroubaceae > Ailanthus > Ailanthus altissimus. The sequence goes on along the minus strand of OX327701.1, from coordinate 25,338,511 downwards.
TATGGGATGAGTTTCGTTTTGTTATTTTAACATTTGCGAAAACAATTCGTGGCTCTTAGTCCTATTTTATAACTCTTTAGCCCAATTCCTTCAACTCTAATGAAAAAGATTCATTCTTATTATCTTTGTTTAAGTTTCTTGCAAATTTTTTTTAGGCGTGGGGCTAATTTGGTAGTCCCTGTTTCGACAATATATGCATTTTTTAAATATGTAGATTCAAAATGGGTGACTATTTATCCTTTTTTATTTCTGCAGCCGTAAACATTAATATTCCTCATTAAGTTGCTTTATTGCTATTAAAAAAAAGAAAAAAACAATAGATTTATTCTAAACTTTAAAATTGTAATACTTTTATGTGAAGTAAATTTGATGAAAAGAAAAATAGATAAAATAATATATGCTACATGAGTGTCTTAATCTCTTAGACAAATATTAAGAGTGAATCATATTAAAATTTTCCTTACCATAATTTACATCTATCTTATTTTAGTAACGTAAATATTTTAAATTAAAACTTCGAGAAAAAATTCGTGATATTGTTGTTTAAATTTTAAAATTTAATAATTTGCACAGGTGTACTACAACTACAATCTTTCTCAAATTTTCGTTTCAAACAATTTAAAAGTTTCAGTCCAAAAATGGCAAACTTTCATCTCCATTTGCCTCCTTTCAGAACCCGCCAAAAGGAACCCTTGCAAGTATATCTCAACCGTAGACGAATAAATAATCAACGGTTCACATTCCATCTCTTAGCTTTCATAAGGATAGTCTATCCTGGCCGTAGATAAAGTCGGATCGAACGATCATCATTCAACAATCCTAAATCTCGCAATCTGCAAACCCCGAGAAAGCACAACGCGTGTCAAGGTCACGCATCCAGTTAGCGTAAGTTCACGGGGATCGATCCTTACTGCCGTCGATAATAGAAAATCTAACGGCTAAAAATTAAACCCGCTTATTCCAAATCCCACGTCCGAAAAGCACAAATGTCTCACAAAGATTTTCGAATACGAAGTTTGACGCGGATCGCGTCTCTTGACCGTCGATTAATATTTCAATCCAACAGTCACCATCGACCCAAGTCCTCTATATAAATAATCCCCAATCCACATCCTTCTCTCATCAAATCAACTCGCAATAAAAAAGTTCTATTAATAAATCTATTCAAGAATCTAAACGTACTTCAACTATCATCTAAAATGTCGGGTCGTGGAAAGGGAGGCAAGGGTTTGGGAAAGGGAGGAGCTAAGCGGCACCGTAAGGTCCTACGCGATAACATCCAGGGTATTACAAAGCCTGCAATTCGGCGTTTGGCTCGTAGAGGTGGAGTTAAGCGTATCAGCGGCTTGATCTATGAAGAGACTCGTGGAGTTCTGAAGATATTTTTGGAGAACGTTATTCGTGACGCCGTGACCTACACTGAGCACGCCAGGAGAAAGACCGTGACGGCGATGGACGTCGTTTATGCTCTCAAGAGGCAGGGTAGGACTCTCTACGGGTTCGGGGGTTAAGATTCATATTAAATTGTGGTTTTATAGGTTCTGGAATTCAGTTGATGTCAATAGATCTTGTCTCTAGATCTAGATCTGGTAGTATGTCCCTATTAGTTTTGACTAGGTTGACGATTTGTAATTTCATGATGTTACATCTTATCGTTTTATTTGATGCAATAGAAACTTGGTTTCTTTGAAAAATTCTGTTTGGACTCGTAGAGATTGCTATTGCATGATGAAATTTTCGGTTGCTTGTTTCTCTGATGTGGTGTGGATGTAGATTATATTTAGACTTAGTCATCGTTTTCTTACAAAAAGAAGGGTGATTCGTGAATAAAATGAAATGGGGTTGCGTAAATCTGACAAGAATTCACCCTTTTGTTTTTGTTTTTTTTGCGTAAATCTAACAAAAGGGTGAATTCACCTTACAATTAGATGATTATCAAATATTCATTTTTTAATAAAAATATATACTAGCTTAATATTTGTATGAAGCTATTAATATTTACGAGCTTTATACCAAAGGGACCCTTAATTAGTTATGTGAAAGTCTTCTGGCTCACATTTCACTTGTGCCACAGGGTTTCTGATTTTGAAATCTTCTCAGTTGGTACAGTGGGTTGGCCTCAAATGGCCTTATTAACAGTAGTTAGAAACCTGAAGAATGAGCGCTTAAGTTTGAGTATCTGGGTTTTAAGTTAAATCCTCTACCAATGCTCAATACATTCTTATCTCGATTTATGTTTTGTAATTTATCTTAATAAGGTTAGTGATATAGTTTGGTGTGTTATTGATTTAAAGGATTAGTTTAATCTGTTAAGTAATTTTGTATACTTATTTTTATATATTTAAAATTTATTTAAGATAATTTTTTTTATTTAATTATGTGATATTTTTGTTACAGTGTGATTTAAATTTAAGGATCAACTTGGTTTGAATTACTCTAATATATTAAATAATGTTATATAGTCACTCTTATATATCTAAAATTTATTAAATTATATTTAAAATTTATTAAATTTTTATTTGACATGTGATGTAATATTCTTTTTTACCTAATTATGTGACGCTCTTGTTATGATATGGTTTAAACTTAATAATTAACTTAGTTTGTATTATTCATTTTTCGGGGATAGGGGATTTATTATTTATGTGACAATATTTATTTAGGTTTAAAACAGAATTTTTAGGCCTACCTTAGCACGTATTGTTTATCTCTCTAGCGACATAGGAGACTCATTATTCATCTCTCTAGCGACATATGAGACTTATATTTCATGTGACAATTTATATTGAGATAATTTTTTAAGGTTCACATACGAATGAGAATTTGAGTCTTTTTTAATATCATTTGTCACGGGCTGGACGCTTATTATTGATAAAAAATACTAACATGTTAGGTAATACTGCATACCCATTATTATATACCCAAGATTTACTTAATTTTTATTCGATGTGGGATGTAACATTCTCCCCACCTAATCACGTAACCCCTTCGTTACGGTATAGCTCAAACTCAACGACAAACTTGACCCGTATTGTCTATCCCTTCAGAGGTTAGAGGGTCCACTACTTATTTGACAATCTTTATTGGGGTTTAAGATACATAATTTTTAGGACTTACTTAGTCTGTATTGTCCACCTACTTCACTGCATGAGGTATTCACATCTCATGTGGTAATTTTTATTAGAGACGATTTTGAAGGCTCACATACGAATGAGAATTTGAGTCTGTTCTGATTCTACTTGTCACAGGTTGGACGTTTGTTATTAATCTAAAAAATTAGCCTGTTAAATAATGTTACATATTCATATTTATATACTTAAAATTTATTTAATTTTTATTTAATATGAAACATGACACTAGACTATATGATCAAATTAGCCATTGTTTGTATGGATTTGGTATTTTGAGGCGCATGTGCTATGACATAAAAATTCATTTCCTCGTTGCACTTAACAAAATCAACATTATAGAGAAAATTGTTGAAGGAATTATATGCTAAAATATTAATAACGAGGTCTTGTTCAAGAATTTGAGCAGGCATTATCAGCAAGCCAAGCTCTCTAATGTATTTATCGAGAGCTTGAATTCCGTAATGCTGAAGGTTAATACACGAAGTGATGCACCCACCAAATGTTTTTTTTTTTAATGAGAAATACCAAATGTTTTACTTTTTAAATAACAACTCCAGATTTTTCTTCCGTGATTATTGTAATTGTATATGAAAATCTCTTTTGTGCGCGGAGTAGCGGAGCTCTTGTCTCTTAGCGAGGTTTGGTAGGTCAAAAAAAGTATGCAGGCACTTGCTCCAAAATTTATTGAATGTGCGATTATCTGTGGACTATCCTTCGGCTCTACCCACGGGTTGCATGCATCCTTTTCACAACCAAGTCAAATCCGACGGCCCCAACATCAACACTTCTACTCTCGCTTCGATATGGTCACGATGGGAGTCATTATGGTGCCAATAACAAATTTTAGCATCTTTATACGCTGCGTAATAGTAGTTGCTATTATTGTGTTCTCGTTAAGGTCTGAATACAAACTTTTGTTAGTTACTATTCATGTAATCAGCTAAATTTCTTTTTTACTTTTTTACAAACTTGCCTTCGTACTTCAGAAAAAGGAAAATCAGGGAAGAAATGGGTCAATTAGCACTACCTACCCGTGACAAACTGACAATAGCAATCTAGAAAAGAAAAAGACAACCAACTAACAGTAGCATGGAGACACCTGTATGAAACCCACCCCGAAACCTCGAGTCAATTTCATCGGCATTCAATAAAAGATTATATGAACCGCCACTACTTAGCCATGTGTTACTTACACATGCATCTCGATTGCTGACGTGGACCTCGACAGTTGCTACCAACAAACAGCAGCAGCTCCACCTCCCATTTTTCTTCTCTTTTTCTCTCCAGGAAAATAAACAAACAAGAAAAAAAAAAGGAAGAAAAAACTCTCTCTATTTCACTTGAAAGGCAGAAAGCGCGTAACGAACATCCTCGAATCCGGGACTTTTTTGGATCAACTGACGGTCGCGCGCTGCAATAATTCGTGCTTAAGCGGACCGGTACTTGCCGGTTTCCAGTATGGGAGTGCCAAACGACGACGTCGTTATAATCCAAAAGGGTAGACAACCGGGAGACCCTCACGTCATTACAGTTAATTGTCCTGATGAAGCCGGTCTTGGATGTGATATTTGCAGAATAATTCTTGATTTCGGACTTTACATTACCAAAGGAGGTACTTATATTCTTTTTCTTTTTCTTCTTTTTTAATTTTCTTGTCGTTGATGAAATTTCTGCTCTGTTTTTGCATTATATGTCAAGGTTGGACTTTCTGGATTGAATTGTGCATCTGGCACATTTTAAGGTCAATTTAGCTGGGCTCCTTCGTTTGCTTGATCTTTGTTTAACAGAATAATTGTTTCGTTTCTAGTGTCATGCAATCTCTGAATTGTTTACTATTAATATTATTGGTTTCTAACTTAAATACAGGTGCTGGGTTTTGTGGATTCTTTTTGGTTAACTATTTTTCAAATACTTTACTTTCGGCCAATTAGTTACACCCTGAGATTCAAATTCGGAATTTTGATCATTGATCAACGTTTAACAGTAATAATAAATTCTGTTGTATGTTGCAAAAATTTTCTTTTCGTTGATTTTCATGGAAATTTAAGCATTGAAGCTATTTACTTTGGATGTTTTTAGCAGGGATTTTTTTCAATGCTTCCTCCACTTCATGATAATTAATTATAAAATTGTAGGATTTTACCATAAGTTGCAAAATAAAGAAGATAGGAGAGTTCTTTTTTATTAAGTTTTATGTGGACATTGACTTGCTAATCTTTCCATTTTTTCTGTTCTTTTGACACTTTTTTGGTTCTAGATATCTCAACTGATGGGATATGGTGCTACATAATATTCTGGGTGGTTCCTCATTCTTGTTCGATTATAAGATGGGCAAATTTGAAAAATCGCCTTTTATCCATATGCCCATCTTGTACAGTCTCATTTTATTTCAACCAGCAGGCTACTCGACCCCCTTCTTCTCCAGTTTACCTGTTGAAGTTCTTTTGCCTTGACCGAAAAGGACTACTGCATGGTAATTGAAATATGTGAACTCTTAGTGCTTTTTTTTTTTAATTTTAAAATCCTTGAGCGTTTTAGTGGTTCTAATGCATTGATGAATTTATTTATTTTAGATGTTACTCAAGTTCTCTGTGAGCTTGAGCTTACGATTCAAAGGGTGAAAGTGATGACTACACCAGATGGGAGGGTCCTGGACCTCTTCTTCATAACAGATAACTTGTGAGATTTTTTTTCTGGAATTTGTTTTGATATTTTATTTACAATTTGTGGAATCTTGTACAAAAAATTGTTTGGTTATATTTGTAAACTGTATTTTTAATTTTGTTTTTATACACTGCAGCTTACTGTCATGTATAAAAAATTGTAGTCCACAAGTTACTTCATTAGGACCACTTAAGCGGTCCATGATGCCTAAATTCAAATAAATGTCATGTAGTATGTCATTTCACTTGTCATTTAGATAAACCCATTACTGATGTGCCCCTTTTTGATTTGGTGGAAGTTTTTCTAGTATCCTTCCTTACAAGTTTATGATTATTGCTTTGTTTCAGGGAACTTCTACACACAAAAAAACGACAAGATGACACATGTGAACAAATGCATGCTGTGTTAGGTGAATCATGCATCAGTTGTGAAATTCAGTTGGCTGGTCCGGAGTATGATTGTCATCAACGTATCTCTTTGTCTCCTGTGGTGGCTGAAGAATTATTTAGGTCTGAGCTTTCAGATAAAGAAACTCGATTGCAAGCCCTTAGCCCAGATATGACAAAATTGAAGAAAGCAAGTGTCACAATAGACAATTCATTAAGCCCCTCTCATACGTTGCTGCAAATACATTGTATTGATCACAAGGGCCTCCTTTACGACATAATGAGAACTTTGAAGGACTGCAATATGAAGGTAAGGATTTTCGTATTCCATAATATATGTCCATAGATTTTTTAGATTTAACATAGAACTTTTCATTGAGAGCCTTGGGTGGATATATCACTATGTCATTCAGTATTGGATGCTCTATCCTGTCAAGAACCTTATTTCCTTGGCACTTCTCTTCTCCGCAAAGGAAGACAATTTAGTTGTTATTCTTCTTACTGAATGGTAAATACAGCCGTAAAGTTTTTATCTCGACTCCTGATATCTTAAATTAGAATTAGGCGTCTAAAGGGCAGAAGATTTTATGTTAACTATCACAGTGTCCTTTTGTTATGTTGTGTTATTGAACTGCAGCCTTAACTTCCATGGTTCTACCACCTGCTTGTTTCTTGGCCAGTGGACAGGACAGTCTCTCCTGCTGCTATATTTATATTTGGTTTCAAGAAAATTTTGGGAACAATTTCCTAGTGATGAGATGTTGAATGTTTCCACTTTAGTTTCAAGAACTGATATCCATGGTGGATAAAAGAAAGAAAAAAAAGCAATGGTTGATCATGTTTGTTTATTTTCTTCTACAACCACTATGCAAATGAGCATCTGACAAATTTATGTTTCATTTACTGATATATGCTGTTTGTTGTTTCTTCTTATTTAGATATCTTATGGTCGATTCTCACCGAAGTCCAATGGCCATCGTGATTTGGATCTATTTCTTCAACAAAAGGATGGGAAAAAAATTGTGGATCCTGAGAAGCAAAGTGCATTATGTTCTCGTTTAAAGATGGAGATGCTTCACCCATTGCGTGTCATCATTGCGGATAGAGGGCCAGATACTGAACTGTTGGTCGCTAATCCTGTTGAGTTATGCAGAAAGGGAAGGCCACGAGTTTTCTATGATGTTACGCTAGCTTTGAAAGTGCTCGGTATCTGCATATTCTCGGTAAGACTTCATAATCTCACAAATGATTCAAGGGCCCATCAGCATGTTGTGCTCCCATGAACTTGCTGTAAGAAAGTTCAAGGGGATTGATGCAAATCATCCTAGCAGACCCTTTTCAGATATCAATATACCATTGCCTTCCATGTATTAAAGGGTGGTCAATACCAACCAAAGTTATTCTCGTGAATGGTAGATAGCTCTTACACACAAGCCGCAAACTGCAGATGGGCTTCATGAATCACTTTCCTTTTGCAATTAAGAATTCAAAAATGCAAATTACTCATAGCACTTTGCTCTCGCTTTTCAGGCTGAAATTGGAAGATATTCAACAGCAGACCGTGAATGGGAGATCTACAGATTTCTTTTGGAGGAGAACAGTAAATTTCAATTATCCAGTATGGTAGCAAGGCAGCAAATCGTAGACAGAGTTAGAAGAGCATTGATGGGCTGGTGAGTTCATATATTTTCTCTCTATCCTGATTCATAGTTTTAGCCGAATGCTGTTTATCTTGTGAGTAATTTGTACTTCATGTACATGGCTTGTGTTGTTGTGTCACCTTCTGCTTGAAAATTAATTCTTGTTCAAAAAAATTTCCAATAGTAGTTGCCTTAATGGCGTTGTAGAGTTACCTGTAAGATTGTGAGTCTCCTGTTTTACGCTTCTGATGCAAGTAAATTTAACTTGAGCCAGTCTTTATTTTATCTAATTGGTTAGTGATGGGTCGTGACAAAGACCTCTTCGTGATCCTGCTAGATACGATATTGTATTTTGTTGCGACGTTATTGGAACTAGAGAATTATGAGGAGAAAGTGCATGTAACTAGCTGAACTCTCACCTAAGTGCAAATAATCAATTAATTTCCAATAGTAATCTTCTTTCAAAAAATTTCTCCAATTGTTCATATTTGTAAGCAAACACTTGCTTGAATTCGGACACAATCAGATTATGATTTGATGTCATTATCGGTGAATCATAAAATATATATTTAATTAAAGATAAGTTTTTTTTTGAAGAAATTAAAGGTAAGTTAATAACAAGATGGTGATGTTTTTTTAAATTTTTTTTTATATATCTAATACTCATATTCATTAAATTATCATATTTATACTTATAATGCTTGTATTTACAGTAGTATTTATCAAATTATAACACTTATAATATTTATATAGACATTACAATATGTATTAAATAAGTTAATAACAAGATGGTGTTTTTTTTTTTATAAAATTTTTTATAGATCGATACTCAGATTTACAATATTTATATTTATTAAATTATCCCATTAATATTCATAATACTTGTAGTAACCATACTATTTATCAAATTATCACACTCATAATATTTATTAAATTATCATACTCATAATACTTGTATTCACATTATAATTTTTATTGAATTATCATACTTATATTCATAATACTTGCAGTAGCAAACTATTTTATCAAATTATTACATTCATATTGTAAAAACGATACTTTAATTAAATTATTACATTATTGACATGATAATATCTCATTACAAATCAATTCTCTTAATAAAGAGAAAGCTAATTCGCTCAAATTTTATACCTCGATGTTAGAAATGCTAACAGCAAATGACTGAATCAACGAGGTGATTGGCATAACAAATGGGTGATATTACGGTTGCTTTTTTTTTTTCTAAAATAAAAAAATTGTTTTAGATATAATTAAGGTTCCTATTTTATAATATAATATTTATTTAACAGATTATTTTTAAAATATAATTTTAAAATATTTAACATTATTTTAATTAAAAATAATATTTAAAATTTGTGACACGCAATAATCAATATCCAGAGAAAACGAGTGGAAAGATAGATGGCCACCTATGACCTCCCCCATACGGGAATGCCTCGCGCACCAATTATAAGCCCAATCAAATCAAATCTATCTTTAACTTCAATTTTATCCAAAAACAATCTCATAAAAAGACACGTGTAAATTGCAGGAACATAACACGACGCCCATTTCTCTTTTCTCTGTTTCCCCAGAACGCACTATTTGGCGTTGTTTCCCAGCTGTTGCTTCCCTGCCACGCCACATCAACCCACTCTTTCAATACTTTTTCATTAAAATAGTTAATTATTACTTAATTCAATAATTTATTTATTTTTACACTGCCGGTAAAAGACCAAAACAGTGGATTTGCAAAAAGTCTACAACATTTTCTTCTTAAATAATATTTCATTTGATTTGCCGAATATCATCAAATGAGATTGCGTTGAATTGCTTGAATTTTAAAACGAAATGCCTGAAGCTTCCTCAACGCATCGAAGCTCAGCTTATCTCAACGCGCTCTCTCAAGAGATCGAAAAGAAGCTTCAGCGGGTTCGCCTTCTCAAATTCTTCTTCCAACTCAATTTGACTGTTTTTTTTTTTTCTGTTTGTTTCTTGAGAAAATGCCGTTAAATATGATATTAATTTTTAAATTTATCGGCCTCGAAAACTAATATCAAAATATCTATATTTAAAAAAAATTGTATTGGCGGATACGGAGATTTAGATTAGAATTGGTTTTGTATTTTGTGTTTTCGAGACATTAAACGATACTTCCAAAATTGTTCATAAAATGATACTTTATCGCAGGCGCTAGCTTCTCCTTCTCAGAGACGCAACTTGTTGCAAGAATTGTTTGCTGATATAGCTTTAGAAATCGATGATCGAGCCAAAGGTGAGAATGTTGAAAAAGGTTGTTTATTTTGCTCTTTCTGATTCTGGAATCGCACCCGAGCAGATAAAGTTGGGAGTCGTATCATCACTAGTTCTCGATTCACGTTTCATTACTAGAATCTGTTTATTGAATAATCTAGTTTATATGCATCTTTCTTGTATTGCATGCATACTAATGAATGTATGAATTAGGCAATTTTGATTGCATTTCTGGAAGTAATAGGGCGCATGTAGAATTGAAGCTGATGGTTTTAGGTAATGGCGTTAGTATGATGTGTTTGTTCAAATCTACTTAAATTTGAAATATATATGCAAGTTGCGCACATGCTGGGAATGAAGTGCTTCAAAGGCACTACTATGATATTGCATAAAAAAAGAATACATGTTTTATATAGAATGGAAGATTTATTTCACTCGATTGGATTTACTAGCTAATGGAACTGTGATACATAACAAAGGCAGAGTCTTATAATTAATAGGCACTTGAGGTTCACCTGCCATGTAGTATGTTTGTTAATAGGATTCTCATATTTTGCATTGAAATTGAAAACAGATATAATTCTCAGCAGGAAAGAAGGTGCAATTTGTCCTGCTGATGATGAATTTGACAGTCGACTGTGCTTTTATGATGTGCTTGCTGATCACTATGTTTGGACGCCGGAGAGTGGCAAACGCATTCTTGATTTGATTGTCCAGCTCTGGAGCCAGTCGTTTGCGTCAAATATTTTCTCCCTCTTATTCCATAAATGGGTATGTGAGCTCTCTTGGGCATAGTGTTTGTTTACCTTATCCATTATACAAGTTTTCCTTGCATTCATCTACCTGATTGCATGGGTTATCATTTCTTTGCAACAGTTTGTCCAAGCTGGAATTAGTTGTTAAAAAATCTTACAACTCTTGGATCAGTCTGGTGGGAAATTTCATTTGAATTAAATTAATGATTGATTATTGCATCTTTTCCATCCTCTCCGCTTATGAAATGGAACTCTAAAGCCAGCCAAACTGTTACCTTTCACTTTATTGTTGTGCTACAAAGAAGCTCTTTTGAAGAAACAGATGTTCTTGACCTGTCTTTTGTGGTCGTTTTATTGAAAATGTTGTTGTTTTCATTAACATATGATTTACTAGTAGCAGCTACCAGAAAGTGGAATTTGTGTACTACTACTACTTTTTTCACTGTTGGAAACCAGATAATAATCAAACTGGGGCAACTGTGATGAGCTGCATTCTTGTAGCTGTTGTAACAAGTATGTGATTACTTGTTAATGTACGGTTTGCATTTAGAATAAAAATTTGATTTTGGAAAATGCTATCCTATCCAGGTAAAACATGTTTGTCTTGGATAGAAATAAATATCTTGTGTAGAAAATGTTTAGAATAAGGAAACATTTTGTTTCTGAAAATTCTATCCAATGTGTAGAATATGTTTATCTAGGATATCAATCTGACAATGAGCAAGTACTGATCTGACTAGGGTCAAGTACAAGAATAGTTTAAAATCATGCAAATTGGCACAAAAAGTATCATCCTTACTAAGGTGTCCTCTGATGCATGTCACATTTGTCAATACAATTGCAATTTCCGTATTACATGGTTTGAATTGCTTGTTCAGTCTGAACATCGCTGATTCATTCTGCATGAAATGCCTCACTAGTGGTATATTGTTATGTTAGTGGTACTACAATTGTATAATTATATGATGGAAGTTCCAACATTGTTGAGATGTAAATGTTTGTCTTTTCTACAGCTATTCGAAGTTCAACTTGATAATCATGAAGTACTCTTGCGCTACTCATCTGCTCTTGTTCAAGGTGCTACAAATGTTTTCTGGTACGGATTTTGTCACATATAGATTTTGGCCCTATTTGAGTGATTATTAATAGAGTTGTCCCTGATGGGTTTGGAAGTTGGATCTTGTTACTGTGAGCTGCTATTGCTCGATTTATGCTGGGGAAGTGTGTTTGTGCGGTTGTGTTGGGGTGTGGTGTCACAGAGAGGGACAGAGATGGAGGCTGGAGATTGTCATGTGTAGCCTGACTATATAACCTTATGTTGGAGGAGAATTCCATTTTATGAACTCAAATGATTCTGTTGATGTTTGTTGCCAACTTCTGTGCAGGATTGACATCCAGGCAAACACGAGGCGCTTCCAGTCCCTCTTTACGGTAGGAGTCCCTCATTATAATGATAGTTAACGAATTGAACATATATTTATTTATTGCAATATCTGATATTAATGTTCCATATAATTCTTGGATTATCTATGATTAACATTCTTTCTTTGGCTCCCTTATTTGTTCGATATTTGTACCTTTTATCGAATTCAGTATCTTCTTGAGGAGGTGGCATTGGAGCCCAAACGGTTAAATAAAATTCCTATACAGGTTAGCATCAATACTATTTATATCAATTTAAATGCTGCCATTCATACTGACATGAACTTGGAATTATATTCTACTCAAGTTGCTTGTTTTTTTGTTAATTTCAGACCCAACGAGATCTGTATCTTTTACTTTCAAGGTTCATATTCTTTTACAACACAGGTGGGCATTATCATCCTAGAACTTTTCCCATGAACAAGACTCAAAACGTATTTTAACTGTATGTTGTTTTGTGCAGTTAATAAACTTGAAAGTTTCTTAAAGCAGTTCCCTGCTTTTCCAAATGCTTTCTTGGTTGGCGGTCCAGCTGACTTCTTTGTTATTGAAGTGGCAGATCAGGTAGACTTGTTAATTTTTCCTTCAATCCGTAGGTAATGGCGTTTCTCGGCAACTCCTTTTAAGTTGGGACCTGCTTGTCTATTAATTATTATTGCATATTCATGTCATCTGTTGTCAGCTTCAAAAGTTGAAGGTGGAGCCAGTGCTGTTGCATTACCTTTCGCAACTTAAAGTTCTCCAGGGTATTACTTACTGTTTCATTCCATTGTGAGATTAAGGCGTCTAATATTGGTTTGCTAGTTTTTCTGAACTACAAAATAAGATTGATTTATGCAGGGATTGAACTGAGAATGGCCACAAGTACAAGGTTAAAGACATGTTTGTATAGCTTCACTTCTCCCGGTGGTCCAATGTATCCCACCAGAGCTGTTCGTCATGCAGCCTGGGACGCTTTGGACTTTCTTTTTCCCGTGAGTTTATTAACTTAATCTTTTTAAATGTCTCTATTAACCTGGTTAATAGACAAATCTTTAATCCTGGTTTTTGAATTGCTATCAAGCTTTACAATCACTAGTCATTCTTTTCAGCTTGCACATACTGTGTTCACTTTTCATCAGTTAATTCAATGTTGCATGAAGGAAAATTGGTTTGTTTGGGAATATTAATGTGGTTTCTCTTTCATTGCCAAGTTGTTCTCTTTCCCGATTTATTTCTCCAAGGCTTACTTTTTGAACATCTTACTCCTTTGTAGTTGATACTCTGTCAATCTTAGAATTACACTTGCATATATATTAAGGCATCCTCACGGACTAGGGGAGGGCATGGTCCGGTTCGGTTTTTTTGAAAAATAAAATTGAAATCCGTTTTTTTAATGAGAAAAACCTAACCGGTTTTTTTCGGTTCGGTCTTTTTATTTTAAATTATGAATTTTTTTTAATTTTCGGTCCAATTTTTTTGGTTTTTCGATTTTTTTGTTGGTTTTTTTGAGTGGAAAAAACTGAACCGGACCAGTCAGTTTTTTCTTCAAAAAAATCAAATCGATTTTTTTTTTAAAAAAAGGGGACCGAACTGAACCGAGCCGGCCGGTTCGGTTTAATTTTTCGGTTCCCAATTTTTTTTGCCCACCTTTATCACGGACCGTCTTAGAATAAGATTATAGACATCATACTAGTTGCAATCATATTTCATTTCTTCGCTATTATTCTAGCTTACTTTTTGAACATCTTACTCTTTGTACTTGATACTCTGTCAATCTTAGAATTACACTTGCATATATATTAAGGCATCCTCACGGACTAGGGGAGGGCATGGTCCGGTTCGATTTTTTTGAAAAATAAAATTGAAATCTGTTTTTTTAATGAGAAAAACCTAACCGGTTTTTTTCGGTTCGGTCTTTTATTTTAAATTATGAATTTTTTTTAATTTTCGGTCCAATTTTTTTGGTTTTTTCGATTTTTTTTTGGTTTTTTTGAGTGGAAAAAACCGAACCGGACCAATCAGTTTTTTCTTCAAAAAAATCAAATCGATTTTTTTTTTTAAAAAAAGGGGACCGAACTGAACCGAGCCGGCCGGTTCGGTTTAATTTTTCGGTTCCCAGTTTTTTTTGCCCACCTTTATCACGGACCGTCTTAGAATAAGATTATAGACATCATACTAGTTGCAATCATATTTCATTTCTTCGCTATTATTCTAATATTTGAAATGTTTTCTAATATCTTCGTGACGTAGCATCAATGTTATGGAACAGGTTGGGCAGTACCCTCGGCATGTCATAAGTTTGTTCTTTCGACTTCTATATCCATGGTACTGGCCCTCTTCATGTTGGAATTTTGTGATATCTTGTGTTAAGGCAATTTTATATACCTTGTTGAGGTTGGTCTTCTCCAGCTGGGATAAGGTGAGAGAGCAAGAGAATTCTTAAACGCCGAGACTTACAAGTTTAGAACTTTACAATGCTTGAAATTGTGATAGGTTTTCTGAGATTCAGATTATGCAACATGTTGTATACGTACTCGTTCTCTTCTTTAGAATTTCTTTGCTGTGCTTCTTTTGAATGAATCTGTTAGAATTTTGCTTGATGTGGTAGACAGTAAATCGATTCATTTCTCATCTTCAGATAAGACACGGAACTTCCTTCAACTACCGTGAATTCTTCTAAATTCAAAAACATAAACAATCGGCGCCACACACAATTTCAGCCTCTGATAAGCAAACCATCACAAGACAGGAAAAGCATCATGACAATAAAGGCTAAAAGAACAAGTGGCATTGATAAAAGACTCGCAATTTACACCAACTACCAACAATTAAAATCATGCGACTTGCAAATCTTTAAACAGTGATCTCTCAAACAATGGTAGGTAGATAAAAAAAGGCTGGGAATTTAGTAACATTGCGCTTCAACGGAGAGGAAACTTACTCTTACATAGCGGTATAAGATACAAATGTCAGTAATTGGTATTAGTGAAACTGTGATTAGTTCGTGTTTTCCAAATAACCTAATTGTTTGGTTTAAGTTTTGCTGCCCACACCACTTGCACGCTGATTAAAAGATGCAGCTCATAATGTGGAGGCTGGGGCGATCTTCAAGAAGCTCATTCCAAATTTCCCAATCTACGTAACATCTAGAACAAAATATGGCATACTTGCTACAATTGAGGCTTCTTGGAGAAAATCATTTGAAAGCAATCACAAAAGATTTAATGATTTTGGCAGGAGCACCCTCTAGAACCACCGAGACTGCAATGGAAGAAAAACAGATGATAATCACCGCTGTCTTCTTCCGCACCAACTTTCTCCAATCTTCAAATCATTTCATACACTTGCTGGAAGGTTTAAAACGAATCAAGCACCATCATTCGGACAATTGAACAAGAGGCTTGCACAACAAAAAAGTTCAATAACTTTTCTCCCACCTTATGGGCAAATGCATCAAAAGATGACAATACCCGGATGCCTTTATGGTAAAAGATAATAAGATCTAATACTGGAAAATTTGATTCTGGAAACCATGCAATCAACAAAGAAAAAAATCCTAGCACAAACTATAAGAACTAGAGGCAATATTCTGACCATCAAATTTGTATAAATAACTCCTAACATCATTTCTACTTGAAAACAATCTCCAGGAAAATCCTCCTAGTTATGTCAAATATTGTTGTCTTCATCCCTGTATCCTGACGCATCAACAGGTTGAACTCATGCAATGTCAACAGTCATTCCAACAAACATGGAAACTAATATTTCTCTGGCTAGGAAGTACGAGAGAAATAGAATTAACTCAATAAGCCAAATGCCTAACCAACAAAATGAACAATGCCATCACCAACTCAAATAACAAAAAATCTTACCAGGAAAACAAAAATCATAGAGAACTACCTCAATTTAAGTCTCCCCGACTTTATGATGCCAAAGCAACCAACGGACATCGTAGCTCTGGGAGAATTCCATTAAGGATCAATCCTCAAATAACTTGCAGCCAAGCTGTGTTATGGTATGAGAAAGCAAGAGACAGATTTTCCTCTTCTAGACCCCGGCTTGTGTAATAGAACAGTAAGGATTTAAGAAGCTAATGTAACCAATAGCAAGAGTGCATAATACATTCCAACAGCTGTCTGTTAACCCAAATTTCAAACCCAGTAAAAGGAATAATCAACAACAAAAGCCCAAAACTACACAAAACCAAGATTCTAACAGCTCTCCCTAATGTTTTCTTCATTCTCTAAATAGGGACTTTTGCAAAAGATAAACATAGTAGTTGACAATGTTGCTCATCAAGCCAAAGTAGCCACAGAACAAAGATAAATGTCTTCAACTTGTCTGCATTTCTTCTGATGCTTCTGCATAATACTTGTCCAGATCAGCATCGAGGTCCTCAGCAGATACCTTCTCATTATGATTATGATCCCTTCCACGTCCACGGCCTCTTCCAAATCCACGGCTGCCACCGCTACCTCCACGTTGCCGTCTGAATGCACCACCCCTACCTTGTCCACTGCACAATCATCATAACTCATCAGTACCAATCCTACCAAAAACGATTGCCTATGCTGGGTGCCAAATCAACAAAAATACCAGTCAAGCAACCAGTTATTTAACTTTGCAAAAGTAGCAAACTGTAGCTTTACATCTAAATCTTTCTGAACCTATGCAACATACAGTCTAAATATTAAGAAAATTATTATGTTCTGTTTCAAAGAAAATATTCTTGAACACGGATAGCAAAAAAGAGAAACAACCACAAAAAGCCATTCTATAATCATCTTGAAAGAACAGTTTCAACTATTATAGCTTGTTCATCAGCTCGTGTGGCCAAAGAGGTTTCCATGTTACAATGAAAATTCGCACAGTTCCAAGTCCCAAATCCATCTCCAATTCAAGGTTTCCAACAGATGAAAGTTCATGGGAGAAATTATAAGTTGCATTGATGATTTCAAACACAATTCAAAGAATAAAAAAGTTCACACAGTAAATGTTGCCGCAAATTTGGAATTCTTAACTTAGTGCACAAGTGAAAAGACTAATAATTTAACACAGCAATCTCAATAATCCACACACATTCAGAACATACAGTGAAAATATAAGGCATACCCTCTGGAAGCAACGTTAGAATTTCCAAAGTTGCCATTAGCAGCTGGAGGTGCAGAGCGAGTTGCAATGTTTGTTCCCACAATCTCAATTTTCATTGGTTTCCCATCAAGCTGAACATTGTTGTATCTCTTGACTGCGGCCAAAGCATCTGCTCGTCGTGAATAGACTACCTCTGCCGTTCCCTAAGAAAAAGGAGTTTTGTTTCTAAACTAGAAAGACATAAGAAATTCATCAGAGAAGGACCAGTTTATGCCAAACTTGTTTAGATACCTTCGATCTCCCACTTCTATCGTAATGGATTGAGTATCGCTTCAGGTCACCAACTTCAGAAAACAGTTCCTGCATACAAATATAGTATTACAATTAAAATCAGCAAAATGAAAATTTTATGAACTTTGTAGCACTAATTATAGGAACAAAAAAAAAGATAAAAGGAATTTTGTAGCTATTGGAGCATAGAAATTATAACCATTCCAATTGTAATAGGAAGTAGGAAGAAACAAACAATACTAAGAAACAACAATTTTATAGCATGCAACTCAAAAAGATAAAAATGAAAACTGAAATCTCCACAAATTCGAAATAACCAAAACAAAAACTAGCCACGCCACGTCATAATCTAAAATCATAGATTCTTTATATGTTGATAAACCAAACACATAAAAAACAAGACACGATTTGTAAGTGAAATAATTAAAGTGAACAATGGAAGACATGAAAAAACACAAATTATAAAACATAAAACTTCTGTATTGAATAAATCCCCCAAAAAAAATTCATTGTTGTCATTATACCGAAGTTGCCATGAAAGGAAAAAGCAAGTGAAAATAAACATATTCACTACTCAACTTGTACTGATTACAAAACCATAACAAATAAAACCCATAGAAGAAAATCAGCAAGGAAACCCCAACGGTTAATAGGCTTGATTTTAAATGCAAATTAAATAATTACCGGAAAAAATAAAACAAACAAAAGATTATTTAATTACCTTGATGTCCTCGTTAGAAACACCATACTCCAGATTAGATATGTAGAGCTTGGTTCCAGTCTCTATAGCCGAGGACCGGCCCGCTTGCTGTGCCGAGAATCCGTTTCCCTGATCTGTAAACATATCGTGCTGCCACGTAGTCTCCGGCGCCTAAAATGACCCAAAAAAAAAGAGAAAACAGAAACACTTATCAAAACAAATCGAAGCAAAATAGAAAAAGGAAATCAGCGTTGTCAGATCTAAAACGTTGACTATAGGTTAACTAAATACCTTAGCAGTGGTATACGGAGCGGAACGGTTGGCGCCACGATTAGGGAACCGGCGGGCCGGACCAGGTCCGGATCCACGACCACGGCCGCGGGAGTTGCCGGATCCCGATTTTTTGTTGTTCTTGATGATGTCGTCTAGAGACATGTCCAAAGCGCTCGACATTTTTTTTTTAATTTAAAACAAAAATAAAACTACGAGAATAAAACCGTAATAAGATAAAGAGGAGAAAACAAGAAGACAAAAGTGAGGCGGGGGAGGAAATTTAGGGTTTCCTCAAAGAGAGAGAAAATGGTTTTCCGCAAAGAATAAGAGATGCAGCTAAAAAGCAGACCGACGTCTGAGAAGATTAGCAACCATCACGCGGTTTGTATTTATGGGTTGTTATTTTTTAATTGATGATAATATTTTTGGAAAATAAAAGCAAGTCGGTGTCGTGGTGTAGTTGGTTATCACGTCAGTCTAACACACTGAAGGTCTCCGGTTCGAGTCCGGGCGACGCCATAAATTATTTTTGTATTTGTGGAATATTTTTTTTGGACTAAATTAGAAGAAAACCAAAAAAAAAAGAGACAGCCAAACAATGTTACAATACAAGGTAATGGGTGTTGGAACTTTAGTATACTAAAATTACAATAGGTAATGCTTTGGAACTTAATTATGACTTAATTTATTGTTGATGAATGATGACTCTTGCTTGCTGTATTTTTGTTATTACTATTAAATTATGTGTATGTTTGAAATTTTTGATACGACTAAATTAGTGTTAAAACGAAAAAGAAAAATAAAAGTAAAGAATTAAAACAAATAATGCTTGGGAACTTGAAGAGATTGAAACGAAAAGTAAAGAAAATTAAAAATTAAAAAAGGGCCCAACCGGGTTCGAACCGGTGACCTATTGATCTGCAGTCAATTGCTCTACCACTGAGCTATGGACCCAATTAGTAAATAATGTTTTTCTTTTATAATAAGTCTGTAAAAGGAAAGTAATTGTCTCCAGTAGCTGCAGTCCACGTCGACTATGAAGACTGAGGCAAAGTCCACATTGATGTACAATTTGGTGGAAGTCTTGGGACCTCAGCACTTAAGAGAATATACCTACCACTATACTCAGGATATGCACTCATTTTCTAAATAATGTACGATAATTCTATTATAAAATACAGGTGTCTTTAAAAATAACTGGGTGCATTTGAGATTTGAAATCACTCAAAAATAATGTGGTATGAACCATAGAATGCTTATGATACCATGGATCTGACCATTCCACTAAAAGTTCTGTAATAGTTTACAAAAACTAAAACTGTGTTGTGCTCCTAAATTGATAGAATCCGTTTCGAGTTTTTTTTGGGAAATTGAAGCTAATCAATAATTATATAGACTAACATGCTTTATGATCATTATATGTACATTCACATTACGAGGGAGGATTGCGATTTGTGTAGCTTTAATTTCGTGGACGCGTAACAAAATACTATTACGCATGACCATTCTACTCAAATCTGTCCAATAGTCGCTTAATTCCTAACGACTGGGCTAATATTGAGGGAAGTCCAGACACTCGAGAAAAATTTCAGTAATTCTATTCGTTTCTCTTCTAGCGATTGCATGAATACATGGATTAAGAAAATAACTAGTTATCGGATTATGACAAATTCTGATCTGGAATTACATTAGCCGTTTAATAATACATGGGACTCATAGTTCTGCAAGAAGCAAGATACAAATCTTGCTCTAAAATCACACACATATATATATAAATAGTTTGATAGATATTCATTTCTAGAACTGGGTAAGATACAGATGAAAGAAACTGTAGAATAAATAGCGCAATGAATCAACCTCTGTGACCCTCCCACAAGCCCAGAGATCGAACTGCGAAAGCAGAGCCAGCCACAACAAGTGCTGCAAAAACTGTAGGCACAAAAAAATCCAACTTGCATCTCCTCACCATATGAGAAGGCAAGCACACGCTCTCCTTAGGAAAGTCTAGAGGAATCCGCACAAACCCGTCCGCATAACATGATTTTGAAAATGATGATGATGGAGATATTGCTGATACAAAGGCAAACTCAGGAGCAAAAGACGCTACGGCCACCGCTAACGTTAACAGGATTGTCCACGTTGCGGCGCAGGCAAGGAGAGGCCAATGCATCAAGACATGCCGGATAATTGAGTGAAGATAGGGGAAGAACATTATATAGAAATGTTGATTGAGTTTGGTGTTATGGGTGTGAAGAGGAGAACAACGTGATGTGAAATTGGTTTCGATCATGGAATTTGTTTTGGTATTTTTGCAGTTTTGGGGGAAGAAGGGAGATGGAGGGGATGGATGCACGTTTAACTAACTTTTTATGGAAGGGAAAATGACCGTTATGCCCTCGTTAGTTAACCATCATTTCGGCCTTACAGACACTCACGTTTTTCTCATCTGAGAAATTGATTGCTATACACTGTACAAGTGTCAATTTCCCATGAAAACAAGCTCTAGTCCAAACTATCAAAATATATATAAAACGAGCACGCTTGGAATCTTGGACTATAATTAGCCTATGAACTCGATCACAAAGGGTGAGAATCCGAAACAAATAAATAAAGCGAAGTAGCTTTCTTGTCCAAAGGGGAAAAAACCGAAACAAAGAAAGAGGTGCAGTTCTCTTGATTTCTGAAAGATGCAAAATATTTTATCACATCACCCATCAAATAATAGGATATAGCATTAAGGATGAGAAGGGGAAGACAGATGAATGTTTTCAAACTTAGTTCTCTGCCACTTTATACAATATCAGGCCCTTCTGTAGGTATATCTTCAAATTATAGACCAGATAAACAATATAATCTAAGCATAATCGTTATTTATACCTTGAACTAAAAACAAACAAATGAACACATGAGCACACAAGATTGTTAAACAGACAGGTGAACACAAGAGCACACAAGATTGTAAAACCAGTCATAGCCACGCTCACCTAGGGCGCAGGAGGCGAGCACCAATATCTAATAGTACACAGACTTCAAGAAATTTGCAATGCCCAGAAATTCAGTTCCTAAAACCTCTGAGAGAGTAAACTTGTTTGCATCTTGCCCCTAAATGAGCACCAATATCTAATAGTACACAGACTTCAAGAAATTTGCAATGCCCAGAAATTCAGTTCCTAAAACCTCTGAGAGAGTAAACTTGTTTGCATCTTGCCCCTAAATTTCGGGAAGATAATGCAATTATGGCATGAAGCTCTGTATATATACAACTTTTGGAACCCAGGTAGCAGCAATCTTTAATATCATGCAAGGCCAGTTAAAACATCAAATTTTTTCCATATGAAAGGACAAAATCCTTCAAATTGATCATCTATCACATGCCACACTTGTCTTGCCAAGCATAATGCACCTGCCAGGCACACCCCACAGACTTCTAGAACCCAAAGAAGCATGAACTTCCTTTTCAGGATTGGAGTCCGAAGTAGCATCAGAGTCCATATGTTAGTAATGGCAGTGACTTCAAGGAAGATGCTAAGGAGATGAACTATAAATTCATCAGGTATGGATGGCTTAGGCTCAGCATTCATATGTAAATAATGCCATACTTTGCTATTAATCATCAAGCAAATTTCTTCCTCTAGGTACTTGGAGTTCACTACTTACCCTTAAGCGGATTGAATCTGACAATCATACAAAACAAATATGAAAACCATAATAAGATGGTTCATGTGCCCCAGAAGGGAAGACAAAATAACAAATCTATCTGTGGATATAGTAGTTCCCTGTTTAAATTATTATAGATACAGACCATTACCTAATTAAAAGATCAAAATTTCAGGAATATTTTCATTCCTTTGCAATAGTCTTCTCCCTTGATCATCCATTCTGATGTCTCAATCCCATCATCAGTTTCAATGATCCTTTCCCATGATTTAATCTGTCTCTACAAGGCTCCACCATTTGGTTTATTGTCTGCAAAAACACATTATCATCTCTGTAGATTCATAAACATTCAACATAAGAACTGGTGTCAAGTTTGTAAGTCAACATCCAGATTAAATCTGTTTGCAAGCCAACATTCCTGATTAAATCTCAAGTTGATTCAGAACATAGCTTACCTTATGTTTGTAGAGTGAGTTTATATGGTCTTTCTCCAGTGACCAAACAGCATTGTTCACTGGGGCAAGGCCCTTGCCAAATTAGGATTCCTGGTCCTTCTACAGGTAAGTATACCCAAATACACCGTTAAGGAGATCTTTTCTTTCACCAAATAAAACACCCATTCCTAGTTACACAATGTTGCAGTTTCACATAATAATGCCTAAACCATTAGAATTAATTGTCATATCAACCAGAACACATAATATCACAAAGTCCATTTCTTAAGTTTATTTACTTCACTCAGGGACACAGAACTGGAAGAGCACATACATGACTGAAGTTTCAGCATTATCTTGGTTAAATATCTTATTATACTGTATAAGTTGCAGAAGGGCTGTAGAAACAGTACAATTGAATATTGCCAAATGCCAATAGCAAAAAATTTCACCAAAAACTAAGTTATCTAATTCTCATTCACAATACCATTATTATTATTTACATTATTCATAACCATTTTTTGTTGTCACTATCAAATTTTCTTCATTGAATTATCAAATTAATCATGCAGGTAAATGTTAATTGAACATACCAGTAAAGTGGTCAGTCGCTGATACAGTAGAACCAATATATATTCAAGTCCAAGAAATCCAGACAAATCATAATTCAAGCACCAACGCCCTCTGCATCATTACGGCTACACTTTCCACATGAAAACACTAATAGAAAATGGTATACAGTGGATCGACTTTAATTGTTAACGCATCCCAACGATCCAACAAAAAGAAGAGCAATAAATTTTAAACCAAATACCTGTTCTTCATCTTATTAAACCAGTTAGATCAGACATTAATGAATACCAATATCAGCCATACTACAAAGGAAATATTCAAACTTAGCATAAATATTCAAGAACTAAAAGACGAAACACGGCATAAATTAGGCAATTTCATTTCAGTCATGAACTAGATGAAAAATACCAAGTCAACAATTCTAACTACTTACATTATCATAAACCCATTTACTTCAAAAAGGGACAGCAACGAAAACATTAAGACACCACTAACTCCAATTCCTTCACAAAAGAAAAGCCAAACCCTAACCCTAATTCAAGACGAAGTAAACTTGGTAACCGCCTTGGTACCCTCAGAAACAGCGTGCTTAGCCAGCTCACCGGGGAGGACAAGTCTCACAGCAGTCTGAATTTCCCGTGAGGTAATCGTAGGCTTCTTATTGTACCTCGCCAGTTTGGAAGCCTCCTGAGCAAGCTTCTCAAAAATATCGTTGATGAAACTGTTCATGATGCCCATGGCCTTGCTCGAGATTCCGATATCCGGATGGACTTGCTTCAAGACTTTGAATATGTAGATCTTATAAGTCTCCGTGCTCTTCTTCGTGCGCTTCTTCTTCTTGTCTCCCGACGCGGCTTCTTTCGGGAGCTTCTTCCCGGCCTTCGGCTTCTTCTCTGCCGGCGCCTTCTCGGCCACGGAAGTCTTCTTCTCCTCGGCTGCCTTGTCGCCGGCCGGCTTCTTCTCCGCCTTTGGTGCCATCGTTAAGAGAAATCGAAAAGATTTCGCGAGGAATTGAAAGTGAGAGAATATTAAAAGAGTGTAGTAAACTCGAGAATTTGATTTTGAGATGGAGGTGGATTCAGTTATGGTTTAATATTTATAGATGCGCTAGATGGGGTTTGATTGGTGGATTTTGAGAAATGAGGATCGTTGACGTGGACATAGAGGACCATCGGATTTTCTGTGCTTTGATAGGGGAATCGACGGGACAGAAAGGATGCCTGAAATTTGATTTAATTATTTTCTATGGAAAAATGTGAGATACGCCAATCGAGGAGCGTGGCTAGACGCCACCGTTGGATTCAGTTTTCTAGAATGGGGATCGAGTATTGACGGCTATGAATGGAATCGTGTAGGAGGGTGGATTAGGTTTCATCAGATTGAATTAAAATGTCCGCGCACTTTTGGAAACGGGGTAAATTTTTCTCTCAGAAATAATTTTTTTTAATAATTTATGACAATTTTGAAATAATAATTAACTCTCATTAAATAATTGTTAATTTTTTAATTTTTATTAATATATTAGTTATATAAAATCAATAAATAATTAATATATTAAATACGTAAGTTGAAATATAATTTTCAATTTTATTTTGTAAATCTAATATTATTACTAAAATAATTAATGTTTTCGTTCAAATAATAATAATTGGTTCCCCATTGTTTAAAGAAAATAATAATGAATGGGTTCTTGCTATTTCAATTAAATAATAAAAGTATTTTAGAAAATACTCAATGTAGAATGACTTGTATGTGTGAGATTGTCGTGAATTTAAGGTGAAAGGCTATATAATTATAATTATATGGTTCATAAATTTATTCTTATATGTTTAAGATTTATCCACGTGTGATTAAAATTCAATAAGAAATGTCTGAATTCTAATGCCATAGTTGCCCATTTGAATTGAAGTTAGTGCTGGATTTAAGTTTAAGGCGGAGGGTTGGAATTTTAAAACTATAAATTTCAAAATTTTTGTTTTAAAATTTAAGTTTATATACTGTATAGTGCATAAGCGAGAATATTGTAAGATTTAAAGGGGTTATAATATTTTAAGTTTTAATATAATTTTGTATTATGTATATAATTTTTAATATTAAGATACTTATTTTTCTTTATTTTTTTAAATTTATATATATTTAATAAGTTAAATTATTAAATTAAAAAAATTAAAATACATTAAAAACTTATTTTTTAATATTTAAATAATATCTCATCTTTTTTAAAATATACTAAACTCTGAGATAATATTATTCACTGCTTTGATACCATGCTTGATAAAAAATCTTCATCCCACTTATCAAAACAGATTTTTATGTCAAATAGCTATTCTACTATTATTGTTACAACTTTCATAAGAGACAATTATGAATCATAGTCATGCAATAACAATAGCACTTCGTGCAAAAAGCAAACTTGATTTTGTTGATGGGTCACTCCCAATTCCAAAAAGAGAAAGATGATATTTTTAAGTAGCAATTATGTAATGATTTAGTAGGAAGTTAAATTCTTAATTTTGTCTCACCTGAAATATATTCAAGTATTATGTATGTGGAAATTGCAACAAAATTTTGGAAAAATCTGAGGGATCGTTTTTGTTTTCAATCAAATGCTTCTAAAATCTATCAATTGAAACAATCAGTTTTTGCCCTCAAGTAGGAAGACATGTATGTTTTATTATATTTCACACAACTTAAACCTTTATGGAACGAACTCATCAATCATCTCTGTCACTCCATGTATATGTATAAAAATGCTAAAGGCATTGTTGATCAACAAAATCAAGATGATGCTAGGGAGTTTTTTTTTTTTTAGGACTCTATGATCGTTTTTTAGCTATAAGCGGTCAAATTCTCTTAATAGTCATTTTTTTCAATTCATTTTATTTATATTTTGTTGAAAATAATGGAATATTTTTATTAATACAATAAATTTAAAATTTATAATACAAATTTTAGAAATTTTCACTCTTTCTCACTTACAACACAACACTTACAATTCAACACTCATACACTCTTTATTGAACTTATTATTTGCTCAACTCTCTAACACTCTAAACTCTCAACAATTGATCAAATACTTGATCAACTATTTATTCTTAACTTGCTTGCTTGTAAAACTAAACGAGAGAGAGGGGTATTTATACTTGATTTCAACCAAACAAAATTACACAAATAAAATAATATAAAAATTTATTAACCACATGATCTAAAAATTTTAATTATTAACTTTAAAATATCGTATCTTCTTAATTATTAACTTTATAATATCTTACATAATCTAAAAATTTCAAGAATTGGGCTTGTAAATATTTGAACTTAATCTTGGGCTTGATGTTGTAATTAACTTCATTTGGTGTTGTAATTTTAACACTCCCCCTCAACACCAACTTCTATTTTTCTAACCACGTTGAGTTGTCTTCGAAACTTTTCGAACTTATCAACACCCAAGCTTTTTGTGAACAAATCAGCCACTTGATCTTCGGTCTTAATACACAACAACTCAATTTCTTCTTACAGAACTTTCTTCCGGATAAAGTGATAATGCACTTCACATGTTTTGTTCTTGCATGAAAAATTAGATTTTCTGCCAAATAAATTGCTGACCGATTATCACAATATATTGTCACTTTATAATCTATTGGCTGATATAAATCCTCCATCAACTGCATCAACCATGTACTTTCTTGAGCTGTCATTGCTGCTACTTTGTACTCAGCTTTAGTAGTTGACAATGATATAGTCCGTTGCTTTTTACTGCACCAAGAGACTGTTCTTGAACCAATCTTGAAAAAATACCCAGTGGTCGAAAGTCGTGTGTCATGATCTCCAATATAGTCAGCATCACAATAGCCAACTATTTTACAATCTTGATCTTTCTTATAGAATATACTATAGTCAATTGTGCCTCTCACATATCTTAATATCCGTCGAGCTACTTCTAAGTGAGATTTCTTAAGATTTTGCATGTATCGACTTATTACTCCAACTGCATAAAAAATTTCTGGTTGAGTCAATGTCAAATAGATTAAACTTCCTACCAGTTGTCGATACATAGTTCCATCTTCTAAATCATTTCCTTCATGACCGCACAACTAGACATTGATTTCTAGCAGTGTTGAGATGGGCTTACACTCTAGCATTTCAAACTTCTATAACAAATCTTGGCATATTTTTGTTATCCTAGAAAAATTCCTTCTACTGTCCAAGTGACTTAAAGCCCAAGAAAATGCTTAAGTTGTCCAAGGTCCTTCATCTGGAAGCGAACCGCTAAATTCTCTCTTGTTCGACGAATCTCTTATTCATCATCTCCAGTGATAATTAAGTCCTCCACATATACCAGCACAATTGCAAGTTTCTTTCCATTAGTTTTGACAAACAGGCTAGAATCAGTTGGTGATACAGAGTAACCACCATATGTTAGAAATTCTCCAATTCTACCATACCACGCCCTTGGAGCTTGCTTTAGTCCATACAATGCATTTTTCAATTTACATACATAATCAGGATGAAATTTGCTTTCAAATCCCATTAGTTAAATCATGTAAATCTTCCGATCCAACTCTCCATGTAGAAAAGCATTCTTTACGTCCATTTGCTATAATATCCAACATTTGTTAGCTGTCAGTGCAAATAGAACTCATATTGTGGTGATCTTGGTTACTGGACTAAACGTTTCATTATATTCTAGTCCATACTGTTGAGAAAATCCTCGAGCTACCAATCGAGTTTTATACCTCTCTATAGATCCATCAGAACATCTTTTGATCTTATACACCCACTTACAAGATATATGTTTCACATCCTTTGATTTTGGTAATAAATCTTAAGTTTGATTTTGCTCAAACGCTATGATTTCTTCTTCTATAGCTTTAATCCATTCAGAGTTCTGTGATACTTCTTTAAAAGTCTCAGGCTCCTTAACATTTTTCTCTTTTGCCATAGCTCCATTAGCATATTTGGGATTAGGCTTTCGTATTCTTATTGACCTTCGAGGATGAGATTGAGGAGTTATAGGTTCTGCTCCTTCATATTTGGCCTCCGTTGTTGATTGTTGATAAATGCCAGTTTGCCAAGGACTTTGAGTTATCTCTTGCTCGGTGTTGTCATCACTGCTTCCATTATCAAGGTCTTCTTGACTTGGTCGAATTTCAGCAATTTGCTCATCTATCTTTTTTTGTAGTCGTTCTTCTATTTCTTTTGAATCTGGAAGCTCATTTTTTTGTGGCAACCACTATGAAGATGCTTCATCAAACACCACATTCCTTGACATGTAGCACCGCCCACTAGTAGGGTCACAACATTTCCATCATTTGCGCTAGTTATCATATTCAACAAAGATACACCTGAATGCCTTTCTGTCAAAATTATTTCTCAAATGACTTTGCACAAACACATAGCATATACAACTAAATACTCGAAAATAACTTACTGTAGGTTTCATATCCCACAACTTTTCAAATGGTGATATGAACCCTAATCTTGGTTGAGGAAGCTTATTAATCACGTGGGCTGCAGTCTTCATTCCTTCGGCCCAAAATCTTCCTGGTACATTTTTTGCGTGCAACATACTTATACAAATCTCTGCAAAATGTCGATTCTTTCTTTCTGCAACATCATTTTGTTGTGGCGTGTTGACACATGTGAACTAATGTCGTATCTTATTTTCTCGAAGATATTGTGAGAACTCATCAGAGGTATATTCTCCTCCATTATCTGTGCGAAGACAATGAATCTTCTTTCCGACTTCTCCTTCAATTATTTCTCTAAATTCTTTGAACTTCAAAAAAGTATCCAATTTTTCCTTCATAAAAAAAACTCATACATACCTCAAGAAGTCATCAATAAATGTCACCATGTACCACATGCCACTAATTGATGGCTGCTTGACAGGTCCAAACACATCAGAGTGAACCAACTCCAATGGCTCCTTAGCTCTAAACTTTGACTCCTCATATGATAGTTTATGTGCCTTGTCGTACTGACATCCCGCATATACCGTATCCACTCTACATTAAGTTGAGGTAGACCCTTAAGCATTACCTTGTTCATCATCACTTTTAGCTTACGATAACTTACATGTCTCAATCGTGCATACCACAAATCTATTGTCTCATTCTTTCAAGTCTTGTCTATATAAGCTAATTCTGCTAATAGTACATAGACTGACTCTAGTCGTCGTCCTTCCATTGTTGGTGTTCCCATGATTTTTAAATCTTAATACACCAATATCTTGTGAATCGAACAAGACATAGTGTCTAGAAGATGTTAACTGTGATACTGACAATAAATTCTTTTTCATGCTAGGGACATGATAGACATCTTGAAGTGTTACCTTGTTAGGACTGTAACAAGGTGCAAGGATTGTGTTTCCGATGTGAGCTATAGGTAATCTTAAGTTGCTAGCTGTCACCGCCATGCAACTTCTTTTGTACTTAGTCATATTTTGCAGCTTTTCTTTGTCACCGGTCATATGATTTGAATATCCTGAGTTAACAATCCAATCATTTTCATAGTCAATCCGTCTAGGCATTATCACTGAGAGTGATAGGTCTTATTCCTTTATAGCAACAGACGCTTCAACATCTCACTCATCTTCACTTTTTCTTTCTGAGTTTGATATGGCAACATTACCCTCAGCAGACATTTTTTTGGATTAACAATCTTTTGCCATATGTCTTATTTTTTTACAATTATAGCATTTTCCTTCAAACATTTTCTTTTGGTTGGACTGACTACTATTGCTACGAGTCTTCTATACTCCCCATTGTCTGTGAGCTACCTTCTTGGTGATGACTCTTTATCTTATCATCATCTCTTTTAGATCCTTCACCAGCATGTCGTTTAAATCGATATTTTCTTTTGTCGATGTAGAGTGCTTCTTCATCGCCTTTTAAAGAAACCTCACTCATTTGTTTGGCAATCGCTTATTGATCAGCAAGCAAAATTTCAAATTTAATGAGAGATGATTTGGTTGGCCAGCCTTGTACAGTAGTAACAAAACTTCTGTACTTGAGCCTTAAATCATGGATGATAATTCTTTTCATCCTAGTTTCAGTAATAGTAGCGGCAGGATCTAATTCAGATATTTCACGGCACAAGGACTTTACCTTTGTAAAGTATTGGTTGATCGTCATGTTGCGTTGTGCAATTGACAATAGTTCATTCTCTAGAAGCTGTAGTCGCGTGTTATTTTTCTTTGAGAATAGTGATGCAAAAGTGTCTCATGCTTCATTTGGCGTTTTGGTCTTCTTTATGTGCTCTAACATTTCTTCTTCAACTGTGGTTTTAATAGTGAACATAGTCTTACCAGTTTTTACATTCCACTTTTTAAAGTGGTTTCGTCTGTTGGCTGCTTCATTTCATTCCCACCAACAACCTCCCAAAGATCTTGACCTCGAAGGTAAGACTCCATCAACGTCGCTCATGTATTATAATTTTGGTTGTTAAGCTTATTGATTCTTTCAACGACTTGAAGGTCACTCATCGTATTGACAATATCTCAGTAATACTAAACAAGTTTTGTCAACAAACTTGAAGAGTCACTAACTACTTACGACACACAGATGTTCACTCATTAATAATTTTTAAAAGCCATTTCTAATGTGGAAGATCAATCAAAGCTGTAACCACAAAGCATATTCATAATTCTTAGAAATCATATAACTTGAGCAATCCCAAACAGTCCCGCTCTGATACCAATTATTGAGAATAATGGAACACAAATATAACACTTCTATTAATACAACAAACCCAAAATTTACAATACAAATTTTAAAAAATCTCACTATTTCTCACTTACAGCACAATATTCACAACTCAACACTCACACACTCTTTGTTGAATTTATTATTTGCTCAACTTTCTAACACTCTAAACTCTTAACAATTGATCAAATATTTGATCAACTCTTTATTCTTAATTTATTTGCTTATAAAACTAAACGAGAGAATGAGGTATTTATACTTAGTTTTAACCAACCAAAATTACACAAATAAAATAATATAAAAATTTATTAATCACATAAATTTATAATACTTACATTTTTAATTGTTAACTTTAAAATATCTTACTTAATTTAAAATTTTAAAAATTAAATTTATAAATATTTGAACTTAATCTTAAATTTGATGTTATAATTAACTTCTATTGTAATTTTATTATATTTTAGTACGTAAAGAAGAAAAATAACAAGAGATTAATATTTGAACAATTCTTTCTACTGATTCGGCAACGTTTCAGGCATCTAAACCATTTCGGCCTTATGAAAAGCACCAACGTCCTTTTTGTGAATATTGCAACAAGCATGGTCATACTATTGCTACATGCTACCAGATCCATGGATTCCGAGATAAGCAGGAGAATGAATTAGGGCCGCCACCATCTAATTGATCATCAGCCTATTTTATAGGTACAACATTTACGTGTTTATCCTATTGTTGAATTATCGATTCAGGTGCTTATACTCATATATGTACATCTCTTTCTCTTTTTTCTTCATACTTCTACTGTTCATAAAAGTTAATAATCACTTGCTCTCATTCTTCACATTCCATCATTTTAATTTAATTTGGTATCTATTTCACAATTAATAAAAGTCAATAAATTGTGATGCAATTTTTTCGTCTTATGAATGTATATTTCAGGACTAAGCAACAAAGAAAAAGATTGGTATGGATAGTTCTTGAAATGGTAATTTTTTATATATATATAGATGCATATATAGATTTTAATTCTATTTTTTCTTTCAAGCATTGTAATAAATTTGACCCATAGCATTCTCGGCTTGATCATCCATCTAGGCCTCGTTTTGATTTCATTGTTAAAAATCCTCTAAATATTATTACAAATAAAGATTTTGTTTATGATGTATGTCCGGACGCTAAACAGTTACGTCTTATTTGTTTTCAAAGTGCATCATGTTCTTCTCATTGCTTTGAATTAATTAATGTTAGGTGGTGCATATACAATTCAATACAAGTTGCAATACTAGGTATTGCATATTGCTAATAGGTAATGCAAGTTACTACCAAGCATATCAAATTATATAAAAATAATTCTTTTAACTATCTAACATACGACTCACAATAAATTATTGTACACTTAAAAGATTAACTTTTTAAACCACCATTGTTAATTAATATACGTCATTGCTAAGTAGTACAATTCAATACCAAGTAGTGTCATATGCAAAGAATGATTTATTTAATTATCAAGTAGTGTACTTCTCTCCGGTTATTATAATGCACAATATTATATAAATTAATAACAATGTTAATATAATTTTTTTTTATTGTTTATGATTATAATTTTTTGTTAAAAAGCTCTAAGTATGTTAAAAAAAAATTAATTATAAACTTTATCAATATAATAAGTGCGTATTTGTCAGTTCATTAAAAAAAAAAATTATGTGAGTAGGATATAATATATTAAACAAAGAAGTATATTTTTTAAAAAGAAATTAATATCATCTTAATTTTTTACATTTAGAAAAAAAAGTTAAAATTTTGTTTTTTAATTAAGTTAAAATTGGTTTAAAATTCTATTTTTTTAAATTAAGTTAAAATTGACTTAAAAATTTGAAAACAAAAAACTTAAATAATTGAATAAACTAAATTACATCTTATTCAGTACTAAGAAGAAAAAAATGCAACCATTGTGTGTACCAAAAATTGTTGGGCCTAGAAAAGCCCAAAACAAGGAATAGAATGAGGTAGATTCTTGGTGCGAAACAAGAACTAAAAACGCACTCCCAGATTGGGCCTTAATGGCCCAATAACTCAATCCCATCCAATACGATTCGATCCGGTTTGACCCATTTACAGTTTCACAAGTTCACAACAAAGACTCGAAGTTCTTCACTCTCAAAAATCCACTTCAATTCAATCTCTAAATGAATCTCACTTGCCGTCACCGCCCGTTCACAAACTCAAAATTTATCTCAAGACGCAGAACTCTATGTACCTGCAAACCCTTTAATTCAGATAATGGCGACAAAGAAGACACACAATCCATCGACACACTCAAAAAAATCGTACGAGGAAAACAGAGCTGGAAGCTAGCTTTGAACGACACCTTTTTATCAACCACATTAAAGCCTCACCACATCGAAAAGCTCCTGATCCAGACCCTGGACGATCCCAGGTTAGCTTTGAGGTTCTTCAATTTCTTAGGCTTGCATAAAAACTTCGACCACTCGACGTCGTCGTTTTGTATTTTGATTCATGGGTTGGTTCAAAGCAATCTCTTTTGGCCTGCGAGTTCCATATTGCAGACTCTGCTTCTTCGTGGGTTAAAACCAGAAGAGGTTTTTGATGCTTTGTTGGATTGTTATAGTAAATGTGGATTTTGTTCAAGTTTGGGCTTTGATTTGCTGATCCAAAATTATGTGCAAAATAAGAGAGTTCTTGATGGTGTTTATGTGTTTAGGTTAATGAGAAAGAATAATTTGGTGCCTGAAGTTAGGACTTTGAGTGGGGTTTTAAATGGGCTGGTTAAAGTTCGGCAATTCGGGTTACTCCTGGAAGTGTTTGATGAGATCGTTAATGTGGGTGTATTGCCTGATATTTATATGCACACGGCAGTCATGAGGAGTTTGTGTGAGTTAAAAGATTTCGTTAGAGCCAAGGAAATGGTTCGTTATATGGATTCGAATGGGTGTGAGTTAAATGTTGTGATTTATAACATCTTGATTCATGGACTTTGCAAGAGTGAAAGAGTTTTTGAGGCCGTTGAGGTCAAGAATAGTTTGATAGAAAGGGGACTAAAAGCAGATGTTGTTACCTATTGTACGTTAGTGCTTGGGTTATGCAAAGTGCAAGAATTTGAGGTTGGTGTGGGCTTGATGAACGAGATGATTGAATTGGGTTTTATTCCAAGCAAAGCAGCACTTTCGAGTCTTGTTGAGGGCTTGAGGAGGAAGGGGAGGATTGGGGATGCTTTTAGTTTGGTGATTAAAGTGGCAAGAGTTGGGGTGCTACCAAATTTGTTTGTGTACAATGCATTGATTAATTCTTTGTGTAAAGATAGGAAATTTGATGAAGCTGAGTTTCTTTTCAATGATATGGGAATGAAGGGCTTATCTCCAAATGACGTTACTTTTTCAATTTTGATAGATTCATTTTGTAGAAGGGGGGAAATGGATACTGCAATTAGTTTTCTTGATAAAATGGTTGATCAGGGGATAAAAGCAACCATTTATCCCTACAATTCTTTGGTAAGTGGGTATTGCAAGTCGGGAAATTTGAGTGCCGCAGAATCTTTCTTTTATGAGATGATTGATAAAGGATTGACACCAACTGTTGTGAGTTACACGTCCTTAATAAGTGGATATTGCAATGGAGGAGTATTGCAGAAGGCTTTTAGGCTTTATAATGAGATGACTGGCAAGGGCATCACACCAAATACTTACACCTTCACTGCACTTATTTCTGGTCTTTGTCGAGCAAATATGCTGGCCGAGGCTATTAAATTGTTTAATGAAATGGTGGAACATAATGTTCTGCCAAATGAAGTGACTTATAATGTGATGATTGAAGGTCACTGTAGGGAAGGTAAAATGGTAAAGGCCTTTGAATTGCTTGATGAAATGGCAGGGAAAGGCCTTATAGCAGATACATACACCTACAGGCCTTTAATAGCCGGTCTCTGTTCTGTTGGTAGAGTGTCTGAAGCCAAAGAGTTTGTAGATGGACTTCACCAAGAGCATCGCCGGTTAAATGAGATGTGTTATAGTGCACTTCTACATGGTTATTGCAGGGAAGGGAGATTAAAGGATGCACTGGCTGCGTGTCGTGAGATGGTAGAGAGAGGTGTGGACATGGATCTTGTGTGTTATGCTGTACTTATAGATGGATCTCTAAAACAGTCTGATACAAGGAGTTATTTTGGTCTTTTGAAGGAGATGCATGACCAAGGATTGAGGCCTGATACTGTAATATATACAAGCATGATTGATGCAAAGAGCAAAGCAGGTAATCTCAAGGATGCATTCAGACTTTGGGATATAATGGTTGGTGAAGAATGTGTTCCAAATGTTGTGACATATACTGCTCTGATAAATGGCTTATGTAAGGCAGGGCACATTGATAAAGCTGAGCTTCTATGTAAGGAAATGTTGGCTAGCAGCTCTTCTCCAAATCAAATAACATATGGTTGTTTTCTAGACCACCTTACAAAAGAAGGAAATATGGAGAAAGCGGTACAACTGCATAATGCAATGCTTGAAGGACTTTTAGCAAACACTGTCACATATAATATACTCATTCATGGCTTTTGCAAGATGGGGAAGTTTAAGGATGCTATTAAGCTCCTCAGTGGAATGATAGACAATGGTATTCTCCCTGATTGTATTACATATTCAACATTAATTTATGAGTATTGTAGAAGGGGTAATTTAGATGAGGCTATTAAGTTGTGGGACTCCATGCTAAATAAAGGTTTAAAACCCGATACACTAGCATACAACTTTTTGATATACGGTTGCTGTGTTAGAGGAGAACTCACAAGAGCTATTGAATTGCGTGATGATATGATGAGAAGGGGTTTGAAACCAGATAAAATTGCACATAATGTCCTCAATCTTGCAACATGCTCAACGTAGTTAAGAGTCTGGTTTCTGAATTCTACCACTTGCTGTACATAAAAGAAGGTGTGCTCCCATGAACTGGGAGTATTGTCTCAGTAAGCAATTTTGTCGACTTCTGGGGAGAAGCGTGATGGTTCAAGGTAACACATTTTTTCTTACCTTTTGTTTGATGTAATGGCCTGCATTGCCTATTGAAAGAAATGTTTTTGACACTGTACATTAGTTTAACCTTGTAAAGTAGAAGTGGATAAGGAAATCACAATACTGAAGGATGCTGGACTAGCATCAAGTTGAGAGAAACCTCACCGTATTGTTCATTTGAATCAAAAGTAAACCCATGAAACCTTGGGCTAGCTGTTGAACCAGACAATAGTTGTACGCATTAATTTTTGTTGTGATTCTTTGTAACAATTATTTTCATGGAAATGAAATTTATTTACAGTATTTTACTTGGAATGGCAGATGCTTGGTATTCAGTTGCTCTTGATTTTCTGGGTTCAAATTCAAAGAAGCACCTCTTATATTATGTCACAAAAAAATAAAATAAAAAAGCACAATTCTCCATGTAATTAAACACCCGGTTAACTAAAATCCACACTCGATAGGGCAAAAGCTCCACCTCCGGATTTCCAGTGTTTGGTATCAGAAAATTGTAATGTTGGGAAAAAGCATAAGGGTTTTATTTCGTACGGTTACAATGTTGCACTTGATTCCGAAAGCTAGCCGCATGCTTCGTTTGATCATGAAATGTCAGAAAACTACAGTGTCCCAGAAAACTCAAGTTAAAGTTTAAACCAATTTAATCGGGTGACCAAACATAGTTGAGAATAAGATATCAGCATTTCTTACTATTGGCCAACAAGTTGAAATTCACAAAGGCGCATGTCAATAAAGAAAAGAAAGGGAGAGCTTCAGATCTACTCCATGCAAATTATTGCTGCAATATCAATTAAAAAGACAAACCGCACCATCATTATGAGTAGTATTTGCTTGCTAGCCAACTCAAGCAAGGCTAACAAGAAAATAAAGAACATCCATTTTTCAAGTAAAAAACCAACCTAAAAGAGGGCCACTCATCCCCCATAAAGTTGGAACGCCTTAGCCTGTAGAAATAACTATAAGTAGCCACTCATTCCATAACTTCCACACCACAACAAATCAATAATGACATCATAAAGATCGCTAATTGGTTCTAGACGAAAGACATGCTGCATAGGTGAAACTTGAACAACAAACCAGTATCATAGTTCAGTCAGGTTCACACTGCCCCCACAAACTATTAACATTTCACCTAAGGTAAAGCAGAGAGCATTAAGAAAACCTCCATTGCTGAAATCAGGAGACTACTTAGTTTGCACGGCTTTTAAAAACATCAAGGCCCATCTCTGTTGGATCAGTTGCCTGCAACTCTACTTGAATACCATCTAGCTCTCTCTTGAACCTGTCCTTGGAGCTTGCATAAATCATCTTGCTTCTTACTCTTGATGTATCAGGAGACCTTTATACAATTAAAAGAACATTAGCAGCCATGGTTACAAGTTCTGAGGAAGGGAGGAGGGGGGTGGGGGGAGGATACAAAAAGAAAAAATGCTAGCTTTAGGTATACAACTTTTACCATGCAATGAAGAAAATCCTGCTTTTTTGGCAGTTCTCTTCGGTAACAAAATCAAAATCAAAGACAGCATATCGGCACTCATCAGCAGGAAGACTTGCAGCAAAATCTTCATGGGTTTGAGTTGGCTCGCCGACTTTTTCCACAATGACTTGCTTCTGTTTCTCTTCAATCTTAAATACTATGAAGCGGTAGGTTCTTTTAGCTTTCAATTCCAAGAACTTCAGCTTGCAGTCATCATGTACAGCCATCCCTGAAGCAGCATTAGCCTGCAGATGGAATGAAAAGGAAAACCTATTACAAACCCAAGAAAAGGTGCAAACTAGATATTAACTTTCTTTAAAACACCTCACTCATTGTGATTCCACTCCCTTCCTACATGAAGACTTTCATCCATTAGCAAGAGTTAAAATCACAACTATTTCTGTTAGGGAATCCTTAGCAATTGACTCTCCAGATTAAACTTTTTCTAACTAATAGTAGATGTAAACATACAAGTGTCCAAATTCTGGATCAAAATATCCACATTAACCTTAAAAAAATAAGTATTTACTAGTGCATTGTAAAATTATAAAACCCAAACCACTAGTTACTGTATAAAGAAATTAGAACCGAAGTTAGCATACAACCTGAGCTTATTGAACCTTGCAGTGGCTGGAAGGCCACTAGATACGCTTGCCATGAAGTAAACCCAAGAATAACAACCAGAAAAGCAACAAAGAAAATTCAAGTAAAGGATTTGTGACACTGAATATCCTGCTGCGACAAAACCATGTCAAAACAAGGCAAGTTGGAGGGAAGACAAACACTTATGTATCGTATTCATCACCACAATCTGAATCCTCAAGGACATTCATAATCACAAAACAAGACCAAAGGATTTTGAAGGCAAAAGAACAAGATCAAAACCAAACCCTTTGAGAAATCACAGACTCCAGTGAGCAAGGAAGAACTAAATTATTAATAATACTAAATAATATAAGAATAAAATATTTACCGATTACCATGGCTTCAATGATAAGTGGAAAAAAAACCAGAATTTTATGAACAAAAATGTAAAGGAAACAACAAAATAGCAAACAAATTATCACAACCACTGCTCCGTCCAAATCACAATACACAAAGTGTTTTGCACATGACCCCAAGAACTGGAAAATCATTTCTTACAAGATATAAAAAAAAGATCAAACAATTTTATACTTGGTAATCAACATTACCCATTTCAACTTGCTTCATTGACGATCGTGCAATGGCAAAGCTATTCTAAGTTGATAGCGCATAATAATCTCAAAAAACACCATGGATAATTACAATAATACCATCTTCGGAAAGGCATCCACAAACTGATACAGTACTTCAAATCAAACTTACACCATTACCAACAATAACATTAAGAAACTGATCATTTAAACCCATTTCAAAAAAAAAAAAACCAGCACATATCTGTGCATTTTATAAGAAATCAAATACCCATAAAAGCATGGGCTAGAAAAATGATCATTTTAACTTGTAAAAGTAAAACCAACCAAAAAGAATTACTATCTCCTAACTGAACAAAAATCTACAATCTTTAGATATATTAAAGACACAAAACCAACTTATTGTTTTTGGATAAACCAAATCGGAACCCACATAATGAAAATCGAATTTATCAAAAAATTAAGTACCCTTACATGGACAAAATTTTCAACGATCTATAGTCAATACATAGTCCAGATACAAGTAAAACCCACATCAGATCTAATTAAACCTTAGCCCCACACAAAAATAGCACACATATTACAACAAATAACCAAAAAAACCAACAAAATATCATAATAAAAACAAAAAAAAAGGTCCAATATTATAGTTGAAAGAGTGGTAACTCACCATGGTTTCAAAGATCAAATGACAAAACTACAGGTAAATTTTGCAAGGAGGAGAAGGAGAGTTGGATGGAGAGGAAATGGAGATTAAGATGATAAAGGATGCTCTCTATTTGTTTTATATTATATTCTATATTATTTATTGAGTTTTTTTAAAAATAAAAATAAATAATCTGACTGACTGGTGTTATTTAGTGGCTCCACTGTCCGCTAAAATATCATGATGGCGTTCGTGCGTGACAACGGAGGGAAAGTATGGCTGTCCAACGTGGAGGTGACACGTGTTATATAAATGAAATGGCAGAGATGCCCTTCACTGACTTTGCTTTCTCGATCGGTTTTGTATAGAATGGTGTACAAATTTTTATTGTATTACACTTCGGCAATTGTTGTTCTTATTTGGCTATTAATATTTATTTCAAATTTTTATTTGTATTTTTAATAATAATATGTTAAATAATTATTAAATATAATAAATAATTTTATATTATTTAATTATTTAATTATTATTTAATATATTATTGCTTAAAAATAAGTTAAAATGTATAACATTATATTTACTATTTAGCAAATAAAAAAGAGTTTTAAGAGAGAAATTTATTTTTTTAACAAAACAAAATTTTAAATTATTATAAAATAATTTAAATATTACTAAAACATTATTATAATTTTAAAAAAAAATATTCGTACAACAATGCTTTAAATATTATACTCATTTTTTAACTTAAAATATATTTTGAGTACTGATGGGCATAGATTGATTCAATTTGATTTTTGTCAAAACCAGACCAACCGTTAATTATTTAATTAAAATAAATGTTTACAAAATAAATATTAATAAATAAAAAATTATAAAAGAAAATTTAAATATGAGTTTGGAGGATAATATTTTCTTCAACTATAATTAATTCTTAATCAACGACAGTGTAGCAAAGTGAGCCATCAATCAAACACTTGACCACTTGCTTAATCCTAAAGGAAAAATACTGTTGACTAAACGTGTTACCAAAAGTTGGTATCCAAAACCAGAAAGGGGAAAGGGACAAATTTTTGCTGTGTTAGCTGACTTTCATAAGAAAACCAAAAGGAGACCGTGCAGTTTGCTCCAACAAAGCCCAACTAGTTAGCTACTAAAGTTAACAATTCTAAACATCAAGTTTAATTTACAGCAAGTCAACAACAATTGCAGCAACAATTTTCAACAACGTCAAAAGCTTAGCAATTTAGTAACAAAATAGCAATAAGTCCATCAATATTTATCAATTGATTCAATTAAAAACTATAAAAATCGGAAATTTTCCAAATTGAATTCAAGTAAAAAAAAAAGTCTAATTTAATTTCCAGCAAGTCAGCAACAATTCTCAACAACATCAAAATCTTAATAAGTTAGAATAAAATCTCAATAAGTCACCATCAATATTTATTGATTGATTCTATTAGGGGAGAAAATACTTTTCTCCCTCTTAAAATTATGTTAAAACGAAAAATTTAAGATTCAATTTACAATCTTAACTTTATTGTGTAGTGAATAACCCGTTAATCAACTAAAATAGCAATAATCCAAAGCAGAATATAAAAGAGTACGACACAATTTTACGTGGTTCGATCAATTGCCTACGTCTACGATAGATTCAAGAATCCTAGCTTCTCTTATTAACTCCCTAGAGATTTTACAAGAAAAACTCAATCTGAAGAACCCTTAAAGGACCTAATATTTAGTAAATCCTTACTTTACCACGAACAATGATCATCCAAACGACGGCTCTATCATAGCGCACACAAGCACTTAGTGTTTACCCAGTTCTTTCCCTCTCTTAGAGTCTCTCTTAATGCTTAATCTCAACTAAAGGGTTTACAAGTGTTTATATATGGTATATTTCGTGCCTACTAACCCTATTCTTCGTTGGAGTAAGAGTCCACTTGTTTTGAAAGTCCAAAACTTCCCAAAACTCGAAATCTGAATGAAAAACTGACTTTTGACGCGTCTAATGCCGCGGCGCTGGGCATTATCATGCTCATCGTCGCGGCGCTAATCTTTTGTAATGGGCGTAGTGACGCTCATACCTGGCAGCTCCTCCCGCATTTTCTTCACTTCCTTCGCGTCTTTGAGTCCCGTTTCACTTCCCTCTTCGTGTCCCACAAGTCCTAGACTTCTCCATAAGTATTCTACACATTCTAAATTTTTTGTGACTCTCCACTTTGGTATTCATCTCAATTATTGTCTAACCAAGATTGTTGAATCACCAATTTTCTAACAAACCCTTCCTTGATTCAAAATCTTTCAAATAAGAAAGTTTCGAGATCCAATCCACATCAATACTCTATCACCTAAAGTTGAGTCCAATTAAGTTTCCACCAAGACTTAACTTTCCTGAGACTAGTGACTTTAGTCTCCAAAGGCATTCATGTACCTTGCATAAGGTATGGATACGTTGCACTCTTTTCCGACCCTTATCACCTCGGTGAGCACGGTTTAGATGTCGCCTAGTGGTTTACATTACCCTAACACCCCACGCTGGGCCACTCATAGCCATCCCAGTAAGCACATAGAGCCCTCCATTGTACTTCTCACCCTCAAACCTTATAGGTCATTTCTCTACTTTTAGTTTTTTTTTTTCGCTCTAATCGAATACCCTTCCTCATTGAGCTTGTCTGAAGATATCAAGTTCCTCCTCACTTTAGGAACATGTTTTACACCATGTAAGTCCCTAATTTTTTCACCTTGCATCCTCAGCCTTGTGTCACAAACTCTAATGATCTTACAAGTCATGTCATTCACCATTAGAGTTTTACCTCTATTGGTTTTATAGTTGGTAAACATTGATCTGTCGGGACACATATGCACGTTGCACCCCGAATCTAATATCCATTTGCCAACGTACTTTTCCATTGAAGTTACCAATGTGTCTACAACTTCGATATCTTCCTCAATACTGATTGCAGCCCACCTTCCTTATCCTTTTGATTTCGGACAATTCTTCACAAAGTGTCATTCCTTATTACAAAGAAAACACTTCTTTGATCTTCCCTTGATTGGTTGCTCTTTTTTCCTTGTGCAAGCAATGCTGCTTCACTATCGGACTCAGATCTCTTTGTCAATTCTTTTGAGTTCAATGATGTCTTGACGTCATTCATCGTTAAAAACTCCTTACCATACAACAGTGTATCCACAAAACTCTCATAGCTCTTTGGCAACAAACTTAACAGAATAATGGCCTTATCTTCATCCTCAATCTTGATGCCCAGTTGCTCAAGACTTATGATGATCTTGTTGAACTCATCAATGTGGTATCTTAATGAAGTTCTCTCGTACATTATTAGCTGATGTAGTTTCTTTTTCATAAAAAGTCTATTTGCAAGAGACTTCTTTGTGTACAATGCCTCGAGTCTCTTCCATAGCCCCAAAGCGGTTTCTTCATCACCAACTTCCCTTAATACTTCGTTGCTCAAAGCTAGGAATAAGATGTTGTGAGTCTTTTTATGAATCGTGTCCCAATCTTTCTGCCCGGACTTTGAGGTTGTCATCTCATCGCTAGTTGAGGAGCCGACTTCCTCCAAGGCTGAGTCTAGCCCTTCTTTCACTATTAGAACCCTAACTTTCTTCCTCCAAAAATTGAGGTCATTCATCCCATTGAACTTCTCTATTTCTTGCTTGATTGCAGTCGTGATTTAAATAACCAATGTGTATATTATCAAACCCTTAGCTTTGATACCAGTTTGTTGAGGGAGAAAACGCCTTTCTCCGTCTCGAGGTTATGTTGAAGCGAAGAACCTAAGATTCAACCTATAACCCTAACCTCATTGCGCAGCAGAATAACCTGTTAATCAAGCAAAATAGCAAGAATCCAAAGCATAATATAAAATAGCACAACATAATCTTACGTGGTTCGACCAATTGCCTACGTCCACGGTAAATCCAATGATCATAGCCTCTCTTATTAACTCCCTATAGATTTTACAAGAAAAACTCAATCTGAAAAACTCTCAAAATGACCTAATGTTTAGTGAACCCTTACTCTATCACGAACAATGATTACCCAAACAATGGTTCCACCCTAGCGCACACAAGTACTTAGTGTCTACTAAGTTCTTCCTCTCTCTTATAATCTCTCTTAATGCTTAATCTCAACTAAATGGTTTACAAGTGTTTATATAGAGTGTATTTCGTGTCTACTAACTCTATTCTTTGTTTGAGTAAGAGTCCACTTGTTTTGGAAGTCTACAAATTCTCAAAACTCGAAATTCGGATGAAAAATTGACTTCTAACGCGTCTGGCGCCGCGGCGCTCGTCCTTGAGCACAACAGCGCTAGGCATTATCACGCCCATCGTCGCGGTGTTGGGTTCTTAGCGTTGCGGCGCTCATGCCTGGCAACTCATCTTGCGTTTTCTTAACTTCCTTCACATCTTTGAGTCTCATTTCGCTTCTCACTTCATGTCTCATACGTCATAAACTTCTCCATACGTGTCTCACACGTTCTAGACTTCTTGTGACTTTTTACTTTGATATTCATCTCAATTCTTATCCAACTAAAATTATTGAATCATTAATTTTTTAACAGATTCAATTCAAAAATTAAAATTAAAAATTAAAATTTTATCAAATTAATAGAGAGACTCAAAGATGATAGTGAGAGGAAGTTACGAGTTACGATGGTGCGATAGTGCAACTTAAAGTTGGTTGGAGACAGACGACTATCACCATTCAAATCAAAATTTTGAAAGAAAGAGATACGATAGTTGAGTGAGAGACTACAAAGAGTAAAATGAAATTAATAATTATTTTTTTTTTCAATTTATATACAAATAATTTGGTACAAGTGAGCTCAATCTAAGATTTTGTTATAACCAATGAGAATTTGATTTGTCACATGGCAAAATATAATTTTTTAAATTTAAAAACTATTTTTCTAGTTTAATTTCGATTTTATGTAAAATTAGATTAAAATTGAACTAAATTATTTAATTATTTAACTTAAAATAATATTTTTTATACAAAAATTAAATTGAATCAATTTTTTTTTAATTTCCGATTATTTTTACTCACCCTTAAGATTGGGTGCTCTCTCAACTAATAAATAATTCTTCTCTCTTTTTTTTAAAAAATGAGTATATTTTATTCATTTAATACTGGTTTTTCTCTATTTAGCCCTTGTTTCAGATTTTTTTTTCTTCACCTAGGGGCTTTGTTCTATGATAATTTATTTTATTTTCTTCTACCTGGACTCTAGTCCATAGTTGAATTTTTATTATAGTTGAGTATTTCAATGTAGTTATTTTTTAGATATGCGATTATATTAATCAATATCTTTGAATTTTTATTATTGTTTAGAGTTTTAATGTAGTCATTATTTAGATATGCAATTATTTTAATCGATACCTCAATGATATGAAGTGTTATAAGATAAATTTAATGATGTTTAGTTACAGAGTTAATCCTTATAAATTATCTATGCAATGTCAATTAGAGAGATCGAAGATAGTGGTGGAGGACAACAATGAAAGAATAGTGGTTTGTTTCTAATAGAGCTTAATTTCAGTTTGCACAATTTTT
This sequence comes from Ailanthus altissimus, assembly GCA_946807835.1. Taxonomy (NCBI): domain Eukaryota; kingdom Viridiplantae; phylum Streptophyta; class Magnoliopsida; order Sapindales; family Simaroubaceae; genus Ailanthus; species Ailanthus altissimus. The sequence continues at coordinate 25,293,647 of OX327701.1, read as the reverse complement.
GCAAGAGGATATCCTTATACGACCTAATGTCCAGTAATTTTTCTCCTTTAATATTAGTAAAATTGTATATGTTTATCTTTTTTGTATACATAATATACACGGGGGTGGGACGCCGCAGGACTTGAACCCCCTCAGGTTGGAGGGTGCGTTTTGAAAGCGTGTAGAGTTATATGTGTCTATCAATTATAATATATTCGATTATTATGAATTTTAATTTACATGCTACAAATTAAACATGTTAAATAACATTTAAATACAGTTCATTAAACATATAAGTAATATTCCTTATTTAATTGCACAATTTAAAAAAAAAAGAAGGTAACACCCCTATTTTGATAAATAATTAAAATGTATAATATATAATTAAATGCTTAATTTTTTATTGATAAAATTTATTCTTAGTTATATTTTGTACATGCTTTTTAATATTTTTTATTATATTCAATTATGATTCATTTACAAACTAACTCTATTTTTTCTCTTTAACTCTTTCTTTATATATATAATAATAATAATCTCAATGTTTTCTCGTTGCATTATTGTAACTCAATTATAAAAGTTTTTAAATTTATGTTATTTTACATTAATAAAAAAATATATCAAACTTTATCATCATTAGATTAATATTTTTTTTTCTCATTTATGATCATATGTTTTCCTTTTTTTTCATTTAGGACCACGTTAAATTGTAAGTGATTCATAATATTACTTAGGTACCTTTTTTTTTTCTTTTTTTTTTTGAAATTTGAATAAATATAAATTTGGCAGAAATTTGAATAGATGCGAAACCATATTTATAGTTAAAATATACACACACATTTGAATATAACATCTAAAGCATTTGTGCTAATAACCTTAATAATAAAGAGATTGCAGCAGTTACTCTTTTTCTTTAAGAGAAGAGCTTAAATATATATACACACACAACTTCTAATATATACATACACATACTATATATATATAAAAAAAAGAAAAACGATGGCTAGAACCTTAAAATGTTCCTAAAATAATTGAAACATTCTTAAACTTTTTTAAAAATACATAAAAATCCCAATTTATTAACATATTTTTATAATTTTTTTTTCAAAAATAATTAAAATTAAGGGAGTTTTAACTTTTTTAGCCACCATTTAAATTTTTTAACTTTTTTTATCAAAACAAACTATTTTTAAACAAAAATATCATTCTACTATTTCAAAAGTATTAACTACAGCGAGCAGTATTGCTACAGTATATTTTGTTTATTCAAAATTAAAATATTTATTTATTTATTTTATGTATTTATATTATTTATTAATTATTCAATCAAGTTACTGCAAAATTTAAATAAATATTAATTACTTAATGTAGTTAAATTTAAATAAATAATATAACTTAAGTTTAAATAAATACAAATATAAATTTTAATAAATAATATATATTAAGTATATTATATTTAATGAAATATATATAAAAATCCAAAAATATATATAATTATAAATAAAATAATAAATAATTTAATTATAGCTTAAATAAATATAGTAATAATAATAATAAAATTTTTAAAAATTAACCGGGACAAATTCTTCCCCCCCCCCACTTTGCACTCAGTTTAGGTACAAAGTGGATGCCCCCATCCTATCGTTTTCAAATATGAGCGCAATAAGTTTTTATCGTGCTCAATTATGAGCACAATATGTTTTTATCGAGCAATATATTTTTATCGTAATAAATTTTTGTTATATATTTTATTTTTTATAATTTTATTTTATTATATATGACATAATTAATTTATATTATTCCTAAATAAAATTATTTAATTTTTATTTAATTATCAATAAACATAATAAATATAATTGAACAAAAAAATATAAATTAAGTTTGTATTTGTTTATGAGAATTATTTTTTAATTATTTTATTTATTTAGTTTAATTTAACTACATTAAATAATTATATTATTTATGTAAATTTTATAGTAATTTGATTAAAATAAATAGATAAATAGTATAAAATAAATAAAATTTTAATAAAAAATATTTATTTTTGAATTAAAAAGTTACTACACGAGATACTATTTATTATAATGGGAGTATTATATAAATAATAAATTAGATTTTTATCTGTTCATTAAGTCATTGACTAAAAAAATAAAAAATTTAAAATGATAACTAAAAAAGTTAAAATCCTCTCAATTTTAGTTAATTTCAAAAAGTTTCCGATTCTTATTAACTTGGTGGTACCATTTTAATGTTAAAAGACCAACTTATCCCTATTAACTAAATTTAATGCCAACCCAACGTGACATGTATAATAATAACATGGACTTGTTTATTTTTATAATAACGAAATTTAAAATAACTAGTTGAAATATTAAATTACAATAATATGACATGAAACGTGATATGTTTTAATTTAACGATTTTTATTTTAGTTAATAAAAAAAAATTAAAAAATTATAAGAACAAAAGTAATGCCTATTAGTAGTACGCTTTGGCGATTTTGGCCCTTGCAACAGCTTTGATGATTGTTGCCAATCGACTCACTGAAAATATTATTAAATTTTAAATTTTACGATTTATATAGTAGTAAAGTTATTTTAAACAACAGAATATTAGAGAAATATAAAACAAAACGAGAAGATATACGACCATCATATATCAAAATGGTGTCAATTAAAAGTGCATCAACACTTTTATCAAAGTCACAAATCACCGACCTATCAAAGTCACAAATACACTTTTATTTCGACTGATTTTATCTTATATTTTTTAATTAAAAATAAATATCAACCTATCAATACACGACACGTTGTAAATTAGAATGGTAAGTTGATTAGTCACTAATTTCCATCTCCGTTGACGCCTTTTTTTTATGTTATATAAATATTTGTAAGTTAAATGACTTGAAAAAATAAATAGAATCGATTGGATAATATATAACAAAAAAAATATATGATAACATTTTAATTTTTAAAATATTTAACCATTTATGAAAAGTAATTGAAAAATCAATTATAAATCTTCACAATGGGCAATCGATATAAAGCAATGATTAATTAGGTGTTGTGTGACAAAAGATATATTTTGACTTATAATGGGGAAACATATTAATTATGCAATAATAAATTTGGAAGTTATAAATGAATAGTTTATTTAGAATTTATACTTTAAGTTATAAATAATGTTAGGTATTTTAAATTTTTTTTAATAAATTGTATCTTAAAATTTACTCTATTTTAATATATTATTTTATCACTAAATATTTACTTGACATATCATTTTTAAGATATAATTTGAGATATTTAACATTACTCTTAAGTTATAAGTAAAAAAAAATTAAATTAATTTAATTGTATATAAATGTATTGATTTCAGACATAAAAACAAACTCCTTAGTGTATAGGGTAGTTTTTAAACAGATTTATATTATTTAATTGGCACTATTAATGCTCATTTGACCGTCTAAGTATTGAATTATATAACTGTTCCCTTTGAACTATGGGTGAACCCTAATTCTAAAATGAGGTCTTTGTTCCTTTAAGTGAATTTATGGAATTAACTAGAGAATAATCATATTGTTAAAATTATAAAATTAATTAGAAAATAATCACATCTTAAAAATATAAAATTAATTAGGGAATCATAAATAAAACAAAACAAATTAAATTACTTTTTTAAAATAACTTTACTACAAGACCTATAAAAATGAATTTTTTTAGTAAAAAGAGGCAGGTATTTTATATTTCATTTCTAATATCTTTATTTTTATTTTGAGATTTTGTATATTATTTGGTTGATTTAAGTATTTAAAGATTTTCGCTAACATCCCCATCAACTAAACCATAACCAATTTTGTTTTGCAACATGTAATTTTATAATCCACGTGAAAATTAATAATTTTTACTCTCAAACATCAATTTTTTTAAGAATATAAATTTCATTTGTAGGTTTATAAACTTTTAAATTTTTAGATCAATAATAACTATTAAAATTTATTAAAAAAATTATACACATGAAAAAGTAGACAATATCCGATTGAATCAATATATTTTGTAATAATGTGATGTGATTTGAAACCTAATTTCAGACCTTGATTTAAAAAATAATAATTAAATATCTAAATGCCAGGATATTAATAAGGCCACTTAATACATTGAAAGGTGTTGAGGGAGGTAACGCCCTTCTTCCTCGTGAGGTTATGTTGAAGTGAAGAACTTAAGATTTAGCTTAGAACTCTAATCTTTTTGCGCAGCGGTATAACCTGTCAATCAAGCAAAACCAACAAGAATTCAAAGCAGAAAATAAAAAAACACAACACAATCTATGTGGTTCGGTCAATCGCCTACGTCCACGGTGGATCCAAGATCCTAACCTCTCTTATTATAACTCCCTAGAGATTTTACAAGGAAACACAATATGAAGAACACTCAAAATGATCTAAACGTTTAGTGAACCTTTACTCTACCACGAATAATGATCACCCAAACAACGGTTTCACCCTAGCGCACACAAGCACTTAGTGTCTACCCAGCTCTTCCCCTCTCTTAGAGTCTTTCTTAATGCTTGATATAAAATCAAGGGTTTACAAGTGTTTATATAGAGTATATTTCGTGCCTATTAACCATATTCCTTATTGGAGTAAGAGTCCACTTGTTTTGGAAGTCCAAAACTTTTCAAAACTCGAAATCTCGAATCAAAACGGACTTTTTCACGCGTTCTGGCACTGCGACGCTCGTCCTTGGGCGCTGCAGCGCTGGATAGAATCGCGCCCAGCGCTGCGGCGCTGAGCCCTGTAGCTATCCGCGTTTTCTTGCTCCCTTCGCGTCTTTTGAGTCCCGTTTCGCTTCCCCCTTCGTGTCCCACACGTCCTAGACTTCTCCATACGTATCCTACACGTTCTAGAATTCTTGTAACTCTTCACTTTGATATTCATCTCAATTTTTGACCAACCAAAATTATTGAATCACCAATTTTTCAACAAAAGAGAGTACACTTGTGTTAACAGACACACACACACACACACACACACACACACACACACACACACACACACACACACACACACACACACACACACACACACACACACACACACACACACACACACACACACACACACACACACACACACACACACACACACACACACACACACACACACACACACACACACACACACACACATATATATAAACATCAAAAAGGGAGTTATCAAGCGCCAACATAATCGGTTTAAAGAAATTTTTTTTTTTACTATGTTAGAATAAAGGGTTGAATGTCAATATTTTTTCAAACAAATAAGGGTAATGGAGATTTTTACCATAATAGTATGACTTAATAGATATTTTTATTTTAAAATAATATTTAATACTTAATTTTATTTGATTCGTTAATTTTAATGATTGAAGAGTAAAAGAGTAATCTAATCATCAAAATAAATTACACTTTGAACACGGACACAATCTTACATATTCATTGTTTTTTGAATACGTGACACAATTTCATCCATTAATTAATTAAATTTAATTTTAAAAGATAAACTTTCACAATATAATTAGTTACTCTAAACATATGTCAACATCTAATTAGTTTATAATTATATTAAATAAATTTTAAATTAAAAAAAAAAATAGAGTCAAAGTATTGTCATTTGGTGACACTTTGACAATAAAAAATGATCAAATTTACATCATTAGATTATATTTTTCATGATCTATACAATAACATGGTCATTTTTAATTAAAAAAATGCAAAAAAAAAAAAGGAAAAGAAGAAGACCAAATAGATGAAGAGAGGCGGCAACGGCCATCAAAAGAGGGGCGGTGAAATTTTAACGACGGCTGCTAGCTTTCTCTACCTACTTTGACCATTTTTTGATTTCTTTTGGGTAAAAAATGATCACACAATTATGTAGATTATAAAAAATAGAGTCTAATAATGTAAAATAAGTAATTTTTTACTACCCCAACGTCACCGAAAAATGGCAGTCGACAATCAGTCGGTTGCCATTTTTTTGCAACAATGTAATTTTTTTATTAATTTAATAATAATTAACTAATTAATTTAGTAACATGTGTTCAAATTATATGGTAATATGTGTTAATTCCTACTTTATTTTTCAAATTCTATTTATAATGAGGGTAAAACGGTAAATGAATATTACAAATGAATTTTTCATCAAAATAAATGACAAAATGTGATAGATTAGGACAATTTTGAGTATTAAAATTTATTTTAAAGTATAAGTGTCTTTTAGGTCATATTATTGGAGTATGTATGACTTTTGTCCAACAAATAAATATTTAAACTTAAACGTGAAAGTCATCGGATATAAATAAAAATGTTAAGAAGTAAATACTATTTAAAGGCCAAATTTTTTTATAGATAAAAATTATTTAACTAATATTTATTAACTAATAAGATAATAAATAAATGAAATTGTTCTTATTAATAATAAAATTAGGGACTAAAATAGTAAACATAACTTATAATTTTCTGCACTCTCCTCGTGAAGTAAGGAGGGCCCTCGCATCCTTCTTGTGATATGAGACAAGGCGTATGACTCTTTCACTAGGATGTGGCTTTGATATTCTTCTTTGATATTTTTTTATTGAATTTTGCCTAATTTTTTAATTTTTTTTTGATTATTTTCAATTAAATTTATCAATTTTTAACATATACAACTTTAAATTAACTCATTTTAACTCATTGTAAAGAGTGTTTTGGATCAAAATTTCAAATAATTTGTGAGAGAGATACCAAAAATATTTTAAGGGTAAAATAATTTAAAAATCAAATGTTTGACTAATAAAATTTATAAATATATTGAGAGGATAAAATAAATTTTTGGTTAAAAAAGAGGTCATTTTAAAATTTTTTCTTAGAATAAAATAGTAACAACTAAAAGTAATAATTTGGTGAAATATTGCTTCTTTATTTGGATAAAAGATAAAGGAATTATTCTATTTGCATTGAGGGTAGAGCAGTCCCTCCCATTAACACAGAGGGTAGATTTAGTTTTAGCACCTTAAAGTGCTAATTTTGAGTTTATTTATTTGAGTGGAGGATAAATATCATAATGAGTAGTTGTATACCTTTAAAAAAATAAATAATATGATTAGATTATTTGTATACTTTGAAAAAAAAAAATTTCTCAAATAGGTGTAACATAAAGATAATTGTGTTTGATGGTTAGTAAGCAATCTGATCGAAAGTAAAATAAATAAAAGTAAAACTTTTGATTTAATTATTCAACTAGGAAACCAAATGAGTTTATTCAACGGGTTTTAATTAGATATTGATCTTAGTTATTTCAAATTCAATTAAATTTTGATTAGATGTAACTTCTTTCAAAATTATAAGTCCAATTATTATAATCACTGCCAGCAAAATTTCCCTACAAATAATTTTAATTTTTGAACAAAAATTACAACCTAAAATAATAAGCGGGAAATTGAAAATATTTGACATTTGACCATCGCGCCCAAATACCCCATTAAAATTTCAAATCCAAGCTCGCTTCCCATTGGTCCAATTTAAGCCACACGGATCGCAACTAAAGTCATCCATTGTCGTTGATTCAATCAATATTCAACGGTCCAGATCGTCCACGCTGTCACTCCTTCCTTTCAACGCTGCTTTATAAAGTGAAACCAACGCAAGCAACAGCACTCTAAAATTCACTCAGCCAAAGCTTCTTCTTGATTAATTTTCGGATAAAAAAACGTTTGTTTCTTCATATTTGGATTGAGATATGGATACGGGAGGAAAAGTGCAGAAGGGTGCCGGAGGAAGGAAAGGTGGAGGCCCCAAAAAGAAACCCACTTCAAAGTCCGTGAAGGCGGGGCTCCAGTTCCCGGTTGGCAGAATCGGGCGTTACTTGAAGAAAGGAAGATACGCTCAGCGAGTCGGTACCGGGGCCCCGGTTTACATGGCCGCCGTGCTTGAGTATCTAGCCGCAGAAGTAAGTTAAATTAAAAAAAACCTCAAATTGAAACGACTAGCTTTTAATTTTTTGAATTGGGTTTCTAATCAAAATTTGATGTTTCTAGGTTTTGGAGTTGGCTGGTAATGCGGCGCGTGACAATAAGAAGAACAGGATCATCCCAAGGCACGTGCTGTTGGCCATAAGGAATGACGAGGAGCTGGGAAAGTTGCTGGCCGGCGTGACCATCGCACACGGCGGCGTGTTGCCAAATATCAACCCGGTTTTGTTGCCAAAGAAGACGGAGAAGGCAACGAAGGAACCAAAGTCGCCGTCCAAGGTCACCAAGTCTCCAAAGAAGGCTTAGGATATATTGTTGTTTGGATCTTTTATTAGTATGTAATGTTTATGTTCAATCTTAGTTGTTATCTTTGGCCCCTTTTTGGGTTTTGTTGATGAATGTGTAGGGAAAATAGTGATGGAATTGAAACACCTCCTTTTACTACTTTGCATCCCATCACAGGGATTTTAATGATAGTTTTATGATCTTAAGAAACTTTAGAGTTTTTGCATTCGTCTTTTATTTGTTTTCCAAATCAAGATGCTGCTATGGCTATACAAAATGGGGTGTATTGTTAAGCAAGCAATAAAGCGCTTTCTCGTGTGAAGCATTTTTGAAGTAATATTTCGCACATGCCCACATGCTTCAATTGATTATATACTTTTCTGCCTTTTTAGGTGGTTCCAACTAATATACCATTTGCCTTTGGCAGCAGGTTTGGGTTCAATTCGGACGTTTTTTTATATAAAAAAGTATCATTTTAAACGAAGTTATTATAAGTATTTCTAGATGTGTTATGAAGCATTGTGTTACACTATTTAGATTCGAATTTAATAGTAGATAATTCTTACTTTTTATAAGTGAGAAATGAACTCGAAGCTCACCTCAAAATCCAATGAAACTTGGACATCTTTACAAATTGATTGGGCTTAATTGACCAAGCCCAAGCACGACTCGTATAGCGTAACACTCCCAACCCTTCCGAGTTCTGCCTCGTTTTTACTCAACGAAATGGTGCCGTTAGCTTCCCCTCTAATCTAATCTAGCTGAACAAAGCAACTTCGAGTTACGACTTACGCCTCTAATCTACATGTGTTATTCTATCACGCGTCTTCGCGCAGGATATGAGATAATGCAGTGTTTAAACAGCAGTGTGAATGCGAGTGTTCTCGTCTCCCACACAATACGCTTCAGCAGATGGTTGTCAACGACTGGGAACTCTCGTGCCAAATTATTCATTGGAGGTCTCCTCTCTCAACTCTCTTTTTAGGATATAATTTTCAAATTTATGAAGTATATTTAAGATGCTAATAATCTTAAAATTGGTTCAGTCTAGTTCTTTACTGATGCTTTTTTCCTGTATGCTGACCTTTTTTCTCCAGAATTTCGGAAAATTAGTAAATGATTTTAGGCTATTTTTCTCTATAAAATATTCCCTTTATGGGATTATTGTCAATTTGGATTTAAAAACTTCAAATTTTTAGAATAATTTTCATTGTGAACCATACATTTCCCGAGTTAATTATCATTAATTAGGTTTCTGAGTCGCGGGAGATTTTTTGCAAGTGTTGTGCTTTAATCGGAAGCATTTTGCCCTTTATATAATTACTCTATCCCTAGTTAGTGTTGAAACGGGCTTTTTAGTGCAGGGCTTTCATATGACACCAATGAAACTGTTTTGAAGGATGCTTTTGGACAGCATGGAGAAATTGTTGAAGGTGATACTGATATCCTCTTGGTTTTATATAATACCATTATGATTCTTTCTAACCATAAAGTCTCATTGCACAACTACGTTAATGATTTAACAGTTAAGGTTATATGTGATCATGTGAGTGGGGAATCAAGGGGGTACGGGTTTGTGAAGTTCACCTCTGAAGCTGCTGCCAGCACGGCTATTAAAGAAATGGATGGCCAAGTATGTTAGGACTTTGAAATAAGTGATATATTACTAAATATGAGCGAGCTGTGAGCTTATTCTTTTTTTTTTCCCCAAATAAAATGTGGTATTGCTTATTCATGTTGTAATTATGATCATTTCAGTTATTGGATGGCAGAAATATTCGCGTGCATTATGCACGCAGGGGATGACGACTGAGACTCAGGTAGAAATTTGATTGACAAGAAGAGGAAGAGGAAGAGGAAGAGGAATGTGTTTTGTTTTTTTAAATAATTTTTTTATTATATCAAATATAAACAAAACTCCATCCCACTTGATGTGAGGAGGGTTCCAAGTTTGAACTTCAAACCTCTTATTTCAACACAAGAGGCTTAACCACTTGAACAAGTGACGCCCAAAGAGGATTTGGAAGTTGATAAGATCGTATTGTATGTGTATTGGTCAGTGGTTTTCCACTTGCTTTATGCTAACTTAGGGAACACTTCCTTAATGGATTCCACAGTCACTTCTTGGTGTCAATTTGAGAAAAAGAGGCATGTTTATTCACAGTATTCATTTCATCTGCTTATTGTTGGACCATATTAGGTAAGCTTCTTAATATGTTAACCTGCAAGTGATCAAGGTTATATCCCTACCTTGTGATAATTAACCTACTCATTGTTGAGAATATTTTGAATAAGGTCTTGGATAGGGTGTAGCCTTCAGTTGGGACTATATATGCTTAATGTTTGAACAGATAGAAAGGATGGGGTTTAATCCAGATCTGCTGGGTTTAATTTAACCCAGAGGCCACATCTGCATGATGGCTTGGCATCAAATGAAATAGATTACAAACTTCGTTTGTCATTGTGAATTCTCTGTAGGCTTATCATGATTTATCTAATAGTCCTAATGCGAGACCTTATTTCATTTCAGAAAATGATTACCCATAATTCCTTCCACAAATAAGGCAGCTTAGAAGAAAATAATGACGTATTCCGTTCATGTCCTCAACAGGAAGTGCTCAAGTCCATACAGCAACTAAATCATCAGTGACCATAACCAGGACTTTAAGCCCTATCCAACTCCCCTATGTATTGGTCAAGTGAGTATGACAAGTTCTCGTTTTCCAAGCTTAATAAGTATAATCAAAATATGGATTATTTGTTGGTAAAATAAGGAATATAAACCCCACTCCCTTACTACAGATATGCAGCATGATTTTGCAACATAATTGGAATTGATGCAGGCAATATAAATAAGGTGAACTAAAATTGAAGATGGAATTGGTGATTTATGGCTAGATATTGTGTCAAGTAGTTAAGAGACCTAGACCATTGTGATCTGTTGTTGGAAGAGCAGATGCATTAATATTTCATTGTCAGAATTTTAAAGCCTTATCAGCACTACGTGTAGTTTTCTTGACATGGCAACATCTTGACTCTTGATTTATGCAGGTATAATTATGCAGCAGTGGCATGTAGCAATGAAGTTAAAGGTGAACCTGAATATTTTCTAAATCCATTTTACTCTCACTTTTTGTTCTTTGTCGTTCAGAATACCAGGCATATAGTTATTTGCACTTGGAACTAGGAAGTCTCTGTTTTTCATTTCTGGTGATGCAACATAAATATGAAAATTCTGATTTCTTGAATCTATCTTTTCTATTATGAGTTGTACCCGATTGAAAGACTAAAATACCATCCAATTGCTACAGAAACACCGGCTTATTCTGCGGGGGATTTATTCTTTGCGTCACTGATACTTGTTTCATATAATGAATTTTCTAGGAAATGAATTTCAACCATTTTATAGTTACTGAGTTATGGGCATAAAATTCAATTTCATTACGAGTTTAAACTGACAATGAAATCAAATGTACCAAGGAAACAAAAATTTTAACTTCAAATTGACGTCGATATTGCACATGCTACCACTTGACAGAATTACTATGTAGACATTCTATTATCACTGGTCACGGAAACTAAGGAAAATTTCACAAACCCCCCAACGTGCGACTACCGAAACTCTTAGTTTTAGCTGATTGCACTGTTTCCAGGACTTTCACTCTTTGCAACTTCAACAAAGATTAGCCTCCCGTTAACCATCTGTACGAAGTAACAAGATAAATTGATGTAAGTAGGACTGAAGTGTTTGAAATATAAATTTCGTATCAACAACAGACGGTAAATTTAACAAAATGCCGAGTTTTTAAGTTAAGGAGACCGAAAATAAAATGAAAATTGCAAGAATTGAAAGAAGGCCATACAGAGATCAGAGAGAGAACAACAACAGACATCATATAGACATGGAGATTTGAGGAAAAAATGCATATAGTGTAAGAAATGCACTTATCCGAAGAACCACACACCTATTAAACGCAAATAGAACATTCTGATATGTTCATCACTAGAGCTTATAGTCAGAGAGTCTTGGTCAGCCAATCAAGATATATATTGCGTCTAATCAGGTTGCAAACTCCATTCCGGACTCTATTTTAGTCACAATTATTCACAGCCAACTTAACAATTCGGAAAAAGAAAAAGCAGGTTGTTGACTTATTAGGTAAACCAATAACTAAGGATGATTTGCCGAAGAATTCCCACAAAGGCTTTCCCGAACAAAGCAAGATTAGCAGCTCCTAGATTGAAGGTAAAGATAGATTGACTCATGATTGTGAGAGAGAGCTATTACACCACTTACTTGGAGGTCTTCTGAGGCTGACAGCCATCCTTTCCTCATTAACAGCAATATGAATTGAAAGCGCAATATCTACCATAAATCAACTAGTACGAATAGTTTATTACAAGAAAAATTGACATGAGACAGAAACCCATATGCAGATTGAGATATGAAAGCAATGCATTACAAAAATCTCATATTTCTAAAAATTTGGAAACTCAGCTTCTAATCATTGGCATTAACTCCTTGCACAATCAAGAAAAATCCATTCCTATCAAATTAAAAGTTCACTAGAACAGTTAAATTCTTTAACACAAGGCAATACATTTGAAAAAATGAAACCCAAAAATTTGAAAAAGTTCAGTGTAACGCAAAAATTGAAAAACAAAGAGGATTGAGTTTGAGAATTACCCTGCCATCCATGGCCTTCAATGCTTTCTGTGCTTCATCCTCTGACTGAAATGTAACGAAACCGAAACCTTTAGGCCTTCGAGTTTTTGGGGCTTAATTATCCTAACTACACACACGCCGCACAATTCAACACCCCCACAAAAATAATAAACAAATCAATTGTAATTTTCAAATATATAGAATCTAGTAAAACATTAGATGGGAAATTATGCTGAAATTACCTTCTGTAACAACACCGAAAGGCGAAAACAACCCTTTTAATTCTTTACTCGTGATGTAAAATGTTACAAACTCTTAGGTAGAATTTACTTTTAAAAATCAGTTTACAAAAGAATGGTATTTAAAAATTAATAAACCATCAGTTAATTGATGTGAGATCTTAATATACCACCACATTTTTGATAATGACGTTCACGGTGGTCCATTTTGAGTAGCTCACTCTGACCTTTTTAAGTCGCCTCTTTCTAAGTCATTTTTTTCACAACATGAGTGCTTGTATGGGGTTGGCTCTGATACAAAATATTATAAACTATTCAATTGAACTTATTTCTAAAAATTGATTTATAAGAGAAGGGTGCTTAAAGATTAATAAACCACTAGTTAATCTTATATTTAACCGACGTTCACGACAGCTTACATCGGTTAAGTATGAAATTAACTGGTGATTTATTAATTTTTTGACACCCTTCTTTTATAAGTCTGTTTTTAGGAGTGAGTTTTATATAAAGATTCATAATTATTAATATCAGAGTCAGTCATATACAAATACCTACATTGTAAAAGAGACTACCTAAAAAAGTTAAGAGTGAACCGTTCAAAATGGACCATCGTAGATGTCAGTATAAAAAATATAGTAATATGTTAAAATCTCATATCAATTAAATATAGAATTAACTTATAATTTATTAACGCTTTAACAACATTCTCTTATAAGTCTATTTTTATGAGTAAATTTTACTCGAGAGTTTAACATAAAATGACAGCCTGCAAACAAAATAAAGAATGAAAACCTCGTACATCAATATAAATAGATTATTGAATATGCCTCATACATCAATATAAATAGATTATTGAATATGTAAATATATAGAGAGAAGCTAACTGCTGACGAGTAGTTCCGCTCTTTTTGCCATAATCGTGTGGTTCTCGTGTATCAAGGTACTTGTCATTTAACGTTCCTTGTAGGACTTGGGCTCAACTTCTTATTCCGACGACGTGTCGTATATCCTTCACAGGAAGTACGACAGATAGTCTGCAAGGGGGTTTCAACACTCTCCTCCCCTAAATGGGTATGGTTGAGTCCGAATCAAATTGAAGAAAATTGGACATTTACATTTTAAAGTTGGACTTATACTAAATTAAAATACATATATAACTCATTTTAATTTAAAATGCATATTAGACTATAAGTCCATTTTAATTTAAAACAATATCAAAATCTATTTCAATAATATTTCATGTAAAGAACCTAGTTTCTTTGTTTAAGTGATAAAATTAGTACATGTTTTATGATTTAATATACAAGTGTGCAAAATTATAATTGTGTTTTTCAATTCGGTTTGTTTTTTCTTTTTAATTGAAATGAAATCGAACAAATTTATTTTGAGAATTAAAAAAAAAGATTGACTAGTGAAATTTTACACACTAAAGTCAAATTGATTCGACTTGTTGGATCAAATTAAGTTAATTTTTTTTGGTTTAGCAATGATTTCATTCATCCTATCCTAAGGTTTAAGCAAAATAAAAGATTGTACTTAATTGCATTGCTCAAGTGATAATATTTGTGCACTCTTTAATCTAACGTCAGAGGTTTAAGTGAGTTCAAGTTTTGGAAAGAGTCAAAAAATTTTATTTTATCTAATTTGACGATAGTTGTAGTTGACAATTGTATTTCTATTGCATGGGCAGTTGTATTTGTAATGAGATTTGTAATTTGACAGTTGTGTTTGTAATGAAATATTTGTGGGTTGTTGTCTTTAAAAGTTGTATTTGTAATGAAATATATAAATGAGATTTGTACATTTCATTTGTCACGAGATATTTCTATTAAAAAAAAAAAGACATTTAAAGAGAAAGTTTGGCCAGAGTACAGAGACTTCTCCTGCACCTACCACTAGTTTTAAGACCATTGACTGTTAAAATTAGCAAACATTTGGCGGTTAGAGTCTGGACGGGAGTTCTTAGTAATTTCGGGCAAACTTTTTTCTCTAATGCGTTTACTTTTTGTATCAAATTGGAGAATTGAAGTGATAATTGCAATAAAATTGTGTAGAAATCAAATTAGAGAATTGGACTGGTTATAATCACAGTGAGGGACAGCGATAAAACCCCCTGGTTTGTAATTCAAATGACATGACAACATTTCAATCACATAATGAACGACTTTTCGTTATTTACATGATCCATAAAACTACAATGTTGTTGATTTAGGGGGGCTTAGAGCTGGTTAGTTGATTTTAGCTGCATTGCCCTCGTTGCAACAAGACATCAATACAAGGAGAATTATAAGCAACATATCATATGACATACTATAATTATATAATTCAAGGGTAAATTTTACGCACTTGTACCTTAGTATACATCAAAATAAAGGGATTGAACATTTTGAAATACAAAGGATCAAGCTCAGTTATGTTTCATTCACAAAAGGAATCCAATTAGCTCCTTGCTGAAACTATTTTTTCACATCTCAATTCCCTCCATGCATTAGAAAATGATCTTCCACCCAAAACTGAATTTCCAACTCAGCATATGAAAATGAAAATGTAATTCCTGTAGCTTCTATTTTGATCATAACACTTGAAGATCACACTGGTTAGGCTAATTTGCTTTCTTGAGAAGGTTAGAGGTTTGGAACTCTGCATCATCCCTGACAAAATTCTATATAATGTACAAGAGGGGGATGGTCGTCATGTGCCAGAGAGCATGTGCATCCACATATCCATAAAATGGGGGAAAATCATAGATTTCTAGTAGCATTGCGAAGCCACCTCCAAAGACCACCACCCACAGCTTCCAACGAGAAGGATGTCGAGTGGTACCAGCCCAAATTGTCCAGATGAGAAGCTGAGCCACTGCCAGGACAATGCACACTTTCATGTTCCACCCTGTAAGGGTATATAGGATCCCATCAGATTAACATCATTAACATGAGAAAACTATATGTTGCAGTCAAGAAGGGTAAAAAGAAAAAGGAAAACAATGATTGCTTAATATTTTCTCTGAGGTCACTCTCTATAATCTTGGTAACTGCAAAAGCAGTAGTACTGTATGCCTGAACCCGAATGTAAAAAGAATAGACCTAGTGATGTTAGTCTCAGGCTACTTGGAATAAATAGAGTAGGAACAGAATGCTTGTTTCAAGTCATATGAACTATTCATTTTAGACTACAGTTGCTTATGAGGACAGCTGACGTTGGGGCTAAAAGCATTGCTGACAATGAGGACAGCAAGCATTGTCATCATTCAGCAAGGCTTTTTTACCCCAACTTTTTATGTTTCCTTATGGGTAATATAACTACAGAAGAAGATATCTTTTTCAGTATTGGTTTGAGAAACACTGATGAAATGGAGATACAGAAGAGATCTAATATCTAATTCCAGTTTGTATAAGTTAAGGTACAATACCACCGGTACTTGTGGCGTTAAAAGTGTATTTTTCTTATGGTTAATGTAACTACTAAAGAATCTATCTTGTACGTAATGATTGGTTTGACAAGCATAATCTGGAAATGAATATAGGGAGATCTGATACCGTAGTCTAGTTTGTAGAAGTTGAGGTACAAAATATGGGCAGTCACAAAAGCGAGAACTGGAGCAGCAATCATGACTCTAACAGCCTCTTTTGTCACATTGAAACTTCGAACTATGGCCAGAATGAGTGAGTACCCAATTAATGCCACTGCAGATGAGTAGTCTAACTTTTCTGTCAAGTCCACAACTCTGCATGTTACATAGACATCTGAGTTAGAATCAGGAAATGTACTAGATTAGGAATAAAAAACGTGTATATGGGAAGAGTTGAGAAAAATGCCTAGTATCAATTACTGTCATATGTGTTTTCCCATGATAAATATTTCGTTCATTCAAACACACTTCTATCTTAGGCTATATTCATGTGGTGTATGCTTGAGGCTCATGTTAAGAAACATAGTAACTATGTTTTTCTCATTTCCTAAGCGGACAAGGATTTCAATCCTGCTCCAACTCTACTCCATTTACTAATTTAAAATCTCAGCTTGAACAAGGTAAAATCTAGAGAGGTTAGCAGGGGCCATAATAAATTTATCATCCTATCTGTTAGGCAATGAGATAGCAGAGCTACCTTACCCAACATGATAAAGTGAGACATTTCTCCTATGTTTTCAAACCTCAAACAGATTATGGAGACAGACATATCCAACTGACATACATGTCATAAATTGCAATCTGCCATGATAAGGATAAAATGGTAAAAAGCTTACCGGCTGTGAAAAGCGGCACTCCAGAACAAGGAATTTAATGATAAAAACCCCTAGATATGCCACAAAGTGGAAAATTCATAGAACGTTTTCTGATCATTTTTTAAAGGCAACTTATAGTTAAGAAGAATGAAAAAAGACAGCCAACCATGAAAATGCATTGCCAGGTTGACAACAGAGAAAGCTACGGAAGCAGGCTTCTGAGTAAACATATGACAAGCCAAAATACATAAGAAAAATGTAATATAATTTTGAAACAGCTGCAGAAGAAATTTTTATATGAAATATGGAGCTGGTGAAAACCTGCATCCCTAATACACGCTTGAAGGGCCATTTACCATGATATTTAACAGGCCCATTACTGAGTTCATTTCTCTTTTTCTCTCGGTCAACCATGCAATTGTAGCAGCAATTACTTTGACAATGCCATTGCTTCCACCTCAGGTAAAGAGGTTCTTGCATGTACCATGGACAATCGATGGAGACACCATCTGCGGAAAATTTGCAGTGTGGAAAGCATCTTTGCCCAACGCATCCAGTTTCTTCACATTGTTTAATACAAGCCCTAAAATTTAAAACATGACTTGACATGAGACTGAAAAATTTGAAAACACACACCATACAAATTTTAGAATTTGCTAGTAATGGAAAAAATAAATTACTTTCAAGAGCTGAAAACGGCACAAAACAACAGCATATATTAGAAATGAAAAGATAAAATCACTTGAACAAGTTCCTTAGAAATCCATTACAAGACTCCGGTCTAGAGAGACAAATGAACTTAATATTATAATGAGGCATTCATATACATTGATCAGCCTAACTTGAGCATCATGGGATTTCAGAAGTTGATGAGAACTATATGTTTCTTGTTAAGCCAAGGCAAGGCACTGAACTATCTTGTTTGTAGCTAAATTTACAGCCATATACAAAGAAGTATCAGAGAAAAATGAACAAGTACCTGTAAAGAGGATCGGCATCACCGGCACTGGCATCCAAAGCTCCAACAAGACATGAAAGCACCACATACAAAGCAATCCAAAATTGATTAACCATTTTCTACCCGAGAAGAAATTGATACAAACTGAAAATTTGAAACTAGATACTCAAAGAATCCAATCCTCCAGAACATCACGTAGAAATGTGTAAAGATAACACACATCAATGAGCAGGATTTAGCTGTTGATTATTAATTAACAAGTAATGAGATTCGCTTTATGCCTCCACGGGCTGGGCCTTTCATTCAAGGGCTTAGGCCCATTTCTATTTTATTTCATTTTATGTGCTACATGTAGGGCTGATAATAGAGCGAGTCGGGGTAATCACGTTCCCATCTCCATAAATGCGATCGGGTCATTTTTTTCCTTCTTTAGTTTTATTTATTTTTATATAATACTAAGTAAACAGACTTGATTAAAAAAAAATAAAAAATATATATTTTATTAATATTAAAAAAGAAAAATTCATTTTTAATTCAATAACAAAGAATAATTTTTAATTTTTAAAGGAATAAATTTTATTATTAAGTTTTTTTTATAATTATGTTATTAAATCAAAATTTTGAATTAAATTTAAAAAAATCAAATCATCTCATCTCTAATCTAAATTTAATTTAAGGATAGATTAACTTTTCATAACCATTTTGTTAAAAAAACAATAAAAATACATACAAAATTTTCTCTATTCAAAACGGGTCTCCACGAGCTCGCTCGCAAATAATTCTACCACCCTGACTACATATCTCCTTGTTTTGTTTTGATTTGGAAATATAGGGGCTTTTTTAAAAAAATAATTTATTCTATTAAATTTCAGAATTGTCATGAGTGCACCTATTAGGAATACATCTATATTACGGTTTTTGCAAAAAGAGAGACGAAAGTCTAATTTTAATCTAATTCATTCACACTTTAGTTACATTAATTTTATTTTAACTTTTTATATTTCTATTCTTGCTTATCAACCTCTTACAAAACCACACATCACCCAGAAACAAGTCATTCTTTCTTGCATAAATTTTTTACCCACATTAATTTTGTCAACAAAAGTCACAATCTTGAAAGCAGAATTTACTTAGCCAGAGATCTCAATGGCCTTGACCTCAGGCTTCTACTCCTCCTCTTTAGGCACAGTCACAGTAAGCACACCATTCTCCATGCTAGCTTTAACCTGGTCCATTTTTGCATTCTCAGGCAACCTGAACCTCCTCAAGAACTTGCCGCTGCTCCTCTCAATGCGATGCCATATGTCATTCTTTTCTTCTTGTTCCTTACTCGTCTCTCCGCTGATCTGCAGAATTCTGCCCTCTTCAACCTCAACTTTCACTTCTTCTTTCTTTAACCCTGGAACGTCAGCTTTGAAATTATGAGCCTCCAGTGTCTCTTTCCAGTCGATTCTTGCATTAGCAAATTGAGATGTCTCCATCGCTGAAGCTGGCACATTGCTGATGGCCGTGGAGAAGAACCCATCAAAAGGATCCCATATGTCTAACGAAAATGAATCGAACATATTGGTTCTTGGGCCACCGAAGATGCTGGGAAAGAGTGACATATTTGGTGTTGAAAAATTGGTGTCAATAATTTTGGTTGGATAAGAATTGAAATAAATACTAAAATGAAGAGTCACAAAAAGTCTAGAACGTGTGTGACACATATGGAGAAATTTAGGATGTGTGGAACACGAAGGGAGAAAGCGAAATGGGACTTAAAGACGTGAAGGAAGCAAAAACGCGAGAGGAGCTACTAGGCATGAGCACCGCGGCGCCCATTACAGAAGCCCAGCGCTGCGGCGATGAGCGCGATAATGCCCAGGGTCTCGACGCCCAGGGACGAGCGCCGCGGCTCTAGCCGAGTCAGAAGTCCGTTTTTCTTCGGGATTTCGAGTTTTGGGATGTTTTGGACTTTCAAAACAAGCGAATTCTTACTCCAACAAGGAATAGGGTTAATAGACACGAAATACACCCTATATAAATATTTATAAACCCTTTAGTTGAGATTAAATATTAAGAGAGACTCTAAGAGATGGAAAGAACTGGGTAGACATTAAGTGCTTGTGTGCGCTAGGGTGGAACCATCGTTTGGGTGATCATTGTTCATGGTACAGTAATGGTTCACTAAATATTAGGTCATTTTGAGGGTTCTTCAATTGAGTTTTCCTTATAATATCTCTAGGAAGTTAATAAGAGAGGTTAGGATCCTTTGATCTACTGTGAACGTAAGCAATTGACCGAACCACGTAAGATTGTGTTGTGCTTTTTTATTTTCTATTTTGAATACTTATTATTTTTGTTTAATTAACAAGTTATTCTGCTGCGTAAAAATATTAGAATTCTAAGTTAAACTTAAAATTTTTTACTTCAATATAACGAGGAAGAAGGTGTTTCCTCGACAAAACTTTGAAGCTAAAGAAATCTTCAAGTAATGAAAGCTCGGAGTGTTTTGACCAATTTCAGGATGAAAAAAGGAAGAGGGATGAGAGGCCTATTTATAGGATTAGGAGGAGGATTCTGGTTGCTTTTTGTTAAAGTAAAGTGAAATTCTGGTTCTTTCGTGGGCTTTCTTAATTTTTATATAGTATCTTCCTTATCATATTAGTTTAATATTTTAAGAATGAATGGTCCTCTCTCTTCTATAATCTTCTACCATCTTCATAAGCATCAATGAGTATGGCATAGATTTCCACTCCGTTTCATTTTTGAGCCTCTTTGTTGTTCTCTAGCAGTTATCTTGCTCTCCTTGTTGGACATTCTTTCAGTAATATTCAGTTCCCGTGAAATCTTTTGATTTTAGAGCTAATTCCAGCACATTCTTTGTTTTTGTCATGTAATTCCGGGCTAATTTATACAGGAATGAAGGAGACAAACAGAAGCCGCAGCTAAGACAAGTGCCATCGTCAGTCACCAGTTTCAAAAGTGCCCATCGGAAATGTTTTCTGTACAATTGATAAATATCCAGTATCCTATAAGCAACACCAAATCAAGATCCACAAAAATTCCAGTAAAACCTCCAATGATTGTATGTGGCAGACAATCCCAGCTCCAGTGATTGCAATTAGGTGTCATGTTTCATTGGGAGTAGATTAAACAAATAAATTCTTCACAGACGCTCAAATGAGATATTGATCATCGAACGGAAACATGTGCAAAACAATCTGTATAAACTAGTGTACTTAAAAGCAGTGGCAAGCACTGTGAAATGCCAATGTTAAGATAAATTTGGAGAACAAAGATTATAATATGGCATTGTTTTTCCCTGCTCCCAATAAATTGCAGAAGAAATCTGAAACAATTGTAGATTAAAAAATTAACAAGGATTTCATGAAGCATATCACTTGCTCACTTATTAGAGTTCTAATCTTTGAATATTCATTCAATCAACAAGTAAAATGCCAATAGCTACTCGTATCAAGTTTTGAGACTAACATATCATACTACACCAACTAAATTGCAAAACAGCTCCATAATGTCGGCTATTCATTGAAATGCACCGACTTCAAGGCGGATTATTAGGTCGTACCAGTGTGGTTGCCTCCAACGTCGTCTCAGTGTCAACATCCCAGAGCAGCAAGTCCTCCCTACCATCCAATTTTTCAATAAAAAATTCAGAACCCACATAAACTATAAATACTTGGTTAATTCTTTATTGCCAGGATGGTTTCTATAAACTTACAAAAAGATGGAAACAACTCCTTCTCGCATAAAAGCCACAGGTACTTCGGCGTGAACCTGAAGAAAGTTGACATTTTTTTAATACAAGATTTTACCTCAATTCAGGGAGTAACAGAGATTCTAGAGAAGGAAGAATTGTTTCAAAGATCTTACAACTCTCGAGCCCAAGAGCCTGTTGCATCCAACACAGTGCACCATTGCCATTCTGTAACCTCCATAACTCCAATTGTGTGGAGGGTTGCGAGGTTCCAAGTTGACACTACATGTCAAAGGTACAAATAATGAATCATAATTGCAAAACTAAACAGGTAAGTTAGTCGGATTCATCAAAAAAGATAAATTTTCTTGATGATCTGTTATTGAATAAAAATCCATATGGGATCAAGTATAATTCAACAATTATCTTACACAAATCCAAAGAAACCGAGCATAGTCCTTGGATCCTGCAAAATCCATGAAATCAGTAGTCAGTCGGACTATTGATGGTTCAATATCTTGTAAGATTTGTATATGCTTTTATAAAAACTCATTTGTTCGCCATGTGGGGAAAAAGGTTAGAACATTCATTTGATTCGAAGGACAAAGTGCTTGGTAATTGAATAGTTATCTCCATTTGTTAAATTTGTTATATAACAGGAAGAATCTACGGAATTTTGCACAGGATTTTTAAATATATTCACCAACCACCTTATTCTTCAGCACAAATAAGAGATTGATAAAAAAAATCAGATGTTTTATCGCCAAGAAGCCATAGAGAATTATTCAATATAGCCAAATAGGGCTTTTATTTTTCAATTTTTTTTGAAAAATATAAGCACCAGTGCAAGAATTAGTTATTAACAGAGAGAATCTACTACATTTTAGATTTCTGTGCAATCTTGTTCAAAAGAAAATTCCAAGGCGGATCAAGAAACCAGAAACAGATGATACACTTGACAATATCCTTTCTTGCTATTCTTATTAAAATGTAAAGAGGATTCACACAGGGACACACACTCAAAGAAGAGATGAGGAATGGCATTATGATATAAAGTTCTGAAAAAATTTGAACATAAACATCTATGACAAGAGAGAGAGTGAGAGAGTAAGAGATCTTACAACTGTCATCAGATATTGAGGAAAACCAATGTGCGTATGACATCTTCTACATATGACGATCCGTGAGCCTGGCTGACGCGGAGCATAACGATAAACTGCTCTCCCTGCCATTGCCACTTTAGTTGAGCAAAGATCACTGAGAAACTAAGTGCTTTGAGAAGAAGTTCTCCAAGATTTTTCAACTGTGAACCTAGACGATAGAAAGCAAGTGCTTCTGGGAATGTGGACTGGCGATATGGGTAAAATATGAGAAAGGAAATGAAGAAAGAATTCAAGTTCTTGATTTTGGGTTATACTTTGAGGAGAATCGTGATTCTGATTTGGCAACTAAATGCACATTCTAATTAAGCTGACCCAACTAAATCGGACGGCCTATAAGGATAAATATTAGGAGAGATAAAAAGAGGAGGGAAAGCTGCTTCAGTTTTTCAGTTATAACTGCCATCGTCAGAGGAAATATCATTCACAATAAAGACGACATGTCGGTTCATGAAACAGATTATTTGTACGCCATGTCATTGAACATCCCCAGGTTCTCCTAATGGTAAGACTAGCACTGGATAATAAAGAAATATCATTTAAGAGTAAACGAGTGCTCGTGTACTAATTTGTGTTCGATGGTCAAGTAAATTTTGTTAGTTGTTTATTCTTGGTTTACTGCTACCTGATATGCATTACTTTGCTCACATTTGTGAGACGACTTTGTCGCAGATCACTTTGTTGAGGTTGGTATCATCCAAAATATATTTTTTTCTCCGTTTTGCATGGAATATTAAAAAAAAAAATCGTTTTGTATAGACTTAAATAAGGCACTTGCTGTTTTTTTTTCTCAAAAAGAAACTATCATTTAAGAGTAAACAAGTAGTCGTACAAAATTGCAATACAATGACTTCTTGAAGCATATCAAATTGCTCTCTTAAATCCTAATCCTTGAACATTTATTGAACTAACATGTTTTCAACAGCTACTCGTATCAAATTTTGAGACAGTAATATATAATATTGGACCAAAAAAATTGCAAAAAATCTCAAAAATTGCAGGTTTTTCATCGAAACACACCAGTTGACAGTGGATTATGAGGCGGGATGAGTGTGGTTGCCTCTAACATTCTGCCAGTATCACCATCCCGAAGAAGCAGCCTCTGCCTACAATCAGTTTTTCAATCAAAATTAAAAACCCAAAAAAACTATAAATTCTTCTACAGCACCACCATGACTGTCTCAGAAACTTACAGAAGGTAGAGAACCATTCCTACTCGCACATAAGACGAAGGCACTTCCATGACGAACCTGGGCAATGTAACATTTATGAATACAAGAATGGAACATGTTAACAAAAGATTCTAGAGGGCAAAAACATATGTAGAAGATCTTACTTACAAATTGTGCGCCCAGGAGCGAATGGCATCCATTACGATACACGTTCACCAATCTGTCACTCTCAACAGTCCAATAATGTGAGGGTTCTCACTTTCCAAGTTGAAACTACATGCTAAAGATATAAAGAATAATAATTCATCAAAGAAATTGAAAATACTCTTGGCAATCAGTTCTTATAACAAACTTCGATATCATCAGGAAATATAATTCAACTACTATCTTACGTAAAATTAAAGATGCCTGCCAGATTCCTTGGCGCCTGCAATGAATGAAATCAATAGTCAGACCAACGGATTACTCTCTAATTAACATCGGCTTTTCTTCTTCTTCTTATTAAATAAAGAAGAATTCATACATGGGTGGACGCATAACTAAAAGAAACAAGATATGAAAAATTAAAAAATATGAAAGCAAGAGATATTATTATGAGGACAAATATCGTGTTGAAGCAAAAGCAACAATCTCAAGTATATAATGCAGTTAAAAAGCATGTAATCCGTGAATCATGGAGAACTTATAACAACTTTGTAACAAACTTTTGAAAATGGTGGGAAAAGCTATTGCAATTGATTTTTTATTTTCACTGCTATAACTGATCTTCACACCTTTGTTTTTTCCTATGATTTGAGCACATCATCGAACCATCTTTGATTGGAGCACTTACTGTTAACATAACCCTAATGGCTAAAGGGTGTATTGACACTTGAAGCTTGGATCGATAATATGTAAATCTGAAAAATGATAAGGGCTTGGTGAGAACATTTACTGCTCGATCAGAACTAGGAACAAATCATACCTCTACTTGATTCTTAGCAACTAGGTCCTAAATGAAGTAAATATCCAATTCTATATGTTTAGAGCGTGAGTGAAAAACAAGATTGTTAGCAAGTGCCAATGCACTCTGATTATTGTTGTGTGTTTTCTATAACACAAATTAGCGCAAGTGCACGTTGTCGCAACAAGTAATATATGATAAGTAGAGTGTCGATCCCACAGAGAATGATTTATCTTTTCTAGTTTAAGTACCGAAATGGTGTCTTTCTACTATTATCCAGAAAATGATTTAATGTATGATGATTAAACTACTCAAGTAAAAGAACAACTTAATTATGCTAAGTGATAAACTAAATTACCAACAAATTATATTCAATATGAGAAATCCTAGGATTACAAACTATCCCCCATTATGCAAATAAATTCAGCAGAATCTCTTTGATGTTTATTGGTTCTCAACTTGATATATTGACCAAAACACTCAACACATCACAAGCCTCTTTTGCAGGTCAAGTGAATCTATTCCATCCAATCAAATATCTATATGTCTATGATAAATAAATTGAACAAAATTCATTAAGCACAAGTTTTATGAGCCATACATGCCTTATGAGTATATGTCTATCTCATATGAAACTCAAGTGTACTACACTATGATCATGCATCAATATGCTTAAGACTAAATACCTAAATGCATTTGTCAAGTTTATTTAAGCATTTCTAGATCAATTTAACCACTGGCCAAGTAATCAAATAGCATTAAGCACAAGCACAATGAATATATCAAAAGCTGAATTAATACCATAAAAGAGAGAACTAAAATCAATCACATAATGAGTTCAAGGATGTAATCCTAGATGAACGAAATTAGCTCATCATTAAACTACACAATCTTGAAGCTAATTCCATCAATACATGTAAACTAAACATCTTACAACAAGTAAAGAATCAAAGAAAAGAAGACATCCCTGTCAAATGCCTTTGTTGTTGAAGCTTGCTTCCCTCCTCTTTGATTTCTTCAAACTTAGAAGTTAGGTGTTTCTTTGTGTTTCCAGCTGCTGTCCCAGCTGGAGTCCTCCTCAAAATGTAAGTTTTGAGCCAATAAATAGGTAAGAGCACGGAATTAGGGCGCATTTTGGGCTGCTTTTGGGTTTCCTGATTTTCAGGAACCTGTCAAAACTTGTTGCCCAGGTCCCGGCGCCGCGGCGCTGCGATTTGGCGCTGCGGCGCTCAGTTTTTGCAATCGGCGCCGCGGCGCTGAAATCCAGCGCTGCGGCGCTGCACTGTTGCTACAGTGGCACTGTAGCAGTACACGGTAGCTACAGTGTTACTGTAGCAACAGTGCCTCCATTCGTATTTTTATCTCTAATGCTCCGATTTGCGTCCGTCTTCCGGTATTCTTGCTCCGATAATGCTTCAACCTATAAAACAACATTAATACGCATAAATAGCCCAATTATTGAGATAAATTGAACAAATATCAAGTTAGGAAGATAAAATAGTTTATACAATTACGCCTTATCAATTATCACACCAAAGAATTGGTATAGCAATAGGAGCCATCTGGAGTTTTTGAAGCAGAGAAGATAACCAAACCATTTCGGAACAAGCTGTAGCTAAAGCCCTATACTCAGCCTCAGTGCTCGATCTGGACACCACATTTTATTTCTTAAAAGACCAAGAAACCAAGTTATTTTCAAGATAAATGCAGAACCCTCAAATAGATTTTTCATCGTTGGGATCATTACCCCAATCTGCATCACTGTAACCTGTCAAACAATAATATCACGTATGCACAAATTCAAGACCATAATGCAATGTCGCTTGAAGATATCTTAACACACGTTTACATACTTGCCAATAGCTGATTGTTGGGGTTGATAAGAACTGATTAAGCTTATGAACAGCAAAAGACAGTTCTAGTCTGGTAAGAGTGGCATATTGTAGTGCCTCTATAATACTTCGATAAAGTGTTGGGTTATCAAACAACTTAGCAGCAGCAACACGTAGCTTCTGTCCATGACTGCAAGGAGTATCATAACCTTTACAATTTTCCATATTAGCTTTGAATAAGATATCTTGAATGTACCTTTCTTCTGACAAATGCAATCTTCTCTTTGTTAGAGTAATTTTGAAGCCTAAGAAATAATTGAAGTATCTCAGATCTTTTAAGGCAAAAGCACCATGTAAACCTTGATAAAACTTTCTAACATTGGACTGTTATACCTTGTAACTAATATATAATCCACATAAACCAATACAAAGATTAGCTTACCATTTACTGGCTTAAAGAAAAGAGATGTATTAGATCTGGAATTGATAAAACCCCACTGTCACAAGGCCTTTTTAAGCTTATCAAACCAAGTTCTGAGAGCTTGTTTCAAACTATAAAGAGCTTTGTGAAGTTTGCAGACATGTGATTGAAATTGAGGGTCAATAAACCATTCAGGTTGCTTCATATATACATCTTCTGTCAAATACCCATTAAGGAAGGCATTATTGACATCTATTTGTCTAATATTTCATTGATGCATGACAACTAAGCTCAATATTATTCTAACAGTAGTAGCTTTAATCATAGGAATATAAGTTTCTAAGTAATCAATGTTAGGTGTTTGAGAGAACCCCTTTGCAGCTAATTTGGCTTTGTACTTAGAGATAAAGCCACCAAGTTGTATTTGATTTGAAATACCCATTTATTATTGACAACCTTCGTAGCTTCATTTGCTAGAACTAGCGTTCAAGTGCCATTGTTTATTAGAGCTGAATACTCTTCTTTCATAGCTTGGTTTCAGTTCTTATCAGTCAAAGTTTCAACAATAGTTTGACGCTAAGAAATTTTATGCTATACTCTAAACTTTTGATTGAGAAAGGCCTTTGGCTTATATATACCAGACTTAGATCTAGTATGCATGGGATGATGTGATATATGTTGTGTATGTAATGTATGAGATGGTGATATTAGGACAATAGATGTGTGTTGATTAAACTGTGATGATGTATGGTGTGATGTATGAGTATTTAATGGAGAAGAGGGTTGTACTTGAGTGTTATGTAAGGAAGATAGATGGTCTGCTATTGCTAATGGATGAATGCATATTGGAGAGCACTTTGATTGATGTGGTGTAAAAAATTGAAAGGCAATACTGATTAAGGTTGAGTTGTTGATAGTAGACTCAGAACTAATGGAAGGTAGTTTTTCTAAATCAAAGATTTCTTTATAGAAAAACTTGATTTATTAAATGTGACATGTCTAGTAAGAAATATTTTTTCAGATGAGTGTAAGCATTTATAGCCTTTATATAAAGGACTATACCCTAGAAAGATGCACTTTTCTAAATGGAAGTTCCGTTTGTTAGGATAATATGGTCTCAAGAATGAGAAATATGCACAACCAAACACTGTAAGGAATGAGTAATCTGGTTTATGACCAAAGATAAACTCATAAGGTGATCTATTGTTGAGGGTTGTTGTTGGTAGTCTATTGATAAGATAGGCTGTTGTATAAAATGCCTTTCATAAGAACTTTAGAGGCATTGAAGCTTGTGACAGTAAAGTAAGTCCCATTTCTACAACATGCCTATGTTTTCTCTCAACAATCCATTTTGATGATGGGTATGTAAATGAGAGTATCTAAGTTGTATGCCTTTTAGATCACAAAAAATTATGAATTCTCCTTCTAAGTCAGACTGAATGATCTTTATCTTTTTATTAAACTATCTCTCAACTTATATTTTGAAGAGTTTGAAAGTATCTAGGGTTTTAGACTTTGCCTTTAAAGTAAATAGCAAAATGTATCTTGTATAGTTATCTACTATACTTAAATAATAATTAAAGCCTTTTTTGGTTTAAATTGATAAATGACCCCAAACATCTATATACAACAAATTCAAAGGAACTTTGGATTTGATTTCAGTACAAGAGAAATGCAAACTATGAAGTTTACTAATCTGATAGGAATCATAAAAAGTAAGCTTGCAATCTTTATTCTTATCGAAAGCAAAATTACAAGAGTACATTACATGTTTGAGAGCATGAGGACTTGGATGACCAAGTCTTCTATGCTATAGATTGTAATCTAGTTTACATTAACTTGTAAAAGAAAGAGAGCATGCTATACAAGGATTAGAATAAACTGAATTCAATTAACATAGATCAGGTGCACTAAACTGATATTTATTTATCTTATAAAGTGTATTTGCAGACCAAATTGACAGCATTGAAGTTGGATGGTTATATGACAAGGGAATTAGACACAAATTTATGATCAATTGAAGAAGACATATTTAGAATTAGTCTATAGAGCCCTTTCACAGCAGCACCCATGAGCAATACAAGGCTTGTTTTCTTATCCTTAACAAAACAAACATTAGAGAAAAATTCAAGGTAAATATTAGTGTCATGTGTAAGTTTTGATATACTCACTAGATTTTTGGTAATTAAAGAGACATGAAGCGATCCTTAAGTATTAGATTATTTTCAGATTCATATTTAAACCATGCAGTACCAATAAATTTTATATCTAATATAAGGCTATTACTAATAAAAAGTTGTTCTGTACTTGTGTATTCTGCCTTGTTCTTCAGATTAGCTTCATTGTTGGTTAAGTGATAAGTTACTCATAAGTCTAAATACCATTCATCATTAGCTAAACCTTTTTGTGGTTGCTGTGAAACAATATAAGCTGCCTTAACTTGCCCTGAACCACCACTCCCAGAACCTTGTTTTCTAAAGTTACCACTTACATTGTTACTATTTCCAGTTGATTCTTTAGGCATGTAGTCTTTATAGAACCTATAGTAGTATTTTGAGGCTGAATACTCTTGTTTCTCACATATTTGATAGATTAGCTTAGGAGTATTTTCTCTTCCATAAAACCTTCTTTTTATAAACTGACCTCTGCATGTACCAGGATGAGTACCTCTACTTTGATTACCAAAGTTTACTCTAAAACTATTACCAAAATTGTTACCAGTAGCATTACTATTCCTAAAGCCTTCATTATTATTAAAGCATGAATTTTGATTTCCTTTTTTTTTTTGGTGCATAATTGGCTGTGAAATTTCGACTTTCATTTTTTTTACTAGAACTTTACAGATTTATAGTTTCTTGAGTTAGGAGCGTAAAGTATGCTTCATTAATACTTATAGAGCCAAATTTACTAACAATTAACACAACAGCAGAATCATACTCAGAACCTAAGCCTGAGATCAGATATTCAATAAATTCTTTATCTTTTAAAGGACATCTAGTAATTACTAGATCATATACTAAGTTTTTATCTTCAAAAAATAATCAGACATGGTTGATGAACCTTTACACACCATTGACAGCTGTTGTTTTACTGTATTATTCTAGCCTTTGACTTCGAGCCAAATTGTTTCTCCACTGAGATCCAAAGCCATACTGTAGTACTATCAATTATTAAGCTAAGGATTGTATCATGAATTGTTGAAAATAACAAACTCAAGAGTAGTTGATCTTGGCACATTCAATATTCATAATCTGGATCTCAACCTCTGCTATTGATTTATCTGTTAGGGTATGTGTTTACGTACAATCTCTATTTGTATGAATACTTATTTGATAATATTTATACAATCTATCTTTTATTAAATTGCTAATATATTGTATTAAATGGTAATGATGCTTGTTACATTATGGATATTGTATGATCTGAAAGGGTTCAGATCTAATCTAAAGGAGTTTAGATCCATACTAAGGGTTAACAAAGCTGAGGGTTATAAATGCTAACAATTAGAACTATTAAGAGTTAGCAGGTTACAAGAGTAAACAAGACATAAGGAGTTAGAACATTGTCTATAATAGGACAAAGACCTGAAGGTACACTAGTAATGACATAGTTGCAAAGAGTTGCAATAGGTGCTAGAAAATGTCATTATGCAAGTGTGTTCTTAAATACTGTATTCCTGATCTATTTTCATCAATGCATGTTTATTGGTAAATTCCTTTCATATAGATCAATGTATGTCTATATCTGTATGGTACAGATGGTTGTTCTTAACTAACCATTAGCTTAGAGTTCATATAGGCATACGAGTATTCAGTTAAGATTGAATACTGAACAGACTCATGAGAACACCAATAGATATCCTATGAAACCATCAATGGCAGGTACTCTCAAATGAGTAGTATATGTGGTCCTTTGACCTGAGTGACACGGTGGACTTGTGGGTAATCCATCGCACTTTTAGTTTCACAGATGTCAAAGAACTTTCGTGGTTTGACCGTTATGTGTCACTAGGTGTGATCTGATGCTCATGGAGTCCGGTGTGTATAGATACAGGATCCGTAAGCTCATATAGGTGGGTTGTATATCCAATGCTTCGAGATAGTATCTCAGAAATTCTTACGGCCGTGAGCAATAAACCCGAAAAAAGAGTTTCCCACAGGGTTGGTCAATATAACAAATTTTTTTGTTTATATTATTCATCGAGATACAAATCTGAAGATAAGATTTGATGAGCACATAGGGATTTGACGATGTTAATCTATATCCCCGCTCATCCAAGGTATAAGTGATGGAAGGATGACGTATGCGTTCTAACCTCAACTTGCATGGTCTAACGCGCTAATTTATAATATCTATAACGTGTGTGTAGGGCATCAATCATGAATTTATAAAATAGTTCCATCTAACAAATCGGGCGTACACCTAGGAGTCCCGCAATATGATGTGTACTCGTTGTGCACTAGGATAACATACTGAATTGAATAGTTCAATCCACCAAAATCCAACAAAACTAAATATTTGTTTCAAGAACCATCGAGATGTGTGTGTGTGTCAATACTTAAGTGTTAAGTATAATTAATTAGATAACAATTATTGTTGATAAATTAAATGGTGACATGTGACATATAGTGAACCTTTGAATAATTTAACTAAAGTATGGGTTGGTAGAACTCACTTTAGATTAAATGAGAGCTTAAGGGTAATATTACTTAATTAATTATTTAATTTTTAAATAATTAAAATATTTATTTATTTAATTATTAACTAAATAATCAAGATAACTTATTTAATTGTTAAGTAAATTACTAACTTAATAATGGTTAATTGTTAACCATTAGATTATATTAATTAGATATTTGGATTATTTAATTGTTAAATAATTCTAAACCTAATTTAGGTTAAAAGTTAATTAAGGTTAGGTTAACCTAAATATCTAAACTAAACTTAAGGGTTAAATTTGTTAACTAACCTAGGGATAGTTCTAACTTGGGTTTGGTTAAAACCTAACTAAGATTAAGAAATAAATATTAAAATAATCAAAAGGTAAAACATTATATATATATATATATATATGATATATATGTGTGGCCATAAGAGTGAGAAGCATTTTGAAAAAGATTTTTTTTGTTTTTGTTTTTAAGAGTTAAAAGCAAAAGAAACAAAGAACAAAATCATCTCCCTCATTTCTTTAAGTGGCCAAACATAATACAAACAATTGATGGGATAATTTTTTTTGTTCGAATGTTGAATTAGAAGAAAAATATCAATTGCTTTCTATTTGTTCAAATAGCTTAAGTGGTAAGCTTTGATTAATTGTTAATCAAGCTAGTTTAAAGAGTTAAACCAAAGTTTAATTTCAAGCTACTGTCTAACTGATCAAGTCCACTACATTGATCACTAGAACTTCCAACGGGCATCATTTCGGGCGAATTCTTAGAAATTAGTTCAAAGGCTTCAAAGATAAAATTTCTCAATCATTGTTTTAATTTTGATTAAATGCATAAATGTGTTCATATGATAGATTTAAGACTTTCGCTGCATATATGTATGTGTTTGATGCGTATGTATGTTTATATGAACACAATTCTACATGTATACACCTTAATATATTGGCATAAATACTATCAATGTTTGTAACTCTAATGGTTTGATCTGGCCTAGGTTTGCTTCCAATGATATAAGCTTCAAGTCCAATTTCCTCTAATGGCTGTTAGCACTTGCAATTTTCATATGACATAATTTGATCGTGTGAGTTTGATAGTTGATGGAAATGAGTTGAGTGTAGTTGTGTTAGTGTTTTGATTTGTATTTGTAATTCCAGCATTAGCCATTACACCTCTGATACCATGTGAGAATTTAATGAGTATTTGGTTTGTGATAAAGTTGAAGAGAAAATCTAGACTAAGAGGGATTTAGCTGGAAGAATTTCTGTTTTTCTCATTATGTTTCTGAAATATATTTAACAGCATTATATACACGAGTATTTAAAAGAAGAATAAAATATTATAGTGGCATGTGATCTGTGAATCACGGAAACAACTTTGTAACAAACTTTTGTAAGGGGTGGGAAAAGCTGTTGCAACTGATTTTCTACTTCCAGTGCTATAACTGATCTTCACACCTCTATTTTTCCTTATGATTTGAGCACATCATCGAACCATCTTTGATTTGAGCACTTACTTCTAACAATCAGGATATATAATTCAGCTACTATCTTACATAAAACTAAAGATGTCTACCCGATTCCTTAGCGCCTACAAAATGAATGAAATCAATAGTCAGACCAGCAGATTACTCTCTGATTAACAGCATCCTTTCTTGTTATTATTATTATTAAATAAAGAAGAATTCTTACATGGGCGGGCGAATAACTAAAAGAAACAAGATATTAAGTTCTGAAAAATATGAAAGTAAGGATATTACTACGAGGACCAAATATATTGATAAAGATATGCACATATGGCAGGTTTTACACAAGATGCTCTTTATGCGAGGAGTCTGAACAAGATAATCTTCGGGGCTTGCCATAGTTGATCAAATATCGTTGGATCTTTATGTTCTTTTGAGAAGAAGTTCTTCAAGAAGATGCATCAACTGTGAATTATTATAAAAGATAGAAAAAAGGCTTTTTTGGTGTTTGTAAAATGGTGAAGTGGGTAGAATACAGAAGAAATGAAGAGAGAATTCGAGTTCTTGACTTTAGGTTATAAGTCGAGAAGAGAGAAAAAGAGGTTCTTGATTCTGATTTGGAAAAATAAATCCCCAGTAATCCTGTAAGCTGAGAAGTAAACTGTACGGTCTATTAGGATATATAAGAGGAGAGAGAAAAAGCGGAGAGAAGCTGCTTTAATTTTTGAAAAATTGGTTAATTTGGCAGAATTTTTAAATACTTATATTATTTTAACCGAGTTAAAATAATATATGCATTATTAACTAATTACATTAACTTTTTTTTATTTTACCCTTTAATATTAAATAAAGTTTTTTTTATTTTTTTTATTTTTCTTCTCTTCACCAACATTTTCACTTTTTCAAATTTTCATCACACGTTCACTCTCTCTCACGGCGGCGCTCCTCACGGTCTCTCTCTTACGGCGGTGCTCCACCTCTCACGGTAGTTTTTTCTCTCTCTCATCATGGCGGAACAAAGTTGATATGTATTTATAAATAATTTTTTTTTGAGTATTATAATTTATATTAATTAAAAATATGTAGAAATGTATATATTTAATCGGTAGAAAGTTAATAATGTGTGTAGATTATATGTAGAATGTATCAAGCATATTTTTTGGGGTAAAATGCGACGGCGCGTGCATTTACGCGCTGCTGGGGGCATGCTGCATTTTACCCCAAAAAATTTCTATTTTATAAATTTTTTTAATTAATTTATGTTGTTTATGTTTATTTATAATTATTTAATTTAATAATTTAATTTGGTTAATAATTATGTAAATAGTTTAGGTTGTTAGTTATAATTAAATTAAATTTTGATTATATGTTATATTGATTATTTTTTTGTTAATATTAATAATTTTTTAATTTTTTTAGGAAGGAGAATGTCACGAAAGAATATGTAATTGCCAAATTTTTTTTCTACCGAGCAATTGTACATACGTACTCGAAGTTATGAGTTATACGAAATATAAAAAATAATTTGACTTTGGGGTAGGTAGAAATATTTAGAACCACATGTTTTGGTAGTTTATTGGATGTATCAAATATTCCATTCTCAGGTATTTTAGCTCATGAGATTTTATTAAGACGTGTGCATACCAAAAATTTATATGAAAAATTATGGTTCTATATAGGTAAAAGACGTATTAAATTTTATCGTCAAGATTTTTATTTGATTACTGGTTTGAGGATAGAGGATTATCCTATAGTAAGTGGGTTAGGTGATAGACTTTGTCATAAATATTTTTCGGGTAGAAGTCAGTTGACTTACAAGGATTTAGATCAGTGGTTCGGCAACGTTACATTTGACGATGATGTAGATGTAGTAAAAATGTATCTATTTTATGTATTTCATAAATTAATAATGCCACGTGATCGGAATAGAATCATACAATATTTTATACTTCGTCTGATAGATAATTTAGATGAGTTTAATGTCTATCCTTGGGGCACGATCGCATGGACTGTACTCTACAATAGTTTATGCACGGCTCCAATTAAAAAGTTGGCGAAGATAAAAAAAATAAGCGCTGGGGATATAGAATCATACAACTTATACTCATTTTGTCACGCATTATTGGTAAGTAATTCTATCTTTTTGATTCATTATGATATTATGATAGAGAAAAATTTATTTTGTTAGTATTGTAATTTAAATTTATTATCATCTCAGGTGTTGATTTATGAGGCAATCTCGAGGTGTGGGGAGTTGTTTGCCAATAGGAATGGAGATTATTTTCCTCGTATTTTAAATTGATCTGTCATGAGCACCTTATTATACAAAAATGTCGTAAATGTCCTCTTCGATGGTGTTGGGGTATGCTTTTATGTTCAACAAAAAATATATATAACTTCCTTATAATTTGTGTTATATTTTCTAATAATGATTAATAAATCTAAAATATTATAAAAGTTTTGGAGGTTCATAGGAAGTTGGTACCCGCAAACATGAGAAGACTGCGGACTATCGCGCGGCGGTAAACTTTTGCATTCCATCGAAAAAATGGGGAGAGAGTCTTAAGTTGGAGACAGTTGATATCCCGGATACCCAATTTACCGATAATCTGTAGCACCTCGACGAATTTCAAGCCCCTCCAAAGATTGAATCAATGGTATAATAATTTAATTTTTTTTTCTTGAATTATCTGATGCTTTTGTTATTGGTTAGTATTAGCTTGTGAAAATTAATTATAATAACTTATGTATAGTTTCAATCTGGCACGTCAACATCACAGTATGAAATCCTGAAGAAGAAGATGGATGATCTTGAAGAAAGGATATTTACCGGAATTGATAAGGGTAACACAGAGCTTTCAGCCAAGATTGATAAGGCTGAAGAAAATATCTTGCATCAGATATCTCTCTTGATGAAACAGCTTAAACCAGCCAATATCTCCGAAGATGTAGGGCAGAGTATGGTACATTTTAAACCTAAAATATATTGGATACAAAGTTTAACAATTCAATACATTAACCGGTATTGTTTGGTTTTGTAGGGTGCCGAATTCATGGCTGCTGACTTTCATACATTTGCTCCTGCCAGTGAGTCTCAGCATCAATCATTTGCTCCTGTTGCTGATAGCCCTACAAGCTTAAAGATTATACCTGCTTCATTGGGTGAAAACATAAGTAGGTATGGGCGTCTTCGCAAGAAGGCAGCAGCCCAAGTCAGTCCATATACCAATCCGTTAAAACAGCCCGCGAAGAAGAAACTTGTGAACTTACAAGTAGGACCTACTATTGACATAAATGGGCAGTTGATTCCTATTGATAAGAGTAAATATGCTGAGCTTCTGGATTGGATAAAAAAGAATGACCCAACACAACAGGTTCATTTGCACGGACTCGATCTGAATAATACGTGGTTTAATGAAATACTACAAAATTGGCTTGACGATTTGGCAAGGATTTATTTTAACTTTTTTTGGTTTTGTGATTTATCTAATAATATCAAAACTTATACATATTCTGTGTGTTTTGTAGCATATAAATGAATATTTGAAAGTTTTGCATTTGCGTCAAAGAACGTTTTCTAACATGTACTTACAGGATTGTACAACTGCAGATGCATATTTCTACGTAAGTTATTATATTACCCGTTTATTGTGCATATAATATTATTGACTTTAACTATTATCGACTTTAACGAGTATCTTTTATTTGTGTTTAGGAGTACATTCGACAAATGTGAAAAACGTCATTCATTGCCAATCCTCCAGACAACAACGATTGGCTTCAAATGTTGTTGGCTTATGCACTCGGAACAAAGACTGAGTTACTTGGCACTCAACCGTGGGCATCGGTCAATAAGGTATTTTTTAAAGAATAATAATGACTTTTTACTGTGCATATAACAACATTAAGTTAAAAATAATACCATAATTATTTTTGTAGGTATATATTCCTCTGAATATGAATCAAGAACATTGAATTGTAGCGCAACTCGACATTACTCAGTTTACAATCGTTCTTTATGATTCCAGCGTGAACGGCCATTCAGACGAGTCTATCATGAGATTTATAGAGCCTCTGTGTGTTGCAATGCCGTTGTACCTTCAAAGGTGTAGATTTTATAGTTTGAGGGGCATAGAAAGGCCAAATTTGTTCCCTTGGCCGGTAACTCGTATCCGGGAGAATGTGCCGCAACAAGAGGTTGAGAGCGGGGACTGTGGTGTCTTCGCCTGTATGTATATTGAATATCTTATGTTAGGTCGGTCATTTGACTCATTCCTTAACATTGGTATATTTTATAGACAGAAGATGGTCGTTGATTTGTGGACTACAGCTTCATAGATATTTAGTACTATAATTTATTTACATGCATTTATTTGGGTGTATAATTGATATACCATAATTGTTTTGGGAGTATGTATGCGGAAGTGTTTTTGCAGTTTGATAGAAGTGTGATTTAATCAATATGCATTTATTTGGGTGTATAATTGTTTGCGGGCGTTGATTTGGGTGTATGTATGCGAAAGTGATTTTACAGTTTGATAAAAGTATGTTTATTTAATATGACAGGTTTGGGATTGTCCATATTATAGAAGTGATTCTGTCAAAAATTTTGTGAAAATTATTAATATTAATACTAAAGACAAGTGCATTACAAAATAAGTGAATTACAAAATAAGTGCATTACAAAATAATTGAATTACAGAAGTGACGAAGCTTGACTCTCATACATAATTAAGCCTCATGGTATAACTCTTTTTCATATTTTTTCAAATCCGTCTGAAAAAAAAAAAATATTAGTCTTACATTATACATAATTAAATATCAATAAAGTAAATGTTTATAAATGAATATACATCACCTGGTCTGTAAAGGTACAGGGTTTCGACACGTTTGTCGGTTATGTCCATGTTGTCTACAACGACTACATATATTCTTTGATGGTTCCTCTCCTTGAGATAGAATCCGATTCATCCGACGTCTGCCTGACTGACAACGTGCTATCGGAGGTTGAATGTCCATATTTTTTAAATACTCTGGGACTATCCAATCTGACACTTGACCAACCAGAAGTATTGGCTCGCTATAGGCACGGAGTAAAGTCTCAGGCGTGTAATAAGTTGAACAAAGACTCTCATGCGATAGTCTGATGTATCTGCATGCGACGAGTGCATGGGAACAAGGCAGTTGTCGATAATCAAACTTTCAACAGCTGCATGTTCTTTCGCCAATGTCTATAATCCAATTTACTCCACCATCCATAACTATAAATCGTAAATCATCAACAGGAGAAATGGTCATTCGACTTACCTTATCGTTATGTTTCATGACTTTATGATGTGCCCAGTTCGTCAAGACATTGGTCATATTTTGTGATGCCAATCGTCTATGGTAAAACCACAATTGCGTTAGCTCCCGCATCCACTCTACCAAATTGGTCATCGGAAGCTTTCTTGCTTCTTTTGCAACTGTATTAATGCTCTCGGCGATATTAGTAGTCATAATATCATACCTTCTGAAAGTACCAGATGATCGTGCCCATCTCACCGTACCAACATTTTCCTCTAAATACTTTGTTACGTCAAGTCTCATTTGTCGCATCTTATTTAATTGGTATTGAAAATCATAGACACGATAAGCCTTGGCAGCACTGAAGTAAGTAGATAGGTATACCCATTTTTTAGACTTATCTGATGGTAACTTGTATTTTGTCATCAAATTTCCTTTCAAATGATATATGCAGAACCCATGATATGCATGAGGAAATACACCCCGTATAGCCCTCTCAATACTGGCATATCGATTAGATATAAAAATAAGATTCTGATGATCTGCAATAACTCTTCGCAGTTTAACCATAAACCACTCCCAAGAAGTATCATTTTCTGAGTCAGCAATTCCCCAAGCCAATGGATAAATCTGATTGTTTCCATCTTTACAAACGGCCACAAACATTGTACCAAAATAGGAACCTTTCAAAAATATTCCATCCACTGCAACTACCCGTCGGATTAATGAATTAAAATCTCTGATGCAGGGTCCTAACGCCATAAAGAAATACTTGAAGTGATTATACGCGTCAGTTTCCAAATGAGTAACCGTACTTCGGTTATT
Source organism: Ailanthus altissimus (assembly GCA_946807835.1). Lineage (NCBI taxonomy): Eukaryota > Viridiplantae > Streptophyta > Magnoliopsida > Sapindales > Simaroubaceae > Ailanthus > Ailanthus altissimus. Next base: position 25,253,843 of record OX327701.1, on the reverse strand, counting down.
TTGTTGCAACACATAGTTGTATGCAGGAAGCAATCTAAACGAATCCTCAGGAGTTCCTCTTATCAATCTTAATGCATGCTCCCTAGCGCGCCAAGCATTAGTATAGGTTATCTGAACACTGAATTGTTCACGTATATCTGCTTGAATGTCTTTCGGCCTATAGTTTCTATTGACCGATGTAAACTTATTTTTATTACTTTAGCAATAATTAGACTCTTGGCTTGTCGGTGACCATCCCTTAATTGACTCAAAACACAAGTGTGCCTTGTATCTACTCGCCTAACAACAAAAAAATATCGCCCTTCTGTCGACACTGCCCGTAATCTCCACTTGCAGCTGTCATCATCGCATTTTAACTTGAAACGATCTTTGGTGGATTTGTAAACTCTAAAGCTCCATTTTCCCTTCAGTACAACCATACTTATAGTTTCATGAATTTCATCTTTGCTGTTATATAATTTTCCTACAAATACATCACTAATCCCATTACAAGAAATTTTTTCCGATACATTCAAGTTAAATAGTGGTATTTCAGGCTGAAACTGAAATGGATTTTCTACCTTAACCATTTCTTCTCTACCATAACCCTCATCATCACCAGCATCATCATTTACATCCTCATTCTCTTCATAATCATCATCATAATCATTTCTACAATCATCATCAACCTCGTAACCATGATCATCATTTTCACCAATATCATAGCCAATATCAACGCCAACATCTCCATATATCTGACCATGGTCATATGTGTAGCCTTGTTGTTCGTTGAGCATCGAAGGAGAATAATGATAATCCTTCGAAGAATTTGGAATATACACAGGAGTTGTCGATGAGAATTGCTTAGCATAGCCTTTTTTTTGCTCCATTGATACTTTTGCATTACTTTCAGGTCCTCGAGCATTTACTGTTACACAAAGCGGTGTAGCCATATTATTCTGTAAGCTCAACCACAATATTGCATCATCGTCATTTTCAAGTGGAATGAGTCTCAACTTTATAGTACTTGAAGGAACCTCAAACTTCAAAGTTACTTTTTAATGCACCTGATTAACTCCTAAAAGATGACAAATTATTCTCAACAACACTTTGTATCTAATATTTTTTGGAACAACCATATGCATATTTTGATATCCAATGTATCTTTCAAAATCATCGCTACAACTTTCCTATTTTCCCCCAAAACATATAATGGTTGAAATTTGTGACATACCTGAAAAAAAATATAACATAATTTTAATTAAATTTTATATTAATTAAATTAAAAAAATATAATTGAATATATAACTATATATAAATACATTTTAAATATATAAAATAAATATAATATGCAGTTTCAAAAAAATAAATGACAGTTTGGTGGTGGTGTTATAACATTGCGGTGATGTGCATGAGCACTTTATTACAATCGGTGCTCATCAGAACGGGTTGTACATGAGCACCGATTGTTACTGGTGTGCACACAACGGTGGCTAACAACAACTATATGTGCAGTCACGCGTAGACGCATACCAATCCACCACCAGCAACAATTATACGCGTAGCCTTATCAATTATAAACCACAAATCGTAACAGATATATATCCAAACACTTTAACCATTTATTTCAATAAATATAAATAATACTATTAATTAAATTAAAATAAATAAAATCTTACTTATTTTAAACTTTAGCTATGATCGAGAGATATGAGTTTTGAGAGCGATCTGTGAGTTTTGAGAACGCTAGATCTAAGAATGAATAAAACGAGAGATGATATTAGGGTTAAATAATAATAATACGATGGTTTATATATTTAAATAAATAAAAAATCATAAGGAATATTTAATATATAATTATTTATTTTATTTTTAAATTTATTTTTAAAAAAAAACACAAAATGGTCGCTGGGCGCGCGCCCAGCGAGCATTTTGTGTTTTTTTTTTAATTTTTATTGTTATTATTTTTAATTATTATTATTATAAATTTACAATCTTTTTATAATTAATTTAAATTTTAATTATTTAAAAATTTATATTATTCAGTAATTTATAAAAAATAAAATAAAAAAATTAAATAATAATAAAAATTATTAAAATTATAATAAGGGTAAAATAATAAACATAACGTATATTTAGTTAATATAATTTAAAATATTTGACTTTGATCAAAATAAAAATAAATATTAAAATAACGGTCAACTTGAGAAATTTTTCTTAATTTTTTGGTTATAACTGTCATCGTGAGAAACAAAATTGTTATCTACAGTAAAACGACATGTCATTCTCAAAGCAAATTAATATGTACACCATGTCATATAGTTGACTAGCACTGTAATAGTGAAATTCTTTTAAAAAATAAAATACCATTTAAGAGAAAACAAGTAATCATGTAGTTTGCTTAAAAAAAAAGTAATCATGTAGTTGTATTAAGTTGACTTGTGACTTGTTATTTATGAATTCAAGAATCTTAGATTATGGGTATTACAATTATTATTTAGCACTTAACCCTTATCTATTTATAATCATTTTATTATTTTGATACTTGACCTTCATCTCATCCATTTTAATCATATTATCTATAAGTTCAGAAATCTTAAATTTTAGGTATTGCAATTATTATTTGGCACTCGATTTAGATCTCGAGTATTATAATTATCATTTGATACTTGACCCTATTCTATTTATAGCTATTTGTTATTTAGCATTTGACCTTCATTTCATCACCTATTTATAGTTGTTTTGTTATTTAGCACTTGGCCTTCGTCTTATTCATTTTAGTCTTATTATCTATGGGTTTAGAAAACTTAAATCTAGCATGTTACAATCATTATTCGGCATTTGACATAGATCTTGAGTGTTATAATCTACCTCTTAAAGGATACACAACCTCGTGTATTTTAAGGCCCTTGGGGACACATGCCTGACCCATGTGGGCTAGACCTCAAAAGTCTTACGATACGTGTGCACTATCTGTAGCCTAAATTACAGGCTTATTGGCCCACAACATGAGGTAGGTTCGGTCTGATACCATTCGTAACAGTACACTTCCACACAGTATGATATTGTCCACTTTAAGTTTAAGCCCACACAATTTTGTTCTTGAGTTTCCTAAAAGGCCTTATACTGATTAAGAAATAACTTTACATATACAACTCAAAAACTTTTTCTAATAAGGCGATGTGGGATTTTGATACCTAAGCCTTATCTTATTCATCTTGGTCTCACTATCTTTGACATCAGGAATCTTGAATTTTGGGTATTACACAATCTGCTTTTGGTTCCTTTGAATTGTTTTATTTCAAAGGCTAACTGCAACATATTCTTAGCTTTTAGTCATTATATTCAGCAACAGTGATAGCATGTTGCCGTGCTTTGTTATTGCCTCATTTGTAAAAAGTAATGTTGGCATGCATGGCTGGTACCGTGTTTCTACTTTCAAGATTATGATACAGAAGATTTTCTTTTCGGAAGCTTGGTTTATGCTTCTCATTTTTTTGAATCTAACTGATTTTTAAGTCAAATTGCTATTATGCTGTATATCGTGGTCTGTCAGTTCTCTTTCTTTGGTTTTGGCCATTACTTTTCAGATTAGTGGATCTTGAGCTGATTTGGGGTTTTGTTGTGGTTTAATTACATGTTACTTTGTAGCAAAGTAGACAGGAGTGGAGGAGATAAACGAAACTAGCAGCTAAGACAAGTGCCAGTATCAGCCAGCAGTAACTAAAGTGTACACTTGAAATATCTGTCTGCATAACTGATCAAATATTCAATATTCATAAACACCAAATCCAGATCCAGCAGAATTCTAGTAAAACCTCCAGGAATTGCATATAAAACATAATGCCAGCTCCAAATGATTGCAATTATTTGTCATTTTATTTTGGCAGGAGAGTAAAAAAATTCTTCATAAACAACCAATGAAATTGATACTTCCATCTAACAAAAACCCAAATCAATGAATCCACATAATTTACTGAGCTCCAAGTAGATGTGATTAGTTGCTATTTCCACTCATTAAGATATAATTCCTTATAGATGATTTTCAAAACTCTAGCAGTTGATCTACTACCAAAATTTTTAATGTGTAATCTTAACATTGGGTAAATCTCATACAATAACTGTCATAACTCTACCAAATCTTTTGTTTCATTTCTTCCGGAACAATCACAAACATTTTTTTTTATTATGAATCTATTTCTAAAAATTCAATGCGTAATCTTAGTATTCGATATATATTCTTGAATAATCTCAATTTTCAATTATTTAACTATTTCATTTTATAAATTTCCATGTTAACTAGATTAGACAACATTTATATGTTTTTATATTGTTGGTTGGTTAATTGTTCAAATTTACACAATATAGTAGAACCATGATAAATTAGTACTCGATAAATTAATAACCTCAATTAAATACTATTTTTATTAGTCCTGACTTAGGGCCAATGTGCTATAATAATTTGATAATGTTAGGCCTAAATCTATGGTGCAAGAGAAAGATGGATGAAGGGATATATTCAATATTCTGTTTAGTCTAAGAATGTTTAGAATAAGAAATTAAACTAAACCTATGTTGATTTTGAGAATACTTATAAATTTAGGTGATTAAAACTCATTGATTCAAAAAGATATTGAGTGATAACGCAAATAAAGAAAACTTAATTTATCAAATAACTAATATGCCTTAATAGGCTACAAAAGACATTTTTAGTACTCAAATTCTAATGTTAATTAAATAATAAAACATATTCCTAATTAAAATCGAAATCAAAATAAAACCTAAATAAGAATCCAAGAATAAGGAAAATAAAATTAAGAATCCTATTTAAGTTATACAAACTCACTTATCTAACTAATGCAATATAGTTTATATAATTCTCCTCCTCTTGGAAAACATTCGTCCTCGAATTTAGAACAATAATGCCTTCATGAGATTATCTTCATCAAAAGGCTTGAGATACTTGATGTGAAATACATCGGAAGTGCAAACTTAGCTTGGAAGCTTTAAATGATATATTTTAGGGTTGAGCTTCTCAATGATCTTGAACAGTCCGATCTCTTTAGTTGATAAACGGTCATTGTTCTTAAGTGGAAATTGATATTCAAATAAATATGCTTGAACAAAGCCTCTAACTTCAAACTTATGCGCCTTCGATGTTGTTATCTTGTTCTTCACTTTTGGTTTCAAGATAGGGTGAGAAGACTCTTTGTCTTGTTCTGTCTTCCATTAAAAAGTTACATCCCTATCATACAACAAAGGTCGTCCAGTAAAAGATGGCAGGTATTCATAGGAACATTTTGAAACAATTATCATATCTTTATGCTTTAGTAATGACAATTGATACTATTTTGAATTAGATGCCATCTTCAATTTAATTTGGTAATAGCCCCTTCAGATATCACATTCTCACATCTACCAGAGTCAATGACAAAGTGATATACTCTATCTCGAATAGTACAACTAGAATGAAAAATATTATGTTTCAACCAATTATCATCATTTAGTTCCTTAGGAGGGTCATCCAGACGCTTAGTAAGCAACATTTGTCTTGTGTCAAGTCTAGTGTATTCTACGCTTTCATTGTTAGCAATGTCATCATGAGAATCTTCTTTATTATGATCGCCTTTAGTTTCTATGAGCAGATTCCCATTCTTCATTCTTTTACAATATGATATTTGATGTCTAGCTTCACCATAACTAAAACAACAAACTTCTAAAGTACATCTTTGGGGTTTATTAGTTTGGTCACAAGAAGTTCTCATTTTTTAAATAAAATTTCTTGAGCGGCTATTAATCCCCTTCTCTAAAACATCTCTAACAAACTTTTTTAGAGACGCATTTAATTCAAGGGTGATGAAGTATGCACGTCCATCTTTCAACCAAGGAGAATTGGGAGGAAACCTATGATTTTTCCTTCAATTTTTCTCCTATAAAAAAGAAAGTTCTCCTTTTTACAATACACAAAATCACACACTCTTCTCATCACTAGAATATTCTCAATTCAAATAAATGTCTTATTGATTAGTATTTTCTCTCGAATCATGCATTCTACCATAATTTGTCTTCACTAAAATCATTCTTTTTTTATTGACTTGAGTATCAAAATATCTTTTTCAAGTACGCGAGAACATTTTGGGCTAAAAGAAGTAAAGGGATGAGGGCCTGAAGTCTTAGGACTGAAAGTGTGCTGGACTCGAGATACTTCAGATAAATATATAAGATAATACATTATTAAAAAAATCCTTGTACATTTATATAAAACCTACTTACTACATAAATTAATATGCAACTAAATTCATATGATATATTTATGAGGTCTTCGTATGTGTATCTATTAATATTATTATTATTATTATTATTATTATTATTTTAAATTGATGTTGACTTGAATCTCATCTCTAACTTTTCGTAATGCAAAAAGAATTACTAATATAGTATTTTCTTATTGCAACAAGAAATTATTTAATGTTACTATTACCTTAACTATTTTTTTGCATGACACAAACTTTATATTAGAACTATAATCTTCAACAAATAAAATTTATGAATATACTTTTTATATATAATTAAGAAAAATAGATTCGAATTAATTTGTTTAATTATAATAAAAAAATATTGGATATAATAATTTGAAAAAATAAGTGATATCTTCAAATTTTAATTATTTATTAATTAACCAATTACTAAATATTCATTTAATTAATATATTTTTCTTAGTCACAAGAGTATTAATTTATGGAGGTTTTACTATATTACTAATTACATCACTCCTCTCCAGCAAGCAAGCAACGCAAGAATGACAATTATGACACAATAAGTTCCAGAAAAATATTACCAAGTACATCAATGATAAGAGAGATGGGTGTCGATGACCTAGGATTCTATAAATGGATGGGGATTCTATAAAAATGTGTAGTGCATGCCCTAGCTTCAAGTACGTGATATGACTCACATAAAAGAAAAAAACTTTAGTGTTGAGGACTGTGTAATCTAAGAGTTGGTATTATAATATAGTGCAAGAAATAGCTATGTACGAGGGTAGTGTTCAAATATTTTGCCCGAGTGTGATTGGTGAGAATTTCTCGAGTGTATGGAGTGTTGTGCAATTTAGTTTGTATTAATAAAATTTTGTTACTTTTTTTGCAACTGCTATCAGAGTTTGGAGTTCATTTTTCAACAATTACATGGAGTTTCTTTGATCCCTGTTTATATATTCAGTTTTGGGCCTCTTTGTTTTTCTCTATCAATAATCTTCTTTTCCTAGATGGACGTTTTTTTAAATTCGCATGCATTGATTGATTTCTGGGCTAATTGCAGCAAATTCTTCGATTTCGGGCACTATATTTTTCTTCTGAACTGGATTTTGATTTTTGGTTTACAGTTTCTTGGCTTGCTTCCCTGCTTTGTCATTGCCTCATTTTTAGAGAGTTGTGTTAGTATGCTTGGCTGTTTTCAAGCCTATGTGGCTTGGAGATTTGCTTTACTGATTCCTCGGTATATGCTCCCCATTTTTGAATTAATCTTATGGATTATCGTCTATCAATTCTATTCTTACCCTTTTTGGTCACTAATTTAAGGTTAGTGGAAGTTGATATAGCTGATTTGGTCTTGTTATGGATTATTTACATGTTCCTTTGCGATGAAAGTTGAGGAGATAAACAGAACTAGCAGCGAAGGCAACTACTAGCACTCGCTAGCAGTTGCCAAATTGGCCATTTAAAATTTCTGTTTGCTTTCGATAAACAACACCAAATCCACGTCCTGAATAATTCCAATAAATCCTTCAAACAGTGACAGTTAAAAATTGCCTTACTTCATGCCGTACGGAAGCGATATTAGATGTTGTTCTAATATTCCTTTTGAATTTACGAAAAAAGATAATTCTAGTAAAAAAGTGATTTTAAATTCACAACAAAGATAAATCTTAAAAAAAAATACAATTGAAATATTTTAAGATAATTGAGAAAAACTAAGAATGATTGACCTATTTATAGCTAATAATTTAATACTAATTCTAATGAAAAAAAGAAAAGTAATCCAATCCTAATTAGGATAGGATTTCTATATAAAATAAAATAAACACAAAACCAAAATAATATATGACTTTCTAATTATATTCTAAAATGTATAAGAATTCGCAACTTGACTTGGACTTTTTACATTAGTTCTATTCAACAAAAAATTCATCCTCAAGTTTAGTAGTAAAAGAAAGACTGTCAAAAGGATGAAACTTAAAGTAGACTATTGCATTATTATTTTGTAGATCGGATATACAACCATTATAAGTCATCTTTTTTTAAACTAAAAAATAATCATACTTGATTATTTTCTTATTTTTAACAATGATTCTTTTACGAAATTCTTTCTTATATGACATAGTCATCATTATATCTCTTTTGTCATTCTCCATGTGTTGTCCGATGTATTCTCCAAGTAATTTTATCTTCTCAAACACGCATTCTTTCAATTTCTTGTCTTTAAAAAAAAAGGCCAAACCATATCGATTATAGGTAAATTCTCTTTTACCTGAGCTTTCTCTTCAAAAACAAACTTCCAACAATCTTCAACTTAAACTAGTAAAATTATATGAACCATTGGTTGAGTTCCTTGAACCTTGTGCTTCTTTCTTCTTAGTTATTAAATGATCAATCTTCTTATATTTATTTTGAATGGGTAGAATGATGTCAACTATACTATTTTCACAAATAATTTGATTGATTTTAACTTCACTTTGATTATTGGTTATTAAAGATGTTGAAGTAGAAGTATATAAACAAGTTATATCACCTAAGTAAATAGTACATAACAAATAATTAAGAAATTAAAAAAAGAGAAAAATAAAAGAAGAATATACAAAATTTATGTGATTCAGCAACTTACATACGTCCACAGCGGATCAAGATTACTCTTCTTATTATTGAATCTCAAAGACACTCACAAAGCATGCCTTTTACAAGAAAGACTCACAAAGAAACATTCTTTTTTATAATTTAATGATTTTCTCTCACAAAAAATCACAAAGTATGCTTAACCATAAAGATTTTTCAAACTATCACAAAGATATGTTTACAAGCCAATAAAGAGCCTTTATATAGACTTTAAGACGTCCTAAGTTTACCTTAAACATGTGAGAGTTGTATTAAGGAGTCCTGAAGTAAGTGGAAGATGAAATAGGTAAGTATCAAAATGGAAAACTATTTTCGTGCCCATCGTTGCGACGCTCAGCGCCTATCACTGCAGCGTTGATCACCTGGCGCCATGGCACCCAGCACCTGGTCGCCCGACGCCAACACTTGGGCACCGTACCTTCATCTTTCACCTCATTTCGTGTTCGCCTTCGATCCTCACGCACCCTACGCACTTGACTTGCTCTTCAAATTATATCCAAATGATTTTCAATTAATAGTCTCACAAATTCCCTCATTGATTCAAAATCATCCACAAAGTAACTCGATCGCTCAATTTTGCATCTTCGGTCACCCTTACAAAGTAGTGACTCCGATTAAGTCCTTACATAAGGTGAACATAACTGAAGGCAGTGGCTTAGTCAACATGTCAACAAGGTTTTTAGACGACGCTATCTTCGTTAGACTAACTTCACCACTTTGAACAATCTCTCGAATGTAATGGAGCCGCACATCAATGTGTTTTGACCTTTCATGGAACACTTGATACTTGCTTAGGTGTATGACATTCTGGCTATCACAACATACACCGGTGTTCACATCTTCACTAGCCAATACCTTCACGCATATGCTTTTCAACCACACGGCCTCCTTAATAGCTTCACCAACAGTAATGTACTCCGCCTTTGTGGTAGATAGTGCAACCACATGTTATAGAACTGATCTCTAACATACACTACACCCAAACATTGTGAATACGTAGTCTGTTAATAATCTTCTCTTGTCTAGATCACCTACATAATCTGAGTCTATGTATCATCTTACCATTTTACTGTTGTTCTCATCCCTTTTATACATCAACCCGTGATTTGACATTCTCTTGAAATATCTCAAAATCTACTTCACTGCAAGCCAATAATCCTTACTCAGATTTGCCATGCATCTACTCACCACACTCACAGCCTGTGCTATGTTTGGTCTTGTGAAACTATTGCATACATGATGCTCCCCACGACGCTTGCATATGGTACTTTATTCATTTGTAGTTTTTCCTCTTCAAATGTCAGCGACTATATTGCTGAAAGTCTGAAATGCATAGTCAAAGGAGTAAAGACAACTTTTGCATTGAACATACCAACCTTCTCTAGAATTTTGAGTATATATCGTTGTTAGGACAAGAAGATAACATCTCTTCTTTCCCTCACAATATCCATACCTAATATTCTCTTTGCTGCTCTTAAATCCTTCATCTCAAACTCGTCACTTAATTGTTTCTTATGTTTCTGTATTTCTTCTATATTTTTACATGCGATCAACATATCATTGACATATAAAAGAAAATACATCATCCCACAACTTATATGCTTGAAGTACACGTATTTGTCATACTTGCTCCTACTAAAGCCACAAACCATCATAAACTCATCAAATCTCTTATACCACTATTTACGTGATTGTTTTAACCTATATAACGATTTCTTTAGCAAACAAGCATGATCTTTTTTTTTTGGGCTCCTCGAACCCTGTGGCTGTGCCATGTATATCGTCTCTTTAAGATCTTCATGCAGAAAAGTCGTCTTTACATCTATTTACTTTAGATATAAATCAAAGTTTGCACACTTGACTAACAAAATCCTAATAGATGTGTGCTTGATGATTGGAGAGAATATCTCATGAAAGTCAACTCCCTTTCTTTGAGTAAAACCTTGTACAACTAACCTAGCCTTGAATCTCGTAGGCTTTATCCTTGGTATCCCCTCCTTTACCTTATACACCCACTTGTACCCAACTAGTTTCTTTTGAGGTTTTTCCACCAACTTTCAGGTATTATTTTTCTAAGAGAACTAATCTCTTCTTCTATGGTTTGCTGTCATTATTTATTATTTTCACTCTTCATAGTTTCACCATATGTCATAGGCTCATCATACTCAATAGTATAAGTAGAATTAAAAGCATGAGCAATTAAATCTGCTTGTGCATACTTGACTGGTAGGTTTATCGTTCTCTTTAGTCTGTCTCTAGCTAGCTGGTACTCTTCAAGTTCCATCTCAAGAGTCTTAGTATTTCTTTGGGTGGTCTTAGAAGAACTCGCCGGTGTTCTTAGTTCTTCTTCAAGGATCTCCTTGTTGAAGTACTGATCTGAGGGCATATCAGATCTATTCTTAGGTTCCACTTTAACTACTATTAACTCAGGTGCGGAGTTTTCCTTGGGCACAAGTTCTTCTTTCTTATCTTCTTGGAAGGTTTTTAGCATCGTCGTCTCATCAAACATCACATCACGACTTATGATACTCCTTGATGGTGTCAAATCTTTACACCACACCTTGTATCCTTTCACTCATTCGGGATATCCTATGAATACCCCTTGGATGGCTCTAGGTTCCAACTTTCCTTCTTTAACATGTACGAAGGTAAGGCAACCAAATATTATAAAGTGGTCATACTTAGGAGGATTGCCAGACCATTTCTCTTCTGGCATCTTGGAGTCAATTGCTGAGGAGGGACTTCTATTAATCAAATAAGCTGCAATCACTACAACTTCTCCCCAAAATATTGGACATCTTTACATTAATAAGCATGCATCTAACTCTTTCAAGTATGGTCCTATTCATCCTCTCAGGTACCCTATTCTGCTATGGTGTTAATCTTACCGTTCTATACCTTGGCACAAAACCCATCAAACTCTCTATTGCAAAACTCAAGGCCATTATCAGTTCTCAACCTCTTCGCCCTTTTACTAGTCTAATTCTCAACAAGAGCCTTCCAAGTCTTGAACACATCAAATACTAAATCCTTACTTTTCAACACATAGACCTACAACTTAATTAAATAGTAGTCAATCAAACTGAGAAAATATCTTGCACCACCACGAGTAGCTGTTTGAGCTGGTCCCCAAAGATCTGAGTGTATATAGTCAAGAGTCCCTTTAGTCTTGTGCTTGTCAGTACTAAACCTCACCTTATGTACTTTTTCAAGCACACAATGCTCACAAAACTCTAAGGGCTGGAACCTATCCTCACCAAATATCTTTTGACTAAATAACTCTTTCAAGTTTCTCTCACCTAGGTGTGCCAGTCTAAGATGCCATAATTTAGTTTATATATTCTCATTATCTACAAAGAATAATGTAGAACCACTCACAACTTCACCCTTAAGCACATAAATGCCTTTGTTCTTCTTTCCTCTCATTACCACCACGGTGTTGGAATTTGTGCTTACGTGTCATCCATTTTATTTATAAATATTTGCATTATATTTATACTATTATTATTTCAATATATCACTAATTATTTTAATATATATATATATATATGGTAAGATGCTTGTAACGTTTTAGACGTTGTATGATCTGAAAGAGTTCAGATCTGATCTAAAAGAGTTTAGATTAGAACTAAGAGTTAGAAACGCTAAAAGATATAAATGCTAAAAGTTAACACTGATAAGAGTTACCAGGTTATAAGAGTTAGTAAAATCTAAAGAGTTAGAGCCTTATCTGAAATGTGACAAAGACTTAAAAATATATTAGTAATGACATAGTTACAAAAGAGTTGCAAATGGTGCTAAGAAATATTATTATGTAAATATGTTCCTAAACTTAATGTTCTTGATCTATCTTCACTAATGCGGATCTATTAGTGAAGACCTTATTATATATATAGATCAATGTATGTCTATATCTTGATAGTCTAAATGGTTAGTCTTAGCAGACTATGAGTTTAATGGAAACTCGTATAGAGATACAAGTATTCAGTAAGGACTGAATATTGAACAGACTCATAAAGATCTCCAATAGACATCCCATAAAGTCGTCAATAGAGGATCTTTCGAGTTGAGTAGTATTCGTGGTCCTTAGACCTGAGTGCCACGATGGACTTGCTAGTGATCCACCTTACTTTGATTTCACACATGTCAGATACCTTTCATGGTCTGACCGTTGGGTGTCGCTGGGTATGGTTCAATGCTCATGGAGTCCGGTGTGTATAGATATGGGATCCATCAACTCAATTGGGTGAGTATAATATCCTGAAGCTCTAAGATTGTATTTCAGAAAGTCTTATGGCCATAAGTAGAATACCTGAGAAATTAGTTTTATCCTCGGGGTAAATAATATCATAAAAGTGTTTACGGATATTATTTATTGAGATACAAATCTAGAGATAAGTTTACAGTTGAGCATGTGGAGACTTGACGGTGTTGATCTATATTTTCGCTCTTCTAAGATATCTATGATGGAAGAATTATACTAATATCTTATAACCTCAACTTGTATGGTCTAATGCACAATTTTGTAATATCTGTAACATGTGTGTAGGACATTGATCACGGTCGTATGAAATAGTTTCATATGACAAATCGGGCATGGACCTAGAGAGTCTCACAATATAAAATGTACTCGTTGTGCACTGGGGCAGCATATTGGATTGAACAATTAATCCGAGAAATTTCAACAAAGTGAAAATATGTTTCAAGGTTTCTTATGTTATACACTTGTCAATACTTGAATGTAAAATACATTATTGGTTTACAAGAGTTGTTAACCAATAAGAAATTGACAAGTGGCACAATATTGCTCCATAAATAATTTACTATGTATTTACTTATTTACCTTACTTAATGAATACATATAAGGTAAATGTCATTATTCAAAATAGTTTTGAATTATTAATAATCCATTTATTAATAAAATTATTATTATTAATTAAAATAAGTGGCAAACATCATTTAGTAATGGAGTAAGCACTTGTTATTAATTATAAACATTGTTGACCACTTAGAAATTGTTAAATGGTGCACTTATGAAGTGGTGTAACCACTTAGTATTATTTAATGCACATTTGCTCTCTAATCAATTGAATCATACGAATGATACAATTGTAGATGGCATATGCTAATTTGATTATTGTTTTGTAATGGCAAACATAGCTAAGTGGTGGTGGAGCACTAAGAGAAGCAATCAATTTTTGCACTAAACCAAAAATTGAAAGAGTTCAATTTATGTGTAAGAGAGTGTAAGATTCAGCCAAGGAAGAAAAGAGAGAATTAAGAGTTTTTTTTTTAAGTGTTGAGAGAGTTGGCAAAGGCTAACAAAGGTTCATTACAAAAGGTTGTAAGGAACAATAGACAAAACACTTAATTCTTCTCATCTTTTGCAAGTGATAAATCATAAGGACCAAATTGTTTTAAGTGTTAAAACATCCATTGTTGAAAATTCGTGGCTGTCATTCTAGCTTCACAATCCCACTCGTTTTAGTTATGAACTAGAATTGTGCAACGAAATACTTCAAGGTGAGCTCAAAAAATTGAAGCTTGGAGTTCTTAAAGAATTATAAAGCTACCTTCAAAATCGGGTAGGTTATTTACTTACAATTCATTTTATATCATGCATGTAAAAAATATATATGAGATATATATATGTGCTTGAATGATCATACATAAAAATATATGCTTGCGTATGTTATATAGTGTATAACATGTATGAATACTTCCGCTGCGTATTTAATTTTTTAAAATTATAAGTATCTATACACATCACACACCAAATCCAACACATGGAACCCTTCAACACTCTTAAAACTCCTCCGTTGATCCTGATGGAACACTCATTCTGGTCTAAAGTCCCTAGTAAGATCAAGTTCCTCTTAAGGTTAGAAATATACCTAACATCTGTCAACTCTCTCACTCGCCCATCATATAGCCTAAGTTTAATACTACCAATTCTCATCATCTGACATGCAACATTATTACCCATTAATACTTTACCACCACTAATGGGCTAAAAATTTACAAACCAAGACTTGTGCTGGCACATGTGAAAAGTACTACTAGAATTAAGAACCCGTTGTTCAGTGTTCTTACCATCAGTAGCGACGAGTATCTCTGCGTTGTCATATCTATCATCATAGGCAAACGCAGCATCCGTTTTCTTCTTATTTTGTGCTTTCTTCTTATTTTGTGCTTTCTTCTCCGGACAGTCCTCTATAAACTGCCTATCTTTCTTACAGCAATAACACTTTCTAAAAGTCCTGGACTTCGACCATAAGCCCTTTTTCCCTTCCTTCTCTATATGAGAGCCTTCCTCGTACAGATAAACTTTCTGCATTGCCCTCGATCTGCTTCCCTAATAACTTTGAGTTTAATGATGACTTTACATTGCTCATCGTTAAACTCTCTCTGCCGTAGAGTAGCGTATTAACAAAGCTCTCATAACTCTTGGAGAGTGAACTCAACAGGATAATTGCTCTATCTTCATCTTCTATTTTGATGTTGATAGAATTAAGATCAAGAATGATCTTATTGAAGGCATCTATATGATCTTTCATCGACGTCCCATCTGACATGGATAACTAATACAACTTCTTCTTTATATGCAATCTTTTGGCCAACGATTTGCTCATATAAAGCAAGTTAAGCTTCTTCCAAAGACCAATCGCCATTGCCTCACCTGCTACTTCCCTCAATACTTCATCGCTCAATGATCGGACGATTTTACTGTGAGCTCTTTCTTGAATGTTCATTTTTTCTGCTTTGGCTTTAGATGAATCTGGCGTCTTCTCTTCTTTATTAGATGGAGCTGCAGTCTCCTCTAATGCCGAGCTTAGCCTTTAGCTCACAAACAACGCCTTTACCTTAGTCTTTCACAGATTAAAGTCATTTGTACCGTTGAATTTCTCTACCTCATACTTAGGTGTGGCCATGTCTGCTTAGAACCAAGCTTTGATACCAGTTTATTGAAGCAGAAGCACACAAATAAGAAATATCACCTAACTAAATAGTGCAGAATAAGTAATTAGGGAATTAAAGAGAGAGAAAGGTAGAAGAAGAATACACAGAAAATTTACGTGGTTCGATAACTTGCCTACGTCCACTGTAGATTAAGATCACTCTTCTTATTATTAAATCTTAAAGGCACTTACAAAGTACGTCTTTTACAAGAAAGACTCACAAAGAAACATTATCTCTTGCAATTTAAGGATTTTCTCTCACAAATAATTACAAAGTATGCTTAATTACAATGATTTCTCAAGCTATCACAAAGATGTGTTTACAAGCCAATAGAGAGCCTTTATATAGGCTTTGGGACATTCTAAGTTTATCCTAAATGTGTGAGAGTCATATTAGGGAGTTTTGAAGCAAGTGGGAGGCGAAATAGATAAGTATCAAAATGAAAAACTGTTCCCGCACCTAGCGTTGCGGCACTTAGACACCGCACCTTCGTCTTTCGCCTCCTTTCGCATCTGTCTTCAATCCTCGTGCACTCTACGAAATTGAATTGCTCTCTAAATCATATCTTAATAATTTTCAATTAATATTCTCACAAAATATTTTATTAAAACATATAACGTTTCGCTCCTTGAAGGTTTTCCAACCAACAAGTAAATTGCAAACAACCACTTGACTCCAATGTTCAGTGTGTCATAGATTATATTGCAGGATATTGAAAGAAGCTCAAATACAAACAAGCATATGGCAAGATTTTAAACACACCAAAACTTAGAATGGGATATTACGTGATAGCAGTTCGACGACTCCATTGATCCATGACCATTCCATAACAACAGGTACCCCATAGATTAAATTTTTCAATCAAAGAACTCATAAAAACTATAATAGTTAAAACCCTTAAAAAATAATTTGGTATTTTCGTTAGTGCTATGACTATTGCAAAAACTTACAAATAGAGTACAATTCTTCCTCAATGGGTAACAGAAAAGGGAGATTTTGTTCTAACCTAATGAGTATAATATCGTTTGAAACAATTTTTAACTCATTTTGCAATACATGTGCCACTAAAACCACAATGTTCCATTGAACGTGGCTAGCACTTTGCATGGTTAGCTTTTTAGTTGGCAAGAGAAGATTAAATTATGAATAAAATAATATAGTGCTTGGTAAATGAATTGGTGAAAAAAGAGTGTTTCAACATGTGGGCCTTACGTGGGGGCATGATAGCATTGTGAGGAAAAAAAATGATATAAATAAATAAAAGATAAGCGTGCAAGCAGTGAGTTTTAAATTAGATAGAAAGGGTGGCCGGAATTTCTATATAAGGGATCTTCATTTTACTCACTAGAGCTGAGAAGAAGTAAAACAGAATTGAAAAGAAAAAAAGAGAAGAAAGAAAAAAAAAAGAAGAGAAATAAAAGGAAAAGAAGAAGAAAAACAAAGAGAGTCGAGACAATCATATAAGAAGGAAATCAAGAAATTAATTTAGGTAGTTAGATTTATATTCAGTTATTTATTGGGTAATAGTTTTACGATATTAAAATAATTATATTTCAATATTTATAATGCATAGTGGTACTAATGATGTATTTTTATACCTTATGATATAGAAGATATACCAATAGCGGGTAGATTTTAGAATTCAGACCCAGCTTAAGATTAGCGCACTTTTTTGAATGGATAACTATATATATTTTTAATACAACCGTTTATGATTAAATTACGCGTTATCAGATTTAGTCATGATTTATTTTAGACAGATAAATATTTATACTATTTAGTATATTCAGAAATGTTTTAAAATTTATTATAGTATAGTTTATGATTATATTCAATACGAAATAATTATTTTAGGATAATTATACTTTCATGATATTATATAGTAGTAGTTTTTAAATCACCATATGCGTACCCTCCCTTTTAATGTAGTTGCTCTGCGCATACGTTAGACCTGTTTAGTTTGCTCTACTCGAGCGATGCAACATTCCACCGGATTAGACCAACTTAAATCCCATGCTCTGCCTGTGCGTGAATTATTCCATCAGGATAGACCAATTTTTTCCTATATATAAGTTTGGTGTGGTTTTCAATATATATGTACTACATGTTTTCAGAGCTATATTACATATATTCAGGTTGATAATAAATTTTATGATAGTTTATTCGTTTAGATTTTCAGTATTATGTTATTATTTTAGTTTTAGTACAGATTTTATGACAGCTCATATTTTCAGTATAAATTTATTGACTACTCAGTATACAGTTTCATGATTATTCTATCTTACAGATTTATACGTGTACAATACATATAAAGTATATAATATTTTCTAATTATGTCCGCTCACTAAACCACAAACTCATCTTTTTTTTTATTTTTCTCGGGTTGTCACAGGAATTCGTATAATGTGAGACAATCATCACATTTTGAGGTTGGCCCATGACACGCATAGCTACATAAATGTCTCAGTCTGTGCATTTATATATCTTTATATAAATTGGAGTACACGCGTACATTTTTGTTGAGGCAAGTAGTCTCGTTGTACCAAATGTATAAATAAAGAGTATGTTAATGTCATGTCATTGCAGGATCCGCCTTGATTTTTTAGAAAGGCTCAGGTCGAGTCCTATCACATTTCGTGAAGTATAAAAGAGATTCTAGAGGGAGTAAAATTGTCCTTAAAGATCTTACAAATTGCTAGCCTAGGAACCTTCGGCATCCAAAAATAATGCAAAGCTATCCATTGAAACACAGAAGCAAATAACTTAAATAAACCTTCATCACCATGAACGTCGTCAAACAGACGCCATGAGATGGCTGGAAGGACTCCGTGCATCCGCCGGAAATCACCGTGATAGAAATGTTGCATAATGATGAACAGAATAAGAGGAGGATGAGACTTCTCTCGCGTCCACGTGTTCTGATGTATATGGACCGTTAGGTAAGTTTGAATCGTTGCAGCAGGTCTTACTTTAAAAAAAATCTAATAATTAGATCGACTCGTTTGATTAAAAAAAAAGTAAAATTAGCTGTAAAATGGATCAATTAACTGACTTGCTAACTTTTGATAAGCTAGAAATTTACATGAATGAGTTATCCAATAGAGAGAAAGCAGAAACTAAATATGATTTAAATCTAACCTGAAAAAGGAAACCAAAACAAAGTCGGAATTAGGAAATTGAATATATATATATATATATATGCATTACGCACTCTGAGGATATGTTTTTTTTCATTACATCAAATATAAATAAAATCTCTCATATTTTGGTGTGAGCAAGATTCTAACCCTAGACCTTTTATTTCAGCCCGAAAGATTTTACCACTTTGAACCAATTTGTCGATTACGTGAGGACGTGCATACACATACTTTGAAGGTCTAATTATGGAGTCGAATAATACCCATACCAAATATTTGGATTTGGATTCTTTACCTCCTGGATACAGGTTTGTTCCTCTAGAAAGCGAGCTACTTGTTGACTACTTGAGAAAGAAAGTCAAGAACGAGCCTTTGCCACCGAACAAGATAATGGAGATTAAGCTATACCAATACAGTCCTGAGCAACTTGAAGGTATCCCATCAAACTTTAAATTTAACTTTTCATGTATATATTTCATTGTAGTGCATACAAAAGATTCATGAAAAGAATTGACAGCTCATATATTAGCTACCTTCACAATCTATGACTTTAAGGTTACTTTAGAAATCTAGGGTTTCAAATACTGACTTGGATTACCAGGGTTTTTCATTTGTTCTCGTATTTCTTACTCATTATTACATATTTGGCTTTTTTCCTTATTTTAGGTTTCAACAGAACATTTACACATTCAAGAAGTAGAACACATATTATTACAGGGTTATCCTTATAACTTCCAATGTCCATGTAGCTTGGATTTAGACTTTACGGATTCCAATTCCATTGCTTGTTTGAGATGTTGTTTCAGATAATTTAGGGTTTTAAATCTTATATGGCGTAAAATATTCGTAGAACAATTTACAATACATTAGGGTTATTCATGTAGTTTAGATGCCCACTTAAAACACTTAGGTTAATATATGTATATATTACATGCAGGACCAGGATCCTCTTCTAATCTGATTTTTTATCTTATCTTTTACTATCAAAATAATTATAAAATAGATTTTAACCATTATAACCTTCTCTTGATTTATGAACAGATATCTATAAACCAAATAGAGAGAATGAAATGTTCTTCTTTACCCAAAGAGATAGAAAGTATCAAAATGGAAGCCGGCCAAATCGAGTTACTGGTTTTGGATTTTGGAAGGCCACCGGAGCTGACAAGCCAGTCAAGTTTGAAGGTGAAGTAGTTGGATTTAAGAAAACGTTGTGCTTCTACAAAGCAACTTCTAAAGGTCATGAGAAAACCAAGTGGATAATGCATGAATTTAGAGTTGATGATCAACCTCCAAGTAAAAACAATGGAACTGATATGAAGGTAAATATTATATCTTTTTTCCATTCATTTTTTACAGTTATCTAAATAAAATTTACACTAAAATCTTTTTTTCTCTTTCTACAGCTAAATTGGGTTTTATGTCGGATTTATAATAGGGTTTCGCAATCGACACGAGCTGATCAACTGAAAGAAGACAACACAATAATACTGAACAATCATGATGACATAAATCATGAGGCTATTAATATGGATTCTGACAATAATGTTAATTCTATGGAATATGCAAGCCCGAGTCGAAATGCATTTGCTGAAACTAGCATGGAGATGGTGGAACCAATTTGCGTTATGCCTCCTCAAGCACAATCTTCAATTTACATCCCATGCAGTAATGCCAATAATTCTTATTTTGACTATATGCACCAACCTCTGCAAAATTCATTCTCAGTGTATGCCAACATTGATCAAAATGCATGTATTGAACAATTTGAAACCATGTCTAACATGGATTGTTTATATCAAGCTCAACCAAGGAATTTTGATCGTGAAGCTAGTTCAGAGATGGCAAAACCAAAATGCATTATGCCAACTCAAGCTCATTCTAGCATTGACAGCTCTAACTGTAATGCTAATGCATATTTTGACAGCATGCACCAGCCTCTGCCAAATAATTTCCCAGAGAATCTTCTACCAAGCAATAGCATGGCTGCTATGGATACAGAGCTTCCAGCCTCAAATGCAAACCATGGGACAAGCGCTGAGATGGTAGAACCACTTAGTTTCATGCCGCCTTCAATGCAGTCCTCGACCAATCCTTACAAGTCCAGCTACTTAAGGAAAGAGAATTTGTGGGCTTCAACGCCAACGGCTCTCGAAGATGATAATAGGAGCCCTACATATTATTATGATTTTTCGGGGCAAGCTAGTGGGATTGTATAGATGTTGCTTTCTATTCACTTTTTTGGGACGGTTTTGTTGTAGTTTATTTAATAATTAATGCAATGCTTTCTACTACGTTAATTCTGTTCCTTGCCTTCCGGTCACTTCCTTTCAGATTAGTGGAAGTTGGTATATAATAATAATAGTAGTAGTAGTAGTAATAATAAAATCAAACATATTATATCCGTAAAAATTTGTATTTCATAAAATAATTATAAAATTATATATTAAATAATATGCTACGTGTACTAAAATTATAAATTGCCTTAAAATCTAAAGTTGAATTTATACATATAATATAAAATAATATGTACTACATACATATTAAAATATGATAATGTGTAATTAAATTATAAAATTATAATATTAAAAATATAATATATATATCTATTTACAGAAGTATATTAATTCTAAACAGAATCGAAAATTTGAGGTCTTCTAACTATTGACGTTCCTCCTAAATTATAGATGTAAAAATATATTATTAAAATCGATATATATCATAAAAAGTAATTTTACACATTCTAAGTTTATATTTCAAGTAATTATGTATTAAACAAATATAAAGTGTAATAAATAATTTTATAATTTATATTATTTTATCACTTAATAATTTTTTGACACATCTCAACTTAATTATTATAATTTAAAATATAATTTAGAATGTGTAACTTGCTCATATCATACATACTAAAACATAATTATTCTAATATCAGTTAAAATACTAAAATTAATTCTAACTACTTAAACACATTTTCTAAAACCTTCCTTTTATTATTTTTCGCTCGGCTCTCTTTTCTTTCTCTTTCTCTTTTTTCTTCTCTGTTTCTTCTCCTAATTGCTTCTGTTTCCTTCTCAGTTATAGCAAGCAAATGAAGCAAACACGTTCCTTCAATTTATTGTAAGAATGACCACCCAATTATCCAATTAAAAAGCTTTGTCTCCATGCGTTCGCGTGCCTTAATCAGCAACCCATTCACAAAATTTATCATTATTTTATTACTACATGTGTGTTACAATTTAGTCCCTTACGACCCCTTTTATATTTAGCTTATAAATGTCATTTTCATATGAACAAGATAGTTTATAGTTTTACAGGATCGGCCTCAAATTTCGAAAATTTTCGGATCGAGTCCTGTCACCATATATTGTTATTTTATGGGGGAATTTCAACTATTCATTGGCCTAATTATTATTTCCAAGGATTATACAGCTACTTGTATCCAGTTTTCGAAGATTTTTGCCAATAAGTGCTTTAAGGATACTAATTTATTAACCGTGAGGTGTGAAGAACAAAAAGTTCAATTGTATCAAGCGACAGCATGATAGTAGATGGGGATCCATTTTGCATAATGTTTTGTCTCTATCAAGTAAAAATAAACACTTGTTGAGTGATAAATTTTTTTAAGTTGAAGTCAAATTTTGACATCACTATCAGGCACCAAAATAGATTCTCTCTTAATGTCGTAGGCCATTTATGATTACTTGTTAACCGGGCATACTCTGTTTTAGATTGCTGTGCAGTCTAGTTACAGAAAATAAATAAATTAATAAATGAACAAAAGAGTTATAAGCTAAAAGAAAGGATTATCTGAATCAAGATAAAGTTATAGTGGTAGCAATATAACCGAATACTTTTTCTCTGGTAATTCTTTGTGAAGAATTTGTTAAGCAACAGCAATTAGTTATTTACAGGGCTCAAGGTTCTTAGCAAAAGAACAGTGAGTGGATGGATTTCTTGCTATTGTTATTGAAAAGAAAAAGAGGGAGAATTTACATTGTATGCGAATGGCATTATGATATAACGTTGTGAAGAATATGAACACAAGCATATGTGATGAGTGAAAAAGAGTAAGAGAAATAGATGTAACAAACGCGGTCTCTCCAGAATTTGCTGAATTTTTTCAATCTACGGTGCTGATTTTTAACTGATATTGCTGGTACAGGCTACTAAATCTTTGGTAGCTATGATTAATATTTATTTTTGTGAGAATATAATTAAGAATTATTTTGAAAAAAAATTAGAGTCAAACTAATGAGTAGGAAATATATTGTAAAGGTGTAGAGATGAGAAGAAATTAGAAAGCACGAAGAAAAAGGTGAATGTCGCGGCGTTAAAAGGACATTGCCTGTAACACCCGTTTTTATGGGATAGTAAAAAAAAAGTTATAAAAAAATTATTCAAATTTTATTTAAAGATAAGGATAAAGAGATAAGATAAATTTTAAAATACGTAATATTTGAGGGATTACGTTTGTAGATAACTATTAATAAAAAAATATGTATATATAAAAAAAAAATTGTGTATTTAAAGTAGTTATTAAAATAAGGTAATTAAGAGTTAAAGCATTTAGAGACATAATTTTGAAGATAGTAAAAAGTGCTCATGATAGAAATAAATTCATATAACGCTAGTTTTATTCGATGTTAGTTTTTAATTTGTTAGTTTTTATTTATTTCTCTCTTTTTTCTATAGGATGAAAAGAAAACTTTGGACAAAAAAAAAATTGACAAAAACCAAGATTGATTCATCAAATTGTGAATGGATTATATTTATAAAATATATTTTAATATTTATAAATATAATTTTTTTAATATATAGTTAAGTTATGTAATTAATTAGTTTATAATTCAGCAGAATTCTTTTAGAATCAATTACACATTTTTGTTTGGCTTAAATAATTCTTTGTGATTTCAAATTTTTAATTGCAAGGTAACGCAATTATGTTTTTGATTTTCAAGTGAAATGCCATAGTTTCTGTTTGCATCAAATCAAAGAGTTATATATATATATATATATATATATATATATATTTTAACGGAAGCATATAAATAAGTAAAATAATTTATTTAAATAATATAATAATACATAATAAATTATTAAGAAATAAATAGAGAAAGGAGTAGAAGAAGAACACACAAAGAATTACATAGTTCGACAACTTGTCTACGTTTACGACGGATTAAGATCCTACTCTTCTCTTATTATGAATCTCAAGACACTTACAAAGTATGCTTTTTACAAGAAAGATCATAAAAAAAATTCTCTCTTTCACTCTAGGGATGTTCTCTTACAAAGAATCACTAAGATCTCTTGTTTATCACAAAGATTGTCAAGATTATGTTTACAAGCCAATTGATAATCTTTATATAGGCTTTAGGACGTCCTAGGTTTACCCTATACATGTGGGAGTCGTATTAGGGAGTCCTGGAGCAAGTGGGAGACGAAATTAGGAAGTTTCCTAATTTCGGGACACTGTTCCCGTCTCCAGCGCCTCGGCGCTGGGCTCTCGTCGCCGCGGCGCTGCGCGCTTTCTGCTCAGTGCTGTGGCGCTGCGGCCCTCAAGTTCTGTACTGGGCGCCGCGGCGCCCACGCCTGGTGCGCCCTTCTTCATTTTTTACTTCCTTTCGTGTCCGTCTTCGATCTGTGCACACCTTACGTACTTGACTTGAACCCCAAATCATATTTTAATAATTTTTAATCAATATTCTCATAATATATATATATATATATATTCTTCTTTTAGTGAAATAATATTTTTTTTTGAAATCGTCAAAATACTGTATGAAACGTAAAGAGTCGGTGCTTATTCCTTTCCTTTTCAAACAAACTGTGATCAATTATCTATTCCTAAGTATCGGTAAATTAATTACACGTATTATTTTAGAGTTTTAATTCTAACAAACTTATATTTACGAGTCATTGTTGCTGCTGTTTACAAATTTTCTGTTTGTATGTATACCTAGTCTAATATATATATATATATATATATATATATAAGAATTTTAATGATATACTATAAGAGAGGATTTTATAAATATTGTTTTTTTTAACATAAAAATCTATAGTATTTATTTTTCTTTAGAGACTAAATAAACTAATTTTAGATAAACTATGATTTTAAGATATTAGAAACGTGTGCTTTAAAAGAGCAGGATTCATAGAAATTTTGATACAAACAAAAAAAAGATCTATTATAATTATTCTTTTCATTTAGTATAACTATTATGTTTTTTTTTTTATACAGAATCTTGCTTAATAAAGTGAATTGTAAATATGTCTTGAATTTTTTTTTTTTCTTTCAGTAATTACTTAAGCCACACAATATTTTCTTATTTTAACTTAGTTGTATTTTCGTTGGTATTGTAATTGTTCAAGATAACAGTAAAATATTTTTTTTTACAGATTTTAGATGAGATTAAGTTACGCGGCTTACACATAATAGACTGATTCCTTTTATTTATACATTGTATGTTCACTAAATATTTTCAGTAGCATTAACAATATTCAAAACTTCTCATACATTTTATTTATTAAATTGTTATTATATTTTCGAGATGAAATTTTTTAGAATAATGTTATTTAAACAGATTAATTACAAAATTTTATAATAATGTCATTTTAGATAAAACTAAGTGATTTTTTAGTCGCCTAGCATATAGCTACTCTTGTACAGTTACAAATTTAGATACAGATCTTTGAGATCCGTTTAGGCACACATAGAAAATTTGGGCCGTGTGTTTGAATGCTTAGCCCTTTGGGGGCAAAGTTTTGTGCATGTATGTACGACCAGTTAGTATTTTTGCTCTACCTGTTCGATGTAATGCTGCCAAGTGTATGACTAGCTTATCCCTTTTGCTCTGCCTGTGTGTTAATAGTTACACTAGGTGTATGACCAGTTATTTTCCTTCGGTACTTGTTGGGTATCTTTTTCAACTACTAGTATAATATTTTAAATCAGAAATTCAGTCAAATTATTTTACAGAAAGATGAAAAATTTTAAAAAATTTCCTCATGTGTAAAAATATTTTGTTAAATATTACATATGGATTTAGTATGTTCTAAACGAGTTTTTCTTTTATGATATATTATTATAGTTAATATAGTATAATGTAAGAAACATATTTTGAATATATATATGCGTTCACTTACAGAGTTTTATGCTCACCTTATTTTTTTAAAATTTTTTCCCTCCGGCTTGTTGCGTTTTAGCTAGGGGCGTGTTAGATTTCTTAAGGTCGGCCACGGAATGCTGCAAAAGACTTTTTAATTCTTTTCTTTTATTAGAATTTAGTAGAGATATTTTAGTATTTGTGTTTATGAATAATAATTTCATGTTCTCAATTTTCTTATCACTCGTAGAATGCTTTCTGGTTATATTTTATTTTTCCTTCTTCCAAGAGAATTTTATGATTGAATAAAATTTTGGTACACTGAATTTTACTCAAGTTAACTGTGATAAGAGATAAGAACATGCCTAACCATAGGAGAGGTTGGGTTGTTTCACTGTCGCAGTGCTCAATATTGTTACTAATATTCTGCATACTCTTACCTTTGAAATACTTAAACTCATACAAGTTTTATTTATTGCTAGCATGATAAAGAATCTTATCAGCATATCTAAATTAGCCATTGACCATGATTTAGTGATTGTATTTAACAAATATTTTTGTATTGTTAAAGATGTGAAAGAAAATGTTCTTCTTCAAGAAACTGTTAAATGAGAAGTATATCAGTTTGTTACTCCTGAATTCTCTCAGACACACAAAACAACTCTTTCTATCAAGTCTTTCAATTCTAAAACTACCTTGTTTGTTCATTGTGATATAAATAAATCAAACTATGTTAATAGTTCTGAGAATGTGAGCCCTATTGCTGTAAATAGTAGTAAAAAGAAATAAATTTCATTAATGTTTTGCACATGAGGTTTAGACATCCAAACAAAGATATACTTAAAGCAATTGTATCTAAATGTAATATGCAGACTTTCAAAGAATAAAACTTTCACAAATTTCTTTTGCACTGCTTGTCAATTAAGAAAAAACCATAAAGTTCATTTTGCTTCTTCTGAAACAAGAACAAAAATACCCTTAAAAGTCATACATGCAGATGTGTGGGGCTCAATTAGTTTATTATAACGAGATGGTTACAGGTACTACGTGAGTTTTGTGGATGAATTAACAAGATTTACTTGAATTTATCCACTACAACAAAAATCTCAGGTTATAAGAGTGTTCTTGTCTTTCAACTACATATAGAGAGACTATTAGATAAGAAAATCAAGATAGTTCAATTAGATTTTGGAGGGGAGTTTAAAAGTCTATCAAAAGTTTTGAATGGACAAGAAATAATACATAGATTCTCATGTCCTACACACATCATCAAAATGGGAGAGTGGAAAGAAAATATAGACATGTAGAAACAGGTTTAACTTTACTAGCACAAAGTAAAATTCCACTTAAACATTGTTGGTATGCATTTGTTACTACATCATTCTTGATAAATAGAATACTCTACCTGTTCTCAAATGCAAATCTCCCTTTGAACTCTTGTTCAATCAAAGACCAGATTACAATTTTATGAAAACATTTGGTTATGCCTGTTATCCCCGCTTAAGACCTTACCATAAACATAAGTTGAATTATCATACTGAAAAGTGTCTTCATAGGGTATAGCAGTCAACATAAGGGCTATTAGTGTATGACTTCCAAAGGTAAAATATATAGAGCCACACATGTAGTTTTTATTGAATTAAAATTTTCCTTTCGGTTTGATCAGTCGTTTACTAATTCAGATAGCACATTTCTAAGACACCTTGATTGTACTTGCAAAATACAGCACATCTTGATTCTTTATAGTTCAAATACAGAAAACACTTACAAAATTGATGTAAATCTAAATTTAACAAGCTCAGTTCAACAACAAACTCTTTCACCTATACCAATCCTAGAGCAGCATTTTAACTTTGATGATATAAATTAAAATAGTACTCCACAACAAACTTGAGAAACACAAACGCAACAAATTTCCTAAGACAGTTCAGACAATCACACAAACACTAGACCAACCTTCATACCCTACACTCCAAGTAATGAGTTGCAGAAAACAATACCAATCCCAAATGTTCATCCTATGGTAACAAGATCCAAGGCTGGCATTTATAAACCAAAAAATTTGCTCACAAAAGTTGAAGACAGTTCAATGTCAGTTCCGAAGACAGCAGCGGAAGCTATTAAATTACCTTAGTGGAAAAAAAACTATGGATGAAGAATATCATGCTCTCATAAGGAACAAGACCTGAAGATTAATGCCTTATAATCCAAACAATAAGATTGTAGGGAACAAATAGGTGTACAAAGTAAAGAATAACCCTGATGAAAGTATAGCTAGATACAAAGTAAGATTAGTAGCCAAGGGTTATCATCAAACCCCTAGAATTAACTTTACAGAAACCTACAATCCAGCGGTTAAAGCAAGCACCATCAAGATGATTCTAAGACTTGTAATTACTGAAGGTTGGAAGTTGAGACAAATTGATGTTAATAATGCTTTTTGAATAAAGATCTTCTTAAAACAGTTTATATGAAACAACCTGAGAGTTTTAGTATCAATGGTAAAGAAAGTTTTGTGTGTAAGTTACAAAAGGCCTTATATGGTCTTAAACAGGCACCTAAGGCCTGGTATGACAAGTTAAGATTGACCTTGATTAAGTAGGGCTTCACAAATGCTAAATTAGATAATCCTACCTTCATTAAGAAACATTCAAATGGTATAACCGTGATACTAATATATGTGGATGAGTGATAGGAGTTGATTAAAATAAAGTACATAGAGTAATTGATTCATTACGCACAAATTTTGGACTAAAAGAATTAGGAGAGCTGAATTATTTCCTATGAATAAAAGTCACTAGAAGAAAAAAAAGTGTACATTTGTCACATACCAAATACATTACTGAATTTTTACAAAAAAATACCAATATGGGAGCAACCAGCAGCAGACCAACTCTAATGAGTAAAGGCTTAAAATTGTCGAAGGAGGAAATTGAAAATTTTGCAGATGAAACTTTATACAGAAATATCATAGGTGCTCTTTAGTAAGCAACACTGACAAGACTCGAGATCTCCTTTGCAGTAAACAAGATAAGTCAATTTCTTTCATGTCCATCAAAGCAACAATGGAAATGTTGTAAAAGAATTCTAAGATTTTTGCAAGGAACAAAGGATCATGGTTTGATTTTTAGACTCGGAAAGACCTTGAATTTAACTGCCTTCATTGATGCAAATTGGGTCTGTGATATAGATGACAGAAAGTCATTTAGAGGCTACTGTGTTTACTTTGTTAGTAATCTAGTATCTTGGGGTTCCAAGAAGCAGATAATAGTGGTAAGATCCAGCATATAATTGGAATATAGAGCCTTAGCTCAAGTAACAGCAAAAATTTCTTGGTTGCAGTCACCTTTCTCAGAGTTGTCCATTCAATTAAGTATTATTCCATTGATTTGGTGTGATAACCAGGGAACTACTTTACTTGCAGCAAATCCAATATTTCATAGTATGACAAAGCACGGTGAAATAGATGTATACTTTGTAAGAGACAAAGTAATGAATCAAGAAGTTGAAGTTCAATATATACCATCTAAATGTCAAGTAGCTAATGTGTTCACAAAGCCTCTGACAATTGGTAGATTTCAGGAACTCACCTCCAAGCTCAATGTCGTTTCCAAATAATTGAGCTTAAGGGGGATGAAAACAGAGATAATAGCAGTAGAGGTCTAAGCTTCAAGTCTGGAAAGTCCGGTAACAAGCTTCAGCAACAATGCAATCAAAAATTGTATTTCAAGGATGTTATAGATGTTGATGACGAGTCAAAGGAAGAGAAGCAAAGGTTGCTGACGTGGAAATAATTTATTTATGTTTGTTAGATGATTAGCTAGTTAGTTATGCAAGAGGACAAAATTAGTTAGAGACATTTTTAATTTTCCCGCCATTTTTACTTTCTTAGATTACCTAACTTTGTAATATAAATACTGCTGTATTCTCTTTGTTAAGAAAATCAATGAGAAAAAAAAGTATTTTTCTTCATTCTAAGCCAATTGATTGATATAACTTTCTGTCATTTTCCTTTATACTTTCTCGGGAAAATTTCAAACCTTCACAAATACAACATTTGTTTCTGTATTTGAAGGGTATTTTTAATAGGAAAATTTTCATTAACCTTGCCTTTCGGCTAACTACAGGAGGTAGAGGTTCCTTAAAGGTTCTGTAATTAATCATAAAGCCTTCTTAAATTTATTAAACAATGTTGGAAGCCTAACCTTAATTTTATCAAAAGCATTATTCATAGAGCTTCGATAAAATTATGAAATAGTATCAGAGCTTAACCTTAATCTTACAAGAAAAAAAAAAGGATGGTTCTTAAATTTTCGCCAGCTTCACAGATCTACTATTGCTGATTTGCTAATTGTCGTTTGATGTTCAAGTTTGGCCTGTTTTCTATTTTCTCGTAGTAATATACTCTTCTTGTTTAGATATTCTGTTGTCTCCTGGAAACTAATTTCAGGGCTAATTGCAGCACAAAATTTTGATGTTGGTCGCTATATTTTGGTTGACGGTTACCAAATGCTGCTGATACTATTACTATGGTTTCAAGAATATGATTGAAGATTTGCATTAATGCTATCCTGGTTTATGCTTCTACAATTTCTGAATCTACACTGCCGATTTTAACTGAAAGTTTCTGGTTAAACTTGCAAATTCTGGTCTGTAAACTCTGGACATTGACTGCCATGAATATGAAGCAACTCCGGTGATCTTTTGCAACTTCTCATCTCACTTTCAGAGTACTGAGAGACAATTCTCTGAATAATTGAAATAGAAGAATAAAAAGAACATCGGCAGCAAATGCGCGTTTAATGAACTTTTAAGTTACTTTTAAGTTACTTCTAAATCTACAGCAGCCTTAGTCTTTGTGATATATGTTAAGCCATTTAGTCTCATTAAGGCAACCTGTATTGTTCCCTCCCGCACACTGTGTTACATATATATATGTATAGTCTACGGACACATGTATCTTAGAACTGGTATCATCCTTGTATAAAAAATTTACAAATTGACTACCCTGAATATGAGGCAACTCTGCTTATTTTCAGAAGTTTCTCATCTCACTTTCAGATTTATTCTAGAGAATCATACAAATGAATTGCAGGTACAACTAAGATGGAAGAGTAAAAGAAGAATCTTCTGCAGCAAACAAATATTAGGTCCATCTATGACAATGCTATGCTAGTAGTATTCCATCTAAGAAAAATACAATTCCTGCATATATGTTATTGAAAGAAGACTGGAAATGTCCTTAAAATGATAAAAAATAAAAAATAAACTGAAAGAATTCAAGATACTGTGCTCAGTACAATAATGACTTTAGAGTGTAATTGATCATTAATTGCCCTGATTATAAAATCTACAGCAAAAGCCAGAGGACATAACAGGCTAAATTGGTCTTCACTGCCCTGATTGTAGTAAGTAATTGCAGATGGCTAAACTATAAGGAGCATTATAAGGAAACATAAATAAATCGATTTCAGGGAAAGAGACCTAGACGTCCAAATGAGTTGTCAATATTCTTTACGAAATTGTTAGCCAACAAATACCACTGTACCTCTATTTGTTCATAGTTTTTACTGTCATTATCTCATAGATATCAAAAAAAAATCTAGTCTCTAGAAGTTTGGATCATCTTTGTAACAACAACAATAGACGATTCCACTTCTCATCTCAGCTTTAGAGTACTGAGAGAACCAAGCAAATGTACCAGTAAGAACAAAACTAGAAGAATCAAAAAGAATCCTTAGTAGCAATAAGATGTTATTTGAAGTGAGCCCCAATGTGCAACTCCTCGAAATATCATTGCCCTGGCAGTTTTGAGGTTTCAGTATGATCACATTCTAGATGGGTCTATCATCTCCTGACCATTCCACTGCAGCAGCCTACCACTACAATCAGAATGTTAAATCAAAACCCACAAAAAATAATAATACAGGTAAGCTTTCTAAAAATAAAAAATTTAAATTTAAAAAAATTATATTCCTAAGTTCCAGCATTTATGTTTCGGAAACTTACAGATCTATAACAATTCTTCCAGGCCGTAACAGATTACGGGGAGCATTATGAATCAATTGAACCTGAGAAATGCAACATTCAGATACAAGAGTTTAATAAGTCAGCTTATGGAGCAAAAAAGAATTAAGAATCCTGGTAAGGGAACATTAATTACATTGACATCTTACAAAGATAAAGCCCAGGTTCGTGAAGCATCCAACACAATACACAGTAGCCGCGATGGTGTTGTTATCCCTTAAATGAAACTCTGAGGTGTCTATCAGCAAGTTGCCCCTACATGTCAAGGACATAATAACGAATCATAATTCCGAAATTTATAGAAGTAAGTTGCTTAGGTTGATCACAAATGATGTTTACAGTTTTCCATCTAAAAGAATAATTAAAACTCCTTGAATATCATTTGCCGAAATGAAAATGTTCGCGTAATCAAGTATTTGTTCAAAATGAATATCATACACGCTCTGAACCAAGACTGACTGAGAAGGTGCGATCTGCGAAACACATTGAAAACAATAGTTAACTAAGGAGAAGATCCAAATTACTTGCACCCATTTTCAAAAATATAAATACCTATCAATGAAAAGACATTTAATATATTTTTCTGAACTACAAGAATGTTAGATTGCTGGGACTTCCCGTTCAAAAGAAAATTACATCTAATGTCAAGATTTTCAGCAGTTCAAGAAACCATCTAAAACGGTAGATAATGTTCTTTCAGATATGAAGAGCGATAAAATACTAAAAAGAGAAAGTAACCGGAAGAAGAGTACTTCTTTGTCAATGGCCTTTATGGTAAATAATAACAAATACAGGAAGTCGATGCACAATAATTGTTTGAGTATGGCATCATGAAATGAAGTTCTGAAGAATATGAATGCAAACAAACATAATTTGATCAGGGAGTGAGCAAGAAAGAGTGAAGAACTAACAGCTGGGACCAATTCTCGGAACAAGGCAATGTGGGTATGGCATGTTCGGCACAAGAAAAAACGAGAGTTTGGAGTCTGCTCATATCGAACAACAGACCTCCGTGCCATGGTTTGCTTCTTTTCTTGATCATAAGATGCCTAGAAAGTTAAGAAGAAGATGTTCTAACTGTGAGTACCCATCAGATACAGAACATGATAATTAAAATGGGTGGAGAAAGAAAGAAAGAAAGAGAGTGAAGAAACAATTGAAATTATTTGATGAATTTGGGTTAAAAAAATTGAGAAGAGAGAAAGAAAGAGAGGTATCTTGATTGTGAATTGGCAAACTAAATGCACAATCCAATAAGCTGAAAAGTGCACGCTTGTATTCACTAGGAATAGGAAAGAAAACAGTTTAATTTTTCAGTTATTAACTGCCACCGTGAGACCAAATAAAATGTACGACATGTCATTCTTTAAAAGATGGCATGTCACATGTTCATTTGTTCATTCTGCAGTAGAATATGTCGGTTTAAAGTAAATGACATGTAAATCAACATTCGTGGCCTGGAAAAAACAATGTGAGTGGTGATAAATCTACCGATCTCTTTGGGTAATATCATCCCATTTATCAAAATAATTAAATTATGTTATAAATAAATTATATAAAAAGTAAAAATAATTAAAGGCAGCTAAAATATTAGAGTACCTCTGGAAAATATTGAAAAGGGTATGATTTTATTATACAATCACACATTCTACAACTTCATCCCGTCTCACAATACTCTCCCTTAATTTCATCACTTTTATTGTACTTTATATTATTAAAAAAAATTAGTTTGAACAAAACTTTAAACAAAATAAATACAACTCTATAATATATAATATTAGTGAACATATTCAATATTGCCTCAATAAAAACTTTATCAATAAAATCTGTTGAAATAAAACCTAATCAAAAATAAAAAAAAATAATACAATGCACATTCGTAATTGATTCAATTCTTTTCTTAAAAGAATGTGCTCTCCCTTATTAAATACTCATTTTCAAAGTAATATTCATTAATTTGATAATTTATTAAGTCGATATACACTAATTTTATAAACTAATTTTTCAAACGTTGACATTGGTAAAAAATATTGGTGATTAGTTTCACCCCGCGTACACGCTCTGTGTGGTGCATGCACCGGCACCTGCGCACAAAACGTTTTCAATGCAGACAACGGCCAGTTGCCATCTGCATTCAAGAATTTACACAAAAATTCTTATTTTTATCATTTTTCACTTATTTTCAATTCAAATATAATTTTTAACTCATTTCCAACACAAATTAAATTTTTATCTAAAACTTTTTAAAAAAAAACTTATCAAGAATCAGCCACTGAATTTCAAGTTATTATTATACAGTGCAATGTTTGATCTACGCCTTCCATATCCTTAATTTAACTGATTTTGGTTGAGATAGTTTTATATATAGAGAGAGAGAGAGAGAGAGCACATGGCTAGAGAAAGAGTGTATTCTTTTTTGAATTTTTTTGGGTTGCAAAGGAAAAATAAGCTCAAGAATATAATTGTCCAATTTAAATTTTTTGACTAGTAAAGATTAGCCCATTCGAAGGTGAGTAAAAAAAGAAATTGACTTGAAATAAAGGGTTAATCTTGAAATTTTTCCTTTAGTTTCTTTTTTTTTTTTCCTTCTTATTTTCATTTTTTTTATGTACCCACTTTTTTTATTTTCTTTTTTAGTGCCTTTTTCCCTTCTTTAATCTTTTCCCCCCTATATTTTTTTTTTATTTGCGCAAACATAATACTAGTGCTTGATTCAATTCTTGTTGTTCTTATATTTTACATAAACATCATATTAGTGTTTTTTCTTCTTTAAATTTAAAGAATGATTAAAGAAATGGAGTGTGATTACATAATTGGCTGGGTGAAATTGTCATCAGTCCATGACATTGATGAAGAGTAACCCTGAATCCCATTTATCGCCGGAAAGTTGTGAACTCCGTTGGTGAATCAAAATGTCTACTTGGGATTATGTATAGATCTAATTAATATCCATAATGTTTTTAGATTGATTGTTCATATTATAAGAGAGAGTCTTGAAGGTTATTAATGTCCTTGCACTGGGATTTGAATATTACGTAATGACTCGTTTTTATATAATATAATATTTTTTATTTTGAGTTTGAATTCGTACAAATTTTTTTTAGATTTTATTTAAAAGACTTCATATTATTTATAAAAAAAATTTACATATAGTAAAATTTTTATTTAATCAAACATGTGGAGTTTTTACTTTCATTTTTTAATAGAATTTTGCCTTTAGTACTCAAAATATTCCCTCTGGAAACAAAGAGTTATTGCTTTATTTTTATTTTTTTTCGTTTGGACAATATATGATCAAATTTCTTTTCACGAGTATCGGTAAAATTAATTAGACATTTTGTTTTAGAGTTTTATTCAAAAAAACCTGTATTTCTGAACTAGAGTTACTGCAATTTACTAATTCAGAGTTTAAATATATGTTCTGTCAAATATATATATATATATATATATGACTTTTAATAATATAATAGATAAGATTTATAGTTATACAATAATGTTTCTACAATTAAAGATAAGATGTTGTTATTATACACTGATTCTATAAACTTTTCTCTTAGCGTTAACTCTTAAGTACATATGGTGTTTTATGAAGAGCGATTTTCAATTTTAATGTATTATTAGTTGAAAGAATTATTTTAATTATTTTAATTTTTAAGAGAATATTTATTTTTATAATTCGAGCAGTTTTATATTTATTATAAAATAAACATTGTTTTGAAGATTAAGGTGTAGTAAATTTATTTTGATATTAGTTAATTTTAGTTGAATTATGATTTTTAATTATATAAAATAAGTATTAAATATTTACGTAAAAGACAAATTGTAATAAAAATCATGATAAAATCCATTTCATAATTAATCAATGTTGTTCTATTAAATATAAATGTCTACTGGTGCTCCATCTCTATCTTACCAAAAATAGTTATTAAGAAAATAGAAAAGTTGTATAGGAACTTTCTTTGACACGGACACGTCTCACAATGAAGATAAGGTTTAGTAGCATGAAAAGATTTGTAAAACAAAAAAGATGAGAGTCTTTGGCATAAAATATTTGTACATTTGGAACCAAGCAATTATCATCAAACATATTTGAAATTACTCTCCCTTAAATCTTCTTTAAGGACAAGATGCGTGATAAAGAACAAAGGCTTAATTTTTGAGGCATCACAAAATTAATAGATTATAATTAGGCATGGAGGAAACTTCTTAAACAACGAATCCAAATAAAGAAACTGTTTAATTATGAATTGGATAATGATTCAATTTTTTTTTTTTGGTATGATCCATGGATGAATGAGGAGTCCATAATAAATAATTTCCCTCAAGTGAATATTAGAGAAGCCGACATCCCTCGAGATGCAAAAGTCCAAGAT
The DNA here is from genome assembly GCA_946807835.1 of Ailanthus altissimus. NCBI lineage: Eukaryota > Viridiplantae > Streptophyta > Magnoliopsida > Sapindales > Simaroubaceae > Ailanthus > Ailanthus altissimus. Next base: position 25,217,364 of record OX327701.1, on the reverse strand, counting down.
CTTTGGAGGAATGAAAAATAGAACTTATCTGACCTTTTGGATGAGCACACTGATCAGGCTTAGAACTATATTCGAAATAACTTTTGCATTACAATTATCAAAGAGGATAAGATTTCTTGGATCCGTTGCTCAAATAAATAATTTTTTATTGCTTGGAAGCACCTAAAAGATAAGAGTCCTAATAATGGGTAGTATAAATTAGAATAGAGTACTCAACATATCCCTAGACATAATTTTATCACCTGGCTAACTATTAAGAACATATTACTTACTAGAGAGAGAATCTTAAATTATGGTATTACTACTTCAATTGATTGCCTACTGTATGGTTGTGATAAAGAAACTGTGAAACATTTATTTTTTCAATGTAGCTTTTCATTAAATATTTGAAAACAAGTTCTACTTGCTTGTAACCTTAATAAACATTCATTGCTTTGGAGAAGGAAAATTGCTTGCTTTAGCCAAAAACCTAGAGGAAAAATTATTTTTAGTAGAGTTTGGAGAGTAACTTTATGTGCCTCAATTTATTATATTTGGAGGGAATGTAATTAAATAGTTTTTTAACAAAAAAATCCTACTACCAATGCAATCTTTTAATGTATAAAAGATATTGTGTGGATTAAATATCTATGAGTGATCAATGACCATGTGTTGATACCATTCTTTAAAAGTGGTGAAGTTTTTTTTAATATGATGTGTTTTTAAAATTGTGATACTTTTATTGTATGAGATTATGTTGTATTTAATTGTTTAAGTAATAAATTTCTCCTTTTAATTAAAATATATATATCAAAGACTACACGTTTCTGAATTTTTCTTACAATTTTTTTATTGTATGCAAAATTTTACTACAGTTTTAGTTTAATGGATTATGTTCTAAAAGAATTCTGTGAGCACTTTTCTTTTAAGATCTTATATTAAGATAAATAAGGGTTTCGACTATTTAAATTTTGACCATTTGTTTGCACGAGAGTTTGTTTATTAAATGATTTTCTTGTAACTTCTATTTGATTTACTGTGTATTCTGAAATTATTACATTTGATTTCTTTTAATTAGTATGAATTATCTACGGATTGATTATAGATTTCTTATTTTAGTTATTAATTTTTAAATCATTTAGCATGTATTTTTTTTTTATTCAACTATAAATTTAAATATAGGTTTTTGAGATTCATTCAAACATATACATAAGCATTGAGTCATCTATTTGAGCACTTAACTCGTTAGGGCCACAGCTTTGCGTATACACATATAACCAATTAGAATTATTACTTTGCATACGAGATATAGTGTCACAGGTGTATGACTAATTTATTCCTTTTACTCTACTTATGTGTTAATAATTACATTGAGTACATAATTAGTTAATTTCTTTGGTATTAATTGAGTGTATTTTTTAGTTAGTAACATATTTTCAAGTTATCAACTCAATAATTTATTAACAAATAGATGAAAATTTTATAAGTTTTTCAATTAGGTATTATTTTTATTAAATATTACATCTATAAATTTAGTGTATCATAAAATAAATTTCTTTACGTTATATTATATTAGTTAACATTATATTATAAGAAAAATATTTTAATAAATAAAATATCTATGTTCTCCCAATATAGGTTAAAGGGCTCATAGTTTGGGCTACAAATCGCGCACATAAACTGTGTGATCATTGAGATTTAGTTTACATGGGCTTATCATATATCCCAAGAGACTTAGCGCACATGAGGTTGTGTTTCTCCTAAGAGGTAGATTATAACACTCTAGATCCAACACTACTGAAACCACAAATAATAGAGCCAAAATGGATAAGATGAGTGTTGAGTGCCAGAATCTTATATCACTTTGTTAGATAAAGTTTATAAACTATAGGTGTAACACCATTTTTCAAACAGTATGAGACTTTTTGAAAATACTTAAAAATAAAATCGTGTGAGCTCAAGCCCAAAATAAATAATATTATATTATGTAGGACTGTGTTGTTACAAATAGTATCAGAGTCAAACCTACATCGCATTGTGGGCAAGCTCTAGAGATATAACACACACAGGCCATGTGACCCTTAGGGTCTAACACGCATAGACCAACTATGTGTCTCTAAGGGTCTAACGCACACAAGGCCATGTATCCTTTAAATGGTAGATTATAATATTGAAATTCAACACTTATGAGGCTACAAAAATAACGGGACTAAGATAGATGAGGTGAGAATCAATTACCAAAATCTTATATTATCTAGGTAGATAAAGTTTCAGAACTATATATATAGAGCTTATTCTTAAATAGTATAAAGCTTTTTAAAAAAATACCTAAGAAAAAAATTTATGCAAGTTCAAATTTAAAATGGACAATATCATATTATTTGGGCAAGTAGTTATAAATGGTATCAAAGTGAGCTCACAATTTGATATGTGGATTAGCTAATCCTTACAAAGAAGTGAGGTCCTAACGAAAAAGAGATTGTTACATTTCACATCGTTCATGAATATGAGTTTGGAAGCTTAGAAAGCTTGAGTCCCCTTAACTCAATACACACATTTTGGATAAAGTAAAAAGACGCATACATAAAACCTAAAACGAAAATTTGTAAAAGTAAATAATGCAACAAAAATTCATAAGAGTAAAGCGTGCGAAGTTCAAAATAAACAATTCTACTTGATTATTACAACAGATTTTTATACATTGACATTTAACTTTGACATGATAGAGGAATCTAGGGAAAAAAAACTTAATTAAACTTATAATTCTAAAAAAAAAATTCTTGAGCCAAAAACAGCTAACGTGTTAATAACAAGATACTAATAATCAAGCAATTAGCATAAAATAAAATATAATAGAGTTTGAATAATTTTATACCTCCAATTTTATAACATAATCAACTTTGATTGTACATTAAAGTTGTTGATTTTCGTGTATTAATCTAAATAACATATAAACTTAATTTAATTCGTAACTTTTTTCAGTTGTTGTAAAAGGTTGGATTAAACGATGTTATATAAGTGCCTTTTTAATGATTGGAGGATAATAATAATAATAAAAAATTCTACTTAATATTTAAATAAATTAAAACATTATGTTATAATTTTAATTTTTGGTATTCTTAATTGCGCACCATATTATAGTGATGATTTTTATTTGAAATAATGTTTTAACTTGTCAATCATGATTTGTTTTAAGTTGATTTATTTTTATATGATTAAATTTCGTCAAAAAAGTACTTATTCAGTGGGAAAAAAAATTATAATTTATTGTTTTTTTATTAAAATAAAGATTTAAATTCGAATCTCCTTTTATTAGATTTAAAAAAATTTTACTTCCAAGTTATTTAGGTTTACAAATTACAACCTCTTTTATTCTTCTTTCACTTGCTCCCAAGAGCATTATCAACTACCTACAAATCTTTTTTTCTATTCTTCATTAAAATCCATAATATTAATAAGCTTAACCTTATACAAATATGACTTCAAAAATCTTATTAAATTTAATTTAACAAAATAATTAATTATTTTTGCAAAGCTAATAACGAGCATGGTTTTTTTATAAAAATATTTTAGTATATTAAGTTTAAAAAAATTAAAGTATTATGTTAAACACTCTAAATAGGGATTTAGTACTGTTTTTGTTACTGTATTGTTGTTGTTTTACTTTTCCTTGTGCTACTGTTTTTTTTTTCTATTTTTTGTTATTATTTTTCTCCTATTTGCTGTTGTTGCTTTTGCTATTATTTTGTTGCTATTCTGCTGCTGTTTTTACTTTTACTTTTGCTGTGTTTTTTTCCTCGTTTTGTTGTTGTTTTGCTTTGCCAAAAACAGCCTAACGTTTTTTACATTTAACCTGACATGATAGAGGAATCTAGGAAAATTAAACTTATAATTCTCAAGAAAATCCTGTGCCAAAAACAGCCTAAAAGTTCTCTCTTATCTGCAGAGAGCTTCATCTGTTAAGTTCAAACTTGAAAGAGAGACAGAAGCACAATACATAAACAGCAGCATCTGCCTTGCTGTTTTCTAAAGCTGACCTGTAACCTTCTCCTGCTGACACGCATATACTATCTAATCCACATCAGCATCTTCATCTTTGAGTCTTGACTAACTATCATTCTGACTAAAACCAACAAGAGCTATCCCACTTCTCATTTCAATTTCAGAGCATTGAGAGAATCATACAAATCGATTTCATAAATAACGTAAGATGGAAGAATAGAAAGGAAGTGGGCTCCCATTGTATGGACTATTGTCCTTGAATTATCACTGCCCTGGAAATTACGTGTCCACACTTGGCTGCATTCTCATCGACTCCATTATCAGATGACCGTTCCAGAACAGCAGCCTACGCCTGCATTGAAATACTTCTATCAAATTCAAAACCCACTAAAACCCTACTACTGGAAAAGCTTGCTTTGATTCAGAACTCAGAATTATACTTAACAAATTCATCAGAAGTCTTCCTTCTCGGATTATACTGTGGGGATTTTCCACTTGAACCTGAAGATATATACGAGATGATCGTTTAGCATTTAGATACAAAAAAATTTTGAGTCAGTTCTTTGCGTATGGAAAGAGTACTAAAAGGGAAATTAAAAGATTGTATAGACAATCTTACAAAGACGTAACCCAGGTGGGTAAAGCATCCAACACAATAAACAATTCCCATTGTGTTTCTGTTAACACTCGAATGAGTTTCTGAGTTGTCAATCAGCAGGTTGTCACTTTTTTATAAAATCAAAGACATAATAAATCATAATTCCTTCATATCTGTTAATTGTGAAAAAGAGATGCTTCAAAAAGTATAATTCAACAAAAATCTTACACATTCTCTAGGATGAGTGATTCTGTCTGTGCATCCTGCAAAAACACATTCATAACAACGTGGGTATTGAGCCTATGGCCTTTATATTGCATTATGAAGTAAAAAGTTGTGAAAAAAAATAGGAATGATAAAAGAGATGAAAAGGAGTACGGGACGTTACTAAGGAGATCAATTCTCGCAACAAAGCAATGTGGTTATGACATGTACTGCACAAGAAAAAACGTGAGTTTGTATTCTGATCATATCGAACAACAGAGCGCTCTGCTGCCATTAATTACTTCGTTTGTTTGATCAAAGATATGAGCACCAATAATAAGTTTATACAACAAGGTTTAAACCAGGAACGAAAGACTGTTAAACGTGCTCAAATTTGATCTCCAATGAATGATCTTCTGTTTAGATGTGTTTTATTTATCTAGAGATAAAAGAGTTTATCTAGGGATAGAGTTTAATAGACAATAGGAAACAATAACTGGAGATAGGTTTGCCGTTTGAATTCCGCTTACATCGGGTTAATTTTCATTTATGAAATAATCACAAAACAGATATGTACATCTGAAATTCTATATGGGTATAATCAAATTGGATCGAGCAGAATCATGGACTCCCCGAAACAAGAAGAAAAGTTTTTATGTGGAAAAATTGTTAGTCCTGTGAATCCTATAATCATCTGAAAAGATAACGACAGCTCGATGAGCTTATGCTTTACAACGTAACCCTGGTGATCTAGGGGCATTGAAGTTCTTACAAAAAGCCAAACATACAAATAAAATTGCTCAAGGGGTAAAACAACTGTGAAGCTGGTTACTATTGGCTTCATTAAATTTCAACTTCTATGATTTATTTCAACAGTAATATATCAAATTGACCCAAAAAATATCTTGGAGTTGCTTTCTCATCTTTACTTCAGAGCACTAAGCGAAACGAGAACTAAACAAAAGAAAGAAAATGAAAGAGAGTGGCTTGTACAGTAATTGCAAGCTGAATTAACCTTCTAAACAAGCACTCCTGTCAGTTATTGGATTTCCGGCAACTGTTGATTAAGTTGCCTCGCAAACGTCAGAGTCTCTGTCAATGTGCTTGCTTCAATCATTTTTCGACCAGTCCAGTACATCAGCTTCTCCCTACAATACAATTTTATTCTTCAATCTAAAACTCACAAAATTTATAATAGTAGCAAGTCAGCTACACAACCCTAACTATTGCAAAGGCTTACATTTCAATCAAAATTCTTCCTTCTCGAACTGATGAGCGATTGTCGGGTGGTGTTGGATCCACTTGAACCTGAAGAATGTAACATTCAGTAACAAATATTTGAACTCACTTTGGAGGATCAATTTTGTGTACAAGATCTTACAATTCTTTTACCCAAGTGACTGTTGCATTCAACACAATACACATTTGCCACTGTGTAATTGGGGAACTGCCCAAAGCTGCTATCCTTATAATGATGTTCTGGGGTGTCAATCACCAAGTTGACACTGCATATCAGAGACATAGTACTCATTAGTTTTGAAACTCAATTAAGGACAAACTAAATACATAATGAATAAGGTAAATTTATGAGATTCGTCTCAAAATGCTGATAATTAATAATGCTTCATCCAAGAAAAATAATGATTATTCTTTATAATCAGTTACTGAAAAGAAAAACCAATGTCATCAACTATTGCTCAACAAATATCTTACGCATTTTTAAAGATGGCTGGGTTGTCTGGTTTAACCTGCAAAAATGCAATGAAAGCAATAGTAAGACTAAGGGATGGCCCTTAATAACAGATTTTTGTATAAGCTTTGCAGATACTAAAATATTAGCTTTGGGGTGAACAAGTGGCTAAGAGCTTCCCATATAATTGAACCACATAGATTTCCTATGAAGCATATTATATATCTAGGCAACACGAAATAGCTGAAGTTTTTCTAGAATGCCCAAATAAAAGGTATAAGTTAATATTATTCAATATATCTGAGTTAGCAACTTGTGCTTCACCCCAAATAAAAAAAAGTTGATCGATACCTATTAATTAGCAAAGTGAAATCAGAATCATCTAGCCAAACAACAAGCTTATTATGAAATTCATATTTTCTGTTTGAACTACAATAATTGATTGTTTATAAAGCATTCTGAGATCTGTTTGAGACTTTTGACCAATCTTGTTGAAAAAAGAAAAGTGCATACAAGTCAAGTTTTGGCAGCTTCAAGAAACTGTAGTGGTTCGTAGTAACAAACAAAACCATCAACAAATCGCATATTATCAAGATTCAAGAATCACCCAGACCTTCAAATCCATAAGAAGATTAACTAGTACATGATCAAGAGAACCTGTTAAAGATATAAAGAAATCAAGACAATTGATTCTTATCATATATATTTTATAATTAATAAGTTATATTTAATTTGTTTATATGTATTTATGTTCTTTATTTATATTAATCTAAAATTTATATAAAAGTCATCTATATAGCATTTATAATATACAGAATTCTAGTAACAATGCAGTCCATGAAAAATGATAAAATACTAAAAGATGTACCCCAAACACATTGAACAAGAAAGAATTAAGATTAGAGACAGAGAACTTGAGAGACGTTATTTTGCTGACCAATTCTTTGCTCAAAGCAATGTGGGTATGGCATGCTTTACACAAGAAGAAACGAAATTCTGGAGTCTGATCATATTGTGTGACAGATAGCATTCCCATGGCAACTTTGGGTGATTAGAGATCTCTTGATGCTGCAACTGTGAACCAACAATCAGAGTTAGATTACAAGCGTATCAATGGTGAAATATTGGATGCAATAAAGCCAAGAAACAGTTCAAGTTCCTGATTCTGATTATGATTTTAACCTGTATTATAAGTTGAGAGAGAAAGAGAGGTTCTTGGTTGTGAATTGACAAAATAAAAGTGCAAACTTTATTGTATAAACTGAGAAGTTTACGGTCTTTTAGTATATATATGCGAGTGAAAGAAAGAGGAAAAAATGCTTCAGTTTTTCAGTTATAACGGTAATCTTGAGGACCCATGATTGTAAATGGCTTTAGTTAATGGCGCCATATTTTTCAAATGCTTTGGTCTTTCGGTTGTTTCTGCAGATTGACGCTTGGTTCTTCAATATGAAATATTTTCACAGTTCACAGCAAATTATCAGAACAAGCAAATTACAAGGGCTTTAGTTTTAGTGAAGCATGTCAAAGTTGCCCTTTAAATTCTATTCCTGAAATATGCTGTCAAAGAATGCATCTCCTCATAATTGTTCGTAGAATTAGAAATTTCAAAAATACTACAAAACTATATAATAATTTACAATAAGAAAATCTGTCGGGTACATTCTTTTTACACTATTGCATCCGTTCCTTTTATCTAGATGCACAAAGCCTTAATGAGAATTTAGAAGAATAAACATGAAAGAGGACGACAAACAAGAATCATTGCAATACAATGATATTAGTTGTATGTCAAATCAATTTTTTGGAGACCCTTCTGCCGATGTTCTTAGTTATGCCTCATTCTCCATATGTTTCATCAGATTACCAAGGAAATCGGCAACTCACAATGATGATTCAGCTAATGCCTTAATGTAGTTACTGATCTTCAAGGGGACCAGTTTGGGGGAAAAGCAGAGAGATTCTTTCATTGTTATATCATGAAATGTACGTTGTTAGTATTGCTTGTTCCATTTGTACGAAATTTATGCTATTCCTTACTTCGACTAAAGCATTATTGCAGAAATTCTGTAATATACAAAATTTTCAGTGAAATAGACCACAATTTTCAGTAAATTGCAACTTTATTCTTTATTTTGGCCGTCAGATATAAAAATCACTTAAAAATGTTGTGGTATCTTAAAAGTTCTAATAACAAGAACAATTCCACTTCTCAAGAGAAACATATCTAAACAAGGCAAGAAGGAAAACAAGAATCCTGTGCAGTATTTGCATGTTAATTGAACTTTCAAGAGAGCCCTTCTGTGATGTCCTTGAATTATCATTGGCATGCAGTCACGCATTATCAGGTGGCGGTATCATTGTGATTGCATCTATCATCTCCTCACTTGTCCAGTAAAGCAGCGTCTCCCTGCAATCAGGTTCTTTGATCTAAACCCACAAACACTAACATAGTGCAATAACTATGTCAAAAAACTTACAATTTCATCAATTTGATGTTCTTTCTTTCCTCATGCTTTTTCGTTATCCAATCCCCATGTTAAGGTTTATTGGAAACATCTAGACTATCATCGTCTTTGCAAGATTCCAAAATACAGCAAGCAATGATTTTTAATTGCATTTACAAAAAGAATGAAGTTGAACATATAACAAGATAGTCTGAAATTTACCTTCCTAAAATGCGACTCTACAAAAAAGAATATGATCTCCATTTCCCAACACTGCCTTTAAAGTCTCAACATGGCAACAACTTACATATCTGGAACTCGCAAAACTCTAACTATATGAAAACGAGGAAAACAAAACCTAGAAGTTGAACTTAAAAAACAAAATGATAACACCAAATCCATCCAACAAATAGGACTATAGGATGTATGTATTTATATGTATCAAACATAGGTAACTCTATTACCCTACTCATGAATTTGCCACATTCCGGAAACGGAGGGTGTAAACAAAAATTAAAAGTACATCTGAAGGTCAAAAATAGATTAAAGCAACACTACTTTAAGAGCAAATGGCACGCTACCTACTTCAACCACTTCTCTTTACTATGAAAAGGAACTAACGAAATTTTTATTAAAAAACAAATTGCATCTATTCCAATGTCTAACATCAAAATTCGATTAAAAAACAAGTTATACATTATGAACACGACATCGCTATAGCAGAAAACTTTATTCTTCACTGCAAACCAGACCACACCGATGGCTCACTAACAATTCAAAAGAACAAATTGACGTCCAATTTAACTTATACAAAGTAAAACAATATGGCATCGATCATTTGAATCTTAACCCAATTCAATTTTTCTCCTAACAACGCAAAGCATCAACTTTTGTCAATTCAATTCACTTGAAAAGAAAAAATTTCTAGACTTCACAACAACCTGTCGATTAGGCCAAGCGCCAATCAAATATGGAACTATAACAATGTTCGATATTATATTCCGTTTTCATTTTCTAACATAATGAACATGCACATCATCTAGATCAAGCAGATCTAAATTCCGGGAACATCAAGACAAACCCTTAAAAAACAAAAAATACAGTAAAAACACATCATTATCCATCTACTAAAATTAAAATCCTAACCTAACTCCAGCTACACAAGCAAGATAACAAGAAATCCATCACCGATCCCATAGCATCCTTCAAGATGAAGTAAACTTGGTAACCGCCTTGGTACCCTCAGAAACAGCGTGCTTAGCCAGCTCACCGGGAAGAACAAGTCTCACAGCGGTCTGAATTTCCCTCGAAGTAATCGTGGGCTTCTTGTTGTACCTCGCCAGCCTGGAAGCTTCCTGGGCAAGCTTCTCGAAAATATCGTTGATGAAGCTGTTCATGATTCCCATGGCTTTGCTCGAGATTCCGATGTCTGGGTGAACTTGCTTCAGGACTTTGAATATGTAGATCTTGTAAGTCTCAGTGCTCTTCTTCACGCGCTTCTTCTTCTTGTCACCGGAGGCGCCTTCTTTCGGAAGCTTCTTGCCGGCCTTAGGCTTCTTCTCCGCCGGCGCCTTCTCGGCCACCGATGTCTTCTTCTCCTCTGCTGGCTTCTTCTCAGCCGGCTTCTTCTCTGCCTTTGGTGCCATTAGATTCGACTAAGTGAAAAACAAAAAGAATTAGGGTTTGCTGATATTTCTTTTTCGTTGAAGATGCGAAATGTGAATGTGAGGAGAAGCGAGATGTGTAGAATTTATTATATAGAGAGCAGCTGTGGAGTTTAATTCGTTGTTTTGGATTCACGCGGATTGAGAACGTGGCGAACATGGACCTTTGGATGAGGATTTGGAAGAGTAAGTGAATCGACGGTGGAGATGGTTGGAGTTAGAAGTGTGCTAGTTTGTTACGCGGATCGATGACTTGGCAGGTCTGGTTGTCGTTGGATTGTTTAAGTACGTTGACGAAGTGCATGGTTGAGCTGCGTCTTGACATTTGGGCCTACGGATAGGTGACGTGTCAGGAGGTAAAAATTTGATGACATCAAACTTGCGCGGGAGGAGTACCGCCTTGGTTGGCGCCTTGATTATTTTATCACAAATTACGAAAACACCCTCTGATGGAGCAGTGTCCTAATCGAAGCAAACAAATTTCAAGACTATTTTCTTTTTAAAACAAATTTTTTAACTCATTACAAATTATTATCAAATAAAATTTATAATACAAATTAACTCTTTTTTAAAAAAATAAATCAATTCAATACAAACTCGACACCTTAACATCAAAAATATTAACACAAAGCCACTGTACCAATAAAAATTCAAGACCATTTTCAATGTTACAAATCCTATTCCCTCCCACGGAATTTCACATATTCACAATGAAGCATGTAATCTACCTTATTCATATGTTAGCTTCTAAAGAATATTCTGCATCATTTGTGAAGATTTGAGGAAAATTGTTAAATTCATTTCTTCAATAAAACCTAGAGAATTATCCAGATAATTTCTTAGTTTCTTTTTCTTTTTCTTTTTCATTTTTTTTTTTAACTTTTCACTTCTTAGATCGTAGATCAAGTTTGACATTTATTAAACTTAAATAAAATTTTTGTTAAAAAATTTGTAATTCAACAACTTTAATTGAATAAGAATTAAGATAAATACTAAAATAAAAAATTATAAAAAATCTAAAATATGTGAGACACGTATAAAAAAGTTTAAAATGTGTGTAATATAAAATTGTAAAATTCATTTCCTCAATAAAATCTAGAGAATTGCCAAGATAATTTCTTAATTTTTTTTTTCTTTTTCAATTTTTTTAAAAAACTTTTCACTTCTTAGGTCGTAGATCAAGTTTGGCATTTATTAGGCTTAAATAAAATTCTTGTTGAAAAATTGGTGATTCAACAATTTTGGTTGGACAAGAATTGAGATGAATACTAAAGTGAAGAGTTACAAGAAATTTAGAATGTGTGGGACACGTATGGAGAAGTCTAAGACGTGTGTAACATAAAAAATGAAGCGAAACGGAACTCAAATACGCGAAGGAAGCAAAAAAACGCGGGATAGGTGTACAGGGTTGAGCGCCGCAGCGCCTAGGACAGCAACCCAGCACCGCAGCACTAGGCGCGATTTTGGCCAATGCCGCAGCGCCCAGGGACGAGCGCCGCGGCGCCAGAACGGGTGAAAAAATCTGTTTTTCTTCGAAATTTATAGTTTTGAACTTTCAAAACAAGTGGACTCTTAATCCAACAAAAAATAGGGTTAATAAGCACAAAATACACTATATATAAACACTTGTAAACCCTTGATTTTAGATTAAGCATTAAGAGAGGGGAAGAACTAGGTAGACATTAAGTGCTTGTGTGTGCTAAGGTGGAACCGTTGTTTGAGTGATAATTGTTCGTGGTAGAGTAATGGTTCACTAAACGTTTAAATCATTTTGAGAGTTCTTCATTGAGTTTTCCTTATAAAATCTATAGGAGTTATAATAAGAGAAGTTATGATCCTTGGATCCATCATAGACGTAGGCAATTGGCTGAACCACGTAAGATTGTGTTGTGCTATTTTATTTTATACTTTGGATTCTTGTTGTGTTTGCTTGATTGACAAGTTATTCCGCTGCGTAAGAAGGTTAAAGTTCTAGACTGAATCTTAAGTTCTTCACTTTAACAAACTTCAAAAGAAAGAATGGCATTTCCTCCCTCAACAATTCTAAACACGTAAAAGATGATATTAATATAGTTAGAAATGACAATGAATTATATTTAAGGTAAATATATTAAATTTATATTTGTATCTATTTTAAAATTAAAATATTAAATTTTTTAAAAATTAGTTATAAATTTAAAATTTTATTATCAAATTCTCTTTAACAAATTTATATTCATTATTAAATCTGTAACGAATTATTTATAAATTTTAAGTAAATTTTAAAATAATATAATACAAAATAAACTCATTTTTACAATTACGAGCATATAAAGATATTATAGTTTATAGGACAATTTTGAACTTTACCTTTCTTTGAACTTGCACCGTGGAAAATTTAATACCAATTTTATTATTTAACTTTTTCTCTTTCAGCAGTAGCACCGAAATCCTTAAACTTGAAATTAACAATTCCTGCAATAATTACGATTAATTAATCACTTAGCAATGTACGGGCACAGATGCTCAATATTAACAGCAGCAAATCGAACATTCTAAATTCTTCAACCACCGTGGACTCTTAACAAATCTTGATGAATCATTGTAATAAACGAAAAACCAAAAAAAAAAAAAAACAAATCATTTTTAAGATGAAACTGACAAATAAACCCATGAACCGGGTATTTAGATCATAATATGAAAGCACGTAATTAGCTTAACTAAATTAAACGCAAATATTTTATATATTGTACAATAACAATTACATAAGTTGAAATTAAGAAGAAGTACACCTTTTATCTTCATCTAAAATAAACTCTATGAACAAGGGCATAGAGATAATTAATTAAAAAAATAAAATCAAAATTACGTGCTAGTTAGATAAAACGAACAAACAACAAATAAAAAAAGGGAGCAAACAAACACACACAATTGCTAATTAATTAACATGCTAGATCATGACCAAGTACTAAGAAGATGTACTCATAAGCAAAGGATTTAATAACACGACATAAACTAATATTTAACCAACTTAAAAATTACATTAATTTTTGTAGAGGACCCAAGAGTAAAGAAGACAATGACTAAGAAGGGAGAATCAGAGATAAAAATTTAAATTTTGTAATTTTTGTAGAGGACCTAAGAGTAAAGAAGACAACGAGAATCAAAGACAAAAATTTAAAATTTGCAGAGGACCCAAGTGAAGAAGACGACGGCATTAAAGTTTAACTCTTATGAGACAAACATTCTTAGGACTTTTAAACTTAAAGTATTCTAGGGCTACAAAAATCGCAGCCTAGCTTATTTACTTTTATTTTTTTCTCTATACAATTTTTTTTTAAAATAAATAATATCTCTAAATACCGCAGCAGACATTCACAGATTTTTTACTAAATTTATATTTGTTCTGATTTTTTACTAAATTTATATTTGTTCTAAATTTATTACAGATTTTTTTTTAATATCAAATTCGTTTCAAAATCTTAACAATTATTTCTCAATGCGGATAGATTTTCATAAATTTGCGGATAATTTTATTATCCCTAAATACAGCAGAAAGCTAGTGGTAAAAAATTCCAAATCTCCAAAATTAAATTAATGATCGGTTTGATATTGTTGTATTTTTACTTTGGACTTTAGAATCGCAACAATTAAATGGTATCCAATGTCTAAGGTAGTACAATCAATAATGCAACAAGCTTAGATTGTATGGAGACATCTTAAAACAAATGTGCCAATCCCTGTGCAATATGTTGGCTGTTAAAGCTAAAACCTCTATAAAATCTGAAGTTTCTTAAATTTAAATGGTAAAATGAGAACAGCACTGGCCTTTTGTCTCCCCCAGATAAGTTCCCGTTAGAATAGAACTGTAAATCAAATTTAAAACCTAAAAGGCAATATATTAAAAAAACAAAGGGTGATAAAGTGAAGCTTGCTCTTCACATCTTGAGGGTTGTTTGGAACATATGCTAATAGCAACTTCTAAATCCTGCAAATGAATTGTTAACACCACATAAATAAGGCAAGGCACATAAAAATATTAAGAAGTTTCAAACAACAGCCTGCAACAGTGATGTACTGTAAAAATATGAAAATTTGCAGAAATACTGAAATTGCTTGAAAGGCATCCGTAGGAGTACTGTTGAATGACACATGCAAAAGTTGATGTAATGATCAGTGAACTAAGCAATAAATCTAGGGACAGTCGGACGATGTGAGTCAAGCGAAGGATAGGCTGGCCAGAAAGGTCTATGAAGAAAGTTTGGCCAATTGCTGAATGTAGAGAATGATAAACTCCTATATGAAAAGACAATATTTGCATATATAGTTATATGTAGAAAGAGAGTAGAAGATGAATTTACAGAACCAGAGAGTTTATGTGAGTATATCCAGAAAACCACCTGTGGAAGATACACTGGGTTGTCCCAAAACTCTTGGTTTTTGGGTCAATATGCAAGCATCACAAAATCATGCCCTATTATCGACAATTGCAATACCAATAATCTTGATAATATTAAAAGTTGTATCACCAATACATTATTATGAATTGTGAGCCAACAAACATGTTAATTTATTCCAAATCCCTGTGGTACCTATTAATTCAGCAGGTCGAATATATATGTGTGTATGTATGTGTGTATTTCATTAAAAACTATAAAGTTTGATCATTCCACTGGAAGATGAGCATCCTTATCAAAGCTGCATCTATAGTACACCAAGTTTGGTTGTGCAAGAAGCCAAAGTTAACTATAAATCATCCCTACTGATCCTTAATAATAATGGACTACTCCCCCGCTTAACATGAATTGGCATCCCCCTTAATAATACATACTTACAGTTTATAAACCATGGAAATTCACCAACTTGTATTATGAAAACACTGCCTTAGTTAAAAGTAGGTGGGATAAGGGACAATTTTAAATAAAGTGAGCATTGAATCACGACTTTGCAGATTGACGGAATGCTTTGTAAAAATCCCTTTTGCAGTCCTCTAAATGCGGCCTTGATGCAACCATCACTAAAATATATTAAGGTTATACATAAGGAATACATCGAAATGGTTTTTCCTTATTCAATTTGATAGTCTTATAATTTATCAATTTGACAGAATAAGAAGCATAAATCTCTCGCTAGTATTGAAAGGTGTTTGTCTTTTGCATTTTGGAAAAATTGAAGCATTCATTGATCAGAAGAAAATACATAAGAGGTCCAAAGCAAACAGAACATTAAACTACAAATGGAAGAAGATACTAATGAGATGAAATTGGCAAACTAATACCCCACATAAACAAATGACATTCATATCCATCATCTTCTCCCTACTAGCAAGTCAATATAAACCCTCAGCATAGTTCCAATTCCAATAATTTCAATAACAGTTATATTACAGAAAATTTGCACATCCAGAGAGTTTAATTAACCTCTAAATTACACAAAAAAACAATACAAAGAATAATCAGTTCCAATTCTAATAATCTCAACAACAGTTGCATTATAGAAAATTTGCACATCCAGATAGTTTAATTGACCTCTAAATTGCACAAAAACAATATGAAGAACAATCAGTTCTATTGAAAGGTGAACGTCTTTTCTCTATGGTATTAGGTCAAGCAAAGAACCCTAGAACAAGTTCAACCCTAACCCTAATACCTTGTAGAGCGGAATAATCGAATATCAAGCGAATAATCAAGATAACCAAAGCAGATCAAAGAGCACAACACATACCAATTTACGTGGTTCGGCCAATTGCCAATGTCCATGGTGAATCCAAGGATCCTAACATCTCTTATTAACTCTCAAGAGAACTTACAAGGAAAAGAATAGCAAATAACTCTCAAAGGATCTACAGTTTGGTGTCTTTTTATTCCCACAAGAACAATTTTCACCCAAACAAGAGGTTCCACCCTAGCACACACAGTACTTAGTATCTACCTAGTTCTTTTTCTCTCTAGAATCTCACTTGTAATGCTTAATTCCCAATAAAGGGTATACAAGGGTTTATATAGTAGTTAAAACATCCCTACAAACTCTAATCCTAGTTGGAATAAGAGTCCACATATTTTAGGGTTCAAAACCACCTCAAACAAGTCAATCCAGGTCCAAAACGGACTTCCCCGCGACTGGGCGCCACAGCGGCACTGTGACTACTGTTTCCCAGCGCTGCGGCGCTGCGACCTGGACAGGCAGTTCTTCTCTCGCGCCTTTCAAGTCCTGTTTCGCCTCACCCTTGAGCGTCCCACGCATCATTGACTTCAACGTGACTCTCCCATTAGTATTCTTCACAATTCTTGCTTATACAAGATTGTTGAATTACCATTCCAACAAATTCTAATTCTAATAATTTCAATAACAGTTGTATTATAGAAAATTTGCACATCGAGATCGTTTAGTTAACCTCTAAATTACACAAAAACAATAGAAAAAACAATCAATGTAATACAGGAAAACACATGAGACTCCATAAGAATTCATGCATGCGTTGCCTAAATTCCACAATCATCAATAGAGAACAAATATCATAAAGCACAACTCTATACGCTATTTTTCGCCCGCAATCACAATTTTAGCCACCACAAACATGATTAACATCCACAAAAACATGAAGAAAATTCTTCAACACATTTATGTATTGATAGTGATATAATTATGATGCAATAAGCAAATGCAACACATAAATCAAATAAAATTATATAAAAAGAATCATTACCTCCTACAGTTGTCACTCGAGTTACCACAAATGATTCTTCCATCCATCAAATTCAACCCACCAATAAACTCTCTCAACCCAAATTCATAACGCCTCTCTTGATCACTCTCATCTTCAATCATTTCTTCGTTAACAAGAATCTTCATCATCATCCTCTCAAAGTAACTCCCATACACGTACTCCTGCGTGTAGCCACGCTCTTCGTTGTAAGACACCACGTGTCCGTGCCACTCCCAGACTCTGCAATCAGACTCCGTCTCCTCGTGAAACGACACGCACACGTAGTGCTCCCCGATGGGTATTGCTTGACCCGAATTGGGTTTCAGCGATTCGGGTTTCCCCGTGGTGATCGCCTTTATGATCTCCCTCTCGATTTTGGCCTCTTCGGTTTCAGTGTTGTTGAAATGGGTGTTTGTGAGGCTTAAGGGGATGAGAGATTGAATCAGTATTGAATCAGAATCATTGGATTTGCATGAAGCCATTTTTTATTTAATTAATTTTTGGTGACGAGGAAGACTGAAGAGACAGGAAACCGGTTTATTGAGGGTTTTTGGCGTTTTGCAGTTTCTGCGTTTACGCGCAGACTTTTTCTTTCATATATAACAGAGAACAATGCTTATCCCAAAATTTTCGTCATAATTTAACGTGTTAATTATTAAGTAACTTCAAAATTATTCTTTACATTATCTTATTATTTAATTATTATTTAATAATATGTACGAATAGATTTTTTCTTTTTAACGCGCATAAATTTTTTTAATAGACAATAATATTTTTATATTTTTTAAAATAAAAATATTACATTTTTTAAATAAGAAATAATATTAAATATTTTATCTCAAATCATTTTTCAAACATTTAATGATGGTAGAATAATGTAATAAATAGGGTGAGCGCGGAACAATTAATTTGGTATTTTTAAAATTTAATAATATAAAAAATTTAAAATTTTTATTTTTAAAATCAAACAATACCAAACCATATATGAAAACTAAATTATATCGAATTAATTTAATTTAGTTGGGTTTGTTTTAGTCTCTTAAATATTTTCTAACAGACTCAAGTTATTTACGTAAAAGATTAATTTTATAAAAAAAGTATGTCAATTTTAAATACAAAATTAATAAAAGTCTATAAACTAAACAAGTTAAAAAAAAATTAAAGTTCATCTAAATAAATAAAGTGTTCATCATACCAAAATTGTTAAAAATCTATAAACTAAACAAGTTAGAAAAATATTAAAATTTAAATCTATTCAAATAAATAAAATGACTATCAACTTTTAAACACCAAATTAGTTAAAATCTATGAATTAAACAAGTTAAAAAATTATTAAAATTAAAATTCACTAAATAAATTATATGAAAAAAGTTGTATAAAATTTTGTTTGTATCCTTCGGTTCGGTATTTTTGGGGACCAAAATTAAAAAATTGAGTCGAATTAAATTTATTCGAGGATCAAAATAAAAAAATCAGTTAATTTTTATACTTTAATACCGAATTACCTAGTTTGGCCCAGTCTGATTTGGTATTTTCGGTTCATATATTTTTTGGCCCACTCTTAATAATAAATAATTTTAAAAGTTATAAAAAATTAATCATTAAGTGAATGTTTAACATATTTAAAAAAAATGTTAAGACTAAAGTTGAGAAGTGTATGTTACTCTTTTTTGCATATTAAAAAATAATATTTTTTGACAATCACATAATTAAATATAATAATAATTTTAATTATACAAATTTTTATCTCAAATAATATATCAAACATTTAGTAGATGGTAAAATAACAGGACAATTTTAGAAGTTATAAGAATTAATCATCATATAAATGCATGACACAACACTTGAGATAAAAAAAAAATATTGAAATGAAAATTGGAAATTATAGTGTTAAAAATAAATTAAAAAATTAACAACCGGAGAAAAAAAAAATTGATTTTAACTATGTTACTATTAAAATAGGGGTTTTAGTATTGACTATGATTTTCCCATTGATTTGTTGTTAAAAAAAAAATGATTTTAACTGTGTTACCACTTAAAATAGGGGCTTTAGTATTGACAATATAATTTTCTCATTTACTTTCACGATTCAGCCCCTCGCCTTTAGGTTTTTACTTACTGTTGAATATATTAAAATTAAGGATAGGCACAAAATAATTCAGTCCAATTTCGATTGTAATTGAACTGATTCGTAATTTTTTAATTTTTTTAAATAAAAAAATTGAATAAATTGAATAAATTTTTAAAAATTAAATCAAACTGAATCAATTTTTTCAATTCTATTTAATTCAATTTCGATTTGAATCAATTAATCAAACCAGCAACACAAGTGTCTATTAAAACCACTCAACCAATTAAATTAGGCACAAAATAATTCCGTCCTCTACTCATTATATCATCTCAACAAACTGAAATGACCAAACTCTTGGTAAGGCACGTTCCATTGTATATATTGATTACCAATTGAACTATGACAAATACTTAATAAAAAGTACATTCTATTTTTTATTATTTAAACATTTTTTAACATGATAATAATAAAATAAATAATATTGAAGAACACATATTTCTCAGCGACATTCTCTGGTCCTTGCGTCATCTCAACCCACTAAGTTAAGCAAACTCTTAGTAAGTTATATTCTATTTTATGTATTGAATATCTTTGACATGTTAATAATTGAAAAATACAAATTCACTAAACTAGGACAAACATTTAATAAAAGTAGATTCTATTTTATTATTTAAACATTTAATATGTTAATAATAAATAAAAAAATAAAAATTCAAACATTTAATATGTTAATAATAAATAAAAAATACAAATTCAAGAGCACACATTTCTTGAAATCAAACCAACAACCTCCTTTGCTTATTACATCATCTCAAGCAAATTCAAGAAAATACTATTTTTTAGAATTGAACTAATAATCTCCTCCATCTAATAAATCTAAATAACCAACTGAGTTAAGGTGGATTATTAATAAATTTCATTCTATTTTATATATTTAAACTCATGGCATTAGGACTAGACATGGTTTGGCTTGGTCCTTTTATTTTCGAAACCAAACTAAATTGGTCAAGTTTGATTTTTTTTTTTAAAAAGTGAAGTTGAAAAAATTGGTTAAAAGTCAAAATTTTGAACCACACCTAATTTTTTTATTTTTTTTGGTTTTGAGCTATTTTTAGATTTTTTTATTTTTTTTAAATTTAATTTTGTGGGCTTTTTTAATTTATTTGTTCAAATAATTTTGTGGATCATTTTTTTATTTAAATTTTGTCCTATTTCATATTAACATAATTATAATTTACTTAATTTAAAATAAATTTAATTTATTTATTTATGAATGATATACTAATTTTTAACAATATGCATAAAATAAAATTATCCTGTTTAATGAAAATAAAAATATCTATCAAAATAAAATTGACCATTGATTATCCATGAAAATGAAAAAAACCAACTAAGAAAATTATCCATCAAAATAAAATTGTCCATCAAAATCGATTATCCATGAAAATCAAAATACCAACAAACTAAAATTGTCCATCTACAAAACTATACATAAAAATTAAACTGTACATCAACATAATATTCATAAAAATAAATTTGTTCATCAACATAATATTCATCAAAATAAGATTGTACGTAAAAATAAAATTGTCCATCAGCGTAATGGTGACCAAATATCCAAAATTCAAAATAGTCAACTTCACGATCATTAATTTCAACTCCAATTCAAAAAAGCCAACAAGCCCACAAGTATTAGAAAAAAAAATCTTATATTAATAAATTATAAATTAGATACAAAAAAACATAATAAAATTAAAATTTATTACCTCAATACTTTTATCAACCAATGATTATAATATACTCTGATGCATCCATCAAGTTACCCGATCCTATAGAACAGATATATAAAAGATAAGTAAAGAATAAAGTTAAAAAAACTATCATATAATAATATAAGTAATTATTATACATGTTTTAATGCTTTCACAAATGTCAACATCTTTCGTGTCGTGAACGTCCATCTTGTCTCCAATAAGAATAAACCAAAGCTAATTCTGAGTGCAAATAAGGCATTCACGAATTTAGGAGTTAAAGAACTCCTAAATGCATAAAGAATGCACTCTCCCATACTAAATGTAGACTCGAAGGCAACAGTGGACATTAGAATTGTAAAAACATCATTGATAATTCGAGACAAAATTGAATACTTTATCAAATTTAATTTTCACCAACTTAAGATTTCAAAGTGTATATTTTTTTACTTCTCTGTCTCAATTGACTAATATCTCTCAATCTCATATTCATAAACATCAACTCCTCTTCTATTTGTTTTATGAAATTAGGACAAAGCGTCATCAGTGTATTCTTATTTACCCTCCTTGTCTACTCAACCTTCTAATTGCACATTATTGAAAGATTAATTTTAACTAACACTAGATTCCTACCCGCCATGTGATCAAAATGCCTTGTAACTGTTAAACAACTTAAACAAGTTAATTGTCTAACAAAAGCCATCATTTCATCTATATTTATGTCACTAAATAAAGTGCCTAAACACCACTCAACAAAATCGAATTTGCAACACGGATCAACTATTGCTACCCCAATCAAGATGATGTTGATTTTGTCCATAGATCCCCCTTACTTGTCAAATTTTCTCTTTATAACACTTGCCATACCCCCTATTAGCACATCTCTGCCATTTTATGAGTGTCTTCAAACATGATTGAATCTTCTATATTTCATTCAAAAATAGATGCGAAGACACTTGTTGAATGAACTAAATTTGAAACTCGCATCACAAAATGTCTTCAGAAACTTCACCACCTTTGGATATTATCTCATCCTCATCTTTTAGTGGCCCCACCTTTTTTTGCCATCGTCATCCTCCAAAAAACAATAATAATATTTATCTTCATCACATTCTATCCAATAAAATGTATTTTTTTATAAAAAAAATTAAAAACATTATCTAGTATTAAATATGTTGAATTTCACCTAATTGACAAGTACTTTTGATGAAATTTTCTTTTTTTTTATGCATTTTAAAAAAAAATTCATTGTTGAAAGAGAAGACTTAATGTACTTGACAGCATTACAAATATAAAAAATGGATTAATTCATTTTTTTATCCCATATTGTACAATCAAATTAATAATATATGCAAAGCACCGCAATACACATAGTCGCCATCCAAAACTAATGAATCCTCGTGCTAACTCCTTAATTTTCTTTTGACATAATCCACTACAACATCATTTGCACTTACATTTTTCATTGTAATAGAAAATATATTTTCAATGTTCCATTCGAGCAAACAACTTTCTATACAATTTCCACTAGTATCTCCTTTATGGTTTGCAATTGTCTTAAAACTGAGAATCCTCGTATGCAACCCCCACTTCTTATCAATAAAGTGAGATGTTATTACCATGTAATTATAATTAAGGATTTAAATCCATGTGTCAATTGTGACAAATTCTCTACTTATTAGAACTCAAAATACTTTGTAATAAGAATTTTTCATTCATATAAAGCTCAAGGATGTCTCTTGCATCTGTTATGCGAGATGACATTTTAAATCTTGTACCATCTTTTTCCATAAACTCTTCATCCTCCACATTCTTAGAAGGCCACTCATTTTTTCTGATGCACTAAATAAAAGTGATTTTCTAAGGTCTTCTTGATTAAACTCATTTGCCAAAATATTTGTAATATTTTCCTCTTACATTCACGTTTTTTTTTTAAATATTAACTCTTATTGTGTTTCATCAATTTATGTACTCAAACAAACGACACAGTTTTTCAAATAAGACATCAAATTTGAAGTTCGAACATTACTACTCTGATATGCATTTATTTTCTTACAATAGTTACGTCAAGCTCTTTTCTCAAATTATTGATCTCTAGTGACTAGTATTATTATTGATATCACTTTGCCCATCTCTTTGAATTTTTGAATTATAATCCATTCTACACCAAGCAAATTCAACCACAATAATATCCCAATGCAATATATAATTCATAATTTTTCTTATAACATAAAAAGCAATTTCATATAAAATGTTTTTGTGAAAAGGAAAATGCCTCCAAACCAGAATAGCCTTTCCATACTATTTCTTAGATCTCACACTAAAATGTTTTTAGGTTGTCTGCCAGTAAGTTCTGTTAAGTCCTTGTGAACACTTGAGCTAACAGTTGTCTTTAATTCGGCAAATGCAGTGGGAATGCAGGAATGGTGACTATTGGATTTAACTTCTTTTTTAATCAGTGTTTAATTGGTGAATTGAGTGCTTAAACTTGAGATTGACTTACATAACACCTTTAAACCAATTTTATTTTTAAAATTATATAAATATGAACCTAAAAATGTAGTTGTATACATAACTTATAATCATCACATGTCTTGACTAATATTGACGTCCTCAATTTATATCCCCCCATCTCTTAAGTATAAAAAAAGGCATAATTTATTTCAATTATAATATAATTAGGATTTAAATCCCAAATATTTTATAGACGTAATTTTTTTTTATTAGTTTAAGTGATTAATACCCACAAATTAAAATAGAATGTGAAAGTGAAAGTGAATGAAATTCTTAAAAAGAGTAAACAAAATCCCATCAACTTGTAGTAAAGAACTTCAATATAATTTACACATAGAACAATAACACCAGATCCGAACTAATTAATTACTTTTCATTACAACTTCTATTTTTCCTTTTTACTTATGCATCTAAAAGCTGCATAGGCTACAATTTGACACCCTCAAACTTTGAGGTTTTTTTCTATTTTTTAAATTATGCTTGAAACCAAACACCATCACAAGTATAGTCATCATCTGCATATGCATATATACTGTTTGACAAAATTGATCAATGAATATTGGTTTAACAAGGTGCCTAATAACCAAGCATAAAACCTCCATTTCACTCCACAACACAGCCCAACAACCAAGTATAAAAACCTCAATTTGCCAAAAAAAAAGAAAATACCAAAGGAATAAACAAAAGCCGATTGAGACTTGAGAGAGAGACGGCCCGAGAGAGCAGTCGTGAGTGCAGAACGGACGGCATGGCAGTAGATGGGCGGCACAGCAGCAGTGCTTGGTTCGTTTTTGAAATTGAGAGAGACGGATGGCAGCAGTGTTATCGAAAGTTATGTTTCGAAATTTAGTTTTTTCTTTCTTTTAAATCTGTTGGATTTATATTTTTAATGTAATTAGAGATTTAAGTTTATATTTGTATTCTAATTATTTAATTATTTTATGTCACGTCACAATTTAAATTAATTTTATCAAAATACTAAATTTTTTAGTTAGTTATTATTTAAAAAAATTGATTCTGAACTAAACAAAATTGGTCAATTTTTCTTATGTAATAATTGACCATTTTTTTATTATAAAATAATAATCAAAAAATTGCTCACCCTTAGTTGTGATGTTTATTGTTTGATTTTTTTTTGTTCCCTTATGTGGTTATGTTTTCGTTCTTTATGTTTTTATAATTTTTGTTTTTAATTTCTTTTTTTAGAAAAGTAACTTTAATGGAGGAATAAACTCTCTTGTTTGGTATACTATTGATCCAAGTTCGAACCTTGTGTTTTTTTTTTTGTTTTTATTTTAATATAGAAAAATAATTTTGGTAGAATGACAAGCTTTTTTATTTTTCATGATATTTATTATTTGATTTTTTTCTTTTTGTGGTTTGATTTTTTTTTATTAAAGTTTGGACATAATAGTTAATACACAACTTCAAAATTAATTCATTAAATTTTATAATTCAAATTTGTTAACAATAATATTTTTTTAGTTCTAATAATTATATTCTTTTTAATAAAAATTTTATTAAAACAAATGATAAAGACGAATGGGTGAAGATATTTTAGATTTAAAAAAAAAAAAAAAAAACTAAAAGGCTTGTTTAATAAATTTCACAAAAGTTTGGGAGTTTGATGTGCTAAACCCTAAGACATTTACTAAACTCACCCCAAGTGGGATTGAAGGCTGGCATTCCTACCCGCCGATTGGCACCAGGCCCATAATAAATATTGGACATTTTAGTAAAATTCCTTCCCATCCCAATAAGCCCTAAACGTCCTAATAAGATTCGCCATTTAAACGCCTTCTAAAATCAAAACCCTACTTCTTTTTCTCCTCACCTTGCTGTTTCTCCACTCTTCTCAAGCAACAAAAACGCAGCCGTCGTTTCAGAGTTCAGGTAACGATCACCCGCCAGTTTTAGCGGATCGGATTCACATCAAGCCCCTTCCTGTCTTATCCTCTGTGTAATTTGCACATAAACCTTGAATTAGCTTAGTTGCGATTTGACGCCATGCTATCATTCATTACCTCCATTGATCTCTCGTTTGTGCTAGCGTCGTTCTGTTGAAACTTATACTGAAATGTGTTTTATAACGTTGTCGTTTTGATGAAACAGTATATTCATTAAGAATATAGGGTAAGAAATCGTGCTACGTTAGGTTTTTCAATAGGTACGGTTGATTACGAGTAGCTATAATGATCATTTGCTATTTGTTTGTGATAGATCAAGTCTATTAACTTGGTTCATTTTTTCAACACTATAATTCGTCCTTCGTATTATTTTTCTTCAATCATGAAGAAAAAACAGTCATTGTTACATATCATAGCAAAGTTTAGGTAACTTTTTTGCAGTATTTATGGAATGGATTTATGCGGTGTGTTAATTACTTTGCGCCATGAAGTCATTGTAGCAAGTACATGGATATGCTTCTGGGATCTGTTTATGTGACGAAATTGAGATTCACACACATGTTGTTACTAGAACTGAACAGAATTGAATAAAAAAAATATGAAGTTTGGCAACTGATAAAGATTTCTACATCTTGCATTAGAAGTGAAATAAAGATTAGCAAATTTGCCAGTGGATCTTTTGTTTTTTGTGATTTCTGTTTTGTTATTTATAATTGATTTATGGATAGTCTGGATTTTTGTTCTGAAATGATTTGAATTTTCTATGTGATTGACAGCTTTCTTTTGGAAGAATGGTGAGAGTTAGTGTCTTGAATGATGCTCTTAAGAGCATGTATAATGCTGAGAAGAGAGGAAAACGACAGGTCATGATCAGGCCATCATCGAAAGTGATTATCAAGTTTCTCTTGGTCATGCAGAAACATGGTTTGCTCATTGACATTGTCATAGGTTTTTTCTTCTGATTGAAGCTTGAATAGAACTCTATTTGAACCTTGAATATTTGTTAAATTGGATGTTATAGGTTACATTGGAGAGTTTGAGTATGTTGATGATCATAGAGCTGGCAAAATTGTGGTTGAATTAAATGGAACGCTGAACAAGTGCGGTGTTATTAGTCCTCGTTTTGATATTGGAGTGAAAGAGATTGAAGGCTGGACTGCTAGGCTACTTCCTTCAAGACAGGTTAGCCTAATTTCTCTTGAAACTTGTTATAATGGACATAGTTGTTATTATACATGAAAATTTTAATTATGTTTTCTATTCAGAAAACTTATAATTTAGGAGAATGGCAGTGAGTGTATGTTATCAAAAATTCAAAACCTTGTAAAATGATTTGATACGCATTCAAACTAAGTGTTCAATCTAAATCAAAGAAGTATATATGTGCCAAAACTAGCTTGTAGGATTATACACTTGTTCTCTCCTCGATTCCCATGCTCTCTTTTGTGTTTGCCTGTTGGGGCAGGTTTCAGTTGGGAAAACTGGATGATTATTTTATTTCATCAATTTATATGTTTCAAGTTTCTATTATGGGTTCTGCATTTTGTGGTCGTATGCGGTATACTAGAGAAATTCTACGTAAATGGTTATATAAATGCATTCTGATAAATGGAATCGAACTTTGCAGTTTGGATATATTGTGCTGACAACATCTGCTGGCATCATGGATCATGAAGAAGCTAGGAGAAAGAATGTTGGTGGCAAAGTACTTGGTTTCTTTTATTAAAGCAAGGGTTACGAGAGGATCCTTTTTGGAATTTTTGGCTTTACTACCGTAGTTATTTTCCCTGCTAGCATCAGAGATCATGTTTTTTGTACTTCGTGATAATTATATTGCACACTTGTTTGTTATGCTTTAATATTATGTTTAAATGCAAGTTTGGGGATTTTGGTTGCTAGCTCATCTTTTTGGAATGGTTGTTTTTAATGATTTGCTTTGCCCACATTCATGGAAACTTCAAACTTTTTATCGTGGTTATGTTTTGGACTTGAAATGTTGCAAATGGGCTCTTGTGATTGGCGATGAATCTGAAATGTTGCAAATGGGATTTAAAATGTAGTTGAATGTCAAATGACTAATATAAGCATGAAAGAGTTTTTGCGAGCTTATTAGCTGCATCGACAACCAAGGCACCTATATATGTTGGATTTTTGGATGGCGTTCTTCAGTCATTGTAACGGTTCGTTCAATGAGCTGCCGATGGTGGTCGATATAAGTTCGCGGTTCTTCAACCATTGTGGGCGCTTGATTCTTTTGTTGCATTCTTTTGTTTCAAAATTGCTGGAGAAACGATTAATCATTTCCTCAATGCATACCACTGAGGGTGACTGATTACGTACCTATGTTTATATCTCGAAGATCTTAAGTGACTTTTGCACCAGTAGGTGTACTTTTAGAATTCGAAATATAAGTGTAAGAAGCAAAAGTTATACCATTTGAATCCAATATTTCAACTGGAGTAACAACACGGGAACAATCTGCCAGACCTGAGACAGCCCAGCCCAGTCCCTCAAGCTTGATAGTAAGTTGATTGGATGTGTATCTTACCTATATTCAGTTGGGTTCAAAATTATTAAAACTGGTAGAAAATTTTGGTGTTTTAATAAACCATTGGGATTTTTGGGTTATACGATAAGAGGTTTCTATTCATCCAATTCATAAACTTCCTATACCTGTTGATGTGAACATAAATCAATTCAATCTTAGGTGATTTTGTACTTGCGTCAAGCTACTTAAGTTAACTTTTCGTATCTGGGTTTAGTTCCACTGACCAGTGGGTAAGTTGATGAAGTTCTCTACAATAAGCAAAGCTGGATAGGGAAATCATCTTGTAGTTCACTTTATGGGGGTTGGTCGAAAGGTTCAGAGAAGAAAGCAAATAGAAATGCAAAATAATGCAGCTTTGCTTCAAGCCCTATTATCAATCACATTGTTCAAGGCTACATGGCAAATAACACAGCATGGAACGCAACACATTTCATCACATTTACGCCAACAGAAAAGTAAACAAATATGAAAAACCTTTGCTTGCAGTAGCTTGCAGATTCAATAATGCTTCATCCAAGCTTGGTATTACATGAAGTGAAAAACAAAATCAAAAACAAAAACTCAGCTTAACATCAACTGTTGATATGCATGCCTGAGCGAAAAGCATCTCATCCTAGATGCACTGCCAAAGGATCCAAAGTTGCCCATATCTGTTGAAAACATATATGACAGAACTTCAACGGCCTCGATTCACATGATCATCATCACTCTCCTGATCATCACCAATATTACTCGATGATGCCATCGGAACCTCACATGGGACTGCAGCAGCTACCACCTAGATGTACAGATGAAAGACATTGAATGGTTTTTCTCAAAGCGAATGAGCGACATACAGGTTTCTGAGCTTTAAAGGAATAAAAACTTACTGGTTTAATTAGGTTTGTGGGGAGAGGATCTTCGAAGCATATACTTGAAGCATTAACTTGCTGGCCATTATTTTTTTCTCCCAAATCAACTTTAATTATTCTTTTGAATATAATTAAATGGCGAAAAAGTGGGATGAATGTAAAAGTGGGAAATGGGAATGCTTAGCTAATTGCACTTTCTGGTTATTTTTATCATATTTTGCTCTGCCATGTCTCTGTATTTTGGACTGTATTAGACTTTCGTTTAACATTCGTGGACGTGTATTTTTGGTACAAATTTGACACAAGAAAAGCTTTGATTAATGGGTTGTTTTCCAGTACTGCAAATACAATAACTTTCTGAGAATTTTTTCAGGCCATGAAAATGAAACATCAGCAACATTTACACCTCTATTTCTTTGTTCTTGCAGTTCATGAATAAAAACATTTCTTAGTAATTCTTACAAAAATGCTTCATAACAAATGCTAAGTATTATTTCCAGATCAGTATTAAACACGCCATGTGTGGCACCTATTTTTTTTATAACGCGGAATCAGAGCAAACCGTCGGCAAAAGTATCAGGAATTATAAAGTGCACCAATTATTTTATAAAGTGTGATAAGACCGAAAACCCCACATTGCATATGGATTTTCATTATCATGTTGAGCAAGCCATTATATCCATTTGCTATCCATATCACCCCCAATCAGTTTTCTTTTTTGATCAGATATAAAAATTCTGCCAATCAATAAACATTCTTGATACAATCTAGATGTTGCTATAGTGTCATCATTTAGTTTCAAATCATGTCATATCAATCCTATTACATATATTGGAGTTGTTTCGATGCATTTTACATATTTATGTGTACAAAAAGCACCTCCTTTCTTTTAACTCTTTTAATTGTTTAAAGCTTGCTGCGAAATTTTCACCAGGGAAAGTGCCTCCTTTTCTTCAAGCACTAAAACTTATGTTTCTGGTAGAGAATTAAAGATCGTTTGTTAGTTAATGATGAGGATTCGGAATGGCCCCAGTGCTCAAATAACAATTCATCTTCCAGCTATATATATATATATATGAATCTGCAGATTCTTAATAGACTCACAGAACTTTATATCGTGATTCATGCAATGCATAGGTCCCAATTTGATCATTAACTAAAGTACCTTTTGTGGATCAAAGCACATAAATGAATAAATTGCAAAAACTAAAGTTGTTTTATTATAAAGAAGAGATGGAATTCAATCAACCCTAAGAGGCTTAACAATCAGCTTTTCTGCCAGATGATTTTTTTCAAAAGAAGTTGGTGCAGCTAAGCACATTTTAGCTAGAAATAAAACTAAAAAAATCATTATCTACTGTTCGATTATTATATGCAAACAATGGTTCTTTCTTTAGATGATTGCATGTGCTGGTGGTTGGTGTGTAATTTCTAGCTATCAATATGAAAGGAACTATATACAAGTCATTGCTTCATGGACAGCCAATTCATATTTTACTAACACTGCCAGATTGTGCTCATAATGGCAACAACATGAGATGGAGTCAAGAAAGCCCTTTGCCATTAATTTCCAGAAGAGCAAGGTTTCAAAATATTTAATTTTGGCAATAGAAACTTTCAAAATACTTTCATTGATATCTGTCAACTTTCAACATTTTATATCTAGAAATTCTAGAAATCAATATGTTGAATGTAAATGAAGGTAATTAACCTGGTCTAATTTTGAAACATTCTTCATGTTACCTGCAATAAAATAACAACAAAAACAGACAGACACAGGCTGTTAGCTTCCTTAAAGACGAAGGGAAATATGTTACATGAACTGGTCCAAATCCTATTGATTTTGGCAGTATCTTAAGAGCATGTTCTTTGTTTTTGATTCTGGAAGCACCGCATGCCAAGTTGCAATAACATGATATTGTAAGAAATACAAAACCAGGTCAAAGTCCACTCCTAAACTTATTTGGTCCCACAATCATTCAAGTTCGATTATACTAAGTGGGGTCGCCAAATGCGAATATGGGCCTCCATTCATTCTTGACCTTCAGATCGATCAACTCCTACCAATCTTCAGTTATGCATTTATATTATATCATATCACATCGTTTCGCATTATTTTTCAGGGTTATTCTACAGAATTAAAGTCTCATTATAATAACAAAAGTAATTTGGATCATTTGATCAAATATTAAATGTAATGATGTTCAATTATTAATCTAATAAATATAAATAATTTACTATTAATACCGTTTAAATCTTTGTAGAATAATCCAATTTTCAAACCCAATAATTAAATTATCCCTGATTCAATAGAATTATAACCTAAATTTCATATAATCAATTATGGTAAAATTATCCAAACTAACCTAAACGATAGGTTTATATTAAATAATATTTGATAGAGAAGGATGTTTAAATTAAACATCAATTTGAAACTTCGTACATTTATCAATAAAATATAATTCATATTGCGTCAAACCATAAAAATTAACACATTGAAGTATTCAAATTACAATAAAAATACGAAATACATAAAATAAATACATTAAAAGATTCATTCACATGCTCATGGATTAATCAAGTCATGTGTAAGCATAATTTATAAATCAAACATATTAAATACTGTGTATTTTACATCTCTATCAATGATCAGACTTCGCTATGATGCAATTGATATTCCATAATGATAACGAAGATTTTTATGATGAAGAATATGAGATTAATGACATGGAATAAAAAATTAAGTTTATAAAGATTATTTATATTTTATTAGGGAAAAGGACGGTTAAATTCCTAAATTTTTATGAAAGAGAGTGAAATGCTTCAAAAATATTGAAAAATGTATAAGTTGGTCTCATTATTTGTAGGCCTAAATAATTTGTATAATTAAAGATCATAATTTAAATTTTATTAAGATATTAATTGTAATTAGTATCCCGTGTGGCGTAAAGAAGAATTTCTTACAAGTGAAATTTTTTTATTTAAATCATTCTCACTTAATTAAAATAGATTAAGATTTTTATTAACTAAGGTTTAATTGAATCTTACTTTGATTTGAATTCATAATTTAATATGAATTTAAATTTTATACACTATAAATAAATACGTTACTTTGACTTATTATTGATTTACGGACCATAGATCAATTCATTAATTATTCAATCAAGTGATAATACAATAAAAAAATTTAGAATAAGGTTTTTGAACAATCTCTGATAGCATTTTATAACATAAGTGACAACTTTTTGCTTGTTTGTTGAAACACTCTCCACATACAACACTTAATTTCTTGTCTTGTTATTGATTTAAGCATTAAATTTTTTTTTTTATAGAATAATGGTCTTATTCTCACACCATTATCGAAAAAAGAATATAATATCATTCTCAAAATTCCTTCAAAAACTTAAAGGTGTAGAAGTAATTTCTCGATATTCCTAAATCCAAAAACTTTAGATAACTCCAATTTATTGATGGATTCCATTAATTTATATGGGATATATTATTATAAAGTTTTAATGATCTATTCATACTTTAAACTAATTTTTATCTAAATAGTCCTTAACATGTGATATAATTTTACCTATTCATTTATTTATTTATTAAAAAATATAAAATAATTAAATAAAGTTTTACAACATAAAAACGGAAATGTGACACAATGTAATAAATTTATTTTTTTATTTTTAATAAAAAATTTATAATGAGTTAAATAAAATAAAAAATAAAAAATTAATTTAAATAAAATTTGAAAAAGTAATTATAGCCCACATGTTGTAGTAATCGATAGTTAATGATAAGGGCAGACGACTCACTATTATTTTTATTAAAATTTAATTTCAAGATCTAGTAAAGTTGTATTTGAATTAAAAAATAACATTAAATAAGTGTCAAATGTGGTGGTAATGCGACACCAAACAACAAAGATTTAAGTGTATTACCACCACTAACAAGAGTTGTAAGTTGTAATTTATTGAATGGAGGTGGTAGTACATCTCAATGCATCGTTGTTTAATAATGATGATATGGCGGTCATTGTCTTCTTATCACATTTAACACTTTTTTGATGCTATTTGGTCAAAAAAAAATTTCACAATCGTATTGATTATGAAATTTGAATTTTGATAATTTCATCAATAAGTTAATTTGTTTGTGTAGTTTGTTTGATAGCAATTGTAACCGTGGATACCAACTCTTTTTTTTAAATATTAGCTTATTTTATAATTTTTTTATTAAAATAAAAAGTAAAACCAATTATATATTTACATTGTGCACCATGTATCTTATTAGGAGGTGTTTCAGTTTCTTTTATAAAATTTTTGTAGTTCAATCATCTTTTTTTTTATTATTAATATTATAAATTTCATATTTAGGCTAAATGTGTAATATGACATTTTAATTGTCAAAATAGATGAAATTTGTCATTAAACTAGGATTTATATATATAATATTGTATAAATGATTTTTTATATGAGTTTGTTGGTAGGATAGTTTCAGGATTTAATGACTTATGAAAAAATATTAAATGCATATTAAATAATTTTTTTGGATTATAAGTGTTTAAACTTAAAAAGTAGTTGATAACAGAGAAATTTAAATAAAAAATTGAGAAGAGAAGTTCATTGTTAGTTTCAAATGTACTTGCATCATTTATAGAGTTGTATGTATATGAAGGCCACATTAATGGAAGGGGTGGGTGACTTTTTGGAAAGTCACCAACTCAACTCTGGGCGCCGCGGTGCTCATCCTCAGCGCTGCAGCGCCCAAGCCTCTTATGGCTTAAGCATTTCCCATTTGTTCTTCTTTCTCTTCTCGGCTATTTCTCTCTACTCTAACACTTATTTATTTGAAATATATTCTTAAATTCTAAAAACTCCCTACACATTTCAAATGAACAAATGTGAATCAAATCAATCATATATCTAAGTATAATTGAACTTATATGAATTGATGCTCTTCTAAATTATAAACCAATCCACTGATTAAGTAACTGTATTTTACAAAATTAGGTGAAACTAAGTTTCTATCAACCTTTCATTCCTTAAGATGTAAAATAAAGGGTAATTATCAAGTTAAATTCTCAATAAATTACCTATGTCTGCAATTTGGCACTATTAATGGTTATGTGCATTATTGGCTTCATGATAGCTCTAGAGTAGCATGTCTAGTTCTCATAGGAACCGATCCAATTTAACACTCATATAGGTGACACTCCATCAACTGTATCCTACAAGTTTGACACACCACTCTATAAAGGATTATGAAGTTTATTAAGAGACTAACTCACCTTTTTTCATTGTAGATGAGCTATCTCGCCGTAAAGAGGGACTTAAATATAATCGGTAGTACAACAAGACAACAAGTGACTTATTCTTACCCTTATGAACCTACTTCAATAGGATCACCAATCATACAAGTATGGTTATCATCACTATTGCCTTATGCTTTAGACAGAAGTCTCTTCTTCTCGACGTATCTTCCACTAATCTCCTATTTAGTGGCTTTGTCAAAAGATTGACCAAGTTCCTTTCTGACCTCATATAATTTATACTCACCACCTCAGATTCTAGTAACTGCTTAATAATATCATGTTGTAGACGGATATATATATATATATTTCTCATTATACATTTTCCTTTTTGTTCTAGCAATAGCTGCTAGGCAATTATAATTTATAGAAATTGTAGTAGGAGGGTGAATACTAATGAGAAGATCACTCATGAGTGTCCTTAGCCACTCAGCTTTAGAACAAGCCTTTTCTAAGGCTATCAATTCTGACTCCATAATAGATTATGCTATACAAGTTTGTTTGGTGGATTTCCAACATATGATTCCTCTACCTAAAGTGAAGACATATCTACTAGTAGACTTGGCCTCATTAGATTTAGATATTCAATTAGCATCACAATAACCTTCAATCACAGATTGTGATCTACCATATGAAAGTGCATAAGTTTTAATGCCTATCAAATATTTTGTAACTCTATCTAAGGCACTCCAATACTCTTTTCCTGAATTTTGAGTATATATACTCAATCTCCCTACAATATATGTTATATCAGGTCTAGTATTCATTAAATACATGAAATTACCAATGATTTGAGCATAACAAGTCTGATTGTCACTATGTTTTACATTCTTTTGAAGTTTAACATTAGCATCATAAGGTGTTACCATTGGTTTATATGCTGTGTACCCAAACCTTTCAAGAATTTCTCTACATAGTACTTTTGTGATAAAGTGAGACAATTATATGTTCTCATAATCTTTACCCCGAGTATTACATTAACTTCTCCCAAATCTTTCATATTAAATACATTTGATAAAAACCTCTTAGTCTTAACTATCACTTCCATACTAGAACTGCATATGAGTATATCATCCACATATAGACATATAATTACATATTTATTAGTATCAAATATTTTATAGTACACACACTTGTCGGAGTTATTTGTCATAAAACTATTTGATACAAGAGCATTGTCAAACTTTTTATGCCACTGTTTTGGTACTTGTTTCAAGCCATGCAAAGACTTGACTAACTTACATACTTTATGTTGTGTATCAATATCAATACAATCTTTCGGTTGTTTCATGTAAATGTTCTCTTCTACATACTTGTTTCAAGCCATACAAAGACTTGACTAACTTACATACTTTATGCTGTGTACCAATATCAATACAACCTTTCGGTTGTTCCATGTAAATTTTCTCTTCTAAATCACCATTTAGAAAAGTAGTTTTTACATTCATTTGATGTATGAATAAATTATATATTACAGTCAATGCAATCAAAATTCTAATAAATGTAATTATAGTAATAAGAGCATAAGTATCAAAATAATCCAAGTCTTTCTTTTGAGTGAATTCTTTAGCAACCAATCTTACATTATACTTCTCAATAATTCCATTAACTATCATCTTCTTTTTGAAGATCCATTCACAACTAATAGGTTTGAAACATTGAGGTAAATCAATTAGTTTCTTTTGAGTGAATTCTTTGGCAACCAATCTTGCCTTTTTCTTCTCAATAATCCTATTAGCTATCATCTTCTTTTTGAAGATCCATTCACAACTAATAGGTTTGAAGTAAATCAACTAGTTCCTATACATGATATAATTGATTTCATCTTTTATTGCCTCCCTTCACAAAGGACCATCATAAGAAGTTATAGCTTTACAATAAGTTTTGAGGTATTTTTCCATAAGAAAGACATAGAAATCATTATCAAAACTAGTAGTTTTTTTCATTTTCTTTTCTTATCCTTAATTCATTGATAGAGCTTTTAGAAGGATCTACATTAACTTTTAAATGAGTCATAGTTACATTGACTTTTTTAAGAAATATAAACTTGAAGAATTTTGCATTTTTAGATTTTATTATATTGTTTACATTAAACAACCTCATGGTATCCTCTAATACCAAGAATTTATATGCAACACTATTCTAAGCATAACCCATGAATATACTGCTATGGTATGTGCTTATGTGCCATTCATGTTTGTATAAATACTTATTTGATAATATTTATACAATGTATATTTTATTAAATCGTTAATACTTTTTAGTAAATGGTAATGATGCTTGTCACATTACGGACATTGTATAATCTAAAAAAGTTTAGATTCAATCTAAAGAAGTTTAGGCCGGTGCTAAGAGTTAGCAAAGCTGAGGGTTATAAATACTAAAAGTCAGTAGGTTATAAAATCAATGAGATCTAAGGAGTTAGAACCTCGTTTATAATAGGACAAAGACCTAAGGTATATGATGTATGCTTTAATAGCCTAGCGCACGTGTACGTTTTCGTATTAAGTAATATAATACTAAGTCCAGATTATTGATCCCACAGAGACTATTGTTTCTATATGTTGAATCAATTACTAAAATTACTCTATTTTACCTTTATCCAAAAAAACTTCTGAGATGGAGTTTAACTAACTATACTATTGCTATCAAATTAAACACAATTAATTATCACAAGCACTCAAAGATAAAATTAACTAGTTTGATAAGTAATCTAGGGTTTCGATGTATCCTTTAGTATTTCATTAAATTCTTTGACCTTTTAGTGATTCCCTTACTAACAATTGATTGGATAGACACTGATTTTATCATAAACTTCTGTCGAAAGTCGAATGATAATATTACACTCTAACAATTACCTATACGTCTATGGTAATTCGAATAAGATGCTACTCATTAAGAATAAGTCTAAATCAAACCATACATACCACATAAGTATATGTCTATCCTAGATGGAACTCATAGATGTTATCCTATGATCATGTATCAATCTACCATAGGCTAAACACATGAATCCATTTTGTCAAAGTTATCATGGTTCCTACACATTCAAAATGGTGATCAGGTATAATGAAAGCATTAAGTATAGATGGATTGAATTAATTATGAGATATTAAGTTCATACTAAGAGTTTATAAGATTCAATTACATACTAAGTTCAAGAATGTCTAACCTTAGATCAAAAGTATTTAGCTAATGCTTATAACAAGAGTATCAAAACAAGCATACGAAAATATCATGAACAAGATTATCTCTTAAAGTTAAGAAAGAAAATAACACAAGTGACGTCATGAGTTGTTCTCCTTCTTCTTGACTTGAATGCCCAAGAATTGGTTCCTCAATCTTTAATCTTCAATAAATTTACTTTGATATCTTGAATTGGATGTGTATATATTGCTTGCGTTTTTCTTCATACCAAGTCTCTCTATTTTTTTGCCTCAAAAGAATGTTTTTGTTAATATGAGAAACCCTAAGTGCGAGGAGTTTTGAATCCACCCTAAAATATGAGAGTTGAGAGGGATATTTATACATCGCATGGGCGCTGCGGTGCTCAGAATGGGTAATGCAAGACTGGTCTTCCTTGACGGGCATTGCGACGCCCAGGCATATGCTACGCCACTTTCGACTTTTGAGCACATCTCGTTCGTTTCTCGCCCAAATTGCATTTCGTTTGATCCTATGTGTCACATTTTCCTTCATGCATCTATTTAAGAATAAAAACATAAATAAATAGCAAAATATTAATATTTTAAAGTAAAATACCCAAGTTAAAGTGCTAAAATACTATTGCCATTATGCTATTATCAAATACCCTCAAACTTAAGATTTTTGCTCGTCTTCGAGCAAAACAAGAATAAACTAACAAGGAGCAAAAAAAATCTATATATAAAAGCAACCTCTTAACATCCCTTGAACCATGAATTGCACGGGTCGATCAGAAATTTGTAAAGTTGTCTCAAAAGGTGAATTGCACTTATAAAATCTTTAGATTCAAAAATTATTCATGCTCATTCTATACTCTAATCATCATAATTATATCTACCCTATAATCATTCACTTGTAAGTGTGTGTCGAGCTATTTATTTGCACATCAATTGTATTTTTGAATATCTTATTTTTTTAAAAGAAAGATCAAGACCAAAATAATTACCACAAGCTTGTTTTTCATAGCAATCTCCACTAATATAGAACAAGTATATACTAAGAGATCAAAAATGACTTTTATCAGCTTGTAATGATAGGCTTAGGTTAAGATGTTAAAATTCAAAAAATATTTAAGTTCAAATTGCACTATAACCATAACCCCACTGTCTAAGGATTAATTTGTTCTTTATTTCTCTAGTTCATTCCCCTAAAATTATTTTTCTTGAACCTATATATTCAATAATTCTATTGTTCTTTATTGTATTTCTAGGAGTTTTTTTTTTGATTGATTTTTTTTTAATCAAGCTTCTTCAATTCTTCTAACTGAATGAGAACAATTTTAGAGATGCCTCTTCCTTTTACCTATAACTTTAAATCACTTCATGGCCCTTATAACAAGATGTTATGTATAATAATATAAAGGATGTTTATGATGGATAAAAGAATTAATTTCTAAAGTGGTTTTGAAAAAAAAAAGAATATAGTCAATCAGGCTAAAAAAGGGTGACTAAGGATAAACAATATAATTCAAGGTTGGCTAGAAAGATCCAATCGATCCAAACATGGCCTATAATCATATCTCTTACTATATATATCCTAAGATTTCGCCTCGACAGCTAATCAAACAAGTTGTAGATATTAGACAACCTTAATTACTTTTTTTATATGAATACATATATTTGACCTTACAACTAATGAATATTAAATAGCCCTAGAGTGTAAGAGTGTTTAAAGTGAACAATTTATAAGCTGAATATAGTTAATCTGATGGCAATATAAAATGAATACAATAATAGATAAGTCTAGAGAGTTTATAACTTTTCTTCAACTTCACTTTTCATCATCGACTACAAATTCTTTTTAACCTAAACAAAAGATAATAAAAGAAAATAAACTACTTCTTAAAAAAAGGATAAAAACAGAGAATAAATGATCAAAGCATAGAAGAAAATTAAAAACTAAGAAGTGTTTCCCATACCCCCACACTTAAAATAAGCCATGTCCCGATGGCGACAGTGAAATAACAAAATTGGAACACTTCCCTATTTTTATGAAGCTTTAGTTGTCCTATCCGTCTTCATCTTCACTATCTGCTTCTTCATTGTCTCCTATATCATTTGCAGCTGGAGGCTCTGGATAGGCCGAAATGTTTGACAGGTGCTGTGTATCCATGTTGAAGTAGGTTAGGGCAATGCGTAAAATCTGGTCTTGATATGCTGCATAAGAGGCAGTCCACTGCTGGTGTACGGTGAAGGCATTCTCTAACCTTATTAGCCTTTAATGCATGGTCAGTTGTGCTATTAGTCTTTATTGCAGAGGTGGTCGTGGGCTGGACCATCAACTATTGTAGCAATTTTGTTGTTGTCCAAGATGTGTGCTGAGGGAAATGATGCGATATTTCTATATCTTAAATTAAGTGCAAGTATACATTATCATAACAAGTAATAAAGGGACTTATAAAGTCGGATATAGAACCTACAGGGATAATTTTTATTTTCTACCAAGTACTAAAATTATATCTTTCTTATAATTATTCAAAAAAATTAAATCTTAATTTTGCAATAAATTTAAGTAAAATGAAAGTGCAGAAAATAAATGGCATAACTTAAATAAAATAAAAAGATAACAATATATAGAAAGCCTAGGGTTAATTATTATCCTTCAATATATTTTCTAAAGATTAATCCTTTTAATATTTATATCCCACAATTCTTATTATTAGTCAAGACACTAATATATTCACAAGCCTCTTCCAAGGTCATGCAAGTATATCTTAATTTACCAAATACCTATATTCTTATGATACTTGTAATAAATAAAGATTCATTAAGAACAAGTCTTATTGAACATATATGTCAATTAGGTATATTTCTATCCTAATTCAAAACTTGTATATGCAACATTGAATGTTACTCTACAATCATGCATCAAATTATCTAGATCTAAATATAATGATGCCTCTTATGAGTTTATCAAAGTATTACCAAATCAATCACAATATTGATCAGATATAATGAGGCATTAGGAATAAATAATTTGAATAATGAAGAATTGAGTTCAAATAAATATTAAAAAGATCCAACAATTAAGCTCATATATTGAGTTCAAGTAATAATCCTAGAAAATAAATTTATCTCATAGTAATAAGAGAATTATGGCTAAAAAATAAAATAAACATGATACAACCAAAAGTAAACTAATATGGTTGATACGCCAAAGACTCGTCAATAATCTCTTACTTCCTTGAATTTTCCTTATTTCTCTCTCTAAAAATTACTCTTTTTCAATGTATTGTGGCGTTAAGAGCTCTAAGTTATGTATTCTTTAAGGTCTGAAATAAGATGCCTTTATATAAGGATTAATTAGAGTATTTGAGTTGTATTTCATTTTTACTGTATGGCGATCATTGTTCACTGATACTGTTTACAGGTACTGTTTTGCATACTATTCATATATTACTGTTCACACACGACCGTTCACCGCTGGAGTGAAAAGCTTTGGGTGCTGGGACTTCGCTGGGGTGAAGTTACTATAGCAAATCATTGTAGCACATACTGTAACAATTTGATTTTTGCCTTATTATTTTTAGATTTTCATTCCCAATTGCTCTACTGACTCCAAACCTACAAAATAATAATAAAATATATAAAAAGCCTAATATTTTTATTAAAATGAGCAATTAATCAAGTTAAGAGAGTGAAAATAATAGATATAATTTACGCTTATCAGAAAACACTTCTTCTGATGACTTCCACTCGACTCCAGCTTTAGTGCATAGTGCTGTAATTAACAAGGGATAATAGATGCTTTTCTTTAGATGATCGAGGTTGAAGAGGTTTGTGTCTCTGATCACTTTGCCAATATCGATTGCCCTCCTTATAAGAATGGCATACAGAAAGAGGGTTCTCTTTGCTGTTACCGTGCTCATGTGACTTACTGGCATTAACTTGGCAGTTATGACATAGTGTCACGCTTTGAATTCTCTGCACATGTAGCGTGTGGGAAAAAAGATCAGTGTACTTCCCGACATCGTCCATTGAGCATATGAGATGGCCAAGTAGCGAATGATGGCTTCATAATCTGAATTTCGGTGGAGCTCTATATAGTCATCTCTTTGTATGTTGGGTACCCCATAGTATCTATTGATAACCTCATTGTGGATGTGAACAGTCCTACCCCTGATTTGTACTTCCCCATAGTTGTGCTCTCTGTCATTAGTATAAAATTCTCTGGTTGTGTGTACAATTGTCCCCAACCCCTGTCTGCAATAATTCTTGAGATTCTTAGATAGTCATCTCCCGTGATTTTGAAGCCTCTTTCAAGAATGATTGTGCGTTTGACTATGAACAAGTGATATAAGTTTGAGGCTTCTTTGAAAACAAACTTATTAGTATCGTAGCCTGTAGAAGATGATGCAATTGATTTCTTTGATTTCTTGGGTGTCATTGAATGCTTGTAATAATAAGAATGAGCACTCCTAATATTGACAGTAACTGTCTCTCAAACATTGCAATATCAACTCATATATGTGTACCACTTATCACTCTTTTTAGCCCAAAATCACTACCTTACTCATATTCACATATCTATTCTCTCATCGTACATTACCAACACCCATTATAAAATATCACTCCCTACTTGTGACTGTTAATATGGCATCACTACATATGTATAGGCAACAATAATATAGTAGTATTGCATCATCTAACCACTTGCCTAAATTAATTTTTTTTTCATCCCTTTGTTTCATCCTAATAATGATATTATGCTTTATGCTCAAAGTAACAATATGTATCTATGATTGCTAGTAGAGAACTTTAAGTATAAACCATTAGACATCAAGCAACTAACCAATTTAAGCATCCATATAAGGTATTTCTTCACAAGCATTCATGTATAGATTTTTATTTTTTTGAATCAATAATCAATGCATAATAATCATAATAGATCAAGTAAACACATTAATTATGCAATGGAAACTATATAATAAAGAGAAAAACCAAGAAAGAAAAAAGAAATAGTAAAGAGAGAAATTTGTACCTTGAAGTAGTGAATGCTAGTGTAAAGAATGATTTGGAGTTGTGATGAATGTGAATGATTGGATGAATTGTTTGTGCTAATGTGGTGTTAATCTAAGTAGGTAATGAATTATAGTCTAAATGGAGTGTGTGGATGTTATTAATTTGAGTGTAAGATTGAGAGGATGAGAGTTAGGGTTTATATAGTGTTTGAGAGAGAAAATGGATGAAGATATAAAGAAAAAGGGGAAAGAAGCATTTAAATACTTCTCCTGTGTATGCCAGTACTACAGCACTGACTTTCTGTTTCGGGCGCCATGAGGCTCATAATTGAGCGCCGTGACTCTCGAAATCTTTTTTTTTTTCATTTTTCATTTTCATAAACCTGCAACCTAAAAAAAATACTTATAAAAGAAAAAAATGAACTAAATAAGGAGAAAAATAACACTAAAAAAATTTAATTAAAGTCAAAGGATACTAGACTTGGGTTGCCTCTCAAGAAGCGCTTGATTTAATGTCTTCGGCTTGACATTGACTTTCTACCGATCTTTATATCCTCCATGATACTTCTTGAGGTTTTGGCTATTTACCATAAATGAAGCTTGATTATTTGGATCTTTAATTTCAATCGCTCCATTTGGATATACTGTGATAATTTGAAATGGGCCAGACTATCGGGACTTGAGCTTTCAGGAAATAACTTTAG
This sequence comes from Ailanthus altissimus, assembly GCA_946807835.1. NCBI lineage: Eukaryota > Viridiplantae > Streptophyta > Magnoliopsida > Sapindales > Simaroubaceae > Ailanthus > Ailanthus altissimus. The sequence goes on along the minus strand of OX327701.1, from coordinate 25,174,280 downwards.
ACGTGAATTGTAGAGCAGCACTAGTTGTCTTTTTTTAAATAAACGTTGAAGTATCTTCTTATCATGCTATTGTTTCGTCTTTTTCTTGTAAAGCTTAGCATTCTCATATGCTTATAGACGAAACTCATCCATGGCATTTAGTTGAAGTAAGCATTTCTTACATATGGCTTAGAGATCAAAATTAAGGGTTTTAATGGCCTAATAAGCTTTGTGTTCCAACTCCAAAGGTAGGTGACAAGCTTCTCCAAAGATTAAACAAAATGGGGACATACCAATTGAGGTTTTATAAGCAGTATGATACATCTATAAGCATCATCTAAGTGTAATGCCCAATTCTTTCAGTTTGGTTTAACCATCTTCTCCAAAAGGCGTTTTATTTGCCGATTGGAGACTTCAACTTGTCTGCTTATTTGAGGATGATATACCGTGGCCACCTTGTGCTTGACCCTGTATTTTAGTAAGAGGGCTGAAAAATATTTATTGCAAAAATGTGAGCCCTCACCACTTTTAATAGCTCTCGGGGTTTTATATCTTGTGAATATGTTCTTTTAAAAAAACTTAATCACTGTCCTCGCCTCATTTGTTGGTAACGCTATTGCCTCTACCCATTTTAAAATGTAATCCACAGCTATAAGTATATATTTGTTGTTGTGAGATAGTGGAAACGGTCTCATGAAGTCTATTCCCCAAATGTCAAAGATTGAAACCTCCAAAATGTTCTACTGTGGTATTTTATGTCTTTTGGAGATGTTCCTCGTCTGTTGACATCGATCACACCCTGCAACAAAATATGTATCTTTAAATAATGTGGGCAATAAAAACCAGATTGAAGTACCTTAGCTGTTGTTTTGTCGCCCGTAAAATATCCCTTATAATCGGATGCATGACAATGGTGTAAGATGTCTTGAGATTCTTCTTTAGGGACACATCTTTGAAGGATTTGGTCTGCACATTATCTGTAAAGGAATGGCTCATCCCAGAAATAGAATCTTATGTCATGGAGGAACTTATTCTTTTGCTGAAAAATCAAATCAGAAAGTGTTAGGCCAAAAACTAAATAATTGACAATATCATCATACCAGGGGATCTCATGATGTTGTGTTGTAAGGAGTTGTTCATCTGAAAATATTTCATTGATTTAGATCTTCTCTTGGTGTTGATTTGATGCTTCCAAATGAGAGAGATGATTTGTAAGTTGGTTTTCAACTCTTTTTCTATCTTTGATCTCTAGATTAAATTCTTGCAGTATAAGAATCTATCGAATGGTCCTCGGTTTAGCATCTTTTTTGTTGATGAGGTACTTGATTGCTAAATGATCGGTGAAGACAGTGACCTTGACTCTAATGAGGTAAGCACGAAACTTATCAAAAGAAAAGACTACCACAAGAGGCTCTTTTTCTGTGGTAGTGTAATTAGACTGCGCGTTATTGAGAGTCTTGCTTGCATAGTATATCGTGTGAAACACTTTCTCTCAACATTGTCCTAGTATAGCACCTACAGCTAAATCGTTTGCATTACACATTACCTCAAATGGTAAGTTCCAATCTAGTGCTATAATGATCGGTGCGGTAATAAGCTTTTTCTTTAATAGTTCAAAAGCTTCAAGACAAACATCATCAAAATAAAACTATACCTCTTTCTCTAATAAGTTGCATAAGGGTTTGGAGATCTTGAAAAAATCTTTTATAAATTTTTGATAAAATTCGACATGACCAAGAAAGCTCCGCACTCCTTTCACATTAGTCGGTGGTGGAAACTTCTCGATGGTTTCTATCTTCGCTCTATCAACTTCAATACCACGAGCAAAAATTTTATAGCCTAAGACTATGCCTTCTTTGACCATAAAGTGGCACTTTTTTCAATTAAGCACTAAATTGGTATCTTCATGCCGTTTAAGCACAAATTCTAGATTATCAAGGCATTGATCAAATAAATTGCTAAAAATAGAAAAGTCGTCCATAAATACCTCTATGAAGTACTCTATAATATATGAAAATATGGCCATTATACAACGCTGAAAAGTGGTTGAAGCATTGCATAGTCCGAATGGCATCCTCTAGAAGGCAAATGTACTATATGGGCAAGTGAACGTAGTCTTTTCTTGATTTTCAAGAGCAATTGCAATCTGAATATAGTCAGAATATCCATCTAAGAAGCAATAATAATCACGTCCGGCTAATTTATCCAGCATTTGATCAATGAAGGGTAAGGGAAAATGATCATTGCGAGTGGCTTTATTTAGCTTATGGTAGTCCATATATATCCTCCAACCAGTGACAGTTCTAGTAAGGATTAAATCATTGTTCTCTTTGCCACTACAATGATTCCTCCTTTATGTGGTACACATTGCACCAAACTTACCCATAAGCTATAAAAAATGGGGTAGATAATCTCTGCATCTAACCACTTAATAATCTCATTCTTTACTACATCTTTCATTACTAGATTTAAGCACATTTGCTGCTCTATTGTAGCCTTGTGCCTTTCCTCTAATAGAATTTTATGCATATAAAATGAGGGATTGATTCCCTTGATGTCAGCAATTGTCCATCCTAAGCTCTCTTATGATCTCTTAAGACCCTCAACAATTGTTTACCGATAATTCATCAAGTTGTGCAGAAACTATGATTGGAAAAGTAGAGGAATCTCCAAGAAATGCATACCTTAAGTGACTCGGTAGGGGTTTTAACTCTATTTTAGGAGGTTCTTCAATAAAAGGCTTAATATGAGTTTGCAAGCCTTCTGATCTATCTAGATGTTCAGCTCTCATCTAGAATCTATCAAAACTTGGAGAAAGGCTTAAAGCTTGTAGGTACTATCTAGCTTCACTTCTCTCTACCTTAACTCCATTTTACCACAGTATCTTCTAAAGAATCTTCAATGCTATTTTTGTTGAAAATATCCTGTACTTCCCTGTTGATGTGTGCTTTAATAGTTAAGCGCAAGTGCACGCTATCGTATCAAGTAATATAGGATTTTAAGTTCAGATATCGATCCCACAAAAACTATGCAATCTAATTCTATAAATCAAGTACTAAAATTGTACCTACTTAACTTTTATTCAGAAAACTAAAATCTGAAATTTATTTAACTAATCTAGTTCTCTCAATTAACTAAACAAAAGCAAAGAGTAGAATTCATAAATAAAGATAATCTAGGGTTTTGACTCGTCCCTTAGTATTTCATTGGACTCATTAACCATATAGTTAATCCTTTAATATCAATTGATTAACTTAGACACTAATCTCATCACAAGCCTCTGTCGATGGTCAAGTGACTATATTACACATTCTAACAATCACTTATATGTCTATGGTAATTAAATCAGAATATAATTCATTAAGATCATGTCTAAATTATACCATACATGCCATATAGGTATATGTCTATCCTAGATGGAACTCATAGTTGTTACCCTATGATTATGCATCAAACTATCATAGGTTAAACACATAAATCCCTCTGTCGAGTTTATCATGGTTCCTCAATCATTCAAAATATTGATAAAGTATAATGAAAGCATTAAATACAAGATAAAATAAATCAATTGAATGTATCAAGTTCACAAACTAAAAATTAACACAATCCAAATCTATATTAAGTTCACATAGTCTAACCCTAGATGAACAAATTAACTTATCACAAAACCAAAAGTATTAAACCAATTCATAAAGATCAACAAGAATAAGAACATAATGATAAAGAAAGAGAAGAAAAACTAATCAAAGTGACTCATTGATGTGCTTCTCCCTCAATCTTGACTTGAAGCTTGAATTTTGATCTTGGTTCTTTAATTTTTGGCGTTAATATTTGATTTTGTGTTGTGAATTCTTTCTCTAAGTTTTTGCCTATTTTCTTTCTCTCTTTTTTTCCTCCTAGGGTTTTTGTCTTTCAATTACTATTCACGAGTTACTGTTCACCACAGCGGCGCTCAGTCATGGGCGTTATGGCGCCCAACTCTGATACTCATTTCGTATTTTGAGCATAACTTCTTTGTTTAACGTCCGATTCGCCTTTCGTTTATTCTTATACGTCATATTTTCTGTCATGCATCTATTTATATTTTAAAAAAATTAAATAGCCAAATATTTATGATTTAGATTAAAATACAAAAGTTGGGTACAAATCACACTAGTGCTTTTACGCCCCTATCACCTGTCAATAACATCAATGCTCATACATTCCTCTTCCTTACTTGGCCCTTTCATGGCTTTGAAAATATTGAATGTTACTTCTTCTTTTTGCACCCTCATAGTTAGTTCACATTTTTAAACATCAATAAGGGTTCTTCATGTGGCTAAGAATGGTCTTCCTAGTATGATGGGTACCTCACGATCCTCCTCCATATCCAACACTATAAAGTTTATCGGAAAGATGAACTTGTCAACCTTCACCAAAACATCTTCAATAATGCCCCTTAGATACGTGAGTGAACGGTTAGCCAATTATAAGGTGATATTAGTATGTTTAGCCTTCCTCAAACCTAACTTCTTGTAGATGGATAATGTCATTAGGTTGATGCTGGCGCCTAAATCATATACTGCTCTGCCAAATAATTTCTCTCCGATAGTGCATGGTATAGTGAAACTGCTTGGATCTTTCAATTTTGGTGACAATTTCTTTTGTAAAATTGCGCTACATTCTTTGGTGAGTGCTACGGTTTCATACTCGGCTAATCTCTTTTTCTTTGATAAGACGTCCTTCATAAACTTCACATAACTTGACATTTGTTCCAAAGCATCCGCAAAAGGTATTTAATGTGAAGTTGCTTGAAGATATCTAAAAACTTTAAAAACTGCTTATCCAACTTCTGTTTCTGTAACCTCTGAGGAAATGGTAAAGGTGGATGGGGAGGTTGAATTGCAAGTTTCTACTGAGCTTTATTGGTTTATGCTATTGCATCTAAATTTTTCTACATTTCTTTATTGTTTTATGCATTTTTCTATTGCTGTACATCATGTTCTACAGTAAATTCTACACTTTTCTGCTTTTTTGCACTGTTTTCTTCATCACTTATTGCACTTTTCTCCATTTCTACACTGTTTAACTGTAACTCTTTGCCACTTCTCAAATAGACAGCTCTGCATTCCTCATTATCCCATATTGGATTAGATTCAGTGCTGCTTGGTAAAGTCCCTTGAGGTCAGTTATTTAGGGCTGTAGTAAGTTGCTCCATTTGAATATCTAAAGTTTTCAAAGATGCATAATGATTTTGTAAGATAGCATCATTAGACTTCATATACTGCATAAACATTTCTTCCAAAGTTGATTTCTTCTCTTGTGGGGGGATGAAATCTGGGTGGGTTAGGTTTAAGTTGCTACCCTAAGAAAAATTAGGGTAATTCCTCTATCCCAAATTATAATAGTTTGAGTGTGAATTATTTTGCTGTCTATTATAATTCTCCACATAGTTTGTTGACTCTATGCATTGCCCATTCATGTGATTGTCACCACAAAAGTCACAAGTCGCATTTTGGGTTTTGATAGCATTCATAGAATTAAATCTATTGATTAAAATGTTGATTTATGCAGCCAATGCATTGAATACATCAATCTCATAAACTCCAGTAACCTTTCTTGGTGTAACTCTTTCAGCAAGCCACTGATAACTATTTGATGTCATCTCTTCCAGTAACTCATATGCTTTATTTATAGACTTGTTCATCAGAGCTCCTCCAATAGCGGCATCGATAATTGTCCTTAAATGACCTACTAGCCCATTGTAGAATGTCTGGACTAATAACCATTTAAGAACTTCATGATGAGGACACTTCCTCAACATATTATTGAATCGCTCCCATGCCTCATATATGACTCATATTCAATCTGCACAAATGAGGTGATATCATTCCTCGTCTTCACTATCTTAGCTGGTGGGAAAAACTTTGCTAAGAACTTCTATGCTAAGTCATCCCATGTTGATATAGATACTGATAGTAATGACATCAATTAGCTATTGACCTTGTCCCTCAATGAGAAAGGAAATAGTCACAACTTGATGGCATCATTTGAGACTTCATTAAACTTGAATGTATTGTAAATCTCCAAGAAATTCACGATATGCATGTTGGGATCATCATTGGGAGCTCCACTAAATTGTACAGATTCCTTAAGCATCTGAATAGTATTTGGCTTGATCTCAAAGTTATTTGCATTAACAGCGGGGCACTGAATACTAGACTGAATGCCTTCTGTTGTAGGAACAACATAACCCTCAACGATCTCTGCAGATTCATAGGCTCAAACATTGGATTATTGATATTGTCGTGATTCTTTGCCATATTTCTATCTTAATGTTGTTCATGTCGAAGTCTTCGGAATGTTATTTCAATCTCACGATCAAAAGATATTAAATCTTCGCTCTTGGTTCTTTGTATGAACTGTCAAAATAAAAAATAAAGACGGTAACTAAAACTAAAAAAGAAAAAAAAATAAAATCTAAAGTAAAAGTAAAATAGTATGGTATTAGTATCAATCTAAGAGTAGATAAAATAGTTCCCGGCAATGGCGCCAAAAATTTGATGTATGCTTTAATAGTCTAGTGCAAGTGCACGCTTTCGTATCAGGTAATATAGGACTAAATCCAGATTATCAATCCCACAGAGACTATTGTTTCTATTTCTTGAATCAATTACTAAAATTACTCTATTTTACCTTTATCCAGAAAAATTTCTGAGATGGAGTTTAACTAACTATACTACCGCTATCAAATTAAACCTAATTAAATATCACAAGTACTCAAAGATAAAATTCACTAGTTTGATAAGTAATTTAGGATTTCGATGTATCCTCTAATATTTCATTGAATTCTTTAACCCCTTAGTTATTCCTTTACTATCAATTGATTGGGTAGACACTAATTTTATCATAAGCTTTTGTTGAAAGTCGAATGATAATATCACACCCTAACAATGACCTATCTATGGTAATCCGATTAAGATACAACTCATTAAGAATAAGTCTAAATCAAATCATACATGCCACATATGTATATGTCTATTCTAGATGAAACTCATAGGTGTTACCCTATGATCATGTATCAATCTACCATAGGCTAAACACATAAATCCCTTTTGTCAAACTTATCATGGTTTCTATACATTCAAAATAGTGATTAAGTATAATGAAAGCATTAAGCACAGATAGATTGAATCAGTTATGAGATATTAAGTTCATAACTAAGAGTTTAAAAGAATGTTTAACCCTAGATCAAAAGTATTTGGCTCATGCTTACAACAAGAGTATCAAAGCAAGAATACGAAAATATCATGAACAAGATAATCTCTTAAAGTTAAGGAAGAAAATAACACAATTGACGTCCTGAGTTGTTCTCCTTCCTCTTGATTTGAATGCTTAAGAATTGGTTCTTTAATCTTCAATCTTCAATAAATTTGCTTTGATCTCTTGAATTGGATGTGTATCCATTACTTGTGTTTTCCTCTATGCCAACTCTCTTTATTTTTTGCCTTAAAATAGTGTTTTTGTTTATATGAGAAACCCTAAGTGCAAGGAGCTTCGAATCCACCCTTAAATAGAAAAGTTGAGAGGGGTATTTATACATCGCACGGGCATCGCGGCACTGGGAATGGGTAATGCAAGACTGGTCTTCCTCGACAGGCGTCGCAGTGCTCAGTCACTGATTTAGGCGCTACGGCGCCCAGCTATATGCTGCACCACTTTTGACTTTTGAGTGCATCTCGCTTGTTTCTTGCCCGAATTGCCTCCCGTTTAATCTTATGTGTCACATTTTTTCTTATGCACCTATTTAAGATAATAAAAAAACACAAATAAATAGTCAAATATTAATAGTTTAAAGTAAAATACCCAAGTTAAAGTGCTAAAATACTATTGCCATTATCAGTATACTAGTAATGACATAGTTACAAAGAGTTATAATAGATGCTAAAAAATTTTATTATACAATTGTGTTCTCAAACACTGTGTTACTGATCTATTTTCACCAATGCAGGTCTACTGGTGAATCTCTATGATATATATCAGTGTATATCTATATCTGCTGGGTATAGATGGTTGTTCTTAATTGACCATGAGCTCAGAGCTCGTATAGGCATACGGGTATTCAGTCCAAACTGAATACTTGACAGACTCACGAGGACCCCAATAAATATCCTATAAAACCGTCAATGGTAGGTCATCTCAAGTTGAGTAGTATATGTGATCCTTTGACCTGAGCGCTATGATGAACTTGTAGGTGATCCATCATACTTTAGTTCCACTGATGTCGGAAACATTTCATAGTTTGACCGCCATGCATCATTAGGTGTGGTTCGATGCTCATGGAGATCGGTGTGCGTAAATACGGGATCTATTAGCTCACATAGATGAGTTATATATCTGATGCTTCGATATTGTGTTTAAGAAAGTCTTACAGCCGCAAGCAATAAACTTAAAAAAAAAAATTCTACAAGGTTAAACAATATAACAAAAGTGTTTGTTTATATTGTTCATCGAAATACAAATCTGGAGATAAGATCATGGATGAGTATATGGGAATTTGACGTTCATCTAGGGTATAAGTGATGGAAGGATTATACGTATGCGTTCTAACCTTAACTTGCATGGTCGTATACGTTGATTTGTAATATTCATGACGTGTGCGTAAGGCATCGATCATAGACTTATAAAAAAATTCTATTTGACGAATTGGGCGTGGACTTAAAGGGTCTTGTAATATGAAGTGTACTCGTTGTGCACTTAGACAGCATACCGGATTAAATATTTCAATCTAGTAAAATTCAACAAAATCGAATATTTGTTTTAGGAACTATCAGGATACATGTGTGTCAATACTTAAGTTTTAAGTACAATTAATTATATAACAATTATATTTGACCAATTAAAATGGGACACGTGACGTATAGTGAGTCTTCAGTTAAATTAACTCAAGTGTAGGTTTGATGGGATCCACTCAAGGTTAAATGAGGGTTTAAGGGTAATATTTATTCATTATTTATTTAATTATTAAATAAAAAAATATTTATTTAATTGTTAAATAGATTTTTAATTTAACTATAATTAATAGTTAAACTAACTTTGGTTAATAATTAACCAGAAACAATAGTTAAATTAAGATATTTTATAAACTAAATTAGGATTAATTGTTAACTATAATTTAGTTAATGGAGTGTCTAAAATTACTTTTACGTGTTAAGTCTTATTAACTTAATGAGAGTTATTTATTTAACTTTGGTTTGTTTTAATCAAACTATAATTAAATGAAACAAATATTAAATAATAAAAAATCCATTCATTTGAGATATATGAATGGAGTGGCAGGCTAAATTTTAGGAGGTTAAAAGAGAAAGTCATTTGTTTTATTTTTAAGAGTTAAAAGTAAAGGAAACAAAGAACAAAAATCATCTCTTTCATTTCTTTAAATGGCTGAGCGTAATACAAATAAATGATGAGATAATTTTTCTTATTCAAATATTGAATTAGAAGAAAAACAATAATAACTTTGTATTTGTTCAAAAAGCTTAAGAGTTGAGCTTTAATTAATTGTTAATCTAGGGTTTAAAGGGTTAAACTAAATTGTTGGATTAGACTGCTGTCGAGTTGATCAAACCCACCTTGTTGGTCATTAGAACTATCAACAAGTTGCATTTCGGGCGGATTTTCGATTTATTAGTCCAAAGGCTTTAAAGGTAATGATTCTCAATCTCAGTTTTAATTTGATTAAAATGCGTTTGAATGTGTTCATAATATGTTTTAACACTTTCGCTGCATATTTAATACGTATATATGCTATATGAACACTTATACTATATGTATATACCCTAGATTAATCAGTACTTTCACATACAATCAATTATCTTAGGTCTTGTTCTTTTCTATTAGGACCCTGAATAAGAACCTTTGCAAGATACCTGATGTGATATTTCTATATCTTATAATTAAGTACAAGTATACACTATCGTATGCAAGTAATAAAGAGACTAAATAAGTCGGATGTCAAACCCACAGGGATAATTTCTTCTTTTTTAACCAATTACTAAAATGATATCTTCCTAATAATTATTTAGATAAATAAAAATCTAAGAATGAATGTAGAAAATATAAAGGCAAAAATACAATGCAAAGAGATGTAAGTGATAGCAATATAGAGAAAATCTAGGATTAATACTATCCCTCAACATGCTTTCTAATGATTAATCTTCTAATATTTAACTCCCTTAGTCTTTGTTATTGATCAAGACACTAATGTATTCAAAAGCCTCTTCCAAGGTCATGCAAGTATACCTTAATTTACCAAATACCTATATTCCTATGGTACTTGTAATAAATTAAGATTCATTAAGATTAGGTCTTATTGATCATACATGCCAATTAGGTATATTCCTATCCTAAATTGAAACTTGCATATGCAACATTGAATGTTACTCTACAATCATGCATCAAATTACCTAGGTCTAAATATTATGATTCATCTTCCGAGTTTATCAACAATATTACCAACTCATTCACCATATATTGGCCAGATATATTGAAGCATTAAAATCAAGTAATTTGAATATCAAAGAACTAAGTTTATTAAATATTCAAAAGATATGGCAATTAAGCACACATATTGAGTTCAAGTATAAATCCTAGAAAATAAGTTTAGCTCATGACTACAAGAGAACAGCAGTAAAAATAATAATAAATCATGATACAATCAATAGCAAACCGATATAGACGTCGAGCTGCTATTAATTGCGCTGCCTAAGATCTATTGATACCGAAGAACGCCTTGAATCTCTCTCTAAAGTTGCTTCAATTAAACTTCTATTGCGCTCCAAGACTCGTGCTTTGTATTTTTGGTGTTCTTGAATTGCTCTAGGTCGCTCTTGGTTCATTCTTGACGTATGGGAATGAGTGAATTTTTATAGGGATTGATATGAGCTTGAAAATCTCAATTCTCGTCGGACTAGGAATCGTGATACCGCTGGGGCGACGCGTGAAAAAGGCTTCACCGCTGAAACGGTGGGTTGATGGCGCTGGGGCTCTGTCTCGTCACTGGCGCGATGAATGTTTGGCGCTGGGGTGCCAGATGCGACTTAAACATGTCGTTTTTCTTATTTCGATCACTATTCCAGAGTTGGGGCTATAGTCATCATGGCGCTAGGGCGATAGACACATTCTTTGAAAACTTTGCATTTTAGTCCCTGTTTTCGCTCCTTTTGCATTCTTTCTTTAAATTTCGTTCAAGTCCATATAAATAACAATAATGCACATAAATAGCCATTTATTATCATAAAATATCAATAATAAAAATATGAAAAAATATATGACAAATTTGCCCTTATCAATATCCCTACACTTTGAAGTATGATAGGTTAGGATTATAACATTTCCATAGCTCATTGGGAGTAATTCTCATTTTTTTGTAGGAAATTTTATTTTGTATATGGCAAGCAATCAATATTGCTTCTCCCAACAAATTCATAGGTGCCCCAAAATTAATCAATAAATAATTCATCATTTTCTTTAAAATTTTATTTTTCATTTCAACCACTTCATTCGATTCAGGTGAGTATGGTAGTGTAACTTCATGTATAATTCAATTGTCCTCACAATAGGAACTAAACAAGTTAGACATATACTCTCCTCCTCTATCAGTTCTTAATCTCTTGATTTTCCTATTAAGTTGATTTTCAACTTATTGTTTATAGATTAAGAACTTATCATATGACTCATATTTATTTCTTAACAAATACACCTTAGTATATTTTGACAAATCATCAACAAAAATTATGTAAAATATTTTTCCTCTTCTAGTCATGATATATTTAAAACCATCTAAGTCACTATGAATCAAACTAAGTAATTCAATTTTTCTTAGAGTTATAGGTTTACAACTTTTCTTTGTGGACTTTCCTTCCATGTATATATTACATTGATGTGTTTCATCTAAACTTAAATTAGATAGTACACCAACTCTTTTTCATCTTTCTTAAATAAAGATAATTCAAGTGGCCTAGTCTATTATATCATAAATTAAAAGACTCAACAATATAAGCAGAAAAACATATTTATTAATTGAAACATCAAGTACATTTAGTTCGAACACTTCATTGGAAGAATATCCACTTCTAATGAATGTCCCGCCCTTGGTCATTATAACTTTATCCCTTTTAAATGAGACCTTTACATTTGCTATTGCCAATAAGAATATAGAAACAAGAATATATCTAATATTGAGAACACGAAGTACATTGTTTAATAATAAAGACTTCACAGAAGTGAGTTTAAGAAGAACTTTTCCTTTACCCATCACATGTGCAGAATGAGAATCACCAAGATACACTTGTTCATCCACTTCTCTAATGAAAACATACTCATAGAAAGAACTCTTATCTCCACATACGTGTCTAGTGGTTTCATAGTCAATCATCCACTCTTTGTTACCATTTGCCACCATGTTCACCTATGAAACAACAACTGCAGCAATAACATCTTTTCCCTTAACCAAATTGGCATTGTGAGTTTGGTTGTTTCATTTCTTGTTCCTATGTTTATATTGATAAGCAAAATAACCACCAATGATAAGCAAAATAACTACTCTTTCCATAAGTATAACACTAACCATTTTTCTTGAATGAGGCTTTATTCTTTTTAAAGTAAGTATTGCTTGTAGAATCTTGATGTTTCTTATCATGATTATCACCTTCTATTAAATTAGCCTTAGAAATTAATTCTTTAGCCTTCTCTATATTTTCTATTTGGCGATTTTTTTCTTAAATTCTAATGTACACAATTGAATCTTCCAAAGTTAAAATTTTTCTTTTATGTTTGTTGTTTTTCTTATAATTCTTCAAGAATTCAGGCAACTTTTTTATTAGGCAACTAACAATAAAAGGTTCATGGAGAACAATGTTTTCATTTTTTAGATCATTTAGAAAAAGATGAAAATCATGTATTTATGTTGTTACCTTTTTTTTCTCACACATTTTAAAGTCTAAAAAATTTACTACAATATACTTTTGGGCACGAGAATCTTTTATAACATATTTTTTCTTAAGTTGTGCTCACGACTCATGTGCATTCTTATATGTGAAGTAAATATCATACAATTCATTTAATAATGTGTGAAGAATTATGTTACAGTATATCTTGTTTGCCTTACTCCATTCAGGGAACTCTTTCTTATAGTTTTCTATAGTAGCATCCGAAGGAGGAATGGTGAGAGATTCAGCCAGATCCATTACATCAAGAGTATCATACATCTAATCTTGTCATCTCTTGAAATGTTTTTATTAAACAATGGGATCTTTGTAGCTTCTGAGAGAGACTTTGCTACAGCCATTAATGAAGGTTCGTTTGTAGTATCCATGTGTATATGATAGAATTAGTTTAAGATTGCTGAACAAATAATTATGCATATGAAAAATACACAAGGATACAAGTAAACCAAGTTTGAAGTCAATGCGTGCAATGCACTGTCTTTAAACTATTTTTACCCCCACTTTGATTATAATCAAAGATGCAAAATAGTTTGTTGGTAGGATAGTTTCTAGATTCAATGACTTATGAGAAAGTATTAGATGCACACCAAAATACTTTCCTTAGACTGTATTAGATGCACACACCAAAATACTTTCTTTAAACTGTATTAGATGCACACCAAAATACTTTCCTTAGACTACAAGTGTTTAAACTTAGAAAATAGTTGATAAGAGAGAAATTTGAATAAAAAATTGATAAGACAAATTCATCTTTAGTTTCAAATGTACTTATAATAATTATAGAGTTGTATGTGTCTCTCTAAGGAAATACAACACCTCTTTGAAAGACCACATCATATGAAATGGGTAGGTAACTCTTTGAGAGTCACCAAACTTAGCTCTGAGCACCGCGACACTCATCTTCAGTGATGCAGTGCCGAACAATAACATTGGGCGCTTGCCTAACTGGGCGCTGTGGTGCCTAGCCCTGTAGTTGGAACGCCCTATCGCCAAGCCTCCAAGCCACTTCAACTTGAGTGTTTCCCCTTCGTTCCTCTTTCTCTTCTCGGCTATTTCTCTCTACTCTAACACTTATTTTTACACTTGTTTATTTAAAATACATTCTTAAATTCCAACATATAAAATACTTTTAGAATGTTTTAGGTTTTTAATCTCTTTTATGAAACTTTAAAAATTCGACTGTCTTTTTTAAGTTTCACATTTAAGCTTAGAATATTGGTCTAGCAATAGATCATTAAACAAATAGGTTAAAGTTATGATGATAATTTAAAAAGGGAGTTAAGTTTGTGATGGACAATTATAGAGGAAATTAAAAATGTTATGGATTATAGATCGAATATGTAGAAGTCTAAAATTGTTAACTGTGCCGCTAAAACATTATGTTGAATTGTTCTTATAGATTTTGTAGCTAGCTTAACAAATCATATTTGAATCTTATCTTAAGAAAGTAATGATTGATTTTATAAATAATTGGGTGGTCATGACGAATTAAGATCCTCTCATAAATTAAGTTTATCTAAGTTTTTAAAAATCTTTCTAACACTGTATTAGTATTTTTATTTTTAGCACTAATGTTACAGGTCAAGCATTTATCATTGATCTAAAAAATTAGCATGTTAGATAATTGTTGCCTATCTTCTCATATATACCTAAGATTCATCTAATTTATATTCGATGTCAAAATGTGACATTCTTAATCATCAATCATATGATGCCTTTGTCGCGGTCTGGCCCAAATTAAGGAGCCAACCTGATTGTATTGCTTATTACTCTAGAGCTGGGGGACTCACTACTTACGTGGCATTCTCTATTGGGCTCAAGACACATGATTTTTAAGGGCCCATTAGCTCATAATGCTTATCCCCACTATTTTTAGGGAACCCACATCCTTACTTATGTGGCAATCTCTGGTGGGGCTCATGACACGGGATATTCAAGATCTGTTTGGCTCGTAATACATATCTTTATTATTCTTGAGGGACTTACATCTACGTGGATAATTTTGGGAGCTCACATGCAAATGCGAATTTGTGTCTATTTTGATACCCCTTGTCACAAGGCGGGAACTTGTCATTAACCCCAAAAAAATTAGCATATTAAGTAATGTTATTTATTTGTTAACATATATTTAAGATTCACCTAATTTTTATTTAACGTAAAACGTGACATTCTCCTCCACCTAATTACGCGATACCCTTGTTACAGTTTGACCAAAATTCATAAACCAACCTATTTGTATTGCCCATTCTACTAGGTCATGGGAATTTACTACCCATGTAGTAATATGTATTGTAACTTATAACACAGAGTTTTCAAAATTTACTTAACTCATTTCATTTATCCCTATTATTTTTTAGAACTCACATTCTATATAAATATCTCCATTAAAATAATTTTAGAGACTATGTATAAATAAAAATTTAAATATATTTTTATATTATTTGTCATCAATTAAATACTTATTATTAATTTTAAAAAACAATTTAAAAAATAATATTATTTATCTACTCATATATTATTTAAAATATATTTTATTTTTATTTAATAGGAGAAGCTACACTAACTAGGGATGGCAGCGGGTGGGTTTGGGACGGATACCTCTAATACCATATTCATATCCGCTTACAAAATGAAATACCATATCCTTCCCAAACCCGTTGCGGGTTTGGAGTACCGTTACCAAACCCGCAACGGGTTATCCGCGGATTTTAAGCGGGTTTTGAATTAATATAATAAAATAATAAAATAATAATATTAATTAAATTAAATTTTTTTAATTATAGCAATTAAAATAATATCAATTATATTTCTAATTTTATTTACATTAAATATTATAATTTTTAACTTCAATTTTAATTTTAATTAAATTAAATGTTATAATTTCAAATCTAATCTCGATTTTAATTACGATAAATGTTATAATTTTAATTACGTTAAATATTTTTATTTTAATTATGTTAAATATTTTAATTCCAAATCTAATTTCGATTTCAATTACGTTACATATTATAATTTATAACTCCAAATCCAATTTTGATTTTGATTTTAATTACGTTAATATTATAATTTTAATTTTAATTTTGATATCAATTATGTTAAATATTATAATTCTTATTCCAATTTTGATTTTAATTACGTTAAATATCATAATTTTAAATTCAATTTCGATTTCAATTACGTTAAATGTTATAATTCCAAACTAATTTCGATTTCAATTACGTTACATATTATAACTCCAAATCTAATTTTATTTTTAATTACGTTAATGTTATAATTATTATTTTGATATTAATTATGTTAAATATTATAATTCTTATTCTAATTTTAATTTCAATTACGTTAAATGTCATAATTTTAAATCCAATTTCGATTTCAATTACGTTAAATATTATAATTCTAAATCTAATTTCGATTTCAATTACGTTACATATTATAACTCCAAATCTAATTTCGATTTCAATTACGTTAATATTATAATTTTAATTTTAATTTTGATATCAATTATGTTAAATATTATAATTCTTATTCCAATTTTGATTTCAATTACGTTAAATATCATAACTCTAAATCAAATTTCGATTTCAATTACGTTAAATGTTATAATTCCAAACTAATTTCGATTTCAATTACGTTACATATTATAACTCCAAATCTAATTTTAATTTCAATTACGTTAATGTTATAATTATAATTTTGATATCAATTATGTTAAATATTATAATTCTTATTCCAATTTTAATTTCAATTACGTTAAATGTCATAATTTTAAATCCAATTTCGATTTCAATTACGTTACGTATTATAACTCCAAATCCAATTTCGATTTCAATTACGTTAATGTTATAATTATATAATTTTAATTTTAATATCAATTATGTTAAATATGATAATTCTTATTTCAATTTTGATTTTAATTACGTTAAATGTCATAATTTTAAATCCAATTTCGATTTCAATTACGTTAAATATTATAATTGTAAACCTAATTTTGATTTCAATTACGTTACATATTATAACTCTAAATCCAATTTCGATTTCAATTACGTTAATGTTATAATTATAATTATAATTTTGATATCAATTATATTAAATATTATAATTCTTATTCCAATTTTGATTTCAATTACGTTAAATATCATAACTCTAAATCAAATTTCGATTTTAATTACGTTAAATGTTATAATTTCAAACTAATTTCGATTTCAATTACGTTACATATTATAACTCCAAATCTAATTTTAATTTCAATTACGTTAATGTTATAATTATAATTTTGATATCAATTATGTTAAATATTATAATTCTTATTCCAATTTTAATTTCAATTACGTTAAATGTCATAATTTTAAATCCAATTTCGATTTCAATTACGTTACATATTATAACTCCAAATCCAATTTCGATTTCAATTACGTTAATGTTATAATTATATAATTTTAATTTTAATATCAATTATGTTAAATATGATAATTCTTATTCCAATTTTGATTTTAATTACGTTAAATGTCATAATTTTAAATCCAATTTCGATTTCAATTACGTTAAATATTATAATTGTAAACCTAATTTTGATTTCAATTACGTTACATATTATAACTCTAAATCCAATTTCGATTTCAATTACGTTAATGTTATAATTATAATTATAATTTTGATATCAATTATATTAAATATTATAATTCTTATTCCAATTTTGATTTCAATTACGTTAAATATCATAACTCTAAATCAAATTTCGATTTTAATTACGTTAAATGTTATAATTTCAAACTAATTTCGATTTCAATTACGTTACATATTATAACTCCAAATCTAATTTTAATTTCAATTACGTTAAATGTCATAATTAAATCCAATTTCGATTTCAATTACGTTAAATATTATAATTTTAAACCTAATTTTGATTTCAATTACGTTACATATTATAACTCCAAATCCAATTTCGATTTCAATTACGTTAATGTTATAATTATAATTATAATTTTGATATCAATTATGTTAAATATTATAATTCTTATTCCAATTTTGATTTCAATTACGTTAAATATCATAACTCTAAATCAAATTTCGATTTCAATTACGTAAAATGTTATAATTCCAAACTAATTTCGATTTCAATTACGTTACATATTATAACTCCAAATCTAATTTTAATTTTAATTACGTTAATGCTATAATTATAATTTTGATATCAATTATGTTAAATATTATAATTCTTATTCCAATTTTAATTTCAATTACGTTAAATATCATAATTTTAAATCCAATTTCGATTTCAATTACGTTACATATTATAACTCAAAATCCAATTTCGATTTCAATTACGTTAATGTTATAATTATATAATTATAATTTTAATATCAATTATGTTAAATATGATAATTCTTATTCCAATTTTGATTTCAATTACGTTAAATGTCATAATTTTAAATCCAATTTCGATTTCAATTACGTTAAATATTATAATTTTAAACCTAATTTTGATTTCAATTACGTTATATATTATAACTCCAAATCCAATTTCGATTTCAATTACGTTAATGTTATAATTATAATCATAATTTTGATATCAATTATGTTAAATATTATAATTCTTATTCCAATTTTGATTTCAATTACGTTAAATATCATAACTTTAAATCAAATTTTAATTTTAATTACATTAAATTGTTATAATTATAATTTCAATTTCGATAGTTAAATATTATAATTTTAAATCCAATTTCAATTATGTTAAATATTTTAATTTCAATTTTAATTATAATTTTATTTACATTAAATATTATAATTCTTGTGTTAAATATTATAATTTCAAATTCAATTTCAATTTCAATTACATTAAATGTTATCATTCTAAATCCAATTTCATTTCCAATTTCAATTGTGTTAAATATTTAATTCTAATTACAATTACAATTTCAATTTTAATTACGTTAAATGTTATAATTCTAAATTCAATTTCAATTACGCTAAATATTAAATATTTTAATTCCAATTTTAATTATGTTAAATACTATAATTTTATTTTTAATTTCAATTATAATCATTAATTCCTTTGAACTAATTTTATTTATTTATATTTAATGGTATGAGCAATGTCAAATAAAATGTAGATTTTTTGATGTGAGATAAAAAAAATACAAAAAATAATCATTTTATATTTTATATTTTATATTTTATTTAAATGTAGTATGTGCGGATACCCATTGCGGGTATCCGCGGATTTTTCACTAAAACCATACCCGCACTAAATTCGTTGCGAGTTTTAATTTTAAATACCAAACCCGCTTCAAGCCTTACCAAATCCTTCCCAATACGAGCGAATTTTAACAAATTTGCGGGTTTGCGAATTTTTTTACCATCCCTAACACTAACCATATTGCTCAGATATTAATTTAAGGGAAGATGGGACCTGTGAAAATGGTATGCGTATAGCTGATGATAGGGTACCACCTCTTACAAACTTTGCTTACCGAAGCTCGCGGTCTCATTGGTTGCAAAAATCATTAAATAATTAATTATTAATCAAGGCACAGTATAAAACAAAGAAAAGTGCTCACTCTCTCTATTTGGTGGTGCTTTGTATTGTAGACTCGCTAGCGTGGACCGGGGGTGATCGGCGCACCAGAAAAAAGCAACTAAACCAAAACAACAAAAAAAAGGTGAGAAAAGGCGCATTTTAGCCACTCACCATAGTCGGAGACTCGGAGCGGAGAGAAGCGAAGCTTTAATTTGCATTTCAGGTGGTGAAGGTGAACCGATAAAAATTTGTCTCGCTTTTTTTTTTTCGGTTAAAAGTATTTCAAATCGTCTTTCACTCTTTCTGATCTGGTATTTCCATTTTTTTTTGTTTTTGTTTACATGCATGGATGAAAACGGATGCATGGTTTTGTGTTTTTCATTTGCGCGTTTTGAGGTTTTGATTTGCAGAGTTTTTGTTTCATAGTTGTGGATTTAATCGATGGCTGCTCCACCTGCGAGGGCTAGAGCTGACTACGATTGTCTCATTAAGCTTCTTTTGATCGGCGACAGCGGTACGTGATCTCTCTTTCTTTTCTTCCATTTTTCTCGAGAACAAACAGATCATTCCACGCTTAGATCGCATTATAAGTTTCGAAAACTTGTTAACTATTTCATTTTTATGTCAGTGATGCGCATTTGTAAAACGTTTCTTTTAAAGATCTACTTTCTAGGAGGAAATTTCTTCAGTTTTTTCTTTTGGATTGATTTTCTTTTCAAGTTGTTCGGCTCAGATGACGCACCACAAATATTTGATGCATTGTTGTGATGTAAAGTTGATGATCTTGTTAATGTCTCGATAAATGTCAAATTTTCATCAATTTATTTTACGAATTAGGCCTTAAAATGGATATTGTTTTATGATTCTTCACTATTTTTGAGCTTTTGGTTTTGTATATACTTAATTGTTAAGCTTAGTGGAATATATTAATCTATTCCTAAAGTTTTATATTACAAGCAAATGGTTGCTTTTAAGATTATATTGCTGTTAATATCTGAACCTTATTTTTCCTGCAGGTGTGGGTAAGAGTTGTCTTCTTTTGCGTTTCTCAGATGGTTCCTTCACCACTAGTTTTATCACAACTATAGGGTTTGTATTCTCATCTGTGGAGTAACTCTGCAGTATCTTGATGTGTTGTATCTATTATAAGTTCTCGGTCCTTACAAGTTCATCCTTTTCTCATGCAGCATTGACTTTAAGATACGAACCATTGAACTTGATGGAAAGCGGATCAAGCTTCAAATTTGGGATACAGCTGGTCAAGAGCGATTCCGAACGATCACAACTGGTGAGTTTCTGATCTCTGTTCTTAAATGGTGTTTCAGTTGTAGAAGGCATATGAAATACCGTCCTCCTTTAATTAAGGTTGCTTGAATGACGCATACAGGAAATCCAGATGATGTGTGATTTAACACTTTTTTTAATTCCCTCAGAGACTTTTGGGCCTGAAATCTACTGTTTTTATGAGCCTATTTATTGTGTATTTCACAAAATATTGAAGAAAAGTTGAAGATTTCTTTGTTGGATTAGTATACCAAATAAGTTAAGAAACCTCTGTTTTAGGGCTGGAGAATGAGCATAAGAGTTGTATTGCTGCCGTATGTGTTTTCGTAAAGTCTATAGCCAATTGCAAAAGTCTTGTATCTTATTATTCATGGAGGAATCACAACATTTAAGTAGCCCTGGTGGGTGTATGGATGTTGCGGTGCATGGCTTCCTATATGCAAATTGAAATAGAGATTCAAAGCCGAGCATAACCTTGCATGAGACTATTGTGAATAGGGCCCTGATGCCTACAAACCATAATGCTGCAGGCCTATTCTAAAACAGGTTGCTTGATAAATGGAGATCAAAGGGGTCTGCTCATTGAGTAACAGATGTCTTAGAAATAAGAACACCTTTCTGGTTGGCTGAAGAGTTAGGTAATGCCTTGGATTTTTTTGCACTTCTCTGTCACTTGGCCAATTACCTAAAATATTTCCATTCATAGCCAATATTAATGCTGTGACCCAATACAATATATGCTCGAGCACTAGCTGTCACTTACATCCCTATGAGTTGTTTCCTTTATTCAGTTTCAGTCTGTAGCACGTCGCCTTAGAGAGGCAGTGTTTAGCAGTCTAACTGCATATGACATTCAATAGATCCCTTTTTTAGCATTAGCACTAACATGAATGCTGATATATTGACAAAAACGCAGCCTGTAGTTCTATGACTTTGTGTCCTAGTAAATTTTTTATCATCCTTTCACTCTATGGACTTTTCTTATTTTCTTTGCACTGCTGAATGTTATATTTTCTAGACCGGCTTGTGGTTCATTTTGCAGTCCTTACCTAGTAACTTTTCTTTTTTTGACAGCTTACTATCGTGGAGCCATGGGAATTTTGCTTGTGTACGATGTTACTGATGAATCATCTTTCAACAGTAATCCACATTACCTCTATGTTTTGAATTGATAGCCATGCATGTGAAAAACATCTGTCCATTTAATTTCTTCATTGAATTGTATTTGCTTCATATTTATTATCATTGAAGGTACCTTTATTTTCATTGGGGTGGATGATTGGGAATCTGCTGTGGTCTTACCCAACATCTTTTCTTAATATAAAGGATTGCTTGATTTTATATATTTTGCTTCTTACCATTTCAGATATAAGGAATTGGATTCGCAACATTGAACAACATGCTTCAGATAATGTTAACAAGATTTTGGTAGGGAACAAAGCTGACATGGATGAAAGCAAAAGGGTATGATGCTACTTTGCTTGTAGGCAAGATCCATGAATTTTTTTTATGATTTACAGATTGATGAATAGAAATGATGACACCTTTTCTGCGTATTTTGCAAAGAAGATAAAAGTGTCTTTTATATTTTATGCCTGCACTAATGTCTTATAAACTGGATTACTAATTTAGGCAACTCTTCTCCTCCTTGCATCCCTTTTGTAATTCAATGTTCTGATGATGTCCTCTATATATAACTTTTAGGCTGTGCCTACCTCTAAGGGTCAAGCACTTGCTGACGAGTATGGGATCAAATTTTTTGAGACTGTAAGTATCACTTGTTGATTGTGGAAGCATAGCTGAATCGGTGTTAATTATACTGAAAGATGCTGTGTACTGCAGAGTGCAAAGACAAATCTAAATGTGGAGCAAGTTTTCTTTTCAATAGCAAGGGATATCAAGCAAAGGCTTGCTGATACTGACACAAGAGCTGAGGTATTTGAATTCCTCTGTAAGTTATTTTTGTAAACCACGCATAAGTTAACATCTGTTGACAACTTTTGGTCTTTTAATTTCAGCCTTCAACAATAAAGATTAATCAACCAGAGCAGGGCGGGTCTAGTCAAGTTGCCCAAAAATCAGCTTGCTGTGGTGGTTCTTAAGGTTCAATTACTTCTGCAAGGCACGTTCAGACGTAACTCATGGAAGAACCGTAAAGGTAAAAGAAAGAGAAAAAAAAAAAGGAAGAAAAGAAAAGAAAAACTAATTGCTACAACAATGTGATGGATGCTTGTAATTTGTTCTTGCCTTTCTTTTTAATCTTGTTTTAGCGTGTGAAATGTAGTTTTTAATTATTATTGAGAATTTCATTGTGGCAAAGAGTTCCGTCAATCTTGGGAAAGACCAGTTTTCATTTTTCCTCCCTCTCCACCCCCTTCTCCCGTGCATTTTTTACTTGGGACATGACAATGTTTATATTGCTAGTCTCTGCTGATGTAGAAAGACGAAATACTGGTTATCTTCTTAATTCAGTGACAATTACCCCGAAATGATATTTCTCTGTAAAGCCTGCTTTAGAAGAGACACCATTTGTATGCTTAATAAAATTTTATTCAACGCACGCCGTTTTACGAACAAATTACCCACCTGGCCAATAATTATGTAAATGAAACTAAAATTACTATTAAGGGAAAATTATGAAAAGCTAGATACATAAGCTTCAGTTTTTCGATCTTCCATCACCAGTTATATTCAAACACCTCGCATACTCGTCAAATTGTGACTGCCAATCTATGTAAGATTGAAGGGAATGACAATAATAACAATAATAAAAAGGGATTTCCATTTGCAGATGCACTGTTTGTTGACTGTTAAGCACTAAGCAGATGCTAAACTCACTTTGGCTTTTCCTGAACATTAACTAAAATGCCGTTTAGTACAAAAGTTTCTGAGTTTACTTGGCTTTGCTTTTCTCTTCAAACACAACAGAAGGGGTGGAAACAGTAACAGAAATGTTCCCACAGACAAACCATGACAATTGGCACGTTTCAAGCACCGATAACTGAATGACCATATAATATTTAGTATTTACATTGAGGTAAAATTTGATAAAACAGTTTCCATTTGCACAAAAGGTGACAGGGTTGGGCTACCACAAGATATACTTCTCAAACCTAAATGCATTAAGCTCCTCTTTTGTGGTTTTTTTTTTTTTTTTTGAAAGTCCTCTCCTGTTTTCTTAACTACAAACTTCTTGTACATCAAAACACATCATCTCAATTACCCACAAAAAAACACGATACCAAGTAATAGACAATTTAGTTGTGCATCTAAACAATAAAGGCTAGCAGTTTGCTCATCCCTAAGGGTACAGAAGTTAATTACAAAATACCTGTTACTATGCACAATAGAGATTACCCTTACATTTTTGCAATTAACAATGTCCATCTTACAGGTTCAGTTCTTCCTTACCATAAATTCGCTGTAGCTCACGTGTAGCTGCTTGAAACGATTCTAAAACAAGTGCGAAAGCAAGGAAGAAATGTTAGAAAAGCAAAAGTAAGGCAAAAATAATTGGAACCCCTCCCACCAAATCGAAAGCCAAACACATGCCCACCTGTGCTTGACAAATAACTCATTAAGATCAAAGGGTGCTTCATTACCTTTCCAAATTCGAAACGATTTCTGATTGATGGGTGCACCAAAAACAGTTTGAATCGTGTCAAATAACAAGCTCTCAGGAGTGCTCCTTAATTCTTGCACTATCTGATAGATAGTCTTACCATTCTCAAAGTATATGTGATTGTTCGGATGTTTTGTCTTGCAACTAGCATGGCGTTCAAACTCATAAGCATTTAGCACCTTATGCAACCAAATATCCAATAATTAGGCCTAAAGCTCTTAAAATTATAATTGAAACTATTAAGTGACTCACCTTGGAATAATTACATGATTGACACCCACAAAGATAGCCAGAACCTTTTATGACACCACGAAGCTCCTAGTTACATGCAGGGGTAC
The DNA here is from genome assembly GCA_946807835.1 of Ailanthus altissimus. NCBI lineage: Eukaryota > Viridiplantae > Streptophyta > Magnoliopsida > Sapindales > Simaroubaceae > Ailanthus > Ailanthus altissimus. The sequence continues at coordinate 25,149,551 of OX327701.1, read as the reverse complement.
AACCATAACCCATTAAACAGCAACAGCAATGAAAGAAACAGATAAAAAGTTTGGAATTTACCTCTCGTGACAAAGAAACATACTTCACAGGGACCCCATCAAGCATACCAGTTGATATCAAGCTTCTCACATTTGATGGGAAGCTATTTGGAGCTTCTTTCTTCGATGTTTTGAAATCCGGTTTATTCTTGGAAACAGATTCAGGTTTTGGTTTAGCAGCTCGAGGGGAAGCTGCGACTGTGACATTAGATGTATTCACCTGTTTTTCAGGGGCTGCTTCTGAAGTTTGAACTGAAGACTGATTGTACAAAGGGTCATAGCTGCTAATTGGCTGGCCCACAGGGATAATTTCGTGTTCATCATGAAACCCAACAAAAGATATTATATTTGCATCTTCTTTGCTATAGGTGTCAGACAAAGATATGGCACCATCGTCTCCCTTGCAATAGGTGTTACCTGTTGATCTAATATGAGCAGCACTTCGGTCATAGGTATGACCCATCAATGTGACACTGTCATCCTCCTTATTATACTCCTGTGCCATTGTCATAAAACTACTCTGGTTTTCCTTGGAATAGGCCTGACCTGTAGAAAAGTCATTGTTACTTTCCCGATCAAAACTAAGTTCTTTTGGGGCATGCATACCATTGTTGGATTCCTTGACCTGATTGACCTTCACTTTTCTAAATCCACCATAGTTAAAACATGATGCTTCAGAATCTTCAATAGCATGAGATATTGATAATCCAACAGATTCATCTTCCCTAAAATGGTCCTCAACACCCTTTCTTCTCATATCATCTGTTCCAACAGACGATATGCTCCTTTCAGCAAAATTGACAGACCTAGCAGTCTCAGATCCATACAACCGACCAATAAATTGGTTTGGGACTGACTGAAAACAGGAAGTGTTTTCCCAACAAGGAACAATTGAATTAGATAATGCAACATTTGATTTGTTGTTTGCAGCCTGTACAGCTTGCTTCTTGTTAGGAAACAGTTCTGATTCACCAGCATTGACAAACCATTGATGAGGTCGCTTTGGTTCAACCCTGGAAGGGTTATCAAATGCTGCATCTCCATCAGTTCTATGCCCAGAGCCTTTTGCCATCCAAAATCCTTTGTTCTGAAAAGACTGCCAGAAACAATTACTTTGAAGTTGCTTAGTTCCAACACACACAAACTAAAATGAAGGACCTCTTTGACTGAAGCATCAAAATTTTTCATTATATGTTCTCCCCCCTACCCTTTATTCAGTAAACTGAAAAGGGTTACTCTTCAAAAGAATTACTCACTTGTTCACAAAATCTCCAAAATTGACAAGGATTCCTCCCTAGTTAGATATAAAAACCAGAATATTCAAGATGAAGAAAAGAAAAAAGCTTGTAGGCTATCAAAACTAATTATGAAAATGATTTAACTCAACAAAACCTTTTCCAAATACTTTTACCATAAAAGTTTGCTACTACATCACATAAAACACTTACAATTACACATGAAATCAGCTAAAAGATCATTCATTAGGTGTTACAAACACATTGGGTAGAACTCACCCTTAAAAAACCGGCTATTAAGGGGAAGGTGTGCAAATGCTTATAAGTCCACATGCCAAGCCTTAACTTAGCATGCAGGACCCAGTTAGGATCTTTCCAACCCACCCCTCTTTCAAAACCGACATCCGCGGCGGCTCATGAATTGAGCTGGGTGACTTCATGAATCCTATGCACACAGCTTGGTAGAAGCCCTCCCTAAGTTCCTGTCCACAACGAGGATCATCTCCACGGGTGCTTGCTCTGATGCCAATTGTTACGAACACATTGGGCAGAAGTCACCCTAAAAAACCAGCTATTAAGGGAGGGTGCCCAGGTGCTGTGGGACTGGGACTCAATTAAGATCGTTACACCAAGGCTTCGAATTTAACTCGAACACTATCACTCACACCAAAGTGAAGCAAATTCCCCTTGTCTTCGTTCGTTTTTGGTCAAAATTTAATTACCAAAACGAGTACAAATTTTACGACAACATAATATTTGAAAACAAAAAATAGAAAACATAAAGAGCTGAAATGGGCAAGAGAAGTTCGAATTGTAGAATTTTAGAACGTACTAACAAATAACAAATTAAAAGAAAAAAAGAAGAAAGAAAGACCAAGTAAGTACTGTAAATAACTTCAAATAAGAATCTAGCACGTACCATCTTTCGTCTTCAACTACTCACTCTGCTTCTTTTCACGATTCCAACCAACCTCTTCACACACTGAGCAAATACACAAAAACAACAGTCGTTTAGTTTACAAACAAAAACACATACACGTACAAAAATAGAGACGCTTCTGAAAACCAAAAATTAATGTAAAATTAAAATATTTCAAAAAATCCTAAAATCACATATTATATTAAGCTCGTGTAGACACCTAAATTTTCACATAAATACTAATTCATATTTAAAATAAAAATGTTTCGAATTTTCTGGGAAATTTTTAATGCAATTTATTTCAACTCTAAAAATGTGAGCAAAAATCTTTGTAAGGAAGGACTCGAGGTACGTACCTTCACCAGAAGGATAATCACCGGAAACCTGATCGGAAGGTTGATCGCCGGAAGATACGCCAAGAGGGGAAGCCACGCCGGCGACGAGAATTAAGAGGCAGTTGATTCGGTGTTTGTTTGCGTGTTCCCGTGCGAGGAGCACTTGATTTTTACTCGTGAGAGGAAATATAAGAATTAAGATATTATACATCTGCATGATCAGTAAGTCACCGTTGGGTGTTATCTCCGTCGTACACGTGTGTGGTGAATTATTAACCCATACCGTTGATTTGGTGAAACCACCTCGTGGAGGGTGTTTTTAGTCTTTTCATTAAGAGAATCTTGAACGGGTGGTGGTAAGGTAGACTTTATGACAGTAACACGTGGCTGAATGGTGATGGATAAAATGCACACGAGTCAAAACCGGTTACGAAAATATTCGTGTAAATCGGTTGCGATAAAAGACTGATTTAAGTACTTTAGTTATCATAGTCTTAAGCTTATCAGATTATTTCTCTGCATTATTAATATTATTGGAGTTAAATAAAAACGGTTGAGGAAAGTTGCGTCAGAACTCCACACAGATTGTGCACTTGACTTCACAATCACACACCACGTACTTGTAGCAGGTCTGCTGAGAAATGATCAACTACTTTGGTGCCTATGATAGATACGAAAACATTTTCAAATTGACGCGTTGCGTTTGATGGGCGTTTGGGCCCAATGGATTAGCCCAGTTCCTATATGTCGGTCCAATCATCATCGATTTTCTTTGTTATTTTTTTTATAAAAAAATTTTTAATCTATCTCCAGAATCAAGAGGTCATGATACTATATTTTTGGAACACTTTGTCTCATCTTCACATGATCATGCTGTGAAAACAGTGTGATGATGAGGGAATCAGATTGGGGAAGTGCTTTTTAATCATTTGAAGCGGAGAAAAAATTTATTGGAACTCCTTTTAATACGTTATAAAGATCAAATGATAGTTCCCTTGTTTTTAATATCTTTAGGGTTCATAGTTGAGAAAAATATCCAATTTGTTTAGAATTCCAGATGAGGCTTAATTATCTTAGATTTCTTTGAATTAAGAGTATTCTTGTAACACTTTATTCCTTATAAGTATAAAGAAGCATGCATGGTTCAAAGCCTTCAAGGCAAATAACTATCCTTGTGTTGGAGAATAACATAATATGTAAGAAAGGAGAGATGGCAACTAACGAACAAAAGAACTCTAATATCTATCATATCTCATAAAGCCAAGCTGAGAATCATTCTACAAAAATTGAAAAAAATTAAATCTGTCTGTGCCTGTGTAGAACAAATGAATCAATCCAAGTCCAAAACCCCACATGTTGGTAATAAATACAAAGGGTTAAAAATAAAAAGATATCCAAGGCTAAAACTAACGATTAACTAGGCCACCCATAACTTCAAATCATCCCCAGAAGGCATCAAGTTCAAATCCAAGCACAAAACTCTTTTACTATTCGATTTCTTCAGAACTGGCACCGGCAACAGAGGACGAGTCACCAAACCATCGGCACCACCACTCATGGCAGCCCTGTGTCTCCTCATATGGCCTCCAAGCGCTTGCCCAATAGCAAACTCAAGCCCACAAATCGAACACTCGTGCGTTTTCGGCTTCTGGGGAGAAAGCGACATCTGGGGTTGATCAGAAAACTCCCCAGCCATCAACTTTGGCTTCTTGTGACTCGCCCTGTGGCCACCCAAGGCCTGGAACGATTGGAACTCTTTGTTGCATGTTTTGCATGCAAACACACGCTTCGTTGAGTCGGTCTCGCCAACTTTTGAGAGCAGCATCAAGCAATTCGCCATGTCCACGGCTGCCATGTCACTTTCCTCTCTATATCTCTTCATCATGACTAAATCTAAAACCTAGTTTGAAGTATTAATATGAACTCTGAAATGAAAGATCTGAAAGTTTGAAATTTGTTTAATGACTTGGTGTTGTGTTGTTGAATGGAATGGCAGCAAGCATACATGTGCAGTATGTATTTATAGGTTTTTTTTAAGCTGCTAAGTATGACCTGTATCCATCGTTGACTAAATGACAGATAAGCCCTTGGTGACTTGGCCATTAAGAAAAGAGAAACGGCTGGTTTTTCGTGTAAATATGGTGAAGTTAGAAGGGTATGGTAAATATTGTTGCGGAGTCACCACGTCGGATTGCGTGTCCGCGTAACTGCTTAGCGAACTTGGGAAGAAAGTCACTCTGGGTGCGAGCAGATAAGAAGAGTCTTCTTATAAATCTGACGTTTCTAGATGCGTTTCGCTATGTGAGTGGCACTAATGGCGCGTGCGAAACACAGGCGATCATTAATTCAATTTCGAATCAAAATTTCCATCTCTCTTTTTTTTGGGAAAATTTTACAAATAACCTCATTATTTTTTTATTATAATATTTTAACCAACTTAAAATTAAATATACTTTATTAACCAAACATAAATATTTTGGACACATTTGCCCATTTTCCCTATTAACTTTTCCCTCACCCGAAAATCAATCAAAAAAATTAAAAATTATCAAAATTCGTTAAATTGAAAATTTTGAAGTTATCACTGCATAGATTGGAGTTTTTACAACAGATTTCTCACTTTAAACAAAGAAAATGGCCGATTTTTGGTGAATTTTGTTTAAGTTTTGAAAAATTTAAATTTGTTTATAAAATTATTAGAATTTATATTTAAAGCTAGCAATAGATGAAATTATTGAATTCTATATGAAAAATGGGTTTGAATGGTGTAAGAAACGTTGAAAATGGGCAAAAAATTGTGATTTTTGGGTCATATTCGCGATGCAGACGGCGGCCGGAGCGGCGGCGGCCACCGTTGCCAATCTCGGGGCCATCTCGGGCCCGAGATGGCCCCGAGACAGCCCCGCGATGCGCGTTTAACAGGCGCATCGCGGGGCCATCTCGGGTCCGTGATGCGCCCTTAACGCACATCGCGGGCGCACAACGCAGACCCGAGACCACCCCGCGATGCGCGTTCAACAGGCGCATCGCGGGGCCATCGCGGACGTCCGCAATGCCGCAAAATTCGCGCCACGTGGCACGAATTTTTTTGAATTAGGTTTTTTTAAAATTAAATTTAATTATATTTAAATTAATTAAATATATTTATAAAATTACATTAATAATTTAGATAAATGTAATTTTATTTAAATTAAATAAAAGATTTCATAAATTCTATTTAGAAGGAATTGATCTAATAGATGGAAAAATTTGCTTAAATGACTCATTAATTTTAGTTTGTAACATTTTTTATTATTATTGTGAGTACCTTATGTAATTATAATTATATATGATTATTTTAATTTTAATATATAATTAATGTTGATTAATATTAATATGTTAGTAAATTAATTATTAAGTTTGGTTTGATTTTATTATAATATGTTGATTAATATGTTAGTAATTAATTATTTTAATGTATTATGTATGTTAAATTAATTGTTTCTGTAAATAATCTTTCTCTGATTATTATTTTTCTTAATATTAATGTATTTTGTTTATTTTTTTTATTGTTACAGGAAAGAGAATGTATCGAAAGAATATAGAATTCCAGAGCATATATTTTTTCGTGCATCAGTGACGGCTTATGCTAAGATGTGGGGTCTAAATTGCATTAAAGATAAACTGACAACAAGTCAAAAAATATTATTTAGGCAGACGTGTATGGGGCATTTCTTAGATATGTCAGAGTTGACATTCTCTGGTATTTTGGTGCACGAGTTATTGTTGCGTGAGGTGCATACCTCTAATGTAGATGATGAGATGTGGTTTTACATAGGGAGGAAACGCATCCGTTTTAGCCGGTAGGAGTTTGTACTAATCACTGGATTACAAATGCGAGATTACCCTCCCGCCCAGCAGTTGCATAGGAAATTGGGCACTCGATTATGGGATACATATTTTTCTGGGGTAAAGAAATTATCTTACATATTTCTTGATCAATGGTACGCACGTCTAAATTTGGAGAAAATGGACGATGCAGATGCAGTAAAGTTGAGTTTATTTTATTTTGTGCATCGTGTTTTGATTCCACGTGACTAGCGTAGTGGAATTCAAAATTTTGTTTTATGTTTAGTGGATGACCTTAATGAGTTTAATAAGTATCCATGGGGCAATATTGCATGGACCGTGCTTCATAACTCACTTAAGAAGGCTGCATTCCAAAAACTTGAGAAAATAAAAAGGAAAGGGTTTGCACATAAGAAGTTTGAGAGTTACAACGTATATGACTTTTCGCACGCATTTCTGGTACGCCATATGTACTTAACTTTTTGATCTTAATTATATATTTTGTTTGTATACATCAAACTTATATTTTAAATATAATTATATTAGGTATGAATTTTCGAGGCAATTCCAGTGTGCGGAGAGATTTTTGGTTATCATAATGGTGATCGCTTCCCTCGTATTTTGAATTGGACGACTCGAGGGACTCCATTGTTCGATGAGGTTCAGGATACAATGTTAGCAAAGGATTTGGTATGTGTTGATATGAATGAAAAATATATATATTGGTTTATAACTTTTATTTTGTTTTAAGCGTAACTTAATATGGTTGGTTGATTTATAGGTTCTTTCGGTACATCGTAAATTAGTACCAAAAGACCATGAGAAGAGAGAGGCAATTGTGCGCCTGGCTAGACGTGTAGGTATTCTAAGCGGAAGTTATGCTGGGGACTTACCAAATATGTCTGATTTCAGCGAGAGCAAGCGCCCCAGGACCTATGCCCATTTTAGCGACCCTAACGATGATGTTATGGATGTGGAGGGGGGTGGATATGAATGGACAAACCCACATACTGCATTTAAAAGATCTTCAAAATTAATATCTTTCGGAACCGAAATTCTAAAATTATTATAATCAACATAACTTTCTTCCCCGTTACTAGAACTCTTCCACTTTCCTCCAAAACAAATAACTATCGCATCACACTCCATATGACCTGAAAAAACAAAAAAGATTAGGAAAAGTTCACAAATGGAAAATTTAGTAAAATTTTTTAAAACGATAAAATATTTAAAAATAAAAAAAATGTGCATCGCGGGGTCACATCTCGGGCCCGAGACGGCCCCGCGGCGCGCACTATGTGCGCATCGCGGGGGCACGTCTCGAACCCGAGATGTACACAATGTGGGCGCCGCGGGGCCATTTCGGGCCCAAGATGTGTCCCGGGATGACTAAATTGACGGCCGCCGCAGCGACCGCCGTCTGATTTTCGCCAAACACACTCCAAAACTTATTTTTGGCCGGATTTCAACGCCATTTATACCATTCTAACTCATTTAGTTGGTTAATAACAACTACTTTTAATTTCAAATGTAAATTTATCTAATTTTTAAAAAGTTTAGAAAATTTACTTGAGCTATTTCTTTGATTTGATTCGAAGCGATCCTCAACAACCCTTTAATTTTTAAAATAATAACTTCAAAAATATTCAGTAAGCTATTTCTTTAAAGTTTCTTAAAAAAAGCACGAAGTTATAAATTTACTATAAGAATAAATTTGTCCAAAATTAAATTATTTGACTAATAAAATATAATCATTTTATATTTAATTAAAATAAAATAATAAAATAATTTAAAGGTTAATTGTGAATTTTTCCCTTTTTCTTTTATTATGCCGCTATCTCTATTGTTGGCGCGTGGGTTTCAATCCGGGTTTTGAGTATGAAAGCGCAGTGAGAAGATGAGTGAAAAACAACCAATAAAAAAGACAAAAAAAAAAAAACCATAAAATCCCAACACACTAACAAAAGCCGGTCGGAGATTAAGATTCAACATTCAAGATTCAAGAAAGCGTGCGGAGCAAGTGGTTGATAACTTTAAGTAGGGCCTTAACAGTAAAACTACGCGGCCCATTTAGTAGAAAGTTCAGTGTGAGCTTCCTTTTTCACACACATTATTGACTACACCACTTACGGCTGAACGAACCTCTAACTGCTTGAGCCGACTTCCTCAACCACAACTTACTCCTTTCGTACGTTGCTTCTTCCTGATAAATGCCAACAATACTAATAATAATCAAAGCAATACTAATTCCTTTTGTTTGTTTTTGAACATATTAGGTTTTTTTTTAATAACAAAGACTGTTGATATCTTCATCATTTTTCTAAAATTAAACTTCACCGAAGTGGGAAAAAGAGAAAAAGACAAAGAAAATAAAAATGACGTTCTTCCTGACAAGTTGTTGATCATGATCTGGCGGCAGCTGATCAATCCTACGTACTAAGTCCGGATTCAGAGTTTCAGATGTAAAAACATGAACATAATTCTCAAAAGTTGGAAAAATTCAAGTAAAACAAACACGCACACGGTCTTAGGAAAATAATTAAAATAAAAGATTTATAGCTGATCCTTAGAAAGTTCGAATCTGGGCATTCTTTTGAATTTTAATTAGTGCTTTCTGAAACAGTTGGTGAATTGATATTTTTTATATCATGCGAATAATGATGAATATTAGAAGAACGAAAGAGACCCGGAATGAGCAACAGCCCAGTGTTTACACTGTCGACTTTGATTTCCCAATAAACGTGAAAACGAACTTTCTGAGTAATTTATAAAAGTATTAAAAGCGCGTTTGAATGTATTTGTTAGGATTTTCGCCGAAGATTTTACGTACAAGCATATAATAATTGTAAAGGTCATATTTATGTATTAGTTTACCGTTTAATTTTAAATTTTAAATTAAATGGTAAAAATTAAATATTAATATTAAAAATTAATTTTTAAATTTTTTTACATAAATTCAATTAAATTTAAACCAAATGAATTTTTTTGTCTCATAGAGATAAATTTAATAAATTAATTAAAAATAAAGATATAAGATTCAAACTCAAGATCTTAATTATAATATCATGTTATAAATAAGATTAAAAAAAATATATTCTAATACTATATTAGTTTACCACTCAACTAAAAAATTTTAAATTAATAGATGAAAACTCAATATTAATATTAAAAATAAATCTTTAACATTATAAAGAAAATAATTAATTACACGTAAGCCACATATCAATTATGTAGTTTGATAAATTGTCAACGTCCATAGTGAATTAAAGTATTCTAATTTTTTTTTTTATTTGGCAATTATTATGAATCATTTATTGATTACAAAAATCACTCAAGATATTTATAAATATATGTAATAGAACGAACTATCTACGAGTTTATATGACACTCTCTCACGCATTTAACACTTTCGTAATAATACTTTTTTGTACACTCAATATTTTCTTTGATCATTCTTATGTTTTCTAATGCATCCTTGATGCATGTTACACTAATGACATAACAACATTTTATATAAATTTCAAAATATTTTTATAAACTCTATCGACTTGGAATGAAAGTTAATATTTGAAAGGAATTTAAAATCGATTTAAAAATATTAAAATGTCACTAAAATAGAATCTCGGCGCTTAGAGTCAATGCCACCTCAGTCTCAAATCAACATTACGACCCCACCAAAATTGGGCCGCAACACTTAATTACTGTCAAGTTAGTGTCGTGACCCCATGGCCTACAAACTACTTTTCTCATGCTTTTGAGTCATTTTTTACTTTTGGCTCTTCATTTTGTTTCAAGTATCATCCATTAAAAGCATTCTCGATCTAATGTTACTTTTTTATTTGTTTTTAAATCAAAATCATACATAAATATGATTTTAAATTATTAATTTTTACAATAGTTTTTGACAATAAAAAAATGTTATATACATCTCAAAATGACTTTTTACAAGATGCTTTAATTATTATTATTTTTTAATAGAGAAGGTGCTTGATTATTTTATATGTTGCTTTTGATATATTCTAATTAATCTTCAATAGTTCTTTCAAATTTCTTCTTTATGTTAAAATAAGTAAAATAGGTACGAAGGCTCCTCCCATCTAGCTTAGCTTAAATCTCACAAATTAGAGAAAAATAATAATAATTAAAGAATAAATTAAATAAAAAATACAATTGTAACCCTAACAGAAGCATGACGCTAGAAAAAGAACGTCAGCATTCAAGTCAATAGTCAACAGAAACCAACTTTGAATGAATTATGTGTTCTTATGACCTCATGAATGACCTACCCAATCCTTATACGACGGTCAGCTCTTGCGTTTGCTGCAAAAAAATAATGCAGATCAAGTGATCAACTGCTTGCTTAGCACACCATTTACAGAATAATCGGATTTGTACTTTTGGATAATATAATCGATATTAGTCAGTCGGAGGGAGCGGATTTATTAATTTTCTATTTGTTTATTTATTTATTTTGCTATTAATACCTGAAAAATTGAGGAAATTCTATTATTTTATAACCGTAACTAAAATATTAATTAACAGGCCGTTCATAAAAAAATTTAATTTGCACTCACATTAATAATTTGATAATAAAAAGATGTAGTGTCTTTATTACAATTGTAAGAACTTTGAGACGTGCATAAAGTTATATGCATTGTTTTTGATAATTTTAGTAAAGTAATTTAGATAAATGTGTTTTAAAATTATATATGTTGTTTTAAAATAAATTTTAATAATATAGTATTCGTTTTGTGAGAGTTTTATAGTCTAAATTAAATGTATTTAAAATTGTGTGTTATTCTGAATGATATCTGTATTGTAATTTGAATCAATTGTATCTTAAAATGATAGGTGTTGTTTTTGAAAAAAATTTAATAATATAATTTAATTATAATATCAGTAATATAATCTAATCTAGTATTAACATTATAATATGTTGCAATCTTAAAAAAATCCGAGTTTAAATCCTTCTTTATATTAGAAAAAAATAATAATGCTAACTGCATATAATTAATTATTGTATACGTGTTAAAAGAAAATTACAATATCAGATTTTATTACCTTTTCTTCAAATTTTTATTGCTTTTGAAAACTTTGAATGTAAAGAATTTTCTTTGATCACAAGCAGTTTGAATATGCTAAAAAATTATCGTAATTGGCAAGAAATTTGCCTGGTAGTCTCTTTTTTTTTTCTTTTTCTGCGAAGTGTGAAGTGTGTTAACTGTTAAGTGAAGGTTATGGTTATGGTGGTTATGGCCGCACGTGTAAGAGTTAAACACTGAACACTTGTAAGATACTTTCTACTATCTGATTACTGCTGGATGACACCAGTCAAATGGGTTAAGAAACGACCGATAAAATTAATAATCCGAAACACCCGAGATTTGCAGAGCGTGTCCGGAAAACGAAAATTTTCATTCACTATCACTGTGCACTAACAAACTAAACCAGCATGAAGCAGAAGAAGAAGGTATCATCTCCGTCGATTGGTTCACGTCCACTGCAAATCCAAGGGCCAGGAAACAAAGAAGAATCATCCAGGGAATTGCAGATAGTGGACCCCAACTCCCCCTTTTTCTCGTCACGCTTCAAATTACCGCGTGGCTGGTCCGTCGAGGAACGCCGTCGTATGAACTCGCCCAGCCATCCTGACAGAGTCGACAAGGTACAAGAATACCGAATACGTTCGGGATTTAAATACTTTTGAGCATATGAAAACTAATGCGGTTTGATTGTTTGAATTATTAGGCGTAATTGAAGTTTCATTTTTAACGTCTTCTTTCTTAATTTGATTTGAATCGTTTTTACTTTAAGCTACGCATATTTGTTTCTGCCAAAAGGGCTTTGAACATTTTAACTATGACGTTGTTCTATACAAAATCACTGCATTAAAAGTTATTCACTCCTGTTTTTGGTGCAAAAGTCCGTACGTTTTTAAAATGTGGAAACTAAAACAACTTGTCAACCTAAAAAATGACGTGATTTTTTATGTTCGTGATTCAACTATGTGTTTTTAAAAAACTAAAGAGTGAGTTAATTAGATTTTGTGCCATGTAGTATTACTACGAGCCCGATACTGGACGGAAGTTTCGTTCCTTGTTATCTATTGAGAAATACCTAAGAGGGGAAGAAGATGCTATGGTTCCAAAGAGAGTGAAGTCTGGCAACGTAAGACATGTAAGTTTTAAAGTTGATTACAATTGTTAATGACAAAACAAAAGGATCTGTTAATGTAGATGAGTTTTAATTGGGACAAGATTATCCTATCTATGCCAACGTTACTGCAGATGCAAATTGTGCCCTGCACCACTAAGAGTGCCTCATCATTTGGACTGCCTGATCATTGGATTGTTCAGGAAATTCCCCGAAGGAATGTTAACTACGCTGGTACTATTGACAGGGTACTTATTCTTTCTTCTCTTCTATCTCTGTTATGTAGAGTACATGTAACTAATTTGTACTTCATGCAAGCAATTGTGCTCTTCATGCTAAAGTTGGCACAGGGGTAATAGATGTGGATGCTCGCAGGCATAATATTTAAATGCTCTGCATGCTATTAATGTAAGTATCAGTGTTAGAATGAATATGCACATACGTAAATATGGAGATACAGCTAACGTTTTGAATAGTTAAATACTTGGCCTTCCATTTATGCAGAGATATATTTCAGTATAAATTCCAAGAGGCATATATGATCAGTTAAGTTATAGTCATCTGACTCATTCCACTTTCCTTAGATTGGATAAGAGCACTTCTCCAGGAAGTATATGTTGGCATCAAATATTTTAGTTTCATTCAAGTTTTAAAAACTGTTGCTGCATAAGTTTTATAGTCCACTGCCAAATTTTGCAACATTGCTCAAAGAAAGATGCTTAGTGCTTTGATGCTTCCTGGATTGAAGAGATTCGAAACTTTCTTAGTAATAGTTAGTTCAATTCATTCTGTTTTGCTTCTTTAAGAAATTTGACTGATAGAACCCAGAAAAGTAAATAAGGTTAAAATTTTAAGATCTAAGATTTAACAAATTCAGGACAAATTTGAGGAGGAAAAAGAATGAAAATCCAAATTGAAAATTTAGCAAAATCTGGCCCTATTTATTGAATGTAGGAAAAAGCATGCAGATACTTAGAAGAGCCCAAAAAGATAAAACTAGTCCTCTGGATATGTTAACTGAGACTACATCATCTGTGCCCTCTTTGTAGTCTTTTATCCAAATAGTGCAAATTTAGTGAGAGCTGAATTTAGGTCTATTCTGTTAAGCAGTTCTTCCTTTTAAGTTCTATATTGCAGTATTACATTGAGCCAGGCATTGGACTGCGGTTTCGATCTCGGATAGCCGCTGAGAGATATCTCGAAGATGTGAGAAATAGGAAATCAACAACCAATGCAAAAAAGGCTGTGAGTTCAATTTGATAACTTTCAATATTTAAACCATATAGTGCTCAATGGTCACTGTTTAATGTCCTTAACTCAATGGCTCTCAGAAAACAAATAATTTTGATGAGGACCTTCCACTGAGAATCATAGTGAAGCAGCAAATAGAGGCCAAAAAGATTAAAGTCACATCCAAGGCACTGAAACCAGGCATTCATTCTGCGGTGAGTATGATGTGAAGTAATATTCAAATTCATGATGTACAAAGAACATAATAGCTGTTTACAGTTTCCTATTTTAATGACTGCTTTTTTTCTTTTTCTATTCTTTTAGTCTGCAGAGAATTCTGGCTCCCGTAAGAAAGATATCTTCAGCGGGCAAGTAAATACTTCATCACACAACTTTCACGGCCTTCCAGCAAAAGTTAAATGGGTTCTTGGTGGTCCTGGGGGAAATATATGGAATCCTTTCCTGGGTGAATCTAAGGTCCCAGAATCTGTTAAGCAAGAATGGTCCGACTCATTTCTATTTTCTATTTATGAGCAATACTGATAAACCCATTTCCATGGTAATTTTCTCCCCACTTATAATTCCTTACAAGACTGATATAAAATTGTAAAATTGACCAAATGACTAATCCTCGTAAACTGACTTGTTTGTTTTGCAGCTGAAGACTGGTGACCGAGGGATTCAACGAAAAATGTATGGTGGGATCAGAGGCCAGATCTAGTTAAAACAAAATGTGCAACCTTTTTGTATAGTTGTAGATAGACTTTTCACTCATACTTAAGAAATGCCTCCTGTACATGGCAAAGTTTCTTTGAGATGAAGCATAAACTCATCCTGGTCTGAGTCTTTTCGCTTTTTGAGAAGTTGTAAACCAAAGAGAACAAATTGTTGGTAGTTCTGAATTCAGGCCGTGTTTCCATTGCTTAAGCACAAAGCTTTTACCCTCCCCCATAGTTCTTCAATTCTGAAAGTTTGGACATATTAGAAATTTTGTTGTGAGGATTGTATAAATGGATACTAATAAATTATGTAGTCAAGGTGTGCAAGTCATTGTCTTTAAATTATTTTTACTCTCATAATAATGATAATTTTGATGAGAGTTAATAGATTAAGAGAATAAGAAAAGGATAAATAGTTTATATATGTATTAAGAGTGAGGCGTGCTTCTCTATTTATAGCGATATTTGGTGCATTTCTAAAATGATACAATATATTTTTAAATTAACATATCTTTGGAGTAAACACATGCCTTTTTAAAAAATCATGATCTTAAGAAAAATTGTGTATTTTTTCATAAAATCATAACTTTTGATTTAAATTAGTATCTTTTTAAAAGAACACAATTTATTGAAGAGTTAAATAATTCTTTAATGAGTCGTACATTTAACTTTAATACTATAACTCGTATAATAGAGACAATGAATATCAACAAAAAGAGGGATGGTCGCCCGTATGAGCGCCACGACACCCAATCAAAGGCGTTGATTGCCCACGTTCTGTCTAGAGTACTGAAGCATCCTTTCTCCCTTTTTTTTTTCTTTCACTTTGTCCTCTCTTTTCATCAATTATTCAAAATATATATAATTAATTTAAAATACTCTTTACAATGTTAACTCTCCATCAAGTCTTCAACTTATATATAATTAATTTGAAATACTTCTTACAATATACAACATGGACTTCAAACTAGACAGAAGCTACAATTGTATATATCATTTTAAGAAAAAGAGAATGAAGAAGCTTAACGCGCGTCGAAGCTTGAGACCTGCACTCTTCGTATGCACCGCACAAAAAGCAAACTTTTAAGTTCAGAAAAAGATATGAGCAATGAAATGGTCAAGATGGAACCAAGATTACAATTAAATCGTTTTTGTGCTAAGCCATCATGTTTGCAACGCTTGTTGTCAATCATTTCCTTGCAAATTCAAGAGCATTATCCAATAACTTCTTGTCGTAGTCATTACCTTGTAAATTGAAGAGCATTAACCAATAAGGCGATGACTGTTAAGCTTTATGTATTCAGAAACTTGAAAGCAAATGAAGAAAAGAGAAAATGTAAAATGACTTTCACCTCCTATATATAATTTTCAGTGGGAGTTCTTGTATCAGAAGTTTCTGTAGCTAACAGTTGGGCCGAATAATTTTAACTATCCGATTCAGCCACCGTAAATAGACACTATCAAGGTGGCAACTTTTCAGACAAATAGAGGGACAGCTTATCTCTCAAAAGTGCACCCTTCACGTCAACAGTTTCACAAATTTGTTGGTGGTAACTGCAGTCGTGCTCGCAAGACAAAGGTATTTCTTCCCGCACCTCATCTTCCAAATCAATAGCAATGTTATGAAGCAAGCAGCAAACCAGAATAATCCTCGGCAACTTGTGTTTGTCAGGTCTCCACATCACTCCTTGAATGATCTTCCACACATCTTTCAATCTTGCCAATGCCCTTTGTGCTACTACCTGAGTAGCAGAATGCCGTCTATTGAACTCGGTGCTTAACTGTGGAAGCTCTTTTCCTTCATAAGGAGTTATAAGATAGGGAAGTAAAGGATAACCTGAATCCCCAATAATATATTCTCTTATTTCTGATCCTTCAGACAGCTCTAAAATTTTCCCGCTCAACCTCTCCCCTTCATCGCACAGTTTGCAGAAATTTGAATTCTCAAAGATCAACTGGTCTTCCATTTTTCCTGGCCATCCAGTGACTATGTCCCGGAACCTCATCTCAGGGTCCACAATTGCCTGAAGGACCATGCTATGATTCTTCTCATGATCAAGCCACACATTACACGTAGAGTCTGAAGTAGGCAAACACATGAGAATGTGGGTGGTATCAATCACACCACAGCAATTAGGGAGACCTTGTATTTTCTCAAACTTGGATTTTATTTCTGTCATCTCTGTTTCAGAAGGCCATTGCAGGTGTTGAAGCCCCCTTTCTTCCATGGCCTCAACAAAACGCCAGGTCACTTGGGAGACAGTTGAGTGGTGTAGCCCACATGAATCACCAATTGTCATTAACGACTCACCAGAGCTTAACCTTCTTAAAGCAATAGCAACCTGATGATGCAAAGACAAATGTTTGCCACTTGTAAATGAAAAACCTCCTGACTTTGCCAGCATATTTTGTTCCACAAGTGAACATATGTAACTGAAGGTTCTTCTGGAGATCTTAAAAACAGATTTGAACTTATCTAGACCCTTAGATGGAGATTGAAAACCTGCAGAGAGGAAGGGATGAGAGAAGAAAAATGAGATCAGACTTTAACAACTTTGCTCAATGTCACAGTAAATAGCTACATAAAGCAACATGAAAACTGTTGATATTGAAGTATTAAAGCACTCAAATAGAGTTTCATTTTTTGGGGCACCTGCAGGATACAAGCCTAGGAGATCAGTTTGAGTTCCTCAAATATCCTATTGATTACAGAAGATAGGACTCCAGAAACTTTGGTGAAAGGAAAATTTAAGGACAACCAAATTGATTAAGAAACAGGTCAACATCATATACAAACCAATATAGATTCACTCAGACATGTTTCATTTTAAACAAGTATGACACAGAATTATGCAACTTTAAATCAGATGGTACAAATATCTTGTCTGTCAGATTGAAATAACAACTCTATTAAAGTCATTATATGCAACAATAAATCATTTGATCATAAAACACTGTACTCTGACATGTTTGGCTTCTGTATGTTTGTCAGAAGTTATCTTCCTGGGCAAGTACTTCATGCTGCGAACAGAAATTGACAATTCCTCAAAAATTTTCAAGGTTTTAAACACTGCTGTCTCTTTTCGATGAGTACAGAAATAATTTTTGACATCAACTTTCGGAGTTTCAAAATCAAGAAAATTGTTAACAAGGCAATGGGAACTTGAGCATTAAAACAGAGTATTAGTAGTGATATTCATATATGACGCAACATATGAAATTACTGAGCCTTCATGAATGTGTGATTAATAAGTAAATGAAAAACTCAGACAATTACTGCAAGGATGGACACAGAAATTCAATCTCAATTGGCAGCTACAGCCAACAGTTTAGAAGTGTTTACCACGCAACATTATCGTTTTGACTGGTGCATTCACACCTTATATGTGCACAACTGCATTTATGAGCCAGTAAGCTATAAGCAAGTAAACTTCTTTTTATCATTCAATACAAAGTATTGATGATCCTACATGAAAACAATTGTCAATTACTACTCCTTTCTTAGTGAATGATCGATAGTAGTTGAATCCTTTCAGATATATTACTATGCACTATTTAAGTAGATATGATAATATTAATTTAGAAAAATATGCAACCATCCTGAAGATTAACAAATCAATTCTCTGTGCAGCACCTGCAAGTTGGTTATGCATAACTTAAGATGGAAGAGCAATTATCAGTCAGCATTCACATCCTCTTTACTAATATCAAAATTCCGTCCTTAAGTTAAATGATAAATAATGATGCTAATTTCTCATATCTAGTCAACAAGCTTACACTAATTGGTGAAACTCGTATGCTTCAAAATTAGTCTCACAAAAGAAACAGTTGTTTCTTATTCTCCATTACTCAATTGCTCCCAAACTTTTAAGGTCTACAAACATTTCCAGTTTCTAAAATCATTGAAAAATAGGTCTACAACATTTCCAGCTGAGACTGATAATTTGACTTCTGATATTAACCAATGGATATTTTCTTGCCAAAGTTTCATTCAGAAGAAGAAAAGAAACCACTATGCACATTTATATATAAGATTGCTTCATACTCTCTTGGGCAGGAAGTCTGGACAAAAGTAACTGTTTCAATTTCAAACATGGAAACCTGGGTGCCAAGTCTTTGTTGCAGCACCCAACATTTCTTGAAGAATGAAAAATTATTAATATTATTTATTTCTCTCTCTCTCTCTCTGTATATTTTTGTTATGTACAACCTATTATAGAAAATGATTAGAAAAAAATATTAAGTTTTGAAGTAACATGAAAAAACCTGCCAGGATCGAACTTTCTTTAAATCACTAGAGCACTGATAAGTCACGGGCAAGATACGATTTTTCTCTCAGATTTCATAACGTGCGCACCATAAGCAATATTTATATGATAAAAAAATACCTGATATCGTATCATCTTCGACAGACATTCGATCAGTTAACAAAGCAGAATGGTAGGTGAACAGAAGGATTCACTCAAAAGTCAGATTAGGGATCCTGCCTATATGCTCCAAAATGCATTTGCAGTGAATCAAAGACATAACTTGAACAAGATTAAAAGCATAGACCCAATCATATCAGCCAAAGTTAAATTCAACCCATTTACCGCAATGTCCAAAAATGTAAAAAGAAAACATACATACATGTCAATGGTCAACAAGAACAATATCAACGTATCAGAAAACATAGGGAAAAAAAAGGATTAAATTTGAGAAAGAGTCAATATACCATTAATCTGCTTGGAGTATTCAAGCCACCAATCATCCGACCCTTGTTTCTCTGAATACCCAGAAGCAGAAGCATTTCCTTCGGCTTTCTTATCTATCTTTCTCCTTTTCTTTAACCCTCTAATAGGAGCCATCAGCTGAATAAAACCCAATTGACTAAAAAAAAAACTCAAAATCCTACTTAGCTTCTTCTAACAAACAATCATAAACTCCATGTTACAATTTCAGATAAAAACCAATACCCATTAATCATAGCAGAAACCTACATATCCATCACAAATAAAACAAAAAGATCATGAGACAATGATGAAAAGTTACCGGGTCATGACATGCAAGAAAGTTTATAGTTAACACTTGATTGTGTTAATGTGTATGTGTTTTGTCAATGAGGGTGGTATTTATCTAAACATGCAAGATAAAATTATATGATAAAATAAAATTGATGAATAAAAAGAGGGAGCACGATGGAATTGAAAGGAAGGAAAGGGAGTTAAACAAAGTTATAAATGGGTAACCGATGAAAAAATAATGAAAAGCAACACGTGGGTTTGGTGTTTATTTAAGATAATGTGGCAATAGAAATGAGAGCCATGGATGGACTCAACTCTGTGTGGGTGTGTGTCTATATATATGTATGTATATTTTATGGCAGAGACTATCGCTTTCTCTCTATATTTCATATGGGGGTCTTTTACAGGAAAAAAATGTTATGGCAAGAGCGGTGTTTTCATATGTAGCTTCTAAGGTTTTTCGTTTTTGGTTTAATGGAGTTTTGACTCTTTAGTCTTTAACACGCGAAATTATGCCATTGATGGAGATTTCTCGTATGGAAGATGCCTTGTATTTGTAAAGGCCAAATAGAAATAGGGATGAATTGACAGAATCACAGAAATGCCATTTACACTTTTCATCCTTAAAATGGTTAAAGGGATAATATTCAGTTACTTGTCAGAATAACCTTCGCGGTTCTTACCACCACTTTGATAATTGATTCACGTGTTAGAACTTAATTTTTATTTTCCTTTATTTATGGTATAAAATATATTAATTTAACTATAAATATATATTTGCACAAGCGCTTATAGTATCATAATAGTACTGGGTTAGTGTCATCTCTAGAGGTGTGATAGTATAATAATATTTTCATTTCATATCAATCGTATTAATAATTTCATTTATTAATCTTTAAATGAATAATGTTATATATACAAATTAGATTATACGAGTTCACTTAAGTTATGTGATGAGGTGTGATACAATAATTGTAATGTTTAAATTTAATAATTAAGTAAATATTATTTATTTTAAATTTTACGAATCTATCTTTCATTTTCATATATTTATTTTTGAAGTTTTATGTCAACATTATTTACTTAATTATTCTCATAAATTTAATTTTAAACTTTACGCAAACATCATTCATCTAAAATGTTAATAATATAAGATATTACAATCTCTCATTTTTTAAAATCTCATATCTTTGTGAGAGTTAATAAATTCATACAATGAGTCGTGAGGTCGCTCTGATATTATTTGTAATGCCATGTAATATCCCAATCCAACAACTAAGTAGATATTTTACAGATTTACTTTTGCGGCTTTACACAAGCATCATTCACACAATCATCCTCACATCTCACGTCTTGCTTTTGAACTTCATGTATCTATCTTTCATCCTTATACATTTATTTTTAAGATTTTACGCTAGCATCATTCACTCAATTATTCTTATAGATTTATTTTTAGGCTTTACGCAAGCATCATTCATCTAAAATATTAACACTGTGAGATATTACAATCTCTTATTTTTTAAGACCTCACATCTTTGTGAGAGTTAATCAATTTACACATTGGGTCGTAAACTTGCTTTAATATCATTTGTAATGCCATGTAATGCCCCGACCTAACAACCAAGTAGATATTTTATAGATTTACTTTTGCGGCTTTACGCAAGCCTTATTCACTCAATCATCCTCACACCTCACGTCTTTGTAAGAGTCAATCAATCCATACACTGGGTCGCGAGCTCACTCTGATATCATTTATAATACTCAAACCCAATAATCAAGTATATATTTTATAGATTTACTTTTTGGGTTTTACGCAAGCATCATTCACCTAATTATTCTCATATTTATTTTTGAGATTTTACGTCATAATTATTTATTTAAAATGTTAATAATGTGAGATGTGACAATCTCTCCTCTTTTAAAATTTTATTTTCTTGTGAGAGTCAATAAATTTACATATTGGGTCACGAACTTACTCTAATATCATCTGTAATATCCCAACCCAATAACTAAGTAGATATTATCTATTTTTAACTTCACGCGCATATCTTTTATTCTCATAAATTTACTTTTAGATTTCATGCAAACATTTTTCATTTAAAACATAACCACTTAATTAAAAAAGGTTAAACTTTATAAATTATCTTAAATTGGTTTTCACAAATTATGTGGGATGCGACAATTATTATTTAATTTTTAACTGTATTGTATAAAATTAATTAAATATAAATGAATTTGTATAATTAATTTATTGATATTTAGAGATAAGGCGAACAATCGTGTTAAAATACTAGTTAGAAGAAAAGAAACATGTGAGGGAGGGTGTTGTAACATAAATGGAAAGAAATGGACACGTATAATTTCGGTGCCTTAGCCCTTAGTATTTTATTTGATTTAGTTAATATCAAAAAAAGAAAAATTAGGAAGATATTTAAATGGGAATGAATATTCAAGAACTTTCAGGTTATATTATTATTAAATTAGGCCATCCAATTTTTTTGCCTGTCGACTGTCGGCAACAAACACCCAAAACTCCCATGCCAAGCGCAATGCAGGTCATATTGGGCCGTAGAGATCAATCAGATACCATTTAAATTTGCTAAAACAACCCCAATCCGATCTCACTAAGCTGTGACATTTTCTCAAGGTTACCCATGAAAAACAAAATGACTTCACTCCCTATTTTATTTTAATTCCTATCTTTTATTTTATTTTATTTTTTAAAAATTTAATTTTTAATATTACTCTATTTAATTCATAATTTATCTCTACTCTCACTTAAAAAACTTTTAATACATTCTATTATTTATAAAATTATGAAAACAATGGATTTTTCAATAATTTATTTTATTTCTAGAAATTATTTATTTTATTTCTAGAAATTATTTATTTCATCCCTTAAAATAAGAATTTTTAGTTATTAACCTATTTAATTAGAGATTTAACGCATATAATAAATATTGGAGTTTGTTATAATATATTTATAAAATAAAAAAAATAAATTATATATATAAGTGTACTCACAAAAGAATTTTATTTTTTTGAGTAATTTTATATAAGAATTTTTTTAATAAATAGAGACAAATGAGACAATTCAAACAAGATTACCCAACATGAAGAATTTGGCAGTGGGTTCAGCCCAAAGGTACTGCCCCAAAATGATGACCATAAGAGCCCGTGATGATGCTGGAAGCCCAAAGTAACCATACATTACACGACTTTCTTCAAAGGACAAAATAAGGCAACGTTAGCAGAGTGAACTGATGATGAGTATCCATTATTTACGTTTTCTTTGTCTACTTGACAACGGATTTTTCTCATTTTATTCTTCAATTTCTGATGATAAAACCATTCTTTCATTTCGTTCCTGACATTTTGTTTCATGACAGCGATTAGAAGAAAACCATACAACTAAATCAAATTACTACTTTGTAGAAACATCATTCAAATTCAAGAAAATGCATCGCTATTTAATATGATCGAGCTCATTCCAGATTCCGGAACAATCCACCTTAGTTCTCTCCAATTCAAATTATGAACAAGTGAGCTCAATTAATTCTCTTTATATGCCGCAAGAATGAGGATCTCGTCATTTACACCAGCAAAGTCCCTAAAATTTACTACTCATTCCAAATACCAAACGCAGTAATTAGGGGCGGAAATTACTATGAGAGGTGATTATTTTTTTGAGAGCAATTTCAGATGAGCTTCAATATTGCCACTGGTATCTTCATAAGTTTCATTACATGAGCCAAAGGGGCACTTACTCGGAGTTTGAGAGCCTCGAATATCTCTATTCTTTTAACCTACAAAGTCAAAATACTAATTTCATGTGCTTACTGGAAGATGATGAAACTAAACTAAAGTAGATGGTGATTCCAAGGCCAATAATATTCTATTCTATTTTCCCACGTTCCAAGGTTATCATTTAGTCAAAAAGGCTTCAAAAGAAAAGTTAAACGGGTTGGCATAGATAATCAAAATTATAAGCAAAATTCAATCCCCACTAACACCAAGGCAGCAACTGCGTGCGTTGACTCTGGCCCCAAAACTCCAAACTGAAATAGACAAATTTCCAGGCTTCACAAGCAGAGACTTCGTAAGATTACGCAACCATTATACTTTTTACTCTTCTCATTGTGCGAGCCCACCGTGCCGTTTCTTGCGATTCACTAGCCACTACCCTTCTATCCCGCCTATGTTTCTCGATATGATTTCTCCTCTTTTCCATTTACAATTCACATAACTTTGGTTTCGTGTGGCCCCATCACATTTGAGTTAAATTTGTTAGACACCGAGGCTCTTGTTCCCATTTTGACCGTCAACACAGCTTTCTCCACAGGCGTCAATGTTGCTCTCTTTCTTTGTTGGCAGTGACTTTGGCTTTCTTGGCATGCACTTTGCTCGTACCCCATCTATCTCTTGCTCTGCCAACTGCAACTGCAACTGCGAGCTTCTGCAAAAATAGCCCAGTTGAAAATTCAGATTAATCAGTTCAAAAAATTTAACACAACACAAATCAAGTCTCACATGTTATAATAAGAAGTCAACTCTTTCAATCAGGAGTTACTGCATAAAGTAAGATAAAGCTTAAGAGTTTCAGGCTACACACAGAATCTGTTCATTATTATTATGTACCCCCATATGTGCAGAATTCAAGTACCACTCTATCTTATTTCAATTCTGGACCACACATAGTTAAATGGCAACTTGACAAGGTTTAGATATGGATCATTAATATGGACTGCCAACAATTAATATTACGTCCATGATAGATGATAAAAAGAGAACTGAGTGAGACAAAACACATTGTATTATCAGTTTCCCATCATTTCTAGTGTAGAAAGTAGAAACCCAAAAACTAGCCATCTAGCTGGCTTTCTTGTCATACTCGGTTAAAAATCTACCTTTCAGAACCAAGCAAGCAAGGCCAAATGGGCTAATGTGAGAATCACGAATCTTTTTTCTGACTTCGAATCCTTTGGAAAGATAGTGCAAGCAAGGAAATTTTTTTATGACATCACTTCGCTAGAAAGAAGAGTAACTCCGCAGTGATACTTCAAATCATCCTACAATTATTTGCCAGAGGTTTTCGAGTGACAACTCGGTGTACATAATTAAGGTGCCCGATATTACAAGAGTGAGTTACCCATTTATTTTCTACTCTATAGATACAACCAATTGATGTTTTCATCTTTATGATGCCCCTGCTGCTACTAATCACATTAATCAAACAATTATTTCAATTGGTAACAACTTACATTACTAATTGATGTCAAATGTCATCATTCTGCATGGTAAAATACATTTAGTTCTAGCGCTGTGAATGCAGCCAAATAAAAGCAAATGGGTCCTGCCTAATAGTTGTAAAAAACTGAAATGGCCAGACTGTACCTAGTCTCATTCTACAGTAAACCAAAACAGAATCTGTAAATTTCCGAAACACATAATGTAAATGGACAAAAATAATAACATAAAAAACAAACAAACAAGCAAGAAGACACTCACCGATCTGCATTGTAAGAATTGGATCGTTTCAAAGCGGGAGGAACCTCCTCTTTTTTATTAGTCTCAATCAAGCTCCCACTGAAATATTCCTTATCTTCCAATCTTACCCTCCTGAAATTTGAAATTTCCCTCTCCGCCACCGCCTCTTTTTTATCCCCTGCACCACGTGGCAGCCTCGCTTTGTAATGCCCGATTAAGGAGAATCCTTGCTCTCTTTCATGTCCGGGCCCACATTGCTTAAACGAGATCGATCCGCACGATATCAATTGCATCAGGACCGTCGATGCCTTCATCCGCCCACTTGGATGATTATCAGCCGTCCGATTGGAGATATCGTCGTTCCCGCTTCCAGAACACAATATCAGCCGTCCATCGGCTTTCATCAAAGATTCTAAAGTCTCGGGACTTGAATCCGACGGCGGTGGCGAAATCTCCTCCCGGCTCAGCTCGGTGCTCTGGTTCTCATACGGTTCTTGAGTTTGAGTTTGACTAGGACTTTTCTCTTCATCTTCCCCGCCAGTTTTAACCGGCCTCCTTCGTCTTCTCTTATCATCCGTCTGAGTTGACGCGTCGGCAGCGAGTCGCCGAAACGACTCGGAATTCGGCTCAGCTTTATAAACTGTATACTCATTCAAATCAATATTGCTCCAAGATTGGTTTCTCCTACGACTGATCACGGGAAACACAGATGACTCGTCTCCGGATTTCAGCACCCGAAACGACGTGGACCCTGCCGTTTCCGGAGGTTTAGGGCTTAATGACGTAGGATTAATAATCTCCGATCCTTTGAGGACGTACTCTCGGCCGTGAGCCGGGTGAATGAAATCGTCCTCAGACAAGTCGTGCCAAACGAAGCCGTTTTTGTAGCTCCTGAATCAGACGGTGGTTGTGAGTATAATGTGAGTGATAATTTCATCAAACGGTAGAAAAAGTGAGCGAGTATTTACCGTTTTGAGGACCAGGAGTACACGCTCGCCATGCCGTTGCCTCGGAGAAGGTTTAAACGATTGATCACATCTGAAAACAATTTAAGATACCGTACAATGATTTAATGCCATCTTCACATGCTTTTTTTTTTTTTTTGGTTTAATGATTTGAGAGGCAAAGTTCACTTTTGCTTTTGCTTTTCTTTGATATTCTCAGTTGGCAAAAAGGGAATAAAAAACTTTGGCGGTATGTCGAGAAAATGCGAAATGAAAAAGTGATGAAATTTGAATTTCGAACTTTTTTATTGTTTTGCTTTACAATACAACAAAAGGAGCTTTTCAGCTAAGCTTAAGCTTAATCAACCAGTTGGCACACATCATTCATGTGAATGTGATTCTCGGGAGCCAAAACTAAATAAAATTATCATTTTTATCAACATTTTCCTCAACTTTCTCAGCAACCAAACAGGAAAAAAAAAGATAAAAGGGAAAGTGAAAAGTGATTTTACCTCTGAGATAGAGACCTTCGGAGGAAGTAAGAGGGACGTCCATGAAATGCGGGTGCTCAAGCTGGCCATTTCTAGAGAGATAGTAAATAACAGGAACTTTTCTCTCGGTGTTACCGGTACTGGTTTTGTTCTTGTTAGGTTCAGTCCAGACTTTGGTTCTCTCGGGGCTCGTCTGCTGCGCCTGATGATGGTGATGATGATGATCTATCCCTTTCCATAATTTTGGCGCAACTTGAAACTCTGTCGTCGTCGTCGTTCTTGATGATGACGACCCTCTTGAACCCACCTCCATTTGATGATCAATGACTGTGATTGCTTAGCAGTTATAAGAGAACAACAAACGAGAAGATGGTTTAGCAATGAAAGATAAGAGAAAGGACGGTGGGGTTTTGGATTATTATAGGGGGGAGTAGAAGAAGAAGAAGCGTGTGAATGGAGATTTATTGGGGTTTGCGGGGAGGAAGGGGGATTCAAAATGGGGGATGCTGCAGACAACAGCAACCCAACAAAAGATGGCTGTTTTTTATTTCCGTACTTTCCAGTCCTATGATAGTTTTATTTATTCCATTTCTTAATGGCCAATCAAGGCATATGGCGTTTTCTACTCTCATTAATTTTCCTTTTTTTCCTTCTCTTTTAAATCACATGTAATATTATTAAATAAATGCGTTAATATTATATTAAAAAATCACTGATACAAAAATTTCGAAACTCTTACATAAAATAATTATAATATAAAATACTCAAACCTAATTATTTTCTATAGAAGAACTATCAAATCCTATTACAGATATCATTTCAAAAGTTGAGATTATTACTCTTATTTTAAATGAAAAAATCTAACCCTTGTGTAAAAAAAACAAAAATCTCAGAAAAAAAAAGAAAAAATTATAACACAAACTAAAGCCGAAAATTTACAAAGTTTTTACGAGTACCAATCACAATATTAACCTTACTACATCACACTAACCCACAAACAATAAAATTACTAACAACTCAGTATAATCTTAATAAATAAAGTTCATGAAGATGCTTTTTATTCGAATGGTGGAGCAGCAGACTAGAGATCACACCAAAAGTTGCAAGAGGACACTAGAGAAAGGTCAGGCGACGGCTGTAGTAAGCAGTGTGCTTAGAGAATAGAGGCGCTTAACCAAAGATGATTACAAAGGTGGAAGGCTACTAAAAACTGGCCGACTGAATAAAAGGGTTTGGCAGGGTCCAACAAGAGAGTCATCGGAGGCTATCCAACATAGACGGAATTGGTAGAACTATATTGTTGGCGAGGATGCAAAATGACTGTCAAAGAGCCAGCGTGAAAGAGAAGATCGAGCATCAGTGAGTTATCGGGTTTGTTATGCTCGATGGAGCATCACCTCCGTTGCAGTTGAGGCAGCCGAATCATCAGAGAGGACCAGAAAAGACGCTGGATAATGAAATATAAGACAAAAACCAACTAAAAAAATAGTAAGAAAAACAAACAAAGAAAGAAAATGGAGAGAAGGAAAGTTTGTGCCTACGGAGAGGAGGCCATCTCTTTGATGAAGCAAAAAATGTGAGGCAACGGTTTTTAGCTTTAGGGTTTATTTTAGTTGGGAGTGTTATTTTAGGGAGAGAATTTGGTTCAAAAGAACTATTTTCTTTTTTCTTTGTAATTCTTTGAATATTTAAAATTTTTGGGTTTACAGTTTTAACATTAACTAATTCGATTGTAATTGATCGTTCTACAATTAGATTTGAGATTTATTTAACATACTACAAAAAATGGCAAGTTTTTTTTTCTTATACAATAAAGGATAATTTCAACATTAATTGAGTTATGCTACTCGTTTTGTCTTGTTATTTTTATTTCTATCATTGTTATTTGTTAGAAATTTGTGATTTTAAAATTGTGTTTAAGTATTGATTTAAATTGGAGAACAATGAGTATATGACATGTGGAAGAAAGCACGATAGATGGATGAGATTTGAAGCAACAAAGAGTCGAAAAGTAATAAAGGACATGGAATGTATAGAGAGAGTATTTTTCAAACCTTGGGACTGTGACATTGACCTGGCAATAGTTGGGAGCTATGGTGCCAAGATAAGGACACAACGATACTAAGTTTCCTGCTTTGTGTGTATGTTACATCTTCAAGTTGGTTTTAGATTTCTTTTACGCGCGGACTTTTATTCTAAGTTAATATAAAAATTTTATGAACATTTTAGAACCTATATAAACTTTTATAATGCCATTAAGATGGCAAATATCAAAAGGACATTAAAGAGAATATTGAATAAAAAATTTAAAAAGCGCATAAGTGTTAAGTGCACAAAATAGTGTTGTATAAATTTTTGGAGAACTCATTTTATTATGTATTATTCACTAATCTATTAAGTAATCTTTGTGATAATTAAGAGATTCGCAATAATCATTGAGTAATAAAACGAGGTTGAATACTTTAAATCATTATAGACATAGACAATTTATCGAACAACATAATTATTGTATTCTTTTGTGTAATTGATTATTTTTTGTATTTATTATATGTGATCTTTGTAATTCTTAAATATTTATAGGCGAGTTTTTTTTTAAAAAAAACATATGTATTATTATTATTATTTAAAGTGATTACACACTCTTGTGTATCAGTATCCGAAATATAAATTATTGTGAAATATTTATCTATTAGCTACTTTGGAAGCAACAAATTATAAAGTGATTGAGAATTTTTTATGGCTAGATTTGTAAAAAATGAAAATTAAAGACTTGCTATAAAGCTTTGTTTTTTTTATCCACTCGGATCTCTTATGTTTTCTTAATTTTGTTCAAATTCTCATTTTCTTCTAAAAAAAAGGAAAGGAGAAGAATCTTCTTCAGTGAATATCTTTTATTTCTGTTTAATGATATTAACAGATTACGACGAAAAAGATAAATAAAGTCATATTCAGTTGAATTTATTTATACATTTTTTTTCAAATTTTTAAATGGTTCTAATTTGTCATTATAATTTATATTTAAAAAAGTGGGAAGACTTTAATACATATTACGTGCTGCTTGTGAGATTTGAAAAACAATTGAAATATCCCAAATTTAAAGATATCACTTTTACCTCGTTTAGAATTTAGAAAAGTTTCTTTTTGTTTCCCACCAAATTCAAAAAATTTCCGAGAAAATTCAAATTGCACAAGATGAGTTGACTTGTCATGCTTTATTAGACACAGACTCACATAATCAACACCTAACTTTGACCGCGGCGCGATGTTTGCGTTAGAAAGGCCATTCCCATTTTCCTAATGCTTTAATTTTAGCCAAAATACAACTAATGGGACCCCTTAGCCATGTGGCCGCGTCTGCCGGAGAGTTGATCAGTTGACTACGTACCAAAACAATCTATCAGAAGCTGAAATGATAGAGACCCCATTGACAGATCGGACACCAACCCCGTATTTGATCATAAGGAGTGGACGGCCCAGATCAATAAGCGACAAGCCTATATGGTACAACCGACGAGATCGGCAAGTAGATGTAGCCAAATCTCTTGGCGTCGTTATTTAGATCGTGAAATCAAGATGGCCCGTCGCCCGATGAAGGGGTAAGAAGAAGTGGGCAGGGTATGTGACTATGTGTCGTCAATAGTCATAAAGTTCCAACGATGGGGAGCTGAAAATTATGCGTAAATAGTGTTAAGAGGTTAATAATGAATGTATTTATTTGGTCGGTAGTCTAAGTTAGCGGCAAAATAGTACGAAGTTTGATATTGGATTTTCGTGCAACAAAGAAAATTAAAAGAAAAAAAAAAGGTGCAAAGTTTCATAGTGTTTTCACGTGCAAGTGTACTCGCATTGACAAACAAGGCCATGAGGTAGTTGGCCCATTAATTGAGTTTTAAGGTCCCTCGTTTGCCGAAAGAGAATGATTATGGAATTGGGTAAATGCGTACAGCAACACGGAAAGCCAAGACAAATATATTATCATGGTTGTGATCGATGTTTATATAGTATGAACTTGTTTAATTAAATTAGTGATAAAATAATAAATATGCTTTGGGTATAATTGTGTGTGCCCGGCCTGCTTATTAACGGACCATTAAACCAGCACGGGCCGTCGGGTATCTTTGAAGAATAACCACGTTAAAAGGTTAGAACACACATAATTTGGTCCAAACCACATTTGTGGATAAAAGAAAGTTGTATACGAGAATAAAAAGTACCATATGATATTGACTTAGAGTTAAAATTTAGTCATATTATTCTTCTTGGTTAGCTATAAAAAGAAAAAAATATTAACATCACATAAGAAAATTAACTTAAGTAAAACGAAGTAAAGAACTAATTGAACAGAAATTTACTTCTATATGATTTATCATGGAAGCTTTACTTCTTGGACTGACATATAATTTCTCATCACCGCCGCATTTTACTATTTGGATCAGTTTTGCACAGATAAATGAACTATATAACAAGGTTTGGAAGCAAGAATATTTAATCTTTTATTATTCTCTAAACATATATATGCTAATGCTTGTTAAAAAAAGAAAGTATCATACTTACTTTCTTTACATATAGTCTTGTTTATGAGGCAGTTATAGCAAGTGTTGACTCCCTCGATATTGTACATATTTTGATCATAATAATTTAACTCGTTTACTTTGAAGAGTGGTGTAATAGAGGAATAAAGGAGAGAAGGGTAAATTTGAAAATAAATGAGGTTTATTAAAAAATAGGATAGATTAAATTTGAGAAAAAGATATTTGGACTCTTGATTCTAACGTTTTAGAAAAGAGAGACATAAATTCTAATGATTTAAAAAATTTCATCAACACTTTTGTTAAGTAACGAGTTTCGTTTATTTTAATAGAAAAAATAGTATTTATACCTTTAAGATTTTTAAAAAATGGATATGCAAACCAATTTTATTGTATTAAAATAAACTAAAATCGTTACTTAATAAAGGTGCGATGAAAATTTTGAAATCAATAAGGGCTGCATATCCCATTTCTAAAACGTTAGATGTTCAGCTATCTTTTTCTCATTAGATGTAATAAGATAAAATGGGTTGAAATAGCGCCACTCGTTAATAAATAAATTTGGTGATGAAATAGAAAAGATTAGGAAAAATATACACAAATAGCCTATTTAAAAAAAAGGCATAATATTTTATAGCAAAAAATTATTTGATTAATCTTTATTAGTTAATAATATAATAAATGAATATTTATTAATGAGTTCCTCATACACTGCGGCCAAGTGCATGACTTAGTTACGTGTCATTCTTCACGCCACACAAGCTAGTCACGTGATATTTCTCGCGTTACGCAACCCAGACATGCGCCTTGTATGTGAGGTACGGAAAATTATGGGTTTCAACTTCTTTTTCATCATCGATTATATTTTTTTCACATATTTTCATAATTTTCACTTTCAAACTAATTTTATCTTTTAATTTTTAATATTCAAAATGTTATCTAAATATTTGATCTATTTGTTCTTAAATTCAAATATTTTAAAGTATTTTTTAAGTAAGTTTTAAAGAAAAATAATGAAAAAGAGGCAACATATGTTTAGGGATAAAATTGTTCAAATTTGAGATTTATAATTATTAAAGATTGCATTTTAATTTGTTAACTATAAAAAGAATATAAGTTTACAATAAAGACTATATCCGGATATTTTCCAACACTTAGAGGTGAGGTTGATGAAAAAGAATTAGAAATTCATTATTTGTTAGGTAAAGAATCATTTTTTGAATTGGGAAAGTACGGTAAATTGGAAAAAAAATTTGAAATTGAGAAGAAAAAAAAAAGCTCAGAAGGGTCCTGCACGAATCGGTGAGTGAACTAGTTGCGTGTCCTTTTTTGAATTTATATCTCTTAACTAATTTTTTAATTTTTAAATATCAATGTTAAAATATTTGATTTACTTATTTTTAAACTTAAAAATTTTAAAATATTATTTAATTGAATCTTAGAGAAAAATAGTCGAAAAAAATATAAAATATGTATAAAAATTAAATGATTTGAATTTAAATTTTATGACTAATAAATATTATATTTTAATTTTATGACTATAAAAAAAATGTGAATCTAAAATAAGCACTATATGTATACATTTCCCAAAGATAAAGATTGGAGTGGGGTTGACGAAAGAAGCGAATTAGAAATTCATCATCTGTTAAGTGACGGTGGCCGTCACATTTCATTATTGCATTTTCTAAATTCACCCCGGTTATATGCTAAAAACATCTGTAAGTATTTCCGAACCCCATTTCCCTTCAACGGTTATTTAGGCTTTGGGGGTTGATTTGTCTTCATCAATCGAATCTAGTGCTTTCAGGGGTTTATGGCGGCATTTCTAGTAATCACTTTGATTTTATATATATCATTCAAGAATTTGCCTTTTCAACGGAAATCACGAACATCTTCTTCAACTTCTTTAGCCTATTTTTAATTATTTACTCAAGTCTTTATTTTTAAATTAATTTAATTATTAATTTATTATTCAACTCAAAAATTTAAATTTTTTTATATTAATATTAAAAATAAATATTAAATATTCTTTTTATGTATGATATAAATTTAAGTAAATCTGAATTAGAGTAAATCTCTCAAATACTAAAATAGAGTGATAAATAGAGATTTAAATTTAAGACCTTAATTCTAAAATTATATTAACTCAATCAAAATATTTAAATTATTAAGAGTATTAAAAATAAATTTTCGCATTAACTATATCAATTATTTTTATTATTAAAACCAAAATAGCTTTTTAGCTGATTCTAACGAGAGCAATAATATCTACAGTGCCCGCGAGTGCTACAGTACCCGCTGTTGCTACTGTACCCGCGGGTGCTACAATGGCAGATTGCGAGGGCAGAAAGGGCGTACAATCTAACAGGCCTTGGGTATCTTTATTTGCTGACAACCGTACTCGAAGCCATGGCAGTGAACTACAATTTGTCCCCCCGACAATCTCAAATGGTAAGAAAATTGTGAAATTCAATAGTAATGAACTCAAAGAAGAAGAGAAAAGGTGGCAGCATGCATTAATTGGGTGTGTGTATGGATTGTGCCCCCAATTTCAACCTCTCCAAGCTTTTATAACGCGCCGTTGGAGGCAATTTGGCCTTATCTCGATTCACTCCATCAAAGATGGGGTGTTTCTGTTTAACTTTGAGAATGAATATGGGCAACAAAAAGCTCTTGAGGATGGTCCACTGACCTTTGATAAACGCCCTTTGATACTCAAAGCTTGGAAACCCCGAATGGTAATGGATGTGGCAAGTATCAGAACTTTACCAATTTGGGTGCAATTTCCAGGATTACCGTGGGAATTCTGGAGCCCCTCGCTGTTGAGTCGTATCGCCAGCTCGTTGGGATCCCCTAAATTTAGCGACCAATGTACTTTGAACAGAACAAGGCTGGCATTTGCGAGGGTCCTGGTGGATATGGATGTGGAGGGTGATTTCCCTTCCATGATTACATTAGAGGACGAAGAGGGTAATATGGTTAGGCAGGAGGTGACTTATGAGTGGAAGCCATCAGTATGCTCTAAATGTAAACGGGTTGGTCATGATGGGAAAGACTGCTTGACAGGGATAAAACAAGTGTGGAAAGCAAAAGGGAATGATCAGAATAATCAAAGAGAAGCTGAAGTACCTATTGGCCACCCGGAGATGCCAGAACCAAAAGAGTTAAATCTAAGTAAAACAGAAGGGGAGATACAGACGCCAGAGGGAAATGAGGCGTATGGCCACACAGATAAGGCAACAAAACAAATGCCAGGAACCGGGGGAACAGAGGAGATCCAGGTAATGGACAGATTTAACCTAAGGAAGACTATTACTCTGACACATGATGTGGGAATTATAGGGAAGGGTCGACGTGCCAAAAGGAACTCTAAATCCCCATATAGGGGACAATGATCGCAAGCTGGAACATTCGGGGTCTCCATGACCCCTGCAAACAATCAGAGGTACGGGCTCTGATTAAATCTTGTCGATTATGTATTTTGGGATTGTTAGAAACAAAAGTGAAACTGTCTAATCTAGATACCATTTGGAAGAAGTTGGCATTACGAGAGTGGAAACTAGATAATAATTCTGAGTGCCTAGACATGGGAAGAATATGGATCGCCTTTAATCCGGCTAAATGCAATGTCACGATCTTACAAAAACACCAACAATTCATACATAGTAGAGTGATTATTGATGGTATGATGTTTTACTGGACTCTGGTTTATGGTGCCTCTGCTAGTATTGAGAGAGAGAACCTGTGGAAGGACCTTAGGGAGGATTTGTCTCCCAACACTATACCGTGGTTAATCCAAGGAGACTTCAACAATGTACTCAGCAACAATGACAGAATTGGCGGTCAATGGGTTAATGATAACATGGTAGAACAGTTCAAAAACTGGATATCGAGACTAGAGTTATTCGAGTTAAAGAACCATGGTTGTCACTACACTTGGTGTAACAATCAAACAGGTGGACAACGAATTTGGAGGAAAATTGACTGGGCATTTGTTAATGGAAAGTGGCTGGATGCATTGGAGTTTTCTGAGTGTGAAGTTCTTCCAGCGGGCATTTCAGATCACTCTCCTCTCGTGGTCTCCATTTCTAGAGCTTCATATATTGGGAAGGTTCCTTTCAAGTTCTTCAACGCCTGGTGTAATCACAGTGATTTTCTTCCCACAGTCGAGAGAGAGTGGCAGCATGTTTGTCATGGTCCCCCAATGGCCAAGGTATGGTTTAAACTAAAGCTATTGAAGCCCAAGCTAAAAGAGCTTAATATGGTCTTCTTCTCGGACATCCAGCAAAAGATTGAAGATTACAAACTGATGTTGGCCTCATTACAGAGTAGTCTGATCTATGACCCTTTCAACCAAACCCTTCAAGATGAGGAAAGGGGCATTTACCAACATTTAAGGAATCTTATTTATGCTGAAGAAAGCATTGTCAGACAAAAATCCAGAATCAGATGGATTCAAATGGGGGATTCAAACACCAGCTACTTTCATAAGTCAGTTAAGCAAAGAAGAGCTCGGAATAGAATCATTTCGATTGAAAACCCAAACGGAGAAATTGTTGAAGACCCCACGGTTGTGAAAGAAGCCATTGTCCGATACTACAAAGATTTGTTAGGTACCCCTACCTCCCATAGGACGTCCATACAAAAAAGAATTATGGACGCGGGCCCTAAATTGAAGGTTGATGATAGAGACATGTTGAATGCCCCTGTCACAGAACAAGAAGTCAGAAGTGCTATCTTCAGCATCAATGGTGATAAAGCCCCTGGACCGGATGGCTATAATAGTTGCTTCTTTCAAAAATGCTGGCACATAATAGGAAGGGAGGTCACTGCAGCTGTGCAACATCTCTTCTCCTCAGGTCAGTTCTACAACCCCATAAATGCCACTGCCATTACCCTTGTGCCTAAGGTTCATAATCCTCATAGCTTGGGGGACTATAGACCAATTGCATGTTGTACCGTCCTCTACAAATGTATTACCAAAATTATAACATGCAGACTGAGGAGAGTGGTGAGCTACTTGGTCAGCCCTAGTCAATCAGCATTTATCCCTAATAGGAAGATATCAGATAATGTCTTACTAGCTCATGAGCTTGTGAGGGGTTATGATCGCAACAGTGGGAGCCCAAGGTGTGCTCTTAAAATAGATCTCCGCAAAGCTTATGATTCAGTATCTTGGGATTTCCTAGAAGAGGTATTGATGGGTCTGAATTTCCCTTATCACTTTATCAACATCATCATGAAGTGTGTCAGAACAAGCACGTACTCAGTTATGGTAAATGGCAGACTAGAAGGCTTTTTCCCGGGGAAGAAAGGTTTGAGGCAGGGGGATCCCATGTCCCCTTTGCTTTTTGTTATGGCCATGGAATACCTCAGTAGGAGCCTAAGTTGTATTCCTCAAAACCAGTTTATATATCACAAAGGGTGTAACAGGCTGAAACTAAACCACTTGATGTTCGCAGATGACCTATTGTTGTTCTCTAATGGGGATGTCAAGTCCGTGGGCTTCTTTAAACAAGCACTTGATGATTTCTCAATGGTCTCAGGGTTGCACCTAAACGCTGGTAAGAGCTTCATCTTCTTTGGGAATGTGCCTCAACCTACCAAGGAGACAATCCTTCAAGTGACTCAGTTCCAGCAAGGTGTTTTGCCTATCAAATACTTAGGTATCCCCTTAATCTCTGGAGGACTGAAGAAAGACCACTGTCAGGAGCTCATTAATAGGATCTCTGCAAGAATCTCAAGCTGGACTGTGAAATATCTGAGCTATGCGGGGCGGTTGCAATTAATAAAATCAGTCATAATGAGCATGCATGTCTACTGGAGTTCTATGTTCACCCTGCCTAAGTCGGTCACCAAAGAAATTGAAAGCAAATGTCGTAATTTCTTATGGCATGGAAGTAACCAGCAGGGGAAGAGAGGTTTAGTGGGCTGGAATGAGGTATGCAAAGATAAAACTGAGGGGGGTCTTGGCATTAAATCTATAAGCTTGTGGAATTCAGCGGCAGTTACTAAACACATCTGGGAGCTGGTTGCTGTGAAAGCCTCATTGTGGGCAAAATGGGTAATTGATAACAAACTGCGGAGACTAAGTTTTTGGGGCATCACAAAGCCAATGGATGGTAGCTGGACTTGGAGGAAGATGCTGGGATTGAGAAGTCAGATAAAACAATTGTTCTCCTATGAATTGGGCAACGGCAAGTCCTTTCAATTTTGGTGGGATCCATGGCTGGGTGGAGAATCAATAGTTAATAAATTCCCCCACATACAAATCTCCGATGCGGATATTCCTCGGGGTGCAAAGGTTAATGAACTATGGCAGCATGGTCATTGGAACCTTCCTGACCCTTTGGACGAGTACACTTCTCAGGTATGGGACTATCTCCGTAAAAATATTTCAATTTCGGAAAGAGAAGATAGAATTTCATTCACCGCAAGTCCCAATGCAAAGTTTTCCATTGCGAGTACTTGGAGATATCTTAAGAACAATGAGGCTAAGGTGGGATGGAGTAAACTGATATGGGGAACGCAACATATACCTAGACACAGCTTCGTTACTTGGCTAGCTTTGAAGAACAGATTATCTACCAGAGAGAGACTTAAAAAATGGGGGGTTATCCCATCAGATGATTGCCCCCTTTGTGGTAATGACAAGGAAACAATCACACACTTATTCTTCCAATGCAACTTTTGTAGTGAAATTTGGCACAAAGTACTAAGGGCGTGTCAACTCAATCAGTGCCCGAACAGATGGCAACGAGTAATCTCCTTCATGTGCAGGAAATCTAAAGGCAAATCCACTCTCAGTAAGATTAGAAGAGTATCGTTCTG
The DNA here is from genome assembly GCA_946807835.1 of Ailanthus altissimus. Lineage (NCBI taxonomy): Eukaryota > Viridiplantae > Streptophyta > Magnoliopsida > Sapindales > Simaroubaceae > Ailanthus > Ailanthus altissimus. The sequence goes on along the minus strand of OX327701.1, from coordinate 25,111,808 downwards.
CGCTACAATCTACTTTATTTGGAGAGAACGGAATTTGAAGGTCTTCCAACAGAAAACTCCTTCTACAAGCGAAGTTTACCAAAAGATTAAGGATGTTATTTGGATTAGATGTATAAGTGCTGTAAATGGCCAAGGGATTGACCACATTGCAGTCGGTTGGTAAATGTAGTTAACTGGCTAGGATTGTATTGTTTTACTTTCTCTCTTTTATTGAATCTTTTCTCTGTAATACCAGCGGGATTTAGCATTTATATAAAAAATTTTACTTACCAAAAAAAAAAAAATAATATCGTTAATTTCGATTATGTCAATACTTACTTTTAGACTAATCAAATTTGTCTTTTTAATATTTTATATCTATCAGAATTCTATTACACATAATATAAGTAGAAGAGATAAAATAAAAAAAAAGAGTAAAACCAAACATAATTGTGACTCTTAGTTAATCGAATGGTCACGTAAGTCATAGGCAAATACAACTTTCACAAACTTTTTTTTTTCTTTAAAAAAATATTTCTTCTTAAGCCTTAACTTTTAAGAAAACAAGTAAAAAAGAGATTTCAATCAGGTTAGGTGTTAGGACCTGATAATGCATGAAGATTGTTTATTTTTAAATTAAAAGTAAGTCTCTCTCTCTCTCTCTCTCTCTCTACATTTACTTTGCGTATTTATTGGTAAAAATTTAAATAATATAAAAAATTAAGAGTTTAAATCTCGCTCACAATATGAAAAAAAAAAAGGAAAAAAAAGAAAAGTGTATTTGTAATGTCTATTTGCATACAATGGAAGAGTATTTTGGAATGGAAATTTGGAAGGATGAACTTCAACAGTGGCAACGAATGCGTCAGAGCCATCTCTTATCTTCTGAGCTCATCAGCCTAATCTTATTATGATCATCCACGCACAATTTGCAAATTGTCAACATTTGATATGAACAACATCGTGCATTTTACGTTGATATTATGTAAATTTCAATACGGTCTTTAGTCGAGAGAAACTGTGCCATTAACATAGCAATGAGCAGTCTGTGTGGGAACAAATGGATATTGGATCCCCACTTCCATTGTCCTACTTGACTGCATGTGTCACACTTATCTCCATTCTCAAAGTTGGCCTAAATTATTATTCATGATAAGACATTAAGACTTGACGACTCTTGTTCATTGCTTTGCTAAGGTCGCATTCTTCCTAGAGAAACAAAAACAGTGCTAATTTTATCACATATTCTTCATTGAAAATTATAAACTCTTGCGATGAAGGATTGATTTGATTCTAATCAGAAAACTTGTGTGCATGGCAAGCCCAAAAGTTTCATAAAATACATGCATGTGCACATTCTTTTTCTTTCCCTTCCCTCTCTTATAATCCAGCCATTATTCCTTAACAACGAAATATAAACAACAATAATTAATATTGTTATTGTATATATGCAAGAGTATATATGAATATGAAAAATTGGAAAATGACCCAACGGGGTTCAATGATTCTAAATTGATAATCACTGTGGCTACTCATCTTTGGCTGATCAATCACCAGTGTCTTACTTTCGGAAAAAATAAAAGGGAGATGAAACAAGAAAAGGATATCGACTTTAGATCCAAAAAGCTCCAGAAAAAGTTTGGGTTAATCAGATCAGAGCTGCATCTTGTATATATAATGCTTTAAAAACAAATTGCTTGAGACTGTTGTAAAGTAAAACCAATATCATAGTTTGCTTTTTTTTTTTTTTTTAATTATTAGTGAGGCAACAGCAACAGAACTATATATATATGATTACAAGCTCAAGCTCAATGAATATATCAATCATTAAGCAACAAGCCATCTCTCTCACCGCCGTCCCAAGTAATTTATGGGCCCTTCTGCTCCATTGAAAATGAGACAAGCGTATGCATTCCTTGCCACAAAAGCTAAATTTTAGTACGAAATCTTACATCACCAACCATATTCTTAATTCTTAAGAGTTATCTCTATTTTAAACCTCCTCCCAAAAAATAAAATGTAAAATAAATTGTTCTATACAAACTTAAGTGTGTTATCATATCGCATTAATAATCTTATCATATCAACTCACTTTTTATAATTCTGAAGCCCAACGTATGTTCATATCCATATTCTTTTATAAAATTATTAAAGTATCAAATAAAGTCTCATGTTAATAAAAAATAAAAAAAATTACGAATATACAAAAAATACATTATATCTTTATTAGTATGAAATTTTTTCAATAGAGTTTATGAGTAAAATAATGAGAATTTAATTTTAAAGTGAACACTTTAATGATCTTGAAAATATCTAATGATTGAGGCTTTTCATAAATCAAGTATAAATACTAATAACGAAAACAATTATCTATCAAAGTAATAAAATATTATTGACTATTCTAAGATGCCGTAAAGAATGGATCACAAATATCAGTATGAATTAATTTCAAGATGTTTGAATTCCTTTTTGGCACTAACTTTTCTAACATTTGTTTGTTTTTCTTTAATGCATTCAATTTATATTTTAAAATTTAAAAACTCAATGGAATTTAGAATTCCTTCTGACACAAGCTTTTGAATTTTTTGTTTAAAAATGTCTCCTAAATGCTTATGCCATAACATGTAAAAATTCTCATTAATTAATTTGAGCGTTATATCATAATTGCTTACATGCAAGGTTTCATTAATTTGTGAGGTATAAAGATCCAATTGATATAAATTATCAACTAAAGAACCGGTATTAATAATATTTGAATTTTAAAAAAGACTAAACTTTTCATTTTCAAAAGAATAAAAGCAACCGAATTTGTCCAAATAAAAAATAGAAACTAAATTTCATCTAAACGACAGTACATAAAATATGTCATGCAAATCTAAATAATAACAAAATTCTAGTTGTAATATAAAAAATTTAATTGTCTTAATAAGAGCCTTGTTGTCATCACCCACATAGATGAATTTTTTAACATCAGTTGGCAGTCAACTCTTTAGACAATCCTGCATAGTATCACTTATATGAGTAATTGCATTTGTATCTATCTACCAAGTGTGACTTGGTATTAAAGCCAAATTAACAACCCTTTTTGGCGAGCCATTTTATATATTTGGAATAATCCTTCTTTACATGTCCAATTTTCTTACAAAAGTAATAGATAGTTTCATTATTCTTTTTCTTTTACACCTTAGGCTGTGAAGTTTCAATGTCTGTAGCTCTTTTTTCTTTATTGTTATTTTTCCTTTTCTTGTTAGCAACATTGTCTTTAGAAGAAATTTATAAATGAGCACTCTCTATCTTTTCTTGTTTCAATCTCTCTTCCTTTTGACACATTAAGTAATAAACTCATTAAGAATCCATTTCTTCTTTTGAGTGTTATAACTCATCTTAAAAGGACTGTATTGTACAGGAAGAGAGATCAAGATCTGATGCACAAGAATGTCATCCGATAATTCTAACTTTAATGTCCTTAATCTTGTAACAAGATTAAACATTTTCATAATATACCCTTTTTTTTTTAACCTTTATACCGTATTGACTAGAAAAAAATGGTGTTCATTTCGACATTTTCCCTACCAACGAATTGGTTCGCTATTTGACTCAAAAACTTTTTAGTATTTTCTTCCTCAAGCATTAGCCCTGATGGTATCCAGAATATAATATTTCATGATCATTAGACTCATACAGTTACAACGCTCTTATTTTTCATAAAGTGCCATTTGTTCAGCAATATTATCATTAGTAGGGGCGAGAGATTCTTCCATCAGAATTGCATAGTCTAGATCCATATAAAAAAAAAATAGTAATGTGCTTCATTCATTTCTTGAAGTTAATACCGCTAAACACTAAAATATTGTTCAAGTTGACAGATATAAAAGAAGTATTTATTGAATAGACAAACAAAAAACTCACAATTAATAACATGCCATTTAATCATGCATGCATATACACTCATGACATAAAATATAATAAATTGGATCATTAAAAGTTACAAAGTACAACATTGTTTTTTAGTATTTAGACAGAAATAACAATTTGTAAACGGTACTCTAAAAAATTTGATCAATAAATATTGATAGTAAATCCTCACAATAATGCGTCTTTCTTTGGATCGATATATTATATGCATAGAGAATGCCAAAGTTTATCACATAATTACTACCATATATATTTATTATCCGGTCAAAAAATAATTTTTATTTATTTTCTATATAAATTTAAACACAATTATTTAGTTTATTTAATAATATCCACATATTTTAAAATAAATAAATTTGCATAAAAAAATATCACTTTGGTGGTATTTTATTTCAATTTAATTTATTTTAAAATATTAAATTTTACTTTGTAAAAAAATAGAAAAAAAGTAAATCGGTTAAAGTTAAAATCAAAATCAATGATCAAAGCCAAATCATGTTAAAGTTAGGACATAACCGGAGTAGGTTGGATCAAGGTGGTTAGGTCAGGTTAAGTCTAACCCTTTCTAATTAATCAAACCCTAAATTTTATTCGATAGCTTAATCCAAAAATAAATTTAGGCCTATCCTAACTCACTTGATTTAATTTATATGTTGAGTATATAAAACTGGAGCTTGATAAAGTTCTTATGGACCTTGTGAAATTAAACTAATAAACTTTTAAAATTTATGAATACTAACTACTTAATATATATTATAATTAAAAAAAAATTCCATTAACTTTGACATTACCCTTTAAATTTGAACAAATTTTAATTCTTATCCTTTTTTTTATATAAATTAATCTGTAATGCATAGTCAAAAGAGAAATTAATGCATAGAGAGCATAAATTGAATCCGAAAAAAAATGCATCAATATGTAGCAGTGAATGCAAATTTCAACTTTTGCTCCCCTTTTCACCAAATTCGTAAATAAAAATCAGAATTGAATTTCATAAATGAATGCATTGATTGCGCCAAATTTAAAGGATGCATAGATACTGCATATTTCCTTGCTTAATACTAAATCCAACCGATGCATATGAAATATTAAAAAATATGCCATTCGGTTTTAATGCTATCAACGCCCTCCACAATTCACTTAATGTTTATATATATATATAATTTTTTTTTTAAATTATGCATGATATCAATGAATAATGTATTACCTTATGCGGAGAAGGGTTAAATATTAATCAACGCATATAGTTTCAATGTATTGAATGCATTATATAAAAGTAAGTGTGTTGACACCATTTCATGCATATTCATAATTTTCATAATTTAGTATTAAAAATTTTATTTCTTAATAATTTAATATAAAATAGTTATAATACTACTTGTTAGATAAAAATTTAATTAGTGAAAGAATTATTATAATTAAGATCTCATATCAAATCATCAAAAAAAATAAAATCGAAAGTGTACTTGAATTCATTGAGAGATTGATAATCTTTCACGTTTAAACTTTTTTTTATGAGAGAAAACTGTTATCACTCATTGATGAGATGTGAATGTATAATACATTAGGGTTTAGACTGAGGAGTTTAATTTATTATTTATAATATTTTATTTTATTTTAACACATCATAAAAATAAAATAAAATAATTGGGTCTCTACACATTGAAACTTATGTTATATGAGATACTCTAAAAGTTCAATAATAAATAAATTTTATTTAATCACTTTTAATGAATAACAAAATAGATAATCAATAATATATTATTAATTGATATATATATATATAAGCCCATTTAATATAATTTCCAACAATAGCTCCTTCGTCGTCAAATCCATTCTCTCTAATTTCCCTTCATTTCTTTTTTCAAATAAAAATTTGCTATTACACCTCCACCCCACAAGTTAAAGTGAGAATGATACATCAAATAATGGTTATAACAACAACAATAATAATAATTTCTTTTAAGAATTATCTTAATTTTATGAAAAAAAATGATTTAAATACTTATTGACATAGAAGTGATACTAAATTTCTCAAATAAATTTTCAATTATTTTATTATAATATGCCATGTATTTTTTGTACAAGAAATTTTCACAATTTTTAAAATAGTTTATAAAACTATTTTATCATTCAATCCTACCACATCAACTTAAAAATTAAAAAAAAAATCATTTAAAAAATATACTATTATTGTTGTCATGATAACAGTTTCGTGCATAAGTGAGAAAAAATCATTTGTCCTTTTTCGTTTACTTACTATGATTAGTTAGTGCATATTTTATTGTACCTTTTTTATCGGTGAAAAGAATTTTTTTTAAATTTTTCTATGACGTTTAGTTGTAATTTAAGAAGAATTTTTGAAGAGTAAAAAAATTATTTTGTCTCTATTTGTAAAAGTTTAAATTTTAAACTTTTTAGAGTAGAGATTTTTAAACTTTTTTAAAGTATGTAATGTCACATATACTTTAATAGTATTTTTTTATTTTCATAGTGCATTCTTAATAAAAATATATTTTTAATATTTCTTAAAAAATCATCATATCTCTAATTCTCTACATCTCTACAACAATTACATTTTTATAAGAATTTACTAACATCTTTTGTTGGTTCTTTTTTTTTAAAACAAAAAAGAAATATTATTTTATTTTTAATTTTTATACCAAATACAATAATTTATTTTGATTTCTTGATTACTATATATTAATTTTACTTGATTATTGTGTTTTAATAAATTAAATTTGAGAAAATAAGTAATAAATTTTAACTTAAATATAAAAAAATATTGAATTATTTAAAATTTAAATATAAAATTTATTTTTAATAATTTAATAATAAATAAACACTTTTAATATTTTTTAACCAAACAATTTAATACTTTAAAAGAATTTTTTTTTTATAATCAAACGATCAATAATTTTTTTTTAAAAGTTTTAATTCTAAAAATTTTACTTCTAAAAATTTTATTTAAAAATTTTAGCCAAATGAGTTCTTAATAATGTTAGAATTTTGATTGTCCTTGACTTGTAAAAAGATATTATTATTTCTTTTTAAAAGATTTAAAAAAATTGTTTTTAATAAATAATTAAAACAAATTAAATTAATGTTAATTACAATTATCACAATATTCACCCTCTGCGAAAAAAGAGAGAAAGAAAGTCAACATTGCAGGTCAAGTGGGGAGATTTCAATTCATCTTTTTGAAAATTGCAAAGGTAAAAATTTCTGACGTGATAATATGGAGATTCATTAATTTTTTTTTACAAAAAGAAGCGCATCTATGATACAAGCAACCGCATGTGCATTTTCATTATTTTTTGTTTCAAATTTTTATATTTTTGAAATATAATATATACCAAAAATATTGAAATATGTAACTAAATAAATTAAAAAATTATGTTATTAAGCTGTTCTCTCGAGCTCAATAAAAACAGTAATCCCTCTTTTAAAAATTTTCTCCATCAGAAAGTGGGCTGATGGCCCCGCCTCCCTCCCTTCCTTTCATCTCCTCATAGTTCTAATAGCAAATACTCTTTATTTTTTTAGTCTTTTTTTTTCTTTTACTTTTCTCTTTTTCTTCACGGTTTTTCTTTGTTGAACTTTCTCTGTTTCTTTCGTCTTCTCAATGTTCTGGCCGGCCGGTCATGCTCTTATTGGAATCTTTCTTTACCCTTTGCCAGAGCCATCTCGGTCAATGTCCTCTTCGGCCAAGCCCAGCCATTTTGACTGTCACGGGTTTCCTCGAGTCTGTCATGCTTTATCTTTTCCAGTCAAGCAACAAGATCAATGACCCAATCCCGTGACCTCAACGACCGACCTTTGCTGACATCTTTTGGGTTTGGGTGGCTTTGTATCTATTTGATGTTGTTTCCGGCTTGGATCCGGCCGGCCGCTGTAGCACCCTGCTGAAAAAATTTAGGAGTACTTCAACACCACATTTTTGTCTTTTGTCACGATCCGATTTTTTGAAATTGTGCGGCTTTAGACACTTGCTAGTGCTAAGCAGCCTACAAGACCCCAATAATCAAAAAAAGAGATGAAAAAGAAGCACACCAAGTGTTTGAGAGAATGCTCTCGTATTTTATTACTAAAGAGAGAATTACAAAGCTATAAAATTACAAGTTATAAGTATTTCTACAATTTGGAGGATGGTTTCTCAGATGAGAACTCCACCTATTTATAGCTAAAGCTATATACAATAGACGGTTAGGATTAACTCTAATCTAATGGTCCACATCTAAAGAGGAAAATATGTTAAGGAATATTTTAAAGATGCCAACTATTAAAAGAATATCTCATGGAATATGTCTTTTCTAGAAAACTTTCATACCTACCACATGCAAGTGGCTTTAACCCAAATCCATTGGGCCTTCTAGAAGCTCTAGCCTATTTAACCCAAAATGGACTAAGTCCTCTCTTCGTGGTTCTGTCGCGCGCCAAATGTTCGAGTCATTGCTTGAGAATATTTGGGGCGTGACATTCTCCCCCACCAAATTCACGCGACGCCCTCGTCGCGTCTTCGCTGGAACTTGCACACCCCGTTATGAAAACTCTGGTTGTGCGTTCTCGTGTCCCAAGCGTGCTCTCCCATCTGGTAACCCTTTCTACTCGACAAAGTACTCAAGACTCGTCCTGAGTTTCTCCCATTTGTCATGGCATGTGGAAATCCCCAAAGGTTCCCGATTGTGTGACTCAAATTCTGCATCTCCCGTACCTCCACGGTACTGCTTCCAACAGCTTGTGGAATGCACCTGATGTCGCCACTGTCGCTGTCTCGAAGGTAATTCCACCTTATGCGAGACGTTGCCAACCCTCTTGGCAATCAACCTTGGCCCCTCGTCTCCATGATCAAGGCCCTTGTGAAGTGGGCGTGCCGACTTGCGTTGTGGTGGAAGTATCGTCTCCATCACCAAGTCCCCCACACTATGCTTGACACGCCGCTGCTTGTCTTCGACCCACTCCTTGTGCTGAAACTGCACATCATGTGACACCTTGGACTTTTGGATGACACCCGCATCCAACAACTCCTCAAGCTACCCATGCAGCTCTCCCATCTCCGATGGAGGCGTCAACCCCATAGTTGGAAGCGTAATCTCAAGCTCCAACTTGCCCTCAATTACATCTCTTGAAGGCGGTTCTTCCGGTATGGCAGTAGGCTTAACCCCATTGTGCTCCCCGAGCACTTCTGCAACAACCTTCGGTATTTCATCCTTGCCCCTATTTGCCGCATCATCTACCCCTATTGTTGAGGCTGAATGTGACCCTCCTTTGCGCCCAGCATCTATTCTTAGTTGCATTGCGGAAAGGACCTTGGCGTTTGGCTTGGATCGCCCACCCTTGGGCATGTCTACCGTCGGTATCATTCGGGGCCTTCCCTCCAAAATACACATATAGTTGTGTTGAGGAAGTAACACCACATTGTACTGCCGTAAGAACTCTATACCTAGCACCACATCAAAATCATCGAGTGGTGCTACCGAGAAATTTACCTCACCGTGTCATTTGCCAAGGTGGATTTTAGCTCCACGAACCACCCCATCCAGCGGCTTGGCTCTTGCATTCACGGACTTGAGGTATCCCTATCCTTTCTCCACATAAAGGCACAAGCGTTCCGCTTCCGCACGCTTAATGAAGTTGTGCGTAGCCTCCGTATCAACTAACACTTGAGTCTTGATGCAATTGACATAGGCTTCAATGTACATGAGCACTTGTTCCAGCAACTTCCTTCACTATCCTCTTTGAACCCCCTCTGATACCACTTGTCACAACCCGATTTCTCGAAACCGTGCGGCCTTAGACACTTGCTAGTGCTAAGCAGCCTACAAGACCCCAATAACCAAAGAAAGAGATGAAGAAGAAGCACACAAAGTGTTTGAGAGAATGCTCTCGTATTTTATTACGAAAGAGAGAATTACAAAGCTATAGAATTACAAGCTATGAGTATTTCTACAATTTGGAGGATGGTTTCTCACATGAGAACTCCACCTATTTATAGCTAAAGCTATATGCAATGGACGGCTAGGATTAACTCTAATCCAATGGTCTACATCTAAAGAGGAGAATATGCTAAGGAATATTCCAAAGATGCCAACTACCAAAAGAATATCTCATGGAATATGCCTTTTCTAGAAAACTCCCCCACCTACCACATGCAAGTGGCTTCAACCCAAATCCATTGGGCCTTCTAGAAGCTCTAGCCCATTTAACCAAAAATGGACTAAGTCCTCCCTTGGTAGTTCTGTCGTGCGCCAAATGTTCGAGTCATTGCTTGAGAATATTTGGAGTGTGACACTTTTCTGGCCACCTTTTCCAATCCCCCACTACCAAGCTAACCATCGTGGGGAGTTACTACTGTCAATCGAGCTTGCCAAATTTACCGGCAGTTGTTTCATATCCAAAGTTGGTGAAATGCATTATTTGGTGATCCATATTAATCTATAACTTGCGGTTTATTTTTAGGCACCTGATTGTGTTGGTTGTAGGATTAAGATTTAAAGGTAGTTGGAATGGAATGTATCATTTGTGAGCTGTGAGTTGTTTGTAATAATTTTGTGTGGATTTTTGTGCCTTATAAATAAGGTTTTTGTATTTCTTCCTTCTACGAAAGTTAAGTTTTTTCTTTTTTAACGATGGCAATTTGGTGGTAATTTTTTTTTTAGAAAGTAAGACTTTTCATTCTTATTAAGAATAGTAAAATTTATCTATAAATAATTTTTAATTTAAAATTTTTTATCTTTTTTTTAAAAAAAAATTTTAAGTTTAATGTTTCGTCAATAAGTCTATATTTTATTATTCTGATAACCATCTGTTTTAAAGAGCAATAATCTCATAATATTTTTAATTTTATTAATAATATTAAAAATTACTTAAAAAAATTAAAAAAATTATACTTTACATATCTATAGCCTAAAAATATTATAAATTATATTTATTATTGCCTTCTGCTTGATAGAGATAAAAACAATGCCACACTTATTTTTTTAGTGTAACTTTTTTACGAGTATACGGTAGAATGTTTTTTTGGGCCTACCAGGTTTTTAGAAGAACTTTTAATTGGATAAGGAAAATATTCTTCTTTAGGGAAAGATTAAAGGAAAATTCATTTTAAATAAAATTCGTTGAGTTGCGTTTTGTGCTATTACTTATTCAGTATAGCAGGAACGTAATCATATGATATTTTAGAATATTAAAATATTGGGTGAATTAACTGCTTAAATATTGTAAATGGTCCTTGTGTATATAGGCCGTAAGTTGTTTTGTTGATTTTTTTGATATAGCTCTAGTTTCTTTTGCCCCCTGGTCTTATCCAAAATTGATTTTGTTCTTAGGGTCTTATCCAATTGTATTCAATTGGATTTAGTATTTCAATTCTCTAGTAGCTAAAAAAAATTATAAATTGTAAAAGACTTCTAAAATATAATCTAGTAGGGACCTACTCTAGCTTTCTGATATTATATATTTTAATAGTCAATTAGCATGGAATTATTGATCCCTTGATTGGACCACATTATTTTTATCCCATAAATTCTAAAATTAATATAGTTTTATTAAGAGCATGAGGGCTCAACCTAGTTGGCTGAGCACCTCCAAGTCTCACATTCCCACCTAGGTTCGAATCTCCCCTCCCCTCCAGGTGGTGCGAAAAAAAGAATATATGTTGTAATCTCCCCCTTAAAAAAAAAAATAATTTTATTAAAAAATAATTTCAATCTCAATCTTAAGCTCTTTTTTTATTTTATTTTATATATTTTTATTAAAAATTTAACGAACCACACATATCTCTATATTAATATGATATTATTTATTTTAGCCTCTCAAACAATAAATCATTGAACATCTCTTTAAACAATATCTCATTCGTTTATATTTTACACAGGAAGACATCGTTATCAACATTACTAATTTTTATTGTATTGAGGTCACATGCCTTACTTAAAACATTAGAGTATGACACTATAATTTTGCTCTTAGGTTCTACCCAAAATGTTTCGTATCAATAAAGATATAGTTCACTCCTTATACCCTTGATTTTTCCAATTTCTTGCCAAAGTAAAACTTTATTTGTTTCCTTAATAATTCTCTCCTCAAACGATATTCTAGCTGTCTGTCTTCAACACAAGAAGACCTCGTTCCCAGAATTACTCATCTTCATTGTATTAAGGTCAGACAACTTATGTGAAATACTAGAGTATCGCACTATTACCTTGTCGCACGGTTACATGAAACATCAAAGTATTGCACCACTACTTTGAGAGCCTACTTTATCAGGTCAACTCTACATCACTGTATTGAGAGGATACACCTTACGTGAAGCCCTGGAGCACACCACTACCTGTCCATAGAGCTTAACCACGAATCTCAATGCAAGTAAATTGCGACTTACTAGGCTCACCACCTTCTCTTTCGACATTGAGAATTTTTTGCAAGGTATGACTCTGATACCACTGTTAGGAGCTCAGCGAACCAACTGAAGTTGAAAATTAGCTTGGCACAAAAATTAAAGCCATTAAATATGACAGTAGTGGTGAGTTCTATAGCAGATATGACGAATCAAGTGAACAACGTCCAAACCCTTTTGCGAGATATTTTTAAGAATGTGATATCTTTCCTCAATACACTATGTTGGGGACTCTAAATCAAAATAATGTAGTTGAGAGATGAAATCAAGCCTTAAAGGATTTGGTTAGAAGTATGATAAATCATTATTTTTTATCTTGAATTTCTTTGGGGTGAAGCCTCAAAGATTACAGTGTATATCTTTAATCGAGTTTCAAGTAAAGTAGTAGCTAAAACCCCATATGAGTTATGGACTAAAAAGAAGCATTGTATTAGGCATTTGTATGTCTGGGGTTGTCTAGCTGAGATTAAGCTATACAGGTCTAATGAAAGAAAGTTGGACTCAAAAACCATAAACTGCTATTTTGTTGGATAAGTGGAGAGATTGGAGGATTTCAAGTTTTATGATTCCTCAAGTAAATCATTTTTTAAGATATGGAAGGCTGAATTCTTTGAGAATGTTGAATATAGTGAGAGTGCTAAACTCAGAAACGTTGTCTTTGAAGAGGAATATATTACTATTCTTAATTTTGTAATTAATAATGACTAGGTAATTGCACATATAATTATGTAGGATGCAAATACAAATAATTAAGATGTATCTGAGATACCTTCTATTAATATTGAAGGATCTGCTTTTGCTCATGTAGAGGAGCAACAACAACCTCAGTTGAAGTGCAATTAAGGAAATCCACTAAGGAGAGAAGCTCAGCGATTTCAGATGATTATGTCGTGTATCTCTGAACATGAGTTTGATATAAGACTGGAAGATGATCCAATAACTTTTAGTCAAGTCAAACGAAATGTGAACTCTAGAAAATGGATAAATGCCATGAAAGATGAGATAAAATCAATGTAAGAAAATGATGTTTAAGATCTTGTCGAATTACCTAAAAGTGCGAAACTAATTGGTTGTAAATGAATTTTTAAAACTAAACAGGTTTCAAAAGACAATGTCCAAAAATATAAGGCAAGTCTTATTGCAAGAGGTTTCACTCAAAGAAAGGTATTAATTATAGAGAGACTTTCTTTCCGGTTTCATCGAAAGACTCTTTCAGAATTATTATGGTACTTATAGCTTATTATGATTTAGAGCTACATTAGATGGATGTAAAGACCACGTTTCTTAATGACAATATTGAAGAAACTATATACATGTTACAATCAGAGAACTTTGAATCCAAAGATTCAAAATATTTAGTGTGTAAATTAAAGAAGTCCATCTATGATTTAAAGCAAGTATCCCATTTATGGTATCAAAAATTTGATCAAGTGATTATCTCATTTGGTTATAAGAAAAACAATGTTGATAATGCATTTATCATAATATTAGAAGGAGCAAATTTATTCTTCTTATCTTATATGTGGATGATATTCTATTAACGAGGAGCGATATAGGCTTATTACATGAAAGTAAGAGATTTCTTTCAAATAATTTTGAAATGAAAAATCTTGGAGATGTCTCTTTTATGTTGGGCATACAGATTCACTGAGATCATTCTCGTGGTATACTTGACTTATCACAAAATGTATAGATCGATAAGGTACTTAGTAGATTTGACATGAAGAATTGTGCGTCAGGAAATACATCCATTGTTAAAGGTGATAAATTTAGTTTGTTTCAATACCTAAGAAATCAGATTGAGAAGAAAGAGATGAAGAGCATCTTTTATGCGTCAGCAGTAGAGAGTCTTATGTATACTTCAATTTGTACACATCTGGATATTGCGAATGTAGTTAGAATACTCGGTAAATATCTAAGTAACGTAGGAATGGATCATTGGAGAGCTGTTAAAAGGGTTATGCTATATCTACAGAGAATAAAAGATTACATGCTCACATATCGAAGATTAGATAATTTATAGATCATTGGGTATTCAGACTCCGATTTTGCTAGTTGCCTCGATAGTAGAAGATGCACTTCTAGTTATGTCTTCATATTCGTTAGAGGAGCTGTGTTATGAAAAAGTATCAAGCAATTACTTGTAGCTTTATCTACCATAGAAGCAGAATTTATAGTTTGCTATGAGACATCAAATTAAGCTATATGGCTATAGAATTTTATCACTTGACTGCAAATTATCGATGACATTGACAGACCATTAAAAATAGATTGTGATAATAAAGCAGTTGGGTTATATTTTAAGAACAATAGAAGCTCATCAAAATCAAAGTATATTGATATCAAGTTTTTTGTTGTTAAAGAGAGAGTTCAGAGTCTTCAAGTGTCAATTGAACATATCAATACAAACTTAATAATTACGGATCCGCTTACTAAAGGTGTACCACTTAAGGTGTTTCATGAGTATGTGACTCGTATGTGTATGGTTCATCCTAATGATATGCTTCTATAGTTGAAAAATGTTTCTTAATGTTCAATTATAGTTGACATGTTTTCTGATCAGACTAAAATATTGTTCTTTGTTTATTTATTAAAAACTCTAAAATAAAGTTATATTCTTTTAGTTGCGATTGAGATAAAGTTTTAAAAGTATATTGTTAAACTCTTTTGAGTCATAAAGTAGGACCAGTTAAAAATAGACATGTAAAGGGATCATATTGCATGAAATTTTTATGCTACACATCTATGCTTGATCTATGTTATTAATTATATTGATATATGTGATCATTGATGGGTCTAGTTACAAGAAAGATAACGAAAATTGCTTTGATCCTATATTAGTATAATTGATGGACCAGATTATTTAGAGATGTCTTATTAAGATCGTAAATATTGAGCTCATAAAATTATTTTATAATGTACAATTATAAAGTGACATATGTGGCTCAAGTGGGAGATTGTTGAGAATTATATTAAATTGGGGTTACACATATCAATTAATTATACATTATTGACTGTCTATTTTATTGCCCATTAAAAGTGATCAAATAAAATTTATTCATTATTAGGTTTTTAAGGCATCTCATATGGTATGAGCTTCAATGTATAGAAACCTAATTATTTTATTTTATTTTTATAATGGGCTAAAATAAAATAAAATATTATAAATAATAAGTTGAGGTCTCTAGTTTAAAGCCTAACATATTATACATTCATATCCTATCAGTGAGTGACGACAGTTTACTCTCATAAAAAAAAAATTAGATGTGGAAGACTATCAATCTTAATTTTTTTGTATCTCTATAGATTTATACACGCTTTCAATTTTATTATTTTTGATGATTTGATACGAGATCCTAATTATAACGATTGTTTTACCAATTAAAAATTTTATCCAATAATTTTTTTTTCTTTTTTGTTATACAAAGTTAGTTCAGTGTGTATATATATGAAAATTTCTTAGAATAACAAAAAATTATGATCCCTTTTAATTTCGTTAAATATATAATTTTGTATCTTTTGTAGTTAAATAGTTTTAAAATAGATGCCCTTATCTTTTATATATTATTATGATTATTATTATTACAACTTTCGGTTTGGTGGTTTCCAAATTTAAACTTACATTTGGTAATATAAAAATAAAAAGTTAAGATTTACATAGAATGGAATTTAATCTTTCAAGGAAAATATATCACACTCTTTAAGTATTTCTTGTACTATTTGACTTTTTGTATTATTTAAATTAAATCATGACATTTAAAATATTTAAATAATTTTTTTATTATTTTAATAAATATATAGTTAAAGAATATAGATATAGTATGATAGAAGTATTTGAAAAGAAACACATCGTATATTGTGATTAAACATTGACTTTTTTAAACATAAACAAAAGAGAAAGCCTAAAATACATTCGTGTAACATGTACTGTTTATTGTTTCCTACGCCCTAGCGCACAAGAAACAATTATTTTTTATTTATAATTTTATTTATTATTTAAAACCCACTCATATTATTTATTTAAAATTAAATGTTAAAATTACAATACTAAATTAAATTAATTATAAGATCAAGCTCAAGATTAAGCCCAAATATTTATAAGCTAAATTCTTAAAGTTTTTAAATTAGGTAAAATATTTTAAAGTTAATAATTAAGGAGATAAGTATTATAAACTTGTGTGGTTAATAAATTTTTATATTATTTTATTTGTGTGGTTTTGGTTTGTTAAAACTAAGTATAAATACTCTTCTCCCTCATTTAATTTTATAAGTAAGTAAGTTAAGAATAAAGAGTTGATCAAGTATTGGATCAATTGTTGAAAGTTTAGTGTGTTAGAGAGTTGAGCAAATAATAAGCTCAACAAAGAGTGTGTGAGTGTTGTGTTGAAAGTGAGAAAGAGTGAGAGTTTTTAAAATTTGTATTATAAGTTTTGAGTTTGTTGTATTAATAAAAGTGTTCCATTTGTGCTCCATTATTCTCAACAATTGGTATCAGAGTGGGACTGTCTGGGACTGCTCAAGTTGTAGGATTTCTAAGAATTTTGAGTATGCTTTGTGGTTGCAGTTTTGACTGATCTTCCACATCAGAAAGGACTTCTTGAAATTATGAGTAAGATTCTGTGTGTCGTGAGTAGTCTGTGACTCTGCAAGTTTGTTGACAAAACTTGTTTGGTATTATTGAGGTACTGCCAACACGATGGATGACTTTTAAGTCGTTGGAGGAATCAAGACGTTTAACAACCAAAATTATAATACATGGGCGACGTTGATGGAGTCTTACCTTCAAGGCCAAGATCTTTGGGAGGTCGTTGGCGAAAATGAAGTGAAACAGCTAACAGACAAAGCCACTTTAAAGAAGTGGAAGGTAAAAACTGGTAAGGCTATGTTCGCCATTAAGACCACAGTTGAAGAAGAAATGTTAGAGCATATAAAGAAGGCCAAAACGCCAAATAAAGCACGAGACACTTTTACATCACTCTTTTCAAAGAAAAACAACATGCGACTATGGCTTCTAGAGAATGAACTGTTGTCAATTGCATAATGCAACATGACGATCAACCAATACTTCACAAAGGTAAAGTTCTTGTGTCGTGAAATATCTGAGTTAGATCCTGCCGCTGCTATTGCTGAAACTAGGATGTAAAAAATTATCATCCATGGTTTGAGGCCCGAGTATAAAAGTTTTATTCCTGCTGTACAAGGCTGACCAACCCAACCATCTCTCATTGAATTTGAAAATTTGCTTGCTGATTAAAAAGCGATTGCCAAACAAATGGGTGGGGTCTCTTTGAAAGGAGATGAAGAAGCACTCTACATCGACAAAAGAAAAGGTCAATTTAAACGACGTGCTGGTGGAGGATCTAAAAGAGATGATGACAAGATAAAGAGTTATCACGAAGAAGGTAACTCACAGACAATGAGAGTATAGAGGACTCGCAGCAATGGTAGTCAGTTCAACCAAAAGAAAAAAGTTTGAAGGAAAATGCTACAATTGTGAAAAAATAGGACACATGGCAAAATATTGTTGGTCTAAGAAAAGGTCTGCGGAGGGTAATGCTGTCACATCAAACTCAGAAAGAAAAAGTGAAAATGAGTGGGATGTTGAAGCGTCTGTCGCTATAGAGGAAGAAGACCTATCGCTCTCAGTGATAAAGCCTGGACAGATTGACTATGAAAATGATTGGATCGTCGACTCAGGATGTTTAAATCATATGACTGGTGACGAAGAAATGCTACAAGATATGACTAAGTACAAAAGAAGTCGCGTGGTGGTGACAACCAACAACTCAAGATTTCCTATAGCTCACATCGGTAACACAATCCTTGCACCTCGTTACAGTCCTAATAAGGTAATACTTCAAAATGTCTATCATGTCTTCGGCATGAAAAAGAATCTATTGTCAGTATCACAGTTAACATCTTCTAGACACTATTTCTTGTTCGGCCCACAAGATGTTAAGGTGTACCAAGATTTAAAAATCATGGGAACACCAACAATGGAAGGACGACGACTAGAGTCAGTCTATGTATTATCAGCAGAGTCAACTTATGTAGACAAGACTCAAAAGAATGAGACAGTAGATTTTTTGCATGCACGATTGGGACATGTAAGTTATTATAAGCTAAAAGTGATGATGAATAAGGCAATGCTTAAGGGTCTACCTCAATTTAATGTGAGAGTGGATAAAGTATGTGCGAGATGTCAGTACGGCAAGGCACATCAACTACCGTATGAGGAATCAAAGTTTAAAGCTAAGGATCCATTGGAGTTGGTTCACTCTAATGTGTTTGGACTTGTCAAGCAGCCATCAATTAGTGGTATGCGATACATGATGACATTTATTGATGACTTCTCGAGGTATGTATGAGTTTTCTTTATGAAGGAAAAATCAGATACTTTTTTGAAGTTCAAGGAATTTAAAGAAACAACTGAAGGAGAAGTCCGAAAGAAGATTCATTATCTTCGCACAGATAATGAAGGAGAATATACCTCTGATTATTTCTCACAATATCTTCGAGAAAATAAGATACGACATCAGTTCACATGTGCTAACACGCCACAACAAAATGGTGTTGCAGAAAGGAAGAATTGACATCTTGCAGAGATTTGTAGAAGTATGTTGCACGCAAAAAATGTACCAAGAAGATTTTGGGCCGAAGGAATGAAGACTGTAACCTACGTGATTAATAGGCTTCCACAACAAAGGTTAGGGTTCATATCACCCTTTGAGAAGTTGTGGGATATGAAACCTACAGTGAGTCATTTTCGAGTATTTGATTGTATATGCTATGTGTTTGTGTCAAATCACCTGAGAAACAAATGCAACAAAAAGGCAATCAGGTGTATCTTTGTTGGATATGATAACCAGCGCAAAGGATGGAAATGTTGTGACCCTACTAGTGGGCAGTGCTACACATCAAGGAATGTGGTGTTTGATGAAGCATCTTCATGTTGGTCGCCATAAAAAGAGGAGCTTACAAATTCAAAAGAAATAGAAGAACGACTATAACAAAAGATAGATGAGCAAATTGCTGAAATTTGACCGAGCCAAGAAGACCTTGATAATGGAAGCAGTGATGAGAACACCGAGCAAGAGACAAGTCAAAGTCCTTGGCAAATTAGCATTTCAACAACCAACAACGGAGGCCAAAAATGAAGGAGCAGAACCTGCAACCCCTCAATCTCATCTTCGAAGGTCAATAAAAATACGAAAGCCTAATCTCAAATATGCTAATATAGCTATGGTGAAAGAGGAAAATGTTAAGGAGCCTGAGACTTTTGAAGAAGCATCACAGAGCTCTGAATGGATTAAAGCTATAGAAGAAGAAATTATAGCGTTGGAGCAAAATCAAACTTGAGATTTAGTACCAAAATTAAAGGATGTGAAACGTATATCTTGGAAGTGGGTGTATAAGATCAAAAGAAGTCCTGATGGATCGGTGAAGAGGTATAAAGCTCGGTTGGTAGCTCAAGAATTTTCTCAACAGTATGGACTGGATTATGATGAAATGTTTAGTCTAGTAGCCAAGATTACTACAGTACCAGTTCTACTTGTATTGACAGCTAGCAAAGGTTGGATATTATGGCAAATGGACGTAAAGAATGCTTTTTTACATGGAGAGTTAGATCGGGAGATCTACATGATTCAACCAATTGGATTTGGAAGTAAATTTCATCCTGATTATGTGTATAAATTGAGAAAGGCATTGTATGGATTAAAGCAAGCTCCAAGGGCGTGGTATGGTAAAATTGGAGAATTTCTAACACATGGTGATTACTCTGTAGCACCAACTGATTCGAGCTTGTTCGTCAAAGCTAATAGAAGGAAACTTGCAATTGTGTTGGTATATATGGATGACTTAATTATCACTGGAGATGATGAAGAAGAGATTCGTTGAACAAGAGAGAATTTGGTTGTTCACTTCTAGATGAAAAAGCTTGGACAACTTAAGCATTTCCTTGGGCTCGAAGTCATTCAGACAGTAGAAGGAATTTTTCTAAGACAACAAAAATATGCCAAAGATTTGTTGTAGAAGTTTGGGATGCTAGAATGCAAGCCTATCTCAACACTGCTAAAAGCCAATGCCAAGTTGTGCGGTCATGAAGAAAAGGATTTAGAAGATGGAACTATGTATCGACAATTGGTAGGACATCTCATCTATTTGACATTGACTCAACCAGACATTTCTTATGCAGTTGGAGTAATAAGTCGATACATGCAAAATCCTAAGAAACCCCACTTAGGCAGCTCGACGAATATTGAAATATGTGAGAGGCACAATTGACTATAGTCTCTTCTATAAGAAATACCAAGATTGTAAAATAGTTGGCTATTGTGATGCTGACTATGCTGGAGATCATGACACACGACGTTCGACCACTTGATATTTTTTCAAGATTGGTTTAGGAACAGTCTCTTGGTGCAGTAAAAGGCAATCGACTGTATCATTGTCAACTACTGAAGTTGAGTACAGAGCAGCAGTAATGACAGCTCAAAAAAGTACATGGTTGATGCAATTGATAGAGGATTTACATCAGCTAAGAGATCATGAAGTGTCAATATATTGTGATAATCGGTCAGCAATTTGTTTGGCAGAAAATTCAGTTTTTCATGTAAGAGCAAAGCATGTGGATGTGCATTATCACTTTATACAGGAGAAAGTTCTGCAAGAAGAAATTGAGTTGTTGTATGTTAAGACCGAAGATCAAGTGGCTGATTTGTTCACAAAAGGCTTGAGTGTTGATAAGTTCGAAAAGTTTCGAAGACAACTCAACATAGTTAAAAGAACGGAAGTTGGTGTTGAGGGGGAGTGTTAAAATTACAACACTAAATTACAATACCAAATTAAATTAATTATAAGATCAAACCCAAAATTAAACCCAAATATTTACAAGCCCAATTCTTGAAGTTTCTAAATTAGTTAAGATATTTTAAAATTAATAATTAAAGAGATAAGTATTATAAACTTGTGTAGTTAATAAATTTTTATATTAGTTTATTTGTGTAGTTTTGGTTTGTTAAAACTAAGTATAAATACCCCACTCTCTCATTTAGTTTTGTAAGTAAGCAAGTTAAGAATAAAGAGTTGATCAAGTATTTGATCAATTATTGAGAGTTTAGTGTGTTAGAGAGTTGAGCACATAATAAGCTCAACAAAGAGTGTGTGAGTGTTAAGTTGTGAGTGTTGTGTTAAAAGTAAGAAAGAGTGAGAGTTTTTAACATTTGTATTATAAGTTTTGAATTTGTTGTATTAATAAAAGTGTTCC
This sequence comes from Ailanthus altissimus, assembly GCA_946807835.1. Taxonomy (NCBI): domain Eukaryota; kingdom Viridiplantae; phylum Streptophyta; class Magnoliopsida; order Sapindales; family Simaroubaceae; genus Ailanthus; species Ailanthus altissimus. The sequence goes on along the minus strand of OX327701.1, from coordinate 25,090,248 downwards.
ATTTGTGCTTCATTATTCTTAACATTAAATACTTATTAAATTTATATTTGTTTTAGTTCATTAAAATTATATTTGCTTTATTTAATTATATGATTTATTAATCATTTAAATTAACTATATGATTTATTTCTATTATTTATTCAATTTAATTTAACTATAATATTTAATTATATCATTTATTTAATTTTTATAATAATTATCCATATGTTCTCACTTATAATTTTTTTAATTTAAATATTATTTATTGTGTTTCATTATTAATCCATTGCTTTGAAATATATTTTTATTTATTTACAAAAGAACATAATTTCTAAGAAATTGAGAATTTTAGTTGCAGACCATTTTTCAACACATTGTCTAAATGATTACATGTAAGAAACATTCTAATGTCACCGTTATGAACTATCCAATTTAATGGATGACTAACTAAAAATATTACAATTTTATCTTTATAGTACTTATAACTAAAAAAAGAAATACAATAGCAAGAACACAAATTAAATAATATAATAAAAAAATATAGTTAAATTAAATAAGATAAAAAATATAGCTACATTAAATAATTAACAAATAATATAATTTTAATAAAAAAATAAATAAATAATTTTAAATAAATAATATGAGGGGGCCATGCACAATACTAAACTTATAAATAATTAAATAAAAAATAAAAAACCTCCATATCGCATGAGAAACAGAATGACACAACATATTGTGCGGTGTTTTTGGGTTTATTTTTTCATGTCCATATCTAGAAAAGTTACTATTTAATAATATTAAACAATGTATTCCTTTTTAAATATTTGTTTGATGCTATATATATTTTCTCTAATCATTCATTTATTGAAACAAGAAAAAAATTTCAACTAAATATTTTAAATCGGTATCATTTAATTTAAATAGTACAAAACTACACAAAAATTCAAATAGTATAAGAAAGACTTAATATCTCATCTTTGGTTCAAGAATGCAATATATTTCGCTGGATAGGTTAGATTCGATTCTCTATTAGTCTCAAGTGTTTTTTCTTTCTTTTTTTTAAATTTTTTTAAAAATTTTCTTATATTACAAAGTACAAATTTAAATTTGGAAAACAGAAAAACTTGGAGTTATGAGAATGTATACATAATATAAGAGTATTTTTATCTATTACAAAACTAATTGACTACAAAAATTACTAAATTAGAAATGACCCCTAATTGGAGATATTCTAAAACATTTCCCCGTATATTACCTTGGGAATTCCAAAAAGACCAACAAAAATAATATAATAAGAAATAATAACGGAGTTTGATGATGTGAATTGGAAATTTGGAATTCCACTATTGCAACGGGTGCCTAACAGTTCTCTCTTTTATCCTCTCATCTTATCTTATCCTATTTTTTTTTATCTTAATAATAATTATTATTATTTTCACAAATTGATGAACAATGAACATGATCGTGATCGTCCATATTTTCTTAACTAGGAGTGTGCCACTAAAATAGCATTTTCATTTCTTGCCTAAGACTTCATCTCAATATTGGCCATTAGTATGCTTTCTCAGATTGTATTTAGATGGGGTTCGTCACGTCTCAATTTGATCATCTTGTATTGGAGGGTCATCATCAACTTAAATTCTCTGAGTAATATTATCTTTGATTTCAAAAAAATTTATCATTTTCACAAGAAAAAAAATAAGTTAGTTGTGTTTTATGTGGGGGAGAGTATTTCCAATAAATTAAAGTATATTGAAGGTACGATGGACAATGAGAATTTCAAAAATTAATAATGGATGAGGAAAAAGAATAAAGTGTTAGGATAAAGCCTATGGCGACCAAACATGGTTGCTTCTTTTTTATGTTTTGAGCGTCGCAGAACTCAAATTTAAGGGTTTCGACGTTGAAACTAGAAGTGTGACATTTGAAAGAGTTATTTAAATAATAGTATTTTTTAAAAAAAATATTTAACTCTTTAAATAAATGTAACATTTTAAAAAGACACTTATCTAATTTAAAAATTGTGACCTTTTGAAAAGGCACACAATTCTTACAAAGATAATGATCCTTTAAAAAGATATTTATCTACTCCAAAATCTTTTTGATTTAAATAAGTATTGTGCCTCTCTATAGAGATATAAATACCTTTATAAATAGAGACACACCTCACTCTTAAACTATCAATTGATCCATTTTTTTTTTTGCATATATTTTTCCTCTATTAACTCTCTCAAAATTATTTTGTTGTCTTACAAAATTTATAATTAATGTGCACCATTACAAATTAAATAGTAATTGAATCCTAAAATATATTACCATATAAATCTATTTACATCTTTAATCATCATAAGATAGAAATAATTTAAAAAATAATGCCTAACATTCTTTCACTAAACGAAAAAAGAAAAAAATTTGTATCCATCACACACTCCAAATTACACTAAAAACTAATAAGCCGTCAATATGGTGATTGATATGAAGACTTGGTCTTTTGTCTTCAAATTTTGTACAGTATTCATTTTATTGTATTATATTTGTGGTCATCATCAACTTAACTTAATGATAATTATACATTTTAATAAATTTGAAGGTCGTAAATTAAAATCCTCTCCCAAATCAACCCTAAAAAATGATTTAATTGTATCCCAAATCAATCAATATTTTTTTTGGGTTTAATACTGGAATAAAGAAATTTTATATAATCCCAATTTTATATTAATACTGGTTATAATTAAATTTAACAGATCCAGCAGTCAATTGCTCTGAGCCAATAATCCCTTACAAATAATAATTCTCTTCTTCTTCTTCTTCTTTAATAAAAAACATTATCAGATGCAAATTGCAAAATTGCAATAATATATGCAAGTCCATAATAGTCAAAAGTGAACCCAATGGACTCATCACTTTGTTAAATATATGATTCTAATTTTTATTATCAGTATTATGGAAATGGCTACTTGTCTTTGACCGATCGAACAACATGCATTCCAGAAAAGAAAGGCAGATCAAAAAAGGATACCTCCTTTAGATGATCACTAGAACCCTAGAAAAGTTTTGGCTAATTAGAGCTACAGCATATGTAAATAGTATCGCTTAAAATTTTACAGACTATAATTTGCTTGCTATAACTAGTAAGGCCAAAGCAATTATATATATGATTAGAAACCAATATCATAATTTGCTTTCTATTAATAGCTAGGGCAAAAGCAATTATATATGATTATGATTAAATATAACAGGCCACGAGCAGCCACCCCAAAGAATGGGACCTGTACTCCATTAATGAAGGTGAGACAAGCTTCTCCCTTCTCTGCCACAAAAGCTTATTTTTAGTGCAAGATCTTACATCATCAACCATATTCTTAAGGACTTTTATCTCTATGTAAAATCAAATAGAAATATACAACACACTCATAAAGAATATTATCTTGTCACATTTTCTATATTATCGCCCCACTTAATATCAGTTTGTAGCTAGAGTCCATTATCACCGATATTAGTGATGCATAGCCCTTCCTCGTGGCATAGTGTGTTTGTATATTCTTATTTTCGTCAACACAAAAAGCACTCGAGCATATATATATATATATATATATATATATCAACGCAAAAATCATTTGACGAAATTGCTTTCATGGTTCACACTGAGAGCAACAATGATGTGTTATGGATACCTTTGATTCAGAGAGACGTATTCCTAGTACTGTTCATTATAAAACTTGATAATATTTACAAATTTAAAATTTTTATTTTTCTATTAATAAAAACTTGAATCAGAATGTCCTCTGTTTATTTGATTATGATCAATAATATTTTATTATGTAAGAACAACTTGAGTTTGGTTATTTTAAAAGATTCGGATTATTTCCATTTCAAGGACAAATGGGTTTAGAAACCCTAGTTTTATTATCTCTCTTATCTTATTATTATCAATAAACTTTTACTCTAGAACCTCTTGTTAAATTATCTCTCTTGTTTTCGCTTTGTCAAGCAACAACAGATCTTGAGACTCCGTTTCTGTCAAAATAAAGAAGTAGATTAAGAAAGAGAAGAAAAATAAAAGAGAATTCAAAGTTCTGAAGAGAGAAGAGTGATGGAAAGAGATAGCTGTGGGGATAAAACTGAGTGGGGTGGCCATATAGAATTGTTAATGGTGGTGTCCACGTCACAATACTGGTTCATCGTTCCTTTTGCTGCAACTCTTTTTTATCCTCACCCCACCTCCATAAACCCTTAAAGCAAGGAGCTGCAATTCCACTTATGACATTTCTTATCAAAATTCTTTAATTTATTTAGATATGGCGCTTGACTAAAAAATGCGCATGCTGGATACAGTGCTAACATCGACACCCCATATAGGGTGTGTTTCGTTAGTATTAGCTCAGGCACATGAATATGATGCCATATCCCACTTTTTAAATCTCTCTCATCAACTTTAATGATCATAATGTGTAATCAAGTTCTTAGTGCTATGATTATATGCTAATGCATAGTTCTTCGTTAAAGCATTTCTAAAAAGTTGTCAAATCATATTGAAAAAGATTGGTTCGATGATAGAGAGAATCTAGTATTGAAAATCTTAGCAAACAATTGAGTATTGATTTGTGGTCCTGTAAATAACCAGGAACATTCAGATGAGATGGATCCATATTCTCGATTTCTCTCGATGACTATATATATATATATATATATATATATATATAAAAGTTAATATCATTACAGTTAATAAAGCCACGTCTGCATTCCAATAAAGCAGTATTTGAGTTTTGTTCCATCATCTATCATGGCATTCGAAGGTTCATATTATCGACATAGCTATAAACGAAGGAGTCATAATTAATGGTTAATTTACATGATCAATCCTGTATCATGGCAGAAAAACCTAATTTAGAATTTGATCACCAGAAACAAGATGTGAAATGATTGCAGGTTAATGAGGGCCTATATGTATATACATGGCCTAAAAAGTTTGACCAAACTCACACACGACACGCGTGTATAATACAAGATCTGTTATTATTGCATGGTCATGACAATATTTCTTCTTTTCTTCACAAATAATGAGATGGCGATCAAACCACACATCGGTCGTCGCTTGCTCCATGAAAGAGACAATTTACAGAAACAGTATACAGTGATTCATTTGTTGGCGGTAGTGTTTAAAAAAAAAGATATAATGCTCTTAATTTATCAAAGTTTGGCCCATGGAAATAATATGATTCGTACATCACTATGGCCATAAACATGTAGCAAAAGCCATTTTGATTCGGGTAGCGAGTTCCACATCATTAATAGTCTTCCCATGTAAAAACTTTAAGTCATGACATCTCTTTTGACATTACATTGCATATACCTAAACAAATTTAAAATCGTTTTTATCAAAAAGTAGAAGCGGAAGTAATTAAATAAATACTAAATTTAAAATATATAGTATAATCTAAACAATTAAAAAATTTAAAGAGAAAAAATAGAAAAATAACACATATAGAATTTATGTGATTTGACAATTTACTTACGTATACGGTAGATCAAAATCATACTACTTTATTATTGAATCACAAAACACTTACAAAATATACTTTTTATAAGAAAGAACTCACTATCTATTGTAAACTAAAGGTTTCTTTCACTAAAGACACCTACAAGAAAGAACTCATTATCTATTGTAAACTAGAGGTTTCTTTCACTAAAGAATCATAAAGAATGTTATAATCAGAAATATGTATTTACAAGCCAATAGATAATCTTTATATAAATTTTAAGATGACCTATGTTAATATTAAATATGTGAGAGTTGTTTTATAGAGTACTAGAATAAGTAGTAGATGAACTCAAAATGGGAGACCTTTTACCCGCACCGGGCGCCGCACTTGCTTGGGCAGCTGCTTTCTCCTTTCGTATTTCTTTCGCGTCCATCTTCGATCTTCGTGTACCTAACATACTTGACTTACTCTTCAAATCATATTCCAATAATTTTTAATTAAGTTTTTCAAAATTTTAGTGTTCATCTTTACAAAGCCCTTTTGGTTATATAGAAACAACCATCAAATTTTGCAAGACTAATATCTATTAATTAGTTTACTATTCAACTCAAAAGTTTAAGTTGATAGGTGAAGTTATAATATTAATATTAAAAATAAATATTTAATAATCTAATTTACGTAAAATATAAATCCGAATAGACATGAACTCAACCTGAATTAGAGTGGATCATAAATTAAAAACTAAAAAATTAATTAAAAATAAAAATATGTGAGTTCGAACTTAAAATTTTTACTTTAATAATATATTAATTTATTATTTAATTTAAAATATTAAATTAATAGATAAAAATTTAATATTAATATTAAAAATAAATTTTTAAGTTATAAAATAATGCATATTGGAACTAAAAATTTTGATCAAACTCACACACGACACACATGTATAATACAAGATCTGTTATTATTGTATGGTCATGTCAATATTTCTTCTTTTCTTCACAAATAATGAGATGGAGATCAAACCACACATCGGTCGTCGCTTGCTCCATGAAAGAGACAATTTACAGAAACAGTATACAGTGATTCATTTGTTGGCGGTAGTATTTAAAAAAAAAGTATAATGCTCTTAATTTATCAAAGTTTGGCCCATGGAAATAATATGATTTATACATCAATATGGCCATAAACATATAGCAAAAGCCATTTTGATTCGGGTACCGAGTTCCACATCATTAATAGTTTTCCTACGTACAAACTTTAAGTCATACATATATTAAAGCCATGAGACCTCTTTTGGCATTACATTACATATATCTAAACAAATTTAAAATCGTTTTTATTAATTTCGGTGTTCATCTTTACAAAGCCTTTTAGTTATATAAGAACGATTTGATAATATCGATCATATCAATTTATTATTTAATTTAAAATTTAAAATTAATAAATAAAAACTTAATATTAATATTAAAAATAAATATTTAATAATTTCATTCATATAAAATATATTAAAGATAAGTATTTAACAGTTTCATTCATGTGAAATGTGAATACGAATAGGTTTGACAGCCTGAATTGGAGTAAATCATAAATTTAATAGTTTCATTCACATTAAATATGGATACGTATAAGTCTAAACTCAGCATGAATTGGAGTAAATCATAGATTGAAAACTGTCTGAATTGGAGTGGATCATAGATTGAAAACTAAGAAATTAATTAAAAATAAAGACATGAAGACTCGAACTTAAGACTTTGACTCTAATACTATATTAGTTTACCACTTAATTCAAAAATTTAAGTTGATAGGTAAAGACTCAATATTAATATTAAAAATAAATCTTTAACAGATCATAAAAATATGATATTGGAACTAAATAAATTCAAATATTTTTTTTGGGTAAATATTATTTATCTCCTATTAGATTCGTTAATTACTAAAAAAATTCTTTAATATTTGATAATATTCAAAAACTCATCATGTCGTTATAATTGTAATAATATAAATTAATTTTTAAGAGGAATAACAGTTTTTTTATTTATTTAAAAAGTCAATAATTATATTTGTATAGTACCAAATAATAAATAATAGAATTAATATGTTTAAAATATTAAATAATTAATAAGAATAATACGATATTTTATTATATTATGAATTATTATTTAATACAGATATTTTCATTTTTGTTAAAATGCAGATATTTAATATTAGTAGTCATGTTAATCTAACAAATAAAAAAAATCATTAATTACAGTATAATGTAATTTTATATTTTATGCAATACTATTTAATTATTTAGAACTTTTTAAATAAAAAAATTATTAACCCTTCTAAAATTAATTTATATTATTATAATTATAACGACATTTTTTTTATATTATCAAATATTAAAGAGTTTTTAATAGAAAGGTAAATGATAAATTCCCTTAATTTTTTTATACCTATATAGGTGTGAACGTCCCCTCTTTGCGAGTAAATTACTCGAATTGAGTTTTAGATAGAGTTCACCATACATGTCAATAATCAAAGTACATGTTAATTTTTTTAGACCTGAATTCTCCATCATCTATTTTTTAACTTTTTTTTAAAGTATCTGATGACATGTATCAAATACATCAAATTACATTATTTATGACTAAGATGTATAAAAAAGTTAATTAATTGATTTTTTTCTCATGGGATATCATTTCAACTTTTCAAGTTTGTAAACAACTATACCCAAATCTCAAAAGCCTTTTCTGCCATATAATCAAGAAGGGCAAGAAACAAAATTAAGGATGATCATTCCACATCAACAATGCTCTTTCAGTGGTGATTGTTGTCAAATACAAAATATGAAAAACTGATGGAGTTTCTCTTAAATTTTTGGAGGCACGGCCATTGTCATGCTACTGCAAAGAGAAAGCTTTATTTCCAAAAAAATAAAATAAAAAAAAGAGAACGCTTTGTGTTTCATTAGGTTCCCTAAATATGGACTTATTTGCAGTGGCCTTTACGTAGCTTTTATGTTGTTGATGACTTAAATCTCATTGAAACTTTGGAATGCTCACTAAGATAACTTACTAAATATTTGAAGAATTAAGTTAAAATGAAAGATTTTGAAAAAAAATTATAAAATAAAGTTATTTATTTTTTTAATCTTTATTTGTTACTTTGACTTCTTTTATTTTTACTTTTTAATCATAACTATGTTATATCTGTTTGAATGAATAAGCCTGTATCCATATTTTTTATATACGTAGTATCGTTTTTGTATTAATAATGAAGCTTTTCATTAATTATAAAAGTGTTTATAATAATTTTTTAGAATTTTCAGTGTACATTTTAAAATTTTGAACACTTTACAAAAGTTTTTACTTACAAATAATAAAGAATTAAAAAAAATCATATATATAAAGAGATTAACAATTATATACAATATACAAGAAATTTATGTAATTTGAAAACAAACGTCAACGTCTATAATGAATCACGGGATATTAACTTCTTTATTACTTAATTTTTAAAAAAATTCTCAAATTACAAAAATATCTCACAAGAGATTACAATGAGTATCTAATAGTCAAAATTTCAAAGGATTTGTACAACACTCTCTTACATACTAAACTCAAGTATTATTTAAATTCTCCATTTACTAATTTGTTGATGCTCGACAATTTTAATAGTTTATAATAATTTATATAAACTCTAAAATATTCTTAAAAATCTTGTTTCTAGTTAAAATATGAATTCATAAGTATAGAAATCTAAATTCTACTAAAAAAATTAAAAATATCTTAAAATAAAAAGTTATCGTGTCTTGGCACTTAGCACCATCGTGGCCCAAGTCACGACGTTGCGGCTTGGCCAAGGTTGGGCCTCGGTGCCTAGCCTCTCCCAAATTGGGGCCGAGGTTTAGCTTGCTTAGGGTCGCGTCCATAAAGCCTGAAATGTCTCTTACTTGCGTTTTAACCCCCTCTTAGCTTTCGGTTTTTTATTTTCATCATTTTCTCGTATGTTCATCACGTTTTTGACTTCATGTTAATTTCTTATTGATTTTTAACTCAAAATCATATTTAAATACGACTTTGAATTGCTAATTTTTTATATATATATATTTTTTTAAAAAAGAGTTGTTATAGTTAACATATGTTGTAAGATTCTAAAAAATAAATAAGTACAGATTAAAGAGACTTGAGATTTGTTTGAAATTGATTAACAGTATTATTTTCCTCTCATAGGTTTCAGTACAATAACAAGTATGATTATATATTTACATAATGTGATTCATTATTAGAAGCTTATAATGGCACATAATCTACTTAGCATATATATATAACAACCGTTGATTATTTAGCCATCGGAGATAGAGAACGTGAAGTGTAGAGTTTATATTTAATTAAGGTTTTCTTTCCTTATTATTGCGATCTTGCTTCCATCAGTGCATGTAACTTTTCTTGAGTAGTTAGAATTATTTTGAACGTTTGTTTTGCGGTGGATTCTTTCAAAGATGATGTATTTTTTCTTTATTTAAAAAAGAGCATAAATAAATATAAAATATAGTGTAATAATGTGTTTAAAAAACTATGTAAGTACAATAGTAGATCTGAAGAAGATTTCGTCAATTTTTTCACTAGAAAATGAGGGTAGGGAAGGGGAAGAGGAAAGAAAAAGGAATTAAAGGAGTTATTATCCGTAAATAGGAGCGTATAGGAATCGTTAATTATATAAAGAGCAAAGAATATCTATAGCTTTAAGTCATGATTTAATATGCAACTATATTTTTATGGTTTTGAAAATACTTATTTACACCTCAATTAATAAGTTTCGTTAAATAAAGAATATTATAGTAAATTAATAATTTATAAATAATACTCAATGATAAACAATGAATAATATTCATCATAAATAGTATCATTACCACCGTTTGCCGACTGAAAATTGATAATTGATGGTTGATTAATCTGAAATACACGTCATTGAATTTAAAATTTTATAATTTACGTGATTGTAGAGTTTTTTTTTCTATCAATAGTGCATTATAAATGAGCCAAAAAGTTAAGAGAAGGCGACGGTCCTCATAAAGCCTCCACTCTTATGGTGGTGAGTGGTGGTGCTCCACCACCACCATTGAGTCGCCAACCACCAATATAGCCAATAGTGGTGGCGGTGCACAACTTGTCATTGTGAGAGTGGTGGCTCTCTGAAAGCCATTGCTTTCTTTTCACTTTTAACTCATATTCAATGTTTTATTAACAAAAATAATTTCACTATCATATAGATTATAAAATTTTAAATTTAATAATGTATATTTTGAATCATCGATAACCAATTTTCAATCAAGTGGCAATGAAAAAACTATTTATGATAGATACTATTTATTATTAGTTACTGTTTACAAGATGTTAATTTATTAATCTTTATTTAATGGAGCTTAGGGATGAGTATTTTTAAAATTATAAAATATTAAGTCATAAAAGGTGTAAATGCCGTTATATAAATTACTCCATAAAAGTCCAGCACAACAAATTAATACTATTTTAAAAAAAATGTTAATTACTTTTTTAAAAGAGAATATTAATAATTATTGAAAAAATAAAGGGAAAAAAATAAAAATACAGAATCAAACAAATCCCCGCTAACGAAAGGAAAATTCATCTTCTCTTTTTATCATTTAAAAATAAATTTCCTGAATAATATCTGAATCCAATTTCATCGTTACAAGAGAGGAAAGGAAAGGGTATTTTTATATGACATCTGAAAAGTTCTATTCTCTGCTCTCCTTTTAAAGTTTTGTCCTTTTGTCCTTTATCTTTTTTTTTTCTTTTCCTTTTACCACTAATTAGCTTCTACATCTGTGGCCTTTTCTAAATTCTAGGGACACTGGCTATCATTTCCCTCAACATGGATGCAACCAAGAAGAAATCTAGCAACTTCCATTACTTATTCTCCTTTATCCAAATTCCTTCAAATTTGATCCCATTTTAGGGTTTACTTTGTCTTACCACTATTTTTTCTTTTCCCACTACAATAAGCGAGATTGTATACAAATCTTTACTTTTCCTAGCGACTATCTTTAATAAATAAACCCATAGAAATATGAAATTAGAATTTTTTTTAATTTTTTTTAGTAATTATTAATTCTGATCAATCACATATTAGTAAAATATTAGATGAAAATTTAGTTTAAGAAAAGATACGAATCCATAAATATGAATAGTGTAATTACAATAATTTAATTTAGGTGCTCCAATACTTGCTGAATGAATATATATATATATATATATATATATAAAATCCAATTGAGGAGAACTTCACTGAAACAATTCATGGAAATCAGCTGAGAGTGAAAGCTACGGTAACGTATCAAATCTTGTTATTACTTGTTTCTGATAAGTAAAAATAAATTAATCAAGAAATTTGATTATAATGGCTGACATGGAGATGCATAAGGACGTTGCTATCACAACAACGCGCGCACCAACAACATATGTACGGTGACGATGAAAAATGATCATATTGTAATTGTAAAACCCACTGTCGCATGGTGATTCAACAATATAATCTGCCTTGTATAAATATCAGTAATGTACGCTCGCTGTGCCATGTACCAGAGAAAGAAAGAAAAAAGAAAAAAACTTGCAGTAATTACAAAGAGCTTTCTTTTAGAACCCAAAAAAAAAAAGAAGGGAAATGGCGCAAGAGGAAACGAGAAAGGGACCGTGGACTGAACAAGAGGACCTAATTCTGATCAACTATGTGCAGTTGTTTGGAGATCGACGCTGGGATTTTATAGCGAAAGTTTCAGGTTTGAAGGTGGCGGGAGACAAAAATAAATAGGTAGGCGTATTTGGAGATGGGCGATTTTTGCAAGGAGCTACTGTTTAACTACATAATTTTGTTGTAGGTTTAAACAGAACAGGAAAAAGTTGCAGGTTACGCTGGGTTAACTATTTGCATCCTGGCCTTAAACGTGGCAAGATGACTCCCCAGGAAGAGCGCCTCATTGTGGAACTTCACGCCAAATGGGGAAATAGGTTTGAAATATACACATATGCAATATAATGATAAGAGTTCATGATCGTGATCATGATTCTATATATGAATTGTTTTTTTTTCTTTTTAATTAATTAATTTGTTTATTTATTTTGGCTTGTTTTGATCACTTGGTGTGGGTTTGATGGATGATGATAATCACATGCAGATGGGCAAGAATTGCACGCAAGTTACCAGGGCGAACTGATAATGAGATTAAGAACTACTGGAGGACCCAAACGCGGAAGAAGGCTCAGGAGAGGAAACGGGCAATCTCTCCATCATCATCGTCTTCGAATTGTTCTTCCTCATCATCAACTGTCCTCAAAACAGTGAATTCTTTGCCCTGCTCAGAGCCTGGAAAAGCTAGTTTTTATGACACTGGTGGGCACATCGAGATAGCAGCTGCTTTCGCAGGAAACAAGATGAGTACTAATGAAGAAGTTGAAGAATACGAGACAGGCTACTCCATGGATGATATATGGAAGGATATTGAACTGTCTGAAGAAAACAATATCAAGCCTGTCTGTGACGGTTATAATGAAGAGGTTTGTAATTTTTCATGTCCTTCAATGGCAACTCCATCTTGGGATTATTGTTGGGATTCTATATGGAGGAATTTGGATGAAGATCAAGAGAGTAAGATGATGATTAATCTCCCTGGGGATCAATTTATTTATACCTCTAACGATTATGGTGGGGCTGCATCTCTAACTGGATAATCCAAGATTCAATTGATTTAAATTTATTCATACTATGTTGGAAGCTCTCCCAAAGTCTAACCTGTAAACTACATCTGGGTGTTCTCTAAGCTTTCTGGTTTAGTTTTTGCATCTGTCAAAGAGTCTTTAAGGCATATCACTTGTAATCATCATCATCTCATGCATGACGTTAGTGTATGTCTCAGTGCTTTTGTTGGTGTGTTTTTGCTTTTCGGAGAGGAAGAGAGGACCTTGGCTGAATCTCCCCTAATAAGGAGATCTGGTTCTTCATGGATGTACTGTAAAATACACATTTTAAGCTCTTTAATCTTTAAATCAACAACTGTTTTTGTACAGTGTTACAATTTTTCAGTCAAAATAATTACGTGTCTTTTGCTGTGAAGCACAGGCTCACACACACAGATACCCAGAATACAGTTGGCCATTGAACTTGTTAGCAGCACTTTTTGCCAGAGCTTCAAGTGTTTCCATGACAATTAATTTGTAAAGGGAATCTTAGATTGGTATCATTATTAAGACATTATCAGACAATTGAAAACAGCTTTCGATAGTGAATATAAGAATCTTTTAGAGAAAGAAAAGATTGCTGATGAATGTGTAAGATTCAGTTTCAGGGAAAAAGAAAAACTTATTCTAATTCTCCAGTCTTGTCTATGATATGCATACTATAACTATAAGCACATTTCAGGGCCCTTGAATATTTCATTTTCACCCCTAGAAATTTATCAGTTTTGGAAAACTATTGCAACAATTCAAGTAACTCAGCTTTTCAGGGAAAGAGATTATTGGGTGTTGGCAATTACTTGATTGTTAAGACCACGCAAGAGAGCCTGTGGCTGTTAGCAATTAGCCAATTACTTCAAAATTGGGAAGACAAAGTAAGACTAGTACTAATGGTGAATTGATTATATGAAAGATATGGACCATATGGTGGTCTAAAGGTGATTTACTGAAACAAATCATAAACTTACAGGCTGTTCTGCAGAAGAATTTTGTTTTCTGTGTTTCTGCTAAATGGTCCTTTGGTATCAATATTAGTGGTTACCGACCCAAAACCCATTACATTAATAAATTTTTAATCAATTTAGTTAATAATATTTCTTCATCAGTATTAGTTGACCCAGAAAAAGCCACACAATTTTAATGACGTAGAAAGAAAAGCAAAAGAAAAAATTAATGACGTAGAAAGAAAAGCAAAAGAAAAAATGAACGGACACTATCGTTTCATTGATTAAACACGATGTGGACATGCAACTCTCTGTGAGCTGCTCAATCTCAATCATATAGCTGAGTCCTTTCAGACACTAGACACAACAAGTAACAGCCAATCTACTTGCTATTCTTTAACTATCGTCCAATTATCTCATTTCATTTGATTTGCTCGTTCAAGGTACAAAATTCTGAATACTATCATTTTTGTCCCTTTATCTGATTATTAGTTTCGGACGTACATTATTTATCTCGATGATCCTTTGATTATATAAAGTAAGTCTTAAGGTATAATATCTTGATTTTTATGCAAAAATTAAAGACCGTAATACAGTTTGGACTTTGCCGATTGTATATGCACATTACTCAAGTTTGAAAATTTATTTGCTCAAATTTTTTTATTGTTAATTTATTAAAATAAGTATCAAAATTAGGTGGTATAAATTATTATAAAGTTTTCAATATATTTTTAAATATAGTTTCATCATATGACTAATTTTAAAAGATAAATTATTTATTAAAAATAAATTAAAAAAATAATCTCGTTTTTAATTTAAACTGCCTATTGTATAAAAGTGACATTAAAATGATATAATATTTATTTTTTAATTACATATTTTTTTAAGTGTACAACACACACAAATAAAAATTTATTATCAAAATGAGCTTGGACTTTACTCCTATAAATTTGTCAAAAGTCGTGAACATAAAGTGTCTAATAAAAATAATAATACTCATCTAGTATAATAATTGAAAACCCAATTAAAAAATTTAGTTCCGAGGGCTAATGAACAAGTAAAATTTTCTTTTTTTGCCTCCCCTTTCTCTTATTTTTTGGGAGCAAAAAAATCTAATTCGTTCTTACTCCAATTAAAAATTATAAAAGAAATGAAAGTTTGTTTTTAAGAAGTGTGTGAGAAAGAATATGATAACTTTCACTGGAGTTGAAAAACCAAAGAGAAAAAATATGTTTTGTAAGCAAGATTAAGAAATTGTTGATATATATGTAAATTTTTTTTTGAACAACATTTATATATTAAAAAAAACTGATATGGGGTTTTATTTTTTTATTTTTAAAGAAAAACTGTAAAAAATACTAGGATTTTATTTTTAAAAAAATGCCTTATTTAAGGTTATTTTGGTCATGGAGAGGAGTTTAAAAGGAAATTCAACTATTTTTTAATATTTAAATAGAATAATAAAAAAGAGATAGTAATACTATATATACAAAATAAGTTATACAAACTCACTTATATTACTTGCCATGTCATGATAAGATTGGTTAAAGTATTATGATATTATTTATTTAAGTTATTATTTAACTTCTTATATTTCTTCTTTTAACGATGTTATACTACGTCAACGTCAAGTAATATGAATAAGTTTATATAATTAATTTGTACATGTAAATTACTAAAAAAAAGAAGATTTTAAATATCAATTGATTTAATTATTAAAATTTATTAACTAAAATCAAGAGATTTAAGAATTTTCTTTTGAAAGGAGAGATTTAAGAATCAGAGGTGTGCTGTGCTAATAGCACCAGGGCACCACCTAATTGAACTGTGAAGATGAAATTGTCGAGATTTGGAACCTAGTATGAAAATTTTGAATCCTAGTGTAGAAGATGGTGAAGCCCAAATAAGCGGACTGCCAACTACCCCTGTGAGCTAATAAAACTTGGGCCAAACCCCATTAAAGCGGAGCACCCGCTCAATAAATCGGTCCAATATAAGCTTGAGGTGTAGATAAAAAGGGCGCAGATTCTGTGGAAAAAACTGTATCTCGTCAACAGGATAACTACCAAACACGACAATGGCTCATCTGTCCAAGCTCTACTTCTTCGCTTACAATTCTCTTCAGGCCTTTGGCTGGTAGATTTTGAAATTATCTTTCACTTCTCTATCCTCTTTCTGTTTGTTTGTAAACTGATGGGTTGTTTGTACCGAGTCTTGCAGGACAGTTGCTTTATTTAAACTGCTGACCAACTTCTTGTTGACCAAGTCCGTTTCTGGAGCTTACGCTTCTTCCGGAGAATTAATCTGTCGGTATTTGCTTTAAATTTTGGTTGCCCACTTTGACGTTTTGGCTTGTTTCATGAGAAATTTAGGATATAGAATTTTTCATGTTCATTTCTTCTGGGTTTGTAAGCATTAAGTGATCTGATATTGGATTGTTAGTTTATCAAATTCCTGGTTTATTGGGTTCAAAATAGAGACTAAATGTTACTCTTTTTCTTTTTCCTGTTTGATTTTGACTGAAGATTTGTTACAAAGGTTTGCATTCATGGAAGTTGTGCATGGAGCCATAGGTAAGTGTTTCTATGAGGTATTTGGTGATGGAAATTTGATTTGCTTTGTCTTGATTTTAATTTGTATATTCACCTTTTTCCAATTTAAGGTGTTGTTCCAAGTGGAGTGTTGCTTCCTTTGCTGCAATGGCTTGGAAGGACTCTTGCCTTTGCATATACTGCCCATAAAATTGTTGAGGTCCTTGATAATGTCATATGATGCTTGTTTTTTCATTTAGGCATTATATTAGAACTGATAAATCCCTGTTTATGGCATTTTTTTTTATGCTCACTAAATGCTGCAATTATCCTTCATTATATTTGAGCAGGTACAGGAGCTGCCAGCAGTTTTCATAACTTTTTTTGCTTGGTGTCTAACTGAGGTAGTTCATTTCTTCTTATGCTTACATAAACTTCTGTAATTATTCACACATTGTATGGTTTGTTTGCTAAAAGTAAGGAGCTTTTTCTTGTAATGGTGTTTGTTTCTTGGATGAGCTTAGATAGTAACTTGATTATGAAGAAAATATAATACTGCATAATGTCACATTGCATTTCAAAACAATAAAACTGAAATATCTTCATGGCATGATGAGATTCTCAGTTCTAAAACTCATATTCATGGGAAGACTTGTGCTATTTTATAGCTGAAATCAGGTGTAAATCTTCTCCAGCTCTTCTGTCCAGCCTGCATTGATTTATGATTTGTAGTTTTCATAAATCATGTTATTTATGCAGGAAATAATGAAACATCCAGAGTAGGTTTTCCTAGATCACTCGACTTCTTACTTTATTTCTTTTCTTCATGTGTGCGTCATTAGCAGTGGTGATGTGCTACTCTCTTTCCATAGAACGTGATACAAATTTGTTATATTTGTTCCATATCCTTTTCTTGTTTATCCATCCTGTAACATTTGAGCAATGAATGGATACTTTTTGTTACTCAAGACACATTTTTGCTTTTATTTCAATTTTGGTTCTATGATCTTTCTGGTTCAAGGTTATATGACTGTCCTCTGGATGCAGGTGATTAGGTATCCATTTTATGCTTTAAATTCAACTGGATCTTGTCCATCATGGCTTACCTACCTCAGGTTTTAATTTACTTATATTTTCCACATAGTCACATGCATAAAAAAATCAAATATAATGCACAGAACAAAATTTATAGTCGTATCATAACTTATATAATTCTTTTGCTTTCTGTAGGTACACTTTATTCATTGTGCTGTATCCCACAGGACTTGTTGGTGAAAGTAAGCACATCATTTTCTATTCATCTTGCTTTTGTTCATAGTTAATTAGGATATAGCTCCCTCATTCGTTCATTTTATTTTAATTTTTTTATATCTAATTTCTTCTATTAATTTGATGCATGGATGTTTGTAGTGGTGGTCATATACCGAGCACTTCCTTATTTAAAGGAGAAAAACCTCTTTGGATCTTTCTTTTCTGCGCTCCCCTTCAGCTATGCCAATCTTCTTGGGGTATGTCTGACGTTCAATTTGTGTTTTTGAGGAAATTTTTAGCAACTACTTTCCTGCCATGTGAACTGCAACTGGAACTTCTAGAAACTGGCTTTGAGTTATATATGGATATAAGTACACAACCAAATAGATCAAGGCTATAAGTATGTCTAGCCATAGTTGTCTACAAGATATGTGTCTTTATGTCCAAGCTATCAACATACAGAATTTGCTATGTGATAATATTGCTCTTAACTTCTCATTGAATCTTTCGTTTTTCTTTCAGAGATCCTGACTCTTATATCACAGATCCTATGTTTTGTGTATTGATATCAATTTCTTTTCGTCAGGTTCTGCTCCTGATTTATCCAGTAGGATTCTTGAAACTTTACCTGCATATGATCAAGCAACGGGATTCAAAACTGGGTAAACAACATAAGCAGAAGAAAAAGTGACGATTAGAGCTGTCCATGTGTATGTAGCGATTGATTGTTAGTGACTTACAATCTTAAAAGCAATCCAAAAATATGTGTCCCTTTCACAAGGAAGAAAAGAATAATTCATAAGACACTGGCTACCTTGTACCTTTATTTCACTAAGATGCTTGGCATGTATTTCTTCCTTGAGACAATATGCCAATTGTCTCAATAAGATGTCTGGTAAGTCATTTCAGTTTTTATTTAAATTGCTGTGTTTATGTTTAATCTTAGATATTCTAGAATTATGTGTTTCTAGCATTTAATGTTTTAGAACACATAACTCAGAATCATGATACTGTTGTCAAATTGTGAACAGGCAATATTTTACTTGGTATCCCACATCAGACAAATTTATTTTTCACCTCCCTTCTGAATCCAGCTCTTTTTGCTTTCGCAAGTATCTTTGTGCTTCGTCTAATTAAAAGATTTATCTCGAGTAATTGCATTAAATGTGTTCAGGATGAAGCTCTAAGCTTACATCATGCTCACAAGGAAGTTTTAGATTCGATAAGAAAGTTGATTAAAAATTATTAGGATATGATTTGATCGGCAAGTCAAGTACGTTGGGTGTGCAAGGATCGAAGATAGATGAAGAAAGGAGGCAAAAACGCGAAGGCGGTGCCCGGATGTAGGTGTTGCGACACCCCAGATAGTGAGTTGGTGCTGCAGCTCTAGGAGCCAGAGCCGTGGAGCCGAGCACGATCAACTAGTGCCGCGGTGCCGGTGTGGGAAACAAATTTTCATTTTAGTTTGTTTTGTTTCGACTCCCACTTGTTCTAAGACTTTCTAAAATAATTCACGCACGTTTAGAGTTAACCTAGGTCGTTCTAAAGCCTATATAAATACTCTCTATTGGTTTGTAAATACATCTGTGATTTTTGTGAAATTTTAGTGATCAACACAAGTATCTTTGTGATATCTAAGTGTTATTTGTGATTCTTACTGAGAGAAACCTCTTGTATACAAGAGAGTGAATTCTTTGTGAGTTTTTATTGTAAAATGCATACATTGTGAGTGCTTTGTGATTCATTAATAAGAGAGTGGGATATGGATTTATCGTAGACGTAGGCAAGTTGTCGAACCACGTAAATTCGGTGTGTTTTCTCTTACCTTTCTCTTTATCGATTTCTTAATTGCTTGTTTCTGTATTATATTATTGGGATATTTGCTTGTGTGATTGCTTCCGCTTCAACAAACTGATATCAAAGCTTGATTTTAAGCAGAATGGCCACACCCAAGTATGAGGTAGAGAAATTCAACGGTACAAATGACTTCAATATGAGGAATATGAAAGTTAAGGTGTTGGTGAGCCAACGGTTAGGTTCTGCATTAGAGGAGATTGTACCTTCATCTAGTGAAGAAGAGAAAATGCTAGAGTCATATAAGGCTGAAACAGAAAGAAGAGACATTTAAGAAAGAGTTCACAATACAATAGTTCTGTCATTGAACGATAAAGTACTGAGGGAGTAGCAGGTGAGATGATGACGATTAGTCTTTGGAAGAAGTTTGACTCTTTTTATATGCGAAAATCGTTGGTTAATAGATTGCATATAAAGAAGAAGTTGTATTAGTTGTCAATGTCAAAGGAGACGCCAATAAAAGATCATATAAATGCATTCAATAAGATCACTCTTGATCTTGAGTCTATCAACATTGAGATAGAAGATAAAGATAGAGCGAATATCCTGCTGTGTTCACTTCTCAAGAGTTATGAGAGTTTTATTGATACAGTTCTTTACGAAAGAGAGAGTTTAACGATGAGCGATATGAAGTCATCATTAAACTCAAAGCTATTAGACAAATAGATTGAGGAAAATGTAGAAAGTTTATCTATAAGATAAATGCCATTATATAGAGATGGAAGGAAAAAAGCTCAAAGTCGAAGTCCAGAACTCATAGGAAGTGTTATTGCTGCAAGAAAGAGTGACACTTCATAAAAGACTTTCCGGAGAATAAAGAACAAGATAAGAAGAAAGTGGATGTTGCACTTGCCTATGATGATAGCTACGACAGCGCAGAGACTCTAGTCTCTATTGATGGTAAGAGTACTGAACAATGGATTCTTGATTATAGTTATACATTTCACATGTGTCCGCACAAGTATTCGTTTATAAATTTTTACCCCCATTAGTGGTGGTAAGGTGTTAATGGGTAATGACGTTGCATGTTAGACGATAAGAATTGGTAGTATTAAACTTAGGTTGCATGATGGGCAAGTGAGAGAGTTGACAAAAGTTAGGTATGTTCCTGACCTCAAGAGGAACTTGATCTCATTAGAAATTTTAGACCAGAATATATGTTTCATCAGGATCAACGAATGAGTTTTGAGAGTATTAAAAGGTTCTATGGTGGTAATGAGAGGAGAAAAGCACAAATGTGTTTATGTGTTAAAGAGAGAAGTTGTAAGTGATTCTGCATTATTCTCTGTAAATGATGAGAATATGCAAACTAAGTTGTGGCATCTTTGACTAGCACACATAGGTGAGAGAAATATGAATGAGTTATTTAGTCAAAAGACGTTTGATGAGGATAAGTTCTAACTATTGGAGTTTTGTGAACATTGTATACTTGGGAAATCACATAGGGTGAGATTTAGTATCGGCGAGCACAAGACTAAGAGGACTCTTGACTACATACACTCGGATCTTTGGGGACTAGCTCAGATAGCTACACGTAGTGGTGTTAGGTATTTTCTCAGTTTGATTTATGACTATTCAAGGAAGCTATGGGTTTATGTGTTGAAGAGTAAGGATCAAGTGTTTGATACGTTCAAGACTTGGAAGGTTTTTGTTGAGAATCACACCGACAAAAGGGTGAAAAGGCTACGATCTGACAATAGCCTCGAATTTTGCAATTGAGAGTTTGATAGCTTTTATGCTAAGCATGAAATTGCAAGGCATAGAATGGTGAGATTAACACCACAGCAGAATGGTGTTAGCTGAGAGGATGAATAGGACCTTACTTGAATGGGTTCAATGCATGCTTACTAATGCAAAGATGTCCAAAGCATTTTGGGGAGAAGCTGTAGTGACTGCAGCTTATTTGATAAATAGAAGTTCTTCTTCAGTAATTGACTTCAAGACACCAGAAGAGAAATGGTCTGGCAATCCTCATAAGTATGACTAATTCAGAATTTTTAGTTGCCCCGTTTTTGTTCATATTAAGGAGGACAAATCGGAACCTAGAGCTATCAAATGGGTATTCATAGGGTATCCCGAATGAGTGAAAGGATACAAGATGTGGTATAAAGAGTTGACACCACCAAGGAATATCATAAGCTATGACGTAACGTTTGATGAGACGACAATGTTGAAAGTCTCTAAAAAAGATGAGAAGGAAGAACCTGTGCCCAATGAAGACTCAGCACTCGAATCAATAGAAGTTGAAGTTGAGCTTAAGAGTAGATTTGATATGTCCCCAGATCAGCACTTCAACAAGGAGATCTTTAAAGATGAATTAAGAACACCAGCGAGTTCCTCCAAGTCCACCCAAAGAAAGACTAAGAATCTTGAAATAGAACTTGAAGAGTACTAGCTAGCCAGAGATAGGCTAAGGAGAACGATTAACCCACCAATCGGTTATGTACAAGTAGATTTAGTTGCTCATGTCTTTAATTCTGCTTACACTTTTGAATTTGATGAGCCTAGAACATATGGTAAGACTATGAAGAGTGAAAACAAGAAAGGATGGCAGCATGTCATAGAAGAAGAGATTAGTTCTCTTAGAAAGAATAATACTTGAAAGTTGGTAGAGAGACCTTAAAAGAAACTGGTTAGGTGCAAGTGGGTGTATAAGGTGAATGATGTGATACTGGGGATAGAGCCTACGAGATTCAAGGCTAGGTTAGTTGCAAAAGGTTTTACTCAGAGACAAGGAGTAGACTTTCTTGAGATTTTCTCTCTAGTCATTAAACACACATCTATTAAGATTTTGTTAGCCATGTGTGCAAACATTGATTTACATTTAGAGCAGATAGATGTAAACACAGCTTTTTTGCATAGAGAGCTTGAAGAGACAATTTACATAACACAGCTGCAAGGGTTTGTAGAGTTTGGAAAAGAGGATTATACTTGTCTATTGAAGAAGTCGTTATATGGGTTAAAGCAATCATTTAGACAGTGATATAAGAGATTTGATGAGTTTATGATGGTTTGTGGCTTTAGTATGATCAAGTATAACAAATGCGTGTACTTTAAGAGCTTGAGTTGTAGGATGATGTATTTACTTCAATACGTTGATGCTCTATTGATTGCGTGTAAGAACATAGAAGAAATTCAAAAACTCAAGAAGCAATTGAGTGACGAGTTTGAGATAAAGGATTTGGAAGTAGCGAAGAAGATACTGGGTATCAATATTGTGAGGAAAAGAAAAGATGTTATTTTTTTTATCTCAACAGCGATATAAACTCAAGATCCTAGAGAAGTTTGGTATGTCCAATTCAAAGGCTGTCTCTACTCCTTTGGCCATGCATTTCAAATTGTCAACAGCACAATCGCTAACATCCGAAGAGGAAAAACTGCAGATGAGTAAAGTACCATATGCAAGTGCTGTGGGGAGTATCGTGTATGCAATGGTTTGCACATGACCAGATATAGCATAGGCTGTGAACGTGGTGAGTAGATACATGACGAATTCGGGTAAGGATCACTAACTTGCAGTGAAATGGATTTTGAGATATTTTAAAGGGACGTTGAATCACGGGTTGGTGTATAAAAATGATGATGACAACAGTGTAATGATAAGAGGATACGTAGACTCAGATTATGCAGGTGATTTAGACAAGAGAAGATCGTTTTCGGGTTACGTATTCACAGTGTTTGGGTGTAGTGTGTGTTGGAGATTTATTTTACAACATGTGGTTACACTATCTACCACAGAGGTAAAGTACATAACTGTTGGAGAAGCTATTAAGGAGGCCGTGTGGTTAAAAGGTATATTCGTAGAGATAATGGCTACTGAAGATGTGAACACCGATGTGTACTATGATAGCCAGAGTGTCATACACCTAAGTAAGCATAAAGTGTTTCACGAGAAGTCTAAACATATTGATGTGTAGCTCTATTATATTCGAGAAGTTGTCTAAAGTGGTGAAGTTAGTCTAATAAAGATAGCATTGTTTGAAAATCTTGCTGATATGTTGACTAAGCCACTACCCTCAATTAAGTTCATCCTATACAAGGACTTAACTGAAGTCACTACTATATGAAGGTGACTGAAGATGCGGATATGAAAGATCGAGATACTTTGTGAATAATTTTAAATTAAAGAGGGAATTTGTGAAAAAGTTGATTAACAATCATTGGGATATGATTTAGTGAGTGTGTTGGGTGCACGAGAATCGAAGATAAACGAAGAAAGGAGGTGAAAACAAAAAGGCGGTGCTCAGACGTAGGCGCCGCGTGCCCCAAACAGTGAGTGGGCACTACGGCGCTAGGAGCTTAGCGCTGCGGAGTCGGGCACGATCAACCAACACCGCAGCGCCGATGTGGGAAACAATTTTTCGTTTTGGTTTGTTTTGTTTCGACTCCCACTTGTTCCAAGACTTTTTAAAATGACTCCCGCACATTTAGGGTTAACTTAGATCGTCCTAAAGCTTGTAAATACATATTTGTAATCTTTGTGAAATCTTAAAGATCAATACAAGTATCTTTGTGATATTTAAGTGATCTAAGTGTTTTTTTTTATTCTTAGTGAGAGAAATCCTTTGTTTACAAGAAAAAATGAATTCTTTGTGAGTCTTTCTTATAAAAAGTATACTTTGTGAGTGTCAAGTGATTCATTAATAAGAAAGTGTGATCAAAATTCACTATGGACGTAGACAAATTGTCGAACTACATAAATTTTGTGTGCTTTCTCCTAACTCTCTCTAAATTTTTTAATTATTTATTTTTATATTATATTATTTGAGATATTTGCGAAGCAATCAAAAAATCCAAACTACTAAAAGTTGTGTGCTTTCTCCTAACTCTATCTAAATTTTTTAATTATTTAATTTTATATTATATTACTTGAGATATTTGCGAAGCAATCAAAAGATTTAAACTACTAAAAGTAATACTATGTAATACATATTCCTATTCTAAATCAGAACCCTCCGATCTACTGCAATGCATACCAAACTAGTACTTTTCAGTGGTTGCAGCTCAGTGAGTGGCCTATGGCAGCTAATGCAAATAATTCTCCTTGTGCCTCGAGTGATTACTCAAGCTCTCTTCTTGTACTTCAGTTAACGATGTTCTGTGACCTTAAAAATAGTTATCTGGGGTTTTAATCCTTGTGTGGTTAAAGAAAAAGGGCATCTCATGCCATAGATTTTACCTTTTTGAAAAATATTTTTTTGGTTGTAATCTAGGGGTTTTAAGTCCGAGTCTATAATACTGATTGTTGCTTAAAGTTTTGTTCGAGCTGTCCTGTAGGATCGTGCATTGGGTTAGTTACATGCTGGGAAAAAACTAGACTATGAAGTTTGAAGAACTTAATCCTGTTCTGTATGTTTATGATATTAGCCTTTATGGGGTTATTATGCACAGGCATTGCATATTGCCAATGTGCAGATCCTTAAACCACCAGATAATTTGTGGATTTGGAGCCTCTTTAACACATTTTTTTTTTAATATTAAGCTGCTGCTCCAATTATTTAATTTAAGTAAATAAATGTCTACCTAAACCACAGAAAAAGAGCCCAAATAAATAATACTCAAAACAAATTATAGAAGAAAAACAAGACAATTTTACTGGGATCAACAATTAACAAAGGCCCAAATACAAACAAACATCAAAGCACCTAGAAAATGCAAACATCCACCCAACTTTCATCACATCACTTATCATCACTTAAAATTAAATGGAAAATAGATTAATTTCTTAATAATCTGCGATTGGGAGCTGTTCATGGGTGCTTGGGGCAATGAAGAAGACAGAGTAGACGATGGCGGCGATGGCAGAGCCGATGAAGGGGCCGAGCCAGTAGACCCAGTGGTTGTCCCAGGTCCAGCTAACCACAGCTGGACCAAATGAAACTGCTGGGTTCATGGATGCACCATCAAAGGCACCACCAGCCAAGATGTTAGCTCCAACAATGAAACCAATTGCAATTGGTGCAATGATGCCAATGTTTCCCTTCTTTGGGTCAACAGCTGTGGCATACACAGTGTACACCAAACCGAAAGTCATCACAATCTCAAAAACAACTGCATTCCATGCGCCAACGCCGGATGATAGGGCGAAAGCAGATGTTTCCTGCAGCATATATTATCAAATTTGGAACACATTTTTAGTTCAGCGGAAAATAGAAAATTTGATGTTAGGAACTATATAACAATTGCTAGATAGCATATAAATCTTTACTCTGTAATACCTGCGGAATTTAGCATTTATATAAACTTTTACTTACCAAAAAAAAAAAAATTGCTAGATAGCATATACTAACCAATCCACCAGTGGAGAACTTGAGAAGCAAGCAAGCAACCACAGATCCCAGGAGCTGGGCAATCCAGTACAAGACACTCCTGACAAGTGTAATGTGTCCGCCGACGAAGGCACCGAAAGTGACAGCGGGGTTCACATGTCCACCGGAGATGTTAGCGCCGACTGAAACTGCTACGAAGAGGGCGAAGGCATGTGCTATTGATGCTGCTATTAGACCCGCTGGTGTTGCTGCGCCATTGTCAGTAAGCTTGCCTGTCAAAGAATTTACGGCTTAGTTCCCACGTCCAAATTACAAAAACTGGCAGAATTTTTATCAGTTGCATGATTCATTAAGAAGTAATATTTTGACAACATGACAACATTTTTATGAACAATAGTGGATGGCTTACTGAAAGCCATGCCAGACCCTTCACCGGCGAAAACAAAAATGAGCATTGAGATGAACTCGGCGAGAGCTGCCTTGAGAGCATCGGCTTGACCGATCTCAGAAGCATTTCCGAAAGCAATTGTAGGCATTTTCTTTCTTGATTCTCGGAAGTTCTAGTTTTAGCTTTGAGCTCTAGCGCTTAAAAACCCAAACTTTAATTGCTCTTTGTTGCTACTTGGTTTTTCAGCTGACTGTGATGATAGTTATATATAGTGACCTAAATGCAACGGTTCGAAACCGGAATAGCAGGTTGCTATCCGGTAACAAGCGCGTAATTTCAACAAGAAAAATAGGGAAGTATTTCACGGCAGCCACCTGTCGCTATCTAGCAAAAAGTATAAAAGTTTTAGGCGGGCCTCCATTTTGTTCCCATTGTGCCACGTGTACGGCTGATGTGACTAAGACCGGCCAATCAAGAGTGGAGAGAGTTCTGATCAACCGACTATTAGTGGGTGTTTCGTTGTGGGACCGTCAATGATTGCCGTAGTTTTTGCATAAGCATAACCGACCATGTGATTAAATTATAAGAGTGGGGGTGATGTGGACCATAGAGGGTTAGTTGTGCTCGCTTCATTATCATCTAATAATCAACTTAATTATGTAATTCATAATTAATTTTTTATGTTTAGTGGGCGATCGTGAACTTGAGGAGCTGATGCTGTTACAGCTCAGATGATGATGCAGCAAACTCGGCCGTCTGATCTTTGGTCAAAATTTTACTCTCTCTTTATTTTCCCTCTCTTTTTTGATAGTATATTAATATAAAAGTATACGTTCTATATATGTTTATTTATAGAATTTCACTCGCATTTATTATTTGGTCGATTCATTCACAATAAAGAATGAAGGAATGGAAGGTCATAATCATCTTATGAATATGTATATTTTATACAAAAATTTTGTATTAACTATTCCATTGATATATTCACAATAAATAATGAAGAATGAAATGTCATAATCAATTATTCTTGGCTTATGTGATGTTGCATGACATGCCTAATGAGATTCCTCCATATGCGCCATACTCTTTCGGCTATTTTTAGCAACAAAAAAAAGAACTATTAATGAAGCACCTCACAAATTGTTTAAACATAATTAACACTACCTCGCTTTTACCCTCTTTATTCTTGCATTGGATTTGAAGATTGGCCTTTTTTCTCTCTCTGAATTTTGCAGAGAACATGGCAATTCCTATGGTAAAAAGAGAGCAACTGTAAGTGTTTTTAAACCCACTAGAATCCTGGAGAAAGCTTCACTTGATCTAAGTATAATTTTTATCGTTCAAGATCAAGCCTAAGGAACGTAATCATCAGATTTGCTCATGTTGAGTTCATGGTATCCTTATAAATTGGCTCTTGTCAAAACAATTATGTGGGATACTTTAACTATAAAGAACCTATTTAACAAGATTATTAATCACCCTTGAATTTATTCAAGTCATTTTCTATTAAGTGATTTATATGAATCATTGATCTTTTTTTCATGGAGAGCCTGCTTAAAAAAAAAGAAAGAGACTGAGAGCTACACATTAATTTTTTTTGCAAATTTTGTTGAACCGTATGATCAAAAGATGCTTGTACAGAATGTTAAAAATGATATTTTTTATTATTATTATTTATATAAATATTGCATTACAAATTTTCTGACCCCCTAACTTAAATTAGGGTGTGTATAAGTATTACTACTAGAACAATGCAAATGGGTGCTTCAAAAATAATGTTATTAACATAATAAAAACTTGGCAAATCCAGTAGATGCCGAATGTTGGGATAAGCTTAATCAATATCGATCGGTAACAATCTAAAGAATGCAAGTTGTAAATATTATTACCAAAATTAATTAAGGCGAAGCAGCAACCCTAACTACTATTGAAATGACAAACATTTAACAACATCATCTCGTGACCAATAAATAAATAAATATATATATATATATTTATATAAAAGATTAGGTGGTTAGTATCGTCTTGTGATGAGATTAAATTATATAAGCACTTTCAATCAACCATATAAAGACGAAGTCAAATAACAACATAACGTGTTCACGGATCCATGATCTCTAGTTTTATGTCATTTGGCTACTACGTACATTAATGGATTAGATCAGAGAAAGCTCAAATGAGCTGTTATGGCTGATTGAAAATTATAAGTAGGTAATGTGGGGGGGAGATGGTGGACTTGGGGCATTTGTGATTGAAAATATAGAAGCACAAGTGACTATGGAACCGACCTTAACCTTATAATATAATAGAATTCTGTATTAATAAATCAAAATATATGCTTTTTTTTTAATAATCTTGATCATCACTCCCTTTTTATCTTGTCCACGAATATTATAATCAATTGCCAAAATATTGAATGTCTGCCTCTGCTATCTCTTCCCCTTTCCTTTGCTGGTGTTATTTTTAATCTTATCTAGATTGATGTCATGCTGTATGAAGCACTCAATGGCCGTCTAGCAAGTTTTTTTTTTTGTAATCAAAAGATGCTTTGGATTTGCTTTCTTCGTTTATCTAATATTAATTCGAAGATGAATATGGCTGGATTAATTATATACACCTCTCATATATGGGATCAGATCACGAGATCTCAGTCCAACCCATTTAGCCTAAATTGTTAAGAATTATCAACTATCATTCAATAAGTTTCTGAATTAGGAGAGCACCATATTTATGAATCTAAGAATGGCACGGTTGAAGTGTCTGTGAGGGTGAAGGCAGCAGCTGCCATTGTGCTGTCAAGCTCATACTTTGTTCAGGCTATTAGAATTGGTGGATCTTGACTCTAGAATCATCAACCTCTTGTTGTTAAACTGTTGAGGTTACCCTACCTCGAGCCCATTAAAATTAAAGATGATAATTCGTGTAAACAAATCGTGTTCGTGTTGTGTATTAACAAATTTTTGTTGTATTCATTTACGATTCATTTATTAAATGAATTAGATACTCAAACACAAATTCAATTCATTTAATAAATGAATTACACGACACGACACGATTAGACATGTTTAAATAAATAAATCAAATTCAATTTGTTTACGATTCGATTCGTTTATACAATTATATATTATTTAATTCGTTTACGATTCGATTCGTTTATACGATTATACACAATTTGATTTGTTTAAAACATATTTAAGTCACAAAATTATTATTTTTTAATTAATTATTATTATTTTTTATTTTATAATTTTATTCTTTTTATATTTAATTAAACATAACTTAAATGATTAAATACACGAATAGACACGAATATGATTCGTTTATTAAACGTAATTTAAACGAATAGACATGAATGTGATTCGTTTATTAAATGTGACTTAAACGAATAAACGAATCATATACCTCAAACACGTATTCGACATGATTAATAAATAAATAATACGAATTCAATTTATTTATTAATCGTGTCAATTTTTTCTATCTATATTTATTTAAAATATATTAAATTTGTGTTGAATAATTATGTCGTGACCCATTTTATTACCCCTAATTAAAGTCTCTCAACTTCTCCCTCTCCCCTTCTTAAAGAGCTGTTTTTCAAGGAAGAGAAGGCTATTAATCTCCTCTCTAGTGGCCCTTTCCTCCCCTCTTCCTTTTCTACCCAGTCTCTTATTCAACCCTTCTCTTTTTTTTCTTTGTGTGTTGTTTTTAGTTTATCATTTTAGCTTATGTTTAGTTTTAGTTTTAGTTTTGTTGTGGGTTGTCTCATTTTAGCCAAAAACAAGCCGCTTTTCTTGACCACCACCGTGGCTGCTCTAGGAGGCTATGAGCAAATTGTCCACTAGCGATGCCTTGGGGCCACCGATGAGGTTTCTGGCCTACTTCGAGTCAAGGCATCACTGACCAATTATTTCAGTCCCCGTCGGATTTTTGGAATCCTGACCAGCCTTCTTACTTTTTCGACGTCTTCTTCGGTCCAAAATCAATTGAGAACTTGCTGATGCTGCCAGATTTGCGTCAAGCGTCGTCTTCTGTAACTCACCTTTATGATATTAGATCTCCAACCCTTGTCTTCCCTATTTCGACAATTGTAGTGTCGTCGCTCTGTTTCTGGGTGATGGTCGAACCCGAGATTGATCAATATTTGCCCGTGTTATGTGGCTTGGTTTAGGCTAAGGTTGGATTATATACAATTAGTGTATTATGTTTAGGGATTTTTTTGTAATGTTCATTTTTTTGTGAGGATTTTATTATACTTTGTTTGTAAATTCTTTTTTACGTGAGAGTAGGTGTTTGTACAATAATTTTTTTTATTGAAATAGTTCTATTAAGGGTTGATATGTTCTTTTTATACAAAAGTATTAGGATTGGGTGAGCCATATTAGATCTATTTTAATTCTGTATAGTATTTTGGTAATTTTTTATATTTTATATTAGAAGTCTTATATTATAATATTACTGATTTTATTAATATTATACACTTGAAAATTAAAAAAAAGAGCAAGGTTCGATTCGGTCCGTTTTTTGTCAGAATCGAATCGAACATGTTATATTCAAATTTTTTATAAAAAAATATTAATTGAATGATTGAATTAGGTAGAGAAAATTAAATTAGATCAAACCAATTTTTTCGGTTAGGTTCGCTCTAATTCATTTTCCAATTTTGGGTTCAAGATATGGACTTTTTGTTTGGGCCTTTTTTTTTATTTTAAATTGTGGATTTTTTAATTTATTTGTTCAAAAAATTATTGAGTTTCTAGACCTAATTCATGAGCATATTTCATATTAATATAATTATAATTTACTTAATTTAAGATAAATTTAAATTTTTTATTCTTAATAATATATTGATTTCTTACAATATCCATAAAATAAAATTGTCCTATTTTATGAAAATATAAGTATCTTTTAAAATAAATTTGATCATAAAAAAAAAAATTACCTATGAATAGAAATTTAGATTTTTTTTTCAATTTTTGCGATTCGATTATAATTTAAAAAAAAATTAATTAGTTCAGTTTGATTCCAATTTAGTTTTTCCTAAATAATAACTGAATGAATTTTTTAATAAAATAATTGAACCAAACTGATTAGCCCGATTTGATTAGATTCAAATTTTTTATTTTTGATTTTATTTGTTCACTCTTAAATTAATATTAATGAAAAATATATAATATTTATTTAAGAACAAATTAGCAATGGTATATTTGGGGAAATATAACGTAGCTGTAAAAGAATGACCACATGATATATTTGCCTCTCATTGCTTACAAATTAAAAATGTCCCACGAGTATACATTTATATTGCATGTTATCACGTAACCCTAATCGTGTAAACAACTTCCTAGAATTCGTGCTTGGCCTTCTGGTAAATGTATACGTCAAAGTGGGTCTCTAAGTCATTTGTCATGACTATTTCATCTAATTGTGCATGCAACGTGTATGGCTCCACTCGAATATATATGCATATGGATCGAATATATGACCAAAACGAAATGAGAAGTAAGTTGAAAACAAAGAGAAAAATATAGAGAATACGAGGAGAAAATAACAAGAATAAGATGAAATAAGTTATGAAAACATGGTAAAATGTGAGGATAAGTGACGAGAATCTCGTCAGATTCTTATCATTTTCTTTTCTATGTTCAGGTCAGTTTTCATTTTTCTAAAAAAAAATTAATTATTTTTCTCTATCATTCATTTCTTAATAAATATTTGTGTATATCATTCAAGGGGTTGATGAGTTTGGTTAAGATAGTTGATACGTGCAGATTGGTTTCAATTGGGAAACTTTAAGCCCAACGAACGTTGGATTTGAAGCCCAGTCTACATTCATTTTATTAAGTTGGGTTTAGAAAGCAACAATTTGTCGGTGGTTGTGGATCGGATTTCATGTGAATGTGAATGTTAATGTGAAATTCAATCCCAATAAAATTTCACGGTTTTGACATCATTGCATTTGCAGGGAAAATATGAATTCCCACACATCTCAGCTCGCTCTCCGCTTCAATCATGTGAGCTTGAAAATTTGTTTTAGATTGACAAATTTCTGGGTCCATCTTTAATTAATCCACTGCAATCATTTAACACTGAAATGATTTCATTTTTCTTGAAGGTCAAAAAAAGCGGGGGAAAAGGAATATTATTATTGTAGAATGTGCTTCTTCATAACTGAACCAATTACATTAGTTTTCTTAATTTTGGATATTATCTAATCCATCAATTCATCTCTAATAAAGTGGAATGAATGAATGCAAATTGTTTTGCTAGCAAATAGTCTTCCGAATTTTAATTTAGGGGACCCAATTCTTTGTTCCACAGATTCCACCACAAACATAAAGCTCGAGACAAGAATTTCTCTTTAACCATGTTGGATTAAAACTTTAATTAAGAACTCAACTAATATAATCATTGTTACAGCAATGATTCTGTTCAATAGGCCTAAGTCAAAACTTCTGTTGACTAGCAAATCCCTTCATGATTATTTTTTTCTTTTCTTTTTTCTGTTTTATTAGCTTGTCCTTGTTCATCGCAAGCTTGTTCGTGTGGGATATTCCAAAAATCTCTTTCCAATTCCTTTTCAAGGACCCCCACCAAGTCTGTTCATTTTTACAGGCTAATGGCAATATCTTTTCACACACACACAAGTCAACTTTCAAAAGCAGGAGACAGCACCGAAGCTTAATGAGTTCGTTATCCTTTTGCCGCACATATACCTACTTATACACCAAACTTCATTTCATCATTAATGCAGATGATAATCGAGTCTTAATGCCAAGTGCTTTTCCTACAGAAAGAAGATCATTATGAACTCTTTTTCAAACTTTAGACTAGCTGTAGCTTTTATTCTATAGAGCCTAGAGCATATGTATATATTCTACATCAGTCAAACCAGACACCAACCATTTTGTATGTTTAATCAAATATGTATTGAAAATGGAATTTTTTCTGTAGCAAAGAAGACATTGGGTTGTTTCGTGTGGGAATGCGGAGTAGAGAATGAGAATCCTATGAGGATCTAAACATTGCAATGATGCTGGTGGATTTTAGAATTTAATTACATGTACTGCAGGTTAATAGTGTTTAGATTAACATGAAGGATCAAGTTAATTTCTTTTCTGGATTATTTCTCAACTTCAAGAAAGATTAAGAGTGGTGACTATAGAGTATCGATCTCTTTCAGTTTGAAGTGCTTTGAACGTTCTATCAATTTATGCATGTCAAGTACGTTAAAATGTCAGTATTGCTTGATAAGATATGTCTTGATATTGGGTCAAGAACTACCACTTAAGATTCTACTTCGGAAAGGACCATTTATCTTGCTGGCGGCATATGAAGTCAACCGGTTGCCAGAATTCAACCTAACAAAATTGTGAGATTGATGACTAAAAATGGTAGTTTAATACAGTTTTTGAGTGAGAACCAATAAGAAGATGACACATAATAAAGGTAGTGAGAATCAAGAGTTGTACATAGAGCTGAATGGATAAATTAGGACAAAACTAGAGCGTCGCAATGAGGAAGAATTCAGCACTTGAGTGTCATGACCCAAAAGGGTTTAACACCTGAGCGCTGTAAGCCAAGAAACTCAAGTTGCCTCGTGGGTTTGTCCAGTAGCTAGGCGCAGTGGCCTAGCTTATCCAGACGTGGCAACAAGCTTTGTTGCGAGGCACCAACACTTAATCGCGGCGGTGCCACAGCACCATATGCCGAACCTATATATACCTTATTTTCTTTTTAAGGTTTTAGAGAGGGGTTGTGCAATAAACCTTTTGGTTTATTCTTACTGCTATATTTTTCATTTACTCCTTAGAATGATTCTTTGTAATCATTTATCAATGAAAAGAACATAAGATCTTGATCCGTTGTTGACGAATGCAATTGCTGAACTTACGTAAATTCTTGTGTTCTTTATGTGATTGATTATATTTTTTATTCTTCTCTTAATCTTTTAATTCTACAATTTAATTTTTGGTTGGTGGATTCATTAACAAACTAGTATCAAAGCATATAAAGGATGGTTACTTTATCTATTAGGCTAATTTTTTAAGTGGACACCTAAATCCTAGACTTCTCTTTATAAGCATAAGACCCCTAATAAGTGGTATTAGAGTTAAATCCTAGTAGCCAAAATCTGGATAGACTTACTGTTGAATAAATGGCTGATGTTGCTCCTACAGTGGCAAAGGTTTCGTTTGAAAGGGATTGTTGAGTGAAGTGATTCTCCCACATTGACTGAAAAAAAGATTGATATTTGTATTTATAAGTAGGATGGTTACTCTACCTACTAAACTAATTTTTTGAATTAGATACTTAAATCCTAGATTCCTCCTTATAGCCCAAGGCCCTTAACAATAATCATCAAGTGTATCAATAATTTTTTACGATTCCACGAGTGATAAGCTATCAATATCCAGTAATTAAGAAATGATAAACAGAATGACTAACATTGATTAGATTACATCTGCAATAACTCTATCATACCCCCCCTTAGTCCAAACACTTTCTGTATTTAATCCATATCACAAACTTGCATATTCTTTGTCATTGGAACCAAATTTAAGGTTTGTTTATAATTGTAGTGTTTGTTGTATTTTTTATTTTATTTTTGCTTACCTTTGAAAGTAGACCATTCAATATTTAGTAAATACAAATATTTTACTTGATTAATACTAATACTTTACTAGCCCATACATACTTGATTGTTGAAATGATGGTCACTAAATTGGATTTAGCAAACAAGTCCTTACAACACAAAGCAAAAGCAGCCATTGTGCATTATGCAAAGGACACTGCAAAGTAAAATACAGCAACAACCAACTGTCTGCAGACTAAGGAATCGACACCAACAATTGTGCATCAGGCAAGGACACTGAAAGGCAAAGGCACTAATGGCAACAAAATATAATGTACCAATAATTGCAAGAAAAGTTGTACAGCAACTAATAAAAGACAAAATATGAGGTGGCAAAATCAGGAGGAAAAATAGTACCAGCACAAAAATTATCAAATAGACACAATTGATTTGGTGCAAGATAAGGAAAATGAAGGACAACAATGTGCAAATTTATATTTAGCTTATTTCTAGCTGTAAAATTGATATATTGTATATAGAACTCAGTATATACATGGCACATAGTGTAACTAATTCATTGAGAAGGAATATAAAAAAAATACTTTTCTTACAATTTCGAATTCTTTGTAAATTTTTCAACTTGGTATTAGAGCCAGGTTCAATAGTCTCAAGTTCAACAAACACATCATCCCTTAACCAAAACAACACCAGTCAATAAGGAAACACCATACCAGTTTCACCCTTTGTGCTATCTGCACCCATAAAGCTTACAAATACAAATTACCTTATTTGAAAATCACAGGTGCTGCCCAGCATCCGAGCTAATGGTCTCATTGGCTTTATAGATGGGACTAAGCCAAGGCTAAGATCACACAATTGTTGGGATTTGTGCTTACGTGCCATCCCATAATGTATAAATATATAGTGATTGTATTTATACAATTATTATTTCTAATAAAATCGTTAATATTATTTTTATTAAATGGTAAGATGCTTGTAACGTTTTAGACATTGTATGATCTGAAGGAGTTCAGATTTGGTCTAAAAGATTTTAGACCAGGGCTAAGAGTTAGCAACGCTAATAGTTATAAACACTAAGAGTTAGTGGTACTAAGAGTTAGCAAAATCTAATGAGTTAGAGCCTTGTCTGAAATGGGACAATGACCTGAGAATATATTAGTAATGATATAGCTGCAATGAGTTGCAGATGGTGCTAAGAAATGTCATTATGCAAGTATGTTCTCAAACATAATGTTCCTGATCTAATTTCATCGATGCGGGTCTATCGGTGAAACCCATTATTATAGATTAGTGTATGTCTATATCTGGATGGTCCAGATGGTTAGTCTTAGCAAACCATGAGCTTAGTAGGAAGCTCGTATAGAGATACAGGTATTCAGTAAGGACTGGATATTGAACAGACTCACGAAGACATCCAATAGACATCTCATAAAGCCGTCAATGGAAGGTCTTCCGAGTTGAGTAGTATTTGTGGTCCTTTGACCTGAGCGCCACGGTGGGCTTGTGAGTGATCCACCATGCTTTGGTTCTACACATGTCAGAAACCTTTCATGGTCTGACCGCTGGGTGTCGCTGGGTATGGTCCGATGCTCATGGAGTTCGGTGTGCGTAGATATGGGATCTATCAGCTCATATGAGTGGGTTGTATATCCTAATGCTCTGATATTGTATTTCAGAAAGTCTTGTGGCCGCAAGCATAAACCTCGGAAAAGATATTCCAGAGGAATAAACAATATCACAAAAGTGTTTGTGGATATTATTTTATGAAATATAAATCTGGAGATAAGTTCGTGGTTGAGCAAATAGAGATTTGACGGTGATGATCTATATCTCTGCTCTTCAAGGATATAAATGGTGGAAGGATTATACGAATATGTAATAACCTCAACTTGTATGGTCTAACATGCTAATTTGTAATATCCGTAACGTGTGTGTGGGACATTGTTCACGGACGTATAGAAGAGCTCTATATGACAAATTAGGTGTGGACCTAGAGAGTCTCACAATATGAAGTATACTCGTTGTGCACTGGGGTAGCGGATTGGATTGAATAGTTCAATCCAATAAATTTCAGTAAAAGAGAACGATTATTTAGGGATCCCTCGGATTATACATTTGTCAAGACTTAATTGTTAAGTACATCACTTAATTAATTAACAAGGGTTGTTAATTAATAGAATATTGACAAATGACAAAATTTGTTCAATGATTTGATTTTACCTTTTTACCATTTAACCATGGTAGTAAAAATTAGTAAGGTAAAAAGTAATTATTCAAAATTGTTTTGAATAATTAAATCATATATTATTATTATATTATTAGATAATATTATAATATATATAGATCATGGCATTGTATTTTAATACAATGAGTGGCCTAGATGTTGGCCATTTAATTACCCATTATAATTAAAGTAATTATAATTGTTAGGTAAAGATTAATTTTGGTGGCCATTATTCTAGTGCTTGGTTTAATTAATTCTAAATGGGAGACCAACAATAAAATTGGTGGAGCACTTCATTTTGTTTATTTTGTTTAATCAAAGTGTTGAATAAACAAAATGAATTTTGGCAAAACAATTGAATTCAATTCATTCATTCAATTTTGGGAGAAGAATTTGGCAATGGCAAGGAAGAGAGGTAAGAGAAAGTTCTTTGA
This sequence comes from Ailanthus altissimus, assembly GCA_946807835.1. Taxonomy (NCBI): domain Eukaryota; kingdom Viridiplantae; phylum Streptophyta; class Magnoliopsida; order Sapindales; family Simaroubaceae; genus Ailanthus; species Ailanthus altissimus. Next base: position 25,052,559 of record OX327701.1, on the reverse strand, counting down.
GTTTTATTCTTTCAAGTGTTGAAAAATAAACAAACTTCTCTTCATCTCCTTCTTTAATGGATGGCCAAAATGAATGATATGTAAATGGAGAAAAAGATAATTATTTTACAAAGAGTTGTTCAAAATAATTATCATGTAGAAATTGTTTCTAAGATTAATATACAAGAGTTGTATGTTAAAGATTTTTAATTTATACAAGAGTTGTATAGAAAATATTTACTATCTCCTTTTAAGAAACAAAAATTGTATTCAAAAGAGTTTGAATACAAGTGCTGAAAATTTTAAACACTAAGCTACCATTCTAGCTCCTTAATCCCACCAAAAGTTATGGACTAGAATTGTTCAACATATACTTCAAGGTGAGCTCTTCACATGGATTATTGAAGAACTTGAAGATTTTGTAAAGCTACCTTCATTAGGTGAGTATTTTACATTATGTGTTATAATACAATATTGTTCAACATGTTTATATTTGTATAATTGTTATACTTGTTCATATATGTGATATATGTTGTTCATCATGTTCATAATTGTATAATTGTTATACTTATGCGTATATGTGATATATGTTGAATTTGTTAAAATGGGTGTATTTTGTAACATGCTTCCGCTTCGCATATAGTAATTTTTGAAATTACGCACACACTCGTATAATCACACACTCTATGATAAACACCCAACAACAATATCACTATTGACAGTGATAACACTGTCATCACCATAGACAATCCTAAATATCAAGTATGGATTAAGAAAGATCATAATTTATAATTTGATAGGGTAGTTGTTGTCTTCATTATTAGAAGATATGTTAGGGGCATTCATTGAATGTACCAGCTCCTATCATTTATGGACTACACTTGAGAGCTTATTTGACTCACACTCAAAAGCAAAAATCATTCATCTCAAGTTCTTGATTCAATCGACCAAAAAAGGGTCAATGAGTATAGCTCAGTACTATATAAAGATGAAAAGCATTGTAGAGTCTTTGAGGTGTGCTGGTTATGCTATGACTGGTGATGAGCTTATTGACTGCATACTTGCAGGCTTAGAAAATGCTTATAACCCTGTTTTTGTGAATGTAATATAAAAAAACAAATAAGTTTCCTTTGGTTGAAGTTTATTCCTTACTTTTGACTCAAAAATATAAACTTGAGCATAATGTTTCCAAAGAGATATTTGATAGTTTGAGTCTATGTTTTCATTTTTCTCAAATACTTGTGTTAAAGATGATAGTTTAAGACAAAAATCTGTTCAAGAAATTGAAAAAGTAACATTTAAACCAGAACTTGAATTAGAAGCATTGCTCAGAAGACTAGGGCATCTAAATGTAATGGCTCTTAAAGACATAATCTCAAAACGTAAGGGTCTATCTAAATATCTAAATAAAAAAACTATAGCACATTATGAAATGCCCTTCTATTTTATATGTCAATATGGGAAACTATACAAGTTTCCCTTCAAAGAATCAACAAGCCTCTTAAATTACTACATCTAGATCTTTAGAGACCTTCTCCAATTGTGTCTAACAAAGGTTTCAGATATTATTTAATAATAGTGAATGATTACACCAACTTCACATAGGTGTTTCTATTAACACAAAAATAAAAAACACTTGAAACTTTTGTCACCTACAAAATTCAAATTAAAAAATTGATAGAACATCAACAAAAGACAATTCACATTGACATGGGTGGTGACTTCAAGGCTTTTAAACCATATGTCAAAATATAAGGCATTAGCCAAAGATATTCATGGCCACACACACATCATCAAAGTGGCAAGTTTGAAAGAAAACACAGGCACTTGACTGAGACTACACTTACCTTACTTGCACAAGCAGACATGCCACTTAGATACTGATGGGAAGTCATCAACACAACAGTATACACTATAAACAGGTTGCCTTTCAAGAAATTGCGTTATAAGTCACCCTATTAGAAGCTATTTAATCACATATCTAACTATTCACTCATGAAAACTTTTAGTTGTGAATGCTATCCATTTCTAAGGCTATATAACAAAAACAAATATGATTTCCATATATCAATGTGTGTGTTCATAGGATATGCATCAAAACACAAGGGTTATGTGTGTGAGCATCCTTCAGGAAAGTTCTATAGAGCAAGACATATAATATTAAATAAGAAATCTTTCCCTTTTGAGTCAAGTACTTAATTCAGGTCTGTCAATCATAATAACAACCCAGATGTCAAAAGCATGTATCATTATTTTATTTTATTTTCCAATACATCCCCTTTAGAAATAGTCAATAAGAATACAGATGAAGTTGATATTGAGGTACCATCTAGTCTATCACAAATAAGTAGAAAATGACACATCTCCATCACAACAGTCTACTGAACAGGATCTATCACTTACAATCCCTCAAGAACATACACGAATTGAAACACAAAACCAAACCTCTAGTTACACAAGAACAATCACCCTATGATCACAAGATCTAAAGTTGGGATCCATAAGCTAAAAACCTACCTATCAATTAGTCCTGGTCATATTTACCATACCAGATAGTATTAATAATGTCCTTCAGGGCTGCAACTGGAAAAATTTCATAGATTAGGAATATAATGCACTGGTCAAGAAAAAAAACTTGGTCCCTAGCGCCTTATTATCCAACATGAAGATTTTAGGTAACAAATAGGTGTATAAGGTAAAGGAAAAACCATACAAAACCATAGACAGATACAAGGCTAGACTGGTAGCTAAGGGGTTATCACTAAACAGCAAGAGTGGACTACAATAAAACCTTTAGTCCAATCATCAAGCCATGCACTATCAGAATTATGTTGACTTTGGCCTTGATGAATGGATGAAAGTTGAAGCAAATTGACATCAACAATGCCTTCTTAAATGGTGAGTTGACAGAAGAGGTGTATATGCATCAACTAGAGGAATACATTGACAAACAAAGATCAAAGTTTATTTGCAAACTCCATAAGGCATTATATAGTCTAAAACAAGCCCTTGCCTAGTTTGACAAACTCAAGACCTCACTAGTGAGCTGGGGGTTTGCAGGAACCAAAAGTGATGCTTCATTGTTTATAAAGAGAAATAAACTTGAATTCACTTTGATATTGATCTATGTAAATGACATCATAGTGACATGGGACAATGAACTGGCAGTGCAAAAACTCATCAATGATTTGAGCTTAAGTTTTGCCTTAAAAGACCTTGGTGAATTACATTAATTTTTTGGCATAGAGATGAGAAGAACTAAGGATTCAATTTTCCTCTCACAAAGTAAGTACATCAAAGAACTACTGGTTAAAACCAATATATTAAAATGCAAGATGAGTAATACACCTCTTAGTATTAGAGAGAAGCTAAATAAGATAAATGAAAAGTCATTCAATAATCCTACACTATAAAGAAGTATCATTGGCAGTTTACAATATGCAACTTTAAGCAGACCAAAGTTGGCCTTTGCTATCAACAAGTTGAGTCAATTTATGAGCAATCCCCTGGAGATTCATTGGATTGCTTGTAAGAGAGTGATGAGATACCTTAAAGATACATTGAAATTTGGTCTCAATTTAAAGAAGTTTGAATCATTAGAGCTATATGCATTCACAGATGCAGACTAGACATGTGACACTAATGATAAAAGATCAGTAGGAGGTTATTTAGTGTTCCTTGGTGAAAATTTGATCTCATAGAGCTCAAAGAAGCAACTGGTGGCAGTAAGGTCCAGTGCAGAAGCAGAGTACAGAGCACTTGCAAATACAAGTGCTGAAATCAGCTGGATCATTGGTCTAATTCAAGAATTAGGACTGAAAATAGAGAAGGCACTAGTAATCTACACATATAACACAAGTACAGCCGCCTTAGCCTCAAATTCAGTGTGTAACACCCCGAAATTTTTATTTATTAGAATTAATTTTTTTTACTAAAATTAATTTTTATTTATTAGGATTAAATTTATTTGCTAAAGAAAATTAAAAAATTTGATTGGTTGAAAAAATGTTAGTATGGTAGGAATGGATTCATGGAATTAAAACCTTAGCCATTTACACTTTTTTAACACTTGATCATGAACCAATAGCAATTAGCCACCAAGTGAATTGGAAAGTGATAGAATTGGTTAGTTTTGACTAGATTTTAATTAGTTTAGTTAGTGAATAATTATTTAAATTTTTGGACTAATTAAATGCTACAATTTCTAACCAATTGCATTTTTGTAGTTTTAAATTTAGTTGAGGGCAAATTTGACAAGAAAAGTGATGAGTATATAAATAGGAATAGTGTGGAAAAATACCCATTTTTACAAAGAGTTTTGTCGTCCCCCCCTTTGCCTTTTTCTCTATTTTTCGTTTATTCCTCTTTAAATTCAATAATTATACATACTTCCCTTAGTAAATCAAGCCCCCAAACTCTTAATTAAACTCATTTCTACCAAGTTTCAAAGATTATTTTTAAGTGAAAAAGAGGTTTTCATGGTGAGTTATTGGGAAAAAAAATTAATTGAATATTGATTTAGGGTTTTAAGGATTTGTAATTTCAATTGCCATTTAGAATTAGGGATTTTTACTTTTTAGTGGGATTAATTAAAAATTTATTGATTATTTATGTATTCTTGATATTAAGGTGAAGGCTTGGCAAAGGAGAGCCAAGAAAATGAGAAAGAGAAGAAGTGAATGCCATTTGGAGGGTGTTTAAGGTTTGGTGTACATTTAACTTGAGCTTAAATTTTTGTTTTAGGGCATTAGTGTATAATTATGTAATTAAATTATTTGTTGGATACTTGAATGCAAATAGTGTGTTTAATTAATTACTATGTTGGTTCTAAGTAAATTAAATGTGTTTTTAATATTGGATAAATTTTGGGCCTATATGTGAATTTGAATAAATTTTGGACTTATATGTGAAATTGGGTAAATTTTGGGCCTATATGTGAAATTAGATAAATTTTGGACCTATATGTGAAATTTTATAAAATTCGGACCCAAATATGAATTAGTGAAAGATATGTTAAGGTCGGTGCTTATGTGTCATCCCTGAATATACATATACTTATGTATTTATATAAATGTACATTCTCATTAAATTGCTAATATCAATTTATATGGTATTATGCATGTAACATTATAGACATTGTAGATTTGAAGGAGTTCGGATCAGATCTAAAGAGTTTAGATAAGGGCTCATAGTTAGCCACACTGAGAGATATAAATGTTAAATGTTAACACAGCTAAGTGTTAGCTGGTTATAATACTCAGCAGATCCAATAATTGGAGTCTTGTCTGTAATGGGACATAGACCTGGGAGTATACTAGTAATTGCATAGTTGCAAGAGTTACAATCGAGTACTAGAAAATGCAAGTTGTATAAGTATGTTCTCGAATAATTATCCCTGATCTATTTTTGTCGATGTAGGTCTGTCGGTGGATACCCTTATATATATATATATATCAACATATGTCATACTTATCGGGTATAGATAGTTGTTCCTAACCGACTGTAAACTTGGAGCTCGTATTGACATATGGGTATCCAGTTAGGACTGGATATGGGACAGACTCACGAGGGCCTCCGATAGACATCCTATATAAGCCGTCAACGGAGGGTCCTCTCGAGTTGAGTAGTATACGTGGTCATTTGACCTGAGTGTCACGGTGGGCTTGTAAGTGATCCACTATACTTTGGTTCTACGCATGTCACAGACCTTTCATGGTGTGACCGCTAGGTGTCGCTGGGTATGGTTCGATGCTTATGGAGTCCGGTGCGTACAGATACATAATCCGTCAGCTCTTATAGGGAGTTTGATATCCAGATGCTTCGAGACTGTATCTCAAAAAATCTTGTGGCCACAAGTATTAATCCCGGGAAAGAGTTTCGTCAGGGTAGAACAATATGGTAAAGGAGTTTGCGCATATTATTCAGTGAGATATAGGTCTGGAGATAAGATATGGATGAGCACACAGATTTGACGGTGATAATCTATATCTCCGCACATCCAGGATATCATGATGGAGGGACTATACGTATGCGTTGTAACCTCAGCTTGTATGATTCAACACGCTGATTTGTATATTCGTGACGTGTGCGTAGGGTATTGCTCACGAACTCATGGAATAATTTCATTTGACGAATCATGCATAGGATCTAGGGAGTCCCGCGATATAAAGTGCACTCGTTATGCACTGGGACAGCGTGCCGGATTAAATTGTTTAATTCAGCAATATTCAGCATTACCACGGGAATACGTGCGTGTCTGTATTTAAGTGTTAAATATAATAATTATTATTTACTAATTGTATTAGGACACGTAGCGTATTGTAAACCCTCAGTTACATTTACCCAAATGTGAGATTTGGTGGGACCCATTAGGGAGTAAACTTGATAACTATTTATGAGGGACAAAATGGTCATGACACACTATGATTATTTAATTGTTAAATAATCATTCTCTCTCTCTTTTATATTATATAATATATATTATTATTATATATATTATATATTATATTATATATATATAGTAAAAGAAAGAGAAGAGTAGGAAGAAGGCCAAACGACCGAAAGAGAAAGAAAAGAGAAGAAATAGAGGAGAGGAAGAAGAAAGAGAGAAGAAGAAGAAAAGAAAAAAAAAGGAAAAGATGAGGGAAAATGAAATTTCATTTTCCCTACGCTTCTAATTGGAGCAATTGTGAATTGCTTTAAATCTCCATTTTTTATCCTTTTGGAGAAAATGATGTAAATTCACTCCCGACCATTTTGGGGATTAAGAGTTAACCCAGGCCGAATATGGAGCTGTTGTTCTAACTCACCAAGCCCATCGAGTTGGTGACTAGAACTGCACGTGAGTTGGTCTCCCTGCGGACTTCAGGATAAACATGTGTATAACGTTACACATTTGGTAAGTTCTCTAACCTTATTAATATATTAATGTGATTAATATATTTATTTATTGTGTTTATTGCAAAATTTATATTTCTGCTGCGTTAGGCAATATACACATTTGCACATGCATACACCCACATGCCTAAGATCTGACATCGCCGACAAAATCTTGGACTTATGTGTGAAATATTAGAAAATTTGGACTTATATGTGTGTTATTGAAAAATTGAACTTATATGTGAATTCTTGAAAGTTTCAAAAAATTTGGTTTAATATAATATGATTATTAAATTATTAAGGAGCCCTAAATAAACCTGAACATTAGTAGGTAAGGATTGGTAGTTGGCATGTTAATAGGGTGTTATAACAATACTGTGTTGTTCTGTATCTCTGGTGATTCTGATTTGTATCTCTGATCTGACATATACTCTGATTTAATCTGGATCCAGCGGGTAGTCACCGAGTGACCGATGTGGGATCACCATCTGATAGCCTGTTAACCAATCTATAGTATCGTGTCAATGTTTATTTTGGGCGTCTATTGAGATCACATGTAATTGTTTAATCACATATATGATAAATTAAAATTTTAATTTAAAATATATATTATATCTTGATTAATTGTTAAATATTTTAATAAATTTTAACCTATCCTTCAACGTCGTGGTAAGTGATAATAATTGATTTTATTATTTGTACATTATTTGAATAAATAAATTATATTATTCAACTTTTATGTACACCTATTAAGCAAATTTTTTGCTTAGCATGTTGGATTTACCACGCGTAAGTAGTAGAGTTGCAAATATTGAAGACTGAAGAAAAAAATCCTATCTCTAGCAACTCAAATTAGTAACATCCTCTATTTATATATTTTAGGTAGATATTTTATTTATATTTAAAATATTTGTATAACAAAGTGTATGGACATCTACTGTATGTACATATATATGTATGATCAAGAACTGTTTTTGAGTTGTAAATAATAAATTGTGTATATTCTTTCTTTCCTACGGCGTATTTGATTAAATTAGGTGAATGATTCACCCCCGCGAGCTAAAAGTTATATGGTGGAGTAACAGAGTTGAGTTGAGAAACATAATGATTATGAGTATTTTTCTTTATAACAGGTGATAGGAAGTCCAATGTTTAGAGGAGACTATCCATTTTGTTTTAAAATAAAGAATTTTTTTTTTAATATTAAAGTTTGAAAAAAAAACAATAACATTCTTTTATCTCGTTTTAAAAAAAGACGAGGAGGGTGTTACACAATATACCACTCTAAAATCAAACACATAAAAATTAATATTTACTTTAAGAGAGACAGAGTATGCAATGGTTAAATAGAGATAAATAGAGATAAATAAACATCCTAACTAAACTTTTGAGCTATGACATATTCAATTTCCTAATAAACAAGTTAAATGTTCAAACTAGAATATCTAGCTCGAGGAGGGTATTGAAAGGATGATCACTTAATTGGATTTAGCGAACAAGTCCTTGCAGCACAAAGTACAAGCAGCTATTGTGTATCACGTAAAGGACACTGCAGAGCAAAGCACAACAGCAACCAACCGTCTGTAGACTAGGGAATCAACACCAACAAATGTGCATCAAAAAAGCACACTAAGAGGCAAAGGCATCAACAACAACAAAATATAATGTGCCCGCAATTGCCGAAAAAGTTGTATCTTCGCTAATAAAAAACAAAATGTGAGGTGGCAAAATCAAAAAGATAAATAGTAAGCATCAAAGGGGCACAGTTAATTTGGTACAAGATAAGGAAAAAAAAAGGACAACAATGAGCAAATTTATACTTAGCTTAACTGTAAAATTGATATATTATACATATAACTCAGTATATATACATGGCACATAATGTAACTGATTCATTGAGAAGGAATACACACAAAAAAAAAAAAATTCTCCCAATTTCGAATTCTTTGCAAAATTTTCAACTTTGACAATTAGTAATCCCAATCCATAATGGTCGTAGTTTAAAGGCCATTTGATATAAAAGTGTTTCAAAGTATAACAATTAAAGCGTTTGATTAACATTATTTTCACTTTACATTTAGGGTATTTACCAAACTCTCACATTCTTCTATTACACAATTAGTGCTTACATTACAAACAATTGTGATGTAAATCACAACACCTTTATATCAAATGAACCCTAGAAGTCATATTACCTCGATCAGATTAACATCTAATACTTCATAATAAATAAATAAATAAATAATCATATTTTTTTAAATCTTATAATTAGTTGGAAAAGAAGAACAATAAGAAGAAGATGACTATATTTTCATAATCAATCATGAAAAACTGGAAAAAGCTAGCATTTGATATCAATGGCTGATCGAACAAACTTTCTTGGGACCATTTTGCACTGCCAAATACTAGAAGTCATTTTGAGTCTTCTCTTAAAAACTCTCGTTACATGGTTGGTGCTTTTTTTTAATTTTTTTTTTAATTTTTTTTTTAAAATACAGATAACAATATTTAGCTAAAATAGAGAAAGTGCTTTCAAGATTTTTGTTCTTCGAAAAAAATAATTAGTATTAATCAATTAACTAATTAGGGCCAAGGCCGGTGCATGCATTAGGAAATATCATAAGCTGTTAGTATGTAACACTATTTAAAAAGAAAATGACCAAAAAAATGTATTTCTACGTTCACATTTAAACTGATTATCGAGCACTGAATCAAGGAGAAATGTTGTGCAATTTGGCTAGAATTACAAGTCAATTTGTTCAAGTCGTCCATTAGCCTTGTAAACTAATTATAATGGATGAATTATCACAAACAGACGACTATCTTCAAATACTTTGTCATCTGTATACGATTTGATGTGGATTTTACTCGAACTGTCTTATTACCCACATCAAAATCAAACTCTATATATAAGGTGAATGGTGCATAAAATCCAATGCCATAAGCCAAATTCTGTCTCATCAATAGCTCAAAATGGGAGCTCCTCCATCTTGACCTGTGGCTCACAAACAAAGCTACAGTTTCCTCAACGTGGCAAGATACCAAACCCAATGCCGTTTGCAGACTGCTTTCTTCGAAGAGGAAACCAGCACAGAAATGACCCTGAAAAGTGAAAACAGCTACATTTTCTATTTTCTAATTATTATTATTTGTATTTTGTTTTTCCTTAGTCAAATTCTTGTTGGCAACCTGTGGCACGTGCAACCCACCAATAGATAGCAACAATAGATCGCATGTGCCACGCCGCACGGTCATCACTCCTCACGGGGACAGATGTTGTGCAGTGAGGGCTTGCGCGGCACGTGCGTGAGTCCTCTGACTTTGTCTCTTCCTTTTTCTCTTACACGTGTCGGGGCATGGTTTGCCACCACATGGGATTGCACCTAATCTCCATGTGCATTTTCACAACAAGACAATCTCATTGGCTTGCAACAATACTTCCTTAAAGCCCCACTTTCGGATTAAGACATAAATATGTTTTAAATTTTAATTAAAATTAATCTTTTTAAGTTAAGATATTATAATTAAATATACGATCTAACGTACCAACAAGGAAAAAAGAGCTTAGAGCAAAAAAAAGAAAAAGTGGGTGGCGACACGTGGCACCGCTAATTATGAGAGAGTTAGTTTTAATAATTTTAAAATATTTTTTTTGAAGTAAATTATAAATTTACACGACTTCACATGATTAGGTCGACAGGTAAATTCGTTACCGTTAGGAAGCTGAGGTAAAAGAGGGGCATTGGTCTCAACTTTTTTGGACCATTTCTTCATGGTTAATCAAGCGTAATTACTGCAATACCCCCGAATTATTGCATGGCCAACCCTATCTATAAATAAGCTTTATAGCTTCTAGGTTAAAGTATTTTGCATACTTCACCGATAAGAATGTATTTAGATTTTTCATCCAATGCATCGGATTTATCACAGGGAAGAAAAATTTAACAGAGATTATAGTATTTTAGTTTGTTTCACTAAGTTAAAAAAGTTTAAAAATATACACATATAACAACATTAAAAGTTCCTTTTACATTTACCCATATTTATTCGAAAAGTTGGAAAAATAATTATGTCATCGTTATACTAAAATGAAAGCTACATAACAATAGAATATTTATTAGTTTCTTAGATAAAATAGGAGTAAAAAAAAGATATTTTCTTCCAATTTGTTAGTTAAATAAAAACTAAACATATCTTTTATTCTTTTACGTGGGTCTTACATTGACATAGACTAAAAATAATTTATAAAGGGAGGATTAATTGATGATCTTACCAAACTGTTTAATCCTGTTGGAATAAGCTGAAACAATATATATATAGTCTCTTGTTGAATTTTCCCTTTAGTCGAATTGAAGTTAAAATTTGCGTGATTATCAGAAGTCTAAAAATTAAAATACCACATTTCATAGAAAATAGCAACACGTATTTCAAAATGGGGTAATGGAATTGTACGTTAACACTTGAACTCTACATGCAAAACTCTTATAACTTACAAGAAAAGACGACTTTCGAAGTTGGTGATCTGGGTCTTCTTCTCCTTGAATGCATCCAAAAGAAGAAACTCAGACTTTTGACCTTTCTCAATTATTTTATTTGCTCAAGCTTCGGTTCTTCTAAGCAAATGTTATAGACAAATTAAGCTTAGCTTAGCTTATGCTGGTGGCCAAATGATACAGCAAAGAATATTAAACAATAATAACACAAAAGCACACTAATACAAAAGTCGCTAGATTCATTGTATTAAGAGACCTAACCTTTTTCTAATCAAGCTGCCTTAATTTTTCCTAAACTCCATATACCCTTATAAAATTTAGCAGCTTTGTCCATTTCCTAGTTAAAAGCGAACCCGTTAAATAAAATATTTAGAGATTATCATATATTATAAGTTAAAATAACATTGGAATAAAATGCAATACCGAGTTGTTGTATGATAGATGCATGCTACCTTCGAATATACAGTTGGATTAGGGAATAATGACATAATTTATGGTCATAATTAAATGATCTAATGATCTAAAGTTGAAGTAGCATGCAACATTTCATAATACGAGAGTTATGTTATAAGTTTTTGATATATAAAATATAAGATGAGATTAATATTAAATTGTGAAGAGTGCCGAAACCGCTTGTCGTAGAGATAAGGAAATTAAAAAAATGAGTTTTAATTTTATCAGTATATAGAATTCCTCATCCATGTTCATTGTCCCTGTCAGAACGAGGTTTTAGCAGGATGGTTTTGTGCTTTGAGATAAAATAAATTATATGCATTAATGTTAATTAATGCATATAATTTATTTTATCTCAAAGCACAAAACCATCCTGCTAAAACCGATTAAGAGAAAAAAAAAATGAGGTATGCGGGATTCTGTTTAGACTAAATATGTAACTACAGTGTATGAATGTTTGCTGTGACATGAGAACGTGAGTCTTCAGCCATGTGGAAATGAAATAAGAACAAAAACAAAAAAAAAAATTAGTTGGTGTCTCGATTCAAGTAGAAAAAACATACAACGTGTCATGCTTATTGTCTATTTTCATTGATTATTATAAAAATACATAAGTTAAAACTTATGGTGAGTATCAAATTGGTTGAATCGAAATTAAACTCAAAATTTTCAGTTCAGATTAGAATTTAATTCTTGATTAATTAATTTACTTAAAATTAATTAATTCGACTTTAATTCAATTTCATTTTAATTCAGTTCAAATTAAAAAATATATATTTAAAATAAATTATTTTTTTTAAAAAAAATTAAAAATTAAACGGAACTCAACCGATTCTAAATCTGTTCGATTTCTTATACTTCATTGTATTTTGAATTTTTTTTTTTTGACAAATACCGAAAATACTTGGAGAGCCAATGATTTATTTTTGTTTAAGAAAAAAAAGAGTACGTTTGCGAAAGGCGACAAGAGAAATAGAATAAGAATATTAGATAATAAGTCAACTAATATATGGTTGAGTTCTGTACTTCTGTTTCCTTGGGCAGTTCACAGAAGGCAATCTAGTACATCCCTAGGAAGATAATATAAAGAAAATGGCTCCGTCCTTCATTTTATAAATTAATCATAAGAATTATAATAATAACAGCATATTTGAGTTTTGATAACTTTTTTTCCCCCTATTTTGTCTCTTTTTTATTTATGTTCAAAATATATGAAATGTTCTGTTGTTCTTATAGAGGCAAATCACATGGCACTAATTCCCCATCACTTGGCAACATAACAAAGTGCTGTGAGATCAGAGGGACAACTGATTTAATCATCTGTTTATCAAATGAAAATATAAATAAATAAAGTTAGAGACAAATTAACAGTGTTTTATGATGATTGGTAATAGATTTACATTTACTTCAATCATCAACCAATAAAATAAGACACATCATTTCAAATGATGGTGTGTCTTTGTACATAATCATGAACCCTCTACTGCTCTTACTCAAAAAATCCACAGGAGGGAAATTTCATTTGAGAAAGGAGGGCACTTATGGAAACTTACTTTAATAAAACCCAAACAAAACCGCGTAAACTCTTTATATGGAAAACAGCAGTTTTTACTTAGGATTGTATATGGAAAATCTAACTGGATTTAGTCATTGACCATGAAGAAACCAAATATATACATGAATTATAATAAAATATTTATAGACAAAATAAAAATATATGATTTATTTTCAGTAAGAGACAAGGGTCCTGAAACAAAGGGGAGAGGTTTCAATTTTACAAAAGGGAGAGCCAGTAGAAAAATGGAATCTTCAAGCTTATGTAAATGGAAGGTTTTGGGTATTTCTTAATTTTCTTGCATGATAAGGACTTGTTTTTATTTAGGAATTTTTTTAAGAGAAATTATTTTCTTTGCTCTTTCTATTTTCTTTTTCTCTTGTCTTATTTGCCTCTCATTTGCTCTATAAATGAGTCTTAAATCACCTTTCTTTAACTCCCTCCCTCAAAATTTTTCCTAATCAAATTTTCTCTTCTTGCTCTTTTTTTTCTTCTCTATCTCAATCTGAAAATGGAGGAGTTGGGATCTTTGTGGAGTTATCAAGAGGTGGGTCTTTTGTTCTTGGTTCTCAGTCTTTTCTAAGTTCATCTCTTCTTCTGGGTCTGTTTAGTTTGTTCGTTTGTATGTCTAAGGCCATTTGTTTTACACATTCATTGTGTTGTTTGTGGTGTTTATTTACTGTATGATTGTGTTTTACTCAAGATATCAATTCAGGCTTCTTTCAACGTCTGTAAAATCGTGTTTCAGAACCTTTTATGTGAATTGTGAAGAACCCGTCAAGCCAGCCTGTTCAGGATGTTCTTCTGTTGTTCTTTTTCCATTTACTCATTGCTCTGTTTTCATTTCACATCTTCCGCCACTGCAAGGAGCAATTTTTTTCTTTGAAATTAAACAATTTGGCCCCTTTAATTCGTCATTCGTATGTCATTGGTGTTTAAAAAACACTACGTTCCAGGACTTTATTTCAGTTTCTCTCATATTTTCTTGGTTGCTGTTGCACATTTTCTGAGTCATATGTGACAGAGAAGGCTTTTGTAATCTGAAGTGTTCTCAATCTTTCTGTTCGTTTCTAATAAAGAGTTAAAATAATATGAAAGCATGCTGTTCTGACAATCCAATGGCTTTTGGCTTGAACGTCTTGCCTTGCGAGGCATTGGGTTTACACCATGTTACTTACAGTACATGTTTGTATAAGAAAGTTCTGTCTTATAGGAATGTGAAATTGTTCGGTCATGATTTGGGCAAAAATATTTACTTCAGACTGTTAGTAATAATATGCCGGTGTTGATGGCAACTAGTGATATTTCATGGTAAAGATAATGGGGGCCAAAGTGTGAACTAGTGATAAATGTTTGCTTAAATGGTAGTCGGTCATTTTCTCTAGTCTTTCCCGTTCAATTTTTAGTTTATATTTTTTTAAAAAAAAAAAACAGTTCTTTGACTGTAACAAGTTGGTATCTCAATGGGCCCAATTTTTGATTATGTAGTTTCTCCTAACTTGGTTGTTCATTAACAGTACTGATTTGGAATCTATTTTTGTACCAATAATGATATTCTTTGGTTGTCTGTTGTTCACGCTTGAGGCCTTGGGAATTAACTTTTAATGTTATTTTCTCTGTAAAATCATCATAGCTTAGAATTTCAACTTTTCTTCTCGTTAAAAGTTGTTTGTTAATTCATGGTGTAATTTTACTGTCATTACTTACAAAATCCCTCAAAGCTCAAACTAAGCCAATTGATTTGAATTGACAGACTGTTGATGATCTGAAACAGAAGCTTCTGTTCACCTCCCTTGAACTGGAGTCGGTGAAAATGGAATCAAATAAGGCCTTGAGAAAGCACGAGGAGGAAGTCAAGCATTTATTCAATCTTCTTAAAAATGCTTACCAAGAAAGAGATGAAGCAAAAGATCAGTTACAGAAGCTGCTTAACAAGCTCATGCCATCTAGTCCAACAGAATTTCACCACAGCAACCGTCGCCAAGTTCAACAAGAAAGCCCCCTTTTAGTGCCAACTAAAGCAAACTCAAGCATAACTGAATCTAATAGTCTTTCTGAGACGTATAATCCGCAGTCACATATTTCTTCTCCTGTGGATTCATTTTTTGATGCTGTTTCTTCCCCTGAATTTTCAAACATTAACTTGGCTGATTCATGTAACATGGGCTTTATAAACCAGCCCATTGTTCAAGACTTCAATGGAAATATACCACCAACAGGTTTGGTCTCTTCAGCTATGACCAAGATTGATCCTGGCACTGCTGTTATCGACAGTATTGCGAAGGGAAAGGCCTTGCCTCAACAAGGGAAGCTATTGCAAACTGTGATGGAAGCAGGACCCCTTCTTCAAACACTTTTTGTTGCTGGACCACTTCCTCAATGGAGAAATCCTCCTCCTCTGCAACCTTTCAAAATACCTCCTTTTTCAATCAAAGTTTGTGAGACTATGAATATCACTCAGAAACCAGCTGCAAATTCAAGCTGCGTTGTTCATAATTCATTGAACTCATCACCATATCTTCAAATGTCTCGGATGTCATCTCAAATGTGTTCAACATCCATGTTGAATTTTTCTAGCGGCCCTTCTGGATCTGTTCAAAGCAATGGGATGATGTTAACTTCAGGTGTTGGCGTCAACACCCATATACCTTCTGGCAAGCGACAAAGGTTTCAATGAGATTACAAACTTTGGTTTTGTCATGTAAAAATTGATTTTTAGTGTTTGATGCTGTAAATGTGATATATTTTGGGGTTTGAAATGACATAGAAGTTTTAACTATTGTTTATCCAATGTGTCTCCTTCAGTGGTTTGTGTTGCATATCTGCTGGATCTTCTATTTTACAACTGCTAGTGATATATCAATATCATGTACGCAACTAAACCTTGAATTTAAAGCAATTTCTTTTGGATATATCTGATTGGAATAAAATCAACCGTACACGGAGTCAATAAATAATGCTTTAAACAGATTCTCATGATCTTCAAGATGATGTAGCAAATCTTTGATACTTTTCTCTAGAGCATAATAGAAATCACGTCCTAACAATTGGACAAGATGATGAAAGTAACTTAACTGAATTTCTAAGAAATAAAATAAATAAAACCAGCTTTTCTATCGCTCTGTATCTCTAAGATGAGCCAGCAGCATTTTGAGCAACAGGTGTATTTAGCCATTCGACAATTTCTTTGTTCTTGCTTCAGTTAATAAATCTACTACTGTCTGATGGCTGTTAATTTATCATAAAGCACAAACTTTTGAAAGCATAAATTTTCAGTGCACACAACTAAGAATAATAATCCGGTGAATTTGATTAGTTAGTCCTGTTTATATTTGTTGGTTTAAACAAATTTTCAAGTATGCTATCCCCCTGATACGTCATCAGGGTCATCATCAAAATGGATGCTCTGGACTCAGCCAAAAAAATAAAGCTTCCTTATGAAGATAAAATGTGCTAGGATATCGCGATAAGCAAATTAGTCCAAATGATAAAGAAATTTTTGGAGTAGTGGGTAAAGCTGATGCTGATGTTACTGATATCTGGTCTCCATACGATGGGTAAAGAGTTTGGTCGGGAAGCACTCAGTAAATTTGCAATTGCGATGTTCTCCATAAGTATAATGGCAGCTTAGGGCTGCTTGCTTATTTAAGTCTTGCTAGATTGGTGGCTGGAGCATATATGCTGTTACTTTTATGCCAAGAAATATTCAGCTGATGTTACTTATGAATCAGTACATCGCCACTTGGATAAGATATCTCATATACTAATATTTCTTTGATTTTCTCCAAAGATTACGATTCAGATGCTTTATTTGTTTGTACGCTAGTTTTTTATGGCTGAAAGAAAACATACAGGCTTGTTTTCTTTTTGCAGAAACACCAGAGGAGCCAAAAGAACGAACTCGCTTGTCAGCATAAATTTAAAATTGATAATTTTGAATTATTTTTGTGCAGGAGTGAATACAGCATTTTCATCTGTGTTATAGTCATACAAGCAACATGTTTATTGATTGAGATATGTTGTGACTTTCAGGAAAAATCAATTTTTCCTGCGAGCGCGTTTTTGTGCAAGTCCAACATCCCATGTGGCCACCTCCAACATGCAAGCTGACATTTTTTCAGCAGTTGATCAAATTTTCCTGCAAGCTGAGGATGTTTGTTGATTCTATCACTAAAACTTTCCTGTTTGGAGGTTCATGCACATGCAAGACGAATGCAAGTTTGTGTTTCCAAGAATGCAAGTTTTTTTTAATCATAAGCCCTTAAAACTGTTAAAGAACATGGCACTGAACATGGACATTATGTTCACATACAAATGAATCAGCTTGCGGACTTCACAAATAAAGGGCTTTAAGGAAAAAGTCGGGTCCAAATTTTTCAGTATTATGCTTATTGATTCTACTTGAAAATCCCAGGAAACTTGTGTCTGCATCTTTTTGGCAGTACTTTAACAGGACTTTGGTATATCAACACATATAACAAAATGGTAAAAAAAAAAAAAAAAAAGCATATACGCCAATAATGTTACAAATTGGAATATCAAGATCACATTGGGCAGGTAAATGATCATTAACTAAGTAAATTATCATCAATAATCTCACCAAAATTACATGTCCCTATCTGTTGCTATTTTAAATTTAATACTTTCTCCGGTGTCTGCACATTTCTGACATTCCTAGACGGCTCATTGCAACGAAGTATAAGAAATGAGCATTTCTTCTAATATATGCTTGAAAGTACGGGCTGCCAATGGAAAATAAAATATTTTTTTCCTAATTACAAGATTGCCCACTCATATAAAAATTACAAAGCCAGCCGCCTTCTTCTCCACAGTCACCTTTTTCTTTTCTCTTTACTCTAATATCTAATCAACTCTCTCACTAGAACTCCGCCATTAAAATTCTGCAGAGACAGTACAATATCAAAGCAAAAGCACATTATTGTTTTACTTGCTAGTAACTCCTTGTAGTATTTTTAATATTTCAATTTTGTTTCTTACTTCGATTGATATTATTTAATGAAAGACTTTGTTGGTGAATTGTGATCATGATTTTTTTTTTTAAATATTGAGTTAATTTTACGAACGTTACAAGCTTACAGCACAGTTAAATTCCAAAAATTTAATTAAAGATTTTAATGTGATGCTTGTGTTTTGAATTGGCTTAGCTTCAATTTCATAAAATGCCTTTTTTTGGTCAATTTTAATATTTGTTTATAGAATTTTAATGTAAATTATTGGAGCTTCAGTGCTGTTAAAAATTTGCTTGTAATCTATCATATGCGTAACATTAAATTGAAAATGATTTAAAATTTATTTTTAAAAAGTTCCCATAGCCTTGTATTGTATCTCTTGTTCACAAAATATTGTAAATATTATTCATATAATGACTTGATTATATATAAATTTGTTTATAGAATATTAGTCTAAGCTATAAATAAATTTCTTTCGTGCTAGGATCAATAAATTAATAACTTAAACATTGATTTGATTAGTTGATTAAATATGAATTTATTAGACAAACTTGAGCATGTTAATATTTCTTTTAAACTTCAGCATATATGAAAAATAAATGAATATTTGTTTCCATGGTATTTAATTTTCTCATACATTTATACCTCGTTTCTTTCGCTCTTCTCTCTTCCGTTAAAAAAGAACACAAGAGAGATGAAGTAAAAACAAATATACTAGTCAACTTGTAAGGTACATTTTCTACTTTAAAAAAAAAAAAGTTTGTAAGGACATTTTCATAACTATAATGTTTCAATTTTGTTTCTACTTTGATATTTTATTTTTAATTTTATCTAAATTTTTTTATTTGTAATATTTGTATTGAGTGAGTTAATTATCCCATATTTGTTAAAAAAAAATTAATATTTAAATTTTTAAGTAGAATGGTTCCTTCATTTACCAGGTTAATTTTTTGAACTAGACACCTAAATCGTAGGCTTCCAACTCTGATATTCAAAATGTGGATTGACTCACAAATGAATGAAAAGATCGGTGTCATTCTCTCATCAGCAAAAGTTTCATAAAAATTGTTGAACCCTCCAACAAGTGGTATTAGAACCAGACTCTAATAGCCTAAAATGTAAAGGCCTTCAACAAGAGCTAAACTCTAGTAGCTCAGAATGTAAGGGCCTCCGATAAGTGGTATCAAAGTTGGACTCTAGTAGCCAGGCCTTTAACAAGTGGTATCAGAGCTAGACTCTTGTAGCTCGGAATGTAAGGGCCTCTAACAAGTGGTATCAGAGCTAAACTCTAGTAGCCGAAATATGGATGAACTCACAGTCAAATGAAAGGTTAGAATTGTTGAGCCCACAAACAAGTAGTATTATAGTCAGACTCTAGTAACCAGAATGTAAGGCCCTTAACAAGTAGTATCAGAGCTGGACTTTGGTAGCCAAAATATGGATGGAGTCACAGTCAAATGAAGGGGCCTACAAATGGTATTAGAGCCAAACTCTGGTAGCTGAAATGTAAGGGCCCCCAACAAGTGGTATCAGAGTTGGACTTTGATAGCTGGAATATGGATGAAGTCACAGTCAAATGAAAAGGTCGGGACCTCAAACAAATGGTATTAAAGTTGGACTCTGGTAGCTGGAATGTGGATGGAATCACAGTCAAGTGAAAGGTTACAATTGTTGAGCCCCCCAACAAGTAGTATTAGAGCCAGAACATAAAGGGCTCCAATAAGTGGTATCAGAGCTGGACTTTAATAACCAGAATATAAGGGCCTCCAATAAATAGTATTAGAGCTACATTCTAGTAGCCAGAATATGGATGGACTCACAGTTAAATTAAAGGTTGAAATTATAGAGCCCACCAATAAGTGGTATTAGAGTTAGACTCTGGTAGTCGAAATATAAGTGCTCCCAACAAGTAGTATTAGATCTAGACTTTAATAGCCAAAATGTGAATAGACTTACTTTCAAATGAAAAGGTCGATGTTGAAAGTTTCATTGAGATTATTGAGCAAATTGGTTATCTCACATTAGTTAGAAAATCATTGATACTTGGGTTTATAAGCAGGATAATCCTACCACCTACCAGGTTAGTCTTTTAGTTTAGACACTTAATCCTAAGTTTTTCCTTTATAGACCCCAAGGCTCCAAACAACTTGTTTATAAATTATCCCTACAAATATTTGGTAGCCAAAATATGGATAGATTTACTGTCAAATGAAAAGTTAGTTTTGTTTTATTGGAATTGTTGAGTGAGTTGATTATCTCACATTGATTAGAAAAAATTGATACTTGAGTTTATAACTAGGATAGTCTTTTTATTTACCAAACTATTCCTTTGGGTTAGACACTTAGATCTCAAGCTTCTCCCTTCTTATAGGCTCCCAATAACTTGTTCATAGATTATCCTTACAAATACTTGATAGTTAGAATGTAGATGGATTCACTATTAAATAAAATGGTTGGTATCGTCCTCTCATTAATAAAAATTTTATTTAATGAGGGATTTTTGAGTTAGTTAGTTAGTTATTCTACATTAATTAAAAAAATATTAATACTTAAATTTATAAATAGAATGATCCCTCCACCTATCAGACTAATATTTTAAATTAAACACTTTAATTTTAGGCTTCTCCCTTATAAGCCTCAAAGTCCCCTTTATAGATTATCCTTGCAAATACCAAAAGTTTACTTGAAAATTTTAATGTTACTCGTATTGTGCTGCTTAGTTTCAATTTCATGTGGTGAATTGAAATGCTTATTTTATAAAAAATTACGTTATAGGCTTTTATGTTGTTAAAAATTTGTTATAATAGTAAAAAATTATATTTGAGTTTTGAAGGTAGCAGCATCCTGGGCGGCTACGGCGCTGCTTGAAAGCAGCTTCATGGAAAGTCTTGGGGGAACTTTGTAGTGCATTTATTGACAAAAAATTTGAGCTTAGTTATGCCTCCAGGACCAACGCCGTCTCCAGATGTTTCACGTTGGAATCCATTAATAATTTCCCCGGTTGCTGTTGTTTGCGCGATCTTCATCTTCATCAATTATTACCACACACTTAAGGCTTTAATCTTCCCTACAAACCAGGATCAGAGGCAGCTTCTAAATGACACCAACACTGATGATTCTTCTCTACATTTCAGCTGACGGGGTTGGACTCCTCCATCATGAATTCTCTTCTCATCACTCAGTTCAACAAATCCAAGGAACTAGAACTGAAACTGAGCAACAATGAATGTGCAGTTTGCTTAGGCGAATTTGAGGAAAGAGAATGGGTAAAACATCTGCCAAAATGCAGCCATGCGTTTCACATTGCTTGCATTGACACTTGGTTCCAGTCTCACTCGAATTGCCCCCTCTGCAGATCAAATGTGAGTGATGGTCTCAGCATCCCACTTCAATGCTCAGTTTCCATGCATACATTGCTTGAGACTCTACGAAGGGAAGATTTTTTCAAGAAAGAGCATCACATTACCAAATTTCGCGGGCTGCTGTCCTACTGAACCCATCACTTAGATATGAGTCAACACGTATAGATTGATCACTAATCTGTTTCTTGCGTAAAGAATTTTGTATTATCATATGCAAGTGCAAATCAAAGAAGTGGACTAAGATATATGAATATTTAATTTCAAAACTTCAACCAAAAAAAAAATTAAACCACAGGATCGTAAGCCCCGTTCAATTGGTTCAGGAAACCGCGTGAATAACTGTGTTCATCGGCCAAGTGGCCAAGAAGAGAATTTTCTGCGGCTCCACGCGTGTCAGCGATCTCGCACGAGTGTGAGAATACTTTTCCGCCTTATCGGTCCCTCTCGTTTCCGAGGCTTCATTCTCCTGCAGGATCTGGCCCGGGGACTTTCATGGGCTTAAATCCAATCGAAAATTGGGTGTATGCCCAATCACACTTACCTTTAATTACTTGCGCCCTTGATTATTTTCTTTCAATGTGGGATTAACTGGTTGCCGCCTTATATTCCTAGTGCCGACTAGGCACGATCTTGATGCCGATTGTTCTTCTGAAACCAGGAATATACAATGAAGGACTACATGCAAAACATAAAGGCCTACTGTTGTTTATCGTCTCATTGAACAGGACCAAAAACTGAAAGTCCATTAAGGAGCAAGAACTGAGTAACCATGCCATACTCTTTCCTCTGTTACTGAAGCTATAAAGTACAAAGCTCAACCAATTACCAGTTTTGGAAGCCGTTTGTATTTTGTATCGAGGGTGGGTAAAATAAATTAAAAATCGAACTGAACCGAACCTATAAGTTCGATTCAATTTTTATTTTTAAAAAATGAACAGTTTTTTAAATTAAAAAATAGAAAAAAATCGGTCGATTTCAGTTCGGTGTTATTATAAACCGAACCAAACCCAAAAAAATCAATTTTCTAGTTATTTATATATTTTTTGAAATGTTAATATAAAAGTAAGTTTTGCATGTCTAGTAATAAAATGGTGTTGTAGCCTAGATGGTAGTGTAGCTCTAACTTGTATTTGAAGTCTATAGTTTGAATCCCCCTATTGAAATTTCGGTTTTTTAATTATATTAATATATAAAATTAAGATATAAAAAAATTGAATGTACTATTAATAACAAAAAGAAGTTTAGCTCTATTGGTGAAGAGAGGCTATAATTTATTGAGGTTTTAGGTTCAATACTTAGGTGGCAACTTTTTTAATTATTAATATCTAAATTATAATATAATAAAAAATAAATGTGTTTCAAAGAACAAAAGAGGGTTTAGCCAATTGGCAAAGAAACTTTTAATTTATATGTGTTGATCCTAATTCCACTCTTAACATCATTTAAAATTTGATTTTTATTAGGAAATAGAATGCACTTTATACTACAAAATGTCATTAGCTTAGTTTGTCTAGTGGTAATAGTTCTTTTCACCAAGTCACAAGTTTGAACTAAATTCTAGCATATTGGATAATTGTTTTAAAAAAAGTTAAACAAAAAAAATCGAACCGAACCTAATCAGAAAAATCGGTTCTGTCCAGTTCAATTTTTACCCTAAAAAAATTGATTTTGGTTTTTATTCTTTAAAAAATCGAATCAAATCATGCCCAGCCTTAGTTTGTATCCGTTAAGAATTCAAGCTGCTGCTTTAATTTCTTGAGAAAAGTTGGCTCTGAGATAGCAAAAGTTTACATTCTTATGTGTGTCCCAAAGTAACATCTGCACATTCATCACTTGTCACAAAAGCCTCCAATCTTTAACATAAGACTGGTGCGTCACCAATATGTTTCATAAGACTGGTGCATCTCTTGTAATGCATGCCTCAACATTCAACAATCAACAATGTTTCTCTTTCCCTGTTTAATTCGCTCTACATTCACAATAGAATAGCACTACATGTACAAACTCCACATTCACAGTGGAATAACATTATATGTATAAACTGTTAAAAAATTTGGAGTATGTTGATAGATGCTTTACAAATATAAATCACATACACAATAGATAGTAAGTCAAGACATGTAGAGTACACTATATTTAAGGATAGATTTTCGCCCTTCAAGAACAATGTTCTAGTGCAATTAGGTTGTTTGGTAGTTCTAACCTTAGCATTCAATGACTTTAGTTCTGTATGGGTGCACTCTCACAATATAGTACCCCAGAACAACATTCTGACATTATATCCATATATTGTGCATCATTGTGTTCTCTTATGTACATATGCACCATTATGCTCTCTTGTATACTCTCTTACACACTCTTATGTACAATATTTTTCATCATAATATTTTTTTGTATCAACACATATTTATAAGCAACAAGTACCCTTTATTTAAGACATAACTCTCCATATACACTTCTTAGTTTATTACTGTTATATCAAATTCAAATTTGATCAGTGGTTCTAAATGAACCATCATAATTTTCAAACCAAATGTAAATATGAAAAGATACAATCTTGTGAAAGATCACAACTTAATGATTCTAAGTGAACCATCACCATCTTCAAATTAAGAGATATATCCAATTATTATATTATTTCATAATTTATATGAAAAGATATAACCTTATGAAAGGTCACAACTTTTCAAGTTTGTGTATTTTGAAATTTTTATGAAATATCCAACAATCTCCATCAATTTCAAAATATACAAACATATACTAGAAATATATATATATATATATATAATTCAATGTATATGAATTAATGTTTGTCAGGCTATAAACCAACCATAGACAACTAAGTGTATCTCGCAGAAGCTTGGTGAAACTAAGTTTATATGAACCAATGCCTCTTTGGTGTGAGTCAGAGGACTAACTACCCACATTGAATATTTTTCAGGTGAGTTGTTCTGCGGTTTTGGCACTTTATCGGCCATACACCTTGTTGGATTCATAAGTACTTTAGAGATGTCTAACTAACCTCTCATAGGAACCGGTTCAGTTCTACACTCATATAGGTGGACTTTTATCAAGTGTGTTCTACAATTAAACACACCACCATACAATAACAGGCAATGAAATTGATTAATAGTATATCACTCATCCTATCTTACTGCAGATACTACCTAGCATTAGGGAATGATTCATAATATATCCTCGGTAGTATAGTCAAGACAACAAGTGACTTACTCTTACCCTTATGAACCTACTTCATCGGGTCTTTAATCACATAGGTAGAGTTACCATCACTCTTGGCTTATGCTTTAGGCATAATCCACTCTTCCTCGACTTAAAATCACTACCTCATTTAGTGATCTGTCAGAGGACTGGCCAAATCTACTTTGACCTTATAAAATTTTGGCTTTCTTAGTCAAACACAAGCAATTGCTTACTTTTCCTATTATTATATTTTATCATAACTTTGAATATTCAATATTTGAACATGTTTATATTAATGGAATAAATTGAATATATCAGAGATAACAATACACACCCCGAACAAAACTATGCTACAACCTCAATTCTTTAAAGAATGATATACAAGGCTAAA
Source organism: Ailanthus altissimus (assembly GCA_946807835.1). Lineage (NCBI taxonomy): Eukaryota > Viridiplantae > Streptophyta > Magnoliopsida > Sapindales > Simaroubaceae > Ailanthus > Ailanthus altissimus. Next base: position 25,027,276 of record OX327701.1, on the reverse strand, counting down.
TATATGCCTGGCGCCATAGCGTCACTTCTCTGACGCCGCGGCGTCATTTGCACTCGTTTTCCTTGTTCAATGTCATATGATATTCATTATCAAATATATAATAATAAAGACTTTAGAAATCTAATTTATTAATATTAGACTACTCTTCAAATGTCAATTCTCATGAAGAATTTATATCTCACTTCATACATAATAAATTTAATGGTTCTCATGAAATCATTTACTCCTTTCATATGCATATAAATGAATGCATTTAGAAGTGAAATCACAATACATCATGCATAATAAAACATATGTCCAAAGTCATTGAATAAAAGAAATAAATAAGAACAAACACACATTGTTATCGTTGTAGATCTCTCAAACCATCATGCATAAAATCTATCCTTAAGATTATTAGAAAATTTAGAATATATTGATAAATGTTTCATAAATATAAATCACATACACAACAGATAGTAAGTCAAGGCTTATAGAGTATACTGTACTTAAGGATAGATTTTCGTCTCTCGAGGACAATATCCTAGTGCAATTAGGTTGTTTGGCAGTTCTAACCTCAGCATTCAATGACTTTGGTTTTGTATTAGTACACTTCCATGATACAGAACCTTAGAACAATATTGTTGACATTATATCTATATATTGTGCATCATTGTGTTCTCTCTTACACCATTGTACTCTCTTGTGTACATATGTACTATTGTGCTTTCTTGTACACTCTTTTACACACTCTTATGCACAATATTTTTCATCCCAATATTTTTTTGTATCAACACATATTTATAAACAATAAATACCTTTTCATTTAAAACATAATCCTCCACATACACTTACTAGTTCTAAATGAACCATCGCTATTTTCAAACTAAACAGGGTCTTTAATAGTTGTATCATTTCATGCTAAATATGAAAATATACAACCTTATAAAAAAAATTATAATTTAATAATTTTAAGTAAATCATCATCACTTTCAAATTAAGAAATGTCTCTAATGATTATATTATTTCATAATTTATATGAAAGAATACAATTTTATAAAATGTCATAATTTTTTATGTTTGTGTATTTTAAAATTTTTATTAAATATCCAACAAAAATAAATATTGATCTATAAGATTTATTTAAAATTTGTGTAAAAAAATTCATGTCTAGTATTAATCTTCTCGGTATAGTGAAATACATTACTGAACTGTCTTAATTTATGACACTTGATACTGTTAAGCATGTTAGAAAAAACCAGAATGTGTTTCATTTTATTACTCTAAAAAGTTTTTTTTTTTTTAAAAGAAACAGGTGCTAGATTTAACTTAGTTTATGAATAGCAACAGTGGAAAAATAAACACCCATAAAAAGAAGGTTAATCCTCAAGTTTATCTTACGAATTTCAAAACAATTATTTTGTCACAAATCGTTAACTTATTGCCGTTTATTTTAATGGTTAAAGACAAAATTAAAATTTAACACAAAAATTTAAAATAAATTGACAAAATAAAATGTAAACTAACATATACCATATCCACGTATCAATTTCAAATTAACTATTAATAAAAATAAAAATAAAATAAAAAAAATTACATGACACAAATATTTACTTTTAAACTGTCATTTTATTATAAATGAATATTTTTTTTTATTTTATAATAAAAAAATGGATCAGAGATTCAAACATCTGTTTGGCCGCCCTCTCGTTTCCATTGCTCCAGCCACCCTTACCGCCAATTCAAGCCACCATCACACTTTCAAAGGTCGGCGGCCAAACCCCAAACAACGTTGTCGCTTAAAACCGTGGAGATCAGCCTTAAACAACCACTCCAAAATAATGGGCCAATCCCAAATCCATTGTTCACATGCTCTAAAATAATAAAAATTGATTTTAGAGGGATTATGAGTTTTTTCTGAAGCATTGGGTCAGTGAGCATTCAAATTTGTGTGTTCTCCTTTTAAGAAGGAATCGTCTGCAAGGCCATTGGAGATGAGGTCTATGAAAGACAATGAGGTCAGGGTTTGGTTGAAAAGCTTGCAGACTAATCGACAGATTTGGCAAAGCGATAGCGATGAGAATATCTGATGGAGTGCGTCTGTAAGGCTGTAAATCGGGGGAGCTTCTATTTTTTGGCGCCCGTGGATCAGAGATTAAATTTGTTGGCCGCTAAAAATTTGAACGTTGAATTAATAAGACGATGATGAGAGAGGGGACTTGTCAAAAATTTTGACGATTTTTGTAGTTGACGTATCCACCACTGGACGCTGGTGATTGTGGCAATGACTTTTTTTCAATTCTTTATTTAATTATAATGTAAATTTTTAAAAATAAACATTAAAAATCTAAACTTTTAAAAGTGTGTTAGGTTAGGTATCCTTTTATTATTTATTTTTATTAATGCCCATTTTTAATTGACACATACATGATCACAAAATAAAAAATTTTCTCAAAACAAACAAGCTAATAAATTAAAACAAAATTCTTTTTTAACTCAGATGACAATTAAGTATTATTGAAAAAACTCCAGACAGAAAAATGTGTTTTCTTTAAAAATTTATATACCATATATAATCTTCAACAACGAATAGATAACTCGCAAGAGGCATGATTAATGAATAGATAATTCGCAGGGACACGATTCCGTATCTTCTTGGAAGAACAAAAACCCAGCTAAACTAGATCCAAAAGTTCAATCTACTATCAGCATCGACGCTTCACCGTAGTCACAGAATTACTAGTAATAAACCGTACATCTACTTGCCAAAGAAGGGGGAAAAATAAGTAATGTTAGGGTATTTGGACAGTAGTTAACAGAAGCATCCACTGATTTGTGGTAGCATGGGGAACACATTCCAAAAATAAATCAATCAAAAATTTCGGTTAAAGCACAAAATAGGAAATATAAACCAGCTGTAACACAAAGTTAAACAAGAATAAATCTGCAAATCTCCCTGCTAAAGTCTCAACAGAACCGTCTTAATTTTTGGATAAATGATACACTAAAATTTGATGGAAAGAAGAGACTATCTTAGATAATTCCAATCTTGTTTGCAACATCCAAGGCATCATAATCTGGTGTCAACCTGACATATGCCTTCTTCGTACCATCAGGCCTGCACAACAATGATTAAACTAAGATTGATCATCTTGACAACTATTAAAACAAGATTGATTGTGTCATTCACTTTAACAAGAAATAACTATTGCCAAGAGAGCATAAACAGTTGATATTTGTCAAGATGATTGAGATCCATGACAAACATTAAGAGGCAGTATCTTCATAAAAGATCTTTCAATCTACATATAAGTATAAAAAAATCAACCTCTATAAAATTATTAGCCTTTCTGACACTAAAGTAATCTCCACAAATCAGGAAAGACAATTTAATTATATGGCCCAACCATCAATTTAAAAACGCAACCACATCCAACGATCTGATGAACAAGTTTGCACATAAAAAAGGATTTTGATGAATATAATCCATTTCTAAAAGTTTATTACACGAAACTTAGCAATGCTCCCAGCTGTTCCAAAACAGACTAGGAAACTACTAGTTGTTCAATGCACTCATAGATATAATTAAATAGAACCTCACATATCCTAAGGTTAAATCATAAATGATTGGGCACCTTTTATACACTGACCTGTACCAGTAACCAACAACAATGAGTTCCAAGGAATTATAGTAATCAAGTATGAACGGCTCACCTGATCAAGGTATTCACTTTCTTGGCCTGAATATCGTACATCTTTTTCACTGCATCCTTTATCTTTTTCTTATCAGCACGGATGTCAACAATGAAAACCAAAGTATTGTTGTCCTCAATCTTTTTCATTGCCGACTCAGTAGTGAGGGGGTACTTAAGGATCTGATAATGGTCAAGCTTGTTCCTTGGTGGAGCACTAATGCGAGGGTACTTGGGATTCCGGTCCTTCTTCAATGTCTTCGGCCTGTGAAATGTAACTGATGTTCGGATCTTCTTGGCCTTCTTCTTGAAGGTTGGTCCTGACTTCACTGCTTTCGCAGCCTTCAAGGCCTGTGCCTTTGGATCACCCTTTTTCGTCTCACCTACAGAGGATACACACACACCACTTTATATGGTCATGAAAGAAAAAAAAATATATGGGTTCCATTAAAACAATGCTAAGTTTCCATTCTATTTACTGATGGAACTTTTAAAACAAGTGCAACAAAGAGTCCATCAAACCATCCATCGCTTTAACACAAACTCATCATACATAATGCGAATAAAAAGCTGGTGACAAGACAAATAACAGTGAATTAATCAAACTCCAATCAGCTATGGTCCCTATCTGATAAATCAAGTCCTATGTCAGCAGCTGGATTCGTCTAAGTAGCAGAATGACTTGCCATGCCACGAGCTCAACTTAAACCACAGCTTTGGGATGTGCATTATACAAAGCAGTGATGGTTACCTCGTGTGAGAGACCATAAGGAGACAGAGAGAACTAATCCTCATAATGAATTCTTATTCATATCAACAACTCATAAATTCTTCTACCCGTATATGAAGAGGTAGTCAATGTCAGAGCCCAATCCCAACGAATTGGTGTAGAACAAAATATGCTACATGCAGTGAGAAACTAAACGCAGTTACAAACAGGAAACATTCTAAAAAAGATTCACAGTTTTTTACTTGAGTCAATCAAAAGACAGCCAAATTTTACACTTCTTTTTATCAAAGAAGGAAAAAAGCTTTTGCTTTTCATCATTTGAGACAATATAGCAACACCTAAGTTACCTACTTGGCTCAGTACTCGGAAAGTAAACGAATATAAAGCAAAGGAAACAAATCAGACCCTAAACGAACATAGAAAAATGACGCAGTTATACAACGAACTAAAGGCCGATAACATGCGCATAACTTATAAATTTTTGAAACAATAAAGCCAGAGAAATGAGCGAATTGTTACCTTTTGGAGGAGCCATTGATCGTCGATGAAGAAACCTAAACCCTAACAAAAAGAAACACAAAAATAAAACGGACTTTGGTTATTAATCAGCAAAATGAAAGTATAACGTTAGGGCTAGAAGGGCGGGGAGAGAGAGAGAGACCTGTAAATGATAAGTGGAGGAACCGGCTCTAGGGCTTGGGCTGCGAAGAAGATAACTAGGGTTTATAAAAAGAGGGGCAGTTCATTGCGAATTTACAATTAGGGGCTTGCTTAAGAGCCGGGTTTGTAGACTGGGCCGGAGCATATTCAAGTCCGATAGAATTAAGGTAAATTGTTGTTGTTGTTGTTTTTATTATTATTATTATTATCACATAAATTACATATTATCTTTCTTTAATTGAGCCTTTACTTAAATAAATTGAAATATGTATTAATTGTTTTTTTTTGCTTAATATTATATAGAACACTCTTGGTTATTTAGTTATTTAAGTTGTTTGTTTTTAAAATTTAATGAAATTTTTAAGTCAATTTTTTATTTAATTAAAAAAATAAAAATTTTAAATGATAGGAATAATTTTTTTTTTAATCAATGTGTTTTGTTAACATACTTATTAATTGAAAAATTATATTAATTTATAAATAATTATAATAAAAATCAAATTAATATCTTTAAATATCAATTTATATAATTAAATATTATTTTGTTTATATATTTTTCACGTTTTAAGCACTACCTTAAACACTATCGCTTTAAATGCATTTCTCTTTAGAATTTTGCAGTTACAGAGTAAATAGTCTTATTCTAGTTATATATAACATTAATATTTTTTTTTTAATTTCAAAATCTGTTTCATAACTTATGGAAGAAAGGCGATCATTGTTGGAAATATGTGCTCTAATATCATTGTTGAAAATTCACACTTCAACTCCAAATTCAAAAATAAACAATAGGCATTAAAAAAATGAATTTAAAAACAAAATATAAAAAATTTAAAGTTGTTTAGTTTTTATAAACCTATATTCATTTTCTAAATTGAAAAACAAATCACTGTATCTCAAAATAATACAAAAATATAATTATAAAGATATTCAAGCATATTTACTACTTTCTCTTTTTAGATAATTTTCTTTTAAAATTTTTTATTTTTTATGTCTTTCTTTTTATTTGAAGAGAATAGAAAAAAATTAAGTTCGTAGAAATAGTTTGAATTTGAGTTTATATATAATAATTTTTCTTTACTTAATTTTTTCTTATTTTTAATAAGGTTTTATTCTCTTTTATAAATTAAGTTTTAGCATAAAAAATAAGAAGTGAAACTCATTTTCAAATGAGGAAAAAAAGAATGATGTAGTCTTTATATAAAATAAATTAAAACTCATAAACTTTACAATTTGATTTTGCCTTTTTTTTTTAGTTGCTTCATAGAAAATCGTTATTTTTTTTTTTTTTTGCTTTACAATATGAACCACAAGTCTTAACATCTGGTGACCTTGGGATATTTAAAGACTCGATGCGTCTATAGAATTTATCTTTGATTTTAAATTACACCGAAAAAGATCAAATGCAAATGACATAAGATTTTCACATAATACATCAAAAAAAAGATAATAAAGAATAGGAACAAGAAGTTTCTATAACACAATGAATAAGGTTTTTCTTGTCACTTTGCTACCATGTGTTTGCTACTTGTGTTGTATATAATATGTCTTTGAAACTTTAAATGAATTGCTTTTATCAAAATAATAAATTGAAAAAATCATCAAAATCAAACAATTTATAATCTCGTGTCTATATGGTAACCAATTAGCTGCCTTACGACTTTATAATGACCAGGATCATGGGTTATTTTGCTCTCCTTCCGGTGAGTCTGTATTATTTACATTTGACTTCATGAATGCTGATAACAGTCCTTGTATATGAAAGCCATAGATATGACCTATCTTGGTTTGTTATGTTTCCAAATACCTCTTGTTCTCCTTTGTAATGGGAGTCAAGATAGGAACTCGCCCAATTACTGCCAGGCCATATCTCTTCTCCAGACCTACAAACTTTGTCGAGTTGTTTGTCATCAGACACATAGTTCGAACTTCCAAGTCTCTCAGAATCTGCTAGCATAAAAATTAAAGTTAAAGCTATAATAATTATGGCTTTATATCCAAATAGTCTAATTAAGAGTTCAATGTTTATCTGACTTGGGCACCAATGCCACATTCGCGGGCATCAACAGCTAGGCCAACTTTAATATTAGCCTGAACTATGTCATGACCTTGGCCCTGCAAATTATAGGCTCTATGTTTGTGACCTAGGCCAATCTCTCTTCCTTTGTGACCTCGAAGGTACACAATAACTCCTCTACCTGCTTGTTCTATTATTTGCATTGTCAAATTCAATTGGTTGCCACAATCACACCGAACTGACCCAAATATATCTCCTGTTAGACATTTTGAATGAACTCTTACAAGAATATCTTGTCTATTTACAATGTTTTCCTTATGTTTGCAAGATAACAGAAGTGTTGAAAAATTGGTGATTCAAAAATTTTGGTTTGATAAGAATTGAGATGAATACTAAAGGAGAGAGTCACAAGAAGTCTAGAATGTATGAGACATGTATGGAGAAGTCTAGAACGTGTGGGACACGAAAGGGAAAGCAAAATGAGATGGATTTTAAAGAAAATGTGCGGAAGGGGCACTAGGGCTAATCGATGCGGCGCCCAACATAAAAGCCTAACGCCGTGGTGATAGGCGTGACAATGCCCAGTGCCGCAGTACCCAGGGATGAGTGCCGTGGTGCCAGACGCGACAGAAAATCTGTTTTGATTCAAATTTTAAGTTTTGGACTTCCAAAATCAGAGGACTCTTACTCCAACAAGAAATAGGGTTAGTAGGCATGAAATAAACCATATATAAACACTTATAAACCTTTTAGTTGAAAATTAAGCATTAAGAGATACTTTGAGATAGGGAAAGAACTGGGTAGACACTAAGTGCTTGTATGCGTTAGGGTGGAACCGTCGTTTAGGTGTTCATTATTCGTGGTAGTAAGGGTTCACTAAACATTAGATCTTTTTGAAGGTTCTTTAAATGGGTTTTTCTTGTAATATCTCTAGGGAGTTAAAAAAAGAGATTAGGAACCTTGGATTCATCGTGGACGTAGGTAATTAGCTGAACCATGTAAGATAGTGTTGTACTATTTTATATTATGCTTTGAATTCTTGCTATTTTACTTGATAAACAGGTAATTTCACTGTGCAACGAGGTTAAGGTTCTAGGTTAAATCTTGAGTTCTTCGCTTCAACCTAATCTCAAGAAAGAGAAGGTCGTTTTCTCACTCAACAAGAAGTTTCAAAACCAAGTGTAGGTTATTAGGCAAACCAAATGAACCTTCTTGTGTAAGAAATATTTTACCTTCACAATAGCTACATGTTCTTCGCATCAACCTAATCTCAAGAGGAAGAAGGTCGTTCCCTCCCTCAACAAGAAGTTTCAAAACCAAGTGCAGGTTATTAGGCAAACTAAATGAACCTTCTTATGTAAGAAACATCTTACCTTCACAATAGCTACATGTTTTGTACCATCTAACTTTGAACAATAGCAATAAGCTTGAAATAGACCTCATTTAGTGGGTAAACGTGAAATGCCAGTTTTCTCAACCAATTTTTCCCTCTTTCGTCGATATCTGCAGGCAGTATGTGCAACAACACTAGTAAATAATTGCAGTATTCACCCCCATATTTAGACATACAAAATATATTTTAGGCAGCGTAGCAAGTATTTATTATTCTTTCCGTAAGTCATCTGATTAAATCAATTATTAACATAATTAGGATGCTATGTTTTAAAGCCAACTTCCTCAAACTGGGCAATTTGGACATGGAACCAACCTCTAGATCAACAACTGTTGAAAGAACAAATACCGGCCTCAAGACAGCCGACATAAGCAAATCTACATAAGCTTTAGTGTGACCAGCCCTCTTTAAAACCCCGCCTTTTCGATACTTCAATGAAAACACATGCTCTGCCCTTCTGAAGTCCCCTGACTTAGAATCTAGAGATGAAAGAGCAAGAACAATCTTCACCTTATCTGAAGCTACTACACCAGTAAATGTGCCAGATTTTGCATCCTAAAAAGTAGACAGAGTTTATTAAAATCATTTGAAAAAATTAGTTTAAAACTTCAAATTGCCACATTTCATGCTATACAAGGCATAAAATCAAATGCGTCACAAGATGTGCAGGACAATATTTATCACTGTGATTGTGAAAGTTGGGGCAGATGAGTCTTCATCTTCGATTTTCGGTGACAAGAAAAGTAAATTCAGCCTTTCAAGGTCCCCTTCCTTCATAAACAATTCTTGAACTATGCTTAACCATAAAAGCCAAATCCTTAAGACTTGTAAGTGATGCTGCCATGATGAGGTTCCCTTCAACATATCCGTTTTCATCATCTACAATAATTATAAACTACAAAAATTTTGCATTAATCGGAATCATCTAATTAATCATGCTTAGTCCTCTTTTTCTTAACTTCTACAAAATACTAACAACTCAACACAAAAATTTAATAATTCAAATATTATTATTAAAATTTTCAAGCAGTGGATACCAACCTTTCCTTGGCATAATGTGTTGAGTGCCTGCTCAATAGAGGAGAATTTCATATATTAGTTTATCACTCAACTCAAAAGTTTAAGCTAATAGGTGAAAACCTAATATTATTATATAGGAGCTCGAACTCAAGACCTTAACTCTGATACCATATTAGTTTATCATTCAACCCAAAAGTTTAAGCTGATAGATGAAGACCTAATATTAGTATTAAAGACAAATCTTTAACATGTTAGAAAAAGATAAAAAGAAAATAAAAAGATAGAAAAAATATTTAAGAGAAACTGAAAAACTTTAAGGACTACATTGTTACTATAATTGTGTGTATTGCAAATATTACAGAGATAGTCTTTATATAGGCTTTAGTTAATATAAATAAGGAAATATAAATACATATAAGAAAATCAAATATATCTTATTAATTATAGAATATATATGACATGAGATTAATATATTAAAATTTCATATCTTTAACATCTCTCCTCAAACTTAAGATTGTACAATCTTGAGTTTGAAAAGGAAATTAATGGTGAACGTTGAAAGAATCAACCACTTGCGAATACAAACGCGTTGAGAGAAATTTGAAAATAATTTTTGCAAGTGCAAGTGCATTTTCAACTACTGTGAGTGTAAACGTGTTGATAAAGAAACAAAAAATTAACCGTTGCAAGTGCAAGTGCGTTGTTAACTCCTACGAGTGCAAATGCGTTGATAGAGAAAAATCAATCGCTGCAAGTACAAGTGCAATGAGAGATTCACCCACCAATTTATTTGAAAATTGTAAAATAAATTAAAGAAAAAATCCATAAAAATAAGAAATTACAAAATGGCCCAAAATTTAGGTAAATTGCATACTGTCCATATAACTTTGAAAAGTTTATAAAAAGACCCCTATTACAAATTGAATCACTGAAATTTCAAAAGGAGACTTGGGATTGATAGATCCAGTGGAGGGAAGTTGAATGGTGGCAACAGTGATGAGGAACTCGCCGAAAATGGTGCATATAAAAGATAAGCTGGAGAACGGCGATCGTAACATTTGGAGGCGTGTATTCGCGCATGGTGACAGTGATTAGCCAAATTCTTATAGGGCGGAGATGACCGGTGTCCTCTAAATGTCTGGGTGTGGGCAATGTATGGTCACTCGCCAAAAATAGGTAAGAATCTAAGGTGAACAGTAACGACGACTAAAAATTTGGTTGGCGCGTAGTGGTGCATGCGAAGGTGAATCGACATGATTCCGGTGGATTTTGATCAACCAGCAGTGGTTGAAGATCTTGAGTTGATCATGACAAACTCCGATGAACTTCTGATGATTTCCGACGAAACTCCGATGAATTTTCGAGGAGTTTTTAAATAAAAAATTCAGCAAGTTTACACTAAACAAGACAGTGAAGAAATTTAGTTCTGATACCATGTGAAAAAAAAAAGACAAAAAATAAAAATAAAATTAAAAATTCAGTAAAAATATTTAATAAAAATTGAAAAACTTATTTTTTGAAATTGAAAAACTTTAAAAATTATATTGTTACTATAATTGTCTATATTACAAATATTACAAATATAACTTTTATATAAGTTTTAATTAATATAAATAAGGAATCATAAATACATATAAAGAAACCAAATATATCTTATTAATTATAAATATATATAATAAGGTATTAATATATTAATTTTTCATATCTTTACACTTCAGGGCAATCAACTTTATCTTCAGCATCACTGATAAAGAAATCAATAGTTTTAAGTTTAATTTCAGCCTTAAGCATCCCAAATGGTGCTGAAGCAGACTCATCAAAGGCACCCAACAAAGAACCATTTTGATTTTCCTTCAAAAAATTATCATCGCACAGGTTTCCAGCTCCAATTCCTGGCAATCCAATAGACCAACAAGTAGAACTTAGCCATCTCTGCCTGTATAGCCCCAGCTCTGGACCCTTAGCAGGCATGAAAATTCCATGAAACCTAAAACAGAACCATGAATGCATTATGAACTTCAACACAGTTGTATAAACGCTTAGTTTAATTTGCAAAATGTTATACCTGGACTTGGTGATGCTATGATGAAACAAGGATTGGTGTAAAAGAGTGGAATCCACGGAAAATGAGAAAATTTGAGAAGCTTAACAAGGTATCAGAAATTCTCTTATTTGTTTTAGTTGATGTTTTTGCCTCTATAGTTTTGCATGTCATTGTCCGTATGTAACTTAAAAGCCCACCTCTAGTATTTCGATGGGGACCTCATTATCCAAAAGTTTCCATTTTAATCAATTAACTGAAAAGTATATATATATATTTTCAACCACACAATACCAAGGTAGTATTTATTTATTTTTTAAACTAAATTTTAAATAAAATTAAATTGAGCTTAATAGAGAATACAATTAAAAATGGTTGATTTTTTTTGAAGCAAAAAATGGTTGAATTTGAATGACCTATTTATTTATTTTACTTAATATTTAAACATAAATATTAATTTATTTACAATATCATACCAATTTTCAACATTAATTTACAAAGTCAAAGAAAATTAATTTTTTCTATTAAAATAAAATTACTTAAAATTCTTATTGAGTTCCAAAAACAAATAACTTAAATGACTAAAAAAACTCAATTAAATCATATTTACTATTAAGCTAAAAAAATCCCTCTAAATTACTAATTATGCTTTTCTATAGATCAATCTTACTAACTGACAATTATTAAAATTGATTAATTAAAGTTAATAATCTGTCTCAAATCTATTTGTTTTGTTTTCTGACATATGAATAAATCCTTTATATAACGAGGTCACATCACGAGTCTAATATTATTTTTTAAAATAAAAAACTATTTTAAAAAAACAGAATAGGAAATATCAAACGCTTACCTGGCTTTAGCAACCCGCTAGAAGATATCGACGAAAATGAAAGTTCATTTTCACGCTGCATCAACTCATCCACGTCGTCAAAGCCGGGGTCAGCATCGGTCTTCAAATATTATTCTTGACCTAATCTTAACGGTCCAGATTCGTTTGCGTTCAACGCGCGTACCACTTGATCACCCGAACAGCAGCACTCATGGTCATGCGCCCCCACTCAAAAGTCGAATTTCTCTCAAACACAAGGAGCAAGCTGACGTGGCCAGCTTTTTAAGGCTCGACTCACGAAAAGAGGAAACGAGAAAATGTCGCCGGCGTAAACGACTCTCCGTTGATCTCTCCAAAAAGTACACAGTTCGTTTGGTTGACTCGCTTGCTCCTCCGCGTCGCCGCCACGTGTCATCGCACCGGCCCTACGGCTTTCCTTTCTCCGGCCAGCAATAGTCGGTACGATTCCGATCACACATACTTCAGCGTTTCTTTCTTTCATTTATGTCGTTTTCAGTTTTGTTTCTTGTCGGTTTTACTTACGAGTTTGATGTTTTTGGTAGTTGATGGGCCATGGCGGAACCGTTGGTAGCGGAAACTGGTGTGAGAGATGGTAGGATATTGAAAATGATATTTGCTGTTAGTGGAATCATGACAACTCTTGTCATCTACGGTGTTTTGCAGGCATGTCGTTTTATCTTTTACCCTTAGTTGATTTATCTTTTGTATTTATGATTATTGCATAAAAAAATTGTATCTTTTGTTCTTGTCGAAGTTGAATAATTGAAATTTCTGAAAATTAGGATTACGTATAATGCTGAGAAAAAAAATTGAACCAGCGTCTAGAAATTCATTGAAATAGGTCAATATGATGAGTAGAATTTCTTAGATAAGACTGCAAATTAATTATTTGGATTAGTTGAAAATTACAGTGCAATTGCATATGAATATTTAGAATGTAAATAATCATAAATACCTGGTTAAATTGCAAGTGCTGTTAGTAAATAAGTAACATTAATAATAATAATAATAATAATAATAATAATAATAATAATAATAATAATAATAATAATAAAAGTTATTTCTTGTTCAATGCACAAAGGAGTTCAACAAAGGATACCTTTTTTTTTTTCTCTCGACACAGGAAAAGATCATGAGAGTCCCATATGGGGCAAACAAGGAATACTTCAAGTACTCATTATTTCTTGTTTTCTGCAACCGCCTCACAACATCTGCTGTTTCTGCTGGAACTTTAATGGTAAGTTTCTGTTATTAATCTGCAATTATTTTGATTATATTTGCGGGGTCAGTGATCATGGGGTGTGGGAGGAGGTTCATTTGGAATAGACCAGTTATCACTAACTTTACATTTCAGCTGGATATGCACTGTGACCTGCATTGTAAAGGAAGGTTGAGCTGGTTTCTATGTCTTTTCTCATTAAGAAATTTTGATTTTTCTTTTATTTATTTACATTTTTTCTAGGCAAGTAAGAAAGCCTTGGATCCTGTTGCTCCAGTGTATAAGTACTGCCTCATATCAGTGTCCAACATACTGACCACAACTTGTCAGTATGAGGTGAGTTATTGCTTTTTTCAGCTATCTTAGCCATGATTTTGATCTCCATAGGGATTCTAGTTGGCAACATCTGTCCTAAAATATCGCTTACTGAATGTGTCATCTAAATGGCTTTATGAATAATTTATTGTTCATGAACTTCTATTAACCAATATGCTTCTTCAGGCCTTGAAGTATGTTAGCTTTCCAGTTCAGACTCTTGCGAAGTGTGCCAAAATGATTCCAGTTATGGTGAGTTAAACTATGCATGTTGAACTGTCGGTCACTGTAAGCAGCTATTTCAAAATATATGCATGGAAACTTTGCTCTTGTGTTTCACCTATTTTTCTGTAGTCAATATCATATTTATCTTCTTAATTTCTTTTTGTGCATGTGTTTCATCCTTTGATTGTTTGAACCTTGTGATATTACTGCTGTTCTTCCTCAAACAAATATGATGCTCCTTATTGTTCTGACACGAAGCAATGCTTGCCCTTAGTTACTATTAATAGTCATCTATTTTTGATTGATCTATCTGGTGAAAAGATAGTCTGAGAAACATGGGAGGGGGAGGTTAGCGTGGTTCTCACTTCTTGGATTCCTCATACTCTTTTTCCGAGCTTTATCACTTTAGAATGGAGGGTGTGGCAGGGAAATATCTGGTTATAACATAGTTTTGTTGAAATGTTTCCTTCTTGCCTTTAGTTTTATTCTTTGAAGAAGAGACTGCCTATTGATTGATGAAAAACTTCCTCGTGAAAAGATAGCAAGACAGAGGCTTTCCAAAATCATTCTTGTGGCCTTTATAATTCATCTCCCAATAGTTGATTCAAATTTTCCAATATATCATTTCTCTTACCATGGGGATATTCCAGTTCACAAATATGGTAGTGCTATCAATTGATATATATTTTTTGTTATGTCCATCCTAGTTCTAAAATAAGCGAAGTTTGTTATTATTGTTATCATTATTTTTCTGGTTACAACTAAATGCAGAACTTTTCAACTTATTCTTCTCTTTTTGTTTTATACAGATTTGGGGCACTTTCATCATGCAAAAGAGATACAAAGGTTATGACTATTTGTGGGCTCTCTTAGTGATGCTGGGTTGTTCGATATTTATTCTATTTCCGGTAATGTTTTGTGGTCCTTATCCGATTCTTGGTCAGATGTCACTACTGGTGACTCTCAGTCTGACCTTCTTCAACTGTCTTTTAGACAAGGCTTCTTTTTCTTCTTATAACCATCTTCATGTATCATTTACAAATGCTTAGATTGTTAATTTTCTCCTTGGTTGCATTATTAGCTTTGTACACAAACATTAATTAGTTTATCACCAATCTTCAACTATTGCTGGTTGCATGAGTTGTAGTTATGCATACAGGATAAGAGCGTTTGAATAGCATATTTTTTGTTGGATGACCTCGAAAAAAATGAAAGAAATTTGCCAGGGTGAATGAGGGGTCAGAATTATTGTTTATGAGAAAATGTGTGTCTATCTTGTTGAATGGAGGTTGTTATTCCTAATGCACAACTCCTTTTTATGGATGTTGTTATCTATAATGCACAATGATCGGAATTTGATTGTAATGCATTTCTAGAAAGGCTCTCCTAATTCTGTTTTGTTTCTGATTGCAGGCAGGAGTAGACATTAGTCCATATAGTAGAGGGAGAGAAAACACTGTTTGGGGTGTTATCTTGATGGTTGGCTATCTTGGGTATCAACTTTGAAAACCATTTCCTCTTTTCATGAAAATGCTAACATTGTTTTTACTGTTAATTTGTTTGAAATTGGCTGTTGAAAGAAATCATGATTTTTCTTCTATTAGTGCAATTATAAATTCTGTGTTTGTATAGAGATGTATCCTCCCGTTTTACTCTTTGTTCCTCCATTCTTACACCTCACACATAAAATCCATTGAATTACTTACAATGTTAAAGCCATGGCTTGTGTATTAGTGGTAACTAGCAGACTAGATTTCCCATATGCAAGTAAAAATTCATTTTCATTAAGGCATGCTATAGGTATCCAAAGGTGAATAGTTTACTTCAGTTTTTGTACTTTCTTGGTTTAATAATCTTTTGAAGATTTTAGATTGTGCATTGATAATAGAAGGGTTTTAACTGATCTGCATTGAGAATAAGAGTTGGAGAGATGGCAAGAGAATTCAGAATTCATATTGTTAGCCTATACATTTAGATGGTCACATGATTTTTGATGCCTACATAGGATGGAAAATTGTAGTTTGCCTTCTTTGTAAGTTTAGAGGTGTTTTTCTGACACTTAGCAGGCACTTGGTCCACTCTAGTGTCTTCTTTTCTTCAAACATAATTTATCTACAGTTTCTTATCAAAATTAAGAAAAAAAAAAAGATACTCATGTGTTTGACTTAACAGGTTTGATGGTTTTACAAGCACATTCCAAGATAAGTTATTTAAAGGCTATGATATGGAAATACACAACCAAATATTCTACACGACATTGTGTTCTTGTGTTCTCAGCTTGACTGGTGAGTTCCCTGTTTGTTGTGAATCTTGATACTTGAAAAACAATGTGGTTTAATCTGGCCAATTGTTTTTGTTTGGAGTATACTTGTTTTCGAGTGATTGCTCTTCTTTCTGCTTTTGTCTTGAGAAGGTAATACATTTGGCGTTTGGTTTTGATAATTCTTTTTCTCCTTTTTGTTTCTTTCATTCCTATTTTAAAATTAACATCACATGATATTTTTTTAATTATGTAAGTGCTTAAACACTTGAGGGTGGTTCTTGAGCCATAATTTCACTTAACATCTGAGAGTTCCCATATGTCACAAATTTGAAAAGAGATCGACTGCCTTCTGTAATATGCTATATGATAGTCAGTCAAGTAATTCATATGCTGCACACTTGCAAATGGTGGATCAACATACAAATTGGTTTTGAGATTAGTTTTGGTCAGACGGAGTTGTTTTGAATTTTATTATGAGAAGATTAATAGAGCTGAAAATTGCTTTATTCATGAAACCTTGTTAACGGAGAAATGCAGATTCATGGCATATTTGCTTCTTATCACCCTCTGAATAAACTCAAGAAGCCTTGACATTCTTTATCTTTTATTATGTCTTAATCTCAAATTCAAGTATAGATACTTCTCTTTACACGCACCATAGAGGCATAAATTCAATATCCAGGTGATACTTGGAAATTAATATAAAAAACACTAATGATAATCAATATGTTATTCTTGTATAATTCAAAAAAGGATGATTCTCTTCCCCTCTCATTTCTGGCACTAATCAGTTAAAATTTAACATTGGCAATTCCACTACAATTTTGTAATGGCATCATAACCTTATATTCAAGGGTAATGGTGTTCCTGACATCTGGTAAAACCCTTGATTTAATTCCTACACTCCTAGTTGAGATTTCTGTTGTTTCATATGTCTACTCTGGCTTGTGTGTAAAAGCTCTTCTATTACGCTATAGTTTAAAGTTTTGTCCTTATTTATTAGTCATTAATGACTGCTTGCATTCGACTTCTTTTTGTTTCAGGCCTTGTATTGGAAGGGCATCTACTTCCAGCAATAGGTTTTGTTTATCGCCATAATGATTGTTTCTTTGACATTGCATTGCTTTCTACTGTATGTAATTTTATTTTATCATTGTAATTTATGATACCGTACTCATCATATATTTGTGACTTGTCTCAACAACTTCTTCCTCCTCTGTATCTATAACTAAATTTTGATTCAACACCCCTTCTTTTATCTCTCACCTGTGGACATAGACAAACCCCAAGTTCATGAATGAATAAGGAATTATTCCCTGCAGGTAGCTACCACCAGTCAATTCTTCATTTCTTACACAATTCGTACATTTGGTGCCCTCACCTTTGCCACCATCATGACAACAAGACAGGTGAAATATAAAGCTTTTATGGCAAATTAATCTCCTCTTTTTTGATTCTCAAAGCTATGCTTCTAATTACCGGTGACGACTTCTGTTCTCTCTATTGTTCAAGTTGGTAAGCATTGTGCTGTCATGCGTGTGGTTTGCCCATCCCATTAGCTGGGAACAATGGATCGGAGCTGTAAGTCTTAATCTCAATCTCATTCTTGAAATTATAGTTTGAAACTCAATGACACTAGTTTCTACATTGATCAGGTTGTTGTTTTTGGCTCCCTATATGCGAGGAGCTTCTTGAAGAAAGGATCTGAGAAGCCCCCACCTTTCGAACATCCTGTGGAAACCATGCATAATGGAGCTTCTAGTCCTTTGAAAGTTTCTAGTCCTAAGAGAGGAGACCCTTGATAAGAAGCTTCAGGAATTATAATTGCTGTAGGCATTGCCACTAGTTGTCAAGACAGTGGAGGGAGCATTGGTTTCATAAGTAAACCTGCATTTTGGAGATAGTCACCCCAAAGGGTAAACGCATCGCAGTAAATGGTTTCCAGAGGACATAGCAGCATTTTAGCTGATAAGAGTTGAGTAGATATTTTGCTGAGCCCTCAATTTTTTTGTAGGGACGATAATTATAGTTTTAACCACAGCTACAGGAAATTTTCTTTTCTGTTTTCATTTTGATTTTATTTTTAATCTTTTATTTGATTACAAAAGATGTATCGTCTTTGCATTTTCTTGATTTGAGCTTTGATAATCGGGTAAGGGAGGAAAATGAGATCAACAGATGATACAAGTGATCTTTAATTGGTTCTCTGGCCTGTGGACAATCAAGTGATCATCTCGTCAAATCCGTTTACTTTTGTCCCAAGAAATTGTAATGTTGTAGTAGCCCATCATCTGGCCAAGTGGGCCCTAACCTTCCCAGAGTTTAGAATCTGATTGGAAGAGACTCCTCCAAAAGTCTCTCTATGAATCAAATCCTTCTTCCAAAAAAAAAAAAATACACTCGTCAAAGCTGTTTGGGTATCTGCCATTGAAAAAAATTAAGGAAGGCAGTACTCTGCCGTGGTATCCAATTGTTAAACTGGTAGTAGTCAGCTCCAATCTCTTAATCTGGTTAATGGGTAAGGTTTACATAGGCTTTGGCTGCTCGGTGATCATTTAATAAAATTATGTTGTGTACTATAAATTTTTTCTCTCATTTTTTTTAATGTGCAAACAAAATAGATTAATTTGTCTTTCCAAAAAAATAGAATTAATTTATTAAATAATAAGATGCTATTAAATAATTTCATAAATAACGTGGTGAGAGCAATATTATGTAAAACTCTTAATTATTTCGTCCCTATCAATTATTATATAAATATAAATTATTGACTGTTTACCAATCAAGTGGCTGTAGTTTAGTGGTAAGAATTCTACGTTGTGGCCGTAGAGACCTGGGCTCGAATCCCAGCAGCCACACTATGTTTTTTTTTTTACTTTTTCTCAAAAGAGTTGGAGAATATTTTTAATTAATTTCTTCTTCGACATCGATGCGTGTTTTAATGAAATTAAAAGTTTGGGTACAGAAAGTTTAGTAAGCAAACCCTGCCTGCATTTCATTTATGGTATTGAGAATCCGAATACAGTTACTATAAAAAAGGATATGGATAAAGATTTAGATAAAAAGATACCATTTTAAATTATAACATCCCCACGCCCCATCCATATCACTTCTTATATTATCCAACGCATAAATGCTTCCCGCCTTTTATGATAATCTAATTATATATATATATATTTATATATATAATCTATCGTCATGTTTCCTGCTTCCAATTCGCAATCTTAATCAAAACCCGACATTTAACTCTAAATTAAATTCAAATATTTTCATAAGTTTAACACTAATTATCATCTAAATAAAGAAACCAAAAATTTTTAAAAAAAATTCCCATTAACTAGAGATTGAAAAAATGCTTTGATAAGTCGTAAACACAACCCCAAAGAGATAAGATAAATAATTTTTTAAAAATAATTTTTTAAATTATTAATGAAATACAGATGAGAGTAAGCTCTCCCAACCCTCTTGTTTCATTCCATCCCAATCATTTTTTTTATAAATATATTAAAAATAATTTTTAATATATATTTATATAGTAAATGATATATCAATTTTTTATTTTATAAATAATATTTAACTAAGACATATTTTAATAATTT
Source organism: Ailanthus altissimus (assembly GCA_946807835.1). Taxonomy (NCBI): domain Eukaryota; kingdom Viridiplantae; phylum Streptophyta; class Magnoliopsida; order Sapindales; family Simaroubaceae; genus Ailanthus; species Ailanthus altissimus. Next base: position 25,007,273 of record OX327701.1, on the reverse strand, counting down.
TATTATTATTAAAATATAATATACATAATAAATAATTTTTAAAATCTATTTTTTTATTGTTAACAATAAAAAACTTTTATTTTTAAATTGGAATAATAGGTAAAAAATATTATTTAAATTCTTTTTATTTTTATTTTATTTTATTTATTATTTATTTAAAAAATTTATTTATTAATTATTATTCACTAAATATCGTTATATATTTTTAATTTGTTAGTTTAATATTTTTTAAATTATAATATACATTAAAATATTATATTATTAAAATTATAAATATATATTAATATTTAATATTAATAAATAAAAATGAGAAAATAAAGTAAATATGAAAAGGACATTCTTCACAGATCTATCATCCTCGCTTTGTTAAAATTTTTTAAATAATAAAAAATAAATCGGAGTAAAAAAAAAAAAAAAGGCATGACTCTACGACCTAGTCTGTGTAAAATCGAAAATTAAGCATAATTACTGCATTTAATATATATCCCAATTCATTGTCTTTCTAATCCAGATAATTTTGTTTTATTTTTCTGTTGGCAGTGCTTATCTGTACACTTATATCACTCCTATATAAACGCTCCCAAGTCGCCTCAAAAAATATCTATCTCTGCTTGTTGTTATCATCTGGGTTTGTTTGTTGACTGAGAAAGTGTGAGGAAGTATGGATATTGATTTGACACCAAAGTTGGCCAGGAAGGTGTACGGTAGTGATGGTGGGTCGTATCATGCATGGTGCCCTAAAGAATTACCCATGTTATGTCAGGGTAACATAGGTGCTGCCAAGCTTGCCCTGGAAAAGAATGGCTTTGCTCTCCCTCACTACTGTGATTCCCACAGAGTCGCTTATGTCCTCCAAGGTACAATTTTTCCCACTTTATGTTTATAATCAGATCTTTCTCTATTTTATTTTATATGCAAATTGTAAAAGCGTTGCTTTTAATCAGATTTAGACTACGAGGATTACGTTTGATTTCTTCTGTTAATTGTTTCTTGTTGCATGTTTTTGTTTTGTGTTACAGATGAGATGGGATTATATTATGTTTATAGATTTTTTGTATGAGGGTTTTTTATATTGTCGCCTAATTTGATCGTTTATCCTGTATACTTCTATGATCTTGTTGTGGTTCTGATTTTGCTGTATAAAATATGATCTGTAATGAGACTTAACTGGAGATGATATTCAGTTTGTGGTTTAATTTTTCTTCCATTTATATTGAAAAACATAATCTTTTTTTTGGCTTGGAAATTGAATGAATCTAATAAGCAAATTATTCTTTTAATTTGCTTGGTTCAACTTAATTCACGACAAAAGTTATTTCCTCTATCCAAAGCAATTGATAGCTTATTGTTCAATATATCTGGGTTTTCCTGGGTTGGGTTGCAACTAGTTTCGATGAAGTAATTTTTTGTTATGTGAAATTAATTTTGATCTGATGTTGCCTTTCTGTAGGAAATGGGGTGGCTGGAATTATCCTTCCTGAAAAGGAGGAGAAGATTGTTGCCATCAAGAAGGGTGATGCCATTGCTCTTCCATTTGGTGTCATTACTTGGTGGTATAACAAAGAGGACACTGAGTTGGTAGTTCTTTTCTTGGGTGATACCTCAAAAGGCCTCAGATCTGGTGAATTCACTAATTTCTATTTGACTGGTTCCAACGCCATTTTCACTGGCTTCACAACTGAGTTTGTGAGCCGAGCCTTGGACTTGGATGGAAATACTGTTAAAACCCTTGTTGGGAAGCAGACAGGGAAAGGAATTGTCAAGCTTGATGCAAATGCCAAGATCCCTGAGCCGAAGAAGGAACACCGACCAGGCATGGTTCTGAATTGTGAGGAAGCTCCACTAGATGTTGATGTTAAGAATGGTGGAAGGGTTGTGCTCCTGAATACTAAGAACCTCCCTCTTGTTGGTGAGGTTGGACTTGGTGCTGACCTTGTTAGGTTGGATGGAAAAGCCCAGTGTTCTCCTGGTTTCTCTTGTGATTCAGCACTGCAGGTGACTTACATTGTTCGGGGCAGCGGCCGTGTCCAAGTTGTTGGTGTTGATGGCGAGAGGGTCCTGGAAACAACTGTCAAGGCTGGCAATCTGTTCATTGTTCCAAGGTTCTATGTTGTTTCAAAGATTGCTGACCCAGATGGTTTGGCTTGGTTCTCAATCATCACCACTCCCAAGTAAGTAGACTTGTTTCAATCACAAGCATCACTTAATTATCAAAATCTCACTTGTATTGCCAATTCTGATTTTGGTTGTTTTGTTGCTGCAGTCCCATATTCACACATTTGGCTGGAAGTATAGCACCATGGAAGGTCATGTCTCCTGGAGTGCTGGAGGCATCCTTCAATATTTCTTCGGATGTAGAGAAGCAATTCCGTTCCAAGAGGGCTAAGGAAGCCATTTTCTTCCCCCCAGCAAACTAAGCACAGCAGCAAAGCTCCCTTGCCATTTCAATAAACAGTGAACAAAATAAGAGTTTAGGGTTCTATTATCAGTGGATATTGTTAGATATGGTTTCAGTTTTTAAGTTTTCGTTGAGCCTGTGTAGTTTTTCAGTAGATATCAAACCCAGTATCTCTTGTTATAAAATTTCCTTTTGCAAGAATTTGCATTCAACCAGTTGCGCTATTTTATGTTCCGTTCTGTTTTTCCCCTATTTAAGTTTCACAGATGATCAGTGAACACCAATATTGCATATAGGCATCTAACCAAATTATATACTTATATGACGAAATAAACTCAACAATTTTCCTGCATTTTAGGAGGCAAGGGAACTGTTATTGAAATTGATTGAAACATTATCATGTTAAACCTTTATTTACACATTGATTGTAATATCAAAGCTACAATTGACCTGATCTAAAACTCTCTCATTCATGACTAAATTAATCCAAGTATAATCTGATTCCTCGTTGTAAACTTTGTCTGTCTGACCATGGTGACAAGTAACAGAGCAATCAAATTATCTCGCACATATTAAGAAAGAATTAAGTAATAATGTATTAAGTAATTATTGTGTAATAAAATAAAATAATAAATAATTTTAAAAATGATATAATTTCATCATTTAATAATTACACCACATATTAATTTTAAACAAAAAATTTAATTACTATAAAAATGTAACATTATTCATTGGCAAATTCATTAACCTAGTACAGGGATATAGCAAAGAGAAACTTGCAGCAATAAATATATCTTAACTTATATCCAATCTTTTACGCATTAAAGTGAAAAATTGCTTGTATCATTATCATCATCAATATCAAATACACTTTTATTTTGAATAACAGTATAATAAAAAACGAAAATCTGAAATAATTTTTATTATATGGTTTATTGTAATTAGCAGGTTATCATAAACCCAAATAAAGGAGGGAAAAAATCTATTTTTTTCTCTCGAGCATTCGCATTATCAAAAACATAGAGCGACAAACAGGCTTGCAATTTCCATGATCCATTCAAGATCAAAAGCAATCAACCAAACAAAATCTCTCCTTCTTCACCGATGTGACATCAATCGCATACACTCTCAACAAAAGCACACTTCTACTCCAAACAAACCCAAAGCCAAAGCAAAACGAACGAACCAACAATACCCTCACAAACACAAAACCATCCGAAAGCCGCGAAAACCCATACCATTTCTGACCGATTTGAAAGAAATACACGACCCAGATGAGGCTTTGTCACTTTTTCACCAATTCCATCAAATGGGCTCTAAACACGATTACCCTTCGTACGCTTCTCTTATCTACAAGCTAGCTCGTGCTCGCGATTTTGACGCTGTTGAGACAGTTCTTGGTTACATACAAGATTACAATATTCGTTGCAGAGAAGCCCTTTTCATTTCTTTGATTCAACATTACGGAAAAGCCCATTTGGTCGACAAGGCCATTGAGCTTTTCCACAGAATAAAATCTTTTGAGTGTGTCCGTACGTTACAGTCTTTGAATTCATTGCTCAACGTTTTGGTTGATAATGATAGGCTCTCTGACGCAAAAACAATGTTTGATAGTTTCTATAAAATGGGTTTTCGTCCGAATTCGATTCCGTTTAATATTTTGATCAAAGGGTGGCTACAGAAGGGGGAGTGGGAAGAAGCTTCTAAAGTGTTTGATGAAATGCTTGAGAGAGAAGTTCAGCCAAGTGTTGTCACTTATAATAGTCTTATTGGGTTTTTATGTAGAAATGGTGAAGTGGAGAAAGCGAAGGGTTTGCTTCAGGACATGGTTAAAAAGAGGAAATACCCGAATGCCGTGACGTATGCATTGTTGATGGAAGGTTTGTGCTCTAAAGGAGGGTACAATGAAGCTAAAAAAATGATGTTTGATATGGCTTATAGAGGGTGCAAACCAAAGCTTGTAAATTTTGGTGTTTTGATGAATGATTTGGGAAAGAGAGGGAAGATTGAGGAGGCAAAATCTTTACTTAGTGAGATGAAGAAAAGGCGGTTTAAGCCAGATGTTGTGACGTATAATATATTGATTAATTATCTTTGCAAGGAGGGTAGAGCAACTGAGGCTTATAAGGTCCTGATTGAGATGCAGATTGGAGGTTGTGAGCCTAATGCTGCAACATACAGAATGATGGTTGATGGGTTTTTGTCGGTTGAGGATTTTGAGGGTGGTTTGAAGGTTTTGAGTGCAATGCTAAATAGTTGGCATTGTCCTCGTTTAGAAACATTTTGTTGTTTAATTGTGGGACTATTGAAGTGTGGAAAGGTTGATGATGCATGCTTTATTTTGGAGGAAATGGCGAAGAGAAAGATGAAATTTGATTTAAAGGCTTGGAAAGCTCTTGTTACAGATGCTTGTATTGGTGATGAACATGCCAGTGGGCTTGTAAGTGAACTTATCTCTGCTCATTAAAAGTCACTGAGAGGGAATGATGGGACATTGCTGCAGCTCTAATGGTATTTTCTGGTAAGGCCATGATTTCAGCCATTATCTTCAATAGGTTGTAATGTTGGACTTCTCTTCCCAGTTGGAAATCAGAGACATGAAGGGTTTTGGTTTATGTGGCAAGAGGAGGTTGTACTAGAGGAAAGCAGGAACCTGACAGTTGGTTCAGTCTCTGATTGATTATGGTTGTGGGGCTAAAGCTTCTAGTAGTGGGCTTTTGGTGTTTTAATCTGCCCAAATATAGACTCCAGGGAGTAGGAGGAAGCTTTGATTATTAATTGGAGTAGTTTCTTTCTTGTATTGTTGGACTCTATGATCAACTTTCGGGCTGGTTTTAGTTACAAGATAAGAAGCCATCGGTCATGGCAACTGAATGATACCTGAAATGTACGGGGTGCAGCATTCATGTAATCTTTGACTTAATATTACAAGGGAAATTGAACTTCTTAACTTTTGTTGTGAATATTTCTCTGTTATTGGCATTTGGGAATCCTGAGTGAAAATCTATGTACTGGCCATGATGGAAAAATAAATGAAAGAGAGAAAAGGAATTGGCAATTTTTTTTTTTTTTTGACTAACTTAAGATGAATTCACTTTCTCCACTAGGAATCACATTACACTGAAATTTTCCCGCTAAAAGTTCATAATAGTGCAACTACTTGTTATGGACACCAGTTCTTAACCTTATCGGTGAATATAAGCTGTTTTCTAGTTGTCAGTACTCACTGCCTATGAAAAGACCGAACTTAAGGTTAAGTGTTCTGAGACGGAAGGCAGTAATTTCGGGACCGAATAAAATACATCTGATTCAGTACTCCACTTCCCAAACTTGCCTATTTATGTCGATATGGGCCCTGCTTTCCTGCTATGTAACGTGTCTGAAAGAAACGGCTTTCAACTTCTAACCAAAACACTAGGAGACGGAAACGCGTTCACCTACTCCATTTCACAACTCCAACTCCGGCCCTTCTATTCGTATTATATATACACAAGCAAACTATCTAAATTCATCATTACCACACAAAAAAAAGTCCCAAATTCTTCAAATAACCTTAAGAGCATCTCACAGTCACATGTCAAATCACAGGTCCATCTCTGTTCCATTGCAGCCTCCATTCTTCCTATTGTTTTTAGCACTCACAATAACCTGCAGTTCCTCATCTCGAATCCTTGATGAAGAGGAAACACCTATTCCCACCGCTGCACCAGTGGCACCCAGTTCAGTTGTCACACCTGCTGCCTTAGCTGCACCCACCAGTGCCGCTGTGGCCGACACAGACCCCCACCATCCACTAATTTTCTTCATGCATGACATACTTGGTGGCTTGAACCCCTCAGCTGTAGCAGTGACCGGAGTTGTTGCCAATCCAGCAGTCTCTGGCCAAGTTCCCTTTGCCAAGCCAAATGGTGCAAACCTCCCAATAAACAATGGCGTCCCTCTCGACAACAACAACAATGGACTTGTTAACAATAACAATGTTCCTTTCCTTACTGGCCTTAGTGGAACCACAGCTAATGTGGTCCAAAACAATGGAAACAACAATAACTTGTTCAATGGTGGATTCGGGGTTCCAGTCCTGAATGGAGGTCAAGTTGCTGCAGGAAGTACCCTTCAGAAGCTTATGTTTGGGACATTGACAGTGATTGATGATGAACTAACTGAAGACCATGAGCTAGGGTCTGGTCTTGTTGGTAGGGCACAAGGGTTTTATGTGGCAAGTTCTGAAGATGGGACCAATCAGATCATGGCTTTCACAGCCATGTTTGAAAGCGGTGGTTATGTCGATAGCATCAGCTTTTTTGGTGTCCAGAGAACCGCTGTCTCAGAATCTCAGCTTGCAATCATGGGTGGCACTGGTAAGTATGTCAATGCTAAGGGTTATGCCACTGTTAAGACCTTTCCAGCTACCAACCAGCATAATACTGATGGAGTTGAGACTCTGCTGCAGGTTACTGCATATCTTGCGTACTAGTTACTAATGTATTTTGATTTGGAAGTGGCTGTTCTATGTATGCTATAAACTCTGTATAAGAATTTTCAATACAACATAATTTTGTGCCTGTCTATTTGTTTCGATATCAGAAGTAAAAGTTTCATTTAGTCAAATTTCGTATTAAAACAAATTCACATTTATATAACAAGTCAAAGCCACGATTATCGTTGTATAACAAGGTGTCACAGTTTATTTCTAATGTCAGTACATTCCACAAACATAAGAAGTGTTCAAGTCCTCTGTGCTCTTGTTGAACCTGAGCAAGCCTGTAATATATTAAATTGATCATAGATTTTGTCGGGATTTTTATGTGCCTTAATACTATTTAATGGTAAGTTAGTACTTTAAAATGCTAGTGCACACATAAAATAAATAAAAATAAAAAGATCACACACAATAGAGATAAACAATCACATACAAAGCATAAGAATTACGTGGTTCAACAATTGTTTACATCTATAGTAGATCACCGGATCTTAACTTATTTTATTACTCAAATCTCAAAGATTTGTTCACAAGAGATTACCAAAGAATACAACAAGAGAATGAATTTTCAAATGATCTATCAACACTCTCTTGTACACACAACACTCAAGCGCTCACTATATGACACCTTCTTGTGCACTTAACACTTAAGTACTCTATAAACTTTCTGTTCTCTCTCTTGTTGTTTCTTCAATACTTGACCAATCTAATGGCTTTACAAGGGTTAATATAGGATTTAAAATGTCCTTAGAAACCCTATATCTTGTTGGAATAGGAGTTTAAGTATAAAAAAATTCAAAACCGACTCAAACTAATCGAAATTAGCTTAAAACGAGAAACTCCCGAAAGTTAGCACTGTGGCGCCACCAAGGTTGCGCCGTGGTGCCAATTTTCTGCCAAGCCTGGTGTTGCAGTCTAGTTGCCTTGCTGCTGTGGTGCCAAGGCCTGGGAAACTCTTCCTTGCACGTTCCGAATTCCTCTTCACTTTTGGCTTTCCGTTTTCGTCCCTTTCTTATCCATCTAATGCGTACTCGACCATGTGTCAACTCCTCATTAGTCTTCAACTCAAAATCATACTTAAATACGATTTTGAATAACTAAATTTCATCAAACTCCTCTTTGATTCAAAATCTCTTAAGAAGCTTTTCAGAATCTATCCATGCCAACACTCAATTACTTAAGATTAATCCAGTTAAGTCTTTACGACTTAACTCCAATAAGGCTTGTGACTTTAGTCTCTAAAGATTCAAATGCGTCTCGCCTCTGGTAGCCTTTGACTTATGATCTTCAGTGTCACTCTTGACTCTATTACAATACCTCGGTAGTTGAATTTTATCTCTGCCAGCATCGCCTTTATTATATATTTTCTTTTAACCATTTTCACATTGGTAGGCTAATCTCCAATGTTGCTTTTTGGTATGCATTCCCTTAACAACACTTGTTGAGTCGCTAACAACATTCTCATTAAGTACATACAACCCGTTGTGCATCTTACCTTCATAATCATTATAAACCATTTCGCACTTCTAGTATTCTTTTTTTTTTGCCTTAAATGAACATCCCACTTAATTTAGCACTTTTAAGGATATTAAGTTTCTCTTAACACCATGAATATGTCTTACATTAAGTAACTCCTTAATTTTTTTGTCATATAACTTTATCCTTATACTACTAATCTTTATGACTTGACAAGCCATATCATTACCCATTAGTATTTTACTACCCATAATAGATTTATAATTGGTAATTAATGATATATCAAGACTCATGTGAAGACTATAGCCAGAACTAAAAATTCACTCACCAATATACTTCCCATTAAAAGCTATTAGGGATTATACAACTTCAGAATTATCTTTATAAACTATTGCATCCTTTCATCCTTTTTTTTTTGGTAAGCAAATAAGAGAATTATTATTATTAAAACCAACGAACTACAAATAGATATAGAGCCAAATAAACAGGAAAAAAAATAATAAAAGTATCAAGCCCAGCACCGGGTTACAATATTTTCCATTGGTTAGCTATTTAACCCATTCAGATATAAATCCAGACTACATCTTTAATGCATTTGAAAACACCAATTACATTTGGAGATTTGTGTGAACACCACCCTGTTTTGTTCATACTATATACAATAGATGGATGTATAGAAAGCAATCCTCCAAATCTTACTAAGTAAAAATTTACCACCAATTTTCATACAAAAATAAGATACTTCCCTTTGCCAGGTGACAAGACATCTATGGATTAGACAAGCCATGAAACCTTTTGCTAGACACTCCAAGTAAAGGTGTAACAAAAAAATAAATATTGTATCGTCTCAACACTACTACTACATAGTGAGCAGTTTGTATCAATAACAAGACTCCATTTGGCTAGTTTACTTTTAGTAGATAACCTGTCCTTCAAGCTAGCCATGTGATAAAACTATATTGAACTTTTATTTTCAGTTTTATATTTTACTCTGAACAAGCCCTTTATGAGCAAACTTATGGGAATAATTTTTTTTTGATGAACCACTAGCAACAGCAACCTTGAGAGGCCAGTTACAAATAACAAAAAATAAAATAATGGAAAAATAAAAACTATCCAACATTTGTATTTCAATTTTATTATTATTTGAATTTGATTAGTATATGGCTATATGAACTTGAACCGTAGACCCCCAAACAATTCGATTTGGGGTTAGTACACAAAGATTTAAGGTCATTTCTTCAAATTACTCTTCATTTCTAAGTTTGTAGCCTTCGCAGTAACTTCATCAATGTTACCTACCAAATAAAAGGTTTGTTCAGCAAAACCATTTAATTCTTCGGATAGGATTAATTTAAAACCTTTAATTATTTCTGCTAATCAAAGCCGGTGTTAAAGATTATAAATTGACTTATTATACTCCTAAATATGTAACTAAAGATACTGATATCTTGCGGGGCATGTTAAAGATCCCATAGTAGTTTATACCACCCGACCTTGGTATCTTTCTCTGATAAGTTATTCCATGCATTAGCATTTCCGAACTATCTATTTGAGTATCTAGTCTAAATAATCTTATCCTTCCTAGAAGTAGAGAGGGAGAAATTAGAGCGAATAAATTTCCAAGCTTGCGCTGTATGCACATCTAAAGGGTTTGGATGATTCCAAACCCCATTACACTCCCATCCCTTTTTTTGTCTTTTTTTCAGAAACAATCCATAACCAATTGTACTTATTTCTTCCAATGATAACACTTTTTGAACTTTTCCTTTGACAGATTATTTTTTTTCCATCTCTGTACTTAACCCTTCTCACGCAGTGAAACTTGTTGCACTACTAGACTATAATAATTTTTTTTAATTCCTTTGAGTTCAGCGAGGCTTTAACATTAGTCATAGTTAAAGTCTCTCTTTATACATGAGTATATCTACGAAGTGCTCATAACTTGGAGGGAGAGAACACAATAAGATAATTGTCTTATCTTCATCTTCTATCTTAATGTCAATTGTCTTAAGATTGACGATAGTCTTGTTGAAGGCATCAATGTGATCTTTAATTAAAATTTCTTTAGCTATGGATATTTGATGCAACTTCTTTTTGAGATATAAATGATTCATAAAGGACTTCATCATATAGAAGGCATTAAGCTTCTTCCAAAAATCAATTGCAGTATTCTCTCTAGAAATCTCTCTCAGAATGTCATCACTTAATAATAGAACAATGGTATTATAGGCTCTTTTCTAAATGGTTTTACAATTGGATTCAAATTTAGGTATCTTAAGTTTCTTCTCTTCATTGATTGCTGCTTGAGTCTTTTTAAGGGTTGAATCTAACCCCTGACTTACCAATAAAGCTATAGCATTTACCTTTCATAGATTGAAATTATTCTTTTTATTGAATTTCTTAACTTCAAACTTGTGAGTCGTCATGGTTGAACAACCTATGCTTTAATATCACTTATTGAGATTGTTATGTGCCTTAATACCACTTGTTGATAATCTAGCACCCTAAAGCTTTAGCGCATGTAAAAGAATTCACTCACAAGTAAATAAGAATAAAAAAATCACACACACAATAGAGATAAACAATCACATATAAGGCACAAAAATTACGTAGTTCAACAACTGTTTACGTCCACAGTGGATCATGAGATTCTAACTTCTTTTATTACTCTGATCACAAAAATCTATTCACAAGAGATTATCAAAGAATATAATAATAAAATGAGTTTTCTAAGGATCTATCAGCACTCTTTTGTATACACAGTACTCAAACACTTACTATACGACACTCTCTTATGTACTCAGCACTCATGCATTCTCTAAGTTCTCTATTCTCTCTCTTATTGTTTCTTCGATGCTTGACTAATTTAATAGCTTTACAAGGGTTTATATAAGTTCTAAAACGTCATTAGAAACCTTATATCTTATTAGAATAGGAGTCCAGGTATAAGAAAATTCAAAATCAACTCAAATTAATTAAAATTAGCTTAAAATGAAAAACTCCCAAAAGTTGGTGTCATAGTGCCGCAACGCCAAGTTTCTACCAAACTTGACGCTGCAGTGGGGCCACCTTGGTGCCATGACGCCAAGGCCTGAGAAACTCTTTCTTGTACTCTCCGAATCTCTCATTTCTTTTGACTTTCCATTTTTATTCATTTATCGTCCATCCAATGCGTACTTGACCACGTGTCAATTTTTTTATTGATTTTCAACTCAAAATTATACTTAAATACAATTTTAAATCACCAAATTTTAATAGATTTCATCGTGAACTGTCGAACTAACTTAGAAAAAATTGGTGTGCAATAGGTTAATTACGTTTGACTCTTCCTGTTGCAAAATTTTAAATTTGGTTTTCCCGTTAAGATTGAAGGAGCTTCCTCATACCAAGCAACTATAAAACATGCAGTCTCTATAGTAATCATGGAAACCATCTCAGACAATTGGCTTAAATATTATGCTCTGAAGGAAAAAAGAGGAGCAATTGTCACAGGTTACTTCTTTTCTTTCTCTCACTTTAATCGCTATCTTAATTTTGCAAATATTACATATCATCTAATAGGTCTGTAACAACCCCAAGTTATTTGAGCAAAAGGACCTAAAATTGCAGGCCAAGAAAAAAAAAAAAGGTGATTCCACTAGGTGTCTGTTCTGTATAGGTCATTAGTTATTACACACAAACAGAGCAAAAGCATCTTGAATATGTTATTACAAAGGAAAATGTGAATCAATTATTAGAAACATTTTTTTTTCTAAGGAAAGACAGTTGTCTGTTATACTGAAGCCATACGTTAGATAAATCTGTAAATTCCATATTTGTCACTGAACCAAAATTCAACAATCTTTGACAAGAACTTTTCATCCAGTCAAAGAGACTTTCACAAAATATAAAAAAAATTCATGAACTTCAAAGGGAATTTACGAGCACAAGGTAGCTAATGAGTGAGATAGACATTAAACTGAAGAAGTGTTTCCAAACCATCGGTGGTGTGTTGATCGGTAAGATGAAGTGTCCCAATGGTGGCATACTCCTTAGCGTTCTCATACTTGTCAGTTCCACCAATTATAGCAATGCGTGATTCATGTGCAGCCGTGCGGTGGACCCCAAAGAAACTGATAGCATCCTCTTCATGATCACCAAACATAGCAGTGAAGGCCATGGTTTGGCTACTGCCATCCAATGAGCTAGCCAAATAAAACCCCCGTGCTTTGCCAATGACAGAGGCGCCTAGCTCATGCCCTTCTGTTAATTCATCATCAATAACTATTATTGTCCCAAACATTAGCTTTTGCAATGTACCGCCTTGTGGGAGCTGGCCAGCAGTGACAAATGGGAGTGCGTTCCCATTGGTGACAACATTGTTGTTGCCCTTATTGCTAATGACCGTGCTAGCTGTTGCAGCATTTAGGCCAGCTATGAATGGGAGGTTGTTGTTGTTTATAATCCCGTTGTTAATGTTGACGCCATTGTTAGCAGTGATTAGAGGGATCCAGTCATTGAGCGGGAAGACCTTGCTGTTTGGTTTCGAAAAAGGGAGACCGTTTATCTCAGTACTAGCTACGATCCCAGCCACAACTCTTCCCTGGGGAGCTGTTCCATCAAGGATATCATGCATGAAGAATGACAATGGGGGCTTTGCCACAATTGCACTAGTAGTGCTAGGTTGGGGATAAGTTGGTGTCGATGTCGTGGCAGCGGGTCCCACTGCCGGTGCAACATCATCAATAGGTGGAGGAACAGGTGGGGGAGTGTCATCATCCTCAGTCAAGATTCTTATTGCATTGGCGCATCTTAGAGTGAATGCTAGCAGCAAAAGGTGAAGAATGGATTTGACTGATATACACTTGAAGATGAGTGAGAGCATTTTGTTATTAGCCATTTTGAATCAGGGAAGAGGTAATTTGAAGGAATAAAAGGGAATTATGAATATTGTTATCGAGGTCGAAGAGAAGATGAACTTGGTGGGCTTATACATAAGTACGGTGAGTTCATAACCATAATATATATTGGAGCAGATGCTATTGGAGTAGTTGTATGCATATCAGCATATATAGGTTTGGTTGAAATGCCTAAGCCCATTGCATGTTTCTTTGCTGAAATGATTGATGAATTCTAATTCTAATTGTTTATCAATTTGGCTAATGGATTTTTTTTTTATGTGGGAGTATGTACTACAAAATGGATTCCAGTTTGGCTCATGATATAAATTTGTTAAGAGTATAGTTTTCCGCCTCTCAGGTCAGGCAAGCTCTAGTGCTTGATTGAAATACCAGCCCAAAAAATATAGAATAAGATTTATTTTGACGAAGTGTCAGAACTTCAAACCATAGAGAGAATTGCTTTTTTGGGCCATTAATATTTTACTAAACTTCTCTTATCGTTCAAACTTTTACATAACGCTTTGTACACTTATCTTGTAAAGTGCTCATAAATTTAATTTATTGATAATTATTGCACTTATCATTATAACTTAGTGATAATTATATCTCTTTATTAATATTGAAATCTTGAGTTTCAATTCTTTTTTTTTTTTTAAGTCAAAAACAAAACTTGCCTATTTTAACAAGAGCGTTGTTAGGTATTATCAAAGTATCTTTTTGCTTCGCAATTTCTTATTTTTTCCTATGTTCTTATTTTTTTGACAGCTCTCATTTTCTTTCTTTTCCTAACTCTCTGCCCTGCTAGGGGTACTTTTGAGATCTCGTAGCTTCACCAACATTGCTAAGTAAAGTCATTTTCATTTCTCCTTTTTATTTCTTTTTTGTAGATGGATAATCAATTGCACGAATCAGATTCTGAAATTTTGGGCAGTCTCATTTAGAGATGCTTTTCCGGATGAATTGTATTTGTTGTGAAGGGAAAATCTAAAGAACATGGTTACGCATATTCTAATCCTATGAATATCAAAATACACTCAGCTATATTTAGTCGTAGGATTGAAGTTTTTATTGCCTCATTTTCTTCGAAGGTTCTTTAATTATTATAACATTACTTGGGCACAACTTATAAAAATAAATTTGATTTTAGTAAAAAAAATATTTGGATTCATCATTTTGAGCTCATATTTGACCCATGCCTAAATTAAGGCTTTTAGAATTAATATTTTTAATAATAATCTTCTATTTTGTGTGACAAAATATCTAATTAATTAATGTTGGTGTTAGTGGTAGTTGTTTGATAAAAGATGTAATTTATGAGTTGATTTAGAGTTATAGTTTAGAACTCTCCCTCCACCACTATATCAAGGGGTAAGTTCTTACATTTTGTATCAAGCCAAAATTTAAGAATTCAAAAAGAGTTGTTCTTTCTTCTCTCCCTAAAATCTCCTAAAGATAAAACTCCTCTTTCAACAAAGTGGTATTAAAGTTAGAAGATTCTCACTTGAATGAAAATGGCAAGTAGGATGGTTCCTTTCCAAATCTCTACACTTAACAAGCTTAACTATGAAGCTTGGAGTATTAAGATAAAGGCTTTGTTGAGTTCTCAAGATGCTTAAAAGATTATAAAGAATGGCTTTGAGGAGCCACAATATGTAACATTTCTTTCTCAAACACAAAAGGAAGCTTTGAAAAAAGTAAGAAAGAGAGACAAGAAAGCTCTCTACATCATCTATCAAGCCCTATATGATGGTAATTTTGAGAAGGTTGCTAATACAACTACTGTCAAAGAAGCATGGGAGCTATTTCTTACTTTCTACAAATAAGTGGAGAAAGTGAGGAAGATACGTCTTCAAACTCTAAAAGGTGAGTTTGAATCTTTACATATGAAAGATTCAGAAACTATTTCTGAATATTTCTCTAGAGTTTTGACAGTAGTTAATCAATTAAAATAAAATAGTTAAAGTTTAGATGATACACGTGTAGTGGAGAAAATTATCCACTTTTTAGATCCAAAATTTGAGCATATTGTTGTAGCTATTGAAGAATCTAAAGATTTAGAGAGTATGAGCATTGAAGAACTCATAGTATCCTTGCATGCCTATGAACAAAAGAAGAAAAAGAAAGCCTTGGAGCAAGTTCTTCAAACAAGGCTTAATTTGAATAAGAAAGATGAAGGCACCAAGAATGAGAGAAGCTAACGTGGAAGAGGTTGTGGTAAAGGCTTAGGAAGAGAAAGTTTTAAGGCAACAAATAGAGAAGAAGAAAGACAAGTTTCATTTTCTACAAGAGTACGTGAGAGAGGAAATAATTCAAGGCAAAGGTATAATCTTTCTCATGTTAAATATTACAATTGCCAAAAATTTGGGCATTATACTTCAAACATAAGGCCACTAAAACTGTTGAAGAGAAAGTAAATTTTGTAGAAAACAGAAATCAACATGGGCCTACTTTATTGTTGGCATACAAAGGAGGAGAAGATGATGGAAGAAATAACACTTTGTATATTGACACTAGGACTAGATATCACATGTGTGGGAGTAAAGACATGTTTGTGGAGCTTGATGAATCGATAAATTGTAATGTTACATTTGGAGATAATTCTAAAATCTCGGTAAAGGAAAGGGTGAAATTTTAATTAAATTAAAAATAGAGGGCATTAATTTATTTCTAATGTTTATTATGTGCCCAACATGAAAAAAAATATTTTAAACATGGATCAATTCTTAGAAAAAGGCTATGATATTTATATGAGAGATAATAGCTTTTCAATAAGAGATGGTAACAATATTTTAATAGTGAAGGTGCTAATAACTATAAATTGAATATTATTGTTGAATATTCAAAATGATGTTGCTAAATGCCTAAAGGAATGCTTTGAAAATTCATCTTGGCTATGGCACTTGAGATTTGGGCACCTTAATTTTGATGCCTTAAATTATTGTCTAATAAATAAATGGTGAGAGGATTACCTTCCATTAATCACTAGATCAATTGTGTGAATAATGCTTGCTTGGAAAGTAATTTAGAAATTTTTTTTTAAAAGAATCAAAATCAAGAGTAAGCAAGTCACTTGAACTTGTTCATAACAATGTTTGTGGCCCAATTTACCCAAACTCTTTTGGGCAAAATAATTATTTTATCATTTTCATTGATGATTTAAGTAAAAAAAAAAATATTGGGTGTATTTCCTTAAAAATAAATCAGGAGCATTTAGTGCTTTTAAGAAATTTAAAGCACTTGTTTTTAAAAAAAATGGGCATTATATTAAAGCCATGAGATTTGATAGAGGTGACGAATTTACCTCAAAAGAATTTAATGAATTTTGTGAGAGTAATGGTATTCGCTACCCTTTAATAGTTCTTAAATCCTCCAACAAAATGAAGTGATTGAAAGAAAAAATGAACTATTCTTAATATGGCCTAAAGCATGTTAAAGAGTAAGAAAATGCCTAAACAATTTTGAGCCGAGGTTGTTGATTGTGCAATATATTTGATGAATCGTTCTCCTACCAAAATTGTGTAGAGAAGACGTCTTAAGAAGCATAGAGTGAAAGACACCCAATGTCTCTCATTTGAAAGTGTTTAGGAATATTGCTTATGTCCACAAGTTAGACCATCAAAAGTCTAAACTTTAGGATTATAGTGAGAAGTTTATTTTTGTTAGTCATGACTCAAGCTCAAAATGTTATAAATTGTACAATTTAAGTAATGAAAAAGTTATGATAAGTAGAAATGTTGAATTTGATGAAGAAGGCACGTGGAGTTGGAATGGCGAAGAAGAAAATTGTTCCTTCTTTCCTTTCCTTGAAGAAAATAAAGATCAAGCAAGTAAAGAATCTCAACAACTCATCATTTTTCCATATTCACTATCAACAAGCATGAATAAAGGTGTGACAAGCCTAAGCTTAAGCTCAAACTCAAGTCCAAGAACACTATACGTCTAGAGCTTGCAAGAAATTTATGAAGTGACAGAGAATCAAGATAATCTAACAGTTTTTTGTCTCTTTGCAGATAGTGAACCAATAAATTTTGAAGAAGCGATAAAAGACAAAAGGTGAAGAGATGTAATGGATGAAGATACAAAAGCAATTATGGAGAATGAAACATAAGAGTTAGCAACTCTTCCAAAAGGGAAAAAGGTTATTGAAGTCAAATGAGTGTACCGCTAAGACTCAAGACCAAGTTTCTGATATCTTCACCAAGCCGTTCAAACACAAAATCTTTGTCAAGATGAGAGCTTTACTTGGCATAACAAAATCAAGTTGGGGGTGGAAATAAACTTGATTTTAGTTCAAAATCATTTGGATGCATCACTTTGGGCCTATATTTGACCCATGCCTAAATTAGAATTTTTAGAATAAACATTTTCTAGAATAATCTTCTATTTTATGTGTCAAAATATCTAATTAATTAAGGTTGGTGTAGATTATAGTTGTTTGATAGAATATGTAATTTATAAATTAGTTTAGAGTTAGAATTTAGAACTCTCCCACCACCACTATATAAAGGGGGTGAGTTTTTGCATTTTATATCAAGCCAAAATTTGAGAATTCAATAAATATTGTTCTCTATAAATCCTCTCCTATTTTTTAATTTCTTCTCCCCCTAAAATCTCTTAAAGATAAAACTCCTCTTCCAACACAACTTACCCTAAACGGTTTCGGATTTTGTTGGGCTTTCGGGCTTTATTAATCGCATGCATTAGATAAATTTAGGGTTTTGCGAGTTTTGTCAACTATACCTTGTGAAGCATGGCTTATATCATGTGTATTAAGTATCCCGAGGTAATTTGGTAAGAAATTATTAATAGAGTTGTCTCCTATATATTGTGAAAGACTAGGGCAAGGAGGTATTAAAGGTAGGTGAAAATTTGGAATTTGATTCCGCGAGTCATGTTGGCCTATTCCTAGAGTTACAGGTATTCCGCTTGAGGTCTTTTTTTTTGGGGTGTCTTATTCGTTCAGCTTTGTTACTGTTACGTTTATTCACTATTATTTTTTAACAACCTCATGCACGAATAAGCTTTTTGCTCGTGAAAATATTAATAAATATTTGATAGATTCAACCTTTAAGATCGGAGACAAGAGTTGGAATTCTCTATTTAATCTTGATTCTATTAGAGATAAAACTGACGAACAAAATGATGGCCTTTTAGATTATTCCACTAAACAAGTAGTTTTTCAGATGTTGACATTTAGAATATGGGTAAATTTTCTCAGGTTAGTTCTGGTAGTACAAATGTTGGAATTTTTAGGTTAAGATTCTAAAAATCTTCTAAAAGTTTTGTGAAAAATTACACTCATAAATAATCAAAAATTAAAAAAAAAAATTACATAATCACAAAAATAAACAATCACACAGAAAAAAGGTACCAACAATATACAATAAATGTCTACGTTCTGAATTATGAAAATCTAATTTCTTTTATTCAATTTACAAATAACTCAAATAATAATTCTTTTTCAATTTCATCTAGTTCATATTTTGCTTATTCAATAATATATAAAGCTGAGTAACATGATTCTTCGCTATTCAAAAGATTATGCTTATTTCAATAATAATTCTTTTTCAATTTTCATCTAGTTCAGATATGAAATTGGAGTAATACTATCACACAATTGGTGTGTAGAATAGTTCTTTAATTTTTTTTTTTTTTTTGTGTTACATACCCTAAACTTTCTATTACATTTTTTAATTCATATATTTTTAAATTTTCTTTCTGGCCGTCCAAGATTTTTGGTCAGAGAAACTAAAGCTATATCACATCTTTTGAGTTTCTTAGAGCACCAATCTTCAGCAATACTATTGTCCAAATTAGCCACTAGAATTTTCTATCTCCACAAAATCTTGCTTCATTAAAATATTATTCAATCACGTAGTCGGTAAGAATAAGCCACAGATTTTGAGCTGCAAATGTCGATCGATGTATAAACAGTGTTAGAGCTCATGTGAGAACTGTTCAAACGTGAAACAAAAACATACAAATTTTCAACGTCGCAAAAGATTAGAATATCATTTCGTGTCTCAAAAAGGAGATAAACCAAACAAGTGTTTTCTGTAGCATATACTAATTAATTCATATAATGAAATGATTAACATTTTTTTAGCATTATTGGCCCTTTCGCTCAACATGTTGCCTATCATTTTCAACTTTTTCCCTACCTTATTTGGTTGCATCCTAATTTGACATAGTTTAGATATTACGACAAAGTGGACATATTTTGAATAGATAATTATTAACAACAATAAAAGGAAAATACACTACAAATTATAAACTTTAATATCTCGAACTCAATATGATATGGATTTAATGTGTATATAATTTAATTGACAATTATATAGTCTTTAGTGTTTTACCCCAATCGAATTAGATAA
Source organism: Ailanthus altissimus (assembly GCA_946807835.1). Taxonomy (NCBI): domain Eukaryota; kingdom Viridiplantae; phylum Streptophyta; class Magnoliopsida; order Sapindales; family Simaroubaceae; genus Ailanthus; species Ailanthus altissimus. The sequence goes on along the minus strand of OX327701.1, from coordinate 24,987,662 downwards.
AATTAACGATTTCATGTTAAAATAAACAATGAAATGAAAAAAAAATAAGGGGAAAAAAACAAAATCGAAGAGTAAGCAACATCTTTTTGTGACAAAAGAAAATGAAACATGGGCTAAATTTCTCAATAGAAAATGATCGTATCCACGTCCAAACGCCTCACAAAAAAGATTAGGTGAAAATCCTGCCAATCACCGTAGATGGTGAGCCGACCAAGATCACTAAAATTATCTACCAAAATCATAAAATAATAATCTTTCAAAGTAATAAATCTTCTGAAAAGTGGACCCTTTCCAAGCTTTATTCGTATTTTCTTTCCAGCCATCCAAGATTAATTTTAATCAAAGATACTAAAAGTTGCAAACCAAACCTGTAGAGCAAAGGATAAGTAAATTCAAAATCACCAATATGGATGGGGTTTGGAAATTGGCTTGGCTCGTCTCTGCACCTTCTGATCATATTCCAATTAGTTGGTATAGATATTCGTAAAGCATCAAAAGCAAAAACACGAGAAACAGAAGGACATGGAAAGTTGCCCCACAAAACAATCGGTAAACTTTGAAATGGACTTGCTACCAAAAGTGTAAGTTAGTGTCATCATTTGGTTTGGTTTATTGTGCGGAAGGCATGTTTCACACAGAAAAAAGGAAATGCCGTCAGGACTTTGGCCAGGTTCAATTTGGTTTATATATGTGTGTGTGTAGAATCCTGACTTTTTAATATATATGAAACTAGATAGTTTTTGCTAATAACTTAGCGAATATGCTAAGCATTACCTTGTGATTCAAGATTTTACTTATACATTACTGTTCAAAAACATATTTAATTATAGGTGGTCAATCGAATGTTTTTAAAGTGGACTAATGGCCATTGATTGCGCACTTAATTTGACCGAGTGATGTGTATTGATAAGGTATGATGATCTCCAAAGTTTTCTGAAACAAAAATTCTGATCTACCTAAAAAAACAAACAACCCATTCCCACTATACTGATCATGGGCTCATCCAGAAAACAGAAGAAAAAGAAACAAAAGAAAACTAAAGTGTATTACATTTTGTCTGTACTTGAGTGCCGACCATTGACACCGCATGTCTCCAATCTCCCACAAGCTAACTTGAAAATATTGCTAGAATTAAAGACTGAGAATTTGGAATATAGTTTGTTAAAGTTAATAATTTAATTATAAGAATAGAAAATTGATGACCAAGAATTAACTACAAACTTTTATTAAGTACTGATCATTCAGTTGCTATTAATTGAACTGCCCCTACAACCAGCTGGGTATCATACGGGAAGTAGTAAACAAAAAGATTGTTCAGAGATGCCAGCCTATTTTGCAGGATTTTTAATATAAAGAAAAGGGAAAGAACATTCAGAAATTGAAGGCATCATCGCTGTTTATTCCAAGAAATATACGATCACAGAAGAGTACCAAACTACCTCTTTTACTTTACTTTAAAACGATAAACAACAAATATAGAGAGAGATTCCAATTCCATAAAATAGTCTACATTTACATTCACATATATCAGACATCATTAGTTGTTTAATTAAAGCATCTAATCATACAAACACACGCACGGTACGTAGTACTCAGATCCCTGCAGCAGGTACTCAATAATAAATGACTAGCTAGTTCATTAAAGAAATTACAGTAAAGAAACCCTAGTTTTAATATTTGTCAGTAACTCGTGTTGATGATGGCAGGTGAAGATGTTCATGATGATGATGATGTTGAAGATGGCCAGAACTGTGCATTCTTCACTCTGGACACACTTGCAAGCACGCCTAAAGGGGTCACGTCCCCGATGATCGTTACTTTCTTTGTAGCCAAATCTATACTGAATGATGTCACTCCTGCATAAAGCATTCAAAAACCATATCCTAGATTATAAGATGTTACATTTACCAAAATAAAGATAAGTTCTAATATGTAGTGCTATTTGTTAATGGACAATATATCCCTTCAACTAATTAGGGTTCAAGTATGCTTAATAATAAATTATAAATATAGCCTTTCAGGTTGAATGTTTTGCCTTTGCTGCAAAGGGATGACACGCCCATATACAAAATATCTGAACTCTGGTAAAACTCACCTTCCATTTTTGAAATTTGCTTTCTCACTTTTCCTTCACAGCCCTTGCAATGGATTGACACCCTCAAAACCACAACCTGCAATTTCTAATATTATTATCTATCAAAGCAATAGATAATTAATTGAGAAAACCCTCGAGATCAAAAAATGCAAAAATGAAAGAAAGAAAGAAGGAACATTGGGAGAGACAAAGATAGATGAAACTGACCTGATCACGCGACCTTGTAGAGGAAGATTTCAAAGCAGGAGAATCATTTGAGCTTACATGCCTAGATTTTGCACTTTGAGTCCTAGGAACCAATGCTGAGGCATGATCAGACTCCGATATCCAATCGATAAAGGGTCTATCACTTAGAAGATATCTAGATGAACCAGGAGGGCTATTCAAATCGCTTATATCAGGAGAGCTTTTTCTACGTAAATCGCTTTGCTTAGCTGAACTATTTCTACTCTTTTCACTCTTTGCATGATGATTATAAGGCTTGGGGATTATAGGCAATTGTGAAGAACAAGGAGCATAAGGTTTACGGGTATGGCGATGATGATCAATGTGCCTATGGCGACGGCGGACCATGGGCCGATGATCGATGCTTGAGCATATGGCTGTAGAAGCTGGAGAAGCACAGAAGAGATCCATTCCTTTCATGATTTTGGAGAAGAAGCTAGGGGAACTTGAATGAATAGAAAATAAGCAAGGACTTGGTGAATATGCAGCTTTTGTATTTTAAGAGAAACGAAGAGAGTAACACAGAAAGATGTGCTGATGAATCCAACTAATCTGCTTTTAAAGCAAAGTTCGTGTCTGAGAGAGAAATTAAGAGAAAGCTGAAGGCCTAGGACCCACTGGAAGTTTTAAATAATTACACCTTGTACGATGTGTGATTAATCTGGATTGTGGACCTTCAAAGTTGTGATTAACTTTTATTTTATTTTTAATTTTTATAATTTTAATGTAGAGTTAACAAGTTGGCTTAAACTTTTTTGTGACATGAATACTACTAGTTGTAGTACTAGGACCATGACTCCATTAGGTTAGGCTGCGAAAGTAGCTATTATATAATTGTCTCGTTATTAAGAAATAATCGTATTAAGAATTAGGGTGTTAATCGAATTGATTAGCTCCTCTTTAGTTGCTCACTTAAGTTTAGAGTTTGATTTCGCTTATGATGAGATAAGAAAGAGTGTGTATTGTTAAGGAGTGTGTGTATTGTACACTAAAAATAAATGATTGTTTTAAGAATCATTTTTTTTATAACTCAATTATATTGACAATAGTTGGTAGGTGTGTATTTGACATTCAAGTATAGTATTTTTAGCCTGCTCTATAGTATCTCGAAATCTATATCTCTGTCATGAACTAATATTTGATGTTTTACTTTTTTTATATGAAAAAATTGATGTTTTTTATTTTGAGATCAATGATGTCTATAACTTATTAAAATAATTTAAACAACAAACGACTAATTGAAGTGCAACAAAGAAAAAGAGAAGAGAAGAGAAGGGTAGTCAATTGTCATAAGTTAAGACATTGTTATTAACTTAAAAGATTAGTCTTTAAATAATAAAATATTAATTAAAGTGCGACAAAGAAGAAGAGAAGATTAGGGCAATCGATTGTCACAAGTTGGATATTTACCGTTAATTAAAAAGATTAGTTTGTTAGGTAATATTATCATTAACCTAAAAAATTAATTTGTTAGATAATATTATGTACTTGTTCATATATTTTTTAAAATTCGTTCAATTTTTATCGAATGTGAGACGTGATATTTTTTTAATTTAATCACATGACACTCTTATTATAATTTATCTAAACTCAAAGGTCAATGTTATCTATGTTTCTATTTTTATTATTTTTGAGAGATTCACATTTACTAACAATCTTTATTAAAATTTAAAAAACATAATTTTCACAATTCACTTAATTTGTAATTTTAATTTCATTATTTTTAAATGACACACATCCCACATAATAATCTTCAATTAAAATATTTTTAAAACCCACATAAAAATAAGAAATTGTATATAAGATCTATTCTAATACCGTTTACCACTGGCTGCGTGCATACTAGTGATTCAAAAAATTAATCTGCTATATATTATTGTCAATCATTTATATATTTTTTAAAACTCACTCGATTTTTAAAGGAGAAGCTACAGATGAGAGGGTACGGAGTTCATTAATTGATTTAGTTATATACATAATGGGATCAAGTGCTTCCAGAAGTTTTTTCTTCAATTGATGTGATTGATCCCAGTTGAAATATATATTATTTTGACAATGAGAGATGAACACTGGTAATTAAACTCAAACAGTCTCGAATGTACTTCTGATCCTAATTAATAATAAGCTAATTGCATCTTTCCTGGATATAAATTATCTTATTTTCTAATTGCTGAGCCTTGATACATATAAGATGGGATCGGCGGAGCACCAGCTACCATGCATAGCGTACAGATTTATCCACCATTTTCCAGAAGTTGATCAGCTATATAAAACTTATTATAGTAACTAAGCGGCCGCTGCCACTAACAAGGTATGATAAAGATACTGATAAATATTTCGCCAAAAAGACTTTTTCTTTTAAATTAAAGCATCCACGTCCGCTGGAAATTTTAATATCTTAAATAACTAAAGTCCGGAGAAAGTTGTTTTTTTTTTTAATTAAAAAACTGAATACATAAGTCTCAACTAAATAACATAATCTAAAAGAATTCACACAAAAACATCTCTACCTCCTATGAATTATAACCTTAACATGATAGTCGTTTATAATTCCAATACATTTAATCACGCAGCATTTTTTATACACTGAAAGACAATATTAGCAAAAAAAAAATTTTTGTTAGAAAATTATTTGGTTGTATTCCCTCTAAATGTAATAAATAGAGGTATATAGAGCAATTTGCCGAATTCTACTTAAGGTAGATTTTTCTCTAGTTTTCTTACTAAACCAAGCAACTTTCCTTTTCCAAAATAACTGTTAAAGTTACAAACAAGTAAAACTTGTTTCTATATAGCCATTGAGAAGTTACATTAAAAAAAAAGATGTTGCACTGTTTCTTTATCAAAACTACAAAGTGGGCAACTAGTAGAAGTTGTATTATTTTATTTTATAGTTCTCTCTCTGGTAGTTAATCTATTTTTAATAGCGAGCCATGTGACAAAACTATGTCTAGGGATGTATTGAGCCCTCCAGACAAGTTTATACCATCCACAATTAGAACCCTTTTTTTAGGTACTTCCGAGCACTGGCAATGAAAATTTGCATATGAGAGCATCCAATCTAACTTTGGTAGGAGTAACTCGAAAGTTATTCCTAATATAGTTCCAAGCATGGTTAATATACTCATCTAGAGGATCAGGTAAATTCCATTTCTCATTTCTCCAAAGGTCTTTGATTTTTGTATTTCATGGTATATTGGCTTCTCTATTATTAACTTGGAGGAATTTGTTAGTCAAAGACTCCCCATTCATCCATGGATCAAACCAAAAGAAGAAGAAATAGCCATTTCTCAAATTATACTTAAACAGTTTCTTTACATGACATCGTTGTTTAAGAATTTTTCTCTATGCCCAACTACAATCCATTTGTTTAGTTATGCCCCAGAAACTAAGTCTTCAAAGTTTGTTCTCTATCACCCATCTTACCTACAAAGAAGATTGAAGAGAGAGCAATTCTCAAATATGTTTGATGATAATTGCCTGGTTTCAGATATGCAAGGGTTTTATTCCAAGCCCCCCATCTTTTTTATCTTTACAAACATCCTTCCACGCTACTAAACCTTCTTTGTGCTGTAGATCATGACCATGTTAAAGGAATTTTCTACACTAACTCTCTACTTGCTTAATAATTATCTTTGGAAGAATAAATATTGAGCATCAGTAGACATGCATACTTGACAAAATAACATTGATTAACTGTAGCCGCCTAGCATAACTGAGATATTTAACTGTCCAACTATATATTCTTGAAATCAACTTATTTATCAATTCTTGGCAATATTCTATTTACGTCTTTCAGAGATTAAGGAAATGCCCAAGTATCTAACCAGTAAAGCAGCATTCTGAAACTGAGTAAACTACAAGATAGCCTTTTTAATAAAATAAGAAATATTGCCAAAAAAAAAGATGGAAATCTTATTCACATTAAGTTGTAAACCAGAAACCATGTAAAATGCATCAATGATTCTTTTGAATTGGCCAACAAAGCCAACATCACCATAGGAGAATAAGAATAAATCATCAGGAAAAATTAAATGGTTCAACCTTATTTTTCTATAGCCCTTATGGAACACAAACTGATCTTCAGGAATACAACTCAAACTCTTACTTAAATACTCTATAGCCAAGATAAACAGCAAAAGGGACATAGGATCCTCTTGTTTAAGACCTCTCTTCCTTAGAAAGAACCCCTACAGACAACCATTCACCACTACAAAAAAAACATACTTTATCAGACACAACGCATAATTAGATGGATGAAAGAGTAAGGGAAATTGAGCCCCATCAGCATTTCTTCTAGAAAATCCCAAAACATTGAATCATAGGTTTTACACAAATCAATTTTGAGAGTACATCGTGGCACTCTGTACTTTCTATTATAACCTCTCGCCAATTCATAAGCCAATAGGATATTGTCTGTTATTTTTCTTTAAGGAATAAAGGCTGACTGACTATGGTTGATTAAGTAGCCCATAACCTTCCGCAATCTCAAAGTGATTATTTTAGTAATACATTTGTATAAGATAGTACAACAAGTTATAGGTCTATAATCACTAAATCCATAGGGATTAGGCACTTTGAAAATTATAGTAATAACAGTAACATTAATGGGATTATAAAACTGACCTATTGAGAAGAAGTGTTGCACCGCTTCAGTTATTTCTTTACTTATAATGCTCCAATTCTTTTGGAAGAATAGACTATTGTATCTATCAGGTGACAGGACTTTATCTCCGTTGATGCTAAACATAGCATCCTTAACTTCCTTATTTGTAATAGGAGTGCAAAGCATAACTTTATTATCTTCTTTTAACTTTGGGCCTGCATCTATGATTATTTTATTAATAGAATCCCTGGTTCCTATAGATGTACCCAATAAGTTCTTGTGATAAGTGACAATAGCATTTTTTACTACATCAGGATCATGAATAGGATCACTATTCTGATTTGTAATAGTAATAATTTTGTTTCGATTGCGTCTCTGTTTTACCATATTATGGAAGTACCTGAAATTTGAGTCCCTGAACTAAATCCAGCATATTCTAGATTTCTGTTTAATCAGGCTTTCCTCTGTCAAAATGAGTTTTCTAAGATGCTGATAAACACATCTTTCCTTTTTCTTGTAATAATTGATTATGGGAATCCCCCACAAACCTACTTTGCAAAGAATCCAAAACTAACTTCTAATCTGCAATCTTCTGCGAGATGTCAGAGAAGTGTTCTTTGTTGAGGTTTCATAATTCTCCCTTAAGGAGTTTGAGCTTGGACCAAATTTTAAACATAGGACAACTAGAAACCTTAATCTGCCCAACTCTTTCAACGATTTCAATAAACTCAGAGTTAGAGAACCAAGCATTAAAAAACTTAAAGGGGTTATAATTCTTGGGTAGAGCTTCACCAAAGGTAGTACTAAGGGAGAGTGATCAGAGACGCCAACTATTAACGCCTCAGTTTCAGAGAACTCCCATATATCAAGGCATATCCCATTAACAAAAACCCAATCAATTTTCATCCAGATCTGCTGATCACCCATCTGGTTATTACACCAAGTGAATCTGCATCTATGATTTTTTAATTTGAACAGATCAAGATTTAAGATCCAATCTTTGAACAAATCCACCATGCTATCACTAAACCATTAGCCACCAATTTTGTTGTTGACCCCAAGAATATTGTTGAAACCCCCTTGTATTAACTAAAGAGTTTGCTTATCTTCCATACCTGTATTAAGATCTCGCTAAAAAAGTGTTGAAAATTGAGTGTATGACATACTAGTGTATACATAATTTTAAAAATTACTATATATAGCGGAAGCATGTTAACATATACACTAAATTTAACAAATTAAACATATATATCACATAGATACATAAGTATAACTATTATACAAATTTATATATGATGAACAATTGTATTAAATTATTATATAAAATACTTATCTAATGAAGGTAGCTTTACAAATTCTTCAAGTCCTTTAACAATCCATGTGAATAGCTCACCTTGAAATGTATTGTTGAACAATTCTAGTCCATAAGAGTTTGATAATATGGAGCTAGAATGGTAGCTTTAGAATTTCCAGCAACTTACAAATTCTTCAAGTCTTTTAACAATCCATGTGAAGAGCTCACCTTAAAATGTATTGTTGAACAATTCTAGTCCATAAGAGTTTGGTAGGATATGGAGCTAGAATGGTAGCTTTAGAATTTCTAACAACTTGTATTCAAATTCTTTGAATACAAATATTAGTTTCATAAATATAAATATGGTTTAGTCATCCATGTAAGGAGAGGAATATGAAGTTTTATTTTGTTCTTGTTAGTAACAATTTATTAACACAACAAGAATCATGTTTCTATTTTGTCATTCACCAATTTTAAGTATGTAGAATAAGAAAAACAAAACCAACTCCACCTTCTATTCTTTCAACTTTTAAAAAGAAAAAATAAAGACCAAACTTACCTCTATTTCAATCTCTCTATCTCATGGCCGAATAATCCATCTTGCATGAATGAATATGCCTTCATTTTTGTTTCAATTTTTTTATAATAAATTAATCAAAATTTATTAAGAAGTGCTCCACTCCACAATAATAATGAATACTCATTATTACTATAGTGGTTGAGACACTTGATTACACTTCAAGAGCTCCACCCATCTCTTGGAAAACAAATGGCCGGATGTAACCCTTGCATAATGAATGAAAAAAAACAATTTATTTCAATTTAATCAAATGAATAAAAAATTCATATGATGGCCAACATGAATGCCACTTGATTCATTATGTCTCCACCATTCATAATGGTTAATTATTTAATTCTATTAAATAAAATTAATACAATTAAATTATATAATAATCTTTAGTGGATTAAATGAATATAATAATATTATAAAATAAATCAAAAACTATTTTTATATTATTTTATTAATATATCATGATACAAAATGAAGGGCTTAAATTTTGCCATTTGTCACTATTTTATTAATTAATAACTCTTGTTAATTAATTAAATAATGTATTTAACAATTAAGTCTTGGCAAATGCACATCTCGAGGGATCCCGAAACAATTGTTTTATTTTGCTAAAAGTTATTGGATCGAATTATTCAATCCAATCCGTTACCCTAGTACACAACGAGTACACTTCATATTGTGAAACTCTCTAGGTACATACCTAATTTGTCATATGGAGCTCCTCCATACGTTAGTGAATAATGTCTTACACACACGTTACAGATATTATAAATCTGCGTGTTAGACCATGCAAATTGAGGTTATTGCATATTCGTATAATTATTCCATCAATTTATATTCTTGAAGAGCTGAGATATAGATCATCACCGTCAAATCTCTAGTTGTTCAACCATGAACTTATCTTCAGATTTATATTTCATTAAACAATATTCACAAACACTTTGATGATATTCTTTATTCCTTCGGAATATATTTTTCGAGGTTTATGCTTATGGTTATAAGACTTTCTGAAATACAATCTCGAAGCATCAGGATATATAACCCGCTCATATGAGCTGATGGATCCTATATTTACGTACACCGGACTCCATGAGCATCGGACCATACCCAACGACACTCAGTGGTCAGACCATGAAAAATTTTTAACATGTGTGGAACCAAAATATGGTGAATCACTCACAAGCCCACTATGGCGTTCAGGTCAAAGGACCATAAATACTACTCAACTTTGAAGACCTTCCATTGACGGCTTTATAATATGTCTATTGGAGGTCTTCATGAGTCTGTTCAATGTCCAGTCCTTACTGAATACCTGCATCTCTATACGAGCTTCCCACTAAGCTCAAGATTTGCTAAGACTAACCATCTGGACCATCTAAATATAGACATACACTAATCTATATTAATGGGTTCCACCGATAAACCCGCATCGATGAAATTAATCGGGAACATTGTATTTGAAAACATACTTGCATAATGACATTTCCTAGCATTATCTGCAACTCTTTACAGTTATGTCATTACTAATATATTCTCAGGTCATTGTCTCATTTCAGACAAGACTCTAACTCCTTAGATTTGCTAACTATATAAACCCGCTAACTCTTAACTTCACTAACTCTTAACACTACTAACTTTTAATACTTCTAACTATTAACGTTGCTAACTCTTAGCACTGACCTAAACTCATTTAGATCAGATCTAAACTCTTTCAGATCGTACAATGTCTGAAACATTACAAGCATCTTACCATTTAATAAAACAAATATTAATAATTTTATTAGAAATGATAATTGTATAAATATTATCATTATATATTTATACATAATAGGATGACACGTAAGCACAAACCCCAATAAAAAATTCCCTGTCATTAACAGAAGAAGGGTCATAGACAATTGTCTGATAAAATTTCATATCATCAATCTTCACTTTACGGTGCATAAATTGCCAATGCTTAACTAAAACCATCACATTACACGTAGTTGCATTATAAAACCCATATTTTTTTCATGTTTATACATTCTGAATTATTCTCCATTTTTTCATTCCCTTAGAGCTAACTTAACCCAAATCTTAATAATATTTTCTTTCTTAACCCTTATTTTTAGAAGTCTCAAAAGTTACAATCTTTTTTTTTTAATCAGAGTTTTCGCCTTTAATTATTTGCAGTGGTCTACCTCTAATTTTAAGAAAAAAAAATTTTAGTTCAATATTCGAACCAAAATTCTAGGATTATGATTATATACAAGACAAAGTGACAGTCAAAAGCTAGTAATGGTCTTGTCTGCTAACTAATTCCAGCATAATGACAACAATTTACGAAATTAAATGAAAATAATTAAGGATGATCCAAGGTGGATGCATATGGATCTAGATAGGTAATGGATGCAATTGTTCTGTTATAAATTGTACATCGTGGCTCATTTAGACATTTAATTTTACTTCCACATGAATTGAATTCCAACTCACAAAAGATATATTCAAACTAATTGAATACTAATTGTGTATAAAAATTCTCTGAGAGGATAATAATTTCCTTTATGTAATTGATACAACATATCCTTGAATTTGTATGTAACTACAGCACTCTAAAGAAAACATAACTATTTTTTCTTTTACTATGTCATAAACCTAATCCTTTGAATTTCTATTTTGAATGATCATGTATCTACTCGATAAAGATGCATTTTTCCCCACTATTACCCAAGAAGACTAAGAAAATTTTGCACTTCCTTGAGCACGATTTTGACTAATGTTACTGTTTCTTTGATTGAAAAGTTGATTATCATGCAATATTATTCCTAGAACCCGTGAGAGAGTCGAAATTTCTTTTCATAAAAGAAGTTACGGGATATGACAAAATTAAAAATAGAGATAATAAGTATAGGAATTTAATATAATTTTTAATCGAAATGTATAAAGATGATTTTGCCACCAGTTAACTGCTTAGCTCCAAATAATTAATCTTCTTTTACTGTACTAATCTTCGTTTTTTTTTAACATTTCCTATTAATAATGCCAACTTTTTCGCTAATGTATGATCTTCAAACAAATGGGTGTAATGATTAAACCCGGAAAATGGTTGAGGTGTGTTCCATCAAATGGGTCCAACTCCGTCCGAACATTTTTGAGTGGGTGTTGAAATTGAAGCCACAAAGTACAATCATGTATTGCCCACTGATTAACACAACACTTTTTTGTGATCAACTTGACTAATGATGGATTGTTTTGTGCGTTTTAGGGAAGCACTTATGATTGAACTAACTAAACCCTTCAACTGCTGTATATTTTTCATGGAAAGGCTGCCCATTTTGCATCGGAGATCAAACTCGCAATATAACCTACTTACTATTCAAGTGTTTGTTTATTTTTCTGTCACGTCGAAAATATCTCTGCGTATTTCTTATCAAAGAGTTCCCAAAAGCATGTTATTTTTTTTTTCTTTTTGCACGATGAAGCTTATCGTCCATTATGTTAGTTATTTAGAGATTAGATTTGGGTCGTATACGTTTAATTATCATATGTAATATCTAATCTTTGTTTAAATTTATCATGCGTATAGTTAAATGTAGTTTATCTTGAATATTATATGCAAACTTTCAACCATTATATTCGATGAACTCTAATTGATCCCTTCAGTTGTTCTGTGATTTGCATTAATAGGTAATACACAAATAAATGAAAACAGACTTGCTAATTAATTCAATCCTTTGGATCCCATGTCCTCTTTTCTATTTTTCTTTTGCCGGTGAGATTTCTTTATTATTCATTATCTGACTCTTTTAACCTTTATCCAACCCAGCTTGTATTATGATAATATCTCTGAACTTTGATGGTTGGTGAGTCTGATTCAAATCATTTGTTTTATAATCACGCGTTTAAATATGTGGGGTTGTCATCTAATTATATAAATTAATTGTTTCTCTTTTCCGTTTGGTATCTTTTTCTTTTCTCTATTTAGTTTGGTAATTCTCTCTTCCTTTTTTTTTAAGTCTACACGTTCTCCGGTGTCCTTATTGCGATAATGGCTTGCTGTGATGCAGCAAGAGAATTTAGTCTTCTACTTTTTTGATGAATAATATAATTTACTACTGATCTTCTACTTTCACTATATTTACCGACACTAGCTTTTGTTTTATGATAATGTTAATATATTTGATGTTGCATATACTTGATAGGGCAGCAGGCAGCTCTTTAATAACATATCATTCTTGAAAAAGATTTCCACATTACTATAAGCATGGCACGTGCCTTGTAAATATATATATATATATATTTTTAGAAAAACGTGCCTTGTAAATATTAACTGGCTAGTATGTATCTAACTTTTACTTTTTATCTGTAATGCCGAGCATAAATTAGTATGCATCAATTTTCCATTAATTGTGGATTAAAAAGCATGTTAATTTTACATGGATGAGAACTCTAGTCCATAAATCTCTTATGCTTTTTTATGATAAGATGGGACGAAGAAGCATCGATGAGACCAGCGGAAAGGTTGATTTGCGGTTGATCCGTTCTGCTTTTCTAGCTAGTTAAAGAGTAAATTAAGAGTTGAACTAGAAACCACGGTGCGTGATTCTGGTTTGCCATAGTTACTTTCATGGAAAGGAAAAGCTCAAAGCTAATAAGTTCTTTTCATATGAATTTGATGGAGTGACGGTTGAAGGAGACGTTTGTTTGTCTTTTTGATACCAAAGAGCCACTACCGATCAAAATCTCGTCATCGTACTTTTACTAATGCAGACGCATTAAGGGTTGAAGAAAGGAATGATGCATCATATATTCGCCATGAAAACACATTAGTTTGTTTATGTAAGCAAGCAAGCAACAGCCATTCAATGACCCCACGAAATAATAGCTTACTTAGGGATCATTCTCATTTTTATCTTCATTTTATTTAGGAGAAAGGATCTTGCTACTACTCAACCAATTATGATTTATAAATGTGGCATGAAAATAACAAAGAGAACGTAATACACCAAAAGCAGCACTCAAACTTTTCTCTTCATTTAAATTAAAAACTATATTAAGAGTTGAGTCTTTATTAAAATAAGATCCTCTTCGAACATGAATTTCATCTTTATTTTAAAAGATAATCAATTTTTGAAAATGTATATATTTAATTTGTCCTTATTTACTATCAATTACAAACTGCTATTTAAACCTACAAAAGCTTATGCGAGTGAATAATTTCTTTGATCTATTAAATTTTCCTTTCAATTTAAGACTATTTATTACAAAGAGAATGCATACACTAAGAGTGCACTCTTTCATTTTTTTTTTAAACAGTTATTATATCATGATTGAAATCAAGATATTATATATTAGGACCTATTGATATATAAACAAAAGATTACCGAGATAACACAATACATTTACCTACTAATATATGCCTAGACCTAAATATTCTCTTACAAAAAAGAGATACAAATTAAACTCATATCGAAAGATCATCCCTACAATTAAGGAACATTGCCCCTATTAAGAATGGAGAATCTGATCCTCTCACAGCAGAGACAAAACTACTTTCACATATGAGAAATAAAAACAACTCTCACATACGAGGGAAAACATAAATACACCACTAGTCGAATTTTAACATCCCCCATAAATTACAAAGAACCTTTACAAGTCCTAACCCTAATACCCACATAAAAAAAATACAAATCAAAATTAAGTGGTCATGGAAAGGCTTTTGTGCCATCGAAGATTGATTCTCCATTAGATTTAGGGCTGAGCGTTTGCTGGTGAGCAAAGTTTGCTTAAGATGCAGTGGCTATTTACTCGATGGTGGTTAGCAATGGCGATGAATTCCAAAGGTTGGCCGAAGGGAAACAATTGATAATGGTGCTCAACGAAGTCACAGCAGAGGTTAGGAGACCATGGCTAGTAGAGGCACATTAGAGCCCGCATCAGATCGGTGCAGACCAACGGTATGCATGGCTAATTATTGCTCGAACGAAGTCCAAAAAGATGGAACGTAGAAAAGAAAAAAGAAATAAAAGAACAAAAAAATATAAAGACAAATACATAACATAAAAGAAGGATGGGGGAGGAGATCGTGGAGGATAAAAGTGGGCATTTTCGAGATAAACTGAAAACTAAATCAAGCTAATTGATTTTTGAAAAATTGAACTGACAAATAGTGAACCAATCAGGTTCGATTCAGTTTGATTCTTCAGTTTGCACTTTTGACTTCAAATAAACTTAAATTAAACTCACTTTTGATTCAGTTCAGTTTAGTTCTCTGTTCAATTCCATTTTTAAGATGCTAAGTGTATTTTCTTTTTTTTTTTAAATCAATTTTTAATTCAGTTGTTGAAGTTAGAAAATCAAAAATTAAATCGACCAAGATAGAACTAAACCGAACTGATTGATTCAGTTTGATTTACTAGGTCTGATTTAATTGGCTAAGTTTTTGCTCATTTTTAGTAAATGATGAAATGGAGAAGAGGTCTCCACCGTAGAAGGGATCAAGGGGCAAAAGCCCCTTCTGCGATAGAGATGGGTTGCTTGGTAAACGGAAAGCTAGATTTTGTAGAGAAATGTGAGTGCTTTTCAACGAGAGAGAAAGAACAAAAGATCTATTTATTTGATGTATTTTATTAAGCGTGGACTCTTTAGTTGTAAAATTGTTTTGCATTATACATTTAAGTACAATAAGGACGAACTTAAGAAATTTGGACTATAAAAGAAAATTGCTTATTAAACCAACGAGAGGGATATCAATTACCGTACATATTAGGGAGTTTTATCCAGTTAGCCCGCTTCAATTCCACATTATCGGCATAATACTGGGCCCAATGCGCTGATGATGCGATGGGTGATGATAACTTCACCCCACTTTTTCTGTAACTGCCCCGGGTTCTAATGAAAGCAATATCCTGATTAGAGAGTGGTGGGTGACATTTAGACAAAAAGTGGGTCGAATGACAATTTGGATGCAGATCTTGAAAGTTTCCGTTGCACAAGCTGGCCCAAGGGAGCCCGCTAAATCTTATTGGGTTGATTCAAAAGAACCAACCAAGCCTCATTTAACTCTACACGTGTGTTGAACACACGTGTGCCCCAAAATAGGGTTTTGCTAGCAAACTAATATTAAAACCGAATAACGGAATTAGGGTTCATTTTCACTCTCGAAACCCTGCTTCTTCACAAAGGAACAGAGAGTCCAAGAACCAGCAGCAGCCATGGGTAAGTGCTACAAACTACGGAAACAATGCTGATACTACTTTCTACTTTTTCACGTTTCCCATGTTATTAATTTTCCTTTTCCTAAATCCAAAAGCAAGAATCAAGGTTCATGAGCTGAGGAACAAGTCCAAGACGGAGTTGCTGAGCCAGCTGAAAGATCTGAAAGCCGAGCTTGCTCTTCTCCGGGTCGCCAAAGTCACCGGTGGCGCCCCCAACAAGCTCTCCAAAATGTATAACTCGTTAAACTCTCTGTAACTTGTCACAAATATTCTTTAAATGTCTGAAAGTATTCGATTTTGTTAATGGGTTTGTTTCTGTGATGCATTCGATTTTGCAGTAAGGTGGTGAGGCTATCGATTGCTCAGGTGTTGACAGTGATTTCACAGAAGCAGAAGGCGGCTTTGAGAGAGGCTTACAAGAAGAAGAAGTTGTTGCCCCTTGATCTTCGTCCCAAGAAGACCAGGGCTATTCGCAGGCGTCTCACCAAGCACCAGGTACTTGATTTAATTTTCTTATCTGTTTCTTTACAATGATTAGGAGTTGTGGGTTTTTCATTTTATTGTAGCTATGTTTTGTTTTTATGCATTTTCTTTGGGACTATATTCTGGTTTTTGTCTGATTGATGACTCTGGTTGTCATTTAATTTTGCTGTTGCTAAAAATGTGTGATTCAGAAGTTGAGTTGTGAATGGTATAAGTTTGAATCTGTATGCTCCTGCACTTGGTTTCTATTATGATTGTGTAATAGTAGCTTTGGCCATTATTTTGACGAGAGATTAAAAAAATGTTTCATATCTGTAACTGTCGTGCTAATTCTTTTGCATATCTTCTTATATATGTGTAAAGTGAGATGTTGCAAATTTTGAGCACTGATTTGCTAATGTCACATCTGAAATAGTAAATGGGGATGGCCAAAAATTGAGATTGGTTTTTGATATTTTTCAATTTAGATTAAAAATGTTCAAATTGAAGGACCTATGTTGTTTAAATTGTGTCCAAAACCAAAATTAGGAGCTATGGAAGGAGCAAGCAAACTATAAATCTTTATCCATAATATTCATTGGTAAAGCCCTCATGAATAGTGGTGGAGCTAATCATTGTTTTGATCTTAAAGGTGGTCTTGGTTTAAAACTTATTGACAGTGGGGTAAATGTTTTTGAGAAGACAGGAGGATTGTTTAATTGTTGATGATATACTTGTGTTATATTCAAACTAATACCCAATTTAAGTTATAAATGTCGGCCTTGCATTATATATTTTGATCGGGCCTTCCTATTTTTGTTATTTTCGGAGTGATGGACCATGTTTCTGCTGCCTCTATTCATTTAATTGGGTAAAAGATGAAGGATGCTATGATTCAGTTCAAAATTTCCCATAGGGGCTGGAATAAATAAGTAATATTGATATTGCCATTGATGTGTTTTGTTTTCTCTTCTTTCTGTTGGTTTATTGGTCTCTGTTGCTGTTGCATCTATACTCTTTATTCTATCAACTTTTCTTTAATTGCCCTTTTGCCTTTTGTTTTGTGTAGTTATCTCTGAAGACAGAACGTGAAAAGAAGAGGGAAATGTACTTCCCAATGAGGAAGTACGCCCTGAAGGTGTAAGAAAATTGAACTAGGAAGGAGATATTGATGTTAAACTTACCAAGTGCTATTACAAGGATATTGTTTTTTATTTTTCTGCTTCTGAATGTTAAATTTTGTTCTTTCAATTTGTTTTACTAGCATGGATTTTGAACTTAAATGAGCGCCTTGATTCTATATGTCATACTTGCTTCAAGCAGCTTTAAATTCCATTTTTGCTCAAATCAATATAAAATTCCTTGTCATATATTTTCACCAGTTGTTGCCTGTAATAACCAGCTCCTTTACCAATCCCCCCATCATTTGTGCTTTCTTGGTTGCTGGTCGACAGCTTGTTAAAACACCCCAATCGCCTCTACTAACTAATATTTTGCTTACTATTAAACTGAACAATCAATTTAATTCATCTGCGGAGCACTTCTGATTCATTTGATATAGCAGTTTCTTGTCCATGGGCATTTTATATCTACTGAATGGAATATTCATTTATCTGAGGTTTCTGCTTGGAAATTGTAACGTTTATATGTGAAGGGAACTACCATGAAGTAGTCGTCTAGTCGATCAATGCCCTGACTCTTGATGTTCAATGGAATCCGTTTTTAATCAATAAGAGCGTCATGTGAAATTAAATATTTATTTCATCTGGTCTGCAACGGTCATTCAGTAAATCTAAACAAGTCGAACTGAGTTGCTCTTTTCTTATTCGTTGCTGCTTAAGTTTCAAGCTGGCAATGTATGCCAAATTTTTTGTCCACTTAATTTTTGTTTCAACAGTTATTTCCTTAGGGCACGTGTGGTGAGCTAGTGTAGTTATAGTCCAAAGCACTTTTATGGTATGAAATTAGGGCATAGTTAACATGCAGTTGTAAGAATGTAGCTGATTAAGTGGGTGTGAAAAATGGAATAGGTGGTACCGGTAACAGAGACTGGATGGAGAACGCTGTGGAAAAAGAAAGACGTTGAAAATCGAGAATACCATAGATAACATGTGTGAAAAATGGAACGGAGAATGCGCGTGGAAGAACAAAGACTTGATGGTTGAACGACAGGATTTTTATGGTAAGAGTATGCATGTAATACGGTAACAATAACAACTCTTTGAACCATAGTAAATGGCTGTTGTCACGAGTTTTTGGTTAGAATGGTAAGGTACGAAGTTACCGCTGCAACAAGAATTGGTAAAAGTTGAAAAAAAAAAAGAACAAAATGAGTTTGTGGGCTTTAATGCAAAAGAGTAAATTAACATAATTTAATACACGTGTTAAGAAATAATAATATGAAAAAGTAATATAACTAATAAATTACAGTATTAGGCGTTGAATAAATCATTAAATGAAAGATTAATAAGAAGTTAGAGTTAATTGTGCCTGTTGGTAGCTGGTACTGTGTGCCTGCTACATAGCAATTTTTCAGCAAGGGTGAACAGTCATTTCTTGGTTGTCTACCATGTTAAATGGGAGAGTTTAGCAATTCATTCAAAATTGTAAATTGAGAGAGTTTCAAAAGTTTTGAGAGAGTTTTTTTAGTGATTTGAGAGAATTTTGTGTATTAGAATTTTGGGTTGTAAGGCTAAAATACTACAATACTTGTATTCTCCATTTCTAATAGTAAGGGATTCTTCTGTCTTCGCCCGTGGACGTAGGCTAAAAGATGAACCACGTAAACTCTTGTCTTTGTCTTATTTTTATTTTTTATTATTTTTCTCAATTTCGCTTTAGCTGCAACCCTGTATCACCCCTCAATTTTCTAACAAGTGGTATCAGAGCTTCTGGTTGAATGAGGTTACTATTTATGTATACAATTACTATTTATACATACAGTTACTGTTCATACGTATGGTTACTATTCACATGAAACAGTGGGAGCCGATCCTAGCAGAAAGCAGTTCGTGGTGAAAAGTAATGGCGGCAAAATATGAAGTTGAGAAGTTCAATGGAGATAATTTTACATTGTGAAAAATGAAAATAAAGGCAATTTTAAAAAAAAAATAAGTGCTTAGAAGCGATTGATGAAAGGCCCGCTGGTATCACTGATGATATCAAAGGAATGAGATTGACGGTAATGCAGTTGCTGATCTGCATCTAACACTTGCTGATAACGTGCTATCCAGTGTAGCGGAAAAGAAGACAGCAAAAGAGATTTGGAATACTCTCATAAAATTGTATGAGGCCAAATCTTTGCACAACAAGATCTTCTTAAAAAGGAGATTGTATACTCTTCGAATGGCAGAATCTACTTCAGTGACAAAGCACATCAACATGTTAAATACTTTATTTTCCCAACTCACTTCCTTGGGGCATAAAATAGAGGCAGGTGAACGTGCGAAGATTTTACTTCAAAGCCTACCAGATTCGTATGATCAACTTATCATCAACTTGACGAATAATATCCTAACAGAATTCTTAGTCTTCGATGATGTTACAGCTGCTGTGTTGGGAGAAGAACGAAGACGGAAAAATAAAGAAGACAAACAGGAATGTTCGCAGTAAGCAAAAGCTTTGACAATGATGAGAGATAGATCAACAGAACGTGGCCCTAATAGGAGTCAAAATCATGGTAGACCAAAATTCAAAAGTAAAAAGAATGTCAAATGCTACCATTGTGACAAGAAAGGCCATCTGAAGAAGGATTGTTGGGGATTGAAGAAAAGTGCAGAGGAAAAACCCCAAGGGAATATTGCAAGCACCTCAGATGATGGTGAAATTTTATACAGCGAGGCAGCAACAGTTGTTGAAAGCAGGAAATGGTTCTCTGATGTATGGCTCATGGATTCTGGAGCTACATGGCACATGACCTCTAAGAGAGAATGGTTCCATCAATATGAACCTACCTCTGAAGGATCTGTATATATGGGAGACGATCATGCTTTGGAAATCGCTGGAGTAGGATCCATCAAGATGAAGATGTACGATGGTACTGTTCGTATTATCCAGGAGGTGCGACATGTGAAAGGCCTCAAGAAGAATCTTTTGTCATTGGGACAATTAGATAACACTGGGTGTAAGACCAAAATTGAAAATGGGATAATAAAAATTCTCAAATGCGCGCTTGTAGTAATGAAAGTAGAAAAGGTTGCTGCAAATTTGTACATGCTTAATGGAGAAACACTGCAGGAAGGAGATGCATCTGTTGTATCAACTAGTTCAGCAGAAGAGTCAACGATAATGTGGCATCGTAAACTGGGCCATATGTCAGAACGAGGTTTGAAGATTCTCTCTGATCAAAATTTACTTCCTGGGCTCAAATCGGTTCATTTACCTTTCTGTGAGCACTGTGTCATAAGTAAGCAGTACAGATTAAAGTTCAGCACATCCAGTTCTAGATGTAAAGAAATTTTAGAATTGATCCACTTTGATGTTTGGCAAGCACCGGTGATGTCCTTAGGAGAAGCGAGATATTTTGTGTCATTCATAGATGATTACTCCAAGAGATGTTGGGTGTATCCAATCAAGAAGAAGTCATATGTGTTTGAAGCTTTCAAAATATTCAGAGCGCGTGTAGAACTTGAATCAAAAAAGAAGATCAAGTGTTTAAGGACAGATAATGGAGGAGAATATACTGGTGAGGATTTTATTGCATTCTGTCAACAGGAAGGCATCAAGCGACAATTCAGCACAGCTTACACGCCTCAGCAGAATGGAATAGCAGAGCGGATGAACAGAACCTTGTTGGAGAGAACAAGAGTTATGTTGAGAACTGCAGGTTTAGCTAAGACATTTTGGGCAGAAGCAGTCAAAACCGCCTGTTGTGTGGTAAATCGGTCATCATCAACAGCAATCAAGTTGAATACACCGATGGAGATGTGGATTGGAAAACCAGTTGATTATTCTCACCTTCATACATTTGGAAGTCCTGTGTACGTGATGTATAATCCCCAAGAAACAACGAAGCTGGATCCAAAATCCAGAAAATGCCTTTTCTTGGGATATGCTGATGGAGTCAAGGGGTATCGCCTGTGGGATCCCACTACCCACAAGGTCGTCATCAGCAGAGATGTGATATTTGCAGAAGATAAACTGCAAAGGAATGATAAAGATGATAGCACAGTGAAGGAAAATCCAGAGACTACAACGGTACAAATAAAAAATAATCAAGTACAAGAAGATTCAGATTCTTCTGAAGTAGCACCAGGGCACGAAGAACAAGAACCAGCAGAGTCTGAGGCTACAGATGATCGTCGATCAACTCGTGAGAGACGACCACCAGCGTGGCACTCGGAGTATGTCATAGAGGCTCATGTTGCATACTGCCTTCTAACAGAGGATGGAGAGCCAACAACTTTTCAGTAAGCTTCTAAAAGTCAAGATGTTTCTCTATGGATGACAGCAATGCAAGAAAAGATTGAAGCTTTGCATAAGAACAAAACATGGGAGCTGGTTGCACTGCCACGTGGAAGAAAAGCCATTGGAAACAAATGGGTCTACAAGATCAAACGGGATGGCAATGACCAAGTGGAATGGTATTGTGCGAGATTGGTGGTGAAAGGTTATGCTCAGAAAGAAGGTATTGACTTTAATGAGATATTTTCCCCTGTGGTTAGACTCACGACAGTCAGAATAGTCCTGGCAATGTGTGCTACATTTGACTTACATCTAGAACAGCTAGATGTGAAAACAGCTTTTCTTCATGGAGAACTTGAAGAAGGAATTTATATGCTCTAACCAGAAGGTTTTAAAGAAGAAGGAAAAGAGAACTTGGTTTGTAGGTTGAACAAATCTCTGTACGGTCTCAAACAGGCGCCGAGGTGTTGGTACAAGAGATTTGATTCCTATATCATCAGCCTTGGATACAAGAGACTTAGTTCAGACCATTGTACATACTATAAAAGGTTTGAAGATGATAATGATTTCATTATTTTACTGTTGTACGTGGATGACATGTTGGTGGCAGGCCCCAACAAAGATCGAGTCCAAGAATTGAAGGCACAGTTGGCTAGGGAATTTGAAATGAAGGACTTGGGACCAGCAAACAAGATTCTAGGGATGCAAATTCACCGAGACAGAAATAACAGGAAGATTTGGCTTTCTCAGAAGAACTACTTAAAGAAAATCTTGTGGCGCTTCAACATGCAAGATTGTAAGCCAATTAGTACCCAACTCTCTGTTAATTTCAAGTTATCCTCTAATATATGTCCTAGCAAAGAAGCAGAGAGGAAAGAGATGTCTCGAGTACCGTATACATCAGCAGTGGGAAGTTTAATGTTCGCTATGATTTGTACCATATCAGACATTGCACAAGCAGTGGGAGCAGTTAGTAGATACATGGCGAATCCTGGTAGAGAGCATTGGGGTTGTGTCAGGAGGATCCTTAGATACATTAAGGGTACCTCAGATGTTACTTTATGTTACGGAGGATCAGATTTTATTGTTAAGGGCTATGTGGATTCAAATTTTACAGGAGACCTTGATAAAAGAAAATCCACTACTGGCTATATGTTTAAACTTGCAGGAGGAGTTATAAGCTGGGTTTCAAAACTGCAAACTGTTGTGGCATTATCTACTACAGAAGCAGAATACATGGCAGCTACACAAGCTTGTAAGGAAGCAATTTGGATACAAAGATTACTGGAGGAGCTCAGGCACAAGCAAGAGAAAGTTGAATTGTTTTGTGATAGTCAGAGTGCCTTGCACATTGCAAGGAATCCAGTTTTTCATTCAAGAACGAAGCACATAGGTGTTCAATATCACTTTATTCGTGAAGTGATAGAAGATGGAAGTGTGGATATGAAAAAAATTCATACAGATAATAACCTAGCAGATGTGTTGACCAAGCCCATCAATACCAACAAGTTTGTATGGTTTAGATCATTGCATAGCCTAGCAGACACGTAGGCAACATGGCTTAGGCGAAGAAGAAAGAATGGTGTGAAAAATTAATTAATTCTCAATCAAATCTCCAACTACATAATTGCTGGCACACGGTTCTAGCAATTTTCCAGCAAGGGTGGACAGCCATTTCTTGGTTGTCCACCATGCTAAACTCTCCCTATAAATGGGAGAGTTTAGCAATTCATTCAAAATTGTAAATTGAGAGAGATTTAAAAATTTTGAGAGAGTTTTTTTTCGTGATTTGAGAGAATTGGGTGTATTGGGATTTTGGGTTGTAAGGTTAAAATACTACAATATTTGTATTCTCCATTTTTAATAGTAAGGGATTCTTCTGTCTTCGCCCGTTGACGTAGGCTAAAAGCTGAACCACATAAACTCTTGTTTTTGTCTTATTTTTATTTTTTATTTTTTATTTTTTTTTAATTTCACTTTAACTGCGACCCTGCATTACCCCTCAATTTTCTAACAGTGCCCTAATTAAATAATAAAAGAAATTGTATGAACGTGAAGAAGGAACGTTATGTGCGACAGAAAAACAAGGAGGATGAACAATAATTGTAGAAAAACATTTTCGATTTGACGGAATCGCAGTGGGGGAATAGAATAGGTGTGTTGGAAGAGTATGTAATGGTCACAAAGCAATTGATAAAAGTTTGTCAATGTTTATCCATAAGGAAACAAAAGTGATTTCAGATAATGTAGCAACTGAGTGTATCGGAGAAAAATAAACGGTTAAAGCGACAAGGGCGAGGCAAAAAGTAAATGCAAGAGGTATTGATATTGGGATTGTTATTGTTATTGGGGAGGTTGAAGAACCAATCGGCAGGTAGCCCAGACGAAGAGGATGGGGGAAATGTGAAATTCGTCTGAGGAGGAGGCAAGTTGGAAAATTACTAATCACACGAGAAGTAGGAGAATATGAAAATACTTGATTAGGAAAAAGTATAAGAACAATTGAGAAGGAAGTGAGGTGTAAGGGTTTAGGAAAAGAAGGATTTTTATTTTGATGATAGAAAATGATACTGTAGAGGGTGTTAACATAATTGCATTTGTGGAATTAATTCAAGTTAGATTTGTTGTCTTGTTTTTTTTGTAATTTTCTTTTGCCCAAAAAAATACCTTTATTAAATGGATTATTTTACGATGTTGAAAAGATTTTAATGGTGAAGTTATTTGTGTTTGTTAGATTAATAGTTGAATATTATTTTTTTTAATTTTTTAATTTGATTTAACAATTTAAATTATTTTTAATATTGTACTGAAATTTCAATTCCTAAGATCATAGAATGAACCTTATTAAATATCAAGGAAAATAAGATGTCTCAATGATGAATTTCAAGTACACGATGGAGTACACGTAAAGTATTTGTAGTCTTTTCGTTTTCTAAAACTACAAAATTACCAAAAATGATTTCCTGTTTAACATAAACTTGAACTTCATATTATTTGGTTTTTTTAATTTAAAAAAAATGATATTCTACACTTATTTAAATAGTCTAATAATAAAAAAATTGTTGTGCATAATTTTTCCACTCATCTTGTATTCGAATCACCCTACCCTCTGTCAACAAAAAAATTGAGATTTTAAAAAAAAAAATCAGCAGTCAAAAGAAAAATCTAGTGTCAAGCTTCAAACTCCGTTATAACTTGTTTCTTATATGTACATTTTAATAATTTTATTAATTTATAAAATTGTAATGATGATAATAATGAAAATAGGAGAACGTTAAATGGCTTCCCGCAAAGGCCAATCAACTCACAGATTTATTGTGATAAACTGACTCTATATGGCCGAGGATTGGGCTTTTTGGGCCGGGAGAGCAAAAAAAAAAAAGGGCATGACACAAAAAGCAAGGCCACCACAGTGGAAGTCGAACTCACGATCTTATGATCCGAAGTCTAACGGGCCAATCCACTGCACTATTCGGCCAGTTAATGTCATTTTGGACATAACTTACTAGAAGACGTATTGAAGTAATTAGGGGCAGATACTCGACCCCAATAATTCGAATTTGGAATAGAGATTATTATGGGTACCCAATATTCTTTTTTAATTTTTTAAATATTTTTTTATTTGTACTAATTTAATTTTTAAAATAATTTTTTCACCATATATAATTATATTATAAAAAATTTATAAATATCACATGAAAATATAAACTATATCGAGTTTTTAACAATTAATTTTAAAAATCAATAACATGAATTAAAATATAAAATTATAAAAATTAATAGTTTCTTTGAACTTTGACATCTAAAACATCATATTTTATTTGTAATCCAAACATCAAATTTTTATTAAAATTCTTCGTAAATATATAACACAAAATAAAAGAAATTTTGAGTTAGATTATTGATGATTAAAAAATTAAGAACGATATTAAAATCATTTGACTTTTTTTATTTGTTCCTTTTCATTGTTTTTTTTAACAAATGAATTCATTACAATTTAAAAATATGTGTCTAATATTAAGTATAAATAAAAATAAATAAATAATAAAAAACTTAAATAAGAATCAAAAGTTTTAAAAATATATGTAAATAAAGTTTATATCTCTAAATTTAACACGTAATCAACTTTAATTTATATAAATAAGTAAAAAAAATGCACATTAAATTTTTATTTATTTTTATTTTTAAATTGAGTATTTAAGAAGTTTAGAAAAATTAATTTATATCAATTTAAATTTAATTCAAATTTAAATTCTTATTCTCAAATTCGGCACATCCTCAAAAAGAATATTTAAAATATAACTTAAATTACTTCCAATTTAAATAAGACCTAATCCACTAGAAATTCTGCCACCCCTAACAATAATGCAGAGTTGAAAACTTGAAACATGTGGATAATATTAATTTTCACTGAAATTCAATGGTCCAGGGATGCTATTAACTCCAGGCAGACGTATAGTAACGTTTCATTATAATGCGGTTCACATAGGAGACAAAAGTAACATGCTTGTAACATCCGCTTTTATGAATGGAAAATTGACGACGGCACTTTTTGCCATCATGGGTTTGTTTATCAATGAGACCCACAGAACTTGATGATACGAGTCATATCTCTGCACTGCAGCGTCGTCTTCTTCTTCTTTTTTATTCTTCAATTGCATGGATTAAGAACTGAAATCCAGAGCATGCAAGAAGAAAGTCTTCTCTTTTTTTTTTCCTCGTAAACACCTGCTCACCACAACGTAGACATCATCAGTTTTTGATTGCATTGCGTGGGAATTGTATACAGATTCCATGACGCGCGTTGAAAGGAATTTAATAGTACCCAAATCTTCAAAGCTTGAGTGTTTGAGCACAATATATATAGGAAATGCATCACTTGCTTTCTTTCTTTTTATCTTTTCAAAAAGATTGATAACTTTAAATTATTGAGTCTTTGCAGAAACTTTAATCATTCTTCTATATCAGTAACAGTTTACGCGTAAAACATTAATAATTTATATATAATTCTTAATTGGTGCCTTTTTCTTTTCTTGAAAGCAACATTTCAATAGATGGCTAGCTTTTTAATTAGATTATGGGATGATAAAATTAATTTATATTAATCGTTAACTAATAAAAGGTAATTGTAAGTGCCTTCGGAGTGCGTAAAAGGAGCTAGGGAAAAAAGTTTAACCTAATAGTTTTCTCTCAAATTTTTTCAATAGAAAGTTTTTTCTGACACTACTTATTAAATTTTTTGGCTACTCATTTCAGTCTTTACCATTGAGGCTAATTGCCGTGGGAAGTTGTTGTTATCAATCAAGCATGTTTAACTCACCGATAGTTATTTTGTCCCCCAAAGTTGGTGTAATGTATTTTTTGGTGATTCATTTCGATCTTCGGCCAATAATATTGTTTGTGGCATTTGATTTTATTGGTTGTAGAATTTGAATTTAGAAATTGTTTAGAATGTATTTTGATGAGTTGTGAGTTGTTAATAATAACTTCTTGCGTGAGGATATTTTATATTGCATGAGTGGGATTTTTATATTTCTCCCTCCTTGTGAGGGTAGTTTTTCTTTTTTCAAATGATTTTTTTTTTTA
Source organism: Ailanthus altissimus (assembly GCA_946807835.1). Classification (NCBI taxonomy): domain Eukaryota; kingdom Viridiplantae; phylum Streptophyta; class Magnoliopsida; order Sapindales; family Simaroubaceae; genus Ailanthus; species Ailanthus altissimus. Next base: position 24,960,221 of record OX327701.1, on the reverse strand, counting down.
AATGTAGTAAAATCTGTCTATGAAAGGGTAGAGCTCTTTGTTCTTAATAGAGATAATAAAATTTATTTGTAGGTGATCTTTAATTTTGAGATTATTGTCTCCCTCTATAAAAAAGATTTTAGGTTTAAACGTTCATCAATAAATTTATATTTTATTATTTTGATAATCTTTTACTTTAAAGAGCAGTAATTCTGTAATATTTTTAATTTTATTAATGATATTAAAATTATTTTTAAAAAATCTGATTAGTCTAATAATGAAAGTCTCTGTGATGTTACAAATGGGATGAAAATAAAAAAAAAATTCGTGTTTTTTATTTTAATTTTTGGAAGAAACTAGTGAGATCAAACATGCACGAGTCGTATAGGCTATAGCCACTGCTTTTGCCCAAATTGGAGTCCTTCCGCATTAGCAAATTCTTGGGGATTTCATGTATTACGCATGGAAGTAATTAGAACGAAAGTCATTTTAGTTTTTTTTTTTTTTTAAAAAAAAACTATGTATAGCATGCCCAAAACTCTGTTCCGGCAACATTGACCGCTGCCCTAGTCAAATATAATTAATTGTTAATGGAAGTAATAATACAGGAGCGAGACAGAAGAAGCTGTGACGTAAATGTATGTAAGAATTAGAGCAAAAGCAGGGACAGCAGATACAGAAATGCTTCCAAGTTTGATTTGATGACAATGTCGGCTTCGGTCAAATATAGCATCAGTTTTTTTGTTTTTTTCCTAATCGCATGTAAATTTGGCTAAGGCGGGAATACTAATGTAAATGTCGTTGAAAATGATGAAGACCAAATTCATCCACTGTTCATCGTCCAACGAGGAAGCTGGAGGTCCAATTTTGAATGAATGATAGTAGCTTTTATTATTAAGACTTTTGAGTCGGCCCGAAGCTGGGAGAGAGAGATGTAAACCACGTAGGTATATTGGTGTGTTGTCTTTTGGATGTCGACCGAATCAAGTCAATAATGGGCACTTGTGCAACATTTCAATGTCAATTAGCTTTTATCGGAGCATGTTGAAAGTGATTATGATTAGACAATAATGATTTCTAATAGATAATGTTAATCAACTGTAACTTTATTCAAAAAACCTAACACTCCTCCGAATTCTTGATTCCCTGAGCTAAATGTCACACTTTTGTTATAGAATATTAAAAATGCCACCTTAATCATTTTCAATATTAATTTTCATACTGTTTGATAAATTAAAGTCGTTTCACTTTTCAGGACAACTTCCATGAAACTGCATGTTAATGCGAATTCAATGTAGGATAAAACTATTACAAAATCCCCACAATGTTGTGAACAATGTGGGTCTGTCTTGGCATGAAAAAACTTAAGAATGTTGACTGTCCATTGATTATTACAACAATATTTGACTTTGTTGACAAAATAGTTCCAACCATAAACGACAGAGTAAACCATTCCAAAAGTTATTACAATGATTAATGAATGGCAGCGGATAATTGGTTCAATAATAATATTCATTGCCAGAAAACATAATTGAAAGAATATGACTCATTGTAAAAGGGGTCAGATGTTCGAACTTTCAAAAAAAGTAATGGAAATATTACTGTTGACCTTTTTTTTGAAGTAAATTTTTTTTCCAACAGCAGTCAAAATTTTTATATTTTAGTGACTAAAAATTTAATATTTTTTCTATTTTGTCTTTATTTATATAATTTGTAAAATTATATATTTTTACTTTATTATAATTAATTAATTTAATAATCAAATTTAACAAAAAATTATTTTTGTAAAAATACATATTTTTAATTTATTATAAAAAAAATTAAATTAAAAAAATACAATTATAACCAAAAAAACTGATGCGCACTCATCAGCAAGCTATCAGTTTTGTTTTTTTTAATTAAAATAAATAAATAAAATTTTTATTTTTATAAATTAAAGTAAAATTTATATAATTTAAAAAATATTATTATAATTAAAAAGAAAAAACAATAATATAAATATAGAAAAATGAAAAATAAAAACTAATAAAAAAAGAAAAATTAATATAAATAAATAAATATATTATAAAAATAATTTAATTAAAAAATAAATGTTTGCTTTCTAAAATTAAAATAATTTTTATAATAATTTTTAAAAATAAATTAAAAACATAAAAATGCTAAATAATGTGTGCTTTTTTATTATTTTTATTTTTATAATTGAATTTTTTGTGTAAATGATTCATTTTGATTATTTTTTGTGTAAATGATTCATTTTGATTATTTTTCGTTAAAATAAAATTTTGATTAAATTTATTTATTAAATTAATTAATTATAATAAATTTAAAATATATATTTTAACAAATTATATAAATAAAGGAAAAATGAAAAAAGTATTATATCTTTAGTCATTAAAATATAAAAAATTTACCTCAAAAAAGGTGATAATTTCCCCGGAAAAAAAAGGGTCAGATGAATCAAACGGAGAAACAAATACAATGAAAGGATTAGGATATTCCTTTGATGAGTCCGGATTCACTATCGTTAATTACCTTATTTGTTAAGAGCAATTTCAAGCAAATCTTTAAAAAATTAAAATAAACATATGACCGCGTAGAGTTTTAGAGTAATTAAATTAATTTGGCTTTTGCTAACTGTAAGTAACTGATTTGATATGACTGAATGAAATTGGAAAATCCGCGCATACTGCCTGAAGACAGCTACAGTAAAACGACTCATCCTTCACAAAATTTTCTGGATTCAAATATCCAGTCGCTTTTAACGCAATAGCATCCTCTTCTTGTCTTCTTCTTTTAGTTTCTGGAAAAAAGCAATGGTTGCCGTTAATTGGACATCACATCAAATCCGAATATCTAAAGTCACAAACAAATTATAAAATATTGTATGTAATTCTGTAAGTTCACATTTCGCAGACATCACTTTTTCGGACGCATGAAGAAATCTATAATCAACTCTTTTCCACGAAGACGTACCAAAAATTGTAAGAAAGTCCAGATTAGCACTTATTATGTTGTAACTTGGTCTTAATCTACACGGATTCACATCTATTCTTCGTCACATTTGATGTCACTAGATTCACATTACACACGGGTAGCTAACAATTATTTACACCCTTTTTTTAAATAATGATATTACATTATACCTTGACTAGTATAGTACATACTGAAGTTACATTAAACCTTGCCTACTAATATATACTTAACTTTATTTAAAATGAAGACTCTTTACAACGAGGGAGAATGGGTATTATCTAGACAATACATTACTTCCCTACTTAAACGCGTCTAAACTAAACCGAGACAATATATTATTTCTATACTTAAACTTATTCAAAATGAAGAGTTTTTACAATGTGAGAGGAATGAAATTCTGAGACAATACATCATTTTCACACTTAAGCCCTTTAAAATTAAATCGGGACAATAATATTAATAAAATTTATTAAATAAATCGCATTATTTGCACACTTAAGCCTGTCTAGAATAACTTCTTACAATGAGAGAAGAATAGCATTACTTGGATAATACATCACATCTACACTCTTGGAACAATATTTCACTTTCACAATGAAGCCTACTCAAATTAAATTGGGATAATAATAATAATAAATAAATTACATTACTTCTATATTTAAGTTTGTTTAGAATAAAGACTCCTTACAACAAAGAAGGAAGAGCATTATTAAGACAATATATTATTTTTACATTTAAACTTACTTGCACCAAAGACCCAGTGTTGAGAGACAAAGGCCCTTATAATACAAAGGAACTATCCCATTACTTTTATACTTAAATTTGCTTCGACCAAAGATCTTATGTCGAGAGATGAAAGTCCTTATAATAAAAGAGGACTTTACATTATCTTGACATTCACCAAAACTTAAATCTCCAACCATAAAATAGAGAGGTGCACATTTATTGAATACTTACCGTTAGAATAAGCAGTTAAGTGCGTATAACCACTTCATATAACACGAGTTTTAGCAGCTTTTATACATTTTGGGGAGTGGTGATTAGTTTATGTAAGAGTTGTACTGAAGCGAAAGTACACAAACAAGCTAAACAATTCACTCAAGTAATATAATAATGCAGAATAAGTTATTAAGAAATAAAAGAGAGAAATGGGTAGAAGAAGAACACACAAAGAATTACGTAATTTGACAACTTGCCTACTTTTACAGCGGATCAAGATCACACTCTTCTCTTATTATGAATCACAAGGCAACCATAAAGTATACCTATTACAAGAAAGATCACAAAGAAAACTCTCTCTTTCACTCTAGAGATTTTCTCTCACAAAGAACCACTAAGATCTTTTGTTTATCACAAAGATTGTCAAGATTATTAGTTGATTACAAAGATCACTCTTGATCACAAAGATGTGTTTACAAGTCAATTGATAGCCTTTTATATAGGCTTTAGGACGTCTTAAATTTACCCTATACGTGTAGGAGTCGTATTAGGGAGTCCTGGAGCAAGTGGGAGACGAAATTAGGAAGTTTCCTAAATTCGGGACACCGTTCCCTTCTCTAGCGCCGCGACGCTGGCGCGCTTTCTGCTCAGCGCTGCGGCGCTCAGGTTCTATTCTGAGCGCCGCGGCGCCCACTCCTGGTCGCCGCGGCGCTGGCGCCTGGTGCGCCCTTCTTCGTTTTTTGCCTCCTTTCGCATCCGTCTTCAATCCGTGTGCACCCTATGTACTTAGCTTGATCCCCAAATCATATTCCAATGATTTTTAATCAATATTCTCACAAATCTCCTCATTGATTCAAAATCATCCACAAAGTAACTTGATATCTCATTTTCGCATCTTCAGTCACCTTCACAAAGTAGTGACTCCGATTAAATCCTTGCATAGGACGAATTTAACCGAGGGTAGTGGCTTAGTCAACATATCAGCAGGATTTTTAGATGACACTATCTTTGTTAGACTAACTTCACCACTTTGGACAATTTCACGAATGTAATGGAGTCTCACATCAATGTGTTTCGACCTCTCGTGGAATACTTGATGCTTGCTTAGGTGTATAGCACTCTGGCTGTCACAGTATACGCCGGTGTTTACATCTTTACGAGCCAATATCTCCGCGCATATGCCTTTTAACCACACGGCCTCCTTTATAGCTTCACCAACAGCTATGTACTCTGCCTCTGTGGTAAAAAGTGCAACCACATATTGTAGAACTGATCTCCAACACACACTACACCCAAACACTGTGAATACGTAGCCAGTCAACGATCTTCTCTTGTCAAGATCACCTGCATAATCTGAGACTACGTACCCTCTTACCATTTCATTGCTGTCCTCATCCCTCTTATACACTAACCCGTGATTCGACGTTCCCTTGAGATATCTCAGAATCCACTTTACGGCAAGCCAGTGATCTTTTCCCGGATTCACCATGTATCTACTCACCACACTTACAGCTTGTGCTATGTCTGGTCATGTGCAAACCATTACATACATGATGCTCCCCACAACGCTTGCATACGGTACTTTACTCATCTGCAGTTTCTCCTCATCGGATGTCGGCGACTGTGCTGCTGAAAGTCTGAAATGCATGGCCAAAGGAGTAGAGACAGCCTTCGCGTTTGACATACCAAACTTCTCCAAAATTTTGACTATATATCGATGTTGGGACAAGAAGATAACATCTCTTCTTTCCCTCACAATATCCATACCCAAAATTCTCTTCGCTGCTCCCAAATTCTTCATTTCAAACTCACCACTCAACTACTTCTTGAGTTTCTGTATTTCTTCCATGTTCTTGCATGCAATCAACATATCATCGACGTATAGAAGCAAATACATCATCCCACAACTAATGTTCTTGAAGTACACGCATCCGTCATACTTGCTCCTACTAAAACCACAAGCCATCATAAACTCATCAAATCTCCTATACCACTATCTAGGTGATTGCTTTAACCCGTACAATGACTTCTTTAGCAAACAAGCATGATCTTTTTTTCTGGGCTCCTCGAACCCTTGCGGCTGTGCCATGTATATCGTTTCTTCAAGCTCTCCATGTAGAAAAGTTGTCTTTACATCCATCTGCTCTAGATGTAAATCAATGTTTGCACACATGGCTAACAAAATTCTAATAGATGTGTGCTTGACAACTGGAGAGAATATCTCATGAAAATCAACTTCCTCTCTCTGAGTAAAACCTTGTGCTACTAACCTAACCTTAAATCTCGTAGGCTCAATTCCTGGTATCCCCTCTTTCACCTTATACACCCACTTGCACCCGACTAGCTTCTTTTAAGGTCTCTCCACCAACTTTTAGGTATTGTTCTTCTTACGAGAACAAATTTCTTCTTCCATGGCCTGCTGCCGCTCTTTCTTGTTTTCACTCTTCATAGCCTCACCATATGTCCTAGGCTCATCATACTCAAAAGTGTAAGCAGAATTAAAAGCATGAGCAACTAAGTCTGCTTGTGCATACCTGACTGGTGGGTTAATCGTTCTCCTTAGTCTGTCTCTAGCAAGCTGGTACTCTTCAAGTTCCAACTCAGGAGTTCTACTATTCTTTTGGGTGGACTTGAAAGAACTTGTGGTGTTCTTGGTTCATCTTCAAGGATCTTCTTGTTGAAGTGTTGATCTGTGGGCATATCAGATCTATTTTCAGGCGCTACTTTAACTTCTATTAACTCGGGTGCTAAGTCTTCCTTGGTCACAGGTTCTTCTTTCTCATCTTCATGGGAGGTTTTCAGCATCGTCATCTCATCGAATGTCACATCACGGCTTATGATACTCCTTGGTGGTGTTAAGTCTTTACACCACACCTTGAATCTTTTTACTCCTTTGGGATATCCTATGAATACCTTTTTGATAGCTCTAGGTTCCAACTTCCCATCCTTAACATGTACAAAGGCAGGGCAACCAAATATTCTGAGGTGGTCATATTTCGGAGGATTGCTAGACCATTTCTCTTCTAGCGTCTTGAAGTTAATTGTTGATGAGGGATTTTTATTAATTAAGTAAGCTGCAGTCACTACAGCTTCTCCCCAGAATGTCTTGGACATCTTTGCATTGGTAAGCATGCATCTAACCCTTTCAAGTAGGGTTCTGTTCATCCTCTCAGCTACCCCATTCTGCTGCGGTGTTGATCTTACCGTTCTATGCCTTGCAATCCTATGCTTGGCACAAAATCCATCAAACTCTCTGTTGCAAAATTCGAGGCCGTTGTCAGTTCTCAACCTCTTCACTCTTTTGCCAGTCTGATTCTCAACAAGAATCTTCCAAGTCTTGAATACTTCAAAGGCTTGATCCTTACTCTTCAACACTTAGACCCACAGCTTCCTCGAATAGTCATCAATCAAGCTAAAAAAATACCTGGCACCACTACGAGTAGCTGTCTGAGCTGGTCCCCAAGGATCCGAGTGTATGTAGTCAAGAGTCCCCTTAGTCTTGTGCTCGCCGGTACTGAACCTCACTCTATGTGCTTTCCCTAGCACACAATGCTCACAAAACTCTAAGCGCTGGAACGTATCCTCTCCAAAGGCCTTTTGGCTATATAACTCCTTTAGATTTCTCTCGCCTAGGTGTGCCAGTCTAAGATGCCATAACTTGGTTTGCATACTCTCATCATCTATAGAGAATAGTGCAGAATCACTCACGACTTCACCCTTAAGCACATAAACACCTTTGTGCTTCTCTCCTCTCATCACCACCATGGAACCTCTCAAAACTCTTAAAATCACTCTGCTGATCCTGATGGAACACCCATTCTGGTCTAAAGTCCCTAGTAAGATTAAGTTTCTCTTCAAGTCAGGAACATACCTAACATCTGTCAACTCTCTCACTCACCCATCATGTAGCCTAAGTTTAACACTACCAATTCCCATCATCTGACATGCAACATCATTACCCATTAACACCTTACCACCACTAATGGGCTAAAAAATTTTAAACCAGGACTTGTGTGGGCACATGTGAAAAGTACAACCAGAATCAAGAACCCATTGTTCAGAGTTTATACCATCAGTAGCAACGAGTGTCTCTGCGCTGTCATAGCTATTATCATAAGCAAGCGCAGCATCCGCTTTCTTCTTATCCTGTGCTTTCTTCTCAGGACAGTCCTTTATGAAGTGCCCATCTTTGTTGCAGTAATAGCACTTCTTAGGAGTCCTAGACTTCGACCTTGAGCCTTTTTTCTTCCCATCTCTATATGAAGGCCTTCTTTTTACAGATAGACTTTCTGCATTGCCCTCAGCCTGCTTTTCTAATAACTTTGAGTTTAATGATGATTTCACATCACTCATCGTTAAACTCTCTCTGCCTTAGAGTAGCGTATCAACAAAACTCTCATAGCTCTTGGGGAGTGAACTCAGTAGGATAATTGCTCTATCTTCATCTTCTATCTTGATGTTGATAGACTCAATATCAAGGATGATCTTATTGAAGGCGTCTATATGATCTTTCATCGGCGTCCCCTCTGACATGGACAGCTGATACAGCTTCTTCTTTATATGTAATCTGTTGGCCAACGATTTCCTCATATAAAGAGAGTCAAGCTTTCTCCAAAGACCTATTGTCGTCGTCTCACCTGCTACTTCCCTTAATACTTCATCATTCAATGACAGAACGATTATACTATGAGCTCTTTCTTGAATGTCCCTTCTTTTTGCTTCTGCTCTAGATGACTCTGGCGTCTTCTCTTTATCACTAGATGGAGCTGCAGTCTCCTCTAATGCCGAACCAAGCCTTTGGCTCACCAACAACGCCTTAACCTTCATCTTCCACAGATTGAAGTCATTCGTATCGTTGAATTTCTCTACCTCATACTTGGGTGTGGCCATGTCTGCTTAAAACCAAAGCTGTGATACCAGTTTGTTGAAGCGGAAGCACACAAACAAGTTAAACAATTCACTCAAGTAATATAATAATGCAGAACAAGTTATTAAGAAATAAAAGAGAGAAAGGGGTAGAAGAAGAACACACAAAGAATTACGTGGTTCGGCAACCTGCCTACGTTCACGGCGGATCAAGATCACACTCTTCTCTTATTATGAATCACAAGGCAACCACAAAGTATGCCTATTACAAGAAAAATCACAAAGAAAACTCTCTCTTTCACTCAAGGGATTTTCTCTCACAAAGAACCACTAAGATCTCTTGTTTATCACAAAGATTGTCAAGATTATTAGTTGATCACAAATATCACTCTTGATCACAAAGACGTGTTTACAAGCTAATTGATAGCCTTTTATATAGGCTTTAGGACGTCCTAAATTTACCTTATACGTGTGGGAGTCGTATTAGGGAGTCCTAGAGCAAGTGGGAGACGAAATTAAGAAATTTCCTAATTTCGGGACACTGTTCCCGTCTCCAGCGCCGCGGCGCTGACGCGCTTTCTGCTTAGTGCTGTGACGGTCAGGTTCTGTTCTGGGCACCGCGACGTCCACTCCTGGTCGCCGCAGCACTGGCGCCTGGTGCGCCCTTCTTTATTTTTTGTCTCCTTTCACGTTCGTCTTCGATCCGTGTGCACTCTACACACTTAATTTGATCTCTAAATTATATTTCAATAATTTTTAATCAATATTTTTACGAGTTAAATCCCGCCCATATTAAAATTTGAAAAAAAAATATAAGATTTATTACACATACTTCGATTTCAGTTTCAGTAGGACTTTTCAAAGTTAGCTGTAATACTTGAGAAAAAAAAAAAAGGGCTTATAATTCTCCAAATTTCAGCTCTGTTAATAGAAAGTACGTTTCCTACTTTATAGTGTCAAATACCTACTCGTCACGGATCATACAGAAGCAATGACGTAAATATATACGAGTCAATGATAGCTTTTGTTCAAATATAGCAACTGTTTTTTTCTGACTCAAATCACATGCAAGTTTGGCCAAGGCAGCAAAACGAATGTCTTTGAAAATGAAGCCCTAATTAATCAATCCCTTACTCATCGTCGTCCAATAACGAAACTGAACAGGGAATCCCTAACGATAAAGCAACCCGCCAACCACCGAAGAATTTCAAAAGGTTGAATATAAAAATTGGCCACCAAAATCTTTACGGAGCCGCGCTTCTTTATGAGAATATATATAAAAATTATTGTTAATAACGAGTGTGAGAGAGATGGACACCATGTATATTGATCATCTAGTGTTGATTTTTCTTTCTTTCTTTCTTTTTTTTTTTGGGACGTTGACCTGATGAAGTCAATTATGGCCACTCGAGCAATATTTAGACGTCAAATCGCTTTAAGATAAAACAAGTAAATTAAAAATAATTCACATATGTTAACAGTACTCATTATGATCAGAGATGAATTCTACTAATTTTGTTATCAATTATAATTTTATACAAACCTAAACCATGCCCCAAATTTTTTCTTTTGTACCAAAGCTAATAAAATCATGAATTTTAATTTATTAAAATTAGGGTTTTAATTATTTTGGTCAATCTTTTACATTTCTCATTATCTAGCCAGTGGCTGTGAAGACAAAAAAAAGCCCCTACAGCCCTAACAACTTTATTTATAACAAACAACCTTCCATTAGTACATGCCCCAAACTTAGGCGTAGGAAATTCAAATTAAGTTAAAAAAAAAATTGAGGAATATTTATACTATTTAAAATATAATTAAAAATTTTATTGAGGAAGAGAATAAAGTTTTCTTTTTTAAAATTAGATTGAAGTAAAATTTTTAAGATTTAACTTAAAATTTTAATTTTTTTGTGTAGTGGAATAATTTATTTATTAAATAAAATAGTAAGAATTTAAAGTAAAAAATAAAAAATTACAACACAACGTGGTTTAGCTAATTACCTACATCTACGGTGAATTCAAGGATTTTAGTATCTCTTATTAACTCTCTAAAGATTTTACAATGAAAATTCAATGAAGAACCTTCAAAATGATCTAATGTTTAGTATACCCTTACTACCACAAGCAATGAACACCTCAAATGACAGTTCCACCCTAGCGCACATAAGCACTTAGTGTCTATCAAATTCTTCCCCTATCTTAGAGTCTCTCTTAATAACTTAGTCTCAATAAAGAGATTTACAAGTGTTTATATAGAGGTTATTTTGTGCCTATTAACCATATTCCTTGTTAAAGTAAGAATCATCTTATTTTGAAAGTCTTAAATTTCTTAAAATTGAAAATTTCGATCAAAACGAACTTTCTAACGCTTTTGGCGCTGCGACGCTCATCCCTGGGCGCCGTGGCGCTGAACATTGTCTCTCCCATCGCTGCGGCGCTCAGGCTTGGGCGCCGCGATGCTCAACCCTGGTGCCATCTTCTCATGTTTTCTTCACTTCGTTCGCATCTTCGAGTCTCGTTTCGCTTTCTCTTTCACGTCTCACACATCCTAGACTTCTCCATACGTGTTCTACACGTTCTAAACTTCTTGTGACTCTCCCATTTAATATTCATCTCAATTCTTATCTAACCAAAATTTTTGAATCACCAATTTTTCAACAAATCTATATATTATTTAAATTTTATGTATAGATTAGTATTAAATTTATTAATTATAAATAAGTTTATCATTCTTAATTTTATTATATATCAAATATAAATAATATTATCAAATATAAATAATATTTTAGTTATATTTTTAATTAAAATTTATCTTTGTCCCAAATTAGACAACTCTCTTTTTATAATTATATTTTAAAAAAAAAATTTAAAATGTATGTTAAAATAATATGTAATATTATTTCTATATTGTGTCAAAACTCACTCTAAAATAAAGTAAATAACCAAACAAACTTGTGTGTATTTTAAATAAAGCAAACACTTAAAAACTTAATTGACCACAAAGAAATTTATAGATAAAAGATTGGAGAAACAAATAAGGTAAAATTTTCACGATATGTTTAATTCACTTTAAAGTTCAGAACTTATTATTTGTTTGAGTCTTTTTATAATATTTATTTTAATGATATAAAATACAAAATATTATTAACATGTAATATACTATATTAAGCTTGATTTATTTTTTATTTTGTGAGTTTTGTTATTGAACTAAATAAAAAAAAATTAGCTTCTCACAAGTGCAAATCGTGTTTGATGGCATTCGATAAAGTTTATAAAACACCGCCGAGCACAAGAAATTGGCTCAAATTTGTCTAACATGACTTTTGTTACTGGACAAAAGCATATAAACCAAGTATTGCCAAGCACTTAAATCGTACTCCATAAAATTTTTTGAGCACCAAAGCCATATCCTCACAATTTTTTTTTTTTCTACTGAAATTATGATAAATGGAAAGAGTAGACTAAAATAATTAAAATCTCATTTTTAACTATTATTGATTAAAACCCAAAAATGACCCTGATTATAGATTATAATATGAATAACATCAATGAAATACTCTAACTTGAGATCGAATATTGTTATGTTAAGGCTATTACGTGTATCAATCACTAGAGTACTAAAATGCCATCTTAATTATTTTCGAAATTATTTTTTTACATCGTTTAATCAGAATAATTTCATTTTCTTTATCTTTAATTTACTTTTCAGAACAACTTCCATGAAACTGCATAGTAATGCAACTTTAATTTCTTCATCTTTGCATGAAAAACTTAGAATGGCTTTTTATTTCAGAATTACACTTTTTTATTTCCCTTTAATTGTAAAAATTTCCAAAAGTCATTACAATGATTAACCAATGACAGTGGATCGATACTCATAATTGGTTCAACAATACTCGTCACAATGAAACATAATGGAAATCGAAAGAATTTGACTCATTGTAAAATTATCGGATGAATCAAACATGTAGAAACAAATGCAAAGAAAGGAAGAGATGATCCAGCCTGACAAGCCAACATTTCTAGTTAGGTTAAACCCAACCCAATCCGACCCAATTGCCAACATTAATCTCATATCATTCGGTTTCAAATACATAACATAAGTAAAGATTGCTTACACACAAATCGATATATAATATACTATAATTATATATTATTAAAAATAAAATTATTAATTTATTAAAAAAATTAAAATTAATGAAATAATAATATCAAAATAATGAACAATGATAAATATAACATTTTAAAATTATAAAAAATAAATAGATATTAACTAAAGTCTCAAGAGATAAATGGTCATTTTTTTATTGTTTGACACAATATTATTTAGGATATAATTTGAGATGTGTAACATTTAATCATTAATTTTATGAATAATATTATATTTATTAAATGATATGGAATGTTTAAAAAATACCATCTTTGACATTCAAATAATCCGAAAATTTATTATCTACAAACTATATCCATATAAATATAGTGTGAAAATACTATATAAAAGATTATGAAGGACTTCATGATCTAATTTGAAGTTGAATATATATGTCTTTGTGGCATTTTCAACTTCAGAAATTAGTCAATTTCGACATATCCCTTATCTCATCACAGATAATTAATATGCTAATTAATCAATATTAAGTAATATAGGCTATCAAATAAAGAAAATTATATACGAGTAGACATTATCTTGCTTGTATTGAAAAACAATAATAACTTCATCCTGTATATGATACGAGGATATGGAGTGAGACTGAATCATGGAATTTGTTTTGAATATTCTGGTCATTTCTAAGGAAATACTTATAATAAATGAAGTAAAGACTTCATGAATCATGACATGTACCTTGAGACACAAGAGACCAAGATCCGAGAATTGTAATTTAATTTATTTAATTATGTTGGCTTTTGACTATCAACTCGTCATGGTTACTAATTGTCAGAGCGCATATGCCCCGAGTATGATACAATCTGACCAAATGTTTTGACTCGGGCTCCCATTTTTTTTGCTTGGTTACAACTTATTATTAGTTGAATCATTCCTTTTTAATCTCCCATGAGAGATTTTTCGACATAAAGAGGAGCTCACAGGTTTGGTTGATCCATGTGTTTAAAAGAGGAAGAATCAATAAAATTAAACGCGTGAAAGGGATTGGAATGAGTCGTGAACTTTGTTCATCAAGTGCAGGTCTTAGACCTTTATGCAATAAATCTGCGGCAATGGGCGAGAGCTACATCCAATTTCCTGAGGGTTTGCGGCTTTTTTGAAGAAATCGAATTAAAGAATTTGAAAGCGTAGAAAACGAAATGTCATAGCCTCATAGGCGAAAGCATTTGGGATTTGTATACGAAGACTATTTCTGCTGCAAAGTTTTATATGCACGTGAAGTTAAACTTTGTTCTGAACCAGCCCCGGTTTTAGGCAGCTACGCTACAGTAATCCAACTACTGTATCAGTAAAATAAACTTAAATCCCTTTTCAAAAGCAAAATTATAAACTTGAAATGTTTTTTCCGCACAATTTCCTTCTTGTTTTAAAAAAAAAAAAGTGTTTACAGGAACATTGTCAATCATTTTCATAATAACGTTTTCTCAAACGTCACCGCATATAAACACACGTACAATTATGCAAACCACTAGAAACAAACAGTAATATATCTTTAGATCCTTCATAATTTGTTCTTTTCTTTCCAACAACAAAATCTTTACACGTAATAATTATGTTTTAGCGGAACTACACTCAATAAAGAAGGCATGCAGCCGAGCAAGCGTTATGATAATAAATTAGAATTTTTACTAAGTAGTGATTTTTTTTATTTTGGGAGAAAATACAAAGTAATTACGTTCTAAAACTTGATTGAAAGATTGTAATTTAATAATAAATTTTTATCATTTTTATTTTTTAAAATATATATTTTTGTGATTTGATTCTTAAGATTTTAAGCCTAACACCATGGCTCTAATATAATTAAATTTTAATTTAATATTATTTTTAATTTTAATATTTAATTTTTTTTATCTTAAATTTTGATTTCGCACTAAAAGTAAAAATTAAACAATTATTTTGCTAAATGTTTTACCATTGTCCTTTTAAAATTAAAACATAATGGTAATAGTTTATAAAGACGCCGCAAACATATGACAAGAAAGATTAAAAAAAATTTCATAACTCAACAAGAGTAAACTTCAAGAAACAAGCACTTAAACACTTAGTTGTATTGTTCAAGTGACAATATCTATACATCTCTTGACTTGTAAATTTAAATATTGAGAAAAATCAAGAAATTATATTTTCTTCAATTTAAAATCAATTATAATTTAGTAATTGTGCAGTTATAATTTAATAATTATATTTGTATTAAAATATATGTAATAAGATAATTGTAATAAAATTTGTATACTTTAAAAAAAGAAAAAAAAAATAAAGCGCTCATAAAAGGAAAGTAACCGTTAAAAACTCAAAATACCGCGTAGACCCGCGAACAGAGTCAAAACTTTTTCCGGGTCCAATCCAACGGCCGCACTTTCGGATCCGAACTCGGTAGCTTCCTCTCTCTTGCACTCTTACCGTCTTATAGTCTTACTCCTCGTTATAAATATCCCTTCCTCATCACAAATCCCAAAAAAATAACATAAAAACGTCCACCAACAAGAAGCAGAACCCGAACCCAATTTCTATCTGCTTCCTTTCATTTGCTACAACAAACATTTCTTTGTACAAACTCTCCATTTGCTGCTGCCTTTTCTCCTTGAACCTTCAACCTCTAATAACAAATATCAATTAACCAAGGTTAAATTAATTCTTTTGTGTATATGCCAAGAAAGGGTATGAGAACCATCTTCTTCAAATCATCATCCCCATCAAGAATGACGCCCCCTTCATCACCTCTCCGTACCACTTTCTCAGAATCTCTAATGGACGAGAACATCCAAGTCGCTCACTCACTCATTTCCAAATGGGATGATTTAGACTCTTCTTCAATCGCATGCAGCACCTCTTCTCTTTTCTCCGCTGCTAATCGCCAAGATGCCAAAGATTATCTCAAAGCTGTCAAAGATTTACAATCCGCCATGCATTATTTTGTCACCCACAATTCTACTTCCGAGAAGCTCGCTCTTGCTCAAACCCTCATGCAAACCGCCATGAAAAGGCTTGAAAGAGAGTTTCACCAAATATTGAAGACAAACAAAGCGTATCTCGACCCGGAGTCTGTTTCCACCCACTCGATATCTTCCAGGGCCTCGAGAGCGAGCCTCTCAGACTTGGAAGATGACTCCGAGGACGAGTTCAGGGCCACTGACGACTCCGTTTCTGATGTGGAACGTGTCTCTATTGCCACTATGGCTGACTTGAAATCCATCGCTGATTGTATGATATCGGTCGGTTATGCAAAAGAGTGTGTGAAGATTTACAAGATTATAAGAAAGTCCATTGTTGATGAAGCTCTGTATTATTTGGGAGTTGAGAGATTGAATCTGTCAGTGATTCTGAAGATGGATTGGGAGGTTCTTGAGATTAAAATTAAGAGCTGGTTACACGCCGTGAAGACCGCCGTTAAGACGCTGTTCGTCGGCGAGAGAATTCTCTGCGACAACGTGTTTTCCGTTTCCGCCTCCATCAGAGAGTCTTGCTTCTCCAAGATTTGTAAAGAGGGAGCTCTGACTCTGTTTGTTTTCGCGGAGAATGTCGCCAAGTGCAAGAAAACTCCCGAGAAAATGTTCCGTACTTTGGACCTCTACGAGGCTATTTCTGAACTCTGGCCTGAGATTGAGTCAATTTTCAGCTTCGAACCAACCTCCCCCGTCCGATCACAAGCTGTCAACTCTCTGATCAAACTAGGCGATGCCGTCCGTACGATGCTGACGGACTTTGAAACTGCGATTCAGAAGGATACCTCGAAATCGCCGGTTCCCGGCGGTGCAGTTCACCCCTTAACTCGCTATGTAATGAATTACATCGCATTCCTTTCTGATTATTCCGGTTCGCTTGCCGATATAGTGGCGGACTTTCCGCTAACGATCAATTCTCCGTTACCGGAAGCTTACTTCGGGAGCCCCGAGTCCGACTACAACATTTCCTCGCCGATAGCCATATGGCTCGCTTGGCTAATCCTCGTTCTCTTGTGCAAACTCGACGGCAAGGCAGAGTTGTACAACGACGTAGCCCTGTCTTACTTGTTCTTAGCCAACAATCTCCAATACGTCGTCGTAAAAGTCCGTCAATCGAATCTAAAGTTTCTCCTCGGCGAGGAGTGGGTCGTTAAGCACGAAGCCAAGGTGAGACAGTACGCGGCAAATTACGAGCGCATGGGATGGAGTAAAGTGTTCGCCTCACTGCCTGAGAATCCAACGGCTGAGATTCCACTTGATCAAGTTCGAAACTGTTTCCGGAGATTTAATTTGTCTTTTGAAGACGCTTGTAAAATACACAGCTCGTGGACCGTACCCGATCAGAAACTGAGGGAGGAGATTAAAATTTCGTTGGCAAAAAAAATCGGGCCGATTTACCGGGATTTTTACGAGAAGTATCGGGCCAGGGTGAACAGAGAACCGGGTAAAGGGAATGAGCCTTTGGTCAGATTTGCCCCTGATGATCTAGGAAATTACTTGTCTGATTTGTTTTATGGGACTAGTGGGCCCGGGAGTGTTTCATCAAATTCGACGTCGTCGTTTTATAGTCAAGGTTGGCAGAGCCGTTGAAAAAATGGTTCGTTCTTGCCGTCCGAGATGGCTAATTTAGGCTTGTGATTATTGTGGATAGATATTTTGGCACATTGTGAATAAGAGTTTATATAAATTTGACATGTGTATAGAGATTTATACGCACGGGAAAAGAGATTTGACTCGTTAAGAGTATGGTGACACATGTAACTATAATTCTTTGATTTTTCAGTTGTACAAGAGATTTTTTTAAAAAAGATATTGATATTATATAATATATTATTTATATAATATATACATCTATCACATTTATATATTACTCGGCACTTAAATATATTTGTATACACTTTTTTAGTAGGAGAACTAAAATCAATTAATTATTATATAATATATATATCTATTAAAATTATATATCAGTTATCGTTTAAGTATATCTAAATTCACACGTTAACAATGGAAGAGTCAAAATTAAATATATATTATATAACATATATATATTAAAAATATTAATCATTTAATATTTAAGTATATCCACACTCATACCTTTATTATAAGAAGACTAATTATATTTTTATATACATTTATTGAAATTTTATAAATTTATTAAGATTATACATTACTTAATACTTAAGTATACTCATATTTACAACTTCACAATAAGAGGATTAAATATTATTTAACACTTAAGTACACTTAGACCTATACTTTTACAATGGAAGGATTATATATTACTTAACATTTAAGTACATTCAGACCTACACCTTTGTAATAGGAAGACTAATTACCCTCACAAAAGAAGAAAAATATTTACAGTATCTTAAATTACTATCAAAGTTTGAACTATTAACTCCAAATTAAGGTGCACAAACCTTATCATCTGCAATTGGATGCCAAGAGAATTCTTTTTAATTTTGTTTATTTCAATCATTAATTTGCTTGTCTCTGTAAACGTGCGTATTCACTTAAGCAAACACCATAATGAATTTTGTGTGAAACAATTCCAGAACTGATTTCATGATAATTAATTAGACCTTTACAATTTGATAGAAGAATGATTAGAGTGCTAATACAACAATCAAATAAAATTGTCTCATTAAGAAAGAGAGATTTAACCAAACGATGGAAAATAGTTAACCACGACATAATAAGTGTTGGGTGTTTATCATAGAGTGTGTGATTATACGAGTGTGTGCGTAATTTCAAAAAATTACTATATGCGAAGCGGAAGCATGTTACAAAATACACCCATTTTAACAAATTCAACATATATCACATATATGCATAAGTATAACAATTATACAATTATGAACATGATGAACAACATATATCACATATATAAATAAGTATAACAATTATACAAATATAAACATGTTGAACAATATTGTATTATAACACATAATGTAAAATACTCACCTAATGAAGGTAGCTTTACAAAATCTTCAAGTTCTTCAATAATCCATGTGAAGAGCTCACCTTGAAGTATATGTTGAACAATTCTAGTCCATAACTTTTGGTGGGATTAAGGAGCTAGAATGGTAGCTTAGTGTTTAAAATTTTCAGCACTTGTATTCAAACTCTTTTGAATACAATTTTTGTTTCTTAAATGGAGATAGTAAATATTTTCTATACAACTCTTGTATAAATTAAAAATCTTTAACATACAACTCTTGTATATTAATCTTAGAAACAATTTCTACATGATAATTATTTTGAACAACTCTTTGTAAAATAATTATCTTTTTCTCCATTTACATATCATTCATTTTGGCCATCCATTAAAGAAGGAGATGAAGAGAAGTTTGTTTATTTTTCAACACTTGAAAGAATAAAACTCAAAGAACTCTCTCTTACCTCTCTTCCTTGCCATTACCAAATTCTTCTCCCAAAATTGAATGAATGAATTAATTCAATTGTTTTGCCAAAATTCATTTTGTTTATTCAACACTTTGATTAAACAAAATAAACAAAATGAAGTGCTCCACCAATTTTATTGTTGGTCTCCCATTTAGAATTAATTAAACCAAGCACTAGAATAATGGCCACCAAAATTAATCTTTACCTAACAATTATAATTACTTTAATTATAATGGGTAATTAAATGGCCAACATCTAGGCCACTCATTGTATTAAAATACAATGCCATGATCTATATATATTATAATATTATCTAATAATATAATAATAATATATGATTTAATTATTCAAAACAATTTTGAATAATTACTTTTTACCTTACTAATTTTTACTATCATGGTTAAATGGTAAAAAGGTAAAATCAAATCATGGAACAAATTTTGTCATTTGTCAATATTCTATTAATTAACAACCCTTGTTAATTAATTAAGTGATGTACTTAACAATTAAGTCTTGACAAATGTATAATCCGAGGGATCCCTAAATAATCGTTCTCTTTTACTGAAATTTATTGGATCGAACTATTCAATCCAATCCACTACCCCAGTGCACAACGAGTATACTT
Source organism: Ailanthus altissimus (assembly GCA_946807835.1). Classification (NCBI taxonomy): domain Eukaryota; kingdom Viridiplantae; phylum Streptophyta; class Magnoliopsida; order Sapindales; family Simaroubaceae; genus Ailanthus; species Ailanthus altissimus. The sequence continues at coordinate 24,940,325 of OX327701.1, read as the reverse complement.
CATATTGTGAGACTCTCTAGGTCCACACCTAATTTGTCATATAGAGCTCCTCCATACGTCCGTGAACAATGTCCCACACACACGTTACGGATATTACAAATTAGCATGTTAGACCATACAAGTTGAGGTTATTACATATTCGTATAATCCTTCCACCATTTATATCCTTGAAGAGTAGAGATATAGATCATCACCGTCAAATCTCTATTTGCTCAACCACGAACTTATCTCCAGATTTATATTTCATAAAATAATATCCACAAACACTTTTGTGATATTGTTTATTCCTCCGGAATATCTTTTCCGAGGTTTATGCTTGCGGCCACAAGACTTTCTGAAATACAATCTCAGAGTTTTAGGATATACAACCCACTCATATGAGCTGATGGATCCCATATCTACGCACACCGAACTCCATGAGCATCGGACCATACCCAGCGACACCCAGCGGTCAGACCATGAAAGGTTTCTGACATGTGTGGAACCAAAGCATGGTGGATCACTCACAAGCCCACCGTGGCGCTCAGGTCAAAGGACCACAAATACTACTCAACTCGGAAGACCTTCCATTGAAGGCTTTATGAGATGTCTATTGGATGTCTTCGTGAGTCTGTTCAATATCCAGTCCTTACTGAAGACCTGCATCTCTATACGAGCTTCCTACTAAGCTCATGGTTTGCTAAGACTAACCATCTGGACCATCCAGATATAGACATACACTAATCTATAATAATGGGTTTCACCGATAGACCCGCATCGATGAAATTAGATCAGGAACATTATGTAGTAACCAGTATCTACAACCGGTAATAATAAATATTTATATATGTATAAATATACGTATTTTATTTATATGTGTGGGATATTTGATTTATATATTGTTATTAGTAGTGTTTATATAGGTTAATGTCATACTATTAACATTGGGTTTAATTGCAAGACTTTAGATTTATTTTAGGGACCAAATTGTAATACTTTGAAAGTTTTGGGGGTAAATTCGTAAATACCAAAAATTAACCACTTAGTATAAAAATACACTTTTAAAAACCCTAATTCTCTCATTTTGGTCGAGCTACCCATTTTTAGAGAGATAAGAGAGAAATAAAGGAGAGAGAAAGAGAAGAAGAAAAAGAAAAAGAAGAAGAAATTGAAATTTTGGATCTTTAGAGGTATATCACAACTAATTATCAATTTATTGGTGTTAATTAAGTTAATTTCTTTAAGTTTTGATTTCTGGAAATATGTATAATTAAGGATTTGATGTGTATTTCGTTTGATGTTGTGAGAATTGATGATGATCTATAAGATAGCTTGATAAATTATGATGAATTGTGGAATTTCTGCTTGATAGTCTCTTGATCCAGGAATTTTATAAATTTTTGTAATTCGATTGTGGTTTTGAATTTTGAGTATATGAAATTAGACATGTTTAAGATCATCTGAGACTTTGAATCGATTCAAAATTCCAGAAATTGAATTTGTTGTGAATTTACCAAAATGACCCTGAAATTCTAGAAATTTCCTGTGTAAACAGTATGATACAGTGGAAAATAATTTTTGACCTATTGAATGATCTTTAAAAATTACGAATTTATAGAATATGATAATTTTATATATCTAATGTGATATACTCGGAATTGGAAATTTAGATCAATATGGTTGAAGTGTTATGATTTTCTAAAGTGTATTAGCTCATTGCAGTATTTGATTAACAGGTTTTTAAAGTTAGATAATAAAATAGTTTTAAAATACTTTTGGCAGTTATTTTGAAGTAAAATATTTATCATGAATTGGTATATGTGTCAAGAGTATTTATGTGGTAGTTTTACAATTTTTGAGTTAGTATATGATTTTATAAAATTAGGAGATTGAATATTGTTTAGTAAGTATCTTGATCCTGTCAGGTTGGTAGTTTGGATTTGATGATGTGTATGAAATGGATTGTGTAGGAATTTTGATATAATATTCATATATAGGAAGGATATATGAGTCAAGATTAATACATTCTGATTTTCGAGTAATTGGACATCATTTGATGTATTAGAAAATTTTGTTAAGTGTAAGTGGTCAGAATGACAAGTTTTGAGAAATTAAGTATTTAGACCAATTTGATGTGTTAAATTCATTGTGTATAATTTTGTAAGCTATTTAAGTATTTGTGTGAATTGTGAGGCTTATGAAAGGATTGATCTCCATTGATAGGTTAAGGAGATTTAAGCCTTGTAGCTGTAAGTGCTAAGAGGTAAGTATACTAGACTTACTACTGGAATCACAATAAACATAATAATTGTTTTGTATGATTTTGTAAATGGGGTTAAGAATATGTTTATGATATGTCAAAATATATTTTGATATGAAATGTGAATATATGTTTATGAATGTGAGCATTGACATTGAGCATGGACATACATGTGTTTTTGAAAGTGAGCTTTCCAAAATAAGATGCGTTTAACAAAGAAAGCTTTTGAAGTGTAATATGTCCATGAGAAATATTTTGTGATTTGAAGGTACTTGAACTCACTGTTAACTTAGTAGGCATTTTATGTGATTTGTGGAGCCTTTATGTGTGGCCTTTCCTTCGGGATTGGTATATGTTATGTGTTCCGTATGTAGGGAGGATCCTATTGGTACCTAAAAGAAGTGTGAGTCATCACATTCGTGTGGTGGCGTATTGGTACATGTGAGAGGACTCACCGATGATCAGGGTGAGGGTTTGGCTTTTACCTTCGGGCATAAGCGTTATATTTGTGTGATTTAAAGACCTCACTTGTACTATTCCTCTCATACGGTATGTCACCTACGAGTGACATTTGGCTCATTATGTGATATGTAAGTCCTACTAAGTAGTAGTTGAGTAATGGTATTCCTATTATGTGTTTTGAAAGAATGTGTAAGCGCTTACATGATATGTGATTTGATAAGATTATGATTTTGATTGATCACAGCATATCATACACATGCATTGTGTACATATATGTATTTGTATTTGATATATGAAAAACTAGTATGCTTACTGAGTTTTATACTCATTATAGTTTATGGTGATTTCAGGTAAATAAGGTACATGTGTATATAGCGGATTTGGCAAGGCTTCTGCTGTTCCTTGGGTTCCCTAAGTTGTTAGGTTGCTAAGTGTTTCATTTGGGGATACGTGGGATAAGATATTTGATTTGTCCCTAGTGAATAAATACTTATGTATTATTTTATTGTGTGTGGTTGGATTTAGTTTAAGTTTCACCAAGTGTAGTAATGGATTGATTTTAAGTAAGAATTTGCAATGAATATATTCTGGGCTTCCGGTAATAAAGTTGCTACTGGTGACGTAGTAGAGTGTTAATCTCTGAGAAAACTCTGCGTATCTCCGGTTTACTAATTGTCCCAGTCATAATTCAATTACTATAATTCTGAAAGAAATTAAAATGAATGTTTAAGTATTATTGAATGAATGTAAGTGATGTCGTGTGTCAGATCTTTTGGGTCTGGGGCGTGACAGCTTTTATTGGTATCAGAGCTAAGATATGATTCTGTAGACTTTTAAGTGTCGAGTCAAGGGAACCGAGCAGATGCCAAATCCTTAGGATTGTATTTGTAGCTTTGTTGTGTAAAAGTTTGACATATTCCTTAAATTTTGTATGATTTTGTGAAGATGACACATTATCCAAGAGCTGCTAAGATTGTTGTTGTTGTGGATAATGGTACCTTGTGGATCTTAATGTTACTATTTAGATTTATTTTTAAGTTATTACTAATATGCTTAGTAAGAGTGATGTTGAATATCTTATAATGATAATTTGCATGTCATAGAGTAAATTGAGATAATTTTCTCAATGACAAAATATAGAGAAGTAGAGTATTGAAGACATCAATTGAAACAACTTTTATTGAAAAGGAAAACAACAACACAACAACAATAGCAGCAACAAAAATACAATAGAGGCTACGGAGTGAGATTTAAGTTTATTTTGCGCTTCTTCTGACTGTCATGAGTAGACCAATCTAACTGATGCAATGTTGGATTAGACAGAGGAATAAAAGACTGTAATTGATCAATCAGTTGATCAACAGTTGGAGCTGAAATAAGAATCCGTCGTGCTAGAAGTGGGATGAATTGTGTTCCCGCTGCATAGTCAAGAAAAGATATCAACCCGTCGTAAAAACCATTAACATTTAACAAACCAATGGGTTTTTGGTGGATTTGTAATTGTGCCCATGAGACAATTTGAAAAATTTCCTCCAAGGTCCCGAAACCTCCTGGTAGAGCTATGAAAGCATCTGCATGCCTAAGCATTTGAGCCATTCGCTCGTGCATAGATGAGACTTGTAACTCATCCCCAACTGTTTTTCCTACAATATTTTCAATAGCTAGAGGTTTTGGAATGATACCCAAAACTCGACTACCTTTATTGTGTGCAGCTTTTGCCACATACCCCATTAACCCTCGGTTACCTCCTCCATATACTAAATGTATATTTCGCTCAGCTAATACCTTACCAAGATTTTCTGCAACTTTTGTAAACTCTTCAGTATTTCCAGGGTTGGATCCACAAAAGACACAAATTTTTGTAAATCGACGAGCTGAGGTTTCCTCTATTGTTACGCTCACCCTAATCTTTGAATATTTTTGAGTTTGTATAAGGATGCAAAAACAATGTATTTATAGAGAAACAAATTGATAATAGTTGTGGAGCATATATGTAAGTATGTTCAAGTATATGCGTTTTTCTCAATTCTTGTGAGGTAAAAAGAAAAGAATGAGTTTTACTTTATTATTCTATAAGGGACAATAGACCGCAAAATTTTGAATAAATATTTGTTGATATGTAAGTGTAATAAAATTGTGTCGGAAGCGTGATGAGTTAGGTAAGATGATTAAGAAAAGTCAATAAATGCCTATTTTATGGATTTAGGGACTTTGCCGTTTTGGCACTAATGGCCGACAATGCATATATGACTTGAAGACTTTTAAAAGCTACCAACTAGACTTTGGACATGAGGCCAAATTAACTTTATTAATTATAAGAATTTTTGTGGTCTTAACATTGATTTTTGGCCGATAGATTAAAAGCAGACATAAAGAAAAATAAAGCACACTTGACATTAAGATAAAGCAGTAGTCAGTCTCTCTTTGATGTGATAGAACAACACGGATCTAGTTTCTGTGAAAAACAGAAACAGTAATGTAGGTTAAAATGAGTCTCCCTGGTCGCTTTCATCTGTGTCGTATTCGTGAGAGAGAAACTTATGGAGTTGTTGTTCCCATACATTGAATGAGGGCTCTGGCTGAGTGAAATGTGGGTCTACCATATCTTGATCTTCTGCAGGTGAGCTGGTCTGGATGAGGGATGTGCTGGATTCCTCTTGGATTTGAGTGTCGGTTAGATAAGGTTGGGAGTCTTGAAAGAGGGATAAGTCAAGATTGGGTTGGTGTTGGTCAGGTTCTGTCGGGACAACTGGCTGAGATTGGGTAGGTTCTGTCGGGACAGTTAGCTGAGGCCATTGGTGAAGGTTATCCATTGCTTGTCTGTATCTGGCATAATAAGTCATGTTTGGGATATGGTGATGATGAGTAGAGTAATCTGTATTTCTGAGATGTGAAAGATGATATTTTTGTCTTTGTTGGAATTTGAGTATATTGGCAAAATTCAGGTCTTCTGTAAAGTCAGCTTCAACTTGTTCCCAAGGTGCAGCATCTTCTGGGGAGATCCAAACAGACGGAGGAATTATTTGATTTTCCTGAGCAAGAATTCTTTCAAGTTCTCTCTTTTGCTGAATTACTTCTTCAGGCCAGAGCTTAATTGATCCCTTTAGTGAAAGGGTAAAGGTGAGGTAATCCTTGACAGTGGGGTAATAATGGATTTCATGATCTGAAAAAATCATACCCTTTCGTTGGAGAAGTAAAACAGACCAAAGATGTTGTCTAGGAACTGCAGCATTTGTGTTATTTGCAATCATGTATTGAAATTTAGTTATCCACCATGTCTTTGGGTAAAACCATTGGAGAAAAATCAGGGCTGGATGATCTTCATCACATTTTTCTAATTTTTGGACGGTTCTAAGTAATGGGAATTCCATGGCGATTGTATAGAGATCCAACAGGTACCATAACAAGTAAAGGACAGGTTTGGACCATTGGCAAAATGGGAAAAAAGAGTGCAGGTGAAAGAAAGTGTATTCTAAGTTGAACAAAGGGCCACCAAGAACTGTGAGGCCGTGTTCTTAGACTGCTAAGATGGCGTAGTGTCTGATGAATTCTTTGGCACGAGAATGGAGTGTTCTGGTTTTGATTAGGTCTGGAAATTGTGGTGGAGAAAAAGGAACAGGAAGAGTTATGATAATGGGATTCATTATGAAGATGGTAAGAAGGTTGGTTTTCTTTATTGCTAGAAAAGTGATTATGAGGTTTAGGCTATTTATAGAGTTTTGTGAAAGAAAATCAATAATCATTTTGTCCTTTTCTTTTACGTGGATGACGTTAAAGGAATAGTTAAAAAACTATATTTGCCATCGCAGTAATTGTGCTAGTAGAATCTTTTCTGTTTGAAACTGAGCATATAAAAAAAAAAAAAAAGCAGACATGTCAATCTCAATGAGAAAATGATGTCCAATAAGGTGGACTATTTTTTTTTAAAAGAGTTAAAGTAAGAGATATAATGTTGAGATCTATAGTTTAAGAATCAATTGAACTAAAGGTCTTTTTATTGAAGTTGATTTTTGATCGTTTAAGATAATGCCTTCAATATTCTGATTTGAATGACAACTTAGTTGCGTAGAAATGTTACATTTTTTTTTTGAATGATATCAAGGTAGTGAATGATATTATGACGTATGAGTATATGTTGAAGAGATTAAAATTTTTAGTGGAGTTAAGAATTTTATGTAAGAGATTAGTATGGGTATTCTACATCTATATTATTCTTTAATGAATAAAAGGTGAAGTGTATAGATGCCCATTAAATATTGAATGAATGAGAGAAAAGAATAAAAATATGTGTGTATATATTTTATAAGTCCATAATGTGTGTCATGTGTTTATTTTATGGATGAATGTTTCGTACTTCTCTCATATACTAAGCTGTGAGCCAACTTAGAGATAATCGAACATATTAATGACTGTTTATCAGGATTTTGGACCACAATGAACAAATCCTATATACAAGGAAGATTGCTTTGTAAATGTTTTATGAATAAACCATATTGTTGAAAAGGAAACTTGGGAATGAGAATAAGAAATGGGATCTAAGTATCCCCATATGTTTGCTTAAGTCATGAATTTCGAGGACGAAATTCTTATAAGGATGGGAGAATTGTAGTAACCAGTATCCACGACTGGTAAGAATAAGTATTTATATATGTATAAATATACGTATTTTATTTGTATGTTGGTGATACTTGAATTATATATTGTTATTAGTAATATTTTATAAGTTAAGGATATACGATTAGTATTGAGTTTATTTGTATGACTTTAGATTTATTTTAGGGACTAAATTGTTATACTTTGAAAGTTTTGGGGGCAAATTTGTAAATACAAAAAATTAGACTCTTAGTATAAAAATACACTTTTAAACCCTAATTTACCATTTTTAGGCCGAGCTACCCATTTTAAGAGAGAGAAGAGAGAAATAGAGGAGAGAGAAAGAGGAGAAGAAGAAGAAAAAGAAGAAGAAATTGGAATTTTGGATCTTTAGAGGTATATCACAACTAATTATCAATTTATTGGTGTTAATTAAGTTAATTTCTTTAAGTTTTGATTTCTGGAAATATGTATAATTAAGGATTTGATGTGTATTTCGTTTGATGTTGTGAGAATTGATGATGATCTATAAGATAGCTTGATAAATTATGATGAATTGTAGAATTTCTGCTTGATAACCTCTTGATCTAGGAATTTTATAAATTGTTGTGATTCGATTCTGGTTTTGAATTTTTAGTATATGAAATTAGACATGTTAAGGATCATCTGAGACTTTGAATCGATTCAAAATTCTGGAAATTGAAATTATAGTGAATTTACCAAAATAACCCTGAAATTTTGGAAATTTCCTGTGTAAACAGTATAGTACAGTGAAAAATAATTTTTGTCCTACTGAATGATCTTCAAAAATTATGAATTTGTGGAATATGATACGTTTATATGTCTAATATGATATACTCGGAATTGAGAATTTAGATCAATGTGGTTGAAGTGTTATGAATTTCTAAAGTGTATCAGCTCATTGCAATATTTGATTAACAGATTTTTAAAGTTATAGAATAAAATAGTTTTAAAATACTTTTGGCAGTGCTTTGGAAGTGAAATATTTATTATGGACTGAGATATGTGTTAAGAGTAATTATGTGGTAGTTTTATAATTTTTGAGTTAGTATATGATTTTATAAAATTAGGAGATTGAATACTGTTCAGTAAGTATCTTGATCCTGTCAGGTTTGTAGTTTGGATTCGATGGTGTGTATGGAATGGATTGTGTGGGAAATTTGATATAATATTCATATATAAGAAGGATATATGAGTCAAGAATGGTATATTCTGATTTTGGAGTAATTGGACATCATTTGATGTATTAGAAATTTTTGTTAAGTGTAAGTGGTCAGAATGACAGGTTTTGAGAAACCAAATATTTAGACCAATTTGATGTGATAAATGCATTGTGTATAATTTTGTAAGCTATTTAAAGTATTTTGTGTGAATTGTGAGGCTTATGAAAGTATTAATCTCCATTGATAGGTTAAGGAGATTTAAGCCTTGTAGCTGAAAGTGTTAAGAGGTAAGTATACTAGACTTTTTACTGAAATCACAATAAACATAGTAATTGTTTTGTATGATTTTGCAAATGGGGTTAAGAATATGTTTATGTTATGTCAAAGTATATTTTGATATGAAATGTGAATATATGTTTCTGAATGTGAGCATTGACATTGAGCATGGACATACATGTGTTTTTGTAAGTGAGCTTTCAAAATAAGATGTGTTTAATAAAGAAAGCTTTTGAAGTGTAATATGTCCATGAGAAATATTTTGTATTTTGAGGGTACTTGAACTCGCTGTTAACTTAGTAGGCATTTTATGTGATTTGTGGAGCCTTTATGTGTGGCATTTCCTTTGGGATTGGTATATGTTATGTGTTCCGTATGTAGGGAGGATCCTATTGGTACCTAAAGGAAGAGTGAGTCATCACATTCGTGTGGTGGCGTATTGGTGCATGTGAGAGGACTCACCGATGATCAGGGTGAGGGTTTGGCTTTTACCTTCGGGCATAAGCGTTATATTTGTGTGATTTAAAGACCTCACTTGTACTATTCCTCTCATACGGTATGTCACCTACGAGTGACATTTGGCTCATTATGTGATATGTAAGTCCTACTAAGTAGTAGTTGAGTAATGGTATTCCTATTATGTGTTTTGAAAGAATGTGTAAGCGCTTACATGATATGTGATTTGATAAGATTATGATTTTGATTGATCACAGCATATCATACACATGCATTGTGTACATATATGTATTTGTATTTGATATATGAAAAACTAGTATGCTTACTGAGTTTTATACTCATTATAGTTTATGGTGATTTCAGGTAAATAAGGTACATGTGTATATAGCGGATTTGGCAAGGCTTCTGTTGTTCCTTGGGTTCCCTAAGTTGTTAGGTTGCTAAGTGTTTCATTTGGGGATACGTGGGATAAGATATTTGATTTGTCCCTAGTGAATAAATACTTATGTATTATTTTATTGTGTGTGGTTGGATTTAGTTTAAGTTTCACCAAGTGTAGTAATGGATTGATTTTAAGTAAGAATTTGCAATGAATATATTCTGGGCTTTCGGTAACAAAGTTGCTACTGGTGACGTAGTAGAGTGTTAATCTCTGAGAAAACTCTGCGTATCTCTGGTTTACTAATTGTCTCAGTCATAATTCAATTGCTATAATTCTGAAAGAAATTAAAATAAATGCTTAAGTATTATTGAATGAATGTAAGTGATGTCGTGTGTCAGATCTTTTGGGTCTGGGGCGTGACAGATAAGGTCTATGAATAATTTGTCTAAATTATTGTGACTAAGGAAACTGTTAGAAAATAGGTGATTCAATAATTTTGGTTGGACAAGAATTTAGACGAATACCAAAGTGGAGAGTCACAAGAAGTATAAAACGTGTGAGACACGTATGGAGAAGTTTAGACGTGTGGGACACGAAGGGGGGGGCGAAATGAGACTTGAAGACGCAAAGAAAGCGAAGAAAACACGCAAGGAGGCCACCAGAGCTGAGTGCCGCGGCACCCATGGCTGAGCGCCCGGTGCCCAGTACAAAAGTCCAGCGCTGCGGCGGTGGGCACGACATGGTGAGCGCTACGGCGCCCAGGGATGAGCGTCGCGGCGCGGCGCCAGACGCGACAAAATGTTCGTTTTTGATCTGGATTTTGAGTTTTTGAAAGTTTTGAACTTTCAAAACAAATTGACTCTTACTCGAACAAGGAATAGGGTTAGTAGGCACGAAATACACCTTATATAAACACTTATAAACCCTTTAGTTGAGATTAAGCATTAAGAGAGACTCCAAGAGATGAGAAGAATTGGGTAAACACTAAGTGCTTGTGTGCGCTAGGGTGGAACCGTCGTTTAGGTGATCATTGTTCGTGGTAGAGTAAGGGTTCACTAAACATTAGGTCATTTTGAGGGTTCTTCAAAATGAGTTTTCTTTATAAAATCTCTAGGGAGTTAATAAAAAAGGTTAGGATTCTTAGATCCACCGTGAACGTAAGCAATTGGCCGAACCACGTAAGATTGTGTTGTGCTATTTTATATTATGCTTTAAAATCTTACTATTTTGCTTGATTAACAGGTTATTCCGTTGTGTAAGGCGATTATGATTTTAGGTTGAACTTAAGATTTTTAACTTTAATATAACCTCACGAGGGAGAATGACGTTCTTTCTCTCAACATAAACAATTAAATCATTCGATTAATTTTGAAGAAAGAATAAGTTAACCGATGGATTATAAATGATGGGAAAAGCATAGACCAAAGAAGATTTATTTAATCTATAAAAATTTTCATTTTCAAATATGTGGGAATGTTTAGTCTTAATCGCTTCGGCTAGTATTAGTAATAAAAAATGTGCATTTTATAATGTATTTGGCATCTCTGCCTATTACTTTTGAGTCTTTATCTTTATAAAATCAATTGTTTACTTCTTTTTTCTTTTTTTGGTAGATATGGCACTATATATATATATATATATATATCGGATCTTATCCAATGGAGTTTTGACTCTATTACCAAATATGATGATAATGCAATATGCACGCATCTTCTCACTGCCTCCAAAATGATGCAACACCACAGGATTCTTATCTCATTTTCATGCACAAAATCTCTATGGGACCATGTATTTTCAGACAACGTTTGAAGCTTGTTCGTGGGATATTGAAGGAAGAATAAGAAAATAATTTTTGAAAACATATTTATTTAATATTGAAAAAGAAAAAAAAAACACTAGCCCAAATATGAGAAATGAGTCTTGTCCTAAAACTCTTTGTAAAGGTTAAGTTATAAATTATGATCGCACACGCAATGGCACTTAAGGCTTGATCCCCTGACCAGGCCTGTCCAGATTCTATTTTTATTTTTTCTGAGACATAAATTTTAGCTTTCTGGCATTGGTAAGTAGCCCAAGTTATTTATGGGCCTTTTTTCTGATCCTATTTGTTACCTGGAGGCCCAAGATCTGGTTAGTATGTTGTCGTTTGCACTTTGCACTTTGCTCTACGGTGAGGAAATAAATAATAATAATGATTTTTACGTTTGGCCCTCTTGTTTATTTTTTAGTCAGAAGTTTGTCAATTGTATCACATATATTCTCCTTGTTGAAGTTTTTAGCGTTATTGTCCCTTGACTGTGTTTGACTGTTACTGCAAATGTGAACTTTCATCGTCAAAAAGATTCCAATTACACAGATAAATGACACGTCGTAAATGTAACTGTGTTAGTTAATTAGTTATGTTAGTTAGTGACGTTTAAAATTGAAGTATATATTTTAGGGTTCATTCTAATATACTAGGATTATAATTACAGTATAATATCAAAATTAATTTGATTGTGGAATTAAATTAAAGAATTAAATCTAACGAATATAAATGATCTCACAAACTTTTCAGTTTTACAGAATATCCATACATTACACTTTAACAGATTTGGAGAGAATCAAAGAGCCAAACTTAACGAAGCTTGCTACAATCTGGACCGTTTGTTTGTTTGCGATTATGACGACGGCTACGATCGTGTTCGGTGGCCGAAAAAGAGACTTTGACGACTGCCACGTCTGGTAGCAGTTGAAGGTATCTCTGATAATCCACAAAAGTATTTGAAGGGTTACCACAAAATAATGAGCCATTCCATTCTAGTTTTGACTCCGACGGTGACAAAGGCCTTATAAAAAAGTCCACTTTTTATTCGGTATCCACTATTTTAATTTTAAATTTTATATAATTTTATTATTTAATATATATAATATTAATTTATAATTTATAATATTACTTTAAAAAAATAATACAATATATCTTAAATTTATATTTTAAATAATAATATGTCAAAATTACATAACAAATTATAAACTATTGATTATTTAATTAAAGAATAAACAACTGGGACATACGTAAAAATTACACTAATAATAATAACTACACTTATCTTTTTTCTCTAATAAGATAATAAGACAACACTCGTTGATCCAAACCATTTTACTTTGTTTGATCCTGTAATCTAATTCTTTACTTGTTGTGAGGAAGCTACAAGAACGAAGTTCTTTCTTTTGCTGACGAGGATGTTATTCTGCAAAATATATATTTTTTTTCTTTTCTTTTCTTCATCCCCTTTGTATTTCGCTTGTTGTCTATATACCTAAAGGCTAGAGCTGTCAATAGGATGACTCATTCTCTTGTAAAATTGGCTCTCTCTTTTAAAGATGAGCAAAACTGACTCATTCTCTTTCAATTTTACATATATAGCATTACTCATTTGTATATGCATGTCGATTTATATTCGAAATATATATTAATCCCTTCAAAATTTAGATGAACTTTCACCTAAATTAGCGAATCCTAACACGTGATAAATATTCAAATCACAAAAGTTTAAGTGTATAATATTCAAATAACATTTGTTCTGCTACTATTATTAAAGGAAAAATAAATAGTTTTAATTTGTTGTTTGGGCATTGCGTCGGCCAGTTTGAATTTTATATATTAAGTAGGGGTGAAATTTTGTGTAAATAAATTATATTTTTATCATATCAATATAAAGTATTAATATATTTTTATCATTTTCGTATAAGATTTGTTTATGTAAATAAATCAAGCACTCAAATATATATTTAATTCGTTTAATATATAAATTACACGACGTGATATGATTAGATACGTTTAAATAAATAAATAAAATAAAATTTATTTATACAATTATACAACATTCAATTTATTTACGATTATATTTATTTAAAATAATAATAACACTAAATTCGATTTGTTTACACGAATATTTAATTATAATTTAATTAAATATTATTTAATAAACGCAATTTAAATAAATTAACTAATCGTAGATCTCAAACATATATTTAACATTATTAATAAACAGTTAACATGAATTTAACTTATTTATTAATCGTATTATTTTTTTTATTCATATTTATTTTAATATATATTAAATTTATATTAAATAATCATGTCATAATTTATTTTATCATTTTAAATAATTACGTATCAAATCTGGTTAACCCAACAATAAAAAATAGCTATTAATGTCAGCTCATATGACATTTGGATATAGGTAAGTCCATCATAATGGCAATTAATACTGTTTCCATTCGAAAGTTGTTACAATTACAAAGTTGCCAATCACGTGGGCGTGGATTCTTAAGCATTAGTAACAAAGATTACGTGCACCAAAATTTATGAAAATACCAGAAACCGATTATAAAATACCAGATATATGTTGTGACAGTCATGTATTTGTCCATCATAATTTACACACACACACATATATATTGAGAGAGCATAAGAAACGTGTACAATTAAATTTTTTCAATTTTTTTAATAAGTATGGCATTAAATTCTTCCATTTATAAAAGCTTTGTTCTTATTAATTTTCCATTCCTAAGAAACATTATCCAATGAAAGCAATGAGTGTGTTAAAAAAAAATACAAAGATATATATATATATATATAATTTATTGGTTTTAATTTCTAGAAGAAATTTAAAAAAATGGTGGTCTGAAAAATGTGACACAGCTAGTATTGCGGTTTTTTTTTTCTTTTTGAAGAGCCATTGCTTAGAACCTAGCTGAACTTAATAGATGAAAGTGTTGGAATTTGTGTTTACGTGTTATTCTTTTTGTGTATAAATATTTGTTTTATGTTTATATAATTATGATTTCAATATATCACTAATTATTTTATATACAAATATGATAAAGTACTTGTAACGTTTTAGATATTGTATGATCTGAAAGAGTTCAGATCTGATTTAAAGGAGTTTAGATCAGAACTAAGAGTTAGTAAAGATATAAATGCTAAAAGTTAGCACTGATAAGAGTTATTAGGTTATAAGAGTTAGCGAAATCTAAAGAGTTAGAGCCTTATCTGAAATGGGATAAAGACTTAAGAATATATTAGTAATAACGGAGTTGCAATGAGTTACAAATGGTGCTAAAAAATATTGTTATGCAAATATGTTCTTAAACTTAATGTTCTTGATCTATCTTTACTAATGCGGGTCTGTTAGTGAAGACCTTAATATATATAGATCAATGTATGTCTATATCTGGATAGTCCAGATGGTTAGTCTTAGCAGACCATGAGTTTAGTGAAAACTCATATAGAGATACAAGTATTCAGTAAGGACTGAATATTGAACAGACTCACAAAGATCTCCAATAGACATCCCATAAAGCCGTCAATGAAGGATCTTTCGAGTTGAGTAGTATTTTGTGGTCCTTAAACTTGAGTGCCACTGTGGACTTGTGAGTGATCCACCATATTTTGGTTCCACACATGTCAGATACCTTTCATGGTCTGACCGCTGGGTGTCGCTGGGTATGGTCCGATGCTCATGGAGTTTGGTGTGTATAGATATGGGATCTATCAACTCAATTGGGTGAGTAAAATATCCTGAAACTCCAAGATTATATTTCAGAAAGTCTTATGGCCATAAGCAGAAATATTCGAGAATTAATTTTATCCTCAGAAAAATAATATCGTAAAAATATTTACAAATATTATTTATTGAAATACAAATCTAGAGATAAGTTTATGGTTGAGCACAAGGAGACTTAACAGTGTTGATCTATATCTCCGCTCTTCTAGGATATCTATGATGGAAAGATTATACGAATATGTTATAACCTCAACTTGTATGGTCTAATGCGCCGTTTTGTAATATCCGTAACATGTGTGTGGGATATTGTTCACGGACGTGTGAAATAGTTTCATATGACAAATCAGGCATGGATCTAGAGAGTCTCACAATATGAAGTATACTCGTTGTACACTGGGGCAGCAAATTGGATTGAACATTTAATCCAACAATTTTCAGAAAAATGTTTCAAGGTTCCTTTTATTATTGACTTGTCAATAATTGAATGTAAAATACATTATTAGTTTATAAGAGTTGTTAATCAATAAGAAATTGACAAGTGGCATAATTTTACTCTATAAATAATTTACTATGTATTTACCTATTTACCTTACTTGGTAAATACATATAAAATAAATGTAAATATTCAAAATAGTTTTGAATTATTAATATTTTATATATTAATGAAATTATTATTATTAATTGAAATAAGTGGCAAACACCATTTAGTAATGGAGAATGCACTTGTTATTAATAATAAGGAATGTTGGCCACTTAGAAATACTTAAATGATGCACTAAGGAAGTGGTGAAACCATTTATCATTGTTTAATTATCATTTACTCTTTAGCAATTGATTCATACAGATGAATCAATTTGTTGAGTGAAATATATGTTTGTAACGGCAAACACGGCTAAGTGATGATGGAGCACTAAGAGAAGTAATCATTCTTTGCATTAAATCAAAAATTGAAAGGGTTCAATTTGTGTGTGAGAGAATGCAAGATTCGGCCAAGAGAGAGTAGAGAGAATTGAGAGCATTTCTTAAGTGTGTTTTTCAAAGTGTTGAGAGAATTTGCAAAGGCTTACTAAGGTTCATAATAAAGTGTTGTAAGGGACTAAAAGAAAACACTTAGTTCTTCTCATCTTTTGCTAATAATAAATCATAAGGACAAATTATTTTAAGTGTTAAAACAACCATTTGCTGAAAATTCAAAACTGTCATTCTAGTTTCACAATCCCACTGGATTTAATTCTGAACTAGAATTGTGTAAGGGAATACTTTAAGGTGAGATCAACAAATTGAAAATTGAAGATCTTGAAGAATTGTAAAGCTACCTTTAAAACTGGGTAGGTTATTTATTTACAATTTATTTTATATCATGCATGTAAAAATATATATGAGATATATATGTGCTTGAATGATCATACATGAGATTATATACTTGAGTATGTTATATAATATATAACATATATGAATACTTCCGCTGCATATTTAATTTTTTAAAATTATACGTATTTATACACATAACACACTATAAAGATTACATGCAAGTGTTTACTTTTGAATCATCAAGTAAATGCAATTTTTTTTTTTTGTGGTTCATTATTAGTCATTATATTTGTCAGTTACATCGTTAATTTAATATAATTTAACAAATAAATGCAAATATGGACGTTCAAATATTTTAATGCAGATGTAACCTAAAAAACTATTGTATAATTCAATAACAGTAAGTTATGCAATATTGTTTAAGTCACGTCAGCCAATATATTACAAACTTCAATTACTAAGAAACTGCAAATTGTATCCTTGTCATGTTGCCGCAACTCATAGGAATTCAGCGATTATATGTGTGTTTTATCGTTCAAATTATTATGAGAATGAAGTTGAGAAAATTAACCGAGAGATAGCTGAAATTGATGTAATTAATAGTTAAAATAATTAGGTAGCTGCACCCACTGCATTTAAGCTTGTGAAAGAGGTGCATTATTACTGCATACAAAAGATCTGCAACCACCCATGAGCTTTATACATCTAAAAGCAAGAAAATTAACGAATTTTTTTTAATAAAAAAAAATGAGACCTTTCTAGAACCTAACTAGTTTGAAGCCTGCGAAAGACATGTTAGGGGTAATAAGACAATGAACATATTTAGATAATAGCCGTGTTCTTACTTCTATTAAATGAGTTCTTACTATCAAGTCATGAAGATTCCGTGAGAAATTTGTCCAGTGGCTTTGCTTGTTCTTTACTCATATGCTAGATATCTAAGGGAATTGCGATTGTGACTGGACCAGAAGACACAATTTGATCATTAATTTCTATTGCTAAGTCGAGCAAGGCTCATACACTATTGTATTAATTAGCCGATAAACGTCGCACATATTTACTTTGTGATATTTTTCAAATCTTGATTGTGATTTCAACAGATGGTTAGCCACCCCACCATTTATTTTCCACCAAGTGTCTCAGTTTCATTTGTGTGCATCGCTCGTCCACTCAATTCTTGCTCATACAACTGGCGATCATTAGCTGAGAAAGCTATCACCACTATTCGCTTTGGACAACCATTCACATGTTATTGTTTTATACTTGAAGTATACCTCTTTACTGAGATAATTACGAATTTAGTATATATGAAATCAAACAAATAAGCAGCGTTCAACTTCACATATTAAAGCATTCGCGCATGTTGACAAGAAATAAGAGAACTATCATTTCTCAATTCAGCTAAGGGGCATCAATAAATAACACAATGGAACAAGCTGACTCTTAAATATTTTATGGAAATTAAGTGATATAGGTATCGTATCAAAGCTAATTCGTCGCATTCAGTTGTTTTCAACTAACTAATAAGCATATGCTTTGGTCTCCTCATCATTTAATATCTAATTACAGAAGACCTGCGGGCTAGCTTCACTTGAATATTTTTCCTTCTTTCGAAATGATTTTTGGAAGAATAACTCTTGATATATATTGATCAAGATGAAACTTGTGCATAATGAAAAGTTTTCAATAAAACGCCAGTATTTTATTGGATGAGCATACTAATCAAATGTTTTTGATACATGAAGTAACATCTACAAACAATATAGCTAAAGATGGAGTTGACCCATCACTCTTTTGATCACATCAATTAGTTCAGAATTTAATACATTTATGACAAGCCGTTCTGTGTGTTTTTCTTTTATGTTCCATCAAACTGCCGTTTTATAACTAATTTTGACTTGTACAGTGTTTACCCAATCTGAGTTCAAAGGAATGTCACCTCGCTCAATTTTCCAAGGGGATTTAAGAAGAGCATGAACTTATCTTGATTTGGGGCCCGAGCATGACTTACGACGAGCAAATCCTAATTCATGAACAGAGAAGAGCGTTCTTAATTTCTTAACAATTATCATGGTATTGATAGAAACTGTAAGCCATTAACGTCAAGTTGCCAACCATGAAAGAAAGCTCCAAAGTTCAATCCAAAAGCTCTGAAAGTTGCTGATGAAATTATTGTACATCTGACTCTTATATGACTATGCAGATAAAAAGGACAAAAAAGTCATTATCGTAAAAGTCCCGCAATATCATAAACCCAACTGCTTTGCGATCACATTTATAATCTTTTACGCGATACTGGTATGCATAAATCAATATCTTGACTGAGACTGATAATTTTTCCCAGAACAAGCTGGTTATTACACCGTAAACAAGTTCTAGTGTATTTCCGCATCATTGCTTCTCATTCATTTCTTTACTGTAAGAAATTTATCAAGTTGCAGGACTCACTTAGATCATTTAATCACCGCACAATACAATATGATTACAGTTTATTCTAAAAAAATTAATATATGGTCAGTCCAAATCTATCTACCTCCTCCTCGTTCTTAAATGTGATAACCGCATTGGGTAAGCTACTATCTGTGAACTATAATGGCGTTCAGCTTAAGTTCAATAGAAATTGTTAATTTGAACAGAAATCTAAGACTTGCTGACCAAAATACAAAATAATTTTTATATTGTTGAAGAAAGAAATATTTGATCTAGACATTGACCCGCAGGGGCCGCCATTATTACTGATTCTTTTGCTCTATCTCACGTATGTCTAAGCTTTGTGACTAGAGTTGAATTTGCAATAAAGACTAATTCGAGAAGTATACAAATCAGTTGGTGGAAGTTGAGCGATGGAAACGGGTCTAAAGCATATTCACATGTCCAACTCACACTGCCCCTCTTCTTATAAGAGGCTCTATTGATGAACGTTTCTCATCTAACAGTGCTAGCACAATACATAAACTGAATTAATCCTCTCTCTTGCTTTCACTTCTCAACTCACCTCTCCCTTTTTTTCTCTCATGGAACTTCTCTTTTATGTCTACCTTGTCCCTATTTTGTATCTGTTGTTCATGATATGGAAGTCGGTTGATGAGAAAAGAGACCAAGAATGTTACGTTTTAGACTATCAATGCCATAAGCCAACTGATGATAGAATGGTTAGCACTGAGTTTAGTGGGGAGGTGATAAAAAGGAGCAAGAATCTTGGCCTCAACGAGTACAAGTTTCTCTTGAAAGCCATCGTTAGTTCCGGCATTGGCGAGCAAACTTATGCTCCCAGAATCATGTTCTCCGGCCGAGAAGAAAGCCCTACATTGGAAGATGGGATCTTGGAGATGGAGGAATTTTTCCATGACACCATTGAAAAACTTTTATCCAGGTCAGGCATTTCCCCTAAAGAAATTGATGTTCTTGTTGTTAATGTGTCAATGTTAACATCAATTCCTTCTTTGGCCGCTAGAATAATAAATCATTATAAGATGAGGGAGGACATTAAGGTTTTTAATTTAACTGGAATGGGCTGTAGTGCAAGCTTAATCTCTGTTGATATTGTGCGTAATGTTTTCAAGACCTACAAAAATATGTATGCCCTAGTTGTGACCTCAGAGTCCCTGAGTCCAAATTGGTACTCGGGCAGCGACAGATCAATGATTCTTGCAAACTGTTTGTTCCGTTCTGGTGGTGGTGTGATTCTTTTGTCTAACAAAAGGGCCTCAAAACACCTTGCCATGTTCAAACTGAAGTGTCTAGTGAGAACACACCATGGGGCAAGAGACGAGTCATATGGATGTTGCATACAAACGGAAGATGAACAAGGCAGGCAAGGGTTTCACCTCGGCAAGAACCTTCCGAAGGCCGCGACTCGGGCTTTTGTCGACAACCTTAGGGTAATATCCCCCAAGATCTTGCCCATAAGGGAATTGCTTCGATTTGCTGTGGTGTCATTTTTTCGAAAAATGAGTAATAAAAACTCTCCTAAGGGAGGAGAGATGAAAAAAGCTGCAATCAATTTTCGCACCGGTGTTGATCATTTCTGCCTCCACACTGGCGGTAAAGCAGTGATTGATGGCATTGGATTCAGCCTTGATCTGGCTGAGTATGATCTAGAGCCAGCAAGAATGACACTTCACCGATTTGGGAACACATCTGCTAGCAGCCTTTGGTATGTTTTGGCTTACATGGAGGCCAAAAAGAGGCTAAAAAAGGGAGATAGGGTTTTGATGATAAGTTTTGGTGCTGGCTTTAAATGTAACAGCTGTATGTGGGAGGTAGTGAGAGATTTGGAAGCTAATGCTGGAAATGTTTGGAAAGACAGCATTGATAGCTACCCACCAGAGTCATTAGCTAACCCTTACATGGAGAAATATGGTTGGATTCAAAATGAAGATCCAAGCACCTTCAAACTTCCTGAGGATTAAAGGTCATAGACCAAGTTTGATGGGTTATATATATTTACAGAAGCCAAAAAAAAAAAAAAGTCTCTTTGTTACTGCAATTCATATTTGATTATTTTTCTTGTATAATGGTAATTAAGGGTTTGTTATTATAGTTAAATCCCCTTTGTGGATTTCCTAACCCAATAAGATGCGCTGCTTCCAACCTGATGAGAAGTTTGCCATCCTATTGGAGGTCTGTTATTTTCCTTCTTTTTATTTTATTTTATTTTACTGTTTTTCTTCTTACAGGTACAGGTTGACCATCTATCTGGCTCCCTGCTTTTGTTTGAGTAAGCTGAAAATTAAAAGAAATAGAAGTCTTTAATTCATACAGTTTAATCTGTTCTTCTTTCTTCTTTTATTATACTTCCATTCCGAGTGCTTTTCAATTTTAATGAGAAAAAGACTCTGCTATTGCAACCTGGCAGCAACACATGCTAATTGTACTATACTGTTCTATTTTTTGGAAACCTAACCTACCAATAAAGAAGACACTCATTACACAGAGCCAATGGAGACCCCGAATTTTGATTAAATTACCTTCCGGTGACCTTTAACATACAATTACTAACTGGCCATCTCCTACATCGCCACTGGATTATTGTTTAGCCTGACCTACTGTTTTCTGTATGTAAGAAATCGTCTAAATCCCCGTAAATAACAGTATTAACACAAACGAACTCTCACACACAAAACAACCCCATAATTTGCATATTAAATGCAATCCAACGAATAGTAGAGTGTTCCTTTATCAAATCTGGTTGAGTTTCTGCATAAAAATATCTTAATTCTTAGTTACTACACATATTGAGGAACATATTATGATCTCAATAATCTCTTAAAGATGATGTATCTATATGTTATTTTTCTGCAAATTTTCCATATATTAGATACCATACTCTCTCTCAATAATAATAATAATAATCTTACGTGATTTAGGATACAAAACTCATATACTAACTTTAACTCTAACTTTATATGTAAGATATTACTCAAAATATAATTAACTACAATTTTATTTACTTCATGGCAGAATGACAACGTGTGCCAGCACAAAATTCTTTATGATAGCAATAACTCAAAGGCGTCTAATTAATTGCAGAGAGTACAGCAGGTCCTGAACGATTACCTTTTATCCTTTAGATACTATAAATTATCCAAGACACAAACTGATCGAAGGAACTTCATGGACCATTAGTCCCATTTCCAGTGGACGGTCCTGATCATGCAACTCGATTTCAGTAAGTTATTGGAGTGTATCCAAGATACATGTATTAATTTCTAGACAGCAGCGAGCTGGCAAATACGTAAAAACCAAAGATAAGAAATAACAATTGAATTAATAGCTCATCGGTCTCTATTGCTCTTGCAATTGTTACTAATATTAACACAGGCCATATGATGTAATTTCATATGTTATTAATAATAAATTTATATTTTTTTGTATAATTTATAATATATTATAAAATATTATCACGTATCTAAAAATTTATTATATAATAAATTATATAATTAATTAAATTAATTATATATATATATATATATATGCACGAGCATTTATTAGTATTCACAATTGAACGTTAAGAGATAATCTCGCATTATTCTACATTTATTTTTTCAAGTCCACTACAGTATAAAGCTAGAATGATAATTATTGTTTGTGTCCCTAACTTTGTCACAAGTTTTGACTTGGGAAGTTTGTGGGTTAGGAATGGCCGTATTAATGATTGTCTTGTCCTTTTCTAATGCTTAAAATTAGATCAATGTTTATCTATAAAAAAAATATTTTAATATTCAAATTAATATTTATTAAAAAAATATGTGATATATATAAACAAGGTAAATATTTAAACGCTCAAGTTAATATAAACAATGTAAATATTTATTAAAAAAATATGTGATATGTATAAACATTATAAATACTTAAACGCTTAAATTAATGTTTATTTAAAGATAAAAGTGCTATGTACAAAGAGTGAATACTTTGATGTTTCAAGTTAAATTTTTTTTTTTAAAAAAAAATACTCTTAATATTTATTTAAAGAAAGTGGTATTGTGTAGAGAGTATTCGCAAAAACAATCAAATGTTTCAATTGCTTAATGCTTAAATAAAATATTCAATGATCTCTTAAATGAATATATCGAACTTTATTTATAGTGTATAAGTTTTAATCTTATTCAAAGTATGCATGAGTGCATTCACACTTAATTAGTCCGAGTTAATAAGAGTTTAAATCTGTTATGAAATCCTCAATAAAAAAAAATGATCTAAGTGGGAGTCATCCACTTATACAAAATCTTTTTTTATATAAAAATAATAATTAATCAATGAAAATTTAAATAGAGTTAAAAATTTAATATGTTTCTGTTTTATCATAATTTACACGATCCGTTTATTAGATTCATGAGTTAGTAGATCGGATTGCTTAGCATGTTAAGTTTGATTTATAAATTAAAATTCTTTGTTGTATGAAGTTGGACCTTTCTTTAATATGAGCCACCACTTAAAATAATTGCAATAGATTAAACTAGTTGGATCGTTGAATAATAGAACCAACAACTACATATTAATGCCGAAAGGACCATAGGCTCATTAGTCATTATGTATGTTATATTATAACTTCAATTTGGCTCAACTTGTGATGGTGGCATGTAACATCACTCGAAAAGATATATGCCGTCGCAAATTGAAGTCACGAACCCATCCATTCGTCTTCACCAAAAGCCAAAATAATTCAAACACTATAATGAGAAGTAAACTTTATATAGAAGTGTTATTGTGAATTAAATATAACAACGAAATTATACAAAGTGTTAGTAGCATTAACAAATAAGGAAATAATGTTACGCCTAACAACGTGGACCATTGAAAAGAAAAGAAAAGAAAACAAAAGAAAAGTGAGTTTTCATATCTGTGAAAGGAAGTTTATAATGAGTTGTGCCATTAATTTTCCAGAAAATGTAACACCAACGACCCCATCAACGTCCACATAAAATACCTCAATTTAGAAATATGTAATGATTCCTGTAAAATGACCAATGCTATCTATCATAACTATACAAGTCGGCTGTGTCTTTTAATTTGCATTATTGGCCGAATAATCTGATGAATTTCGGTTGCCTCTAAATGGTCCTGTCCATAATTAATATGGATTACAATGTATTATAATTTACTTATGATAATGCATCTATTATTTGTAGTATACAATGTAAGCTTTGAAATATAATAATTAAGCATGAAATATAAATATTTGTAATAAGATCTGTTAAATAAAACGACTGATTTTGTATTTGTACCATGGACATCTATTGTTCGTCGGTGGATGGAAGTCGCAAAATAATTACAGTTCAAAACTTACATATTTTCTTGTGATGGGATCATCAACATTGTTATTCTTTTTCTTTTTTTCTTTATAGTTTAATTTAAGAAGGGAGTATTTAAATTTTCGAACTTGACATCAATTAAGAAATTTGACTACCAATAAATTTAATTTTAACATTAAAAGAGAGAAAAAAAAATCTTTATACTACACTTATAATTATATATAAACATATATAATTTTTGTTGGTTATTTCATGAAATATTTAACGTTATTATATATGAAGTGAAAATTATTTTAACATATATATAGTAGGGGCTAATGGATTAATGACATAATATTTACTTCACCTTATCATATATATTCTTAGATGATATGTTTTCATAAATTTTACATAGGTTTTAAAATTTATGTTAAAGTTGTGTTGGGTGATGTCTTGATAAAAATAAGCATAAAATGTACAAGAGATTCGTCTTTTATTTTATTATGAAAAGTTTATTTTAATATATTATACATTTTATCATCGGAGTGGAATTCAAAATAATCAGCAAAAGATAAACTAATCTAGCATACAAAAGGTAATATTTATTTATTTTTGTTTTAAATAAACCTCGATAAAATAATTCGACTGAATTAAAATAACTATTAAGAATAAATTCACTGTAAAACATATATGAATATGAAATAAAGAAAGAAAAAATTATTTATTTGAGATGGACAAAAACTTGAGTATTTTGATTTAGTCCATAAAATAAAATAATTTTAAAAAGAACATATTAAAATTATTATTAAGGGTTTGTTAAAAATTATAGATAACAAACTTATTTATAGCTCTTAAGTCTTAAAAGTTAAAATCAAATTAAATACAAATAAATTCATATCATATTAAACTAAAAAAAAATAAAAAAATTCTCATTATATTATAAATGTAAAAAATTCAAAATTATCAAAATATACTAATTTAAAAAAATAAAAATATAAGTTTAGAATGGCTGACAAATAAATAAATAATATTTTAAAAAGAATTATTAATTTTTTTCAAAGAGAGACACAATATGAAAACGTCTCAGGATTTCACCATTTTAGTATTGTTATATCACAAACATGCTTAGTTTTAGAATTTTGGTGAAATTTGATGCATTAATACTTGTATGGTCATTATATCTCATATATGTTTCTTATATTAACCAGCTGTTTGTGTCAAATACAAGCTTTTAGCTAGGATTAATTTTTGGGTTTTAATCAGAAATAGTTAACTTAATGAATTATTCGTTGTTTTGATTAAATTCTAAATTTTTAATCTTTGTAATTAAAAAAAAGAAAAAAAAGATTTATGGATAAAAATACTATGATCTTCTTAAAAATCAATTTTGGCCCTTGTTTAAAAAAAATTAAAATCCTACTTCAAATCTCTATTAAACGTAATAAAAATTGATGATGTAATTAAAAACTCAAAATAAAATGACTCGATTCAGTCTCTCACATGATTAAGAAGGTTTATAATTCTAATTAGCGCTAACTTGAGTAAAACTAACTTATTAAATTTTTATTTAATCTTAAAATACTCAACAAAAATATAACAAGGAAAATATCTAACTTGTGATAAGAAAATTAATAACATTAAATTATCTAAAATAAACATAAGTTTAAATGTCTCTAATTAGTATCTAACAAATGAAAGAAAAATAAAAATCTTTGTATAACTTTGTAACCAACCTTATGAAATCTAATACTGTCTAGTTGAAAACGTAACAACTTGAAGGGAAAAAATATAAAAAAAATAGGGTGAATACAAATTCTCTGAGTGGATATTTTCTTTGTTGAATTTTTTTTTATTTTATACTTAGTTAATTATACTAATATAACATAGATAAATCATTTTAAGATGTACTAAATTTATAGATGCAATATCTAATAAAATATATATTATGTAACTAAATTTTTTATAAAAATTTCTTCTTATTTATGCAGTTGGAAATTTTATAAAATTTTCTTTTATTCAAATAGTTGAAAACTTTATAAAATTATCTTTTTATTTAAGTAGCTAAAAACTTTATAAAATTTCCTTTTATATAAGTAGTTAAAAATCTTATAGATTTTTTCTTTATCTGTTAATAATTACTAAGTTGATAAATTAAAAATTATAATATTAATTAAAAAAACACACTAAATAACTACTTAGGAAATTAGTTGGTTATACACCCGGTGTAACTATTAACACGAGGGCAGAGCAAAACAATAATCTAATCATAGGCACTACATTGCACAAGCAGAACAAATATTCTATTTGGTAGTACATAATGTGCAAAGTTATGCCCTCAAAGGATTAAGCATTTAAACATATGACCCAAAGTCTCTATGTATGCTTGAACGGATTCCAAAGACTTATATATGAATATGTAATTAAATAAAGAATGATATACGTTAGGTGATTTAAAAATTAATAACTGAAATAAGGTTTTTATAAACAATCCGCATAATCATAATTCAATTAAAATAATTGCATTTATCAAAATTGATATCAATACAACATAACTTTCAAACCAAAGTTTATTTCATAATAAATATATGTAAAATAAATAAATATATTATTTCATTCACAAAATTTTGCGTGCATTAATCTAATCAAATGCAAAGCATCTCTTCTATAATAAAAGTTTCGACTTATGAGCTCAAAGTGAATTTTTTCTTCATTGGCCAAATCATAGTGCCTTCTTCATGAGATCTTAAACAATAATAATTAACAACTTAAATGTATAAATTAATATAAATCTGAATTTGGGTTATAATTTAAATCTTAGAGTTTTTCAAAACTTTTTAATTTCAACCACTATTACTCAATAATTTTTTTTTTCTTAAGTATTAAATAATGTCCATCTACCATCAAAATAAAATATATTGTTCTTGGGATATAATTCATTATCAATTGAAGAAAATCAAAATTTATATCCTTCAAAATCAAAGTTATAATCACACCTAAAACTGAACTATTAACTTAATAAAAGATGGACGTTTACTGAGTAATCCTTGGACATAAGAAAGTTACATACTTGTTCGAAAATCATGATACTACTTAGAATTGATCATAATACAAAAAATCATCTATAAAAAAAATCATTCAAGACTAAAATTATTGAGAAGGTATTTTTAAATAAATTTTATTTCAAACATTTTAGAATCTACTAACAAATTTCAATACTGAGGTAACATATTTTAAAAAAATCATAATAATTCAAATATAATAAGTTAAATTATGAGATTTTGATATGTTATTTTAAAATTTTAAAATAGTACATTTCGTAAAACTATCACTGTATAAAATTGTTTGCTAGATAAAATTTAGTTCATCATTTTGACATATTGTAGAAATAGGACATTCTTAGAATTTCATAGCCAATTTTGAAAAATCATGAAAAAAAAATTGAATTTTTAAAATTTTTCAATGATTTGAGGTTCTAAATTTTCTTTTAAATATCTAGTTTTAGGGATTAAAATTATAAAACTAAAATCGAACTATAATATTTTATAAAATTTTCGGACAAAAAGATTGTCATGAAGAAAATTTACAAATCATTCATAATTCATTTTCTTATTCATATAATTATTTTCGATTCCATGAAACCATCGTAAATTATTTAATTTACTAAGCTTCTAGAAATTAACCCTAAACACAAATCATATAATAAAACTCAAGGAGTTAGAATAAGGGTTATGAGATACTTATTATGATCCCTTAAATACAAATTTTCCTTCAATTTCCCTCATGATTTTTTTTTTCTCTCTCTCATATCTCTCTTCTCTTTATTTTCTTTTTCTACGGGTAAATGAGCTATATGTCCAAAATAGTTTTAAGGGTTAGGGAAGAACAAAATTTATAATATTAGGCTATTTTTTTTTATTATTCTCAAACTAACGCTTTTTCTTATTAAAGTATTATAATTTGATCTTAATAAAATAAATTTTAAAAATTTGTAAATTAACCCAAATACCAAAAATTGAATCATAATCTATAAAAACACAATAATCACCACATAAACATAAAGAAATTTATGCTATTATATTTGAGCGGTTAACACAGTTCTTTCCTTATTTTAAAAAATTAAAATCCTAGTTTAAATCCTTATCAAACATAACAAAAAATGATGATGTCACTAAAAACCCAAAGCATTGATCACATGCATTAAACATTAAACGAGTTAACAAATCCTAAATTAGTTGTTTAAACTTCAAAATTTTGATATAATTTTGTTCAAAGTATTTTTTTTGTTTTAGCTATAAAATAAAAAAAAGGAAAGAGTTTGGTCAAAACAATGAATCACCTCCCCAATTTAGTTATTTCTAATAAAAACCCTTTTATCGTTTTCATCAATGTTATTTCTAATATAATGTTAAAATAAATGGCCATTCGGTAGAATTTTATTATATGTGCGTAAGCGGAGAAACCTAGATCCATTGAAAGTTTTGGCGATCTTAAAATGTTATGAAATTGATTTCTGCTTCCTGTCATATAATTTTTCAGCATTTCTTTCACGTGGTTGTGTGACGTGTATAGAAAATGAACGTAATGCTGATCAGCTGCAATCATATGGACCCTGTCCAACCAATTACTTATTTCGTGTCAGAAAACTTGGGTGAAATATCCATTGAAAAAAATGTAATTTTAATCTCTAATTTTATTAATATATATATTTAATTTAATCATTATTTTTTTTAAATTTATATTATATTAATTTTTGTAAAAATAAAAATAATAATTATTTAGAGACAAAAATAATAATAATGATAATAAATTATTATAAACGTTCTCATATGATTAATATAATATATATATTAAAAAATATATATCTTTAAAATTAGAGATTAAAATGATATTTTTTCAACCCATGACCACGGATAAACATAGACTTATTTAATACATGATTAAGAATTGATGCGTTGTGACAAAACATGTTTAATATTAGAATTAAAACAACATTCTTAACCTTAGGCCATGGATCATCTTCGTGTGTATCTACTTGCTATGCTCTTTAATTAATATTGTTTATATATATATATATATATATATATATATAGAGAGAGAGAGAGAGAGAGAGAGAGAGAGAGAGAGAGAGAGAGAGAGGTGAAGATACAAGCCAATTTTTTTTTATTGATAAACTATAATTTGTGCCTCTAATCGCTATTATTAATGTACTATTTTGGTGTATTTTATATATGTTTGATCTAATTATATACATTATTATAATTTATAGAAAAAAATTCCAGTTCACCACTTCAAATATCTTTAAATATCATTGAGCACTCAAGTTTTATGACCACCATCATTGCCACCCTTACTTTTTTATGAAGTTTTATGTTGTGCATCCATTATGTTATGATCAATTATTAAAATAGACAATTAACTATTAAAATAATCCTCTTTTTTTCTCTTGGTTATACAATATCAATGTAAATAGACAAAAATACTCTTACAATATGTAAATATTTTCTTAGACAGTTAACTATTAAAATGACATTTTCTTTTGGTTATATAATATCAATGTAAATAGACAAAAATACTCTTAAAATATGTAAAATAAAATATTCTTTTAAGATTATTTAAAATATATTTTTATTATATTTTATTTTTTTCATCTCTCCATTTTTGTCCATATATTGGAGCAAGATTAATTATCTGTTATTATCTTCTAATTTCTTCACATACAGACATCATTTACAAATTAATTCTAACAAAAATTAACTATTACAAATTAAAATCAATAAAATTATTAGTTTATCACCCAACCCGAAAATTTAAACGAATAAGTGAAAGTTAAATATTAATATTAAAGATAAATTTTAACAATTCTCCTTACGTGAAACATGAATTCGAATAAGTCTAAACTAAGTGAATCCCCTGTCTCGTAGACTAAAAATTAAGAAATTACCTGCCTCGTAAATAAAAAATAAAAAAATTATTAAAAACAAAGACATAGGGTTCAAACTTAAGAACTTAACTTTTACCATATTAATTTATTACTCAATTCAAAATTTTAAATTGATAAATAAATACCTAATATTAATATTAAAGAAAATTCTTAACAAAAACTTAAAAAAATATATTTTTTATGAATTACACTCGCAACAAATCAAAACCCTCATATTTTACACAAGAAATTAGAGTTTCAATAACACAACAAATTAGAATTTTTAATTACACAACAAATTAAGATAAAGGTTTCAAGTAAAGAGAAGAAGTCCCCAAATAATGATCATGCATGGCCACTACAAGGGGTGGCGCAACCATGCATGCCCATTGCCAAGCTTAATGCGACTACACGAGGCCATTGCTAACGTGCGACCATTTTCAGGTTGTGCGGTGGCCTTGCAAGACCATTGTCAAAGCCTCGTGGCTACTACGATTGGCGTGCCTCACCTTACCAGAATTATGGAGTTTTAGTTTTGGGTGGTTTTGGTTTGACAATAAAAAAGAAAAAAAAGAGAGAAAAAAATATTTTATAACAAAAGGTGTTTTTGTATTTTTATATTAATATTATATATATATCAAAAAAATTATTTATATAATAACAACTTTATCCATTAAACCGTTAATTTTGATGGCAATATGAAGAGAGTGGGGCTTGCGATGATGGTGGCCATACAATTTAAATGCTTAATGATATTTGCTGATGTTTGAAGGGATTGAAATTTTTCCTAATTTATTGGGTAATTTTTATGTTTGCCTCTCTCGTTAGGGCTTTGAAAAAAAAAAAAAAAACCAAAACTTTTCAAGTTCCATCACATATATATTACTTGTTTTAGTATTTATTAGAATTGTGATTTTGACTAGAAATTTTTACAAAAATAGTTCTTTTTTAAGCAAAAATTTAATTTAAGTTTTAACATTTTTTTAAATTTTATTAGTCAAACACTTGATTTTTGAATGAATTCATTTCTTAAAATATTTTTGCATCTTTCTTCCACAAATTATTCAAAATTTTGATCCAAAACACATTTTAAAATTAATTAAAATGAGTAGATTTAAAATATTATATATTGAAAATTAGTAAATATAATTAAAAATAACATGAAAAAAATAAATAAAAAATGAGAAAAAAACATGAAGAAGAAGGTCGAGACCTCACATCAAACAACATGCGTGCGAGGCGCAATCACGCTCGTCCTGTTGGCAAGATTGAGCGCCCTACCTTGCAATGCGAAGAGAGTGCAAGACCCCTTCTTACATCCATCTTTGCGCCGCAAAGAGAGCACGAGAAATTTTAAATTTCGTCCATCATTTTAATTTTTAATTTTATTATTAATAAATATAATTTTATTTATTTATTATTTTCTTTGACATTTAAAAAATTATGACCTTTAAAATAATAATTATTTTTAAACATTTCTCCTTTTGACTATACTCCTTTTTTTTTGTGTATTTATGACCGTTTGTTGACTGGGAAGAGTGTTAATTGTATGAAAAGACCAAAATACCCCTAGAAAAGTGAGGAAGACAAAACAAATACATAGGATTAAAATTACTTAAATGTCCAATCATATGATCATTTGCTCAACGGTCCTAAACGAAAACTATATAAAAGCTCCCCCTCCGGAACAAGATACAAAAACCTGTTAAGTAGTGAAATATCTAAAATGTAGCTTGTGATTTGTAGATATTGGGATTGTATACATGCCTTTTTGTTTTAAGTATACGTGTCACTGAAATCTCAATTCCAAAAACACAATGTATAATTGCAAAAAATGAGGCAAAATATATTCTACCCAATTCCATATGGCAGCCACATACATAAATATTTAATGAAGATTGTTAATTTAGTCAGTGCTTGGAAGGAGTGTTCTATGACTGAGCTGCATCGATAGAAGTAGCCCTTGCAGTGGTCTCACTTAAAGTGAAGTGCAGACTGTCCTATTTCAATATTATTGCTACTAGCTTGCGAGAAAATTTGACTACTACTGCCAGCTCCATCAGTTGAAGTATCTCTTGAACTACTTCTCTGCAGAATACAGTCAAAAAAGTTGGAATTATTATAAAGTTAAAAAAAACCCAGCAAGTACATTGAAAAAAAAAACACAACAAGTGCACATGTAGAACAAATACTTGTCAAATTTGAGCACCCTTTTAGGGCAGGGCAATTTCTTTTGTTGTGTACAAGGAGATTGCAATGACTGCATTCAATGTCAACCTCTTACTGGATGACTGAGGTTCATCATGCTCTCTCTTCTTCTTTTCTTTTTTTGGCTTTCCAAGAGCTGTTTTTTTTGTTAGTGCTCCTAGCAGCTCCGGTTATGTTGTAATAGAAGGCTAAACACTTTGGTCTGAGATAGGGGACATATGTCCCATGTGGGTATACCTGAAAGACTCATTTTTCATAACCTGTGCACATAGTCAACAGGAGTCCTCATGTACAGAATGGTAGCCACATGTTTGCAGAGAATTCCACTGAGCTGCCACTAACTGCACTCACAAGTCCATTTTCCAAATGCACAAAGAAGCTTCTTTGTCTATACTCCAATATCTTAGCATATGCCCATCTCCTAAAGAACACACCCTTAACTGTCTTGCATCATTCATACTTTTATCTAACCTGCCCTTAACATATAGAGGCTGATTACCCTCTCATATCTCACCTTTCTCAAACTTCTTTTTAATTCACCATATCATTTTTCTTTGAAAATGTTCAAGTAGGGATAAATAGGCATATCCCTGCATCTACCCATTTGTTGAAGGATTCAGCCATGTTATTGGTTATGAGGTTTGACTTCACATCATGATCAAACTCACTCCTTCACCAGTGTTTTGATGAAATTTTTAAGCAACCAATCATGACAATCTGGAGCTGATTCCTTCAACAAGTTCATGTTCATCTCAAAGTCAGCAGTATTTGTAGCTCTTGCAGCAGTCCAGAACAATCCCATGGCCCCAAGCCTTGGGAAGTTTAGTTTCATGATCGCAAAAATGTGACGGCAACAGTATCTACTTGATGCATCTGGTGAATATTTTTAGAGTGCATACACAACTCCCTTGTGTCTGTCACATTTAATTATCTGAAAACCAAGCTCAACGTCTTCCCAGACTCTTGAGCTTGAAGGAGGGAGTTAAAATGAGAGCTATATCGAGTAATAGAATGAAGGGAAAATATATGCTTTTGTAATTGAAACTTATGAAATCAGAAGATGTTTCAGGAGAGCTGGGAAGAAGACAAAAATACCAGTTGTTAAGCAAAAGAAATCATCCAATAGCCATTCAACAGCAGCAAGCACAAATGGTCCACTAGAATTGCATTCCGAGAATAGAGGGGTTCAATGATGAGGCAATAATGTGTATATGATTACACATTAAAAGGGCAGTATGATTACAGTTTTGTAAAATGGTGTTGGCCATAACTGAGCTTTGATACTAAGTGAGAAAAATTGAGTTTGTAGTTTTTCTGAGAAAGTGACAAAAACTTAAAAATATAAAACAAAATAACGTATAGCTGATTTTGAAGTATTGCTCTATATTTTTATTATTATATATTGAGATGCATACAATGTTGATATTTATACTATTTTAAGCTAACTGATCTAACCAAGAGAGAGCTGTAACAAAACGTTGCCAGCTCATATAATTTGTTACAACAATCATGAGTTTAAGCAGGAAAATTTGTTATGTAATCCACTAATAAATACATACTTTGTTTCCACGTCAGCACACTATATTATCGTCAACCTTCCTTTCAATGACCAGGCCAATTCCATCCTCAATGGCCACTTTGGCATCATGATAAAGCTACATTACACTATAGTCCTCCGGATCAACTTGGCCTATTTCATATCTAGTGCCATCATATTAGGCTGCCACCGTAGTTCATTTCATCTTTATTGAAACTTATAAAAGTACCAACATTAACACATAAAACAGAAAATTAATTAACAACTTTTACAAATGCAGTAAATTACATATAAAAAATAAAATTAATTAACAACTCAAATCCAGTAAAACACACATAAAATAGAAAATTAATTAACTTTTACCCAAAAAAACCCACAAAACAACCAAAAAGTTACAAACTTTTTCACTATCCATCACCACACCAACAGTTTACACTCACTTCTTACTTAAAACCCATCAAACAATATCAATGTTTGCAGCTTTCAGGCTTCGAAACAAAACCCGTGGCTTACAAACTTAAAAACCTCAAAAGAAACCCACCGTTCTTCACATGCATCAAAATAGGGCTGTTGTCATATAATATAAACAAGCAAACCCGTTCAGAACATCGACCCACATTTCATTTGCCAATACAACAAAAAAAGGGTTTTCTTTCTTGATCAGAATACCTACTTATGCCACGGCCGTCGTCGGTTTCGCTTTTTCCGCCGTCGATCACAATCGTGACCATCGTGGGTTTCGCCGGAGAAATGAAAATGGGGTCTGTATTATGGATATGGAGGGAAGCATTCCCTCCAAATCTAGCCTGCAATATATACCTACACTCTAACCGTAGTTCTAACCTAATTGCTTAACTAACTGCAGTTATATTTAACTCCATGACACGTGTCGATCTCCTGTCCATTTAAAATCTTTGCATCATGAAATTACATTATTGTCCTCACTTTATCAATTACAATAAGGGTCAAATTTAGTCAAAAGACAACAATAATAATACAATAATGTTATATTTCAAATATATTTTAAATTGGCGTGTAGAGTAATAATAAAATAATATAAAATTTTAAATTATTATTATATTATTTAAAAAATGTGATATTATTCATAATAAAATCTCAAAGAGAATATATTTGATAAAAATTGAAATTTTTTTTTTTATTAAAGCCCAAAGAAGAAGGGCAAACATAAAAATTACCCTAATTTTATAAGTATTAACAGGACAGTCGACCCATTTTGATTTACGCCCTTTGTAGATGGAGGTTCGAGTTTCCATACACAACTCCCCCGTTGATAATTGGGCTGGAGAATTTTTACATTTTAATGCAATCAATAATTTACTGTTGAAAAGAAAAACAATGTGATGTAAACCGAGAGGTCAATTTTGCCTGCTTGGCAACATGATACCTTTCCGTATTTGTCATCTGTTTCGTACGATAAATGTGTATGGACATAAGATGAATAATCCACTGGTTATATTCTTTCCATTATTCCTTTACATACATTGCTAGTAATACAAGCACTTTTTTTTTTTTGGAAATTAGTAATACTTGAAGCTTAAAAAAAATGAAAAAAGTGTTAGAAGGAAAAAATATTTGAGTACTTTAATCAAACAGGTGGCGCGCGTTTTTATTGGATCTCGATGGAGAAGCCCGCAGACTCTGCGTACAAGCTTCTTCTCTCGTGCCCCTATGGTCTTTCACCATTTCAGGTTCTCTTTTATTTTCTTCTTCCTCGGATGATCTTTACATTCTTCCAGCATTTGAACTTTGCCTGTTGATTTGTTCTTGCGGTGAAGGTCTCTGTGCTTTTTGACGAATCATATGACAGGACTCCCAATCCAGATATTAACTTAGAGAACTCCATTTCTGAGGTAACACTCAATTTCTCATCCTACTTTTTTTTTTGTTTGTTTTCTCTGGACTTGGGATTTATGTGAATACGTTTATCAAACTATTAGTGGGGCTTTATAGTGGATTTCAATTTACTATATTTGAATTTTAATGATATGTGAGAGATGTTATTTTTATATCTTCTTATTATGGGCTTAAAATAACGTATTACAATAATCGCAATCATCTGCTGGTTTATGTTTTACATTACTTTTACTGTTGCATTTTTTCTTTTAGATATGGGATTCGCGGGTTCAGAAGAATGAGTCCTTGTTTAATGGAAAAAAGTTCAGGGTATGTTTTAACTTCTCAGCCCTCAAAAGTATGATATATCCTTGTTTAATGGGCTTGCAGTGCATCGTTCTAGGTTCGATTCCCCCCTTCCCCGGTTTCAAAAAAAAAATAATCCAAAATATTGAGGATTTTGTTTTTTGATTTATGCTGTAAAGATTAAATTTCTATATGACTTAATCCGACGTATAAAGGTTTCTCTTAACATTTTCACAGTATGGAGGGCATAAAATGCTTGCTGAAGGTGGATCCAGCCAAGGATCTCATGTGTGCCTCCACCTTGGGTTGACAGATTATAGGTCTCTCTCTCTTTATCTCCTTGTAACTGTATTAACGTTTTGATACATTTTGTTGTATATTTAATCTTGCTGGATTATGCTTAGTGTATGAGTTAAGTTTCAGCATGTATCTTAGATTTAGGGTATTCTGGGATTGCATTGGATTCTCAAATAATCATTTTTCACTTAAATTTCAAATGATCACCTTTGCAAATTATTTTACAAGATGTTTGGTAAAGTTGGATTATCTTAATTTGTTATAGATTTTCGGTATATATTAAAGTGTGGTGGAATTGTACAATGACCAAAATAGATACGTGTGACAATTACTCATATTCATATATGATTATTTATTTTTTACTTAAAGAATAAAAGATTATTTTTAGGATTTCTTTAATAGTTATTATATTATTGAAATTGTTTAAACAAATAAAATGCATTTATAATATAAAATAAAATAAAAATGGCAGAATTATGCACTAGATCAAACAGCTCCACCCCAAGCATCTTCGAAATTGAACTTTTTTGATCTAGTCAATGTTGGCGGTGTTGTCAGCAAAGGACGTCCTTTGATGATGCTGTTATGGTGGTTGTTACCTACCGACCTCCTTTGATTATGACAACACCACCATTTTGCAAGTCGAAAAATTTGAGTTCGATGATCCTGGTGATGTCGCCGTTCAATTACTGTTACATCATTGGCAACGAAACAATGTTTGGCAAAAATATATTTTTAAGAATTTTAAATATTATGTAACTATTTCAATTACTATTTTATTCTAAAAAGTAAATATTTTGATAAAGGGTATTTTTGATATGGTATTTGCAAAATTAGATTCTCAAATAATCATCTTTGGAAAAGTTACCTAGTGTGCTTTTAAAAATCAATACAAAATTAGATTATTTGAGAGTCAAATTGTTGGAAAATCACTTTTGAAATGAATTTACAAAACATATCTTGAGTGCTAGATTGTCAAATAAGTAATTATTTGACGATCCACCAAAATCCCAAACATGCACTTAGCTTCCAATGGATGTTTTACGTGGACATATGGGTGATCTTGAGTGGCTGAATAGGCTTATTAGTTTTGGGCTATCACATTGTGCAAAACTTGGGATAGCACTCTTGTTGGGGATTCCTCCATTTGTGATTCGTGAAACTGAGTAACTTTCACCACTTCAGATTGTTAAGGCGACCATAGTGCACCAGTAGTGAGACAGGCATATGATTGTAAACTCTTGTATCATTACATTTAGATAATATATCAACCAAAATCTACCGACCAAAGGGAACATTATTATCATCCAAAATATTCTCTCATCCCATTTTCCACTACTCTTAACCTAACTTGAAAAGGCAAAAATATTCAGAAATGGTCTTCTAGAGTCCAAATTGATAAGTAAGCTAATTTGGAAGGATTTTGTACCATTTCTGTCCTGAAGTATATTTTGTGACATCTAGTCTGTTGCAGTGAGAGTATTTCCCAACTCCAGTAGAGCTTGATTTGCTCTGCAATATTTTGATTTATTTGAAATAATGGTTTAATAGATCTACTTGCCACCCAGGACTTTTGTGGGGACAAACTTAAATCCATTGTGGGAAAAGTTCCTGGTTCCATCAGAAGGTATATTTTCATGAATTTACTTAATGCTGATCATTTTAATTTTTGCCCACATCCTTGATGATAGGACTAATTAATGTTAGGTACACAAATACACAACCGGTATTGATCTCACATCTTTTCATCCCCTGCAGTTGTGAGCCACTAAGTGAACTATATAAATCATGCATCCAGTAGTTGAAACTTTGAATGCCATAAGTTAGATTATAATGTACAAAATTATATTTCTTATTCAGCAATAATATATCAATAGTACTTATTTTCAGGTACTAAGCTTAACTGTTGTTCAAAAACATGGTAATGCTTGATTTTAACTGCTTAAAATCAACTTCAATAGCTTAGTAGGATTTCCATAACGTTTTTCTCATCTATCAAGCAATTCATATTTCTTGATCATCACTTGCTTTGTTTTGTGTAGATGATCCAATCCAATGTCAGCACACTGCAAGTCCATTGGGTAATGGTGCAGTAGTGGAGACGTCTGACAAGAAAATACTCGTACTGCAAAGAAGTAATAATGTCGGAGAATTCCCTGGACATTTTGTCTTTCCTGGAGGTCATCCAGAGGTATTGAAATTTGGCAATGCAGTGTGATTCCTTCTTTTAATCTATATCTTGCTGATAGGGAGCAGTTAGTTTGGGTCGAAGGTTACGTGAATGCAATTTGTAAGCTACCATTTATTATGTTATTCATGCATCTACAATAAGGATATATATTTGATGATTGACAGCCCCAGGATGTCGGAATAACATCTCATCAGCATGGCAAGGACTTGACAGATTCTGAGGTTCTTAATAAGAAGGTTTCTCAAGAGATGTTTGACAGCATTATTCGTGAAGTAGTTGAAGAAATTGGAGTACCTGCAGAATCTCTTGTGAGTGACAATCTCTTATTCAGATACCAAGTTGCCCCTCTTTCTTAGTTCATGGATATATGCCTATGAGTGCCTAAGTCTGATTTTTCTCCCAGTGCAATCCACTTTTCATTGGTATATCCCGTAGGCAGTTGAATGTTAGACCAGCTGCTTTTTTCTACATAAAATGCAGTCTTCAGTCAAAAGAAATTCAACAGTTGTATTCTACTGCACAAGATGGCTATGAGTCAACCCAACTTTATACAGTTTCAATGGTAAGTTCAATTTGTTCCCCTCTTTCTTGTCAATCTTATATTTCAAACCTGTGGTTAGTTTTTGTGAGTCATTGCTTGCTTGATTTTCTACCCACTAGTCAAGCACCTGGTGATGCAACAGTGGTGGCAAATGTGAGAAATGTGTAGGCAATATAGGTGATCATACGAGGCCAATGGTAATAGTAGTGCGACGAAAATGCCTATAGGGTGGCCAGAGGATGGGATGCTGTAGTAGTGAAGTGGTTGTGGAGATTGGCTTGAGGTCACTTGTAGTTTGTAGTTAACATGATGACTGTTGATAGGTCTGGAAGTGAGGTGTTGGTCATGGTTTATTGATTTTGTCATCTATTTTCCTTAATTATTAACTAATATAACTACTAGAGGGCCACTGATATCCTAACCTAGTGACTGCACTGTTGGCTTCTGGATGGGTGGGGTACTGGGTTCAAGTTTTGCTCAATGGGCATTACTTTTCTTTAGGAAAGGCTTAATGGAGAGTTGTCAATTCTACTTGGGCTACAATACACCTAGATCTGGATATGCCCCTGTAAGTACGGTTTGCCTATCTGTACCAAAATGGCCATCCATCATCCATACTATCACAGAGTGCAGTGTCATGTTGTCAAATTAGTTTAAGTTGAAGTTGAAGTAAATGGTGTTAACAACACAAAGAGGGAATAGAGAAGCTCTTACCAAAAGTAAACTGCTCATCGAAGTTTCTTCTGATATGGCAGTTGATGGTTTTTTGTGTGGGGGTGTGATAGTTTGATGGCATATGCATTTGAGTTGAAATAATGAGCTGTTTCGTTGGGATTATAGATAACCATTCTTTTTCATTATTGTCAAATAATGCCCCTTAATTGTTTCTATCTTTCAGATTGACTTAGAGAATATGGCATCTAAAATGCCTGGCTGCCATCAAGGTGGATTTGCTCTCTATAAGCAGATGATAAAAGCTTTGAAGAATATATGATAAAACTTCACGACAGTATGTCAATTCATGACATAATCAAAGGCGTGTAGTAGATTCTTTCTCTTGAGACCTGCAGTATTTAAAAACACATAAATGATTGCTTATGTGATGGTGTTATTTTTCTTTGTTAATCAATGCATGGGACATTTTGATTAGTACTGAAATTATTAATGTTCTGTGAATTACCTCGATATATTTAACTGGAGTGCTTTAGTGATAATACTTATGATTTTAGTTACAATTCTTCCTTTGAGAATAAGATTGGGATACAATGTCAAGTAGATTTTTTGTTTGATTCATAAATTGACTTTGTATTGAATATGCAGTAGTCAGAAAAGCATAATCTTGGCGCAAGTGATTTGTAGTGTCGTGTATGGGAACTTAGAATGAATGCTCTTTTTAAGAAGGGCTTCAATATTTGTGCAGCAAACAATGAATGCCCTTAAAATGTCTCGAATCACTTCTCTTGCTGAAACCCATTCTATTTTCAATTTGCTTACGTGATGTCTCCTTAAAGTTCAGTCAGACCAATCTGTTTCTTTAAGTTGTTTCCATGGTCCCTTGAAACTTTAGTTTGTAAGAGAAGAAATATATTTCCACTTGTTATTAGTGGGATCCCACTGGATGATCTGGGTCAAAAGCATCTTTTCAAAAGAGTTGGTGCAGAGCGGGGCATTGAGAATTTTATTTTTTCTTCTAACAAAATAGGTAACATAATTTTTTTGGATAATATATTCTTGCCAGTACCATTTTAGTTGCTTGCACATCTCCTGCTTACTTGTCATCGATCTATATTCTATTGCTTCCTGTTTCATTGTTCTATTTCTAGCTTTTGGGTAATTAACATTGCCTTGGTATGAAATGTTGTTTTGTAATTGGAATAAGTAGATAAATAATCATAGATGATATTTCTCATATCTTACCTACTTCTAATTTTTCAGCTCGTGGTGACCGTTAACAGTTTCCTAGTAATCCTGTCTTAGTCACTACCTAATCAATGCCTTGAGAGGATGTCACCACCTTTCTCGAATGAAATAGCTTTATTAGGCTTAAGCTTAATTCCTTACACGTTGACGGTGGGCAGATTAGCTAGTAGACAGCAATTAGATTAGTTGGGTTTTGGGTGATTATTGATGGGGTATTTGCAAAAAAAAAAATATTGCTTGATGGTTCTGGAGGAGTGCCTGATCGTTATAAGTTTTAGTTTTTGTGTTATGGAATCCTTTGCATTGTTTATATTTTTATTCAGACTTCCATGCAAGGTCCTTGTTCCAGTACATAATTGGTATTTTTTTAACTATGCTGATAATGAAAGCAAGTTTTGTTGAATTCAACAGTCAATGAAATATCACCATATAGGAAATATAAAATGTTCTACATATACAATATCATATACCATTTGTGGTTATATCTTGAGAGAATGACAGCAACATTTTTAGCTGCATTTTTTGTGCAGCAATTTAGGCACAAGACAAATTAGGGATCAAACATGTCTGGAAAATCACGTGCGGGGGATGATTCCCCATTGATGCAACCATTCTGCAGGCTTATATTTTATAGTTTGCTCCAAAAAAGAATGCAAATTTAACCATGTAAAAAGTTATGGGGTGGCTTTGTTTGGACTTTATTTTGGTTGCTTGCTTGCCCTCCATGTGAGCTCATGGTATCATCTTACTTGGCTGTTGCTTTAATGAGTGCGTAACAAAATTTGGGGCGCAAATAAGTGCTTTTCTTGAAAGGTATCCAGATATACAAGTTGTTTAGTACTTAGATTTGTAGGCAATTATTGCAGCTTTTAAGCTTGCTTCCTTCGATATGAAGTACTTAACTTTCCTAGGGTTTACAAAATATAGAGACTTAGCTTGTAGGTGTTATGCTCCCTCAGCTTTCTGTTGTACTTCATTCTTTTACAAAGGATTGCAGAAAAAGATGTAGGGTAAAGCTGTTTAGAGGTTATTTGAAGCGCCATTTCTTGACTACATGATTGCTTTAAGTCAAACATATATTGATGAAATTTGTTGTAAATTTTCTATCTCATTTTAAACTTATTTCACGTGGTTATGCTTTGCATGTTAAGTTTAGGTTACTGATGCATTTACATGACACATTCTTTTGAGTGCATGTTTTGGACGCCGACCAGAGATGGGGAGAACTAGAGGTGGGTAAAAAAGAATCAAATTGATTGAATTGAATCAAACTATTATAGTTGGTTTTATTTATTTAGAATTTAATCAGTTTGAATTGATTTAATTTAATTTAAATTGAAAAAAAAATTAAAAATCAAATGAATTGATCGGTTTAATTTCTCTTAAAAACCGATCAATTTTACTTTTTGAAAAAGTGATAGATTCAATTTGGATCGGTTCGGAACTAACCAACTTGCAGCTCTAATAAAAAATTGTATCAACCTGCCTTGTTTTGGAAATGTTTTCTTTAATATTAAGGAAGGCTGGTGTGTAATTTTATCATTTTTAAATCACTTTTTTTTTTATATTTACGAGGGAGGAGAATTTGAATTTAAAGCATCCATTAAAATAGAAATAGATTACCAATTTTTTAGGATTGGACGCACATTTTAAATAACGTTTATAAAAG
Organism: Ailanthus altissimus; assembly: GCA_946807835.1. Classification (NCBI taxonomy): domain Eukaryota; kingdom Viridiplantae; phylum Streptophyta; class Magnoliopsida; order Sapindales; family Simaroubaceae; genus Ailanthus; species Ailanthus altissimus. The sequence continues at coordinate 24,897,694 of OX327701.1, read as the reverse complement.
CTTAAATTGTGTACTTTTATGGAACCGCGTGAAATTAATGGATCTACATTTCAAAATAGGAATGTGTTTTTCTTTTTCAGTAATGTCGTACATTTTAAATTATATATGCAAAAGATATGTATTAAATTATTATTAAATAATAAAATAATATAAAATATAAAATTATATATTATATTATTTTATTATTTAATAATTTTTTAACACATTATTTTTTAAAATATAATTTTAAATATTTAATATTTTATTTATTTATTTTTACATTTAGTTTGACTTTCTAATTACCCCAACAACATACTGAAAATGGCATTGAAGATTGAACTCCCTTGTAAGTTTTCTTTTTTTTTTTTTTTGGTTTCTTGAAGGCTGTAAGTTTTCTTTTTTGAAAGGCTCGTGTCGTGTAGAAGTTAGATGGACTGAAAACTGTAAATTCAACCAAATAAAATATTGCAGCAAATAATTGAATGTAAATGATAAAATGGATCTTGGGTATCAATTATTTCCAATATTGTTTTATAATAAAAGTCAACGATTTTAATGAACATAAATCTTAATTATTAGACTAAACCAACACTTAATTTTTATACAAAGTACTTGAAGTTCCATTGTTTCTATATAATGTTATCATAAAATCACAAAAAAATTAACAATAATGGAGATAATAGACTCTTATTAGAGAAAAATTAATCCCAGCTAAAATTAAGGCAAATCCTGTTAGTTTTGGTCGTTCGTTTGTTTTGTTTTGTACTGTAGTTGGGATCACTCGGTATCCGTTAATTGGATAAAACCCGTATGCCTGTTTCAGTTCTTGTCGGGTCATCATCATCTCGGTTGTTTCTTTCTTTGTCCGAAGCGCGTGTGCGTGAATCACATGTGTAATGTGTTGTGTTCAACTAACTAATAGCAAGCGCGTGGTTGCAGTATTATGAAGTGAAGTGGCATTTGTTTGTCAGGGAGTGTGTATGCCACGTGGTAGTTCTCATGTCCGTCCAAAGACACTCGCGGTCTACCGTGTGGACCCCAACCGCTAGGCCTACTGGGTCTCTCGTTTTAACTTTATTGGCAAATTTATCGCCTCACATCTCATCTATATCCATTATTTTTTTTTATTTTTTAATGTAAATATTAAATATAGTCTTTTTATTGTACTCTCAAAGATAAAAATTTCAAACCAAATTATCCTCCTCTTCAATTTGTTCACTAAATTGGAAATGCCCTTTTTCACACGGCTATTAAAAGTGGGTATTGACTTTAGCAGGCATATGAATTATGGGGTGAAATGTTGATCGTGATTTTAAAGAAGTACCAATTAATTTATTGAAAATATCACATTTGTTAATTCTTAAATGAAGTTTAACTATTTTTAATCAAATATTTTTAACATAAGATACCATTAATAGTTTAGGTGCTCCGTCGGGCTAAAGGGAAATCTTTTAAGTTTACTAAAAACAATATAATAAACCCATCAAAGTTTGTGTATAATCATGTATTATCACAAATGTTTTTTAAGCCATTCAAATTTAACACTCGTTTGCACGTAAATAATAGGAGTAAGATGAAGAACGTGAAGGTTAAGTGTTATAGTTTCACACACTTGGTTGCATAAAATTATTAAGTTCTATATATAAAGCTCTTTTTTAATAAAAAAAATATACTCTTTTAAATATAAAAGTAGATAATATTATATTATGTATAAAATAGATAATTACACATAAATATTTTGTTAATTGAAAAAATAAGATAATCACAATAAATTAAAATACATCATCTGAAAAGGGAAAAAAAAGGATGTTAATGAAAATGATAAGATAATCATATGAGAATTTGAAATATATTATTTCGAAAAGAACTTGTTTAATATGAAGTGGCAATTATTTTAAATAAGAGTAGCAATCATTTTATAATTCGTAAAAATTGTTTTGATTGTTGTGGACAAAAAATAATATATTCTTAGAGGTTACAAAATGGAATCCATCAACTAAAAAGGTGTTATTTACAAGAATTTTCGATTCTAAATGCCTTGTATGCGTAGTAGCCACTAATAAAGGGTTGATAATATATTTATTTATTTATTTATTTTAATGAAAATTTTGAGTTTAAATTTTTTTATATAAAAAAATATTAAATATAAATATAAATGCACCACATATTACCGGTGGGATCTGTCACCCCCTCAAATTTATTACAAATTATGTTTTAATAATAGTTTTAATTATAATTATATTGTCATTATTTTATTTAATTTTAAAAAATAAAAATATTTTTAAAGTTATATTTTTTATATAAATAATTAAAATATTATTAAAGGATAAGAGTATATTTTTATTTTTTAAATAAAAAAATAACAAGATAATTAAAACAAAAGCCACCGTAAAAATGTAATTAAAATCTAGTTTCGCATTCATTAATTCATACATGCATCTTTCTCGTGGAAAAATTTTAAAATATGATTAATGATTTCACTTTTGACAATTGGTTGGTGCGGTTCTATTTACCCCATCTGGCCCCACCACTCACCATGATCAACGTGGATCGTTACAAGATTTAACTTCAGAATCATCTGATCAGACGGTGTATATTCACTTTAGGACAAAGCCATAAACAATATTAATGGAAAAGGAGAGGCTGAGATAATGGTGTGTATCCCATCACATCATTAACATAATTTTATGATTGTATTTTTAGGAATAATGGACGGAGAAAAAGGTTGGTTCGGTCTAGCGCCAAGTCCACGCAGGTCAAAGCGCGTCATCAACACTCACAACATGAGTATCCTAAATTTAATTTCGAATTTAGTGCATTTTATTCAAAAATAATAATTTGGTTCTTTTGTACGGAAAAATTTTATAAATAACCTTTTTATTTTTTTATTATTTTAATTAAATATAAATTAATTATATTTTATTAACCAAATTTTTTATTTTTAAACACATTTACCCTAATATAAAAAACATAAACTTTCTCTTATTTCTTTCTACTGAACTAAGAATTATATTAATGAATCAAGAATCATATTGATGGTCGAATATTTTTAAAGTTATTATTGTGAAAATCGAGTATTACTGAGTATATTTATCACTTCAAATCAAGAAAATAGTCAAATCTTGTAAATTTTTTAAATTTTTTTAAAAAATTTAATTTTAATTAGAAATTAAATAAAATTTACATTTAAAGTTAAAAATAAGTGTTATTAGTGGATTAAATATAAAAAATGAGTTAGAATGGTATAAAAGACGTTGAAATTCGACCAAAAACAAGATTTTTAGTGTATTTGACGAAAATCAGACAGCTATCAGTGCGGCAGGAATTGCCTAATATTGTATTCTGAACGTCATCAAGCTATGGAGTCCTTCGAATCATCCAATTCAATATACGAAGGAAGTGATCACCATAATGATAATAAGAAATCTCTCCGCACATTAAAATTGCCTCAAAAATTCATACTTAATATAATTATTTTTCAAATATAAGTTTGGCGTATACAAAATAAATAAATAAGATCAAAAATTTAAGTATAAAAAAATTATAGCGTACCAGAAATGTGTGCGAAAATTCATATACGTTGTAACTCTTAAACTTATTTTGTACAAACCATTTTCTATTTATTTTCTCAAGTTTTTGGAATGCAGTATTCTTAAATGAATTATAAAGTACGGTTCATGCAAAATTACTCTATGGATACTTATTAAACTCATCAAGGTCGTTTACTAAATATAGAACAAAATTTTGAATCTCACTACGCTCGTCACGTAGGATCAAAACACGATGCACAAAATAAAATAAACTCAACTTTATTCCATCTGCATCGTCCATATCCTTCAAATCCAGACGTCTGTACCATTTATCAAGAAATATGTACGATAATTTTTTTACCCCTGAAAAATATGTACCCCATAATCGAGTGCCTAATTTTCTATTCAACTACTAAGCGGGAGGGTAATCTCGCATTTATAGTCCGGTGATTAGTATAAACTCTTGTCGGCTAAATCGGATGCATTTTCTCCCTATATAAAACCACATCTCATCTTCTAAATTGGAGGTATGCACATCACGCAACAATAACTCGTGCACCAAAATACCAGAGAATATCAAATCTGACATATTTAAGAAATGTCCCATATACGTCTGCCTAAATAATATTTTTTAATTTTCTGTCAGTTTATCTTTTATACAATTTAAACCCCACATCTTTGCATAAGCCATCACTGATGAATGAAAAAATATAGAAAAAAAATATATGCTCTGAAATTCTGTATTTTTTCGATACGTTCTCTTTCTTGTAATAATTAAGAAAATAAATAAAATTAAGAAATTAATATTAAGAAAAATAATAACAAACATATATATATTTTAAATAACATATAATATAATTTATCAAATAAAATTCACAAATAATTAATTTAACATACATAAAATCAACATATTATAATAATTAATTATATATTAAAATAAAAAAAATCATATATAAATTATAATTACAAAAGGTAATAATTAAATAATAAATAATGTTACAAACCAAAATTAATGAGTCATTTAAGCAACTTATTAATTAATGTTAATTAATTACTTAATAGATCCATACCTTCTAAATTAGATTTTATTTAATTTAAATAAAATTACATTTAATTTTTGTAAAAAAAAAATTAATTTAATATATATAATTTAAATAACATTAAATTTAATTTATTTCATTTAAAAAAATTAATAAATTATTTTACGCCACGTGGCAGCATATACAGCCTCCACGTGGCTCAACAGTACGGCATCGCGACATTGCGTCCGCGATGCTGCACGCAATACGCCTTAAGGGTGCATCTTGGGCACACACCACGGGGCCGGGTCCGAGATGGCCCCGAGATTGGCAACGACGGTCAATCGCCGCTTCGACAGCCGTCTGCATCGCAATAATACACCCAAAAATCTCATTGTTTGTCAATTTTTAACGTTTCTTATATCATTTTAATCAAATTTTCACATAAGTTCAATAATTTCACCTATTTTTAACTTCAAATACAAATTTTAATAAATTTCTAACAATTTTCTAAAGACATTTAAATTTTTTTTAAAGTTCAACAAAACTTACCAAAAATCGCTTATTTCTTTTGTTTGAAGTGAAAAATATGTTGTATAAGCCCCGATCTATACAATGATAACTTCAAAATTTTCGATCTGAAAGTTCAAATTTTTTTGGTAATTTTCGGTGGAGATTTTCTAAATAAGTTTGAATTTTGGTATTATGACAAATGTGTCCAAAAATAAAAATTTTGGTTAATAAAATATAATCAATTTATATTTGATTAAAAAATAATTAAAAAAAATATGAGAATTATTTATGAAATTTTTCCCTTTTGTTTTCACATGACACAACTTAATTTATTGATCTTAAAATTTTGATGCAGCTCAACAATTATAAATTTTTTAAAATAAATTAGATATTATTATTTTAACTATTAAATTCTTTAAATTATCCGTATTCTTTTAATCAATGAATTTGAACTATTTAAATTCATAAGTATTCTAAGAATCAACGTGAATTTAATTTAATTTTTAAATTAAATAAAATATTGAATATATTATTTCATCTACCCTTCTGCTGCATTAAATTTTGGACATAATATTGTTAAGTGGTGACTAAATCATGGGTGCATACATGTAATGTATGTGCTCATCGTCTAAATATACGTATCTCATATATATATATATATATATATAGCAAAAGTCTAAAAATTAAATAATGAACACAAATAATACATATTAATCAAATTAATTATAAATTGAGAATATAACTCTTTAAACTTTTGAATTATATTTGTTTGGAGTCCACTCGAAATGCAATTGTTGTCAATTTTAGTAATCAACGGAGTTGGATTGGATTGGTTATAATGGCAGTCTATAATCCAGCACTGATCTAACATTTAGAACATTTAGATTAACTTTTAATCTAATAAATATAATTTATTTTAACTTTGATCAACACTTGAACAATTAAAATAAATCAATTTATTATTATAATAAATAGTCTAAATTAGAAGTAGAATAAAAAATATTAATTTCAACACTTGAAATATAAACTTAAAAACAATTTCTTTTCTCCCAAAAATTGACAGCCATTTATAATTGTAAATTTTGAAATTTTGTTTTATTTAACAAATATATATATACAAATGCATTTTATTTCAATTACATTGGCATTTCATTAGGTTTAATTTCACTTTAACCTAATTATAGAGTTAAAAATTAACTTAGGTTAAGTTAATTTCAATTAACAATTAATTAAAATTAAATATATTAATTTTAACCTAACACTAAGTTAATAACTTAGGTTAAATTAAGTACAAAATATATTTTAACCTAATCCTTTAGTTAATAATTAATTATGGTTAAATTAAATTTTTACTTTAAATCTTGAATAAATAAATATCTTGATTATTTAATAATTAATTATATAAAATTACCCTTAAAACTTTACTAGGTTACCATGTTAACTCAAAGTAAGTTCCACCTTAATCATAGTAATTTGTTGGATTGAACAATTCACTTCGGTATACTATCCTAATGCACAACGAATATACTTCATATTCTAGAATTCCCTAAGTTTATACCTAATTTGTCAAATGAAATTATTCTATGAGTCCGTGATCGATGCCTGTTGTGTGTTTTCTATAACACAAATTAGCGCAAGTGCACGTTGTCGCAACAAATAATATATGATGAGAAAAGTGTCGATCCCACAGAGAATGATTTATCTTTTCTAGTTTAAGTACTGAAATGGTGTCTTTCTACTATTATCCAGAAAATGATTTAATGTATGAGATTAAACTACTCAAGTAAAAGAACAACTTAATTATGCTAAGTGATAAACTAAATTACCAACAAATTATATTCAATATGAGAAATCATAAGATTACAAACTATCCCCCATTATGCAAATAAATTCAGCAGAATCTCTTTGATGTTTATTGGTTCTCAACTTGATATATTGACCAAAACACTCAACACATCACAAGCCTCTTTTTCAGGTCAAGTGAATCTATTCCATCCAATCAAATATCTATATGTCTATGATAAATAAATTGAACAAAATTCATTAAGCACAAGTTTTATGAGCCATACATGCCTTATGAGTATATGTCTATCTCATATGAAACTCAAGTGTACTACACTATGATCATGCATCAATATGCTTAAGACTGAATACCTAAATGCCTTTGTCAAGTTTATTTAAGCATTTCTAGATCAATTTAACTACTGGCCAAGTAATCAAATAGCATTAAGCACAAGCACAATGAATATATCAAAAGCTGAATTAATACCATAAAAGAGAGAACTAAAATCAATCACATAATGAGTTCAAGGATGTAATCCTAGATGAACGAAATTAGCTCATCATTAAACTACACAATCTTAAAGCTAATTCCATCAATACATGTAAACTAAACATCTTACAACAAGTAAAGAATCAAAGCAAAGAAGACATCCCTGTCAAATGTCTTTGTTGTTGAAGCTTGCTTCCTTCCTCTTTGATTTCTTCAAACTTAGAAGTTAGGTGTTTCTTTGTGTTTCCAGCTGCTGTCCCAGCTGGAGTCTCCCTCAAAATATAAGTTTTGAGCAAATAAATAGGTAAGAGCACGGAATTAGGGCGCATTTTGGGTTGCTTTTGGGTTTCCTGATTTTTAGAAACCTGTCACATTTTGTTGTCCAGGTCCCGGCGCCGCGGCGCTGCGATTTGGCGCTGCGGCGCTCACTTTCTGCAATCGGCGCCGCGGCGCTGAAATCCAGTGCTGCGGCGCGCACTGTAGCAAACAGTGGTACTGTAGCAACAGTGCCTCCATTCGTATTTTTATCTCTAATGCTCCAATTTGCGTCCGTTTTCTGGTATTTTTGCTCCGATAATGCTTCAACCTATAAAACAACATTAATATGCATAAATAGCCCAATTATTGAGATAATTTGAACAAATATCAAGTTAGGAAGATAAAATAGTTTATACAATTACGCCTTATCAATGCCCCACGCACATGTCACAGATATTATAAATCAGTGCATTAGACCATATAAGTTGAGGTCAGAACACATTACGTATAATCCTTTCATTAATTATACCATGGATGTGCAGGGATATAGATCAATATCGTCAAATCCTCATAAGCATATCCATGAACTTATCTCTAAATTCGTATTTCGATGAATAATATACGCAAACACTTTTGTTATATTGTTCAACTCTATGAGAAACTATTTTCTCGAGTATATTGCTTATGGCCATAAGACTTTATGAGATACAATATCGAAATACTAGATATACAATTCACCTATGTGTGCTGGCAGATATCATATCTACGCACACCGGACTCTATGAGCATCAAACTATATCCAATGATAAGTAATGGTCAAACTATGATAGATTTTTGACATCCATAGAACTAAAGTACGGTGGATCACCTACAAGTCCACTGTGGCTCTCAGGTCAAAGGACCACGGATACTAATCAACTTGAGAGGACTTACCATTAACGGTTTCATGAGATGTCTATTGAGGTCCTCGTGAGTCTGCTTAATATCTAGTCCTGACTGAATACCCACATGCTTGTAGGAGTTTTTAATAAACTCATGATCAGCTGAGAACAACCATTTGTACTATACAGATATAGACATACATTGATTTATATAAAATTAGATTCACCTATAGACCTACATTGGTGAAAATAGATTAGGAACATAGTGTTTGAGAACATACTTGCATAATGACATTTTCTAACACCTATTGCAACTATGCTATTGCTAGTATATTCTCAGGTTTTTGTTTCATTATAGACAAGACTCTAACTCTTTCGATTTCGCTAACTATTATAACTTGTTAACTCTTAACAGTACTAACTAATGCATTTATAATTTTCAGCATTGCTAACTCTTAGCCTTATTCTAAACTCATTTAGACCAGATCTAAACTCTTTCAAATTATACAATATTTACAGCATTACAAGTATTAATATTATTTAATAAAAATTATTAACAATTTAATAAAATATACATTATATAAATATTACAAAATAAATATTTATACAAACAAGAATGATAATAATTACAAACTATAATAAATATAACACAATATAAATGCTAAATAATACATGTCATGTTGAATTTTGATAAAGCATTTCTTGTTCACATCATGACTCTTATTGAATTTCACGTGAAACAAAAATTATCAAAATTGTGACTTTTCATATTTCTCAAAATTGTGAATCTCTATTTTACAAACTTTTTAGTAATGATATGACTCATTTTACTTTATCAACACCATTCTTTAAAGGTTAAACTATTATATTAATGTTACAAATATATAAATATTTATAATTAGGGAGCTTCGAAATTATCAGAGATCACGCCAATATTGAGATTTGTCCAAATCAATTGCTTTATATATATATATATATATATATATATATATAGAGAGAGAGAGAGAGAGAGAGATGAGCTACTTCTATTAGCAGGGAGGAGAAGCTCTTCGTAAAAGACCAACAAACTCAACACCTGTGACAAATATTGAGAATATATGGTAATGGAGAAGTAATAAACCACTTGGATACAAGTGGTGTGTGTGTGCAAGTTTAACTTCCAAGTTCCCAGGTTCAGTATTTTTATGTGTATTGGCATGGAAACACTTTTTCTTTTTTCTTTTTTAATAGAGAGAAATTTTATTATTCAAAGCTAGAAAATTCTGTTCAAATACTCCGCAATTAATTGCCTCAATTCCAACATCGTTTACAACACTAACAGTAGTTGTTTAAATGATTTAGTAATAACAAGTTTGTAATAAATTTTTTTATTAAAATAAAAGTCTTAAATGGATTCTTTACTTAACATCTTGACTTCATTGACCATAAAAATATTTTAATTCAATTAAAAAAATGTTTTATGAAATATAGAATTAAATGTATATGAAAATAATATTACGTGTATTTGCATGAAAAAAATTTATGCTATAAAAAGGGGAGGCTGAGAGAAGTTAATGCGTACATATAGCAAAATAGTCGACCTGTAAAGAACTGTCGGGTCAAAGAAAGGCATTTTGCGCGCGTGGTTCTGTTATTTCCGTTGGTTTCAAAAGCCCTATCACCCCTGGTTTTGCTATATTATTTTTGATTTTTTTTTTTTGTAATCTTCTCATAATTTTGTCTGAAAAAGAATAAGAAAATATTTCAAGCAAAGCGTTGTTAACATCACCACCTTTACAGAAGTCTCCTCTTTTATTAGTTAACAAGTGGCCTTTTTATGTTTATAGGTTCTCTGCTTCGGCCTTGATCTTGGATTAGCATAAAGTTGTCACTGTTTTTGTTGTTGATGCGCGTTTTTATATTTTTGAGCCTCTTCTTCTAAATTATTATTTTTTATATATCTCTCATTATTTATTCCTCTCTTGTTCTTTCTTCTTCTTCTTCTTCTTCTGATTTCTCCATTAAAAAAAGGGCCTCAAAAAGGTTAAAGGTTTTATTTTTTGCTTGTATTTCGGCGTCCTTTGAGGTCGTTTTTTTTTTGTTTTTGTTTTTGATATGAGCTCCTTTGGACTTGATAGAGGACAGCAAAAGCTGCTCTTTCATATCATACCAAGGTAATCTTTGATCATCTTTATATTCATTTGGTTTTGGTTCTTAATCCAACCTTTTTCTGTTGTAACTAAAGGGGAAATGAAAAAGGAAAAAGCTATTTTGATTTATCTTAATGGAGAACATGCATTATTTCGCTTGATATCCCTAATGGGGTTGATGATTCTTATTTTTTGATAAAGCTACTAAGCTTTTTCTTCGTTGATCACGAAGAAGAAAGCATTATATACTTTGTTATAGATTGTGGGTTGTTTATTTTCATGTTTTGGATGAGTACAGTGACTGGCTTCGTTGGTAATAATAGAGGTAGTTGTTTTTATGAACAGATAGATAAAACTGAAGAGATCAGAGGTCAGAGCAAAGAGGCAGAGTCAAGCGACGAAGTTTTGCCCCTGCTGAAATCAAGAATGGCTCAAAGTCAGGATTTTTGAGTTATTTTTTTTGAAAAACGATGATTTTTCTTTGAAGAAAGGAGCAATTTTTTATCTCGGTTTTTGCTGGGAAGGGAAAAAAATAATATTAGGTTTTTTATTAGAAACAGCTGAGAGAATTCTTGAAATTAATCAAATGGCGGAAGCACAAGGTGGGGAGCCTAATGTGCCCAGGAAAAAGATGACTAAACAGTTGACAGGAAAACGTGATGATACAGCCTTGCATTCTGCGGCGAGATCAGGAAATCTCGCTTCGGTGACAGAAATTTTAATTGTTACTGAAGAGGCTAAATTGAAGGAATTATTGCCAAAACAAAACCAACCTGGGGAAACAGCTCTTTATGTTGCTGCAGAATATGGTTATGTAGATTTGGTTGCTGAGATGATCAAATACTATGATCTTGCCGATGCTGGCATCAAAGCTAGAAATGGATTTGATGCATTCCATATCGCTGCCAAAGAAGGACATTTGGGTATGCCACTTCACAAGTATTCTCAATCTGCTCATTGTGGTATTAACTATTTGATTATTATTGATATGAGTTGTTTGTTTGCCTTGTTGTAGAGATATTGAAAGTCCTAATGGAGGTGCATCCAGAATTGACTATGACAGTAGATTTAACAAACACCACAGCTTTGCACACCGCTGCAATGCAAGGGCATTTAGATGTGCTAAACTTTCTTTTAGATGCAGAGAGTAGCCTAATATCAATAGCTAGAAGTAATGGGAAAACAGCTCTGCATTCTGCAGCAAGGAATGGCCATTTAGAGGTATTGAAGGCACTTTTGGCAGCAGATAATACAATTGCAGCACGAATTGATAAAAAGGGGCAAACGGCACTTCACATGGCGGTGAAGGGCCAGAATATTGAAGTGGTAGAGGAGTTGATTAAGTCAGAACCTGCAGCTTTAAACATGGTTGATAACAAGGGCAATTCACCATTGCATATAGCAAGCCGAAAGGGTAGAGATCAGGTATATTACCCATTTTCCCTATCTTCGTGATTGATCAAGAAAAAAATTTAGAAGCTTCTCTTATAGACAGCTCACAAAGAGTTATCTTGGGTTGATTGATTTAAATGAATTATTATGTTCTGTCCAGGTATCATATAGAGCAGCATTGATCAAAATGCATAGAAAAAGCTTTCTGTACATGTCAAACTTATTGTCTTAATGCATTACTTATGGAGGACTACAAGCTTAAGATTGGAGAGGTTCCAAAGGGTTAACCAATCTTGTAAAATTAAAGCTCCTTTTTAGTCAAAATAAACTCTCTTTTTTTTAAAAAAAAGGGTTGATTCTGCTTTGCTCTCAACCTGCTTGTCATCTAAGAAAATAAGATGAGCAGAATTAATGACTCAGTAGGTTGCTAGATTAATATTCCGCAAAATCTTGGCCGTTCAAGCGTTTTCTTTAACGAGTTTTATTTCTTTTCAGATGTGTTTTGCTGTGAGGATAGAATTCCTAATATTTGAATCATTATGAACATGATATAAGCATCTTTTTCTAATTCAAGTCATGTCATTCTTGCTGATTGGGATTATACTGGTTTTGGATTTGAACTGCCAGTTGACTTGTAAACAAAATCCTTACATATCTAGCAACTTGAATATGAGTATTGTAATCATAAAGGATCACATAATTCAACTTCTGAAACGCTAACAATTATGAAACTTAACAAAGTCATTAAGTCCTGGTATCATGCTGGCGAGTGTAAGAATTTCAGAACATAAATACTTCCTCAAGTCAGATGAAAGAGTAAACCAATAATATATTGCTCTATTTATGCAGATTGTTAGGTTGCTACTGGCAAATGGTGAAACTGATACAAGGGCAGTTAATAGGAGTAGTGAAACTGCCCTTGACACTGCTGAGAAAACAGGGCATCCCAACATCGCGGCTATCCTGCGGGATCATGGGGTTGAAAGTGCCAGAACCATGAAACCTCCAGCAAACCCAGCTCGAGAGTTGAAGCAAACCGTGAGCGATATAAAGCATGAAGTACATTACCAACTAGAACATACCCGCCAAACCAGAAGACGCGTTCATGGCATTGCAAAACGTCTCCATAAGATGCATGCAGAAGGTCTGAACAATGCAATTAACTCCACAACTGTTGTTGCTGTCCTTATAGCCACAATTGCATTTGCAGCCATTTTCCAAGTCCCTGGCCAATTTGTTGATAGCCCAGATGAAGCTACTGGCGGCGTCACTCTTGGAGAAGCACATGTTTCACAAAAACCTGCCTTTATAATCTTTTTCATCTTTGATTCTATTGCCCTCTTCATTTCTTTGGCGGTTGTTGTGGTGCAAACTTCAGTTGTAGTCATAGAGAGCAAGGCAAAGAGGCAACTGATGGCAGTTATTAACAAGTTGATGTGGTTAGCTTGTGTACTTATTTCAGTAGCATACTTGGCAATGTCATTCATCGTGGTGGGTAAACGCGAGAAATGGATGGCTGTCGGAGTTACCATCGTAGGAGCTGTTATAATGGCTGCAACATTGGGTACTATGATTTATTGGGTAATTAGACATCGAATTGAGGACTCAAATATGAGGACTATCCGGAGATCGTCCATGGGCAGCAGGTCAAGGTCCTGGTCTATTTCAATAATGTCAGATACTGAGGTCCTAAACAATGACTACAAGAAATTGTATGCCATTTAGAATTTCCTATGTCGTATCCTTTTTTCAACACATATGGCATAGCAGATCTTGTATTTCCGTACAAATAAATTAACCGCAAAATGTATATTTCCAGCAGAGTTTTTATCTTCCAAAAATTTTGATTTTTGTCATCATATCATAGTTCATGAGAATGATGTCTTTCACTCTAGCAATTTAACTATTTGAAGCAAACCTAGAAGGAACCTGTTAGTCCAGAAGCAAGTATTGGCAGATCCGACCTGAGACGTTTTCGGTAGTACAATCAGAAGCTCTTCCAAATGCTGCATGTGTTGCTAACGGATACAGAATTATCAAAATAGGAGTCATGCTAATTAATGCTGATTTTAATTCCTTCGTATGAAATTAAAAAATGATTGAGTTTGCTGGCCCCTACTCCAGGCAGCAGTTGAAACTTCAGACAACCAACCACCAAAAATGAAGCAACATGACAATCCTTTGAAAATTATGCATATTCATAGACAAAAGAACAATCTGCTCTGGGCTCTGGCTGAAACCACAACCATTGACATTCCATAGCTTTTAGAAGCAAGGCAAATTTAGGGGAAACTTGTGACTCATAATGATGACACTAAGAAAGTTGATGGTCCATATGTTCATTTAGACACAAAAAAGTATGTAATGCACATGCAAATTATACAAAAAAGTTTGAACATATGACCGCACTGAAACAAAATCCTCTTTTAGTGTCAGCTCAACATGAAAATTTAGACCATATCCACCGCCCACTTCTTAAAAATGCCAGAAACCTTAGGACTCCATATTAGGCTTGGCAAAGGTACCGGTGGGAGGGGGGCGGAGGGGTGATTCCGGGCTTAGAAGAAAAAGGCTGGGCTCAGCGTTTTAGTAGTCCTTTTTAATTGAGAGTGAACCATGTGATGATGTTTTAGGGGTAGATAATACTGTGGTTTGGAGACATCAGCGTTATGCTAAGTTTGCGTTGTTTGTCAAAGTGCTTATTAGAAAGAATTTTTAACATGATACTTTTTAAAACACCACGCGCAACCTCTGAAAACTTGAGGGTGGCTTATCTTTCAAATGATTGGGTAAGGATATATATATATATATATATATATATATTGTGTGAATTAGATCGGGATACTGACCATAAAGGGTGCTTCTTTCGGAACCAAGGAATTTGGCTACTTTCTCCTTGTTACGGAGCTTATCTCGGTTTATGAGGGATGTTGGATCATACTTTTTGGAAGTGTTTAGAGAATTTCCTTCTTGTTCCATAAAAACCTGAAATTCATAAGTTCGCGTATTCCCTTTGAGCTTCAGTTGGTAGTAGGCTTCCATTTCTTGTTAAGCAAAGGACCAACGCTTGTGCTCACTTAGCGGCCACTCGTTGTAGTTTTGGTGGAGATCTGACTCCACTTGTGTGTGAATTGCGTGGTTTGGGAAATCCTGGTGGTGTTGAGGTTCCGGGCTTGGAAGAAAAAGCTTGGGCTCAGCGCAAAAGTCTAAATATTTAATTTTTTTTAATTACTTTTATAAGTAATAAAAATTAAGCTTATTATAAAAAACAAGTCATGGCAAGATAGTTATCATGCTAGGCTTATACTTTTCAGGTGCAAGCATCGAAACTTACCATGCTTCTCTCCAGTAAACGAGTCAAAAAATAAAAAATGTAAATCTGGGCCGATTCTTGTAAAATATTCGAATTAATATAATAACATATTGAATTGTGCCTTGTTTGTTGGTGAGGGGTAATTCTGTCAATTACTTTTCCGAGTAATGCTATTAGGCCCCGATAGTATATCAAAACAGAACCCTCTTTAATAAATGGATAGAGGTGACGGATTGGGTAGCAGAAGTTTAAGATGGGCTCGGCCTTTTTTTTGTATAAGTAGATCTCGTTGGTGGGTTGAGCCTACGTTCTAAGGTCTGTTAGTTTGACAATTGTAGCCCAAAAAACTATTGGGCTTAAATCTCAAGTCTGTTAGACTTGACAATTAAATATATTAAAAATAAATGACTAAATTTTATTTTAAAATTAGACCATTAACAAAAGATTCACCAATTAAGCAAATTATCATTATAAGTATTTTTTATACTTTGTACTTACGAGTTGAGTGGCACAAATGATTAGTAATTTAGTGGGTGTTAATCTAATTGGAATGTATTAAAATTATGATGATACAATTTTCTTTATTTTTTAAACACATGAATATTTGTATCTCATTTTTTAGTTAATAAAAAGGAATACTACATTTAAATTATCACTACATGTTTTCTTTTCACTGATTTAATATTAATAAAAAAACAACTGACTTAAATTTTAATTTTTTTCAATATACAAATATTATGATTTAAGTTTGTATGCAAAAAGCTTGCAAGCCTGGTCAATAGTAAGTCCCACCCTAATGTCAAACTAGGCCTAATAAAAGTTGATAGACCTAAGCCGGCATACAAGTCTGCATCAAAATTAAATTTATTGGCTCGACTTGTTTGTATTTTTTTTTTTTGAAAGCAAAGAGGAAATGAAATAAAACAGAGAAATTACAAGAGAACAGAGACTATATAATAAGTCTCTTTCAACCAACACTTCGAAACACTTAGCTCTAGGGCCATTTTAGCCAATTTGTGAGCAAAAACATTACAGTTTCTGATGGAGTAATTAAACTCCATGTTTTTAACTCTATCAGTTAGATATAGAATTTATTTTAACACTACACCAACTTCGGTCCTCAGAGAAGCTTTTTTCTTAATGTAGTTTATAATGTTTAAATAATCTAACACTAATAAAACTGGTCGTAAGCATGAATCCATAGCTAATTTGATTCCCAACAAAATTGCTTGAGCTTCCATAAACTCAGCATCCACTTTGAACTGGACTGAGATAGCAGCTGGCACTAAAACTTCCCCTGTATAATCTCTAATTATAATCCCCACATCAGCTTTCCTACCATCCCCCTTAGTTGTTGCATTGACATTAACTTTAAACCACCCTAGCCTGGGAGGAGACCAACCTGATTGGGCTAATATCATCTTACTTGTGTCTGGCAGTAGCTCAGAGTATTTTGCCTCTTGAAAAGCTCCTAACAAAGCTTCAGCTCGGGAAAGGATTTGCCACGGATCAAGGACCTTCTGCTCAGCTTGGAACTTATTCCTGGACCACCAGATTATTACTAAATATTCTACTTTGTCCTTTGCCATGTCTTGATATACTTATTTGAGCAAGCTAGGAAGATCATTTTGAAACTTGCTAACTAGCTATCCAAAAGGAGCTAAACACTAAATCTTTTTTGCAAATTTATAGCTCAACAGAGCATGGCTTATATCTTCCACTTTATTTCTGCACCTGCTGCACCGAGGCTCATCTGTAATTCTTCTCTTCATAAGGTTTTGTTTGGTTGGGAACTTGTCAATACAAGCCCTCCAAAGGAAAATTTTAACTTTTGTTGGAATATTAAGATTCTAAATGGAACACTACCAGCTAGTCGGATTGGTTGAAGATGAAGGCTAGTCTGAATATAAGAAGCTCTTTGCAACTTGATACCCGTTCTTTACTGAGTGTGAGCCTTTCTTCTTGAAATGCCATAACAAGTGATCCTGATCTTCATTGTGAGGAATAGGTATTTTCAATATAGTCTCCACATCTTCAGGGTTAAAATGGCTATGCAGTAACTGAACATCCCACTTCCCATCTCTAGAAACAAGATCTGAAACTGTTGTTGCATTTAGGAGAGTTTGGGGGAATAAGGCTTGAAGCTAATATGTCTTAAAAGCCAATTATCCTAATAAACGTTTACTCGACTTCCTTTTCAAATCCTCCATCTTTTTCCCCTCTTTAGAATTTCTCTTCCCCATAAAATGCTCAATCAAATATAGGAAGGTCTACTCCCCAACTTGATGTCCAGAAATGAACAATAAACGAAATACCTTTGTTTAAGCACTCTTGCCATAAGAGAGTTTGGGAGCTGAATGATCCTTCAACCCAATTTGTTAGGAGGGCTTGGTTAAAAGCACGCATGTCTATAAAACCAAGCCCCCCTTCTATTTCAATAGCATTCAAGGTTTTCCAAGGAACCCAATGAGCTGACCTGACTTAATCTCTCTTGTCGTATTAAAATCTTAAGATTTGTTTTTTTGATCCCTTCACAAATAGAGATAGGAACCCTGAAAACACTTACGACATAGATTGGAATACTTTGAGCAACTGCTTTAATAAGGAATTTTTCATTTCCTCCCCAAGAGAACCAATTTTCATTCCACCTATTTATATTAGCTTGGATTCTGTGCTCTAGACTTTGAAAAAAGATTTTTTATTCCTTCCCATCATAGAGCCTAGGCCTAGATATTTCTCATAGAGAGAAATTGCTTTCAGCCCAAGAATATTAAAAATTTCTATCCTGTTGGATTGGCTTGTGTTGGGACTAAAAAAATATGATGAGTTCTCCATGTTTATCAGCTGACCTGAGGCCATTGAGTACTCCTCTAGAATGCTTTTTAGGTTTGTACAATCTACTCTCCTGGCCTTTATGAAAATTAGGCTGTCATCTGTAAACAAAAGGTGAGTTAGAGACAAATCCTTGGAGAACTTGATTCCATGGATAAGATTTCTTTTTTCAACTTTCTTGAGAGTTGAAGAAAGTGCCTCAACTCCTAAGATAAACAAATAAGGAGATAGGGGGCACCTCTGTCTTAATCCCCTTTGAGGCTTAAAGAAACTTGTTGGAGAACCATTTAATAAGACAACATATATGGGGGATGAAATACACTTCATAATAAGACTGACCCATTTAAGAGAAAACCTCATTTTCACCATAGCCCTTTCAAGAAACACCCACTCCATTTTATCATATGCCTTATTAATATCAAAGTTTTAGTGCTGTCCACCATGTTTTGCCCTTTCTAACATTTCTAGTTTTATGCATACTCTCAAATCCCACCACCATATTATCAGCGATCAATTTATTAGGGATAAAAGCACTCTGATTTGGTAAGATTATCTCATTTAGGACCTACTTAAGGCTATTAGCAATAATTTTTGCCATGGTCTTATAAATCACGTTGTAAAGGCTTATAGGTTTATATTCCTATATATTTTTAGGATTATTACAGTTTGGAATAAGAGCAATATATGTATGATTTAAAAGAGTGAAGTTCCCCACACTATTTAAAATGTTGTTGCAGATCTCTCACACTGATTCTTGCACTGCATTCCAGTGTTTCTGAAAGAATCTCACGGGAAGACCATCTGGTCCAGGTGACTTCAGTGGGTGCATCTGAGTAAAAGCCCTGAATATTTCCTCTCTAGTGAAGGATCTCCCGAGCTGTTTATTCATCTCTGGAGAGACAAAGGGTTTCAATCCCCTAATGGCTTCATTTATACATTCAGGACTAGGCCTAGAGAAGGTAAATATCTTTTTGAAATGAGAACAAATGACACTTTTCAGATCTTTTTCCGCTTCTGTCCAACAATTGTTGCCATCCACAAACCCCTGTATAAAGTTCCTCATTCTTCTTGTATTAGCTTTTACATGAAAAAAAAACTTAGCGTTTTTATCCCCTTCCTTGAGCCAAGAGATTTTTGCCCTCTGCTTCTGGAGTTCCTCCTCTAATAAGAGCTTTTCCAATTGTCTCTCCAACCAACTAATTTTCTTAAGGTTTTGAAGATCCTGACTATTCTCTATCTTTTCTAGATCAGTCTCCAGCTTGTCAATTTCTCTTTTCCTTTTCCCAAGCTGCTCTCTACTCCACGCTTTAATATCTTCTGAATAAATTGAGTGATTGCATTCTCATTACTAGAATGTGAATTCTTTTTTCTTTTTTTTGGTAATCAAGAAACAAATATTTATTGATAAAACTATCCAAATACAAATGATCGTAAAGTCATAACACAAAGAGAACAAATCATTCTTTATGACTTATCACCTAACTACAATATAATCTATATTTTGGTCAGAGATGGTAGACAGACATTTAATCTACACCACATTTTTAATATATTGAAATACATCATTTGTATTTGGCCGTTTATGATAGAACACCACCTGGTTGCGCTCTTACCATATTAAATAGATGGAAGCACAGAAAGCGATTCTTCTAATTTTGTTAAGTAAAGATATACCTCTAGTTTTTCTACAGAAATAGGATACCTCTCTTTTCCAAGTGATAGGTCGTCTGTTGATATGACACGTCAGTAAATTTTTTTTTCATATTCCTTCTATAAAGCAACACTGAAAAAATAAGTGTGTCACCGTCTCACTGACATTACTACAAAGTGGGTAGTTTGTGGAAATGTCGAGCCCCTATATAACCAATCTCCCATTTGTAGATAGCCGATTTTTTAGTGCAAGTCAGGTGATAAAACTATGCTTAGGGATATGTTGTGGACCCCAAAGTAGCTTGTACCATTCTATCGTAGTTTTTTTTGTTTGTTAGGTGTCTCCATGCACTAGCAATTGAAAATCTCCCATTGGGGCTCCCATTCCAGATGATCATATCCTCTCTAGAGACATAAATGGAGAAGTTAAGTTGTATGTAATCCTAGACTAAGACAGTATGTAATAATCACTTATCCAACACAAAAAAAATATTTATATATATATAATATTCATATTTTATTTGTATGCGGATGATATTTAATTTATGTATTATTATTAGTATTATTTGTATAGATTAAGAACATACTATTAGTATTGGATTTATTTGCAAGACTTTAATTTATTTTAGGGACCAAATTGTAGTACTTTGAAAGTTTTAGGGGTTAATTTATAAATACTAAAAGTTAGCATCTTAGTATAAAAATACACATTTTAAACCCTAATTTACTCATTTTTGGGTCGAGCCACCCCTTTAGAGAGAGAAAAGAGAGAAATAGAGGGGAGAGAAAGAGAAGAAGAAGAAGAAATTTAAATTTTGAGTTTTAAGAGGTATATCATAACTATTTCTCAATTTATTGGTGTTAATTAAGTTAATTCCTTTAAGTTTTGATTTTTGAACAAATAAAAAATTGGAGATTTGATGTGAATTTTATAAGATATATTGAGAATTGATGATGATTATGTAGATAGCTTGATAAATCATCATGAATTATAGCTTGATAAATCATCATGAATTGTATAATTTCTACTTGATAGTCTCTTAGATCAAGAAATTTTATAAATTGTTGTACTTCGATTCTGATTTTGAATTTTGAGACTATGAAACTAGACATGTATAGAATCATTTTAGACTTTGAATCGATTGAAAATTCTAAAATTGAATTTTTAGTGAATTTACCAAAATGACTCTGAAATTCTAGAAATTTTTCGTGTTAACAGTATAATACAGTGACAAATAATTTTTGATCTGCTGAATGATTTTTAAAAATTACAAATTTCTGAAATATGATAAATTTATATGTCTAATATGATATATTCAAAATTAAGAATTTATATCAATGTGGTTAAATTGTTATAATTTTCTAAAACATATCAGCTCATTGCAGTATTTGATTTATAGATTTTTAAAGTTATGAAATAAAATAGTTTTAAATTGGCAGGGATTTTAAAGTAAAATATTTATCATAGATTAAAATATGTGTCAAGAGTAATTCTGTGATAGTTTTATAATTTTTGAGTTAGTATGTGATTTTATAAAATTGGGAGACTGAATACTGTTCAGTAAATATCTTGATCCCGCCAAAATAATAATTTGGATTTGATGGTGTTTATGAAATGGATTGTGTAAGAATTATGATATAATATTCATACATAAGGAGGAAATATGAGTTAAGAAAGATATATTCTGATTTTGAAGCAATTGGACATCATTTGATATATAAGAAAATTTTGTTAAGTGTAAGTGGTCAGAATTACAAGTTTTGAGAAACTAAGTAATTAGACCAATTCGATGTGATAAGTGCAATATGTGTAATTTTGTAAACTATTTAAAGTATTTTGTGTGAATGTTGAGGCTTATAAAAGGATTAATCTCCAATGGTAAGTTAAAGAGAATTAAGCATTGTAGCCGAAAGTGCTAAGAGGTAAGTATACTAGACTTTTACTGAAATCACAATAAGCATAGTAATTGTCTATGTATAATTTTGTAAATGTGTTTAGAAATATGTTTATATTATGCCAAAGTATATTTGATATAAAATATAAAAGACATATGTTTATGAATATGAGCATTGACATTGAGCATGTACCTACATGTGTTTATGAAAGTGAGCTTTCAAAATGAAATGTGTTTAACAAAGAAAGCTTTTGAAGTGAAAAATGTCCATGAGATACATTTTGTGTTTTGAGGATGCTTGAACTCACTATTTACTTAGTAGGCCCCTTATGTGATTTGTGGAGCCTTTCTTTCGAGATTGATATATGTTATGTGTTCCGTATGTATGGAGGATTCTATTGGTACCTAAAGGAAGATTGAGTCATCACATTTGTGTGGTGGCATATTAGTGCATGTGAAAGGACTCATCGATGATCAGGATGAGGATTTGGCTTTTACCTTTGGGCATAAGCATTATATATATGTAATTTAAACCTTACTTGTGCTATTCATCTCATACGGTATGTCACATTTGGCTCATTATGTGATTCGTGATATGAAAGTCATACTAAGTAGTAGTTGAGTGATGATATTCCTATTATATGTTTGAAAGAATGTGTAAGCGCTTACCTGACATGTGATTTGATAAGATTATGATTTTGATTTATCACAGCATACCATACACATGCATTGTGTACACATATATATATATATATATATATATATATATTTGCATTTTGCTATATGAAAAACTAGTATGTTTACTGAGTTTCGTACTCATTATAGTTTATAGTGATTTCAGGTAAATAAGGCACATATGTGCTTAGCGGATTTGGCAAGACTTATGCTGTCCCTTGGGTTCCCTAAGTTGTTAGGTTGCTAAGTGTTTCATTTATGGACACATAGTTTAAGATATTTGATTTGTCCATTTTGAATAAATACTTATGTATTATTTTATTAGGTGTGGTTGTATTTGGTTTATGTTTCATCAAGTATGGTCATGGGTTGATTTTGCATTAAACTTACTAGCAACTTGATAAAGATTCTTATTTTGAATTCAAGTTTGAAATTTTATGCAATATTAATTATGAGTGTACATTATTGAATGAGTGTAAGTTATGTCATGTTTCAGATCTTTTAGGTCTGGGGCGTGACACAGTATATGCATCCAAAGGGTCAAGGAAGGTCCAAGTGCCATTGACCCATAGGTCACTATCTTTTGCGTCTCGTGGGATGTCAGAGTTACTAATATTGAGCTGGAAGAAATTGTCGACAATAGATTCACCATTCAACCGTGAATCACTCCAAAAAAAGAATTTTGATCCATTGCCCAATTTATAACCAAACAACTTCTGTATGTGCCTCCGCAAATCTAAAAGTTTCCGCTATATCCAGCTACAGTTTAATGGTTTTGTTATCTCCTAAAAGCCCAATCTTTTAAGTTTATTTTCAGTCACCCATTTAGCCCATAAAGAGGATTTCGTAGCCAGAAGATCCCATAAGTGTTTAATAAATGCAGCTTGATTTTATGAATGTAGGGATTTTATTCTTAATCCTCATTCCCTTTTGGTATAACAGAGATCATTCCAAGCGATTGGACACCTTTTTTTTTTTTTTTTTTTCTGAGAATCATAACCATGCCATAGAAACTTCCTACAAATACCTTCTACCTCTTTAATAACTGCCTTTGGGAGGATAAACATAGAGCACCAGTACACGTTCATACTCATTAATATAGAAGTAATCAATTGCAATCGTCCAGTATATGATAACATCTTACCTGCCCAGTTCAAAACTCTTGCAGTCATTTTGTTGATTAATTCTCGACAGTGGTCATTCTTTAGTCTTCCAGAAATTAAAGGGACCTCTAAATATTTAACTGGAATAATACCACATTGAAAATGGGTCAAGTGCAAAATAGCATTCTTCATAGCTACAGGGACATGGCCGAAAAAAATTAAACTCTTGCTTGCATTTAGTTGTAAGCCTTAAACTTTGTAGAAGTTATCCAGGGTTATTTTAAATTGTCCAACAGAGTTTATGTCACCATGAGAGAAAAAAACAAGTATCAGCAAAGATCAGGTGATTCAATCTCATTCGTTTACATCCTTTGTGAAAGTTAAGCTGATGATCAGGAATACTAAGCAGGTTTCTACTTAGATACTCTATTGCAAGGACAAATAACAGATGAGACATAGGGTCTCCTTGCCTTAAACCTCTCTTTCCAAGAAAAAAAACCTTACAAGCTTCAATTCACAGCTACTGAAAACATACATAATCGTACACAACACATGATCAGTCTAATGAAATAGAAAGGAAAGTTGAGTCTCAATAATACTTCTTCTAAGAAATCCTATAAAACTGAGTCAAAAGCCTTCCGCAAATCAATTTTAATAACACAACTAGGTACACCACTTTTTCTATCATAACCCTTCACTAGCTCATGAGCTAAGAGAACATTATTAACGATTGTCCTATGGGGAATGAAGGCAGTTTGACTAGGGTAAACTAGATAACAGATAACCTTTCTTAATCTGCCAGTGATTATTTTTGTAATACATTTATACAGCACAGTATAACAAAAAATTGGTATATAGTCCCCAAGGATGTGAGGGTTAGGCACCTTAGGAACTAAAGTAATGGCAGTGACATTAATAGGGTTATAGATCTGACCTGTGTGAAAAAAATATTGTACAGCTTGAGTGACATCCTTGCTAATTACCATCCAACATTTTTTAAAAAAGAAATTGTTATAACCATCAGGACCCGACGCTTTATCTCCCCCTATACTAAACATCACATCTTTTACTTCTTGTTCAGAGATGGGGGTGTATAGTATATCTCGATCTTCTTCCCTCAGTTTTGGCCTATTATTAATAATTCCCTTATCAATGGTCTCTCTGGTACCTATATTAGTCCCTAAAAAGTTCTGATAGTAGCGCACAATGGTACTTTAATATCCTCAGGGTCTTGAATAAGATTGTCATTATGATATGCTATACAAGAGATTTTATTCCTCGCTCTCTTTTGTTTAACTATATTGTGAAAATATCTAGAGTTTGAGTCCCCAAGTTGCACCCAATTGACTTTAGATTTTTGTCTGATGATGCTTTCCTTAGTGACGATGAGCTTTCTCAAATGCTGATAAACACCTCTTTCCTCATCATGAAACACTTTATTGAATGGGTCAGCCATCAAACTAGTTTGTAAGGAGTCCAACACTAACTTCCAATCATCAATCTTTTGAGATAGATCCATGAACAAGTCATTGTTTAGTTCTTTTAGCTTCACTTTTAGAAGTTTAAGCTTACACCATACTTTGCGCATTGGAGAACCCTGGATCTCAATTTTCCAAATCTTTTCAATTACTCCAAAAAATTGAGGGTAAGAACACCAAGCATTGAAGAACTTGAAAGGTAGCCTATCTCTAGGAAGATCCTTTAAGATAGTTACCACAAGAGGGGAGTGATCAGAAACACCTGCAGTTAACACTTCATTCTCAGACCATTCCCATATATCTAACCATTTCCCATTTACAAATGCTCAATCAATTTTTCTCTAAATCTTCTGAGAACCCTCTTGACTATTACACCATATGAATCTGCAGCCTCGATATTTTAGCTCATAGAGCTCAAGCATTGAAACCCAATTTTTAAAAGGCTCCAACATATTATCATTAGCCCAGTTGCCCCAAATCCTATCATTATTGCTAAGAACATTATTGAAGTCACCTTGAATCAACCAAGGATATTGCGCAGCCACCATCCCACTATGGAGATCACACCACAGAGTCTCCATTTCCATAGCATCAGATGCACCATAAACAATGGTTCAGTAAAACTCCAAACCCTCAACGGTTACTTTACAGTGCAAGAATTGTCAATGCTTTTTGAGAATTTCAACATTGCATCTATCAGGATTAAAAACTACCCAAATCCTTTCCATATTTAAACAGTTGGAATTATGTTCTAGTTTTCAGCCTTTTAGAGCTAATTTGTCCCAAATTTTAGCTGTATTCTCATGCTTCACCCTTGTTTCTAATAATTCTATGAGACTTAACTTCTTCTTCTTAATCAGAGTTCTCACCTCTGATTGTTTGCAGGGGTCATAAAGACCCTGTATATTCTAGCTAGCAATCATGTACCCATATTAGGGGGAGGTTGGAGGATCTGTGCAGCTCTTCTACCATTTCCAATTATTCCCACATTATGGGTGAGAGTAATAGTCTTCCTCAGATTGTATCTGTCAACTACTTGAACCTCGCCATGAGTAGCTGGTGAGAGCCCAACCTTAGTGCTTAGCTTTCCTGTGTCAAACTTGCTTGCCACATTATAAATCTTCCCCTCATTCTGTGTTACCATAACCGTCTCAACAATAAGGGCCTCATTAGACTTTTCAAGTTGGGGGGAATTCCCCTCACTGTTTTGTCGGTTATCATTTTTCACTTGCCATATTTGTCTAGCCTTTCTTATCGGAGCACAAGATTTGTCTGCGTGACTAAATTTGTTGCATTTACTACAAATGGTTGGTTTCCATTCATAAATTACCTCTTGAGTCACAGTGGCACCATTTTCATCCTTCAGCGTCACAATATGTGAGAATTCACCCCCAAAATCTATATCTACTAAAACTCTAGCATAAGCCAATTTTGTTTATTCAAGGTACAGAGGTCACAATATTTGGGCATCCCTATAGAGCTAGCAATTCGACTTAGCATAGAAGGGGTCCAAAATTCCCATGGAAACCCAGGCAATTGTATCCAAATAGGCACCGATCGAATGCTAGACATATCCATATCATTCTTGGTTTTCAAATTTTAACAATCAAGAGACGGTTATCAAAAGTAATTATTCCATCATTCAAGGCCTTTTGTTGTCCTAATTCACTATCAAAATTAAATAAGAACAAATCAGGCTTAATGGAGTGAATAGAAATTAAACTATACCGAGCCCAGTGATTTTGCACGAAGGCGGTAGAACCGTGGTGAAAGGCCATACACTTCTCCAATCAAGGCATATTTCCATTGTCTTTCTTTCTCAATGAGTTCCTCAGTGCGAAATTTTACCACATTTTGGCCATTGCAGATTTCAGGAGCAACAAATTGCAACTTACATTTCGGTGTAAGGTTGCGATTGTCAGAAAAAAGCGACACCCATGGCTTGGGGTGACTGTCCCTAAAATTCCCCTTTTCCTCGTTCAGCCATTCCTTTACATATAACTCAGCTAGCC
This sequence comes from Ailanthus altissimus, assembly GCA_946807835.1. Classification (NCBI taxonomy): domain Eukaryota; kingdom Viridiplantae; phylum Streptophyta; class Magnoliopsida; order Sapindales; family Simaroubaceae; genus Ailanthus; species Ailanthus altissimus. The sequence goes on along the minus strand of OX327701.1, from coordinate 24,870,763 downwards.
GAGGAGTAGTCACAGTGTTACAAGACCCAGTCCCAACAGCAGTAATCGAGCCAGCGACATCAACGACAGGCATCTCAAGTCTGGCCTTCATAAGAATAGAGGATACAGCCACAGCACCGCAGCAAGCACCAACCGTCGTCCCGGGGCAACAGCTAGAGTCGACCCTCAAGGTTGAAGGGCCAACCGCACCACCACCACCAGATAGAACCACCGAGGAGAAATGAATTGAGGTTTTCCAGTGGGAGAGAGATCAACAAATATCGCTTCTGGACCTGTCGGAGCCAGCATGCTTCTCGCTGGAGAAATAACCACGATCGGTACCACATAAGATGTCGGCACCACAGCAACACCATCAGAGTAAACCACCGGAGGAGAAGCAGATTGAGATTTTTCAATGGGAGGGACATTGGTAGACATCGCACCTGGACCAGTCGAGGCCAACACGCTTCTCGCCGGAGAATCAACCACGATCGGATCCACAGAAGACGGCGGTGCCACAATAGCTTCATCGAAGTTCAGTGCCGGGAGGAATCGCGAAGCCACAAGAGAAAGACGAGTCTTCTTCTTTCCCATTTGGCTCACGGCGTAAGTTAGCCAATGCTAATGTGCGCTGAGAGAAAAAACCACTATTTTCTCGCGTGTGTTTTTTCTCCTTCTTATCTCTAATCAAAATTTTTATTGAAGTTAAGAGTATAACTTGGGACCTTAGATAAGAAAGGTAAACCTAAGACCTTAGATAAGAAACCTGGGACCTTTTTTGAATTCTGATTCAAAAAAAAAAGTGAATTCTGATTCTATATGTGCTTGATTTTCAGCTTACATTCTTTATAATTACTCCAAACAACGTCAAAATAAATCATACTATATTTACTCATTCTTCCCCTAGCCTGGTCCTCTTTGCTTCTATAAATTTCAAGCAGAATCGGGTTATGGTCAAAGTTACACGTGTACAGGTTTAAGGCTCTTAAACCTTTGAAGATTCTTTTCCACTGATTCGAGACCAAAAATTTGTCCAATCTCTCCATCACCCGATCTTTTCAGCTCTCCTGTTGGACCATGTGAAAGGCGTACCCGCGTATCCCATATCTATCCGATTATAGTCCTAAATTACTTCACTAAACTCATTCATAACTTTTTTTTTGGAGAACCACTCATCTTCTCTTTATAGTTGGTTACCTCATTGAAATATCCTCCACATACCCATGAAGAGAGAAAAGGAATTCTTGATCAAGGTTACCATCAAATCCTATGAACCTCCAAATTGTTCCCCCTATATATTGAATAAAACTATCAATATGGTGGTCACCGAAAGATAGAATCTTAACATCGATCCCTTCTTTTCAGATCAAAGCTAAACCCCTTTTTAACCCCACCATATCCATACTGAAACAAGAATAAAAATTTAATTTGGTTTTGACAACTTCTATTTGAGAACCTACACACTATTTCACAAAGAAATACAATACTAACAGAGTGTTTTTGGAGAACTCTTGAAAGAGACCTGAACATTCGAGGGTTCCCCAGGCCTCTAACGTTCCAACAGAGGAGATTCATGGTTCTTGGCAAGGCTAGCAACCAGCCTTCGCCGATCCCATAACAGTAATCCCTTTATTGTTTAGGTGATGCCAATATTTATCTTGATGCATAGTCAGCATTGTCTAGGGTAGACGACTTATCTGATAATACATATTCAAACTTGGGCTTCTTGGTATCCCGGTTTGCTCCCATTCCTTCAGAGTTTCTCTTGAGGCCGATCTTCCTTTCTTCACTGATTGGTCTTCTACCAGTATCATGAGCTATTCTTTTTCCATTTGAGGCTTAAAAGTTGGCTTTTGTCAACCGCTGCTACCAGTGCTCCTTTATGGGTCTCTTGGGCTTTAGTTCCTATCCATGCTTTTTGGTATTGGTTTCGTATGAATGATTTATATCTAAAACCATATCATTCTTATGAAACAAGCTACTGATATGATTTTCTTCAATTCTGACTTCACCATCTATTTCCTATGCCCTTTAACCCCTTTAAGAGCGTTAATTTCAATGATAGCTCTATTTTCTGGCTCATAGCTCCATATTCTACCTCGGGACAGATTTTTTTGATTGAAGAATTAAAAATATATATATATATATTAAAATTTTGGTTTATTCAAGTATGCCACGTTGTATTATTTCTATCAAATGATCAATTATTTATTAATATGTAAATATGATAGGATTAGTGATTGACAGATAAATTTAATAAAGATAAAAATATTATTATATAATAAAAAGAATTTTTTTCACTAGATTAAATTATAATTGATTGATAAAAAGTGGCAAAATTAGATAATTTAAAATTATAGAGATAAAATTGAATAGAGGCCAAAGTCCACACAGTCCTATCCCTATCTAATAGAAGAAAAACACCAGAAAACTTCTTTTAGTCCTGAGTTTTAATTTCTGAATCAATCAGCTACAGTGTGTGGGTGATCGGAAGATGGACGATGAATTGCTAGAATTGCAGAGACAATTCGAGTTCGCGCAACAAGCGAAATCGAGCATCCGATTATCGGAGCGAAACGTCGTCGAATTGGTCCAAAAGCTTCATGAGCTTCAAATCATCGATTTCGACCTTCTCCACACCGTCTCCGGCAAAGAATACATCACTCCTGTAACCATTTTCTCTCTCATCTTCTGTTTGTTTCAAGAGAAAATAATCAAAATTTAAAATTTATTAAATTTGACTATACTGAGGCAATCTGCTAACAACGACATCGTTTAATTCAGCTTAGAATGGCTATAACGCATGAGATTCTACTTTTAGTTGCTTTTGGTCCTCAAAAGTTACATTTTTGAATTAATTGATTTTGATTATATAATGTGATATATGTTTTTCATGTGATCAATACAAATATACATTATTTCATTATTCATCATCATGTGTTTCCTTTTTATGTATAATTTGATCCGAATGTGATTGTTGTTTGGATTGATTTGGTTATGAAGGAAAGTTTATTACAGCTCTAATTTTTTTCCTTTAAACTTCTGGTATGATGGTTTTTTTTGTCTTTTATAAGGATAATAAGTTGGTCGTTAGTTTTTTCTTTTGTTTTTCCCTTGGAATAATTTGACTGTGATCTTATGATAGGAGCAACTGAGGCATGAAATAATTACAGAAATCAAGAAAAGGGGGCGTGTTTCTTTGATTGATCTTGCGGATATTACTGCTGTTGATTTATACCATGTTGAGAAGCAAGCACAATATGTAGTTTCTGGGGATCCAGGGCTTATGTTGATACAAGGGGAAATAATCTCTCAATCATATTGGGACTCCGTTGCTGAGGAAATCAATGAGAGGCTTCAAGAGTGCAGTCAACTTGCTTTGGCAGAGCTGGCTGCACAGTTGCAAATCAGCTCTGAGTTGGTGGCATCTGTGTTGGAGCCCCGTCTTGGGACAATGGTGACTTATTTTTCAGTTCTGTCCAAATGGGGGTAGTAGTAAATGCACGATAATGACATCTATTGCTTTTACTTTTAGGTAAAAGGTAGGCTTGAAGGTGGACAATTATATACCCCGGCATATGTTGCTCGTGTTAGTGCTATGGTTCGCGGTGCTGCGAGGGGAATCACAGTTCCAACAAATTTGTCGGTGTTATGGAGCACTTTACAAAAGCTTTTGCAAGAAATGGATGGAGCAACTGGTGTAGCCGTTGAAGGTTCATTTTTCCAATCCTTGTTTAATGGGCTGATCAAGGAAACTGAGGTCCTTGGATCACTCCGTGCAGGAGCACATTGGACTCCAAATGTAGGTGATGTAATCTTAAAATTAACTGATTTCAGGTGTGTTTATATTTATCTCATCAGAAGAATGGGTTTTTCTGCGTGTTATACTAATTTTTTGGATTCCATCAGTTGCTTGATTGAGGTTTTATATATGATGACTGGATGCAAAAATGAGTTTTTTTTATATAGTTCATTTTAACATTTCCAAATGTACTTTAAAATGCATCTGAGATGAGGATTCAAGGTTTTTTAATTTATTTTCTGGGATGGGTGGTTAGGGCGGGTGGGTGTTTTTGGGGAGGATGCAGTTTTGATGTTCTTGCACAGCCTACTGTGGTCTTCACAATAATTAGTGACTAATATTAATATGGAAAGCAATTTTGTAACAGGTATTTGCTATTGCTCAAAGGGAATGCATAGATTCTTTCTTTTCACAGGTCTGGTGTCCACTACTCCTCTTTGTAATTTTTGATGTTCAAATGCATAGATTTGAACCATAGTGAAAGCAATCATTATCATGATTTGACATATCTATGCTGTGCTTATGTTCAATTTGATACCATACTTTTCACTTAAGTTTGCATATTTGTTCTGCATGTTTTAATGTTTTATTTTTGTGGTTTTCCGGGGTAAATTCCATAATAACAGTATGTCTTTTTTGCTTGGTGTGTCCCTTATGGGCTGCAGAATTCTTTCATCAGCTATGAAGCTCTGCACAAACTCGGTATTTCCCAGCCTATTCAGTTCTTGCAGGTATTCTATTGCTTCTATGTTGATGTAAACATTACGGGAATATGGAGTTTATTTATAATGTTATAGAATTCCTTGATGAAGAATTAATAATCACGGATTCTTCTCTGGTTTTCATCTAATTGAATTTGTGGCAATGAACTCCAATTTAGTCTAGATATCCTGAAGGTACACCTTTAGTTACTGTATTTGTTCACTCCTCGATCATTGACATGTTGGATGCTGCTGCTGAGGATGCCATTGAGTGTGGTAGCTGGTAAGGCCTAAAATTAAGTTTACTTCTGTTCTTTTTGTTCTGTTTCTCTCGTCTTTATTAACCAGCATATTAGCAATTTCTTTATTTATTTTTTTTCAATTTGACCGTATTCTATAGAAACTCGAGCATTTCAATTAGTTATTAATGCGATTCTAGTTAATTCTTAGAAAAGTTTCTTCATTTTGTTTATACTATGATTTTTAACTCTTATTTTCAACTCTTCATTTTGTTGTCACTATTGGTAATAGTTGCCAGGATATGGTGTTCAGTATTATTTTCCCTGGTAATAGCTAAGGGAAAAATATTGTGACCACAATTGTGGTCAAGTTAAATATCTAGTGGAATTATTATGCAGTTGTGTTCCATGCTAAGTAACAAGATAGAAGGACTTTATGGAATAGCTTTCGGATATAATTACCTCTTATGCATTGCTTTCTTTGGTAATATAAGGGGATGAATTAATGCAGGATTGATTCTCTTTCGGTATTACCTACATTCTTTGGACGCCAAGATGCATCTAAGATTCTGTCTCTTTGTCCATCTGTTCAATCAGCTCTCAAGGTAACAATTGGTTACTGTGTCAATAATTACTCATGCAGTTAATCTGTAGACTTATTGTGCATTTGTTTTATGTTCATTTTTCAGGCTAATAAAGCACTCATCATGGGTGAATCCTATGTATTTAGCAATGGTTTTGTCAAGGTATAAATTATACGAAGAAGCTCATTATGAGTTTGGGGTTCAATAATTATTCTACTTCACTTTTGTGTATGGTACATATGACAGCTGAGGTTTGAGCATCCTAGCTTCCCCATGTTAATAGTGCCTTTTTGCTTGAATTATAGTAACTTTCTAGAAAGTGAAAAAATTCTATGTACTTGTTTATTCTCAAGGGAAAATTAGAATGAGGTAGGACATACTAGTCTGGTTATGGGAAGGGTTTGACTTCTTAAGCTTTTGAGATCCTGTTCTTCTCTGTATCTGTTATTCCTCTTCATTCTAGGTAGCTTTCTTGTCTTACTATACCTGGAAACCCATGCAGTCTCCCACCTTATGTGCCTTTTTGTATGTTTATGCGTGTCAATACACACAGAGTCCAATAATTATTTTTTTAATTTCATATTTTGTCTGCTCCTACATTTAGTCAATCATTGAAGTTCTGATGGCATTCATTTTCATATCGCCTGAATGATTAGGATGTTTATGATCGCGTGGAAAAGGAAGCAGAAACTTTTAGTCTTCAAGGGTCCTCCAATATCATGCCAAGTGTTGATTCACACTTGGTCAAGGAAACCAAAGTTGGACATTATACAAGCAGGTCTATTGAGTCAAATGAAACTAGTTATGAGAGTGGTCATAAAAATGCGACGGAGAAAGGATCAAAGAAGAAGAAAGGAAAATCTGGTGGCAATCCAAAGTCAGGTGTTGCCGAAAGTGGTGCAGATGACCAGGAATATTTTCCCACAAAATCTAAGAAAAACCAGAGGAGAGGCAAGGATACATCTTTTTCACAAGTGTCTGATTCTAAACCAGGAGCCAAGAAGGATGGTGCTAAAACCCAAGAGGAGAATGTTAATGTTCCTTCAGAAGAGTGGGTAATGCAAAAGATTATGATGCTGAATCCTGATTTTGAAGAACAAGGTCTGTCAATCTTTTGTTTTATTTGTTTGGCCGAGCCCCTACTTTTACCCAATTTTGAGTGATGTATTTTTCTGATTTGGCAGGTATAGATGATCCAGAGACAATCCTTAGGCCTTTGGCAAACTATATGAGACCTATGCTAATCAATTATCTGAAGGAGAAAAGAAAGGCATTGTTTACAGAAAATGCAGAAAAAATGAAGCGTCTGCTTGATAATTTGCAAAAGAAACTTGATGAGGTTAGCCGTGATTGAAATATTTTTTGCATTCAGTGTTTTTGGCTGTGTTGGTTTGTATTTTCCTATACTTAATGTATTCTTTGCCTCTTGCCAGTCTTTCTTAAATATGCAGCTGTATGAAAAAGCATTAGATTTGTTTGAAGATGACCAATCAACTTCAGTAAGTTCTTCCTACATTTGACTGATATCTTTAGTGATTCCTACTGTGATCAGATGGCTAAAAGAAGTCTTTTCTATGATTAACAGGTTATATTGCATAGGCACTTGTTGAGAACAACAGCAGCTGCAATTGCAGATACCTTCTTTCTTAACTTGGTAGCACTTTAACTGTTCTCTCTTTAGTCCACTGTTGCTTTCATCTTACTGGTTTAATGCATATGATGGTTTCAAGTGGGGCCTAATACTTGGAGCTCATTCAATGTAGGACATGCACAACAAATTGAAGAATGGAGTTGAAGTTGAGGAGTCACAAAATGCAGAATCTATTTTGCTAAGTTCGACAGAAAGAACTGCTCTTGTATGAAATAATTCAGTTCCCCCATCCTTGCTATATACAAAGTGATCATACTGCAAAAAAGTTTTCGTAGTGACTGAGTCTTATGTAGACACCCTTTTGCTTGTGCAGGCCAAGAGTTTCCCAGGACCACTTTCAAAAAAGGCTCTTGTTGTCATTGAAGCTTTGGAAGGGAAGGTCAGTGTTTTAGTTGGAAAACAGAATGTCTTCATTGTTGAAAGTTACATTCTTGGAAATGGTTGTTCTTAAAATCATTTTGGAATATCTTATGGAAAAATACTGTACTATGGCTATTCTTTATGTTATGACTAAGTTAAATATGCATTAAATGCCAAATGGGAAGGGGAGGAGTATCAGAGCAATGCGTTGCCAGTCAATATGTCTCATGGCACAGGCCTTTGAAAATATTGTTTGAATTTGGATGATCTTTTGAAGTTTTTTTTCTTCAAAAGTTTGGTAATGGTGAACACCTAATGTTGTGACATGACATTTGATATGTAGAAGCACCATTGGAAATTGTGTTGTTCTATCCTTCGTGTTTTACAATGTAGCTGTGGACAAGAATGCTTTCATTGCTGAATATTAAGATAGATCTGTTGAGAACTTTTATTGGATCTAAATTTTAATTGAGCTTTACATAACTTGCAATTTAACTTGGTTTGGTTTGTTCTATCTGTTACATTTGGTAAAGGTTATAGTGGTAGGAGAGGGTGCAGGTAAGTTGGAATTTTAACTCTGATTTTAAGTCCTTCTATTTGACTGTGAGGGCTCCTAAGCATGGAGATGTTTGGAAGGAGGTCTTTGTATATCTAGTTATTAACTTTTGTGTTTGTTTTCAATGGCTATAGTTTATAATATATTTCTTATTCTGGAACAGCAATGACTTTTAACTCTGAATCTTATCTGTGACAGCAAGTGGAAACATTTATGACTGCATTTAGAGATTTAGCGGAGGAGAGGTAAATATGTGCTTTCCTAAATAGCATGTTTCTGGCTTCCATGTGAACTTCGAGATTTGTTAACATAGTACTTAGCTCTTACATTGTGTGTCCTATTCTTCCAGTGGGATGCACTTGAAAAAGCTTGACAAGAAATTGGAGAGAACTCTTTTGCATTCATATCGCAAGGTATGCATTCTTGTCTCTCAATACTTGTCAAATTTTTTATTTTTTATTTTTGTTTGCAAATACATGACTTGTAATTTAAACAGCACCTGTAATCTCTTCAATTTATATATTTATTGATGACGCTGATTGTGACGTTACTTTCTCCAAACTGGTGCATGATGAATTGTTGAGAATACATATGACAGCATTTGAGTATGCATTAGGTTTGTTGCAGGATCACGGCATCAGTTAGCTCATTCTGCACTAAAAGTTCTGAATCTATTCGTTAATTCTAGAATCTCTTTCATAAGTCTGTGGTGTGGATGGAGACAATAGACTGATAGAGAAGCAAATTCACTGTGGTTTAGACAAGTTGATGGACAATTAGACATGTTGAAGTCAATTTACAACCTATAAAGCTTCTCATGTCTTACCTCTCTTATCTTTCATTGTCAGGATTTGACATCCCAAGTTTCTGCTGAAACTGACCCGGTTTCACTTCTGCCTAAAGTTGTGTCCCTACTTTATGTACAGGTCAGTTAATACATACTTGATTTAAATTCTAAAAATGTATACACGTCTTCTTTTCTTTGTGCAATTTTGAACATGGATTTTTCTTTTATAGATTCACAATAAAGCTCTTCAAGCCCCTGGAAGGGCCATTTCAGTTGTTGTTTCTCATTTGAAGGTACGGAGTTTAGTTAACAGTTCTTCTGTTTCTATATATGTATATCTAACTTGTCCCTTGATTATTCAGGATAAACTGGATGATTCAGCATATAAGATTTTGACAGATTACCAAGCTGCAACAGTGACCCTTTTAGCACTTACGTCAGCAGCAACTGGTGATGTGAGTAAACATTGTGTTTGACTTGGAATAACCTTAGTTTAGCAACTCTGTCAATGTAATGATTGATTTTTATAGTCTTTTAGGCTTGGGTGACTCTTAAATCTTATTTCAGTTGCATTTAGAAACTCTCTAGTGAAGCCGGAACATTTATTCAGTCCTGTATATGATAAATATTTGAATAGAATCTAAGAAAAAGTTGGTCATTTACATGGTAATTAGGTATATGTATTGTGTACTGTGTTTTTATGAGTCTGGTTTACTTTTGTCTTGCATTCATCACAATGATAATTCTGTTTCTGTTCAGGAACAAGACTGTTCATCTGATAGAATCACAAGTAAAAGAGAGCTTCTGGAGAGCATAATGCCAGCACTGAAAGGCCTGGTTCTGGGCACTTGACAGTCTTGAGTTGGTCATCGAAATCAAATCTTTTAAGGCCTGAACTTATAGCGGAAGAGGACTCCCACAGATGAGGCTGGCCATAACATAAATTTTCTTTTTGATTACAGATAGAAGCAATTTATCTAAATTATTAGTCTCTAACATATTCTTTTTATAATTTGAGAAAGCAAGCATTTTATTTTCCAGTTTTCTTTTAACTTGCTCATAGTAAAATACTGGTATCTGGTCTGCTGGCCGGGCAATGAATTGATTAGTAGGAATTTGTATAAATGTTGCTCTTGTTCCTTAGATGATGGAAGTAGACAGAATTTAAGCATTGAGATTCCTGGATGTCAAAGCATTTGTTCAAAGTATTGCTCTTGCTAAACATCATTGTCAGACAAAGGCCTGAGCTCGCTGGACTGTAAGCCATCTATGAATATATTAGCAGGAGATTGACGGGAAAACTATAATGCAAGGACGGCAAAAATCGTCTAGTATCAGGCATCGCTCAAGAATACATAAACTGACTTTCCCTTCCTGAAATATTTCAAGTGCCCATAAGCCGGTACATCTAATCTAAAGTTCAATATTTCAACATGGTGATGCAAGCCAACTTTTTGATAAGGGTGGGTGCGGCTATGGGTGGGCAAATGGGATCGGGTTGGATTTGGAATGAGACCCGATCGATCTCGTATCCTGTTCGGGATAGATCGAGTCAAGACACGAGTCTAAACTGAGAATAAAAACTCTAATTTTAATCCTCTTCGTTGAGTCAAGACGCGGGTCTAAATCAGGAATAAAAATTTTAGTCTAAATTGGAAATAAAAATTCTAATCTTAATCCTCTTCGTCGAGTCAAGACACGGGTCTAAATTGGAAATAAAAATTTTAATCTTAATCCTCTTTGTGAATAAAAATGATAAGAGGAAGGAAAATCTTAATCCATGGCTTTGAATGTATTCCAATCAATTATCTATAGATCAATCTTATAAATGAATTAAAAATTTTAAAAAAAATTATAGAAAAGTTTAACTTAGAAGGAAGCATAAATAACAAACAAATACGTGATTAACAAATAATTAAATAATAAAGTCTTAAATGTCAATTGGTCAGTCTACCAACCTTACAACTCCACAGCGGTGAGCATGGTTGAGGTTGAGGTAGCAATGGTAAAGACGGCTGAGGTTGAGGTAGCGGTAGCAGAAATGGCTGAAGTTGAGTTGCGAACAATATGAATAGCGTGACAACAACAACCAACGATTGATTGCAACGACGTGATAGCGAGGATGATTGCCAGGCACTGGTTCTATTATGAGGGTCGAAGGGTGAGCGGTGGCAGGAAAAAAAAACGCAAATGGCAGAAAAAGATAGATTGTGTTTTGTTTAAATTATTTTTTCTTCTTTAAATTTAACTAACGACATCGTGGTGATTTTATTTTTAAAAAAAAGGTTCAGTGAGGAAATTTTTTTCAATCGAATTGGTTCTCGTTCTGGTTCAATCGGGACGTTCAAGTCTCCTATTTAAGAACCTAGTTTGGTCTCGAATTTGGGATCCATCTTGTCCCAACCTAATTTTTTTAAATTGAACGGGATGGGGGAAGTACGGGCCAAATGCCCACTCTTAAGTACAGTTTAGTTTTGGTCAAAATCAAATTAGATCACTATTTTTCGATTCTCTTTTAATGGAGAACTAAAAAAATTGATTTTAATTAGAGAAATTGAATTGAATTGATTTTTTTCTGATTTAGTTTTTTGGTTTTTAGCACAATTTAAAATATAAATTCAAAGCACAATATTAAGACTTGAAACCTTTGACTTGAATAAATATCAAGCATTGCCTTTTTATTTTGTCAATTAAATTGATGTTAATGTTTAATGTAGCACACAGTCTCATTTTAATGAACGTAAACTTTTAAGATATTAATAATAAAAGAAAACCTAACCCTTGAAAAAGAACTCGAGACTTGAAAAGGGGAGCAAAACAAAAAAACAAACGAAAAAAATAATTAACCAACAAACAAGCTAAATTCATATCAAACTCAAGTCCAATTGTAGTAAAGTACAACATGGCATTGGTTTGCATTGATAATATTAAAATTAATGATTTAATAATTATGTTTAAATATAAATTGAGATAAATATTAAAAGAAGAGTAATTATGAAGTCAAGTATGTATTGAGTCTATAAAAGAGGAGTAAAATGAAAAGTTAAAAGAATGAGTACGGTTCACACGACGAGTATTATTCACACAATACTATTTATGTGATACTATTTACATAGGTACTGTTCACGAGACAACCTATGAGTATTTTTTATTTTAGCTCAATTAAATTTTGTTAATTGAAATTAAAAAAAATTATTATTTCAACTAAGTTTAAGATTTCTAAAGACTTTGTAAGCATTATATAACTCCTTAGAGATAGTTAAGCATCTAAAGTTTTAAGATATAAACAAAAGAGAGAATAGAAGAGTTAGGTTGGCACTAAGTACCCGACACACTAGGGTGTAACCTTTGAGAGTGTCTTTGTTCTTGAGTAAACAAAAGATGCACCATAGATTCTTTTAAGAGAGGCTCAAGCTATTCTTGTATTAATCGAGTAAAATCTCTTATGGAGTAGGAGATACTAAAAAATCTTATAAAGATCATAGTAATCTAGGAAAATATTTAGAGGTCTATAATGGGAGATATTAAGAATTTTTTGTAAGATCATGGTAATGTAAGGAGATACTTAATTATCTGTTTAATAAAAGAAGCTAGATTGTAGATCCCCTATGGACGTATGCGTTTGGTCAAACCACGTATATATTATATTTTGTGATTTGTTTCTTTATCTTTATTAGTGTGTTAATCTTGTATATTTCTTAATTATTTGTGAGTTATATTTTTTGCACACACATGAGGTTCTTAATGTGTTAAATTCTAAACTATATGGTATTATGGCACATAGAACCACATCAAAAGATATTAGCGTAAAGGCTAATCTCATAAAGAGATTAGTGCTGAGGTTGTTCTCCCTCAACAAGCTGTTATTAAAGCCATGTTGAAGTCCAGATTATAAAGTATAAGTGGTAGAGTCAGATTGCAAAGTAAAAATTATCAACTATGAAGACTCACAAATATAAAGGAAGAACAATAAAAAGATAATTATTTGAATGAAAGAAAAAATGATAACCTTACTAGAGAGTTTTTTTTGTTAGAGATCACTCTTGAAAAGACTATCAAGATGATAGCGTCATCTAGATCAAAATTAAAAGAGTTATTCAGATTAGACACAAAATAAAGAATAAAAATGAAGAACAATCAAGATTGAATGACGGATCTAAAATGGTGTCTATGGCACTTAACAAGGGATAATCCAGAGAAAAAGACTAAGATAAAAGGAATGTGAATTTGTAAGTCTATAGGTTGATTAGGCAAAAACTTTGATAGCATGAAAGCTTTTTCTAGAGGAACCGTGTCTGATGAATGAACTATTTGGTTCTAGTATATTGTTTCCATATGAGTTATAGAGAGTTGTTATTTATCAATGATAGATCCATTAAGGGTTGGGATATGATTTTTATTAAATCATAAGAGTTGGTAGAATAAGATTAAGACGACATGGTAGAAAGACAAGGGAGTGACTAAGTATAATATTTTGTTCCTAATCTTATAAAAACTTAATGGACTTGGGATTGTTAAAACAAGTAGGGATATTCATAAAAAGTAAAAGAAGGAATACTAAAAGGAGATGCAAATGGATCTAGGGGTGAAAAGTATAAAGGGAGACTATGTGCTTAAAGAAAAGTGCTTGTATGAGTTCAACATAGGGTTGTTGATATGAAACAAACTATAAAATAGCTTTATTATCTTACATTGTGGCAGGAGTCGAAAAAGAATGTATAGGAAGGGTAGTAATGGCAAGAATAGTTTTCAGTCATTAAAGAATTGTGGTCATGGTGTCTAAAGGACATAGGAGATCACAATATTAGGGCTACTCTAGATATCAATATTTATGAATCTTTGGAGACCATAGTCACAAACCTTAGTTAAATCTGGGATTTGACTAAAGACAATGCTAAAGAGTATTGGTCAATAAGGGGATGATGTTGGTTGGCTTTGTGGAGAGAGATTTTAAATCAAAAAGGGGTTTGTTGAAATTGGTGATTCAACAATCATGTATGGGTATGAATTAAGATAAATACTAAGAGGAGAGTCATTATGAAGTCAAGTATGCGATGAGTGTACAAGGGAGAAGCAAAACGAAAAGTTAAAAGAATGGATATTATTCACGCAACGGCACTGTTGCACAGCGAACATTGTTCATACGGCGTGGGTGCTATTCATAGATACTATTCACATGACACTATTCACTCAGATACTGTTCACGCGGCAACTTATGGGTATTTTTTATTTTAACTTAATTGACTTATTTAAATAAGATTAAAACTCCTACAAGTAAATACTCTTATTTCAACTAGGTTTAAAATTTTAAAGGACTTTATAAATACTATATAAACTCTTATAAACCCTTAGATATAACCAATCACCTAAACTTTCAAGATGTAAATATAAGAGAGAATAAAGAAGTTAGGTTGACACTAAATACCTAGCGCAGTAGGGTGTAACTTTTAAGGGTGTTTTTATTCTTAAGTGAACAAAAGGAGTACTATAAATCATTTTGAGAGAAGTTTGAGTTATTCTTGTATTCCTTGGGTAAATTCTTGGGATAGGAGATACTGAGAAGTCTTATAAAAATTATGGTGATCTAAGAAAATACTTAAAGGTCTACAATGAAAAATACTAAAAAGTTTTATAAGATCATGGTGATAAAATACTAAGAGATACTAAGAGATCTTATAAGATCACGATAATGTAAGAAGATATTTAGTGAACTGTTTAATAAAAATTGAATAATAAATCTTTGTGAACGTAATCGTTTTAGTCAAATCACGTATATTTTTTATTTTATTTTTTTATTTTTATTAATGTATTAATATTATGTATTTTTTAATTTTTTTTAATTATATCTTTCACCCATATAAAATTTTTAAAGTGTTAAATACAAAGTCTTAGTATTATGGCACATAAAATTACATAAAAAAATATTAGTTCATATAAAAATTAGTACCGAGACCGTTTTCTCTCAACAGATTTTAAAAATTAAAATAAATTTTAAAAAAAACCATTATAAGAATCAATGTCGTCCAAGCAAATGAATAGCAAAAAGTAAGCAGCTTTAGTGATTCTGCCTGATAACAGCCATCGGGTACGAGAGAAAGTTCAGAATCCGATGAATTTCTGGCATGAAAAATAGAGATTCAAGCAATGATAAAAATTAAATTTAACGATCATAAAGAAAGTGCAGTGAGCAGAGAGAGAGAAAAATGAGAATTATTGCACTTTAAGGCCAATTATTGTTGCTGCAGTGCTGCCTGATGCTGGCTCTGAATGAGACATAAGACGAGAGAGAGTTGTTGGCTTGCTGTAGGGTGAGAGAGAGACGAGAGAGAGGTGTCGAGGAATGAGGATTGAGAAGGAGAGGTGAAACCGAAGATGAGAAGAAACGAGGATTTAGGGTTAGGAATTTTTTTTTTTTCAATTTATATACTAATAATCTGGTGGCGAGTTTATTGTAATTTTTTTTATTTAATGATATATTGTCTTGTGGTAAATTTTAATTTTTTATATTCAATTAATTATTTTTTCGATTCGGTTTTAATTTTTAATAAAATAAAATAAAAATTGATTAATTTTTTTATAATTTATTTTAATTAAATAATTTATTTTTAATAAAAATTAAATTAAACAGACTAATTCGATTTGACCTCGACTAATTTTTTGAATTCTCAATTAAAGCTTCTCATCATCTCTATTAAACTATGTCTTATCTCAATTATTCAGCTCTTACACTCTATGCAAACGTTAACCATGTTGAATATTTTAAGCCAGATGGAGTAAGAAAGTGAAGAATTCTATAATACCGCTTAGCATTAATTACTGATAGATGCTTATTGACTGGGGAAATTTCCATTGTTATCATTTTTTGAGGAAATTTTTTCTTTTCTGTAGTCAACTTTTTTAAATTTTAATAATTAAAGATATAATATTTTTTTAATTTTATCTTTATTTATATAATTTATAAAATTATATATATATTTTTAATGTATTATAATAATTAATTTAATAAATAAATTTAATCAAAATTTTATTTTTATGAGAAATAATTAAAATTAATTTACTTTATAAAAATTATTATAATATATTTTTTTAAAACAAGCCATTGACACGCACGGGTCCGTGGTGGTGCATTTATGATGTAAAATATTGTAAGATTGCTATTTTATCATAAATTTTCAAAATAATTTGAGTTGAATTATGGAAAAGATCATATTGAAAGACAGCCGAAGGATTTGACTTTTGACAGTGTGTAGGATAAGCCCATCTAACTAGTGATTTTGTTTCAAAAGCTGTGAATTGAAAGCCACAGCACTTGATGGTCAGATTAATATTTTGGAAAGATTTAGTGCTTTTCTGAAATTTTAGATAGGTTTGGGCCTTAATCAAATTTTATAAAAAATCTAGGGAATATTTAAAATTACAAAAAAGTTGGAGAAAATATGTAATTTTAATATACTTTAGGAGTAAATGCAAATTTTTTTAAATTATCTAGATGTTTTTATTATTTTTCGTGTTACACCAAAAGCACACTATTTTTTTGTAAATAAAAGTATTCCAACATTCAAATCAATGTTTATTCAAAAAAGAATAAGTTATATACGAAAGAGTGTTCACACAGACAAATAAAATCACATGTTTTGATAAGTAATTTTTATTAGTTTATGAGTGAATTGAATGAACAAGTCAAATTTTAAATATGTTCATAATTTATAAATTTAAATTCTTTTCAAAATATGTATGCACAAATATAGAACTTAATTAATATACTTTACATTTTTTTAAAGAGATATTCAATTGAGTTTAAGATGGATTTGAAGTCTTTTTTCCGATTAAAACTCATAAATAATAATTAAAATTGAAGTAGAAATTATAATTTAATCCCTCCCTAATTTTTTGTAAAATCTCTTACCCATTTGTAAAAATTCGCAAGTTATTAGGTTTGTTTACTTAGTTTATTAACTGTTGAATTTGATTTTGGAGCCTTTAGTTCACATGTGCTTTTTTAAGATCTAATCTGTTTTTAAGCTTTAAAATCATAGGTCACTTCTTTTGAGAGTGAAAAAAAAAGGTTTGTATTATACGGACTCATTAGGCCATTTAAGTAATATACCAACGTCACTAATTAATAACTATTACTTATTAGGTGGTTGTTGATTTTTTACTTTTTATCAAAATAATAATTATATAATATCAATCAAGAATTAGCAAATCAAATATCATATTAGTTAAGATATATGTTTTTATAGAATAATATTACACATTCTAAGTTGTATCTCAAACAATGACATGTCAAGTAATTATAAGATATAATGAAAAATTTTGACACATCAAATGCCATGTTAACTAACATGTTAATTAAGATATATGTTGACACAATAATTATATAATATCAATCAAGAATTGACATATCAAATGCCATGTTAGTTAAGATATATGTTTTATAAAATAATATTACATATTTCAAGTTGTATCTTAAATAATGATGTATAAAGTAATTATAGAATGTAATAAAAAATTTTAAAATTTACACAAATTCACTACTTAATAATTATTTAACACATTATTACTTAAAATACAATTTAAAATGTTATTCTATTTTATATCCTAACTATATAAAACCTTAGATATTTTTTTATTTTTTAGGCGCTTACAAATTTAAATTGAAATACAGTAGTTATAGATAATCGGCTAGTTGTACTTGTACAGTAGTAAAACATGAAAATAGCATCATATGGAAGGCCTAGGCGCACTGAAACGGGCTTCCAGATAATTTCGTCAAATCGCAACAATTTAGGGAAAGTATTATGAAATGAAATGCTGTGGATCTAAAATTTACTTGGATCCTATGTCAAAACTCTAATATAATACAAAAACAAATAAGTCTATGAAAACAACAGGAAAATGTAAACAAAGGCATCATAGACAATAGACTAATCTTTTTCTTCTGTTGAAAGAGGTTATCAAGAAAGAAACCAAGTTTTGATAATAGTAAGAAACTTTCCAAAGAGTTGTCCTATAATAAATGACCCTTGTCGATAATTTCCTTTTGTCCTGTCGAATTTCTACAATGTAAGTGTTGGTGATCTCAATATATGTACATGAAAGAAGACGTGGCAAAGAAACAGTTGAGAGCATGATTGCGGAAGTGGGATAATTTGTGATTGAAATCTTGGTCCTTGGAAGAAGTAACACGCATCAGATCATGCGAGGCCGGCCGGAAGACTTATGTGGCATCACTGAGAGACAACCAAATGACTAAAATATTTTATGTAACGCCAAAGCCGTTCCGTCCAAAGTTAAATCTTTCATTATTCATATATATCAACCTGCAGGAAAAACATTTGCAATTATCAAAAGACCGGGCAATAAAGGTCTTCCATTGGATAATCTAGCTATATCTCTCTCTCTGTGGAAATGGAGCACCGGCAATTAATGTTGCTAATGTTGGTATTTCTCTCTGCAGCAGTCGTCGTAAGCTCTTCAGATCGTCGCAGTAAGACTATTTGTTTTTCAAATTTTAAGTTTTTATGTTCACCAAACTCTGAAAAGAAAAAAATAAACTAAGAACCAGAAAAATTAAGTCTAACCCATTCAGCCTTCTATATCTGGCAGCATTTGGCTACGATTGGTTGCTCATCGACTGTGGATCATCAATGGAAACGAGCGATGGTGAAGTGAGATGGCATACTGATGAAGAGTTTATAAAGACGGGGGAAAATATTCTCCTGTTTCCCAACCAAAACTTCAGTACCATGAATACCCTTAGATTTTTCCCTCGTGACCATAAAAACTGTTACAAGTTGCAATTATCTTCTGCTGATAGTAAATTTATGTTTCGAGCCGGGTTCTTTTATGGCAATTATGATGGTCTATCAAGGCCACCGAGTTTCCAGTTGGAGATAGATGGCAATTTATGGGCAAACGTCACAACTTCTATGAGCCTAGATGAGCCTCTGTACCATGAAGTGATTTACAAGACCAAAAAAGAAGAGACAACGGTGTGTCTAGTGCGTAATAGTGATGATGAGGTTCCATTTATTTCATCACTTGAAGCAAAATATATCTGGGAAGATATATACAGATTGATGGAGAACAAAACTGCTCTGTACCTCCACAGCAGAATTAACTATGGAGCAAACAAAAGCATCGAGTAAGTGAATTATAAGTGCATATATCTTAACGTGTAATATATACTACTATTTGGACCCTCATTTTCAAGCTTAACCTTTTAGGTCAGATGGTAATTTAACGTAGTATCTGTAGAAGTTTGAAAGAAATACAACTTTGGCTTGTATATTCAATAGTATGTGTATAATAGGTCTTATATAGATGACAATGAGACAAATAATGAAAGAACAAAGTACTCCTAAACTTGAGAGCATTACAAAATTTGTCCTATTTTACTAATGTCTCATTTTGGTGATATGAGAATCAAGGAGAGATTTGTGTCTCGATTTTTCTCTTAATTAGTTAAACAATTGTAGTTACTATACTTCACACAAAGTGAAATATGTTACATGTGTTTGATGTTTAACATCTATGTGTCAAGTTTGTTAAATGAGTGCACTTGCTAGTGAAAGAAAAATGTTTAGTTTGAGTCTTAACTCTTACCTTAAGCTTTTAGATCAAACAGTAACTTAACAAAATATATAAACTTTCCTCTCTCCAATGCTAAGTGAATTTTGTAGTGGTGTAGTACTATTTACATGTTAGTTAGTATATTAGAGAAGATTTGTGTATGTGCATGCAGGCAACTTATTGATCGTTACGACGAGTTCTGCTGCAATAGAACTTGGAAATCCAAAGAAATGAGAGAGTATCTCAACATTATTGCAAGATACATCCCTAATGGATATGCCCATGAAGAAAATTACCCGCCGTGGCCTGTAATGGCAACAGCAATCCAAGCAAAAGATGTCTCAGATTCCATATATTTATCAGTCAATTTCTCTCTCCAATATGCAGTAAAAGCCTACTTTGTGCTCTATTTTAAGAACCCAATTTATCGGTTTCCTATAAATGGGACAGGCAAAGTTGAGATTTACATAGACAGCCAAAAATTGGATGTCATTGATGTTCCGGAATGGAACAACGATAACGATGTTAACAATGTGGTGTCACTGTATCCTGTCCGAGTTTCTGGTTCAGCAAATGTAACGATTTCTCCTGCAAATGGGTCTGTGATGCCACCATTGCTAAATGCCATGGAAGTTTTCTATGTAATTGATGCTTCTAAGGGAGGACATCAGGCAGGCTTCTCAGTAGCTCTATGGGTAACTTTACTTCATTTGCTTGGCATTCTTATCTCATTACTGATGTAAAATGTCTTAGGGAAGTAATTGAAGAACAAGCTACATATGAAACTTGCATTTGCATGAGATGCCTTGTAACCATTTTTATCTTCGTTTATATTTGTAACATGATCCATCAAATGTTCAAAAATACTGGCGTGGTAATTTTATCTCTCCTCTTCTTTATATTTTAAAAGTTTATTGGTCCAAAAGCAATTAGGAGTAAAACGAGGGTTGCAGCGATATTTTGAAAAGCTTATTACTGACACATTCCGTAATTTTCATATCCTGAACATGAAGAAATGACAATGTTTTAAGCAGGGGCACAGTGATAGCTAACGCAACGAATTTTCCCGCCCTCTGCAACTGTATTTTAACTCTCTCTCTTGACTGCAGAAACGAATAGAGAGAGATTGAGAAAGAAAATCAGAAAAGGAGAGTAAATAACAAGATAAAAGCAAGGAGTCGTGTCGAAGAGAGTGAGTTCTTTTTCTAGGAAGCAAGAAGGTTCTTGTTTCTTGTTTTCATCTTTGATTTCTATTGTTCTCTCTTTGGCAGCCATTAGGGAGTGGAAAAAGCTTCTGTAACTCTAAAGTTGCATCCTTGTAAATCTGTATAAAGAATAATGCATAAAGGGCCTTAGCCAGCTCTGAAAGTGGATATAGGTTTCTCTGAAACCGAATCAATATAAATCCCCTTGTTGTGGTTTGAATGATTGTGAACTTTGATTAATAGCTGAGAGAGCTTGAGTCTTGTGTTGGTGTTTTTCCTAATAGTGGTATCAGAGCTTGGATCAAGAATGGTTGTATCAATTAAAGATTTATTCAAGTATCAAGATTCAAGACGAGTACAACTAAGCTTGAGGTGGAGAAATTCAATGGCCATAGAGATATTGGCCTTTGGCAAAATAAGTTTGAAGCTTTGCTTGTTCAACAGAAGGTGGCTATCACATTGCTCTTGATCCCAAAGATGTGGGCACATTTGTTACTAAGGAACAAAATGCTGAAATGGATAAGACAACCTAGAAAACCATTATTTTGCAATTGGCTAAGAGTGTCCTAAAACAAGTCAATGAAGAAACTACTACAAGAGGCTTGTAGAGTAAGTTTGAAAATCTTTACATTTGTAAATCATTGTTTAATAAGTACTTTAAAAGGGAAGATTATTTGGTCTTAGAATGGTTCATTCTAAAAGCTCAGAATAGAATCTTGATGAATTTAAAAGAATTTGCATCAATCTTTCAAATGTTGGGGAAGTAATTAGTGATAAAAATTAAGCAATAATTTTGCTTAATTCTTTGCTTCATTCTTATTTATAAAAAAAAAAATTAGCAATCAAATATGGTAGAGAGACACTAATTCTAGATGGTTTCTTAATTGCCTTAAGAACTAGAGAACAAGGGATTAAGTTTGAAAGGAAAAAATATTTGAGTGGTAAAAATCTGTACACTAGAGAAAAAATTAAAAAAGATGGACAATTATAAAAGTAGTTTCGGGGAAAGTCAAGGTCTAAATCCAAGATTGGTTTAAGAAAGTTTTATTTTATAATAAAAAGAGACATTTAAGAAGAAATTGCTAGGGAGCATGAGGGCTCAGCCTAGTTGGCTGAGCACCTCCAAGTCTCACATCCCCACCTGGGTTCGAATCCCCCCTCCCCCCCCAGGTGGTGCGGAAAAAAAGAATATGTGTTGTAATCCCTCCTTCAAAAAAAAAAAAAAAAGAAGAAGAAATTGCTAGGAAAGTATTAAGAAGATGAAAGAAAAAGGCTCTGAAAAAATAGAGATGCAACAATAACAAGTGATTGCTATGAAAAGTTCTAAAACCCTTACTGTGGTCTTAGATTCAAGTTATACATACTATATGCATCTTAATAGGGACTGATTTGATACCTATAAGTAGTTTGCTAATGGAAAAGTACTTATAGGTAATAACCACACATGCAAAATGATTGGAATTAGTACAATCCCAATAAAAATGCATGATAAAATAGTAAGAATCTTAAAGAATGTCAGACATATATCTGAACTAAAAAGGAATTTGATATTCTTGGGAACTCTTAATGAATCATGATATGCTTGCAAACTGAAAAAATGGACAACTAAAGATCTACAAAGGTTCAATGTTTATTATAAAAAAGTCAAACAAATAGGGTTATATATACAATAAAGTATCATAGTCACTGGAATTACAATAGCAGAAGTATATGTAAGATATATGGCATAAGATACGAGGCCATATCGGTGAATTTAAACTGATGTATCTAAGCAAGTTTGCTCTGAATAATACAAGAAATCTCTCGGATCTGAATTTTTATGAATATTGCACACTTGGGAGGTAGCTTAATTTAAGTGATCACAAAAGTAAAGATGTGATGGAATATGCACATTTAAACTTATAAAAACCAACAAATACAACAACTCATGGTGAGAATAGATACTTTCTCCCCATAATTGATGACTACTCAAGAACGGTATGAATTTACTTACTCAAACATAAAAATGAGACATTATCTAAGTTTAAACATTGGAAGTCCTTAGTTGAAAACCAATGTGGTAAGAAGTTGAAAACATTAAGGACTAACAATGGCCTAAAATTCTGTAATAAAGTTTTGATAATTACTACAAAGAAATATTGCATTTTACAACATAGAATAGTTAACTTCACACTTCAGCAAATGGTGTTGCTAAGAGGATGAATAAAACTTTATTCAATAAAATAATATGCATGCTCTTGAGTTCAGGATTATAAAAAAAAAATTGAGGAGAAACTATAAATACAACTTGTTATCTGATCAATAGCAGTCCTTCAAGTGCCTTAAATTATAAGGCACCTAAGGAAATGTTGTCAAGAATTCACCAAGTTATAATAACTTAAAAATAGGTTGCACATCAAAATATTGGTAAATAAGATCCTAGATCACAAATATATATATATATATATATATATGTATGTATATATCTTTCTTGGCTATCCTAGTAGAGTCAAGGGATATAGACTTTAGTTAAAGGAGTCCAAAAGTGTAAAAATTATTGTCAGTAGAAATGTCTAATAAATCTGACATGCCATGTTTGAGTAAGAAATGAGAAACAATAGACAATTATAAGATTGAAACATTCATGATAATTCAAATATAATAAAGTCAGCTCACTTTGAGGTGGAGAATCAACACTCCTCACTTGAGAAAGATCAAAAGCAATTTGAAAATTCTAAAATAATTTTAAAACCTAAAAGTAACAATCATCAACAACAAACGGATGAAATATCAAAACCTGGAATCTCATATTACTAGTTTACAAAGGACAAGTAAAATTCCCTAGTAAGTACTCATTTTATGATCCAATTGCCATCACTTTATTGTCTACTCAGGCTATATCCAAACTTGAACCAAATTATACCAAGAAGCAATAAACAACAAAAATAAAAAACAACGACAAGCTACTATGGAATAAGAATGAAGTCCATTGTAAGCAAGAAAACTGGGATTCTCGTGCCAAAATCAAAGAAACAAAAGACAATATACTATTAATGGAGTTTTAAAGTCAAAAAGCAAAACATACCAGTTGAACTAATGAGATTCAAAGCTAGATTAATAGCCAAATGACTCTCATAAAAAGAAGGAATTCGCTATATTGAAATATTTTCACATGTTGTAAAATACATAACAATTAAAGTTATGTATATTGTCCCTGGTTATACATTTCAGTAGGGAATAATAGCAGCTTGATGTGAAGGTTATCTTCTTAAATGAAGAATTGAAAGAGATACCTAAAGGGTTTGAAGATATCAATGAATATAAGTTAGTTTGTTTCCTCAAGAGATTACTTTATGGGATTAAGCAATCACCCAAGTAATGGGATAAAAGATTTGACTCATTCGTTACAACATTTGTATTCAAAAAAAAAAATAGCTAGCACTTGCTTCTATTTCAAAAGAGTTGAAGAAAAAGAAAAAGTTTATCTACTAACATATGTAGATTATCTACTACAAGCAAGCAAAAATCATGATGAATTACAAAAAGTCAAAAATTTCATATGAAAGATCTTGGTGATGCTAATAGGATATTAGGAATGGAATTCACCAAGACAGAGATAAAGGAAAGTTGACCTTGACACAAAAGGGGTATTTGAAAAAGTTGTGGAAAAGTTTGTAATGAGTCATTGCAAAGCTGTTAGCATCCTCTAAGCACTTTAAATTTTCAAAAGCACAATGTCCTTAAACTGAAGAAAAGAAACAAGATATGAGTATAGTTCTATATTCAAGTGTAGTAGGGTCAATTATATATGCTATGATTTACACAAGACCTAATCTTACCCACTTAATCAGTATCTTGAACAGATATATGGCAAATTCAAGCAAGGAACACTAGTACGGTATTAAATAGATCTCAAATAAATCACCGCTACACTTGATTATGGTTTTGGTATATGGTCATGGCCTAAAGAAGATTAAGTTATTGGCTATGTAGATTCAAATTTGTTGGTAATAGGGATAAAAGGATATCACTTACTTTATACTTTTTTATTCTTTGTGCAAATTGTATCAGGTAGAAAACACAGCTTCAATCTTTCACTACCTTGTCTACTATAAAGACTGAATATATTATTGCAACAGAAGTATGTAAAGAAGCCATATGATTACAAGAATTGCTAAAGGAACTTGCATACTCAAAGCTAAAGTCAGGGTCTATTCAAATAATCAAAGTGTTATTCATTTATGCAAAATTCATATTTTTCATGACAGGTTTAAGCATGTTTATGTCCATCTGAGACTTGGTTGTAAATGATACCTTGGAATTGGATAAGATATCAATTAAGGAGAATCCTATTGATCTAAGTACAAAGGTGTTATCTATAAACAAGTTTAGTCTATATTGAAACTTTCTTCACATATATAATGGTTGATCTTATGAAGTTCTCTGAGCTGAATTCCTAAGGCTTCCTAATTCTACACTATATAGGACTAAATTACTTTAGAACCAAAGGTAAATAAAAGGTTTATTGGTTCAAAAGAAATTAAGAATAAAATGAGGGCTGCAATGACATTATGTGAAGGTTATTAATGAAAGAAAAATGACATCGTTCCTCATTGATGGCACTTTCCCAGTTATCATATCTTCAACATGAAGAAACTACAACATTTTAAGTAAGGGCACAATGATAGCTGAAGTAATTATTTTTTCTCACCTTTTGCAACTATATTTTAACCTTCTCTTGACTGTAGAAATTGAATTATGAGATTGAGAAAGAAACAGAAAAGAGGGAAAATAGCAATATAATAGCAAAAGGTCTTTGTAGAAGACAGTGAATTATTTTTCGAGGAAACAAGAAGAATCTTGTTTCTTGCTTTCATCTTTGACTTCTCTTGCTCTCTCTTTTGAGTGAACAAGCTGCAACCTTGTAATTTATATAAAAAAAATAATGCATAAAAGGCCTTAATTAGCTCCAAAAGTGGATGTAGGTTTCTTTGAAACCAAACCACTATAAATCCTTTTGTTGTGATTTGATTGATTATGAATCTTGATTAATAGATCTAATTGAGTTTGAGTCTTGTGTCGATTTTTTTTGTTTTCAACATAGATATTATTTATTTATTGACACAAGACTTATAACGAAATTCTGACAACAATTAAATTTGGAAAAATGAAATAGCAATCAACAAATAATGATATTAAGAAACTTAGAAAACGAAATACCCTAATAGCGAGACCTCATTTAGATGTATTTATTAGGGGATTAGGTCTAAGATCTAAACATTCAACAAAATAAAATTAGCCTTTTAAGTAATGTCGCCCCCTTTTTATAAACTTTATAATAGATTTTTAGGTGGCGTGACTTTTTTCCTTATAAATCTCGAATGAAACCATTTTTCTTATAAACCTCAAATAAAACCTCTTCTAGTGAGAGAGCAAAACCAGTCCTTTCGTTCGACATGCTGAGTCCATCCTTTTTTTTTTGGACCTTAGAACCTAGCTCTATACCACAGTTAGCAAGATTAGACCTAGGGTCTAAATATTTAACTCAAAAAAACTAATCTTTTAAGTGGTGTAGCATTTTTTCTTACAAACTTTATTATAGTCTTTAAGGTGGTGTAACCATTTTTTAATAAATCTTACTATCTTCCCACTGCTTTTCAATGTGGAATAACAACTCAACAGTATTATATAGTGTCATCTTCTCGTTTTAGGATAAACTGATTCGTAAGTTTGAAAACATGTCAAATCAAACTTGAAGTAGTTTAGATAAAGAATGATTCTTGGCTATATTTTACTTCATAAGACAGTGCATGCGCACGTATAAAAAACCTATCCAAGGAAATAATTAAAGGTCACGTAAAGTATTACGAAGAAATTGAATTGGCAAGTGGTGTTTTAAGGAAACAATTCAAAAGGAATCAACTCAAATCATCACCCTTTGATTCTATTAGCGCCAAACTAGGTAATAGCCTTGCAACAATCTTGGAGCAGCTAATTTTCATTTAAGAAGATTGATTTGATCTTGCTAGAAGGGATATTGTTGGCTTATATTCTAGTCGGTTTAAAAGGCATTGAGATTGTTACCAATCTAGCAGTTGTTCTTCTTGTCATTTTTTGTTGTTGTTTATGTTGTGAATCTTATCAAAACTTAGATGGAAAATGCCAAACACTCTACATCTACTTTGTCATAACCCGATCCAAAGAAAACTAACTAAATCTATAACAAGAAACAATAAATAAAATTAAAGAAAAGGTGTCGAAGACATAAATTCTAATAAATTTCTTTCTTTTTTCTTTTTTTATGAAAAATCCATCCAAGGTTTTGGTAACCCTATAAAACATCTCAGAATTTATCCCTAACTGATAAATAATCCTTGTGAATATTGATTGTTGAAACTACAAAAAGAAGATTACTCTTTCCTACAATATTGCTTATATAAATTTTCTTTTAGAAAATTCTAGTGAAATTTAAACTTCTATTTGTAACATGCTCCAATAATAAAATTTTGGCTCCTATCAATTAAAATTGAAGAAAAATTAGAAAAGATATACACTTTCTAGGAAAGTTGAAGTTTTCCTAGAAAGCTATACCAAACAGAGCATAGAGAAATGTCTGGAAATATTGTGTATTCTTATTCACCTTCTAATCTTGGATACAAGAGAGATATTTATAGTTATATATTTCGATCAATGTAGGCTATACATTATCACTTAGATTTTTTGGCGAGAAACTCTAACAACCTCTTAACAACTTTGTAACAAACTAATTAATACTGTAACAACCTTGTAACAAACTCATACGTAGCTACTTTTCATCTTTCACTATGCTATTGACGTGGCTCATTTGCTCCTAGCCTTACTTGTTGTTGATCTGGAACATTGCTGACCTTACTTTGACTTTTGACTTCCCTTTCATCCCCCTGCAAGCTCAATTGTCATGAAGAGACATTGAGCTTGTTCTGAAGAGCTAAAAATCATGGGAAGAGCTTTTGTAAAAATATCAGCTGTTTGAGCTTCAATAGGAACATATCGAATATCCAATTGGACACTTAGTACTTTATCCATGACAAAGTGAATATCCACTTCGATATGTTTAGTACGATTATGGAATATTGGATTAACAGCCAAAGATATTGCCCCCCTGGTTATCACATCATACTATAGGTGTACTATGAAGCTTCAGATTAAGTTCAGCAAATAATGATTGTAGCTAAGTTATTTCAGCGGTAACTTAAGCTAAAGCACGATATTCTGATTTCGTGCTTAAGCGAGCAACAACCATCTATTTTTTGGAGCTCCATAATATTAGATTTCTTGCTAAGTAGATACAATAACCTCCATACAATTTTTTATTATCGGAGACGCAGGCTCAATCAACATCAGTGAAGGCCACTAGATTTAGATTGTGACCTGGAGTGTACAACAACCCATGATGTTTAGTTGTAGATAACGCAGTAGCCTCTTGCAACATTACCAATGAATCAGAGTTGGAGCAGTGAGATATTGACTAAGCTTATTGATAGAGAAAGTAATTTCAGATCTAGTGAGAGTGAGGTATTGTAAGGCGCCAATGACACTCTTGTACAACTAAACATCAAGAAAAGGTTTATCTCCAGACTTGTTGAGCTTTAATCCAGAGCTTATTGGTATTTAACACCCTTTGGCCAATGACATATTAGTTCGATGAAGGAGATTAGATATATACTTTGTTTATGACAAGTAAAGAGCTAAACTAGTTCTTGTCACCTCAATTCCAAAAAAGTAACGAAGATCCCCAAGTTCTTTTAATGCAAACTTTGTGTTCAATAAGTGAATTACTCTCTGTACAGCTCCAACATTTACACCTGTTATTATTATGTCATCGACATAAACCAGTACAATTAATAAGGTATTTCCAGATGAGTGGACAAAGATTGAAGTATCTGATTTGGCATTAGTAAATCCCCACTGAATTAGAGCTGATTTGAGCTTGTCATACTAGGCCATTGGAGCTTATTTTAATCCATATAAAGCTCTTTGTGACTTGCAAATAAAATTGGATTTATCAGGTGCAACAAACCCCTCTGGTTAGGTCATATACACTGTCTTTGTAATATGACCATTTAAGAAGGCATTATTAATGTTTATTTATTTCAGCACCCATCCATTTGTAATAGCCAAGCTAAGAACTACTCGAATTGTACTTGCTTTTACTACAGGACTAAAAGTTTCTATAAAATCAATCATAGCAGTTTGATGATATCCTTTAGCCACTAACTTGGCTTTGTATCGTGCTATGCTGACATCAGGGTGTTTTTTTATCTTTAAAATCCATTTATTCCTTACTACTTTATAATCATGAGAATATAGGACTAGGATCCAAGTTTGATTGCTGATTAAGGCTTTGTATTCATCTTCCATGGCTTTGTGCTAATATGGATGCTGTAAAGCTTTTGTAACATTTGCAGGTAAACTATTTTCTAAAACAACAACTAGGATTTTTGGTTTATAGATACCATCTTTCGACCGAGTTATCATAGGATGGAAATTATTGGTATTGGTATTGGTATTGGTAACTCTTGTTGTTGGTACTGATTTTGGTTGTGTTTTGGACAGAGGTACTAGGATGTAGTTAGGTTCTATTATTTGTTGTTGAAATGTGTTTGTGGTTGATTGAGTAGAAGAGAAATTACCTGAAGTATGAGAGAGACTTCTTGCTGCGAAAGACTGTGCTGGTGAAGAATGTATATCAGCTATAAATTTTTGTGTGGGCATGGGAATATGATAGAGTGATGCAGTGTAAAAGGAAGAAGCAGAATTGTGAATGAAGGTGTTATTTATTATACTACTGTCATTGGAAGTAACCATATTAGAAAATGATTTTTCAGTTAAAAAAGGGAATGTGGTTTCATCAAAGTTGACATGCCTAACTATATACAACTAACCTTCAAATTTTAAACATTTATATTCTTTGTGTTGTGAGCTGTAGCCCAAGAAGACACATTTTTCTATATGAAATTGTAACTTATGACTGGAATAAGTCTAAGGTAAGGATAACAGCAACAACCAAAGACCTTCATGAAGGAATCGTCAGGTTTGTGTTTAAAGATGAGTTCAAATGGAGACTGAAATTTTAGTATGGCTAAGGGCATTCTATTAATAAGAAAGGCAGAAGTGGAAAAAGCATCCCACCAGTATGTTAATGGGATATTACTCTGAGCAAGTAAGGCAATGCCTGCTTCTGTTATATGTCTATGTTTTCTTTCTACTATACCATTTTGATGGTGAGTATAAGGAAAAGAAAATCTATGGGTAATTCCTTGTTGAACCAAATAACTACTCAAAGCCTTATATTCTCCCCCATTGTCTGACTAAAGCATTTTAATTTTCCTATCAAGTAGCTTTTCTACATGATTTTGAAAGTGTTTGAATGTAGAAGGGTTTCTGACTTTTGTTTGAGAGGATAAATCCATGTAAATCTACTATAGTCATCAACATAACACATATAGTATCTAAAACCATCACTAGACACTGTGGATGCAAGACCCTATACATTTGTGTGTATGAGTTCTAATGGCTAAGTTGTTTTGGTTTCAGATGAGTAAAAATGATGTCTATGATTCTTACCAAGCTGACAAGCAGTACAAAAAAGAGGTTTTATTGTTAGCAGAAGTATGTATATTACAATCAAATAATATGTCTCAATACTTCTATATTTGGATGTCCATATCGCATATGATAGATATCAATCAACTTTTAATTACTATGTGAAAAGTAAATTTGAGGGTCGATTTTATCAGTTCTGTTATCAAGAACTGTGTTATTTATCTTACAATCAGCAAACAAAGTAACAATGAATTTTTAACATAGACTTGAATCAAGTTTCGTTGTGTAACCTGAGCATTTGTTATTGAAACTTGGCGTGTGCTGATATAATTCTTCTTTAGCAGTGCTTTTGAGAAGAGCTTTCCCTTTCATATCCCTTAATCACACAACAGGTTTTGGTAAATTCAATAATTAAAGTATGATCAGAAGCAAGTTTGCTTATACTAATCAAGTTCTTTTTCATTTATGGAACATGCAAGACATTTTGAAGTGTCAGGTTGTGTGTATGAGGATTTAAGGTTTTAAGAGTGCATTTACTATATGCAAGATTTTCAATCGACTACTATTACTAACAATAATATCTTCCACACTTGAATATCCTCTGCTTGAATTCATATTGTTGATATTGTTTGTAACATGATTTATAGCCCTACTATCAAGATAGCAATTCATGTCATCATTGTCTTCTGCTATTGGTGCTGCAACAAAAGCTGCTGGTGGATTATGGTTCTGCACAGGTTCATTTTTTACATTATGCAACTGAGGCACCATTGGAACAAAGTTTTCTTTGAATCTATGCCAGCATTTTAATGCTCTATGTTTAGGTTTAAGACAGATTTGGCACATGATCTTTTAAGTGTTCTTTCTCCTTCCTACATTAAATGGTTTGCCTCTACCTCTTCCTTGTGTATTTTGATACATAGAAGCATTATTGCTTTTATTTCCACCAAAACCAAACTTGTTATCATATCTAGCTTTGAATTTTGTTTTCCACCAGTATTTGCAAAATTTGTTGACATGTGGTTCACAATCATGCTGTTTAACAGCTCAATTCTACTTTCTTGACTCATTAAAATTGAGTAGATCTCTGCTATTGACAGCTCATATGACCTTATAGATATAAGCAATGCCACTAGATTATATTCTGAACCAAGTCCAGCAAGCAGATATTAAATAAGACCTTGATCAGCAACAGGTTTTCCAGTCATAACCAGATTATCAACTATACTCTTCACCTTTACAAAGTAATCATTCATTGACATATTTTCTTTCCTTATAGTCTATAATTAAGCTCTCAACTGTGTAAGTCGATCAAGGGATTGACATTCAAACATCAACTTCAGATGCTTCCACACTTCATATGATGATTTACATTGGATCACAGTACTCAGAACTGAGTCTGTCATAAAGCCAAACAGCCAACTCATGATTAAGGAATCCTATTTCTTCCACAATGAATACAGAGGATTTAAATCTTGTATGTAGTTGGAATTGTGATTGTCACCATCAGTAAACATAAACTAATCAGGACACATTCTCTCTCTAATCAATATATCTTCTAGATCATTGCCACAAGCACATGCTAGAACCTGTGATTTCCATAGCAGAAAGTTGTTGCAATCTAATTTGATGATCTTTGAAAAATTATAGTTGTTGTTTTGATAGATCGCAAGATTGTTCATTTGAGTATTTAGATGAGACGTATATGATTGATTTGTGTTTAAAGAATTAGCCATTGTGGCTCTGATACCAAGTTAAAATTAAAGAAGAATTAGAAAAGATATACACTTTCTAAGAAAGTTGAAGTTTTCCTAAAAAGCTATACCCAATAGAGCAGGGAGAAATATCTGGAAATATTGTGTATTCTTATTCATCTTCTAATCATGGATATAAGAGAGATATTTATTGTTACATATCTCGATCAATATAGGTTGTACATTATCCCTTAGAGTTTTTGGCGGGAAACTCTAACAACCTCTTAACAACTTTGTAACAAACTAATTAATACTATAACAGCCTTGTAACAAACTCATACGTAGCTGCTTTTCATCTTTCACCATGCTATTGACATGGCTCATTTACTCCTGGCCTTACTTGCTACTGATCTGAAACATTACTGACCTTACTTTGACTTTTGACTTCCCTTTCATTTATAATTTCAGTCTTCAAATAGAATAGAAGAAATGAAAAAGGATAGTCGTAATCTTAGTAGAAAGAACATATTGCTCATACCAATTGTGATTAGGATTTTGCTCTTCCTATGCCCATTGCCTCCGTTGTTCCTTTCTGTGGGATCATCATCAGAGTCTCATCATGCGACTTCCGAGCTAGCAATCAGTCAGAGCTCTCACTTAACTTTCGAACCTGCAAATTGGAATATGACAATTTTAAATCAAAAATTTAAGTTAAGAGAATTATGCCCTATATATATAATAATAATAATAATAATAATAATAATAATAATTAAAAACGAGAAGAATTAATTCTAACCTTACCTTTTTATATGTTGCAAAAATTGGTTGCTCATTGACGATACTGCTCATCAAATGAAACGAGTGCTGGCGTAATAAAGTAGCAAACCGATCAAAAGTTTATAAATACTGAGAAATTTTTTCTCTCATTTCCCAAAAAAAACTTCAGGGTTATGAATACCTCATAATAGCGATAATGATGCTCTTTTTATTTCATCCCCCAAAGCAAAATACATCACAGAGGAATGTACATCCACACCAGAATCAACTTCGACGCAAACAAAAGTATCGACTAAGTAAATTATATATTTGTGTGTATCTTAATTTGTAAGTACTATTTTTTGAACTCTTATTTTAAGCTTAAGTAATTATTTTAATAATTAATATGTTATAAAACAGTTGAGTGGTGATATACTTACATGGTATTCTAATTAATGTGTTATTAAATGATGATTATCACGTATTAAATAGTTAATTATATAATATCAATCAATAATAAATAATATCAATTAATAATAAACACATAAGATCTTATATAAATTGAGATACAAATTTTACAACCCAATTATATAAACATTATGGTCAAAACAGATTTAACCTTGCAAGTAAGTTGTTATCTTTGACACACACAAAAATCTAATAAAAGAATCCAACCTTGCAAGTGTGGGCAAATGTTAAAAAACTTCAAAATTATAACCACACAGAGCGTAGTAGTAGGTTATCTGTGGCTGATACTTAGATCCGCGAGTTTGTTAAATGAGCGTATCCTCGCACGTGTGGGGGAAGCATCCAAGCTTACACACTAGTGTTTTGAGTCTCATTTTTTAGGTCAAATGTAACTTGACAACTTGCATAAAACTTCAGTCTCTTCCATGGAAGGTGAATTTTGTTCAGAAAAGATTTTGAAATCGTTACAACAAGTTCTGGTGCAATCAAACTTAGAAATCCAACACGTTCAGCCAACTTACATTTTTAAAAAACCAGCAGGATTGCTCATCTTTTGCACTTCTTTGTCTAAAAACTCAAACCACTTGAATGTCGTCAGGGCCATCAATTATATTATAATAGTAATAATATTAATAATGAAAAGAAAAGACATCATAGCCATAATCTTATAATTATCCGTGAAAACTCGTAGCCATAAACTTTTTACTACCCGTGAAAACTAAGGCTAAAAATTCCCCCTCAAAAGCTTTTCTCAAAAAATTATAGTGGAACTTAGTTATTTCTAATTCTTACATACTCAGAGGAGCTCTTGTAATTGGGTGCTCTCGGATATTACAGTCAAAAGCATATCATTTGGTTATATCTCGAAATGTCTCCATACCGGTCAATCTGCTTTTCGTGGCTAAATTCATCCATCAATTTGGAATCTTGAAAAAAACTTCTGTTGCAAAAATTGAATTCTATTTACTAGGATACATATTTGGTATACTTTGCCAGTATTGCTTTTGCCTCATCTCATATTTTTAACTAAAGACGAATTTATAAGAAGCTAAATGGGGGGCCAATTACTGGAACAATATTGACAACAATATGCTAAATTCAAATAAACATAAATACTGAGAGCTGACTTACGTTCTAATGAATGAGTCCCAGAAAGAAACTTTACATTGTAAATTAAAAAAGAACTTGCTAATGTTGAGGTAGAGCTGGTCTCTTTTCGAACATCTCATAATGAACAACAAAATTATCCTGCAGCCAAATTTTGATACTTTTAACATCTCAAAAGCAAAATTTGGTGATAACCATCAAAGAACGTCCAGGTATGTAAGAAGAATAAAAATGAGCAAAATGAGTAATCAAAATTGTCCAAACCTTGCGAATCGTTTCAAATGTGTTCGGGTCAAAACAGTGATAAGATCCTCTCTCGTATGTGTTTGTTTTTACCAGTGGCTCCACATTGGGGGCTCTCATGAACCACAGCCGATGTTCCTTGTGATAAAACCATCCTCTATTGTAACTGAGGAGACATATGTTACAAGGATCTCAGTATAACACCAACCTCAACCATAAATATTACAGAAGGAAAAACTCAAAATCCTAAGTAGATTTTGATACATGAATGAAACAGAAAATAAATAATATATAGACATAAGGTGATAATGAAAGATAGTTCATTTGGCTAAGGGAGCATACAGTTCATTTGCAGCATATAATTGGGCTTCGTCTTTTGGCATGCTGCA
The DNA here is from genome assembly GCA_946807835.1 of Ailanthus altissimus. Lineage (NCBI taxonomy): Eukaryota > Viridiplantae > Streptophyta > Magnoliopsida > Sapindales > Simaroubaceae > Ailanthus > Ailanthus altissimus. Next base: position 24,836,103 of record OX327701.1, on the reverse strand, counting down.
AAAGAGACAGAAAACCATGATTGCTAAGTAAAAAATGTTTGAAGAGCATAGCCATGAGAAAACAAAACAAGAATAAAATATAGGCACCTGTAAAATACATAAAACAATGTCTCCAATGTGAACTTTGAAAAGTAACCTTGCTGCAGCCACCCAAAAAGATCGAAGTGAGAAAGAGAAATATGTAAAGCGCTCAGAACCACCTAAAAGAATTAATGAAGAGCAGCTCACATGTAGAGCAGGTGGTTGTTTAGCATAATAACATTGTGGCACGGTGAATTCAGGGTCACCCTTTGCTGGTTCGTCAGACCATGGTGAACCAAACATCTTGTGAAGATTTTCTGTTGAATTCAAATTCAACCCAAGTGTCGTAAGGTCAATTCCAAGTGCAAGCGACGTGAGGTCAGGATCACTCATCTTTATTACGCTTAACAAGCCAAGCAAGCCAAATGGGTCAGGGGTAGAATGTGCTGTCTGCATGGATTTCATATCCTGATTTCTAAATGACTGATTGACAGCGGACATCTGTTGCAGGCGAAATTGGGATTGGTTCTGATGTTGCTGATACTGGACGAGCTGATCATACGAACCAATACCCGAAACTGGATTTTGCGAATTTAAAGGTCTTAATCCAATGCCAGGTGGTCCACTGGTCTGAAACCAAATGAAATGGGTTGATTAATAAATGGAAAAAAAAAAGGGAAAAGACGGCATGTGGACAAAAAAATGTGCTCAACACTGGAGCATGTAGAAAAAGCGGTCATTTAGATTTTAAATTTACTCTTAAATTTTTCTATTTTAAACAGCACAATATCTTGAATCAGTTCACTATCATTAAAAAAAGAAAACCCTACATAAGACGTCAAATTCCCACTACAAATGGATAATATTATAATATAACATGTTTTATTCTAGTTATAAAATTAGAAGAGAGATATTCAAGCGTTTTAAGTTTCACTTAATAAAAATACATGAAAAAGCAAAGGTCTCTTATGGATTCTGATAAATTGGTTATGGTAACAGACTACCTGTGAGTGATAGGCAGAATGCGAAGATGGGAACATATCTGAGCCATGCAAATGGAGAAGATCCGGATTGTTAACAGATGAGAAGGAGACACCACTACTACTAACTGATGGAGCATGCTGCTGTTGCTGCTGTGGCCGATGAGATGAATAAGTTCCCCCCAGATTGAACCCAGCAGATCTCCCCATCTGAATGTTGCAGATGGTAATGACAACAATGATAATAATAAAAAATTAAAAAAAAAAAGAAAAGAAAAGAGTTGCTCAAATGTTAAATAATAAAACTCACAGAAAAGTGCTGAGATTGCATCATTGACATGGTATTCTCATGAAGTTGTTCTTTCTGGTGCAAATCCATACCATAATCTGCATTATTACCTGAATATATCTAACAGTATGGTCAACAACTCTCAGTTCTAGCAAAAATGATCAACATTTCAGAAAAAAAAAAGGCCAGTCAATCTCCATAACAAAAAATTGTCACAACATCCAAACATTACTGCTCAAAGATAGATGCAAACTATAACACATTGAGCATACAAAAGGTTCTCCACCACCAAATCATCACAGACAGCAAACATATAAAAATGATGAGCACAACATTAAGACATTTAATGCTGAAATACTTCCCAATATTAGAAATTTTATTCAGGGCCAACAACTCTAATGGCCCAAAGATGAGGCTGAATAATGTCAAACCATCATATTGAGACACATCAATTAGCATCAGTACCATTAGGTTTCAGGACTTGAATTAGTGCTGGCAAAATGACCCGCGAGTACCCGACCCATTTGTGGTGGGGGGGGTGTAAATATTTTTAAAAAATTTAAAATTGGGTTGGGTAAAAATTTACCCGAATTATTCAGGTTCAATTTAGGTAGAATTATAAATCCCCAACCCAACCCAAATACCCGATTTATATAATTTACCCAAATAGTCAAATACTGTTCAGCTTGATTTCTCCTCCAGTCCCAATTTCTCCAATGCGTCTCCTTCACCTACAGCTCACATTCAAGAAAGCCCATGGTATTGAGGAGCATATTGCCAAAGAACAGCTTGAGTTTTGGATCAATCACAGTTGACAGTCACTTGCTTCGCATGATGCCATTGATGGTAATTTGAACTTTATTCAAGGGGTTTATTTTTCCACAAAAATATCAGTCCTCACTCCCCTGTATCTTTTTCCCCTTCTTTTGTGGTTGTTTGTTCTGTCTACGTTGTTTCCAACTTTAGAGATAAACTGATCATTCTGCAAACAATTTTCTATCAGCTCATTAGGGTGTTTATTTTGAGTTATTCTTGTTTAGTTGAGCAAGTTTTGATGGAGCTAAGGAAATTAGGGATTGAAAATCGACTGTGGGAAGAATCTCGCAAAAATTGATCAGGATTCTTCCGCTTCATTATTGCTGCTTGACTAGTGAGGTAACAGAGACGTTTGTGCAATTTTCTTTTTCCTTTTTTCAGAGAATTGTTTGTGTTTGTAATGGGGGGTTGTTGTGATGATCTTGCCCTTTTTTGGAATGTTATAATTTCATTAATGATCCAGAGATGGTCTATTGTTTTTATTTTTCTTTTTAATTTCTCTTTTATGTTTGCTGTCCTTGAATCTAGGGTTTTAAGACTTGGGGTTTCTAACATTTCTATTTTTTGGGTACGAGTCTGAAATTTCAGATAAGCCTTTCAAATACTGAAAACGATGTTCATCTTATCTAATTATCTGCGATTTGTGATCTTGAATTTCATTTGAGTTTACAATTTGTTAATGCCTGAAACATGATAAGATGAACTGAGTTAATTCTTGACATCATTTTCCATTAGTTATTCGATATTGATAATTTGTGCAATTTTCTTTTGGATAATTTGTGTTCCGTATGCCTATTTGGTAGTTCATCACTCGTGTGTGATAATGGATGAGATAATCTTTTCGATATACAGGATGAGTTTGCACAGAGTTTCTTATAATGCATATAGGATTCCGTAGATCTGGATCATATCATTCTCAGATAAATATTAAAGAATCTCAGCTCTTATAACCTATATTTGTTTTAGAATCATTGAGACTATTCCTGGAGTATTTGTTAATTCTTGCTTTCAATCATGCTTTCTTGTTGTATTTAGTGCTTCAAGGAGGAGTAGTAAGTCTTGTTTTGCTTTCTGAAAGTTAAGTGGACAAGTGATTAGTCCATTGCCATTAGTTTTGGCATTTATCAACACTGGAGAAGTCTTCACTTCAGTAGAAGGAAACTGATTTTGTTTAATTTTTACTTGATTGGCTAATCGAACATTAATAATCTTTTCATTTTTATTTTTTTGTTGAAAGAAATTAATTATGTCAAATTTTTGTGAACAAATTTTAATAACATAGTTCCAAGATTTCAAAAAATAATTTAATAAAGAATGATCTGTATTTTGCCATTGCTAGAGCTTGGAGCTATTATGTTTCTGGAAAAAAAAAAATCATTTGACAAACAGCTGAAGGGTAAAAGCATCTAATACTGTAGGATTGGTAAAAGTAGATGGATGGATTGTTGGATTGGTGAGGGAATTTTTAGGAACTGAAATAATTATAAGTTGGCAAGTTGGTAATTGCTGTGCCTGCATGTATATATATTTTTATTTTATATTTGCAGGATAAGTGTTCTTGCGTGGTCTTTATAGCTTCGGTAATAAGACTTCAAAGGATTAAATTGCATTTGCCAGGAACATAGTAAGTTGTTTCTAATTGTTATTTCCTTGGACTAAATTGTAATGTTCTTCTCATTCACCTTCCGTCTTGCTTTTCTTGAGTCCAACTTGTTTTGTCTAAGATTTCTATTTCATTGATGTTGAGTTTTCGCTTATTATAGTCTGCTGATTTGTTGTTTTCTGATATTGTAGATTATGGTCATGGACTAGTGTGCACGTAGTTTTATGTTTTACATTTTTGATGTGTGATTCATATCAAATTGTCTTTGAAAGTTCAATAATTTTGTTTATGTTGCTGCATTGATATAAGTGTATTTTTAGAGTGTCTATTGGCATTGATATAAGTGTCTCAAATGACTTTCTGCCAGTTTAGTCCAGCCTTGTTGCTGCATTGTCCACTTATGTTGTTTTCTTAACTGATTTGTTCTTACTCTTGCTTTGTCTATTTACTGGGCCTAACATGGATCAAGTTAAAATGTAAACTCTACAAAGGACTTAGTTGCATTGCATAATTGTATTCATATAGATTTATTTGTTATTTATTTTGTCGGTCAAATATGTCAAATCCTACACGACATGAAGTAGATGATGATGTTCAAAGTGGTGATGAAACTCCAACTCAACAATCTGTTCAAATTGATAGTGGTAGGGGGAAAATGATGAGGTTGTGATTGGTTGTTTGGCAACATTTTTATAAGAAAGAAGTCAATGGGAAGCAAAAAGCCATATTGTAGCAAAGAGTGTGGGGAAAAAGTAGTGACGGAACTCATAATTTGTTGATCCATAATTTCTTGTTATCTCATCCTTTCATCTGCGTTGCATTTTAAGAATGCTTTCAATCGATTACATCAAATTGATGCGCAATACATTTCTATGCCTAGTGAGCAAGAGTGAAACTTGATTAGTGAATTGGAAGATAATTTGAAATCATTTTATGATCTCAATTGTTTATTTTCTGGTACAACATATCCAACATCAAACACATTTTTTTAATCATGTTAGGGAGATTAGATTATCCTTGAATGATTGGCCTTCATCGGATTATGAGAAGATTAGAAATATGCTTCAAGCATGATAAAAAAATTTGAAGAATATTGGAAGGACTTTCATGGTTTGTTAGGTGTGGCTTCCATATTGGACCCAAGGTACAAAATGAGGTTAGTTGAATACTACTTTCCTATGCTTTATAATATTGACTCTCTTTATTATATTGATCAAATATGTACCTTTTGTGAAGACTTGGTGAAGGAGTACCAGTTGAAATTTTTTTTTAATGAGAGTTCTTACCCTCAAAGTAGCTTATCTTCAACTTCTTCTATTTCTATGGAAATAAGGACTCCTCATACGAAAAAGCCCCACAATTTTAGGGTTATCAAGACTTTGTGGCAATACTCTAAATTGTAAGACAGAGTTAGAGACATTTAAATGAAAATGTATTAACATTTGAGGAGGGCTTTGATGTTTTAGGTTGGTAGAAAGTAAATGCAAGCAAGTATCCTAAATTGGCTCGTATGGATAGAGATATCTTGGCAATTCCAATTACCACGGTCGCTTCTGAATCAGCATTTAGTGCAAGGGGTAGAATTCTTACTCCACATCGTAATAGCTTCCATCCAAACACAATCAAGGCTCTGATGTGATGTCAAAGTTGGCTACGTGATAAATCATAAGGTATAAAGACTTTTATATTATATTTTATTTACTTTATAACTATTATTTTCATTATAATTACCATGTTGTTTATCTTTTTTTTTTGAATTAGCCATATGTTTTAAGATGGGAGTAGACACATTAGTTGATGACAAGAAGGAAGATGAAGATCATGAGGTGAATATTTTTATAAATATTATTAGTTTCTTATATTAAAACATGTTTAAGAACTACTAAATATATTTTTTTATGATGAAGGATTGTGGAAAAACTTGAAGAGAAATATTTTTTTTTATATATTGTATTTTTTTATTTGATGTAATTTGGCATATTTGACAACTATATATAGTTCAATATGTTTACATTGTTATGATTAATGATTTTTATATATGTATTTTTTTCTCTTTTTTAGTACAGTAATTAATTATATTAAGTTGTGTTGTTTAAAGTGATTTATATATTTTAAAAATAATTTAATAAAATTGAATTTAGTTATAATATAATTAATATTTAATAATTTGGACAATTATTTTTAAAAGTAATCTTTGAAGATTCTTCCAAAAATTAGTTCAATTTATTTTAAATAAGTTCAATAAGAAAGCCCAACAATAAAAATTGGGTAACCGACCCCATGGGTTATACCCAATTTGATTGGGTGTAACCCAATCCAAACTCATTCTTAAGATTTGGGTAATGGGGTGGGTTGAAAGTAACCCAACCCATTTGGGTATGGGTTTGGGTCAGGTGAAACCCACCCAACCCAATTGCCAACACTAGACTTGATACTATCCTTATTGGAGGTCCAAAAGATTCTGCAAAAGGATAACCCATAAACTTCTACTGACTAGAAAGTAAATAAATTGTATAAAGATCAGATCACGAGAACATGTATGCACCTTTATATCCGGGCAAAGCTGGAAAATCTTCATTTTGGATGCTGAACTCTTGATTTTGTTGAACAATAGAGCCAACTCCAAGACCTTGTTTTCGAAGTGAACCTGAAATGTTTGGTTCTATTACATCTCTAGCTCTAGGAAAGAACGGATTGAGTGAAGTAGTCAAAAGCCAAAGCGCAAAATCTTTCTCCAGTACCTAGTTGTCCTTGAGGCCCACCAGCTGAACTAGGACGACTTGTCAGCTGAGGGAAATCATTGTTTATGTCAAAAGGGGAACTGTCATTAGAGTTCACATCATTCAAGATTCCTATTGAGCCTAGATTGTTCACTGCTTGAACGTGACTTTGCGAAAGTGGACCCCCGGCACTAGGATAAGAACTTCCTAACATAGAAATTACCTGTGGAGTTCCTGGATACAGAACATGTCATTCACACAAACAACATTAAACTAATAAATCTGCATTAAATTTCATAATATACAAAAAAAGAGTCGGAAGAAAAAGGTGGGAAAAAAATAAATAATTATGCATTCACAACAGGCTGACAAGAAAAAAATCAAAGAAATTAACTGTGCTCGTGTTCAACCAGCCAAATCTTCCAGGTGCTGAGAATATTCCATTCAAATGTAAGATAATACGAGAATTCTATTTTTTTTCAAAAGAATGCAGTAATAAAATTTGGACTACGTATGAGGATGTTAACTCCTGTTAAATTTCGTCTTTCATATAATTTCTGAAAGTTAATACCTAACCTGAAACAGCCAGTTATAGCAAAATCAGCAGATGAGTCACTCAAGTGTCCATCATCTATATTAACAGAAGCCTGTAAGAGTATTTACTCCAAGGCCGAACATTTATGATTCACCGCTTCAAATGTAATATACCTTGAGGAAGCACACCACTCATCAATCTATTTTGTCCTTGCACATTTAGACTTCCAGATCCACTATTTCCAGAAAGATTTAAACGAGATGCAAGACCAGGCACAGATAATCCTCCACCAGAGCTAATGCTCCTTCCGATGTTGCCTCCACCGACCATGTTTCCCATTGAACTTGTTATCCGAGGACCCGCATTTCCCAAAATTGGGGACACTCCCATTCCCGGGACAGCATTTCGGTTACCAATTGCTGCAGAGGTTGGAAGAATCCCAGGAATAGAACCGCCAACTCCATTTGTATTACTACTGAATCCAGGGTTTCCAACAACATTTATACCTCCTCTGTTCGTGACTCCTGAATGTCCATGGGAGCTTCCATGAGACAACTGCAAAATGAAGTCAAAATAAAAGGACAAGCCAAAAAGATACAAGAGAATATTTCTCTCTTTGCCAAATCACAACAAGTTACATCGACAATTTGTGTGTAAATCACAAATACCTGTGAAAGAGCAACAGGGAGATTATTTGATCCAAATCTTCCACTAGAAAGGCTTCCAGTAGGTTGTTGAACACCAGCAGTCGGCACGTTATTTATTGATGAGTTTCTGGATGTTAGTGTACCCGGCATGTTGGGAACATTAAAGCTACCATGAATATTGTGAAGCCCTTGAATAGTTCCTGCAAAGGAGATCTTCTGATTAACTATTGTTGACTAACACAAATGGGTGGAACTCCAGCAAAAACTGCCTACCAGTGTGATGGAAAATGGGAGAAGCTGCACCAGACTGTCCAGAGAAAGATGTGGCAAAAGATCGTGCAGTGCCATCTGGAATATTTGATGCTGATCCGTTGATAGAAGACTGTGGCTTAAAGTGTGTCACACGTTACTAAAATAACCGATAAAACTAAGAAGAAACCATGATAATGTGTCACCAGAAAACCAAATAACAAAAATTTTACCTAATGAATTAATATGAAGTAAAACTACCAAAAACTTCATAACAAATGATGCATCCATTAAAGAAGTGACAACAAAATCATAATCCTAGATATCAATAAAATTCATTCTTAAATACAACAAAACAAAACTGCTGGTTCTACATACAACAGAATCAGAATAACTGAGTTTTTAATATTCTTTCAGGAAAATCAGATTCCAGTGATCCCAATCATCAAATAGTTACAAAATCCCAAACTTCACATTATCTTTACATTACTCTTGTGCAGCTAGTGCCAAATAAAAACACAAGCGTGAAACATCATCTGCACATAAACAAAAATTCACGTTCAAAAGCTTAAAAAAAGTACATCATTCTGTATCTTCTCATGAACAAAAAAAGAGGAACAACTCAACAATCAAGAAATCACAAGTCATTGATCTCATATCTGAGATTTTATATACAAAAACTGGACAACATGCAATTAGTTTATAGCACGCAAAATGCAAACATCCCATGCAGGAAAAGTAACAACATGAAAATTCCATAACTAGATAGAGGATTTGATAGTTCTAGAGCTTGCAAGTTAAGTGGCAATACATTAAGTAACCCCGACATTGCACAAGTGTCAAAAGGTCATGCAAAAAATCATTCCTTGCTGAGAAGCACCCTTCTGTATCTTGAAATTCAATAGGTAGAATGCTGATTTGAAAAGCTTTCTCAGTGTATTATCAACTTATAGCCTGAAAAAGACATCATTACTGTAAGAGACTAAACCCATAAGCCCAAAAATGTGACAATAGTAAGCAGTAAGTCAAGGTTGAACTTAACTCCGACAAAAACAAGCGACACATATGCACACCAAATACTTAAAGATTTTATAATTATGACACACAAACATCAAAAGATTAAGTCCCATCATACCCTATGCCAGCTTTAAATTATCGGTAAATCTAATATCATATTGATTTATGCCATTAATTACTATAAAAAAATTACAGCATGTGAGGACTCGTATCAAGATTTCTAACATTTTTTAAGGAAAAGAAAAACACAATTTCTAAAGAGTCAACATAATTTGTGTGAAGAAGGGAATGGGAGACCTTGCACAAACTGAAGTCAAGAACCCTATTATGCTTTAACGCCTTATTTCATCTTACAGTTCTCTTAAACAAATGGCACAGACGATTTTCAATATCCACCAAGTAGATAATTGAAGCACCCTAATCATATTCTAAATAAAATCATGTGCGCAATAGAAAATTGAAATGTATGCCACAAACACACATAAGCAAGATTTCAAAATACAGTCTCTAGTTTTATTGTTGAAAACTTACGAAATTAAAAAAAAAAACCCGAATATTCAAATGCAATGTAGCAAATGTTATGTTATACAATATGCCAAAATAGGGGGAAAATCGATAATCAAATTCCACTAGTTAATAATCTGTTTATTAACTGAAAAAATGTAGAACACTAACTAAACTAAAATCTGGAAATTAATTTCTCATTTTCCAGCACTTACAAAATGAACGCACCAAAAGAAAAGTTAAATTAAACCAAAAGGAAACACCTCTACTTTTTGCTTTACTTTAGCATTAGATTTCAAGTTCAACAACAAATACAGCATTTAAAGACATAATAAATTCCCTATGCTTTTCCCATACGTCCTCATAAACCAAACAACAGTAAAACACTAAACAAAACCAAAACCTAGTACTATCAGATGATTCAAACCAAATCTTCATCCATAAACCTAATTGTAAAATCGCGATTAAGTACGAGCTAAAAAAAGATAAATTCATATTGCGAAAAAATATAAACACGAAGAGAGGATCGTAAAGAGGATCGTAAAGAGGAAGTGAGCTCGGGCGAGTTAGTAATCGACTCGGACTCAACAAGACGGAGTGAGTAAAGAGTACCTGAGGCGCAGATCAGAGATCTTTGTTTCGGTATTGAGTCAAAGAGCGAGTTTTGGTTTAGTTTTTTTCCTTTTTTTTTTTTTTTTTTTGTATTTTGTGTGCCCTAAATCGAAAAGAAAGAAGGAGAGACGCAGCGAGTCGCATAGCAAAAGTGAGCTTTTTTTGGGATGATAAATGAGTGGGGTAAATAATCGTATGTGGAGACGTGTACTTAGCGCGTTCTGGTGCTCCGGATTTGTGACCTATCGATTTGTTGACTTCTTAAAATCGGAAAATCTTGTTTTTGGTTTTTTTTTTAATGAAAAATCTTGTTTTTGGTTAATGTGTTCAACTCCATTAAAATTTAATTTCAAATAAAAATATATTCCATGGGTTTAATTCAACAGATTTTATTCTTTTATAGACAATAGAGCTTCTATTTTTTATAAGTGCTAAACTTGTAAAATTAGGATTCTTATTTTGTATTTTAAATAATGTGTCACTAATTAATTTATTAAATTTTTAATTTTTATTAATATAATAATTATATTATATAAAAATTGTGAAGTGTTTTGTTACGGGATTCATAAAATAAAATAAAAGCAGACAAAAAATTTTAGATTAATTAAATTCTAATTAAAATTTTTAAATATGATCATAAGTTTGGATCACAATTTTTTCTTAAATTAAATTTTCACTTAAACAAATACAAATATATAATTTGTAATTGCTAAAAGAACAAATAGTATAAATATATATTTTGAAACTAATATCTACTAATTCCTGTAAAAAAAAATTAAAAATTTAAATAAATATAATTTATGAGAAAATCCTAATCCTAATAAGTTTACAGTATGGTCCACAATTTTTATTACCATTTTGTGTTATTTAAGATAAATGGTGAAATTAATAATTTCAATAATACAACAAAATTTGGACCCACAATGGACAAAAATGGATTCCTACTTTTGTGGTTCCAGAGAAAAAGACACCTCCTTTTGCTTTTATCTCCTCCCATTGAAAAACAGAAAAAGAAATTTGGTACTGAAGGATGAAAATTGCTGGCCCAATTTGAGTAATGCAACATGAATTGTGTGATACTTTTTTTTAAATAAAATAAAATAAATGAACACGTCACCCTAAATTCTTAAATGAATCGGAATATTGTATTTGATAGGGATAGTCATAAAAATACGTATTTGTATTGTTTTATAAAATTAATAAAGTTATAATTTTATATTTAAAAAATATTTATAATTTTATGACATAAATATCATAACTTTATTTATTTATTTATGTAACCATAACTTTAATATATAATTGTTATATATAAGAAGATTAAAGTTATGAATATTAAATAGAAAAAATTCATAATAAATTAATTAAAATTTGAGATATTCAATTAAATATTACTAGTGTGCTCCATCTATATTTAGAATGTAATAATTTTATCCGAATTATTAATATAGTGATATTATAGTTAACACACTTTATATAATATGATTATATAGGACTAGATCAAACTTAGTTTAAATTCTTATGTAAAATACTGTTATTAATTAATATTTTAAATAACGTCAACTGATGATCATATACAAATCAACCTTAAACCTGAGTGATTATAAACTCATGTTTCTGTCATTATGCCATTTGAAATATTCATTATAATTTGTCTTAAAAAATATGCCAAAAACTTATATTTTACCGATATAATGATATAAGCAGTTAGGAATATAATTTATAAATATGAAATTTATTATTTCTTAACGGAAGTTAGAAAGAATGTTCCCTTAAGAGTTAATTTTGAAACTAAACAATTAAAGCGCTCACTTTATAACACGATTACAAAATAATTGTTCACTGGTAAATTAATGATACTTAAGAATAAATAAATAATTAGAGGGGTAAAACAATAATTAACCTAACTATAATTATGAACTGTCTATAGAAGATTGAATTGCATGTAGTGATTGAATTGATTGACTGCTTTAAGTTTTATGAGTAAATTATATTTATAATTTTAATAGTGCAATTTCAGGTTTTTAGTATAATAGCACTGTAATTAATAAATTGAATTAATTAATTATAAATTTTAATTAATTATTAAAAAATTTATTAAAACTTGAAATATTAGTCCATAGGTCCATAATACCACATCTTTAGTTATTATAGTGAATAAATTAAAATAAATTTTGTTATTGTACAAATTGTTTGTAATCATAAAATAGTTTTTAAAATATATACGTTTATATTTGGATAATATTAGTTAATTAATAATTAATTAATATAGATAATATTTTATCTAAATATAATTAAATATTTAATTTAAAAAATTAAATAAATAAAATCTTAAGGATAATTTATGAAATTATTAAAATATTTTATTTTAATTTTAATATTTTCTTTTTATAAAAAGACTATACGTCCATTTATTTTGGAAGTCTAATAATGCTCAATTATTGGGTATTATATGTTAACCATAAAGAGTATGACTTTATGTGATTTACATGAATTAAGTCTTTTTTTAAATAATGATTTAATTAATAAATATTATTAATTAAAATATTAAATTAAAATAATAATAATTTATTATTTTAAAATGAGAACAGTCGAGTTAAAAAATAAGATAAACACACAAGTATGTAAAAAAATACTCTCCATACAGAATATGTATTTTTTATCATAAAAAAATGAAAACTCATTATTCCTTTCACTGTAAAATAAGAGAATTTGTATGAAATCTATCAATAGAAAAAAATAATTCAGTGTAGATTCAAAGTATAATTTTATTTCTTATTAATTTTTATTTATTTTAAATATCAGATCTGTATATTTATAAGATCATAAGATAAAAAATATTTTTATCTAATAAAAATAAAAAATTAAAAAAAAATTATTTTATATTCCAGTGTATTATAAATATCACAACACTAACAGTATTTGTATACAATCATAATAAAATGTACAAGTGTTCTTATTTTGACTATGTTTTTTTTGTATAATCTTAAAAAAAATCCAATTATTTTTGTTGAATTAAAAAAATATATCATTATTGACATTAATATATATTTCGTATGTATAGTTGAGGTTTAAATTATGCAATAATAATTTATGAGAAATTTAAGAAAAATATTATTTCAAATTTTGAGTTGCAAGTTGCAGGTTGAAGTTTGAACTTCACACCATCTTTATTTTTATAATTTAAATAATTCAAAGAGGAGATTTATGTGCACCTAAAATAAATACTCCATGCTAAGTTAATTTGATCTTAGTTAAATAGAAGAGAGAAATGACAAAATATTGAATTATTACATAAATGTCTTATGATTTAGAAAGAGTTGAATTTGTGAATTGTGTTTTTTTTTCATTGTTACCTAAAGAAAAATTGTAGCTGAACTTAGATGCCCACCTAGAATTTCATGTTAGATTGGGTTAAACTAAATTTACATAAAATATTTTTAGATGACTTTTTGTAGTAAGATATCATTTTATTAATAAAAGAAAATTAAACTTTGCCAATTTAAATATCTTTAGATGCATTGTTGTTAAATAATTTTATTATTAATAATAGAAAACAAGTTATACTTATAACTTAATGAACATAGTGACTCTTACCTTTGTAGCAAATAATTGTAGTGACGATTTTTACAAATAATGCATTAAATGAAAAAATAATTTAATTTAAAATAATTTTTCGGTAGAAAATTTATTTATACAACTTGGCTAAAACAAAATAATTGCACTCGGAGTTTCTCACACACAAAATAAATGACAACACTGAAGAGGACTGCTAAAATGATCACATACATTACATGATTACTGAGGTTGGTTTGGCGTAAAAGGACAGAGCGAGCGAGGGAGAGCGACTCAAGCGTTGTTGGCAGCATGATGGTCTTCGTGAGCCTGATTATGATCCATTTGATTTTCGGCCTTCGCGGTCGTTTCTTCATTGACGTTGACCTTGATTTCGTTCATCACAGCCACGTCTACGTTGCCCATCATCTGGTGGGCCGTTCCATTGAGCCCATTTCCTGCATGAGTATGCCCTGTAGATCATCAAAACGACACTTTTGTAAATCAACAAATTTACAACTCTCGAGTCTTAGGTCGTGAATAAAATAAAATTACATTAAATAATAGTATTATCCGGTGTAAGTGTAACTAATTACGTCTTGTGTTTTGCTAATTGCTATACTGACATTGGATCGTGTTTGGCATTGTAAATGGATTAATTTGCAATTAATGCCTTAATTAAGCAACAGTCAAGTTTTTTTTCTTTTTCATCAAATGCATGATTGAGATTAAAAGTTGTTAAAATAATTCTATCATATGTTTTATCCTGTACACCAAAGGGTTCTTAAGGGACATTTGGTATGTAGGATTATATTGGATGAATTGGATTTTGATAGAATAGGATAAGATAAAAGATGGTATCGGATTAATTATAAAATGATTTTGTATTTGGTATTATGTAGAATTAGATTGGATTAATTGAAATAATTCTAGAAAATTATATAATTAGATATACTAATTTAAATTTAAATTAAGTATTAAATATTTAAAAATTATTTATTTGTAAAATAATAAGTTAATAAGTATAAATACTTTCTTTACATAAATAAATAATTAAATAATATGTAAATACAGTTTATTTAGTATTTACATCATTAAATAAATACAATAAAATTAAATACGCTAGATAAATAATTATTTATTTGTTTATTATTATTGTTATTAAATAAATATAACATAATATTTTAAAAAGTTATTTTAATACCATTTTTTAAATTTAATTTTTTTTTATCCTAAGTTATCCCAAGGTCCATGGGGTAAGAAAGAAGTCTTAATTTTACTTTAATAAAATACGAGACTAGGATAATTATGGTGAGGTCAAAATAAATTGTCTCAAGTTATTTTATTTTCAACAAACATAAAATTGGACTATTTTTCAATCGGATGCCAAGCCAATACTATAAACCATTTAAAACATTAATGTAAAAATTTAAAGTTGATAGGTAAAAACTTAACAACAATATGCAAAATTTAAAGGATTATACAAAATGCAGTCTATAACAAATATTGTACATATATTTTATGATTGTTGCTTATTATTATTATTTTTAAATATTCTATAACTACGGAGAGGAGGGGTTCAAACCCCTGGGTGCGCTTACAAGGGGTGCTTGCCATTTTGGCAAGCCCCCGTGCGCGATTGTTGCTTACTATTACTAACCTGCAGTTGCGGTAGCTGCCACTGCTGCTGACTTTCTCTGATGGTGCAATATGGCAAGAGCTCCAACGATGGCAAGAAAAAGAGCAACAGATGGAATTGTAGCTCCTAATATTATTGGTAAATTATTATTCTTCTTGTTTCTGCTTGAAGATGAACTTGTCGGAGAATCATCAGAGTTGGGGTCAGAGTTAGTCTTAGTCTGGCATGACTTGCCAGAGGCGCACAAATCTGGATTGCCTGTAAATCTGTTATATATCCAAATAATAATAGCAATGAATCTTTGGCGAAAAGGAGCAAGAATGTCAAGGATAGGTCAGAATGTATATTTGCAGTTGAATTAGGGCTGATTTACTTACACAAGTTTTATCTTGGTATTCTTTGACAGTGAGCTAGGCACAGGTCCACTGAAATCATTATCTGCCAAATTCCTGGAGAAGGAAGGGTATTACTTATCCGGAAATTGAATATGCAGTTTAGAAAGTTGAAGCGTCTTAAGAACTTACAATAGTTTTAGATTAGGTAAGGTGCTGAAAAAATCCGGGATTGCACCATTTAAGCTATTATTGCTCAGATCTCTGCAGCAGGGAAGGGGAAAAGAATTAGAGAAGAATGAGTAGGGTAAGGATCAAGACTACTCATAATATGCAGTCCAGTAGCTCACATCGTCTCAAGAGCATCCATAGAACTGAAATCTGGAAGTGAACCTGATAGACCAAAGCCACCAAGGTACCTAAAAATAATTCAAAGAGCATATGTTATAGTTCTCAGAAGTTTTTGACACTTATTTAATTCCAGGATTATCTGAAAAATCACTTACAACGCTGTCACACGAGGGGTGGCACCCATGCTGCAATTGACCCAATCCCATGTATATGGTGAAGGAAGACATGGATCGCCATTCCATCCTTTGAGTATGTCAAACTTCTCTTGCAGCAGGGCCAATCCCTCCACTAAATTAGCGAGAAAAGGCCAGGACAGAAAATAAGTTAGCATTTCAGATGTAATCAATTAATATTGAACTAATTATAATGACGCCTTCTAATTAACATACTAACCATCATCGCTAGAGGTTCCATCCGTTAATTTACTGCTAATGGAGAAAACTTCTATGGCGTTGATGAGAGGTGGCAAAGTTGAAGTAGAAGTAGCTTCTAAAGAGAACACAGTGTTTGAAGTAGCAGTGAAGTTTGCCAAATATCGTTCTGTCGCACTTCCATAAGGTGGGGTTATGGGTTTCGAGAAAGGCACACCGTTTATGGCAAAGATAAAGGATCTCTTTTGGGTTGAATCAAGCTGAGTAACTTCTGAGAAGTACAGGTTCATGTAGATTGGAAGTTCTTGATCACCTAATGGAAGAGTACTTCTTAGAGATGGAATTATGTTTGAGGCTATAAGCGCATTTCGCATCACAACTTCGGGAGGAGCGTCCTCGAGTTTAACATCAATATTGATTGCATCACTTGAGGCCACGGTTGATCCATCTGGAATATCATTTACAGGACCCCAGATTCTGTCATATTCATCGTCCGGATACCTAAATAATCCGATGGGCATGAAGTTTATCACTGTAATAGATTATTCCAACAGAAAATAAAAAATTAAGGAAACGTATTAAAGCTGCCTTTAGATGTCAGTAACATACCTAACAATTCCTTTTGTACCATATGCTTGTCTATTTACCACAATCAAAGCATGATTTCTATCGACATTTTTGTACATGTGAGAGGGCAAGCTCCTCAATTCAAGAGATGATATAAAGGGGAACATATTGGGAAATATCTGAGCAACGCACACACTTATAGTGTTCTTCTTTGCAACAAATATTGCTTCAGCGAATAAATGAATAGAAGTATTGACGGTAGACCAATGGTTCCCATCAAACTGCAGATCAAAAATTGGAGGAGTCGATTTCTTGTCATAATTTCCGTAGTAAAAGCTTGCGCGAACAAGATACAGTTGGCCCTTTTCAGCATTAATGGAGTAGCAATTCTTCGCTCGAGTAGTGAATACCCTTAAAGTGCTCATTGATCGAGGTAGTTGTGGATTGATAGTCTCGACCGCCATGGGCTTTCCATATTGAATCAAGTTCTCGTCTCCTTCCCAACTTATCGATTTTTCAGTGTAAGAATCAGATGTCCCACAGTCAATGCTCACTGTAAACCGTACAAGAAAGAATTTCAAAAAGGTTATTTCTTGGAAACAAAAAGGAAATGATGGCATTAAATACTATGTTAATTCAGAAAAGAAGCATCTCTCAGCAATGTTTTTGCTAGAAACTAAATGAAGCATGCATGCTGACAATAAACAAAATTAAAGCTCACCATAATTAGCCAAAATAGATAATGCATTAAGAGATATAAGTAGTAGTACAAAGTAGCTAGCCATGATGGGGAGAATTGATGTCAGAGATGGAGAGTAACAGATTGAGGCTTAGCCTTTAAATAGAGGGGGCTCTATAGCCAAGTCTTTGTCTTAATGCGGGGCTTCTAACTTTTCCGTATGGACCGTATCGTTAATGCCAGTACATATATGACAAAAAATTGATCAAGTGGCCGGGGTTTCGTGGGTCATTCTGTTCTTTATGAGTTTTGATCAAAAGCACACGAGTTCATCTGAGATTATGACATGTCACAACTTCATTGGTTAAGAGATTGTTGATTTTCCTGATATGAACATGTTGATTACAGAGAAATTAATGGTCTGGGTGATGTTCTTGAGCTTCCTTTTAGAATGTGTGTGACATTCCCATACTATTTGGAGGGTGCTGAGACAAGGGTAAGACTTTAGATGATGAGAAAAGTCAGCCATTGACCTACATGGCAACATGTACAAATATGGAAACAGCAGTGATTGATGGCACCAAAAGCGTTGATATTCCCTTCATAATTAGTAAAGAATGGGAGCCGGAACCCTAGTGGCAACTTATATAATAAGCAACTTGTGACACTAGAGTAAATTAAATAAGAGATCAGCATTTTTTAGGCAAAAGTAGTTGCTCACATTTCTATCCATGAACACCAAAGAAGTAGGTGTGGAAAAATATTACTTGGTACTTAGCAGCATATAGTTTGACTAAATGAAGTATGAGGCTAATGATATTTAGGGGTAGGCAATTTTTTTAACCCGACCCATTTCAATTTGATTCGTCTTAAAATTTTAAGTTGGGATGGGAATGAAAATGAGTTTGGAATACGTTGAGGACAAATTTTCTATCTCAAACAGGTTAAGTTGGGATCGAAATTTTTTTTAACTCAAACTCTTTTTTTAATTTCAATTAAATTTAAAATTGAATTTATAATAATAACATTAAACATAACTAAATTTAAATTTGAATTTAAAATAATAACATTTAATATAATTAAAATTGAAAGAAGATTTGGAATTATAATATTTAACGTAATTGAACTTGAAATCCTAATATTTAACATAATTTAAATCGAAATAATATTTTAAATTATAATATTTAACATATTTCAACTCAAAATTAGATTTATAATTATAACATTTAATGTAATTAGATTTAGAATGAATCGATTTTAAAATTAATCAAATTATAATATTTAACGTAATTAAATTTCAATAATATCATTTAACATAATTCAAATCTATAATATTTAACATAATTGAAATTGAAATAATATTTTAATTTATAATATTTAACGTATTTTAACTCAAAATTAAATTAATAATTACAATATTTAACGTAATTGAATTTAGAACAAATCGATTTCAAAATTAATTTAATTATAATATTTCACGTAATTTAAATTCAAATTGAATTTGAAATAATAACATTAACGTAATTGAATTTAAAATAATAACATTTAATGTAATTAAAATCTAAATTGAATTTGAATTATTTTTCATTTTTTAAAAATTTAATTTGAAAATTTTCGACCTGACTCGTCTCAAATCAAAACGACGTTGTTTCAATAAAAAAAAAGCGTGAATTCCCGACCTAACCTGAGGTCAAGTCAAGAATCATCCAGACTCAAATGGGACACTATTCAACTTTTCGATCATATTCGAATATAATTTGAAAATTTTTCAAATTCAAAATTGCCCACAATATTTGTTCCTCCTATTCATATTCTTCCATGCTTCCTTTTCTTAAAAAATGACTCTAATAATGAGGATAAAATTAAGAAAAATTCTTATATTATAATCAAATGTTTATCTTTTACCTCTCTTATGATATTTGATTGAATAAAATTACTCTTAGTGTATAAGTTCATATTTTGTTAAATTTTGGACCAATAGTTCTTTATAAGAGAAAAGGAAAATTGTCAGTTTTCTCCGCTTGTTTTTCATATTAATTACTTTTTCCCTTTTTTTTTTATATTATCCAATTACCATTTATTACTTGAAAAATTTTGCTTAATGATTTTTTTATTCTTGTATTATTTTACCCTTAATATGACAATGCGATATAAAAATTAATATATAATTTGTAACCCTAAATATTCAAATATAAAAAAATAAAACTTTTAATAATTTAATAATTACATTAAATATAAAAATAAATTTTATTGTGAATATAATAAAATTTTAATTGCATTTCAAATTAATCTATAAAAATTTTATATTCATAAATATTTTAATATAAATTCTTACTATTTGTTTATTTAAATTTAATTTTAATGGGAGAGCTATGTTCTTATTATTGTTTAAAATTTGTGGATTTCAATATCCATTTAATATGATTTAAGTCATTGATCTAATTGTTATATATATATATATATATATATATATATAAAGCTTACATAAAGTGATACATAGCACAATTGATTTTTTTATCTAACAATATGTATGGTTTTTTTAATTTAAATATTAGGTTTTTAAAAAATAATATTTAGGCCTCAAGTCCTAATTATTACATTGCTGTAGATTTAAAAAAAAAAAGTAACTATAATACTAAAAATTCACAATACAATAAAATAAAAACATATTTACTAAACCATTAAAATCAAAATGCACTCAAACAAAAATACTAGAAGCCAAAATTGCCGTGTCAAAAAAAAAAAAAAGCCAAAAATGAACATCTCTTAAAGTATTCTATTAAATTTAAATTTAAAATATAAAATAAAAATGTAAAAGACTATTATGTCCTTAAAAAATACATTTTCTCTCATAATAGGGTATAATTGAATAATATAAAAAAATAAATAAAGAGAATTAAGTGGTTAATATGAAAAAAAAAACAAAGAAACAATGGTAATTTTCTTTAAAAATTTAGTAAAAATAAAAGAAATCATGTCGAGATAAATTTAATGATCATTAAGTTTTTAAAACAGTTTATATATATATATATATATATATATATATGTTTAGCATCATAACTCAAGTGGTCGGGGACTTAAGTATATCATCTCTCTATCAAGGTTAAGGCAAGATCTCTCCTTAATAAATATTATGTGAGCTTTGCTCTCTCTTTCTTCGAAGATTTATTTAAATAGATTTTTCTCTCTCATTTAAGTAAATGATTCGATTGAGGATTTAAGTGTCCTATCTTCATACTAAGGTTCAATTTTTAGTTGGGGGTAAAATCTCTTCTCAATAAATATTATGAAAGTTATATGAGTAAATTTCTCTCTCTTTTTTAAGTAGATGACTCAATTGGGGCCTTAAGTGTATCATCTTTCTACCAAGGTTCAATTCTTAATTAGGGCAAGATTTGTCTTCAATAAATATTATATAAGCTTTGCTCTCCTTTCGAAGAAGACTTATTTGAGTAAATTTTTTTCTTTTTTTTTTAAAGTAGACTTCTCTCCCTTTTTTAAGAGCAGAATTTTCATTTTTTAGAGTAGACTTAATTGGGGCCTTAGGTGCACCATCTCCCCACCAAGATTCAAATCCTAGTTGGTGTAAGATCTCTCCTCAATAAATATTATGGAAGTTTTGCTCTTTATTCGAAATAGACTTAATTATTTGAGTAAACTTCTATCTCTTTAAGTAGACTTCTCTCCCTCTCTTAGGAACATGAGTAGATTTGCTCTTCTTTGGAGTAGACTTGATTGGGGCCTTAAGTACATTATCTCTCCATTGAGATTCATTTGCTGGTTAGGGCAAGATCTCTCCTCAATGAATATTATAGAAACTTTACTATGCCCTTCTTCGATAAATATATTGGAACATTCTCTCTCTCTCTCTCTCTCTCTCTCTCTCGGGTAATTAGCTAAGTTGGTCACCAGTTTCATTTATTATTTATTCCAATGTTGATTGAATATTGCCAAAAATTAGATAGTTGATAATATAAATATCATTCGATACGAAAATGAGCCCAAAGAGTTATATAAGCTGTTGAACTATTTTTTTTTCATTAATTAAACTTGAACTCTGAGAGGAGTCAAGAATTTTTTTGTTTAGGAGGAGCCTTTTCAACAATAATTAGATAAATAAATTGTTATAGAAATAATAAAAACAAATTTAATAGTTATTTATAATATTTTTACATAAATATTTATAATTGTTTTCCATAGATTTTCACACCTTAAATGTCGTGTGATAATTTACTTATATGTTGTTACTATTGCAACAAAAATAAAGTAAAAGTGAAACAGTGTGTTTAGATAAAAGAAGAGAATTAGATGAGGGACGTCTTTGAATGAAATGAAAATAATTGAAGCAACTTTGGTAATTTATAAAAATGGTTTGAGAATTTTCAAAAAGGGCAATCTGTTTAGGTATAACAAGGGATAATTTTTTTTAATAAAGTAACAATTTAGGGGGTATTTTTGATAATTTACAGGTAGGGTATGATATATAGAAGGGCAAAGTATACAACAGAGACGGTAAAAATATCCACAAATTCGTTAAAATTTATTCATATTAGAAAATATTTAACAAGATTTGAAGCGACTTTAGTATATAAAATTAAAATTTTGCAATGAATTTGAGATGGGTACAAATTTAATAAAAAAATCATAAATACCTATTACAGATATCCGC
Organism: Ailanthus altissimus; assembly: GCA_946807835.1. NCBI lineage: Eukaryota > Viridiplantae > Streptophyta > Magnoliopsida > Sapindales > Simaroubaceae > Ailanthus > Ailanthus altissimus. Next base: position 24,813,950 of record OX327701.1, on the reverse strand, counting down.
TACTTGCAAATATTATTTTTTTAATGATTTTTTTATAAAGATAATCACTTATAAAATTAATTGTTTATGAATTTACATGATAATTTATAAGCACGTTTTTATTCAAACACTATTTGTAAGTAATAAATTTTATTGCATGTTAGGATACAATATTGCAAATTTTAGTTGTATATTCTAATATTATAATACAAAATGATTTATGATAAATAATTTATTATAAAATTACAAAATAATTCCTTGACACTAAAAAGTTGTTATATAATTATCGATTTTAAACACGAAACTTACATAATTATAATCTAGTTAAATAGAGCTAACATTATGTTGATTTCATATTAATAAAAAATATTAACACAACTAGACATTAATATTTAATTAAAGTGTCACTATTTACTGGATGGGGCAACTTTAATATATTGAAATAGAGTTAATAAAACTATTTATATTAATACTAAATTAGTATAAGTGAATATTGTACATTCAATGAAATTCAATTGCAATTACACAGCAGACTAATTAAAAAGAGTAAGTTAAAATAAAAATATAACATGATTTTGTTAGTTGTATTTGTAAAAATGAGTTTATTTTTTTAAAATTATATTATTTTAAAACTTGTTTAAAATCTACAAATAACCCATTGTGGGTTTAATAATAAATACAAACTCATTAGAGCAAATTTGGTAATAAAATTCTAAACCCACAACAAGTTTGAAAAGAATTTAGTATTTTATTTTTAAACGAATGTGAACATTAATTTAACAGTATTTATCTCAGACTTATTTCGCTACCGTCCCTAATACATAAGGACCTTCAGAGTTCGAGTTTCTTTATATATATGGTGTAAATTGTTTCTTTTTATGGGAGTCGATTTATTTATTTTTTATAAAATTAGATATCTAAGTAATTTATATATAAAATTAGTTTAGATAGATCTCAATAAAATTTTCACCATATAATACATAAACCTTCAAGATATTATCTATAAATAGTTGAGGAATACACGCCGAAACCCTTATATTTCTTTGAAAAAAATAAGTTGTCAGATTAAAATTTTTTAGCTCCTTTGCTAGATATTTTATTGGAAAATTCTCTATTTTAACAAAAAATTTAAAGTTGAATTTTATTTTGACCCAGTTAAAAATTTTACAATATATTAGCCAAATAGCAAATAGTATACTTATTTTGCAACTTTTTTTTATTCATTCTTTCAAAACACAAACTCTCTATTCTCTCTTCTTTAAACTCTCGGCCATAGTTAAGATTTTATTTTAAATTTGTAAATCGACTTCAAATGTTGTATATTTTGAAGATTTAAAATAAAATAATCAATTGTAGAGTTAAAAAATTAAAAATAAATAAAAATTTGTGAGTTTTTATTCTAAATTTAATTTTATTATGTTTTAAAGTTATTTTTATATGTAGTTGTTAGAAATATATAAATGTACTGTTAGTATAATATAAAATACATTAAAGTGAGTATAAATGATAAAAAAATGACTCAAAAATAGCGACTTTTGATAATTTTTTAGGCCAAAATATGACGCTGCACGCCAGGATAGTGGCCCACGTGTTACACCATGTCAATGTGACGCGTATGCATCAATGTGCCCACTCACCTGTGTTACCACGTGAGGGCACCACATAGTAATTTTTTCAAAATTTTTATATTTAATTTTTAATTAAAAATATTAAAATTGTGACTAAATTATATAAATTTAGTCATAATTTTTTTTGTCATTATTATATTATTTTTTGTTAGATGAAAAAGTTTTAATAATTTTTTTACTAATAATTATTTTTAATTTTTAGTAATTATTTGAATTATTTAATAATTGGTTATATACTAATAATTTTTTTTTTAAAGAATGAGAATGTCTCAAAGATATGTATAATTGTCGAAAATAAATTTTACCGATTGACTATAACTACTTACTCAAAGTTATGAGCTATCAAAAGAATAAAAGGAAAATTGATTTCAAGGTAGATTGGAATATTTAAAACCACATATTTTAGCTATTTTTTATGTATAGAATATTGTATTCTCAGGTATTTTAGTACACAAGGTTTTATTAAGACGCGTACATACTAAAAATTTACATGAAGTATTGTGGTTCTATATAGGCAACATGCGTATGAGATTTTCTCGTTTAGAGTTTTATTTGACTATTAGTTTGAGAATGATGGATTATCCCTCAGTAATGGGGTTGGATAGTAGACTTCGACATAAATACTTAGGAGTAAAAATGAGTTGACCTACAAGAATTTAGATCCGTGGTTCAACAACGTTACATTTGACGATGATATAGATACAGTCAAAATGTGTCTATTTTATGTATTTCATAAAATGTTGATGTCACATGATCCTCGTAGAATCATCTAATATTTTATGCTTCGCCTCTTAGAAGATGCCACGTGATCCTCCTTAAAGCACGATTGCATAGATTGTGCTTCATTATAGCTTAAGCACAACCCTAATAAAAAATTTAAAGAATGTCAGAAATAGAGGCGCTCCAAAGAAGGAAATATACATCTTATATGCATTTGGTCAAGCTTCTTGGTGAGTAATTTTTTTTTTTTTTCGATTCATTATCATATTGAGATGCAGAAAAAATTATTTTTTTTATTTTGCATTAAATAAGAGAATAGTGTTGTTATTTTTTTTAAAATTGTTAATTTTTTCTTTATTATCTCAGGTGTGGATCTACGAGGCGATCCCGAAATATGGGGAGGTGTTTGCGAGCAATGATTGTGACATGACCCGACCCGAGCCCTCCTCGAGAATCGAGGCAGATCCTGCGATGACATGTGACTAACATACTCTTTACTCATACATATGATACAATGAGGCTACCTGCCTCAACAAAAAGTGTACACTTGTGCTCCACTATACAAAACATATACAAATACACAGACTGAGACACTTATGCAGCTATGCACGTTGGCCAACCTCAAAATGTGATGACTGTATCACACTGCACAATTCCTGTGATAACCTGGGAAAAAAAATAGGAAAATGGGAAAAGGGTGAGCTTGTGGCTCAGTGAGTGGACATAATCTGAAAATATTATATACTTTCTATGTATTGTACACGTATAAATCTGTATGATAAAATAATCATAAAACTGTATACTGAGTAATTAATAAACTTGTACTGAAAGTATGAACTGTCATAAAATCTGTGCTGAATTTAAAATCATGACATAATACTGGAATCTGAAAATCTGAAAGCACAAACTATTATAAAATCTATTATTAAGCTGAATATATGTAACATAACTCTGGAAACATGTACTACATATATATACTGAAAACCACACCGAACTTGTACCCGGGGAAAATCTGGTCTAACCTGGCGGAGTAACTCACGCACAGGCAGAGCGGGGGATCTAAGCTGGTCTAACCCAGCGGAATGCTGCATCGCTCGGGCAGAGCAAACTAAACTGGTCTAATGCATGCGCAGAGCAACTACATTAAAGGGGAGGGTACGCATATGGTGGTTCAAAAACTACTACAATATAATATCATGACCATAATTATTCTGAAATAATTATTTCTGTACTGAACATAATTATAAACTGTACTATAATAAATTCTAAAATATTTCTGAATATACTAAATAGTATAAATATTTTTGTCTAAAACAAATTATAATTAAATCTGATAACGTGCAATTAAATCATAATTGACTGTATTAAAAACATATAAAATATATATAGTTATCCACTCACAAAAGTGCACTAATCCTAAGCTGGGTCTGGATTCTGAGATCTACTCGCTATTGGCACACCTCCTATATCATAGGGTGTAAAAATACATCATTAGTACCGATATTTATTATAAATATTAAAATTTAAATATTCTAATATCGTAAAACTATTACCCGCTAAACCACTGGGTATAATTCTGACTACCCAACTAATTTCCTAAAATTTTCTATTTTCTTTCTTTTTCTTTTCTTTTCCTTCTTTTTCTTTCTCTTTCTCTTTTTCCTTCCCGTTTCTTCCTTTCCCTTTCTTTTTCTTTTTCCTTTTCTTCTTCTTTTCTTTTTCTTCTTTCTTTTCTTTCGGTTTTTCTTCTTTCTTTCTTTCTCTCTTCTGTTCGGCTCTGCTTCCTTTCTTCTTCTGTTTCAATTGCGTTTCTTCTTAAATGAAGAAAGTAAAAAATATATATATATATATATAAAAGCGCCACCGCTTAACTTCTTTTCTCTCTCTCTGTTTTTTTTTTTTGCCACCAAACTATATATATATACAACACGTGTATTACAGATTGTGATTGCTTTTTGCGTCTTCTAAATTGATCCAATACGGGCACCACATTATATGAAGACATCGCAAACGTTCTTTACGATAATGTTAGGGTATATTTTTACATTCAATGAAAAATATGTATAATTTTTCCTTTCATATTAATGATTAATAAATTCAAAATTTTGTATAGGCTTTAGAAATATATAGGAAGTTAGTGTCCTATAAATATGAGAAGAATGCGGACTGTCGTGTGACAACAAAATTGTGCATTTCATCAAAAAAATGTAGAAGAACTCTAAAGTTGGAGAAAATTGAGATTCTAAACCCCTAATTTACCTATCGTTAGGTTGATATAGATGTTCAGCTTGAGTATGAATTTCAAATCTCGTCAGTGACTAAATTAACGGTATAATACTTTAATCTTTTTCTTTAAATTCACTATTATATGTTATTGATGAACATTACATTGTGAAGATTAATTATAATTACTTATGTATAATTTGAGCCCGACACATTATCTTCACAGTATCATGTCCTAGAGAAGATGATTGATGATCTTCAAACAGAGCTATTTTACAGGATTGATAAGATTAGCTTATACCTTTTCATAAAGATTGATAGTGTTGGCTCACAAATTCAGAGTATGATGATAAGGACAAAGAAGAGATCTTGTATAAAATATCTCTCATGATGTAATACATGAAGTCATCCAAGATCTCTGAGGATGTAAGGCAAACTATGATATGTTTTGAACTTGAATTTTAATGGGTACAAAATTTAACAATTGAATACATTGATTGGTGTTGTTTGATTTTAGGGCACCAAATTCATGGCCATTGACTTTTAGCTTACACTCCTCACAGTAAGTTTGAGTATTAGCTTATATCAATGAATATGCAACATATAGTTGAGAGCCTTATAAGTGTAAAAATTATATTCGTTGCGTTAGCTCAAAAGATGAGCAGATATGTGCGCTATTATAGGAAGGCACAAGAAAGTAGTCCTTATACTAATCCGTTAAAAAAGCCTGTGAAAAAGAAAAGTCTAAAATTGGAAGCAGAAGCTATAATTAACATAAACGAGCAACTAATTCCTATTAAAAAAAAAAAATTAAGGGACATTATAGATTAGATAAATAAAAATGACCCAATGTAACTTGGTATTTTACACGGACTTGATGCTAGCAGCACATGGTTTAAGGAGCTATTGTTTTTATATTTTTTTGTTGTGAGTTTTTTTAATAGTATTAAAACTTATATACATTCTATCGCGATTTTGCAACATATAAATGAGTACTTAAAGGTTTTTCATACATGATAGATGATGTTTTCTGACATGTACTTATAAGATTGCACAATTGCAGATGCATATTTTTACATGAGTATTTTTTATCCGTTTATTGTGCATATTATATTATAATACCGTTGGTTAACTATTAATAAGTTTAGTGTCGTATATATTTGTCTTTAGGAGTACATTGGAGAAATGTGAAATATGTCCTTCAACTCGAGTTTAAGCTCTAACAATGAATGTATCACACTGTTGTTAGCATATGAACTTGGAACAAAGACTAATTTATTTAGTGCTAAGCCGTGGGCATCAGTCAATAAGGTAGTGGAAGTAATAACTAACTTTTTATTGTTATTAAATATAATAAATTCAAAATAATACAATAATAATTTTTGCAGGTATATATTCTGTTGAATATTAATCAGAAACATTAGTTTGCAGCAGAGGTCAATTTCATTCAGAGGAGGATTACACTGTGTGATTCCAACGTGAATGGCCACTCTGACAATGCCATTCAAAAATTTATGAAACTTTTGCATGTTGCCATGCCATTTTATCTTCGTAGATATAAGTTTTATAGTTTAAGGGGACAATAGAATCTAGATATGTACCATTGGCCAGTTATTCTTTTGAAGGATAATGTATCTCAATAAGCGGTCGAAAGTGAGGATTGTGGCCTATTTGTCTGTATGTTTATTAAATATTTTATGTTAGGTTGGTCATTTGAGTCATTCATTGAGATTGGTGCTTTTTATAGGTAAAAGATAACTGTTGATTTGTAGACTATTACAACATCTGCTTCATAGATGTGTAATATATTTTTTATATGTGCATTCGTATCATATTATTATTTTGATGTCTGCGTTGTTAGGTAGATGTGTTCAAAGATGATATATAATTATATAGAACTGTAATTTTCTAATATACAAATTTGGGAATGTCCATATAATATGAGAGATTCTGCTAAAATTTTGTTAAAATATTAGACATCTCACACCTACAACTTACAATTTTGACACTTATACAGATATTTTCATAACTTATCTACAATTGAAAATTTTCAACATCAACATTAAATGAAAAATACATCTATCATCAATAATTTAAGTACATAATAAAACGTATAAGTGCATTATATAATAAGTACGTTATAGAAGTTACAAAACTCAACACTCCAATGCAAAGTAGCATAATTAGAAAGTGGCATATAATAACCCTTCATACAATGAAATCTTTATAAAGAATTGTGTCTCGAAATCCAAGTCGTTTCCTCCATCTCACACATGTCTGAAACAAAATATATTAACCTTATGTTATATAGTGAAATTAAAAATTAAATATAGATCTTTTAGTTTTATAAACAAACATACATCATCTGCTATATAAAGCGACAAAGTTTCGACACGTCTGTCAATTATGTCCATGTTGTCTATAACGACTATAAATATTCTTGATGGTTCATTCCCTTGAGATGGAATCTAATTCGTCTGACGTCTGTCTGCCTGATGACATGTTATTGGAGGCTAGATGTTCATATTTTTCAAATTCTCTGGGAGTATCCAATCCGACGGATGGCCAATCGAAAGTACTAGCTCACTATAGGCACGGTACAAAGTCTTGGATGTGTCGTAAGTCAAACAAAGACTCTTGTGCGATAATCTTATGTATCTGCATACGACGAGTGCACGAGAACAAGCCAGTTGCCGATAGTCAAACTTTTGATAGCTACATGTTCTATTCGAAATGTCCACTATCTTGTCTATGCCACTATCTTTGACTATAAAATGTGAAACATCTATAGGGTAAACTGTCATTCGACTTATGTCATTATTATATTTCATCACTTTGTGATTTACCCAATTTGTCAACACAATCGTCATCATCTGTGCAGCCAACCGTCTATGATAAAACCACCATTATTTTAGCTCTCGTATCCACTCTACCAAATTAGTCACATGAATTTTTTTTACTTTTTTTGCAACTGCATTAATACTTTTTACAATATTAATGGTCATAACGTCGTATTTTCTGAAAAGGCTAGCTGTTTGAGCCCATCTTACCATTCCAATATTTTTCTTTAAATACTTAGTTACATCGGGTCTCATTTCTCGCATCTTATTCAATTGGTGTTAAAAATCAAAGACACGATATGCCTTGGCAGCAACAAAATAGGTCGACAAGTATATCCATTTTTTAGACTTCTCCGTTGGTAACTTGTATTTTTTCACCAAATTTTACTTCAAGTGATAGATGCAGAACCCATGATATGTATTAAGAAACACACCCTATATAGCTCTCTCAATACTGACGTGTTAGTTAAATATAAAAACAAGATTCTCACGGCCACTAATTACTCCCCGCAGTTTAACCATAAACCACTCCCAAGAAGCATAATTTTTTGAGTCAACAATCTCCTATGCCAATAAAAATATTTGATTGTTTCATTTTTACAGACGGTACAAACATTGTACCAAGATAGAAACCTTTCAAAAATATCTTTTTCACTATAATTATCGGTCGGATGGATAAATTAAAACCTCTTATACAATTCTAGTGCCAAAAAGAAATACTTGAAGTGATTATCTGCGTCAGTTTCTAAGTGAGTAACCATACCTGGGTTCTTTTGTTGCAACACATAACTGTATGTAGGAAATAATTTGAACAAATCATCTGAAGTACCTATTATCAATCTTAATGCATGTTCTCTAACTCGCCAAAATGTAGTATATGTTATCTGAACATCGAATCTTCACGTATGTCTGCTTAAATGTCCTTCGACCTATAATTTCTATTGACTGATGTAAAGTTATTTTTAATTACTTTAGCAATAATATGGTTCTTGGCTTGTTGGTGACCATCCTGCAATTGACCCAAACGCAAGTCTGCTTTGCATTTACTTGCCTCACAATGAAAAAATATCGCCTTTTTGTCAACACTGCCTTTAATCTTCATTTGCATATGTCATTATCGCATTTCAACTCAAAATGATCTTTGGTGAACTTGTAAACTCTTAAGCTACATTTGCCCTTAAGCACAACCATGCTTATGGCCTCATGAATTTCATCTTTGTTATTATACAACTTTCCTACAAACACATCTCCAATTCTAGTATAAGATATCTTTTTCAATATGTTCAAGTCAAATGGTTATTTTTCAGGCTATAACTGAAATGGATTTTCTACCTTAACCCGTTCTTCTTTGGTATAATCATTATTATTATCATCATCACCATCATCATCATTATCATCATCGTCATCATCATCATATTATCATCATCGTCATCGTCGTCATCATCATCATTTCCATCCACAGTTATTTCTCCATAATCATCATCAATTTCACTATCATTATCGATATTATATCCAATATTATGGTAAATATCATAGCCAATAACAACGCTAACATCTCCATATATCTGACTATCATAATATATGTAAGCTAGTTATTCGTTAAACATTGAAGGAGAATAATGATAATTCTCTGGGGGATTTGGAACATACACAGGGGCTGCAAATGTGAATTGATTAGCATAGTCTTGTTTCTGCCCCATGGGTGCTTCTACATTATTTTTATATTTAAGAGCTTGAACATATTGGATTAAGTGTGTGATATACGAGTGTACATGTAATTTTAAATTTTTTTACCATACACAGTGGAAGCATGTTAACAATATACACCTAATTTAACAAATTAAACATATATATCACATATATGTATAAGTATAACTATTATACAAAAATTATATAATGAATAATTATGCTAAAGCAATATGTAAAAATATTTATCTAATGATGGTAGCTTTACAAAATCTTCAAGTCCTCAAACTATCTAAGTGAAGAGCTTACCTTGAAGTGTATTCTTGAACAATTTTAGTCCATAACAATTTGATGAGATTACGGAACTAGAATGGTAACTTTGATTTAAAATTCGAGCAATATTTTATATTCAAACTCTTTGAACACAAATATATGCTTTCATGAAGATAAGTATAATTTTGACCATCCATAAAAGGAAAGGAAAAATAAGTTTTCTTTTGTTCCTCTTATCAACATTTTGTAGCATTTCAACTCTTTAAAAGAAAAAACCAAGACCAAAGTATTTCACTCTCCCTCAATTGCTTCACTTGGTCGAATCCCTTATCCTCTAAGAATGAATGATTATCATTCATTATTATTTTAGCTAATGATAATGCTATCCATGGCTTACCATAAGAGATAATTGATCACATTCATCAATTGCTTCACTAATTCACATATGGCCGACCATGTGCACCAAAATTGAATCCACAAATTCAATTGTATCTTATCTCTATAAATGGCAAACATTAGGTCCTTTTGCATTTAATAAACACAAGACCTAATATTTTTATTTTATTTTATCAAGTGACAAATGATAATATCTATTTAATATAAATGCATAGTCTATTTTAGTATAAATTACTTGAAACATAAATGGTCTACTACCATTTAATATGTTTCAACTTTTACTTTATAAATTTAATTTAATTAATTATTTAAAACACTTTTGAATAAATAATATAATGTACTAGTTTATACTAGTAAGGTTAAATGCTAAATTCAAGGTAAAACAATCTATGGACCAAATTATGCCACTTGTTAACATCCTATTGATTAACAATTATTGTTAACTAATTTAGTGATGTACTTAACAATTAAGTCTTGACAAATGCATTTCTTGAGGGATCTCAAAATAATTATTCTATTTTACTGGAATTTACTAGATCTAATTATTTAATCCAATTCGCCACCTAGTATGCAACGAGTACGCTTCATATTGTGAGACTCTCTAAGTCTATGCACGGTTTGTTATATAGAGCTCATCTATACGTCTATGAACGATGTCTTATACACACATTACATATATTATAAAGTGGCATGTTAGATCATGTAAGTTGAGGTTATTGTATAATCGTATAATCATTCTATCATTTATATCCTGGAAAAGCAGAGATATATACTATCACTGTTAAATCTTTATTTGCTTAACCATGAACTTATCTCCAAATTTATATTTTCATAAATAATATCCACAAATTTTTTTGTGATATTGTTTATTCCTTCAGAATATATTTTTTGAGGTTTATACTTGTGGTCACAAGACTTTTTGAAATACAATTTTAGAGTATCAGGATATATAACTTATTCATATGAGCTGACGGATCCTATATCTAAGCATACCAGACTCCATGAGTATTGGACTATACCCAATGACACCTAGTGATCAAACCATAAAAGATTTTTGACGTGTGGAACCAAAGTATAGTGGATCATTCACAAGTCCACCGTGGTGCTCAGGTCAAAGGACTACAAATACAACTCAACTCGGAAGACCTTCCATTGACGGCTTTATGAGATGTCTATTGGAGGTCCTCGTGAGTCTGTTCAATATCCAGTCCTTACTGAATACATGTATCTTTATACGAGCTTCCACTAATCTCATAATTTGTTAAGACTAACCATCTGAACTATCCAGATATAGATATATACTAATCTATATTAATGGATTTTACCGATAGACCCACATTGATGAAATTAGATCAAGAACATAATGTTTGAGAACATACTTGATAATGACAATTTCTAACACCATCCGCAACTCTTTATAATTATATCATTATTAATATATTATCAAATCTTTGTCCTATTTCAGACAAGGTTTTAACTTCTTAGATTTTGTTAACTCTTACAACAAGTTAACTCTTAACATAATTAACTTTTAATACTTATAATTATTAGCGTTGCTAACTTTTAGCACTAATCAAAACTCTTTTAGACTAGATCTGAACTTCTTCAGATCATAAAATGTCTGAAATGTAACAAGCAAGCATCTTACCATTTAATAATTAATAATATTCACGATTTAATTATAATCATAATTGTATAAATATTATAATTAAATATTTATACATAATGAGATGACACGTAAGTACAAATTTTAACAGAACATCTAATATGACATATAGAGGTGTAATAATATTCTTCTGTAAGCTTAACCACAATATCGCATCGTCATCATTTTCAAGTGGAATAGGTCTCAACTTTACAGTATTTGAAGAAATTTTGAACTTTAGAGTCGCTTTATACTGCACTTGATCAACTCTCAAAAGATGACAAACTCTTCTTAATAATGCTTCATATTTAATATTTTTCGGAATTACTATGTGTATATTTGATATTCAATGTATCTTTCAAACCTATCACTAGAACTTTTTCATCTTCCCCCCAAAGCATATAATGGTCGAAGTTTGCGCTATGATAATATTAACAGCTCCTGAAAGAAAATAATTATTAGTTTAATATAATTATATATAGAATAATTAAAAATAATACAAAATATTGAATATAAATATATAAAATAAAAAACTAATAAAAAATAAAACTTAATATAAATAAATAAATATTAATTTTTAAAAAATAATAAAAATGCCACGTGGCATGATGTGGAAGAAGCTGATGCGAGCCCTGATGCACGCACATCAGGGCACAGACCGTTGGGCGCGCTTTGTTAGTGCGGTGCATGCAACCACTTGCCAATTTGTGGAACATGCTCTAGCACATGCATCACGAGATGCACACAAATTCGGTCCTAAATTCGCTTTTTTCGATCATTTTATTGTTAGTTTTAGCTTTTTGCATCTATTTTTAACCTTATTTTAACATTCTTAACACATTTTAACATTAAATTTACACATTTTAACTATATATCTATGAACCAATAACAAAAATACAACAACAAACAAAAATAAAAGCTCACCGATTTTTGCCTTATTTCTAATTTTTTTCAATACGCAATCGATTATTTTACTCTCATTCTTCAAAATATCATGCGTTTCAAGCTGATCTATAAATTATGTGCAAATCTAATAATGAGTGTCCAAGAGAAGGAGAAAGAAAGAAAGAGAGAGAGAGAATGATGTATTTGTACTAAAGTTAGAATAAATAATAAATATAATAAAATATTAAATTTTTTAATAATTTTTTTTAATAATTATTTAGAAAAATTTGCCACGTGACAGGTCGAGGTGGTACACAAAACAACATTCAAGTCCCATTTTTTGATCAAAATGGAAAATTTTCCTATTTTATTTATACAACTTGGCTACAACAAGATAGTTGGATTCGCAGTCTCACACTCACAAATATAAATGCCACATTGAATATAGACTGCTAAAACATATCATAGACAGACAATACAATACATGATTACAGTGGTTTGCATAAAATGCTTAAACTACAACAAGAGAAATGGAGGGGATGAAGAGTCAAGGGTTGTTGGCACCATGATGGCCTTCATGAGCCTGATTATGATCCACTTGATTTTCAGCTTCCACTGTCGTTTGCTCATTGATGTTGACCTTAAATTCATTCATCGCAGCCAGGCCTACATTACCCATCATCTGCTGGTTCATGACCCCTGCTTGGGGTGTTCCATTGACCCCATTTCCTGCATAATTTTGCCCTGAAGACCATAAACACACAGTGTTAAGCCCGGCTATATATTATTATTGATGTAAAGATTAAAGTTGATAAGAAAGAACTAACAACAGTATGTAAGTCCTAATCAATTATATAAATTTGCAGTGTTTGGAAAGTAAGAATAAATTTTTTTTATAAATTTTATATATGATTGTTGCTTGCTAACCTGCTGTTGCGTTAGCTGCCACTGCTGCTGATTTTCTTTGATGGTGCATTATGGTAAGAGCTCCCACAACAGCGAATAAAATAGCAACAGACGGGATTGTTGCTCCTAATATTATTGGTAGCTTATTCTTCTTCTTGCTGCTTGAAGAAGAACTTTTTGGAGAATCATTAGATGAATTTCCAGAGTCGGATTCTGGCTCACTAGAGGTGTTAGTGGTCTGGCATGACTTGCCAGAGGCACACAAATTAGGATTGCCTGTAACTCTGTTACAGATCCAAAGAATAATAGCGATGAATCTTTGGCCAAAAGGATGAAAAGGGTCTTAATGCATCTGAACAGTTGAATTATGGTCGATTTACTTACACAAGTTTTAGCTTGGAATTCTTTGACAGTGAGCTAGGTACAGGTCCACTGAAATCATTATCCGCCAAATTTCTGGAGAAGGAAGGATAATGCTTATGGTTTCTCAGGAAATAGAAAACACACAATTAGAAATTTGAAGTGTCTTTAGAACAACTTACAATGATTTCAGATTAGGTAAGGTGCCGAAAAAATCAGGGATTGGACCATCTAAGCTGTTATTGTGCAAATCTCTGGCAGATCCAAGGGGGGAAAAACACTGATTTAGAAGAGAAATTGCAAAGGATAACAATAAAAAAAACTATTCATAATATGCAGTTCAATTAGCAGCTCACATCGTCTCAAGAGCGTCCATGGAACTGAAATCCGGAAGGGAACCTGAGAGACCAAAGCCACTGAGATACCTGAAAAAATTCAAAGCCTGTGTTATTTAAATCTTAAAAAATTTGACGCGTGCCAAGTTGCTATCAATTCAAGGATCATCTCGAATATCACTTACAGATCTGTCACACGAGGGGTGGCATCGGTGCTACAATTGACCCAGTCCCATATAAATGGCGAAGGAAGACATGGATCGCCATTCCACTCACCGAGTATGTCAAATTCCTCTTGCAGCAAGGCCAATCCATCCACTAAATTAGCAAGAAAAGAGCAGGATATATAGAAACAGGTTAGAATTTTAGAAAAGTAATTAATAGTGAACTTAAAGATGCCTTACATATAAATACTAACCATCATCACTGGAGGTTCCATCTGTTAACTTATCGGTAATGGAGAAAACTTCCAGGGCATTGATGAGAGGTGGCAAAGTTGAAGTAGAAGTAGCTCCTAAAGCAAATGAAGTATTTGCAGAAGCGCTAAAGTTTGTAAAAGATAGTTCTGTCACGTTTCCGTAAGGTGGGGTAATTGGTTTCGGGACAGGCACACCATTTACGTAAAAGAGAAAGGATCTTTCTTGGGTTGAATCAAGCTGAGTAACTTCTGAGAAATACATGTTCATGTAGATTGGAACTTCTTCGGTTAATGGAAGATTAGTTCTTAAAGCTATTGATGAAGATGTGTTTGAGGCAATAAACGCATTTTGTAACACAGTTACAGGAGGATTGTCTTCGAGATTAACAGCAATGGTTGCATTACTTGTGGCCACAGTGAATCCACCTACATTAATCGCCGGAAGCCAAATTCTGTCATATTCATCATCCGGATACCTATCAGGTTTAAATCAAATAATGTGCATGAGATTTTATCACTAAAGTAGGTAATTATTTTAACAGAAAAAGGAAATATTTTAAGGCTCCATTTAGCTGTCAGTAAAATTAACATACCTAACAATTTCTTTTGCACCAAATGCGACTCTTCTTCTCAAAATCAAAGCATAAATATAATTGTCGACATCTGGGTATATGTTATTGGGCAAGCTCCTCACTTCAACAGCCGATATGAAAGGAAACATGTTGGGTAATAACTGAGCAACACACACGCTTATTGTGCTTTTCTTGGCAGCAAATATTGCTTCACTGAAAACAGGTGTGTCAATGGCAGTCACAACAATTGTCCAATGGTTCCCGTCAAATTGCAGACTGAAAATTGGAGGAGTCGATTTCTTGTCATAATTTCCGTAGTAAAAGCTAGTGCGAACAAGATACATTTCGCCCTTTTCAACATTAATGGAGTAGCAATTCTTCAGTCGAGTAGTGAATACCCTTAATGTGCTCATTGCTCGAGATAGTAGTGGATTGTTAGTCTCGATGGCTACGGGCTCTCCATTTTTAATCAAATCATTGTCTCCTTCCCAACTTACAGAATTTTCAGTGTAAGAATCAGATGTCCCACAGTCAATGCTCACTGAAGATCAAACAAAGAGAATTTGTAAGTGGTTATTTCTTGGAAATAAAAGGGACAACGATGCCAATTATATATAACCCTTTGAATGAAATGGAAACTTGCTTTCAAATGTCATAATCACTTAAGAAAAGAAGCATCTGTCAGCATTTTGGCTAAAAACCAAAAAATGAAGCACGCATGATGACAAGCAAACATCAAGAAACTAAACAAAAAAGCTCACCAAAATTAGCCAGTACGGAAAATGCATTAAGAGATAAAATTAGTAGTATAAAATAGCTAGCCATGTGGGGGAGAATGGATATGAGAGATGGAGGATAACAAATAGAGGCTTAGCCTTTAAATAGAGGGGACTATAACCAAGTCATAGGCTTAATGTGTAGCTTCTAATCAACTCTTTCATATCGTCAATGCCAGTACATGTGTGACAAGATATTCATATGGGGTTTGTTGGGTCATTCTTTTTTTTAATGAGAGCAGTGATCGAAAGCACACAAGTTCATGACAGATTAAAATATGTCAGAACTTCATTGGTTAAGAGATTGCCGATTTTCCTAATGTCAACAAGTTGATTGCAGAAAAATGGTCTACCTGATGTTTTTGAGCTTCTTTGAGATGTCTTTGACATTTCTATACTAGACATAACTGTAATTTGATTGGATAAAATATTATGTAATTTGGATTGTGCCGAGAAAAGGGTAGACTTTACATGATGAGTAGAGTCAATCAATGACCATTGACCAAATATGGAAACAACGGTGATTATGGAATTAATGAAACAGCGTTGATATTCTCCTCATAACGAGTAAGATAGGGATCGGCAAGCCTAGTTGCAAGTTATATTATGAGCAACTTGAGTCACTAGAGTCAATCCAATAAGAGATTGGAATTCTTGGGCAGAAGTATTTGCTCACATGTTTATCCAATGAACACCCAACAAGTGGGTGTGGAAACATATTACTTGAGCATATTGAGTAAATTGTAAGTTCTTTATGACGGAAGGTTAATGATATATTACTTTTTCTTCTCATGGAATTCAAAATCCCTTTCTACTTCTGTTTGTAATCTGACTTTTGATAATGAGGGTAAGATTTAGAAAGTTTCTTATAATCAATTGTGCAATTTTCTTTTTTTACCAATTTTATGATACTTGATTGAATAAAAATATTCATATATGCACATTCTTGTTAAAATTCAGATCAACAATTTTTAAAGTTATTAAAAGACAAAATATCATCAACTTAATACATTAAATCATATCAAGTCAAATTTAACTTGAGTATACCAAGCAGATTCAATATTAATAAAGTATCACAACAATGTCTAGAAAATTTATTATACATTAAAAGTATCATAACATCATTGAATGATTGTACTAAAATAAATTTTCTAACGTAAAATACACTTTCTGTACAACAACCATGCCCCAATTTGTTCCTAACAATATTTTGGTCTTGCATATGTGCCAGTACCACAATCTTCTCTCATTGTTTGACGGCAAGTATGTTGGAACATTCTTTTAGTTGGGTTAGCTAAGCTGGTCAGAAGTTTCATTTCTTCAAAATGTTGATTGAATATTGCCGAGAATTAGAGTGGTTAAAATATCATTAATGTAGGCAAATGAGCCGAGTGAGTAATATAAGCTGTTGCTTGTTGAACCATATTTTCTTTAATCTGTCCTGCCTGTTTATGGATGTTTCACAATACAAAATGTGTACTCCCGAGTTTGGCTCAGCTCACTTTCAATTTTATAAGTTAAATAAAGGTTAATATACATGTGTGAAAGCATTAAGGATATCTTTTCTTAACATTGTCATGAAGACAATACTTTTCTTCATTCATCATAAACTTGAAGCGAAAATACATTAAATCAAATTGTGGATTAATTCCGAGTTGCTACAAATTCGAATGAAAGGCAAGCTGACAGATACATAGTGTGAGAGAGAGTCAATTAAGCGTTTCTCACGTCCTGTTGATAATTTTGTACCGTCCGATCAATTTGATTGGTGATCGCTGAAGTTATTTGCTCCTGAATGTTGACTTTGAACTCATGGATCACAGCTTGACCAATTTTATCCACTATGTTTGCATTGGTCGTTGCCCCTCCTTGTGGAGTGTCATTCGGTCTATTGGCTCCGCCAGCTTGTCCTAATCAAACATGCATGTATAAGCAATATTAAAAGTCAAGCAAAACAAATTTCAATACACCATCGTTATTATATAAGCCTTACTCTCATAATTATAACAATGTCTTGTTTAGTTATATTAAAGAATAATTTTAAAATATTCTTTCATATTCTCCTACCATATATACATATTATTAATATAAAATATTATTTTTTATGTATGTTACTTTTCTATTATGTAATAAAGTTACAGCCTATATAAATACTCTATTATACAACTTTACATTTTACAGTGAAATATATTCTCTTTATATTTCTAACATGGTATCAGAGTTTTGATTTTTTCACTTTGATTTTGCTTAGTTAGAGATTTACCGAATTTTTTTCAAAACCCGATGGAATCTATCAGAATTTTTCGAAAAGTCGTCGAAATTTTTTGAAATCTTACCGTTTTAACCACAGCCCATCTCCAATTACTCAGAATCCTCTGACCGTTTCAACGCCGTCGACGACGCGCCGATCCGAGGTCAAAAACCGTCGGATGCGTCACCAGAACGCCACTGCCGCCGACCACTGTCACTTTAGATCCCAGCCGTTCTATGGCGACGTGACCGACACCGCCCACACCAAACGAATCCCCCATCACCGGCCGTTCAGTGTCGCCTATGACGCGCTAATCCGAAGTCAAAAACCGCCGGACGCACCGCCGAAACTTCGCTGCAGCTGATTACTTTCACTTCAAATCCCGGCCGTTATACGACGGCGTGACACAGCCCAGACCAAAATAATTCTTAGTCATCGACCGTTCAAATGCAGCCGAGTTTACCACAATCGGAGGTCAAAGCAAGCCGGACGCGCCATCTGAAGTTTACTGGTTTCTATTAAGGGCCTGTTTGCAAACTTTTTAGTATTTTCAAGTCAGATCGTAATTTTCTATTCTTTTAGGTCTTTTTATAATTTTTAAAAGTTTTGGAGTAATTTTGTAATTATAGTATTTTTAAGAGGTCATTTTATAATTTTTAGAAAATTTAGGGACTATTTTGCAATAATTATATTTTAAGGGGTCATTTTATAATTATTAAAAGTTGAGGGGTTTACTTGTAATTAATACAAATTTAGAAAAAAAAAAACAAAAAAGAAAGGAGGTTTTTTTTTTAGAATTTATGGATAAGTGTAGTACTTCTGCCGGTTCTACTCTACTTCAGCCATGCCATATATCTGGAACATCTCAAGGTGCAATTTTTATAGAAGCTGCTGTTACTACTGCACAGGATAGTGTGAATCGTTCCCTTAACCTTGAATCTTTATTCCGTCTACTCCTCTTTTCTGGTAAACCCTTAATTTCTGCTTCTTCTAATATTTCAGGTAATTCTTCTTGGTATTTTGACTCTGCATGTTGTAATCACATAACTTCTGATCCTACAATTTTCTCTTCTAAAACTCTTAATTCCTATTTACCATCTATTCAAACTGCTAATGGTTCTCTCATGAAAGTTAACCATGTTGGTCACGTGTCTTACCCTAATCTTTCTGTATCTGACACCTTTTTTATTCCTAACCTTACCTTAAATCTTTTGTTTGTTGGTTAATTATGCAAACTTGGTCTTAATGTCTTGTTTACTGCTTCTGGTTGTTGTGTGCAGGATTCAAAGACCGGTCGGATGCTTGGGACAGGTCGTAAGGTTGGACGTTTGTATAAACTTATCTCTTTAGATTTATCCTCTCTATATCCTTCGTCTGCAGCATCTACCTCTTCGGTACCTTCGTTACATCTTTGGCATTCTCATTTGGGTCATGCGTCAATCAATCGCATCCGATCTCTAGTATCCAGTGGTCACTTAGGTATTGTTTCTGATAATAAAGATGATTGCCTTACATGTCTTTTAGCTAAACAACCAACTTTACCTTTTGATAATAGTACTACTGTCTCTCATGCTTCATTTGATCTTATACATTCTGATATATGGGGTCCTTCTCCAAATCCTACAATGAGAGGATCCAAATATTTTATGATCTTCATTGATGACTATTCTCGGTATACTTGATTGTTCCTTATGAAACAACGATCCGAATTTACTAAAATTTATCGAGACTTTGCTCAGATGGTTAAAACTCAGTTCTCGTGTCCTATTAAGGTTTTTCGCACTGATAATGCTATGAAGTATAGAGATTCTGATTTTTTAAATCTTTTACAGGAACACGATACTATATGTCAAAAGTCTTGTCCTGGTACATCTCAGCAAAATGAGAGAGCTGAACGTAAACACAGACACATTTTAAATACTACTCGTGCTCTTCTTATCTCTTCCTCATGTCCTAAACGTTTTTGAAGAGAAGCTGCTTTAATCGCTGTCTTTACCATTAATCGTATTCATTCTCCTGTTATAGAGAACAAGTTATCTTATGAGCGTCTTTATGAAACTCCACCTAATTACAAACTCCTCAAAGTATTTGGTTGTGTTTGTTTTGTTCTACTTCAAAAACACAAGCATACTAAACTCGAGCCACGTACTCGATTATGTTGCTTCTTGGGATACGGGATAGAACATAAAGGTTATAGGTGTTGGGATCCTATATCTAACCGTCTTCGTGTTTCTCGTCATGTAGTCTTTCTCGAGCATCCGATGTTTTCCTCTGTATCTAACTTTAAATCTGTGTCTCCTCCTATGTCACAATTTTTTACAGATAATTTTGTTGATCTTTTTTCCGATACTTTACCTACAGATATTTCTTCTGAGTTTCATAGAATCTGCTGAAACGACGCCTGCTTCTGAGCCTCCTACCTCGTCTGAAGGATCTGCTTTCAACATCCCTGAGGCCTCCTCTATACCCTCTCTTCGTCGTTCATCTCGGGTAAGAGAACTTCCTGTTAAACTTCGTGATTATCACTATTTCTCTATTATCCTTTCTTTATATGAGCCTCAATCATATTTCGATGCTAGTTCTAATCCTGTTTGGCAGCAAGCAATGACAGAAGAATTGCAGGCCCTTGAGAAGTCGCATACTTTGAATTTTGTTACTCTTCCTTCTAATAAAACTATCATTGAATGCAAATGGGTATACAAGATCAAGACCAAATCTGATGGATCTATTGAGCGTTATAAAGCCCGCCTTGTTGCCAAATCCTTTACCCAAGAATATTGAATAGATTATGAAGAAACTTTTGCCCCAGTTACTAGACTTACTTCTGTTCGAAGAAGCTGTTGCTGCAGTTCGTGGTTGAACATTATTTCAGATGGATGTAAAAAATGCTTTCCTCAATGGTGATCTCACTGAAGAAGTATATATGAAGCCTCCTCCCGATTATCTACATCCTCTAGGCAAAGTCTGTAAACTTCGTCGTGCTCTGTATGGTCTTAAACAAGCTCCTCGTGCATGGTTTGCAAAGTTTAGTAGGACTATTCTTTAGCATGATTTTCAATCTAGTCCCTATGACTCAACTATTTTTGTCCGCAAGATAGCATAAGGTTGTGTTCTCCTACTTATCTATGTTGATGATATGATTATCACGGGTGATGATCTTTTTGGTATTTTCACTCTCAAGAACTTTCTTCAGCAACACTTTGAGATGAAAAATCTTGACAACCTTAGTTATTTTCTTGGCCTTGAAGTATTATCCGACTCTACAGGGTATTATCTTTCTCAGGCTAAATATACATCCGATCTACCTGCTAAAGCTGGGTTGACAGACAGTAAGACTGCCTCCATTCCTCTAGAGCCTAATGCCAAACTCCGATCCTCTGATGGCACTCTTCTAAGTGATGCTACCCTTTATCGTTAATTGGTTGGTAATTTGGTCTACCTTACAAGTACTCGCTCAAACATTGCTCATGCTGTTCATGTTGTAAGTCAGTTTATGGCCGCTCCTCGTACTTCTCATTATGCAGCAGTTCTTCATATCTTACGTTATCTCGAAGGTACACTTTTTCACGGTTTCCATTTTTCGGCTCACTTTCTTCTTGTGTTATGAGCTTATGCTGATGTGGATTGGGCGGGTGATCCTACGGATCGTAGATCAACTACTGGATTTTGTCTTTTCTTTTGTGAAAAAGTAAGAAACAGACAGCTGTTGCTCGCTCGAGTACTGAAATTAAATACCGTGCTCTTGCAGATACTACCTAAGAAATTGTCTGGCTCCGCTGGCTTCTTGAAGATATGGGTATTTCTCATACTGGAGTTACACTTCTTTACTGTGACAATCAAAGTGCTATCCAAATTGCCCATAATGATGTGTTTCATAAGCGAACTAAATATATTGAAATAGATTGTCACTTTGTTCGGCAACACATTTCTCAAGGCACTATCATGCTCCACTCCATCTCATCTGAGGAGCAACCTGTTGATATTTTTACCAAATCTCTTCTTTTATGCTGTTTTCATGCTTTAATCTCCAAACTTAAACTTGTTTCTACTGTGCCATTTTATGTTTGAGGGGGGTATTAAAGAATAATTCATTTATACCCTTCTACCATATATACATGTTAT
This sequence comes from Ailanthus altissimus, assembly GCA_946807835.1. Lineage (NCBI taxonomy): Eukaryota > Viridiplantae > Streptophyta > Magnoliopsida > Sapindales > Simaroubaceae > Ailanthus > Ailanthus altissimus. The sequence goes on along the minus strand of OX327701.1, from coordinate 24,791,935 downwards.
TAACATAAAATATTATTTTCTTATACATATTACTTTTTTATTATATAATAAAATTATAATTTATATAAAAATTTCATTATATAACTTTATATTTTATAATAAAATATATTTTCTTTACATTTTTAATAAATCATATATTTCTTAATATATGTTTTAAGGGTTAACTCTTTTTGCTGACTTGTACTATGTGCAGAACATAGCGGCTGTTTTCCTCCTATGATGCAATACCGGTACTACTCCCAGCTTGAGTACGTCCCCACGAAGTCCCGTCAGTTGTCTGGCATGACTTGCCGGAGACACAAGTCTGGAATTCCCGACAAGCTGTTATCCAATGAAGAATATTGTCCAAGAAAAACAAAGAGGCTATGTAGTAAATTAAAATGCACCTATTGAAATAATTTTAACCGTACCCAACAAACGAAAGAGATGAAAAGTATATATGTGTGAGTGGTGTGAACTTACAATAATTCTAACTTGTTATTTCTTTGGTATGGAGGTGGGTATGGGTCCACTGAATTCATCATCCGCCAAATTTCTTTATACAATGAAGAAAATAGATTGCATGCATAATTCAGTAATTGGTCAGTTCTCAAACAAAAATAAAATGATATATAAATGTAAGAAAAATTCTTGTATATATCTTACAATTGTTTGAGATTAGGTAAGGTGCCGAGGAAATCGGGTATAAATCCACTTAAGCTGTTATTGTGCAAATCTCTGAATATTAATAGAAATTGAAATCTGTTAGAACAAATGTCTCGTATATACTGATAAAGTAATTACTTTGCAGTTTTATTTTAATTTCATTAATTCACATTATCTCAAGAGCATCCATGGAACTAAAATCACGAAGTGGCCCCGAGAGATCAAAGCTGCTGAGATACCTGAAAATTCCAAAAACTTGTGGAAATGTAAAACAAGCAACAAATGATGATAATGAAACTCAACCATTGTAGAGCAAGATATTGACATTGCTGTTACTCGAGGTGTGGCATCAGAGCTACAATTGATCAAATCCCCTGAATAAGGTGATGAGAGACACGGGTCACCGCCCCACTCCTGTAATATACTGAATTGGTCTTGAAGCGAAGCTAATCCTTCCACTAACATATCATAAGAATTAAATTTTTAGCTTTAATTTGCAAAAATACGCACTATATATATGTATATGTATATCATACCAAATTATTCTATTGCCGGGAGAATAAAATAAATATCTTAAAAGAAAATCAGAAGTTTGGTATCCCACCATCTTTACTATTAGTTCCATCTGTTAGCGTATCACTAACATAAAAGACTACCAAGGCATTTATGAGAGGAGGCAGTGTAGAATCTGCTGTAGCGACCAAAGAGAGTGAAGTGTTTGAAGAAGCAGTCATGTTGCTAATGTACAGTCGGTTAAATTTCCATAATTAAGGAGGAACAATTGTGTCCGAGTCAGGCTTATTGTTTATGTACACCTGAAAAGATTTTTTCTGGGTTGGATCAAGCCCAGTTACTTCAGAAAAGTACATGGTGATGTAACTGGGTACTTCTTCGGTTGGAAAATCAGGGCTCAGAGTTATGTACTGTGACGTGCTTGAGGTGGTAATGGCATTTTGCATAACAGATTGTGGAGGATTATCTTCTACATTAACATCAATGAATAATGCATCGCTTGTAACCTTATTTAACCCACTCCCACTGGTTGCCGGAACCAAATTCTATCATAAGAATCGTTGAGTACCTGCAAAATCAAAAGATGAATGTGTTGAAGTGGAAGTGTATTATGCAAACAATATAACATAATAACAAATAATTAACGAGCAATCTGCATAGAAAAAAATAGAAGAAAATTCAACAAATTTATGTGGTTTAACAATTGTTTACGTTTATGGTAGTTTAAGATTTCACTTATTTATTATTAAATCAAGGCACAAATAAAATATGTATTTTACAAGAAATATCAAAGCTCACAAAAAATTTACAATAATTTCTCACTAAATTGTTTTTCTTGTAATTTAAGATTTTTCTCTTATGTATAATTGTGTTGTGATAATGTGTTTACAAGTCAAAATAAAACCCTTATAAAGGCTATAGACATCCTAGAAAAACTCTAAACAGAGTGGAAACAAGTTTAGGGAGTTCTAGCACACTTAGGAAACATAATATGAGTGTTTATAAGTCTAGACTTGATGTGCTAGCGCCCAACCCTGGTGCACTTAGGATATCTTCTCGCCTCCTTTTTGCATTCTCGCATCTCCTACATACTTGGCTTGATTCTGAAAATATTTCACGATAGTTTTTAATTAATATTCCTACAAATTTCTTATTTAATTCAAAATTATTCTCCAAGCTTCTAAGATCTTTCATCTCTGCATCTTCTAAGATCTTCCACGATGATTTTTAATCAACATTATCACAAATCCCTTCCTTAATTTAAAATTATCCTTAAAACTTCTAAGACCTTTCATCTTCACATCTTCGATAACTTTCACATAGTAGTGACTTCGGTTAAATTCTTGCTTAGAACGAATTTAATCAATGGCAGTGGCTTAGTCAACATGTCAGTGAAAATTTTAGATGACATAATCTTTGTTAGACTAATCTTACTACTTTGAACAATCTCTCGAATGAAATGAACCTGTATATCAATATGTTTAGACTTCTCGTGAAACACTTGATGCTTACTTAGGTGTATGGCACTCTGGCTATTATAGTATACACTAGTGTTGACGTCTTCAGTAGCCAATATCTCTGTGCATATCCTTTTTAACTACATGACCTCCTTAATAGTTTCTCCCACAGCTATATACTCCACCTCTGTGGTTGATAGTGCTATTACATGCTGTAAAATCGGTCTCTAGAATACACTACACCGAAATATTATGAATACATAACCCGTCAAAGATATTCTTCTGTTGAGATCATCCGCATAATTTGAGTCAATGTATCCTTTTATCATTTTACTTTTACTTTTAGCCCTTTTATACAACAAACCATAACTTAACGTTCCTTTGAGATATCTCAATATCTCCTTTACTGTAAGCCAATGATCTTTTTTTGGATTCGCCATGTATCTACTCACAATACTCACCGCTTGTGCTATATTAGGTTTTGTGCAAACTATCGCATGCATGATGCTCCCAACAATGTTAGCATATGGTACTTAGTTTATCTGCAATTTATCCTCTTCAGATTTCGGCAACTATGCTACTTTCTTTCCTGCTCCTAAACCTTTCATCTCAAACTCGCCACTCAACTGATTCTTTTATTTCTGTATTTCTTCTATATCTCTATAAGAGATGAGTATATCATCTATTTAGAGAAGTAAATACAAACTCATCCCATTACTTAAGCTCTTAAAGTACAAACAATTGTGATACTTGCTCCTATTAAACTCACAAGTGATCATAAAATTATCAAATCTCATATACCACTACCTAAGAGATTGCTTCAGCTTGTACAATGACTTCTTCAATAAGTAAGCATGCTCCTCTATGCCGGATTCTACAAACCCTTGTGACTGCGACATATATATCTCTTCATTTAGCTCTCTATGTAAAAAAGTTATCTTTACATCTATCTGTTCTAGATGTAAGTCAATGTTTGTACACATGTCTAACAAAACCATAATAGATGTGTGCTTGACGATTGGTAAGAATATCTCATAAAAGTCTATCCCTTCACGCTGAGTGAAACATTGTGCTACTAGCCTAGCTTTAAATCTTATAGGCTTTACTTCCGATATCTCCTCTTTAACCTTATACACCCACTTGTATCAAACTAGTTTCTTTTAAAATCTATCCACCAACACTCTGTTAGGGTCGGTGCTTACGTGCCATCCCTGAATGTACATATACTTGTGTATTTATACAAGTGTACATTCCTATTAAATCGCTAATTCCTATTAATATGGTACTATGCATGTAACATTATAGACATTGTACATTTTGAAGGAGTTCAGATCAGATCTAAAGGAGTTTAGATAAGGGCTCATAGTTAGCCACGTTGAGAGATATAAATACTAAATGTTAGCATAGCTATGTGTTAGCTGATTATAATACTCAACGAAGATCCAAAAGTTGGAGTCTTATCGGTAGTGAGACATAGATCTATGAATATACTAATAACTGCATAGTTACAAGAGTTGTAACCGGGTGCCAGGAAATGTCAGTTGCGTAAGTATGTTCTCAAATAATTGTTCTTGATATATTTCTATTAATGCGGGTCTGTCGGTGGATACCTTTAATATAGATCAGTATATATCGTGACTATAGGGTATAGATGGTCGTTCCTAGTCGATTGTGAGCTTGGAGCTCACATTGACATATGGGTATCCAGTTAGGACTGGTTATGAGACAGACTCACGAGGGCCTCCGATAGACACCCTATGTAAGCCGTCAATTGAGGGTCCTCTCGAGTTGAGTAATATACGTGGTCCTTTGACCTGAGTGTTATAGTGAGCTTGTAAGTGATTCACCAAATTTTGGTTCCACGCATGTCACAGACCTTTTATAGTGTGACCATTGGGTGTTGCTGGGTATGATCCGATACTTATAGAGTTCAGTGTGTACAGATATGGGATTCGTCAGCTCGCATAAGGAGTTAGATATTCAGATGCTTCGAAACTGTATCTTAAAAAGTCTTATGGCCACAAGCATTAATCCCAGGAAAGAGTTTCCACCAAGGTGGAACAATATGGCAAATGAGTTTGCATATATTGTTCAGTGAGATACAAGTCTGGCGATAAGACATAGATGAGCACTAAGGGATTTAACGGTGATGATATATATCCCAAACACATTCAAGATATCATAACGGAAGGACTATACGTATGTGTTGTAACCTCAGCTTGCATGGTTTAACGCGCTGATTTGTATATCCGTGACGTGTGTGTGGTGCATTACTCACGGACTTATGGAATAGTTCCATTTGACGAATCGGACGTAGACCTAGGGAGTCCCGCTATATAAAGTATACTCGTTGTGCACTGGGGCAGCGTATCAGATTAAATATTTAATTCAGTAATATCCAACACTACTACAGAAATACGTGTATATCTGTATTTAAGTGTTAAATATAATAATTAGTCAATAATTATTATTTACTAATTGTGTAATGACACGTGGTGCATTGTGGACTCTTGGTTGAATTTACCAAAGTGTGAAATTTGGTGGGACCTACTAAGGGGTATATTTGGTAACTATTTATAAGGGGCAAAAGGGTCATTTCATATATTAATTATTTAATTGTTAAATATATTTTATTTAATTGTGTTTATTGTATGTTTTATTGCTTCCGAAGTGTTTAATATGTATATGATATGTATTTTAAGCAATAAACATAATTGCACATACATACATCCATGTATATTAAATCCCCAACACACTTATGTATTATTCTTCATAAGAGAACTAATTTCTTCTTCCATGATCTGTTGCCATTTATCTCTATTCTCATTCTTTATAGCTTCACCGTATGACTTATGCTCATTATACTCAAGAGTATATATAGAATTAATAGCATGAGCAACTAAATTTGCTTGAGCATACCTGATTGATGGGTTAATTATTTTTTTTAGCCTATCTCTGGCTAGTAGGTACTCTTCAAGTTCTATCTCAAGAGTCTTAGTCTTACTTTAGTAGACTTGGAGGAACTCATTGGTGTCTGTTGCTCAACTTCAAAGGTTGCCTTACTGAAATGTTGATCTAGAGGCATATCAAATCTACTTTTAGAGTCCACTTCAACTTTAACTATTTTTGGTGCAGAAACTTCCTTAAGTACATGTTTTTCCTTCTCATCTTGTTGGGGCTCTTTCAGCATTTCCGTCTTATCAAACTTTACATCTCAGTTTATGATACGTCATGGTAGTTTCAACTATTTACACCACACCTTGTATCTTTTCACATCTTCAGAATACCTTATGAATATCCCTTTAATAGCTATAGGCTCCAATTTTACTTGCTTCACATTTATGAGAGTTGTAACTAAATATTCTGAGGTGATCATACTTGGAAGGGCTCCCAAACTACTTCTTTTATGGGGTCTTGAAGTCTATTGCAGATAAGGGACTTCTATTGGTCAAATAGGTTGCTATCACTACAACCTTACACCAAAATGCATTGGACATCTTTGTAATTTGTCAACATGCATCTAACTCTTTCAAGTAAGATTTCATTCATCCTCTCAGCCGTACCATTTTGCTACGGTGTTGATATCATAATTTTACACCTTACAATCTTATACTTGGCACAAAATCCATCAAACTCTCTATTACAGTACTCAAGGCTATTATCAGTTTTTAGCCTCTTAATCTTCTTGCCATTTTGATTCTCAACAAGGGCCTTTCATATTTTGAATGTATCAAACACCTGCTCATTGTTCTTCAATATATATACCCACAGCTTTCTTGAATAGTTATCAATAAAAGTGAGGAAATATCTAGCCCCACCATAAGTGACCGTCTGCGATGGTCCTTAAAGATCTGAGTGTATGTAGTCAAGAGTCCCTTTGGTATTAAATTTTACTTTATGTATTTTGCCTAGCACACAATATTCATAAAACTCTAGTGATTGGAACTTATCCTCACTAAATGGCTTTTGACTAAATAACTTCTTTAGATTCCTCTCACCTAAGTGTGCTAACCTTAGATGCCATAACTTGATTTTTATATTCTCATTGGCAATAAAGTATGATGCAAAATTACTTACTACCTCTCCTCTCAGCACATATACTCCTTTGCATTTTTTTACCCCTCATTATAATTATGAAACCTCTCTACACTCTTATAACCACTACGTCAATCTTAATGGCATTCTATTCTGGTCTAATGTCCTCTATTCCATCCTAATGGCATTCCATACATAACTTCTACTAACTCTCTCACTCTTCCATCATGCAACTTAAGTCTAATGCTACTAATGCTCATTACCTGATATGATATGTCATTACCCATTAACACATTTTCTCTATTAATAGGCTGAAAATTAATAAACCATAACTTATTAGGACATATGTGAAACGTATAACTAGAATTTAAAGCTCATTAGTTAGAAATCTTACCATCAGAAGTGACTAGAGTCTCTGCGCTGTCATAGATATAATCATAAGTTAGGACAGCATCCGCCTCTCTCTTCTTGTTATTTACTTTCTTCTCCGAACAGTCATTTATGAAGTGTCCATCTTTCTTGCAGCAATAGTACTTCCTATGAACCCCATTGAACTTTGATCTCGAGCCTTTCTTCTTTTTATCTCTATTTGAGGCTCGTCCTCTTACAGATAAACCTTATGTATTAGCCTTTAATTTTCTTTCTAATTGCTTTGATTTTAACAATGATTTCACATCACTCATGGTTCAACTCTCTCTGCCATAGAGTAGCATATCAACAAGTGTTCATAACTGCAGGAAAGAGAACTCAGCAAGATGATCGCCTTATTTTCATCTTCTATCTTTATGTTGATAGCCTCAAGATCAATGATGATCTTGTTAAAGGCATCTATATGGTATTTTATCGGTGTTTCCTGAGACATAGATAGCTAATAAAGTATCTTCTTTATATATAATCAGTTAGCCAATGATTTTTTCATATAAAGAGAATCTAACTTCTTTCAAAAACCAATAGCTATCTTTTTTCCTGCAACTTCTTTCAAAACTTCATCGCTTAATGACAGAACAATTATACTATAAGCTATTTCTCGAATGTCTTTCTTCTTTGCTTCAGTCTTTAGTGACTCTGATGTTTTTTCTTCTTCACTAGACGGAGTTACAGTCTCCTCTAGGGTCCGGCATAATGTTGGCTCACCAGTAACACTGTCACCTTAATCTTCCATAAATTGAAATCAATTATCCTATTGAATTTCTCTACTTTATACTTGGGTGTGGCAATGACTGGTTAAAATTAAACTCTGATACTAGTTTGTTAAAGCGAAAACATATCAAGCAAACAATAAAGCGTATTGACAAGCAATCTAAAAAAAGAAAGGTAGAAGAAAACTTAAGAAATTTACATGATTCAACAATTACCTATGCCCACGCCAGATCAACATCTCACTTCTTTATTATTGAATCACAAGACACTCACAAAGTATGTCTTTTACAAGAATATCAAAGCTCATAAAGAATTCTCAACAATTTCTCATTAAATTGTCTCTCTTGTAATCTAGGCTTTTTTTTCTCTTGTGTGTAGTTGTGTTGTGATGATGTGTTTACAAGACAAAATAAAGCCCTTATATAGGTTATAGATATCTTAAGAAAATTTTAAATCGAGTGAGAATAAGTTTGAGGAGTCCTAGCGCATCAAGGAAACATAGGGGGAGTGTTTACATGTCTGGTGCCTGGGCACCTCGTGCCAGATCCGCAACGCTTACGTTCTAGACTGGAGGCCACAGTGCTCCACCCTTGAGTGCCACGGCACCCAACCCTGGTGCCGCTGGCGATATCTTTTTGCCTATTTTTCACATACTCGCGTCTCCTACACACTTGACTTGATTTCAAAATCATTCCACGATGATTTTTAATCAATATTCTCACATAATGATATGCGATTATCATCAAATTGTAATGTAGCATCATAAGCATTATTATATATTCTTAAAAAAAATGTACCTGATAGTAGTGTTTGCTTCATAAGTAACTCTATGTTTCAAAAACAAAGCATAAGCAACATCAACATGGTTGTATATGCGAGCCCAAGTTCTTAACCTTAAGTGGTAATATAAATGGAAGCTAGTTAGGTTTTGTTTAATCAACACAAACGCTTATTAAGTCTCCATTTACAATGTATATTGCTTCTATAGTAAACAACATCTTTACTTGAAGTCTCAACTATTTCATAAAAGCTCCCATCAAAATGGAGATAAAAAGATGAGGGAGCTGATTTTTTGTCATAGTTTCCATAATAGAAGCTAGCACAAAAAAGGACTTGTCCTCCTTCATTAGAGAAGATCGTGTAACAATTTTTTTTTTGTTGCCCTAAGAGTGCTCATTACATGATCATATACTGCATTGCTAGATTTTCAACTTTAGTTTCACCATTTTGAATACAATCATCATCTTCCGTCTATATTATCAAATTTTCATCCGTGTAACTACCAGATGCTCCATAATCAATGCTCACAAATACTGCAAAGAATATAGTATAAATTTTAAAAATTAAAGATTAAACTTTGAAAGCTTAGAAATAATGAAAACCAAAGATGCATAAGTGCAATTAATTAAAGCAAAACTCATAATTTGTGGTTGCTGATAAAGCAAAAATGGCAAAGAAAATAAGTACAATGGAAGAATTTACCATGGCGGCCTAATCACTTTGAGATGGGACAAAAAGACTTGAGGATTTGCTATTCATATATACGAGGGGTGGACTTTGCTTTGTTAAGGGTTTTTGGCTTCAGGAATTAGCTTTTATTACATATATGATCGTTCATTAGTGAAAAAAGGTTTTATAAAGGGTAAGGTGGATCTTTGTGTTGGATATCGAGTGTGTGATATACGAGTGTATATGTAATTTCAAAAATTAACTATACGCAGCGGAAGCATGTTACATATACACCCATTTTAGCAATTAACCATATATATCACACATGTATATAAGTATAACAATTATACAATCATAAACATGATGAATAATTGTATTAAAACAAAATATAAAATACCCACCTAATGAAGGTAGCTTTATAAATATTTCAAGTTCTTCAACAATCTATGTGAAGAGCTCACCTTGAAGTGTATGTTGAACAATTCTAATCCATAACTTTTGGTGGGATTAAAGAGTTAGAATGGTAGCTTAGTTTTAGAATTTTTAGCAACTTGTATTCAACCTCTTTGAATACATATACTTGTTTTATAAACATGAATATGATTTAGCCATTCATGGAAGAGGAGAGAAAGATGATGTTTTATTTTGTTCTTATTAATAACTCTTTACTAACACAACAAGAATTATTTTTTTCTATTGTCATTTACAATTTTTCTAAGCATGTAGAAATTTAAAAAATTACAAAATAACTTCACCTTGTATTCTTTTAACTCCTTGAAAGAAAAAATGAGACCAAGCAATTTTTCTCCCTCTCTCCCTTGCACTTGGCCGAATTCTTTCATTCACTTTGAATGAAAATTCCCTTCAATTATTTTGTTTCATTTTTGTTATCATAAAAAACAATTTCTTTCAAGAAGTGCTCCACTCAATAATAATAATGAGTACCCATTATTACTATAGTGGTTGAAACACTTGATTATATTTCAAGTGCTCCACCCACCTCTTAAAAAACAAATGGTCAAATGTCACATTACAAAATGAACATGCCTTCTTTTTTGTTTCAATTCTTGTTACAATAAAATAATCAATTATTATTATTATTTTATTAATGCATGATACATTATCATTACAACAAGAGGTGCACCCTTCATCAGTAAAGAAAATGGTTGGCCATCATGTGAAACAAATGAATAAAAATTTATTTAATGGCTTACAATATTACATTAATACAAAAAGGTCTCCACCATTCATAATGGCAACATATTTAATTCCTTTAAACAAATATTAATACAACTAAATTATATAATAATGTTTAGCGGATTAAATGTATATAATAATATTATAAAATAAATCAAAAACTATTTTTGCATTATTTTTTTATTTTATTAATATATCATGAAACAAAATGAAGGGTTTAGATCTTGCCATTTGTCACCATCCTATTGGTTAACAACTCTTATTAATAAATTAAATGATGAACTTAACAATTAAGTCTTGACAAATACGTATCCCAAGAGATCCCGAAACAATCGTTCTCTTTTGTTGAAATTTATTGGATCGAATTAATTCAATTCAATCCGCTACCTCAGTGCGCAATGAGTACACTTCATATTGTGAGACTCTCTAGGTCTACACTTGATTTGTCATATGGAGCTCCTCCACACGTCAGTGAACAATGTCCCACACGCACGTTACAAATATTACAAATCAGCGTGTTAGACCATACAAATTAAGGTTATTGTATATTAGTATAATCTTTCCATCAATTTATATCCTTGAAGAACAGAGATATAGATCATCACTGTCAAATCTCTATTTGCTCAACTATAAACTTATCTCCAGATTTATATTTTATTAAACAATATCCACAAACACTTTTGTGATATTATTTATTCCTTCAGAATATATTTTCTGAGGTTTATGCTTGCGGCCACAAGACATTCTGAAATACAATCTCGGAGTATCAGGATATACAACCCACTCATATGAGCCGATGGATCCCATATCTACGCACACCGAACTCCATGAGCATCTGACCATACCCAGTGGTTAAATCATGAAAGGTTTGTGACATGTATGAAACTAAAGCATGGTGGATCACTCACAAATCCACCATGACGTTCAGGTCAAAGGATTATAAATACTACTCAACTCGGAAGACCTTCCATTGACGGCTTTATGAGATGTCTATTAGATGTCTTCATGAGTCTGTTCAATATCTGGTCCTTACTGAATACCTATATCTCTATACGAGATTCCTATGAAGCTAATGGTTTGCTAAGACTAACTATCTTGACCATCTAGATATAGACATACACTAATCTATATTAATGGGTTCCATCGATAGACCTGCATCGATGAAATTAGATCAGGAACATTGTGTTTGAGAACATACTTGTATAACGACATTTTCTAGCACCATCTGTAACTCCTAGCACCATATGCAAAGTTATGTCATTACTAATATATTCTCAGGTTATTGTCTAATTTCAGACAAGGCTCTAACTCTTTAGATTTCATTAACTATATGAACATGCTAACTCTTAGCATCACTAACTTTTAACACTACTAACTCTTAGTATTTATAATTATTAGCGTTGTTAACTCTTAGCACTGATCTAAACTCTTTTAAACTAAATCTGAACTCTTTCAGATCATAAAATATCTGAAACGTTACAAGCATTTTATCATTTTAATAATAAATAATATTAACGATTTTATTAGAAATAATAATTTTATAAATACTATCACTATATATTTATACATAATGAGATAACACATAAGCACAAATCCTAACACTTTGTTCATTAATTTATGGTCTGATAATTATCACTTCAAAAAATAATTTATTATTCTTGAAATTTAAACACTCTTATCGTTCGCTATAATTAAGGATTATGCATAATTCTTGCAAACGAAACGATATAGGAACTGTCATAATTTAGGTGTAAACTTTTTCTTTATCAAATTGATTGTTGATAATCTATCTACTTTAGACTTTCTTTTTTTCTTTTCACCGATAATTTTTTTTTTAGATGTTGATTATTTTTTTATAATTTTTTTTTTGGTTGCAAATTTAGCCCAATCAAATTCAAACAAGTTGTCAAGTTTATCAGCTTGAGGTTGAGGTTGTCCCACAGCCATAATATCTCTGAATTAATTCTTCTTGAGAATTTTATCTTTGCTTTTGCATTGTTGCGTCTATATAGAAAGTCAACAAATCATATGGCAAACAAGGGTTTAATTTTGCTACAGTTTAATTATAAACCAGAGACTGAGATGTGGTCAAAATCAGTGGCTGAATGTTGAAAAATCACAAGCGAATTAAGAATTGACTTATGATCAGCAAAGTTGGTCAATAGACTACTCAAATTTTGAAACACTACAGTAATCATTGATAAGAAATCAATGGCTTTGATTTTTTTTTTTTGGCAAGCAATCAGAATAGGAAATTTTATTACTGAAAAAAAATAACAACAATACAAAAGATAAACTTCAACAACAAAGAATAATATAAACAACCACCTTTTTACAATGTCACCAAAGACTGCCTATTAATGGTCCCTAAACACTTAGATTACATAGAATCTTTAATAGAATAAAAAACAGCATTGGCAGAAAAAAAACATTTATTGAAAAATCACTTGGTTAGGCTCCCTCCATATAAAGTAGATAGTAGCATATATAGCAACTCTCTGAATCCTGCTTAGTATGATTTTGCCTCTAGTTTTCCTGCAAAAATCAGCAAACTCTTTTCTCTAAATGAGTGGACATCTGTAGATTTGGCATGCTAGAAGCACCCTCTTCTAAATCCCTTCAAAAAAATTGCACTAAAAAAATAAATGATGAACAATTTCTTTTGCATCCCTACAAAGTGGGCAATTTGTTGAAGAAATGAGCCCTTAGTTAGCAATTCTTGCCTTTATATGTAACTTATTTTTTAACGCTAGCAAGTAACAAAACTATGCTTATGAATGTTTTGAGCACCCTATACCAATTTATACCATCCAATTTCGGTACAGTTTGCTTTTAGATTTTTCCACGCACTAGCAATGGAGAATTGCTTATTGAAGTAGCCCAACTAGGTCACTTGTCCTCTTTGGAGGGAGAATTAAGAAGTTGTTGTGCATATAATCTTAAGCTTCGGTAGTAGTGCACTTATCCAGATGGTCAGGCAAGTTCTATTTTTCTTCTCTTTATAAGTCTTTAACCTTTACATTTCGGGGGATATCAGAGTCTCTAATATTCACTTGGGAAAACTTGTTAATAATAGTTGTCCCATTCATCCATGGGTCACACCGGAAGAAAAAAGACGAGCCATTTCCCAAGTCATAATTAATCTTTTTTTTTACTTGACTTCTTTGGTCAATAAGTTTCCTCCAGGCCTAACTACAATCCAGTGGTTTTGTGATACCCTAAAAATTGAGTCTACAAAGCCGATTATCATTCACCCACCTAACCTATAAAGATGTTTTAACAGCAAATAATTCTCAAATATATTTAGTGACAGCTGCTTGATTCCAAATATGTAGGGATTTAATGCCTAGACCCCCTTACTTTTTGGTTTTGCATACATCTTTCCAAGCAACTAAGCCTCTTCGCCTCCTGTACGTTAAGGGTCATGGCTATGCCATAGGAATTTTCTGCACAACCCTTCCACTGCTTTGAATACTGTTTTTGAAAGAACAAAAATAGAACTCTAGTAGACGTGCATGCTCATTAGAACAACATTAATCAGTTTTAATTGCCCTGCATAGCTTAGGTATTTCACTATCTAGCTTGAAAGTCTTGTGGTTATTTTATTGATCAAATCCTGGCAATATTCTTTCTTCAAGCTTCCAAAAATTAAAGGGACACCCAGGTACTTGACAAGCAATATACTATTCTGGAACTGTGTGATTTGTAGAATAGTATTCTTAATAGAATCAAGAACATCACCGAAAAAAGATAAAGCTATTGTTTGCATTAAGTTGTAAGCCAAAAACCATGAAGCAATCATATAAGACTTTCTTGAATAGGCCTACAGAATTAGCATCATCATGTGAAAATAGGAACAAATCATCAGCAAAAATTAAATGGTTTAGCCTCAATATTCTACACCATTTATGAAATAAAAATTAATCTTCAAAGAGACAGCTCAAGCTTCTACTAAGATATTTCATAGCTAAAACAAAGAGTAAAAGGGACATTGGATCTCTTTGTTTAAAACATTTCTTACCTGAGAAGAAGCCCTATAAGTTTCCATTTACCACTATAGAAAATATGTTTAACCGTATACAACACATAACCAAGCTTATGAATGAGTAAGGAAAATTGAGGCCCATCATCACTTTTTCTAGGAAGTCCTAAGAAACCGAGTTATAGGCTTTACCCAAGTCAATTTTGAGTGCACATCTAGGAGTCCCTTGATTTTTGTCATAACCCCTCACTAACTCATGAACCAAAAAAATAGTATCAGCAATTTTTCTGTTAGGGATAAAAGATGACTGGTTAGGGCTGATTAGATGATCCATAACCCACATCATTCTTAAAGTGATGCACTTATATAGGACAGTACAACAAGCTATTGGTCTATAATCGCTAAGGCAGTAGAGTTCAAGCACTTTAAGGACTATAATGATAGCAGTGGCATTAAAGGGTTGATAACGCTGACCTGTAGAGAAGAAATACTAGACTGCTTTAGATACTTCTTTGCCTATAATAATCCAGGTTTTTTTGAAAGAAGTAGCTATTGTATCCATCCAGCCTTGGGGCTTTATCTCCGTTAATGCTAAACATTGCTTCTTTAACTTCTTGATCAAAGACAGGAGCACTAAGTTTAGCCCTATCATCCTTTTTTAGTTTAGGCCCGGCATCTATGATTATTTGCTGAATAGACATTCTAAAACTCATAGCTGACCCCAACAAGTCTTTATAGTAGATTACTATAACAGTTTTAACTGTCTTTGGGTCTTGTATGTGCATACCGTTTAGATCGTCAATTGTTGTAATTTTATTCCAAGCTCTTCTAATTTTGACCATTCTATGAAAGTATCTAGTATTGAAATCTCTAACCTGGACTCATCGAGCTCTCGATTGTTGCCTGATAAGACTTTCCTCAGAAAGAGTGAGGTTTCGTAAATGTTGGTAGACACACTTTTCCTCCTCTTGAAGAACTTGATTGTAAGGGTCTCTTACCAAACTATCTAGTAAGGAGTTAAGGGGTCTCCTACCAAACTATCTTGTAAGGAGTCAAAGGGTCTCATACCAAACTATCTTGTAAGGAGTCAAGCACTAAATTTCAGTCAAAAATCTTTTGAGAGAGTTCAGAAAAATATTCTTTATTAAGTTGCTTTAGCTTGGCCTTTAGGAGTTTAAGCTTTAACCAAATTCTAGCCATTAAAGTACCATGAGTTTCACTCTACCTAACCTTACCAATGATGCTATTAAACTGGGATAGAAACACCAAGCATTAAAAACTTAAAAGAAACAGATCTCTACATAGAAGGCCAAGCAATAGTGACCACATGTGGAGAGTAGTCCGAAACTTCTACTGGCAACACTTTATTTTCAGAGAACTCCCAAGTGTCTAGCCATTTTCCATTCACGAATGCCCAATCTATTTTCATCTATATCTACTGATTGTCAATCTGATTATTACACTAAATGTATCTGCAACTATAACTTTTTAATTCAAAAAGTTCTAGCCTTGAAATCCAATCTTCGAATGAATCTACCATGGTCTTCTTAATCCATTGGCCTCCAATTTTATCATTAGCTTTGAGAATATTATTGAAATCCCCTTGAATCAATCGGGTATCTGTAAATCCACCATACTATCATTGAGGCTTGCTATAGGGATTCTCTATCTTTCGCAGAGAAAGCACCATAAACCAAAGTCTAATAAAACTCCATGTCGTCAATCTTCACTTTACAATGCATAAATTAACAATGTTTATTCAGGACTGTCACATTGAATTTCACTAGATTAAAAATAACTCAAATTCTTCCCATGTCTAAACATTCAGAGTTGTTATCCATCTTCCAATCTATTAATGCTAGTTTACCTTAAATATTATCAATATTGTCTTTCTTTACCCTTGTTTCTAACAAGCCCACTAGGCATAAGTTCTTTTTTTAAAATTAGATCTAACATCTGATTATTTACAAAGGTCATAGAGACCCCTAATATTTTAGCTGCAGATCATTTGTCCTTATTAGAGGATTTAAAAATCTTTGTAGCACACCAGCCCTGGCCAATAATTTCCACCTCACGAGTTAACTTAATAGTCTTTCTCAGGTTAAATCTTTTCACTGCCTAACTTGTATTTATATTCTAATTTTGACCCTTGTTAGGCATTGGAGGCCTAGACTTAAGGGCAGCAATTTCTTTATCCTTTTTTGTGATTACTTTAGTCCATTCTTGCTTCGGATTCTGTTGTTCTTCCATTAACCCTTCCATTCGAGTGGTTTCTATAGAAACATCATTTTTAGTATTATTCATTTTAATTCCCATCTTGTTATTCTGAGGAAGACCTTTCACTCTCCATACATGCTTGATCTTCATGCAATTCCTTTCCTCGTAGCCAAATTGTGTGCATTTTGAACAAATAGTTAGCTTTCATTTATAGACCACCTTTGCTTCACAATATTCTTTATTTCATTTTCTAAGATTATATCACTAAGAAAATCATTCACAATATCTATTTTAACCATAACCCTGACATAGCCTAATTTTGTTATATTTAACGTACATTAATCACAATATTTAAGGGTGTTTATAAAACTAGCAATATGGCTCAATTTTGAGGGGCTCCAAAATTTTCAAAACAGTTTAAGAAATTGAACCCAAATAGTGAAAGAACGTATACATGGCATATCTATTATCAGTCTAGGTTTTTAATATTTAACTATTAACGGATGTTTATCAAAAGTAATTGAACCAGTTGCTAAGGCTTCTTTTTGTCCTACTTAATTTATTATTAATGGGATTAATAGAAAATAATCCATACTGTTTCCATCGATTCATCGCAAAAGTCTATAAACACTGAAGGTGTGGAAAAAGACCGTACACAACCAATCAGAAAATGTTTTCATCTGTGCTCTTCCTCAACAAGCTCCTCAAAATGAAATTTCACCACTTTTGACCATTAAAAATTGCAGGCGCAATAAATTCCAATTCACTGCTAGGGGAGCGGAGTCGATTTTCAAAAAACAGAGAAGTCCACGGCCTGGTCAGAGCTTAACGATTCTGCACATCCTCTTCGGCCTTCTGTTCCTTTTTCTCCTGCTCATCTTGCACTAATTCGGCATATCCAGCATCTGTAAGGGCGTCCACGGTGGCAGCATCACCAGTCGGAAGTGGTTCAGCAATTCCTGCGCCATCAACAGCCATCGCCAGATCGATACAAGCATTGGAGCCAGCGACTGAGGACGCCGGAACAACCACAGGCAGATGCATCGATCAGCTTGAATCCTCCTCAAACGTGGCCAGCATATCTCCAAACCAGAACTAGAAACACTGGCGTCTGAAAAATGCACAAGACCAGATGAGGTGGAGCGCATGTCTGCAATCAACAATCCGTGGCGTTGGGCAGCAGGGGAGTTTTGCCATGTTTCTTCTTCCCCATGGGACACAGCGTAGGTTAGTTAAGATGCGCCGAGAGAAAAAAAACACTACTCCACTGTTACACCACGCGTTCTCTTCATTATTGGTTAAGTAAATTTGAAGCGACAACTCAATACGTGCATTCATAAATATATGGTGACTTTCAGAGCATCTCACAAAATCTGGTGTTTTTAGCCATTGGATCATAATATATGCTATCGGGTTATTGCTTTATGTTCTTGTTAATATAGTTTACTATTAACTAAACTTTTTTCAGTCAAGGACAATAGAATATCTCTAGTAAATCAATTCTAAGTTTGATTTTCTTATTTTAAAAAAAAAAAAAGAAATTTACCAGTTGCTCTAGAATTATTTGGTACTTTTACCACTTTCTCTTTAATTTCTCAATAAACATCATTATCTTTTCTTTAGAAGGTAATTGGTCACGTTTAATTGAAAAAAATGATATTATTACTTATTAAAAAGTATAGTAAATACTAATAAAAATATCAAATAAAAAGAGGTAACTGACTGTTGCCTATTGGCTTAAGTTATTAGTCATCGTCTCCGCTGATTAAAGGTGGATTAAATGGCATCTTAATTGTCTATTAAAATTATTCTCACTGCAATCTATCCGTAATATGCTGAGATCAATCCATCACTGTAAATATGGACTAGAAAAGCAGGCCAATATTATTTAACAAAATAAAACAGGTTTTAAACAATAAATAGTCAAATGGAGTTCGGCTAAAAACCAGTCAGTAAATGAAAGGTACTAAGAAATAAATGGGAAATTAAGTAAATTCAAGCGCTAGACACATCTTGCATGCATTTTAGCCATTTAGTATCATATGATGTGTTTTAGTAGCTGCTGTTTTTCTTGTATGGTTCGGACTCGCTACAGCTCCCATCGTAGCACAAGAAAGTAGAAACAGAGAAATTGTGGCTCCAAATATGGCCAGTAGCTTACTGATCTTCATGTTGCCGCTGCTTCCTGATTACCCATATGCTTTTGTGTCCCGTGAAATCTCAGTTGTCTCACACCTTTTGCCAGAGGCACACAACCCTGGATTGCCCGACACACTGGGATCCAATTTGTAGTCACTGAATTAAGTTATTATATGAAGAATTATTGTCCAGGAAATAAAAGACGCAAAACTAATTAAAATGCAACTAGTAAAGAGGTTATGGCATATTAAAATTTTCTGTAAAGAGATGATAATTATTCATACATGAGTACTGAAATCTAACTTACACTAATTTGAACTTGTTATTATTCTTTGATAATGAGGTGGGTGATAAACGTAAATTATATCTATTATTTTTATTTTTTTAATTTAATTATTTATTTATTTTAATAAAAATATTAAATTTTTTATATATTTTATTGATATTTTATAAGTTTGAAGTCAATAAAATAATTAAAAATGAAAATATAAAAAAAAATAAGACAACATCAAATTGCTACAGTATATGTTACAATATCTTTGCCCTAGCAAAATTTTAACATCCAAAGCTTTTCGCTCCAGCAGTGAACAATCACACGTGAACAGTATTTAGAGCAGTACCCATAAACATTATTTGTGAACAGTGATTGCGCTACAGTAAAAAGAAAATATAACTCGAATATTCTAATCAATCCCTATATAAAGACTTCTTATTTCAGACCTCAAAGAACACACAACTTATAACTCTTAGAGCCACAACACATTAAAAAAAAGTAATTTTTAGAGAGAGAAGTAAGGAAAATTTAATGAAGTAAGAAATTATTAGCGAATCTTTGGCGTATTAACCAACTACAGATTGACGTCTATATTGGTTTACTTTTGGTTGTATTATATTTATTTTATTTTACAACCATAATGCTCTTGTTATCATGAGCTAAATTTATTTTTTAGGGTTATTACTTGAATTCAATATGTGAGCTTAATTGTTGGATCTTTTTAATATTTATTTGATATCAATTCTTTATTATTCAAATTATTTGTTCTTAATGCTTCATAATATCTTATCAATATTGTGAACGATTTGATAATATTTTGATAAACTCGGAAGAGACATCATTGTATTTAGACCTAAATAATTTGATATATGATTGTAGAGTAATATTTAAGGTTGCATATGCAAGTTTTGAATTAGGATATGTATACCTAATTGGCGTGTATGGTCAATAAGACTTGTTCTTAATGAATTTTAATTTATTACAAATATCATAGGAATATAGGTATTTGATAAATTATGATATACTTACATGACCTTGGGAGAGACTTATGAATATATTAGTGTCTTGACCAATAATAAGAATTGATGGATATAAATATTAAAATGATTAATTTTAAAAAAAAATTAATGAATAGTAATTAATTTTAGGCTTTCTTTATATTGCTATCTACTTATTTTATTTGAGTTGTGTTATTTATTTTCTACACTTTTATTTTATTTAAATTTATTGTAAAAATTAAGATTTGATTTTTCTGAATAATTACAAGAAATATATAAATTTAATACTTGGTAAAAAATATAATTTATTTATGTGGATTCGATATTTAATTTTATAAGTCTTTTTATTATTTATTATAATAGCGTATACTTATATTTAATTTTAAGATATAAAAATATCGTATAAATGAGTATGAGTCCTCTTAGATCATTATTTGCCATATTCCTAAAATGAAGATAAAGTTTTATGATTAGATAGTACTCAAATATAAGAAAAGATGTTATAATATTCATATAATTAAGAATAGTTTCTCATATCGGATAATATATCTTACAATTGTTTAAGATTGGGTAAGCTACCAAGAAAATCAGGCATAGATTCATTTAAGAAGTTGCTGTGAAGATCTCTGCACGTGCATAGAAATAGACACTTTGTGTGTGTATATAGATATATTTACATTTTCAGTTTTACCAATGAATTCATTTTAAACTCACATTATTTCAAGGGCATCCATGGAACTAAAATCTGGAAGAGGATCTGAGGGATTATATCCACTGAGATATCTGCAAATTTTCAGAAACATCAGAAATGATAATAATTATTCCAATTAATAAAGAAAATGAAGTTAAATAAAGCATCTTAAAAAAGAGCGAAGCAATAACTTACAGAACTGTTACGCAATCACGGTGCAATACTGCAATGGACCCAATTCCATGAATAAGGATACGGGAGACATGGGTCACCCTTCCATTCCTCTAATGTACAAAATTCGTGTTGAAGAATGGGTAATCCTTCCACTGAAAATATTATAATAAAAGTATCAGTGTTTGCACATTGTACCAAATTATTAAAAATTTTGTTACCTACCATCGCTACTATTGGTTCCATTTTTAACTGGACGATCACTAACAATGAAAACTTTCATGGCATTTATTATTATGAAGAATTATAAATTAAAACTATATCTTAATTTTAAAAATAGATATAAAAATTAAAAGAAAATAAATAACAAATTTTATTTGAAATTTTTTTAAATAAATTGAAAAAAAAAATTACGGAGTAAGTATAAGAGATTTTTATTATGAAAATGAGATTACAATATTTCTCTAATTACAAGGAAAGAACAAATCAACTATCTCTTATAAATAAGAGAAATAATTTTTAAAAAAAAGAACACTATAATAATTTTTTTTAATATTTTTGGGATAATCTCTTAAACTAATGAAACTTTTCTATTTATAGGATGAAATAGTAGTATTCCAATTGAACACATTTTTTTTAGTATTCAAAAATGACATTCATTCAATTTAACAATTTAGGCCACCAATTATTTTTTTTTCTTTATAAATGGTGTCTTCAAATTTAGTGTGCCACCAACCATTTTTTTCTTCAAATATGGTATCTTCAATCTTAGTGTACCACCAACCATAACATTTATGAGAGGCGGCAACGTTAAATCAGAGGTAGCTACCAAGGAGAATGAAGTGTTTGAAGAAGCAGCAATGTTAGCAATATAATTTTCTTTGAGAGCTCTATAAAGAGGGACAATGGCATCCGAATAAGGCTTATCGTTTATGTAAACCTGAAAGGATCTCTTTTGGATCGTATCAAACTTAGCCACTTCAAAAAAGTACATGACAATATAGATAGGAATTTCTTTTTGTAAGAAAATCAACGTTGAGAAATAAACGCTCAGAAGTGCTTAATCTAGTAACTGCATTTTGTAGGACTGATCTCGAGGATAAATTTTTTGACAAGTGATCAACGTATCCAAGATCACTTGTAACCCTAATTAGTCCATTTCCAATCACAGCTGCAACCCAAATTCGGTCGTAAGAATCTGCATACCTGAAAAATCACAGGAAATCATTTAACAAAATTTACCTTTATCTCAAGTAATAACGGAAAAACTTTTATTAATAAAAAAACCCTAGAAATTAAAAAAGCTCTCAACCTAAACAGTAGCCGCCACCCTTTCAGATCCATTCTTCACTGGAAATGGGGCTCTTGCCTCCTCTCCGATGAACCTTCACCGCAAATTAGTTTAGGTTTTGTGTTTTATGCTTGTTTACTTGTTTTATGTTTGTTTTTTAGGGCTTCTCATTTGTTTCTTTCTGATTTCTCTCTTCCCCCTCTGGTGGCCACTCGGCAACGATCTGGTTGAGAAGCTACGACGCCACCATATAGTCACCAAGGTCAATGCACTAGTACACGCCCTTTGCCATCACATCCTTTGGCACCCATCAGTCCACTGTTCTGCCATCGTGTAGTGCCTTTTTTTCTCGATTTGCGGCGTACTCCTCAATCGGCATTGACTTAGGTTCAACGACAATGCATCTCCTCGCCACCCCCTTCCTTTTGGCGGCTAAGATGCACGACACTTCAACCATGAATATCGTACCGGGTTGGATCCCGATCTTGGGTTGTTTGCCGACTGGCTCCACCGTTGAGGTTTTTCCTCCCATGCCCCTCAGCTCTGGTTCCAAACCCATTGTTACTATTCTAGCCATAAGTTTAACCATCGATCATCTATTGAAATTATATTCTGCGGTTGGTTATTTTATGTGTTGTGTACAGTGGTGGGTTAAGGTGGGATGCATTTGAATGTATTGTAGTAAGAGTATTTTTTGTGATTTTATTTAGGTAATTTTATGTAATAATTCTCCTATGTGAGGTAGTTTTTCCTCCTATGTGAGGTAATCTTCGTCTTCATGAGGTTAAATTCCTCGTATGTGAAGGTCAAATTCTTTCCATCCGTAATCGGAGTAGATATTTTGTATGGAATTGGTCTCATTTCAAAATTTTGTTATATCTCCGTTGTTGGAGAAGTTGGTTCGAACGGACTACAAAAGTCTTATATTATCTATGTGAAGCGTCCTAGTAATTATCTAATGTATATCAGCAATCCTATCTATGTAATATTATAATTTATTTATAATATTACATTTAAACTTTAAAAAAAAAGTAATAATGTGATATTCAATCAATTATTTTAATAATTGTAAAAGCTTACCATCCATCATATGAATGTCTACTGGTCTTAATTTCACCGTAAGCGGTTCTGCTCCTCAGAAACAAAGCATACGCTGGATCAAAATGGCCGTATATGTCAGAGCCAAGGGTCGCCGACTCCAGTGCGGATACAAATACTTGTTCTGCGGCCCTTTACAATGTATATCGCTTCATGGGAAAAAACATCTTCCATTGAAGTCTCAACTGTGGTCCAGTAGTTGCCATCTAAAAGTAGATCAAATGTAGGAAGAGCTGATTTTTTGTCATAATTTCCATAGTAGAAGCTTGCACGAACGAGAACTTTTGCTCCCTGGCGAGAATCGATACTGTAACAGTTCTTTTTTCTTGTTGAAAACACTCTAAGGGTGCTCAGCGCATCACTAGATGAAAAGTTTCCATATTGCACCGTTTTGCTCTCCCCAGTTTGAATAAGGTAAGTATCTGCCATCCACAATTTCCCATTATCGTCGAAGGAACTACTGGATGAGCCACAATCAATGTTGTCGGCAGACCTTACTGCAAACCATGGAGCATGAATTTTGATAACGATCAGTGGTCAATAAACATCAAATTTTGTAATTCAAAACCAAAAAAAAAGAAAAAGAAAAAAATTATTTGATTAATAATGAAAACAGAAGATACAAAAACAATATAAAAATACCAACCTGTTGATGCTGAGAAAGCAAAAATAGCAAGGATAATTAAGAGAAGTGAATTAGCCATAGTGGCCTAATTAAGCTCTTTAAGCTACGGAGAACGAGCTAGTGCTCATAAGTTCAATGCTTTGCCATTATATATATATATAAAGAGAAATATCAGATGACTTCTGATGGGCGAATTCAATTCGCAAATCATAGTTTATACATTTAAAGATTGAAACCCAACAATGATTGAAAGAGAAAACTGGCACTATTGATTATGTGACACCTGAGAACGTGCATGCATGAACATGTCTGAACATCCCACAAAAACTTGGAGCCGTGTCGTTTAATCGAAATACTCTCATGGCCTGTAATATTGTTAGTCCAAGGATGCTAATTTCTTCTTCATTACGGCATTAGAATCATAACCGTGGTCGAATGATTTGAGGGGTGGGTTTGGAGTCATAATTTACATGATATAAAGATATATATGAAGAACAATTTCCTCTAATTAATTTAGAGAGAGTTTTGAGTACCCAAGCAGCAAGGTTCCGATTCCATTAAATTGTTATCATATGTATATCATTGTTTAGGGTTGATTGAAAATTACACGTGATAACAATCTAATTAGAAAAAAAGGTAATGCATGTAGTCCTTAAATTTGATGGCCCTAATAGAATCATAATTCTATTGTTTCCAAGTTTGTGAACACCCTTAGCCCTAGGGTGGTCATAAGTACAAACATACATAATTAGTGCACAGAACTTTGTTTTTTCGGAAGATTGTTTATATGGCAGAATCTGTTAATGGGTTTGGATTACCGTATTTAGTACTAATTATAATGCACATATTTTGTAAGATTATTTGAGTTTATTCAAAGAAATTAAGCATCATTCCCCGTTTAAGGTCTTTTATATATACTACTTTTTTCATAATTTATTTTTTTAAAAAAAATTATCTGTTTGTTTAAGAGATTTTTAGAGGAAATTGATACTAAAAATTATTCAATTAATTTTTTTAAAAATAAGAGTAATAAATAATTTAAAATTTTTAAGATAAAATTATATATATACATATATCTAAAGGCAACGATCTTTTTGTTCAATCTTTAAAGATCTTATCATACGAAATTATATTCTAAGCATAATTCAAATCTATTCTTAGATACGAGCGGACTAGAATTTACACCTTCAAATGATTTTCAGTTCGGATCTTTGTTTTATTTGATCTCCAAACTTTAAGGTTGTATCTGTTGAAGTATTCTCACACTAATCAAGTCATTGTTTGTTAATTTAGTAGAATTTTGAGACAAAAATTAGAGAGAAAGAAATTGACATTTAACTAATTATCACATATCAAAATCTAAGTGCAGGCTTCTCTTCGGAATGGTGAGTTTCTTTTTCATATTTTGACTTCCGAAATTGCATTTGGGGATATTTTCGGTAATATTAAAATGATTTAGGGACACGTGACAAAGTTTGGTAGGCTGGTAAATATATTAGCTCCCAAAACTCGTACAAAAGTCTGGATTATGAAAAACAATCTTGATCTTATCACATTACTGCATATCTATTAACTTTAGTGTATTATGTGATTTGATTACCAGATAAGTGGTAGATGCCCTTGAAGAAGATTGCCTAGCCTGCAGTAAAAATAAAATACGACAAAAGAAACAAAGGAAATTTTAAGATATTATTATTATTATTATTGTTATTGTTGTTATTTTTTTAATAAAAGAAAATTTTTCAATAGAATATATTGATAAAAGATCGATATATTTTTAATTATAATGATTCATTTTGATTGTAATTGGATTTATTAATTTAATTTTATTAATATATAATGAAAATTTTTGTACACAAAAAATACCATCTATATATATGCACATATTTTAAGTACTCGATTTTTACCTCTTTTTAATTGTTCACCTCAATAGATGACTTTTGATCAAAATTATATTAAGTAAATTGAAAAAAATTATGACACAAATAATTAACTAGTACAATAGAACAAGCTTTTTATGAACACCTTGTTTATACATTTATCCTAAAATAAAATTAACAATTTTAAAGACTAAAATTAACAAAGGATCTCTTCATATCTATATTTAAGTAGCACAATATACAAAAATACAAAATTTAAAATAGCAACAAATTATAACAATTCAAAGATATTAAAATATTTGTATTAAAATAAAATATAAATATATAAATAACAAATCACTATAAAACATGAATGCTACTACTATTCAATTTAATAAAAGAATTTATTTTTTAACTGTCACGTACCATCACAAAAGATTAAGTGTAAAAATAGAAAAAAAAAATACTTGTGAAACCTGCATCAAATTCTAGATGCTTCTATATTATCACCGATGAAGGCTCATAGTTTTAGCATGTGCATGCACATATAAAACTGTAACTTTTACTAATTTTTTATGTTTTACAAAATTGAGAAAGTGGAAGAGAAAGAAAATTAGTCTTCTATACATTTTTAATGCTGTTTATTTGGTAACATGATATTAATATTACATCATAAAAGGTCGGCAAAGTGTGAGTTGTCCAAATGAATTATTAAATAATTCTTTATAAAGTCAACTTATCTAATTGGCTGGAATGCCAATACATCGACTTATTCTCCAAGCGAATAAACAAATTAAATATATAAATAACTAAAAAAAATGTATTTAATAGAATTTCAAATTATTGAGAATATTGTAAAACGAATGTGGATTATATAATTCAGCCATTTCGTTTTCATTTTTGGTTCTTAAAATTTTTTTTAAAAAAAAATCACCAAGGAGGCATAACATTAATTCCTTAAAAACAGCTAACTGGACATTTATTCCTTAAAAACAGCTAACTGGACATTTAATGTCAACATGAATGATAAGATTGTAAGAAAATTAATTTAACATTGGGGTGGGGGTGGGGGGGTGTTTACGTTAAAAAATTAAATCCTAGAAAATTTAATTGAATTGAAGCGGATTCGGATCCAAAACAACAACAGGGGCCCATGAGAACGATAGGAAGATGGTTGGGTCCGGCCTGTTCTCTTCAGTTGAGGGTTGTGTTTCGACTTGTACTAAATGTCCCCCACTCATTTTTCTAAGAACCCGTCTCCATTTTCAGAGCTTTCAAAAAAAGGTAAAATACTAATTTATATATATATATATATGAAAAAAAAAACTGAACTCAATATATCTACTTTAAAATATATGATAAATATTATAAATTATTTATTACCGAACCATTCAAACAAGTGTAAAAAAACAAATTATCTTGGTCATAAAAATTCACGACTTCACTTCTAACCTTGTTTTTTAGGTTGTCCAAATGACAACAATTTCAATTGCTCCATTGTATTTTATTATTCCTAATCATCTTACTATTTTAACATGATTATGTTGACAACAACATAAGATCTGAATAAATTAGTTCAAGAAATCATTTGCTTAAATGACCTAGGTCTTTAATTACATCATCGTCTTTTTGAAGCTTATGCCTCGAGCACTCTACACACTAATTGAAGGTTAATTTTATCTTACCTCTTATAATTATTGACAAACATCAACCCACTCTTACATATTATTAAGGTGCCCCCACTTCACTATTAAATTTTGTCAAACTTAATAAATTTATAAAAAAAATTTACATGTATGCCTTTAGTATTGTAATCTATCGTTGTCAACTCTAAAATTTGATTGACTTTCATTGTCTTTTTTGGAGTGTTGATTAAAATTAAATAAAATAATTTCAATACCCTGCCTTGCATATTCATGATTCCTCATCAAGCTGCTAAAAGCAAAAACTCAATTTCCTTCTTCTTCGTTCACTTTGCCATCACCTCCATCCTTCTTCATCATCATTTACCATATCCACTATCTCCATCATATGATCATTCACACACCATAATATTTACATACAATAAGTTAACAACAAAGTTAATTTGAGAAAGATGTTTTTTTTTTAAAAAAAAAAGTTTTCATTGAAAAATATAAGCACTTTGGAATTGTGAACTCAAGAAGAGAGTGAAGGAGACACAAGAATTAATTATAAGTAGAGCAGCTTTAGATGAAAAAAATTGTTTTTTGATATAGAAGCTTCACATCCAAAGTCAAAAAATCATGGGCACTCTTCTAGTTCAAAGACAAAGACGAGTAATGGTTATGTTGGGAAACAAGAATCAAATGTTGAAATTAAAAAATAATTTTTATGTATATTTTATTATTTAAAAATTAAAATAAAATTAAAAATATAAAAAGAGTGTTTTTAGTATTATAAAGTATAAAATAATTATTTTATCTCAAAATTTATTAAATTTAATAAAATTTAATAACTGAATAAGAACGTTTTATTAACCCGTTAAAAAAGTGAGAGTAAGTTAATGTTTGTCAATAAATATGAGATATAGTAGTGAGCCTCTTATGAAATGATCCATCATCCATTTATAATATTTATATGACTGAAATTTATTGAGTATAATCATTCCTCATAGGAGTATTTATGGAGATTTATATGAGAATGGCTGAAAATTGATGAGTTTCTTCACGTTAAGGCAAATTGACTGAAAGAGTAGATCGTTCTAAGTATACACGATGCGTGCAATTTGATTAGTGTAGTATTAATGGTTATAACAACTTCTTTAATTTACGTACATGCATTTTTCAGAACTTCAGTCTCACTGCAATTGCGTGGATATATCAAACAGATGAATTATTAATGGCAGGCTCTGAGAAAATTGAATCATGGCCATGGGAATGGCTGCACGGCAAAGCATGATACGAATAAAAATAAAAACAAAATTACAACAACATTCAGCTTTCTCTCTTATTACTTCTTACCAAATTCAAACCCTAAAACCACCACCCCAAATGGCAAATGGCCTTAAGAGACATACCCACCACCATGTCTTTAGACATCTTCACTTCTTCTTCTTCTTCTCTTAATCTTTTTTTCTTCATTTTGTAGCCATGTGGAAGTTGCCAAAATTTGGCTGATGTATATCTTATTTGATTGCCTAAGTGGGTATTGTCTGTATTGTATAACATATAAATGACAGCCATTTAACAGCTTATTATAAGATAGATAGTTATTGACTCTTTGCTAGTGCTTTATTGATGATCGCACGCAGGGAATAAACTAGAGTTAGATGGTCAGCTATATCCTTTTCGATTTCAATACTTGAAAATTCAATTACTTTTTTAGTAGTTGAGTGAGTGAGAAAGACTTCTAATCTTCTTCTTTTTTTTTTCAATTGAAATTTATACATAATAAACATGGGAAGTTATGCGTTGGTTCAATATCAAAGTGAAATATGCATGTTTCATGAAGTCGTGGGGGTAGCAGGTCTTGGACAGCTAAGATGAGTCTCATATTCTTGGCTCATTTGTTATAACTTGCAAGAATGATTCATTTCGCACACAAGAGAAGAATCTCTGGGTCTGCAGGGTCCAATTTTTCCTGTGAACAGCTAGCTCCTATCAAAAAATTTGTTTACTTTTATAATTAATTTAATTTTTATGGTTGACAATTTGACATAGAATTTGATTGTGAAAACTATACATAGGGTTTTTTTTAACTTATATTTTTAATTTAAAATTGTAACTCAAATTTTCATTCATTATTTTCGTACAATTCAATAGTCTAAAGTTGATAACATTAAATATTATTTTTAATTTTCAATCTATAAAAATTATATTACATTAAATTATATGTATAAACTTAAGTCACAATTTTAAGTCAAAAATGTAAAATTAAAAACCTTATATATATATATATATATATATATATATATATATATATTAGTGTTAAGCTTACAAAGTTATGAGATATGTACTTTGTATCTCAATGTATTACCAATTTTTAAATACCACTCACATTAAATGTCATATCAATTGGGATATAACTATATAATCATAGCATTATTATTTGATATTAAGAAAATTTTACCATTTTATTTTTATTATTATCCAATTTGGCTAGAGAATTTTTTTTTCTCTTAGAAGATAAAAAAAGATAATGATTCATACATTTCGTTCAAGAAAAATGTTTAAATTTGATGTAAATTGTGTAGAAACAAAGCATTATTTGAAAGAGAAGAAATAGTACTAGTCTACTCCAACCTCGCAAAAAATAAAAAAGAAGAAAAGAAAAGAAAAAACAAACAAACAAATCTACATAGGCTTATAAGAGGTTGGTAAAATCATTCGACTAGAGAGGGACGTATCTAAAATTTAAAGGAAAAAAAAAAAGTGTTTTGTGAGCTTGGATTTGTAAAGCATTTTATGCATAAAGATATAACAGTCTCAATATGAGATTTTGAAGAATGAATGCCCATATGTGATATCAATGATACAATAATAACCAATATCTTTTTAATGAGTTTATTTACTTAAATTTTTTTTTATTAATCCTTCATTCTTCTATGTATTTACATACACACACTCCACAGATAAAATATTAACGTATATAAATTATATTTTAATGACAATTTTAATTTTAATTATATTTTTGTTCATCTATTTAATTTAAATTATGAAGATTTTCTTGTGATTATCACATAAATAATTAAGATATTCTTAAAAGAAATGATGATATTTTCGTCTTTTCAAAAATAAACGAGATGATAGTGTTATTAAAATAAAAATTATCATTAAAGTGTAATTTTTATTATCATTAAGGGGTAACAATGTTAATATCCCAGAGATAGAATATTAATATTGTCAACCCTTAAGGTTTATAAAAATTATATTTTGACAATAATTTTTATTTTAATTACACTTTTACCCCTCTACTTAATTTGAAGATTAAAAATACTCTCAAGATTTTATTTTATTTATTACATAAATAACTAAAATATCTTTAAAAGTAGAGAATAATTTATCTTTTAAATTAAGTTAAAAAGATAATATAATTAAAACTAAAATTATTATCAAAATATAATTTATGTAAATATCAATGAGTAACAGTGTTAATATCACAAAGAGAAATTTTCTTTCTATTAATGTGTGACATTTATTTCATCTATATTACATCATTTGACATGCCACAAACTAACCACTAATTGTTTTTTTTTAAAAAAAAAACTTAATTTAATACCCCAACCTTTTGCGTTGGCCTTTGCAGTTGCATCCCACATGACTACCAATTCTTAAATGTTAAGTTACTATTGCGTCGCTAACACGTCTTCGTATTAAATTACATGAACGAGATTCAAGAAAACAGAAAGTCAGATTTTCCCACTTGCCAAACAATTAGAAAATAGAAATAGTCGTAGTGGCTCCCTTCCTTTCCCCACGCACGGCTTCAATTTTTGCATAAACAGACACCCACCTCCTTCGTTTTTTCTCCATTCAAAGGGAAAAACTTCTGAGTTTAATTGTTTGAATTTTAGTTAACCTCTTGTTGACGGCGTATTATCAACTATCAATCATATAGACATATATTTACTCAAATAAAAGCTCGAATCAGAATAGAATTTTGATCATTTGATGGTAATGCATTTTCTTTTTTAAGAAATTTGGCTACAACCAACAAACTTATGATCCCTTAGTTTAAAGAAAAATTTTACAAGAAAAAATATTATTTTAATCTTTCATTTTATGAATATATACTAATTTAACTTTCACTTGTTTAATATATATCATATTAATTCTTATAAGAATGAAAATTATAATTATTTAAAGACAAAAATAATAATAATAATAAATTATTAAAAACGTTCTTATAAAAATTAATATAATATATATTAAAAAGTTAAAAATTAATTTAATATATATCTATGAAATCAAAAACTAAAATGACATTTTCCCATTTTAAAAATGTCATCTATTGCATGATTTTCGCAAATGTAATGTGATATATAAGATAAGTTGCATAGATCAAGGCTTAATTTGAGCAAATTGGTCAAATTCCAATCTCAAGCCACGACAATTTGTTCCCCTCGTCTACGTCGGTGGACGGTGGTGTTGTTTACAGAGTAAAAACTCGATGGGGGTCGAGGACTTATTAATGCAAAAACATTAGCTATAAAACAATCTTTAAGTCAAATCTAATAAAGAAAAAGCATTTTAGCTTTCTGCCCTTTATCTTATAAATAAAGAAAATCCTTATCTCCTAATCAATAGATTTGAATTCAATTTGTCTTTGTATTTATCTTATAAGTGTTACTATACTTACAAAGTTTCTATCTTGCATCTTAATACAAAATGATTTTTGGGTTCATTCAAAAACTATCACATAGTTTTTTTTTCAAAGAAAAGATCCTTCAAAAAAAAAAAACTTCCCAAAAAAATAAAATAAACTATCATATATATCATGTAATATATAATTTTTTTTATAAGGATATTAAAATACTTGAATATAAAAGAAATAATACTATAATATATTGAATATAGTTTCGCACCGCATTATATACATGATTTGAAAAACAAGCTTTATAAAGTTAAACAAAATTAATAATTTAATTTTTATATTTTTATTTAATTGTTGGTTACTAATATTTTAAAAATTATTAACTACTTTATTTAATAACGTTTCTCTACTATTTTTATTCTTAAAATATACTTTTTTTTATTATCATTTTCATCTCCAAAACATAATTATTTTCAAGCATAATTGGTCATTTTTAAAATATTAAAAATCTAATATGTATTTTAATAAGAACATGGGAATTAAAGTGATAATTTCTCTAAACTTAATATTGATTTACTCAATCTTTATCCCATATCTTTACGTTAACTAAAGTTAACCAACCTACCGAGTATTATAAATCAAACTTTATAAGAAGCCATTATTATTATATTAATGAAAAATCAATTTGTTTCAGTGTCATTTGATTATAATTTTCTTCCCTATTGTATTTCTCTATAGCCTCTATTACGTCCCAAGAAACTGTAGAATTACATAATGGTTGATAACAATAATTAAAAAAAGAAAGGGTCCATTTCAATGGTGGTATCGTTTTCGATTTGATAAATATGAAGTATGAATTACTCTTCT
Organism: Ailanthus altissimus; assembly: GCA_946807835.1. NCBI lineage: Eukaryota > Viridiplantae > Streptophyta > Magnoliopsida > Sapindales > Simaroubaceae > Ailanthus > Ailanthus altissimus. The sequence goes on along the minus strand of OX327701.1, from coordinate 24,759,014 downwards.
GAAATATTGAGGTGACAAAGGAAAGTGATGGTTGTCTTCAAAACATGTCATCTTCTTATCTCCTCTTCAATTAAATATCTACTAATTTGGTCGTAAAATTAGTTTCAAAAGTGCGAATGTGACTCACTATTCAACTTTAGTGCTTACAATAAAACATTTTAAAGGAAATCAATCTTTGATTTCACTATTAAGAATTGTTTTCCTTTTACAAGATCATCATCCACAAACACACAATCAAACTTTTTAGATGCTTCTACACATATCTACTATGGAATAAAACTCAAATTAATGACATTGATATTTGAAATTTGAAATTAAAATGACAAATTATATGCACCATGATTGCTTGTGACTAGCGAGTTGAGACTATTATATTTGCTTAGGGCTTCACAATTGGACATCAGGGACTTAAGCCCACAGCATCAGTATCCCCACCATAATCAAATTTACCCTTTTGCATTTACTCAAAAGGGTTAAATCAGATTGTATTCTTCCCCTTCTGTGGAAGAGTTAGATCTCCATTTTTAAATAGAAGTAGAGACTGTTTGTAGGGATGATAGTCCTCCTATATGAGGATAAGATCTCTATTTCTTAACAGAGATAGAGACCGTTTATAAAGATGGTCTTTTGTAATGAAATCGCTTGTAATCTCTTTTAATAAGAAATTTAGGTTTATGTATACTTCAATAATCTTATCAGCAGTCCTAAGTGTCAATTAATGATATTACGTTATTGATGATTAAAAAATAAGAGAGTCAAACCAGAGGAGGAACAGCCCACCAAGCAGGGCTTTTTTATTTCGCTGGCTTCAATATAGACAATAAACAATACCTCAACCAAGTTCAAGTGGAGTTACTATCTTTCTGTTACTCTTAATCTCTCTCACCACCACCATTAAAACTGCAAACAATTTCCTTTTCCCCTCTTCATAAATTTTCTTCACTTCCGTTTATTTTCTCCTTTCCATATTTTTACTTCCTCTTTAAGACAGTTGAGAAAAGATTCATCAAATAATGCGTTTTCCAAGAAAAGGTCAGCTCTTTAACTACTTAGCTGGTGCTTGTTCCGCTAGCTTTTGACTCTGTTTTCAGTTTTTTTTTTGGCCTTTTTACTTCTTTCATTGTTTTCATTAGTTTAATACAGTAAAATAAAATTCTTGGAATCTGTCAATATCTGGGGTTGTCTCCAAGCTCAAACCAACTTGTGCTTGGCTAGATTTATGAACTGTATTTGTTTTTAAAGAAAAAACAAATAAAATTTCAACTGTTTCATGTATTGAAATACTTATCAAAGTCCAAAAAGGGCATACGTTTGCTGTTCCTCTTATGAATTGCACATTTGGCTCTCTCTTTGTTGGAGCTTCAACGATCTTCAAGGTGCCATCTTTTCTCTTCTGTATTCATTTATCTTCAAGGGTTCTTGAATTCAGCTGTGTGTTTGATTGATGGCGACGAGTTCTTTGTATTGCTATTTTTATCTTGTATTAGAACCCTAGATTTCATTTCTACCTAAGTTGTAGGGGAAACAAAGCTCTTTGTTCCTCAATCAAGTTCAAGATTTTGTGATGATGGGTTATAGAGGGTTTCATTTGTTAATCTGGGTTGTATCAATCTTGTGTCTTTCATGCTTTTGCTGTTGTCAGTTTAATCCAACTGATAATTACCTTATAGATTGTGGATCACTCATTAATACTACAGTTGGTAATCGTGTTTTTGTGGCTGATGATTCAGCTTCAAAGTTGCTTTCTACCCCAGAAAAAATTTTTGCCAATACTTCTGCATCTGTATCTTCCTCTAATGATTCACTGCTGTATCAAACGGCAAGAATTTTTACTGGATCCTCAAAGTACTCATTTTCTATCAAGAGAAGTGGTAGGCACTTTATTCGCCTTTACTTCTATCCATTCGATTATGGAAAGTACGATATGAGCAGAGCTAGTTTTTCTGTTTCCACCCAAAACCATGTCCTCCTCAGCAACTTTGCTGCGAACTCATATGTTGTTAAAGAGTTTTCATTGAATGTAACCTCTGCTAGTCTTGATATCACCTTCAGCCCTTCAAATAATTCATTCGCATTCATAAATGCCTTAGAAGTTGTTTCAGTTCCCGACCAGCTCATTACAGATGCCTCCACCATTAGCCCACCTGGGAGATTTCAAGGACTTACGCAGCAGGCGTTGGAGACAGTTCATAGGGTGAACATGGGTGGATCTTTGGTTAACTTTCAGAATGATACCCTTTGGCGAACTTGGATTCCTGATCAAAGTTTCCTAGTGCAGAACAATCTTGCCAAAAGTGTCTCTAATATTCCAGCTGTTGAGTATGTTCAAGGTGGAGCGACTCCTGATATTGCTCCAGTTACTGTCTATGGTACTGCTACTAGGATGAACTCAGAGAATGACCCCAACAGCAATTTCAATGTCACCTGGGAATTTAACGTGGACTCAGGATTTCAGTACCTTGTTCGTTTTCACTTTTGTGATATAGTCAGTAAGGCTCTTAACCAGCTCTATTTTAATGTTTTCATTGACTCCTGGATCGCTGTTAGGGATCTTGATCTGAGTACTTTTTTAGTTAACACTTTGGGTGCCGCATACTATATAGATTATGTTACAGTGCCCAATACTAGTGGTAAGCTTCGTGTAAGTATTGGTCCATCTTCTCTACATGACACTTATCCCGATGCCATTCTAAATGGGCTGGAGATCATGAAAATGAACAACTCACTGGGCAGCCTCAGTGGGATGGTCCCTCAGAGCACCAATTCGAGTTCAAAGAAAAATGTTGGTATGATAGTGGGAGTGAGCATTGGGGTATCTGTTGCAGTATTATTGGCTGGAATTCTATTTGTGTTCTGCAGGAAAAGAAAAATGGCGCAAGAAGGACATTCAAAGACATGGATTCCCTTATCCACTAATGGAGGCAATTCTCACACAGTGGGAAGTAAATACTCTACTGGAACCACAGCTAGTGTTAATTCTAACTTGGGATATCGCTTCCCTTTTGCGGCTGTTCAAGAAGCGACAAACAACTTTGACGAGAGTTGGGTTATTGGTATTGGTGGTTTTGGAAAGGTATACAAGGGAGTTCTAAATGATGGTACAAAAGTCGCTGTTAAGAGGGGGAATCCCCGATCCCAACAGGGACTTGCAGAGTTCCGAACTGAGATTGAGATGTTGTCTCAGTTCCGTCACCGCCATCTGGTTTCATTGATTGGATATTGTGATGAAAAGAATGAGATGATCTTGATTTATGAATACATGGAGAACGGGACCCTCAAGGGTCATCTCTATGGCTCAGGTCTTCCCAGCTTAAGTTGGAAGCAAAGGCTTGAGATTTGCATTGGAGCTGCTAGAGGACTTCATTACCTTCATACTGGTGATGCAAAAGCAGTTATTCATCGTGATGTAAAGTCTGCAAATATCTTGCTTGATGAGAACCTCATGGCAAAAGTTGCTGATTTTGGACTTTCAAAGACAGGACCTGAAATTGATCAAACCCATGTGAGTACTGCAGTGAAAGGAAGTTTTGGGTATCTTGATCCAGAATATTTCAGAAGGCAACAACTAACTGAGAAGTCTGATGTGTATTCATTTGGGGTGGTTTTGTTTGAGGTTCTTTGTGCAAGACCTGTTATAGATCCATCTCTTCCAAGGGAAATGGTGAATTTAGCTGAATGGGCTATGAAATGGCAGAAGAAGGGGCAGCTGGATCAAATCATTGATCCTACTCTTGTTGGAAAAATTAGACCAGATTCTCTTCGGAAGTTTGGAGAAACTGCTGAGAAATGCTTAGCTGACTATGGTGTTGACAGACCCTCAATGGGAGATGTCTTGTGGAATCTGGAATATGCACTTCAACTTCAGGAGGCAGTTCTTCAAGGTGATCCTGAAGAAAACAGTACTAACTTAATTGGCGAGCTCTCTCCACAAGTCCACAATTTCAGCCAGGTTGATAATAGTGTTAATGCTGCACAGTCTGAAGTATCAATGGTGGATGATCTCTCAGGTGTTTCAATGAGTCGGGTGTTCTCGCAGCTTGTTAAGTCTGAGGGCAGGTGACTTATCAGGGACAAGCTTAGCTCCTCGCACAGTAACACCACTTCGTTTGTGCTCTGATCAACCACTGCTTTCAACACATAATTGATCGTTGTATTTTCTTCATTTTGTTTGATAAACGGAACGCTAGGTATACTTTCATACCTTTGCATTTTTTAGTTAAATGATGGAAGCATCTCCCTATACAATGATGCGACTTGTTTGATTGGTTATTGGACAAACCAAAGGGGGCTGTGGCCAAATTTTATATCCAGTCATTCTTTAGAGAGATGTCTAAATCAAAATATGTACATGTACAGCAGGGTTGTTGGTTCTAATGAGTTTTGGAGAATCCACAAGTATGGTGCATCTCACATTTGTCAATTAGCCTGTTTTTGTGTCTGTTAATGATTTATATGAAGCTACAAGGTATCAAGTGCATTTTCTTCCTTAAATGCAATTTGTTTGGGAGTACTGATATTCTGAATACTATTGTTCTGCTTTTTCATTTGCCTTTCCTATGTCTAGAATTGCTTTTTTCTTCAGTGTTAACATCTCAGTTAACAAAAAGATGAACATGGCATTTTCAAGCAGATAGACATTAGATGTTACTTTCTGGTTACACCCATTAGTGCAGATATATATAAAGTGTTAGAATTTTCTTGTAGTTTCTGCAACTACAACAGGCAGTATCTAATCTAATAAAAAAAAGGATCGATATGAGAACCCATCCAGCGAACAAGTGTGCCATGTACCAATAAACACATGGAATTGCCACTAATCACTAATCATTGCTCCTTAAAGCTTGCTTGCTAACATTATTTAGTAATCTTAACATAAAGTAAATTGCCACTTGGCTGAACTGTTCAGCAATCACGGGTGGTGGAGCGTCAAAGTCCCACCATGGATTGTTTATTGGATTATATATTTGGACTTCACACGATCATTCTTTCAGGATCCAGAGAATGTGCTGCTGCAACTGCAGTTCATGTTACCGAGGAATCCTTTTAAAAAAGCCTTTCTAGGAAGTCGGTAAGTTTGTAGTCAAATGGTCAAACCTCGGTGTAGACAGTGATTGACTAAATCGCAATCTTACAAATTCAGAATTTCAGAGTAATTTGTGTCCTGTTCCTGTATCAACTGGAATAAATAAGAGAGCCTATGTTAACAGTACTATCGCAACTGCGCGAACAGCGAATGAACTCAATCAGCAGATTTGCTTCAATTATATATCCCTTGGGCTGTCTGAATTCTCCATAATTACTTCCACTATCACTGCATAATTCATAATCAAATCAATTAAGAAACCACGGCATGCGCACATGGACCAACCTGTCCTGATAATGTTGACATAGAATGATGATACAAACTGATAACACAACACAAGATACTGGTTTCTTTATTTCTTCATTTTTAGACAGAATGATAGAGTCCATATTCCTCCCATTATCTCTTAGTTTCTTTCCAAATACATCATTCCTTCCAAATTCAGTTTCTTTTTTTCTTTTTCTTTGGCTGATATTCTGTTCAGAATACCCACCATTGAAAAACATTAATAAGTTCGTTAATGGATTGAAGCTATAAAATATACTCTTCATCTATTGGCATAGGCAGCGGCGACCAAGAGTTATTACTGTAGGGGTCAAGGTGTCCAAGGTGAAAAAAAATTATAAGGGTGAAGCTCTACGATATAGAAGGGTATAATGTTAAAAAGAAAAATCTGCGTAAACTAAATTATGGAAAGGTATATTTTGAGAGTTAAAATGATATATTTATTTATAGTGTCACGGGTCAAACACTTATTATTGACTTAAATGATTAGTCTGTTAAATAATAACTTAATTTTTATTGTTCATCTTTTTAAAGAATAGATGACTCACTACTCATGTAACAATTTTTATTAGAGTTCAAAATATTAAATTTTTATAATTTATTTGGCTCATATTATCCATTCCTCTGACTGCACGAGGGACTTATATCTCATGTGATAATTTTTATTGGAATAATTTTAAGAGCTCACATATTAATGAGAATTTGAATTTATTATGATATCACTTATTACGAGTCTAATGCTTGCTATTGACTTAAAAGAATAACCTGTTAAATAATGTAATATACCTATTTTTATATACTCAAAATTCACATAATTTTTATTTAATGTAAGACATGACAATAAGTTATGGCAATTCAAAGTTAATATAATAAAAGTTCAAATGTGTTAGAGTTGAAAAATTAAAGGGATAAAAAATTTTACTTATAGAGGAGTATAATATTTAGAAAAAAAATGCCTTTAATCCTCCGACTTCAATGTGGGTCTGTCCTTATATACAGAATAAAATTTGCTTTTTCCATCGCTTATTTTTTGTTTAAAAGACTAATAATAAAAGTTTGAGTCTATCATAAGCAGCACAAATTAGGACCGAAGTGGCACAATTTCAGAATTAAACTTAGAAGACAGATATTAAAGCCGAATATACTCTCAATGGTAGGGAGAAAATCTCTGCCCCCACCTTGTTACAAAGGAGAGATGGAAACCTAGTCCAGCACACCTTCCCTGTACTGTAATTTCAGTCTCAGCTGGGATCATTTCTTAATCTGACATTTCTCTGTTGAATTTAATTATATATATTTCTTTGTTTAATCAATGATTGGGATAGCAGGCTACCTAATATTCCACTATATACACAACTAGTAACAATGTGTCATAACCTTACATTAGTTATAATAATACATAGTTTACCTACCACACCTGCAGTTAGCTCCCCCAACTCTCAAAGAATCAATCTCATCTTTAATTATAAGTTGCTTGTCCACTGCACGTAGCAGTAATTGGTTTGCATTAATGTGCTTGTTAATTCAAGAGAAGTTAATTTAAATCAATCCTCAAGAGTCGATGAACCCTATAAAACTTTGCTTTGTAAGTTTCGATCGACATTCAAAAAATAAAGATTACATTACACATAATATTTTATCTCTGATTTGAGGTGTCTTGTACCCTTTTCTGTTGTTGGCCCCATACGGGCTCTTCGGCCTTGATCTTTTGCTTTTGATTACTTCTGCCCTCCTATTCACAACTCTCACTACTAGTGGTTTTGCTCCCTTTGCCTATCACTATCTCGAAAACATTGCTCAAAAGAATACGAAACCAATTACAAAAGAGCTTTTGTTTCCTCTCACAAGCAACTATCTCTATCCAACTTTTCGTAAGATAGAGAAATATTCTGGGTATGGATATCTTTTATTCTTATTAAAATATGCATCTTACATAAATTAATTGTGTAGTTTCTATATCTTACATATAAGAGTCAATTATAAGATTATCAATTTAAAGTTCACTTTATAACTATTTTGTATGATTCAATATAATGGCCAACACTAGCCACGTATATGCATATAAAAATGATAAAATAAGTCATGATATGATTATTCAATACGCTTTAAGTAAATATGTGTAAAAAAAATTGACACAATTAATAAACAAGTCAAATTCGTATTATCCATTTATTAATTATGTCGAATATATGTTTGAGGTCTATAATTTGTTAATTCATTTAAATCGCGTTTAATAAATGAATCAAATTTGTGTCCATTCATTTAAGTTATATTTAATTAAATTATAATTAAATATTCATGTAAACGAATCGAATTTAGTATTATTATTCACATAAACAAATATACTCCTAAATGAATCAAATGATGTATAATCGTATAAACGAATTAAATTTGATCCATTTATTTAAACATGACTAATCATATAATTAGTGTATTATACGAATCGAATATGTGTTTGAGTGTATGATTTATTTACTTAAATAAATCATATACGAATATGATAAAATTTTGTTAATACCCTATATTGACACGATATGAATACGATTCATTTTTACAAACTGCCACCTCTACAAACACCCTCCCCCTTACACACACGCGCGCACGTGCGCACAAGTAGTTGTATACAAGAATTTCATGTTATGTTGAATCATAACTAAATTGCATCCAACTCAAATCACTTTCTTGTACTTCAGTTATGCAAGAATAACCTCAAATGTGTCATTAGATTAATGGATAAGAAGTATAATTAAATTCAAAAGTTTTTGATTGGTCCCTTACTAGCCAAGCAAACTAAATATATGAGTATTTTTTATGATTCAAAACTGAGGTTAAATTTAATTTTGAGTTGGAGATAAATAAGGAGTCAAACACGAAGTCAAGTTCGCACAGAACGTATAAAAAAGAGACAAAAATAGAGAACTAAAAATAAAGAGTGGTGAGAATGTGCAATGAGAGGCCAGTTCCAAGCTTTGACACCATGGCGCCACTTGTTGCTTGCACTAACACCGCAATGTCAGCTCGATGACCCCATGGCGCCACTTATTAGTCATACTAGCGTCACAATGCCCAGTTTCAGAAAAATATAAGTTTTTAGTATTTTAGATATGCTTGAGTCGATTTTAAATTTTTATTTCACATGAACTCTTATTCCATTAATAAATAGAATTTCTAGAGCGGTGTAGAGCTTATATAAATCATTAGAATTTATTAGAATTACAAATGCATCAATAAGAAAGAATAAAGGGTTGAGACAGCTCTGGCATTAGGAATAAACACGGAAGAATGGTATGGAGTGCCTGAACATTGAGTATAAGCATAAGAAAGCAATGGATAGATTCTTTAAAAGCTAATTTATTGTTATATTATTTGGGTTTTTCTTGTGAGAGTTCTTTGTGTATAAAAATGCTGAATAAAAGAAGTGAGGATATAGTGATCTACCGTGGACGTAGGTGGTTATTATCAAACCATATATATTGCTTATGCCTTATGTGATTGATTATTATTTCTGTTGTGCTGTTGATATTGTTTATTCTTATTTTACTAGTGAATAAAGTCTTTCACAAAGCACATATGGTTATAATGTTAATAACTAAGCAAAAGATATTAGGCCGCGTAAAAATTCAAACGAGTAAAATTAGTGTTAGGTCAATTCTTAAGTGAGATTCTTCTTTTTTCTTAGAGTCTCTTGTAATGTTTGATCTTAAAATAAAGGGTTTACAATGTTTATATAGAAGAAAAAAAAAGGTCCCTAGAAACTTTAAACCTAATTAAAATAAGAGTCCATGTGTTTAAGAGTCCACGTGTTTAAGAGTCTAACCCCTTTTTAAACAAGTTAAGACAACCCAAAATAGGACTTTCCTGAAACTGAAGGCCACGGCACCAATGTGACCCTCGCCAGCGCTGTATTGTTGGCCTTTTGCTTCTGGCATCGCGACGCTGCAGCCTAGACAGTAGTCCTTCATTTTTCTTCTTCTTTTCAGCTTTCAAGTCCCGTCTTGCTCCCCTCTTATTCGTCCAACACATATTTTACTTCAACATAACTCTCCCATTAATATTCATCTCAATTCTTACCCATATAAATTGTTGAATCACCATTTTCAATACTAAGTCTTTATTATTGATCTTTACATGATCATCAGCAACATCAACTTTTGCAGTACAAAATAACAATCTACGAAATATAGACAACAAAATAGCACACGATACCTCTTTAGCCTTTCGAAGCACCAAACACTTCCTTTAAACAACACTAGTTTTATTACTCTTACTCCTAATTCTTCTCAATCTTCTATTATCCTTCACTCTCTCTTTAACTTTGCCAAAGCACTTATTAGGGATCTTCTCAAACAATCTCTTCCTTTCTTTAGAAAGCATAGCTCCTGCTTAGATATATTTATATTATAATTTGGTGATTCAACAATCTTGTTTAGATAAGAATTATAAAGAATATCAAAGAAAAAATTCAAAAGAAGTCAATGACATATAGGACATGCAAAAAGGAAGCGAAACGAGACTTAACGTGAAAAGAGGCGAAGACAATGGGATTTTACAGTCCAGGCAACAGCTCCGCAGTGCTAGGGCCGCAGTGCCAAAGGCAAAGAAGCCAGCTCTGCGACGCTAGGTCTGTTTCTTGCTAGCGTCGCAAAGCCACACATAGGGAAGTCAATTTCAGTTTTGAATTTCTAAGTTTTATAAGGTTTTAGACTCTTAAAATATATAGACTCTTATTCCAATTAGGTTTAAGACTAGTAGGCATGAAATAACTCTATATAAACCTTTGTAAACTCTTTAGATTAATCATTAAGCATTAAGAAAGACTCTAAGAGAGAGAAGAATTAGAAAAATACTAAGTGTTTGTATACTCTAGAGTGTTACTGTTGTTGGGAGTTTATTGTTCTTGGAATAACAAAAGTACGCCGTTCATTAGATCCTTTTAAGTGTTCTTTATTATGTTTTTTTTATAAGTTCTCTAGAGAGTTTATAATAGAGGTTAGGATGCTTAGATCCACCATGAACATAAGCAATTGGCCGAACCACTGAAGTGATTGTATTATGCTATTTATTATTTGCTTTATATTTTTACTATTTTTTTTTACCATCACATTATTCTACTGTGTAAATAGATTAAGGATCAAAGTTGAACTTAGTTAGAGTTCTTTACTTAACCTAATCTCATAAAAAAATAGTATTTTTTTTCAACAATTTACCTACATGAGATGTTGTTCACAACCTTAAGGTCTGCATGGCCTTCAGTCCACCCGTTAGAGCTCATTGATCAGACGAATTCAATGTTAAATTCTGACCACTTGTAGAGGTTCACATAAGTTGCCCGAATGGAGAGTCTTGCATCACTGATGCACGTTGACATGCAAGAGGAGGCCATGGAGAAAAAAGAAAAGAGAAGAAAAAATGGATATATGGGTTTGTTCTTATTTACAGGAGTAGTTGTTAAAAGTTCAAGAAAATGAGAGAATGAGAGATGGGCTTTGTTGGCGAGGTTTTATGTATTTGGACATTAAAGGGTATTATGATTTGGAATCATGCAGTGAGTGAATGTGTTTATAACGAAAAACACTTTCGGTCCATGCATTAATTTGCATGTCTAATTATCTAGACGTGTGGGGATTAAAAAAAAGGTGATAGCAAAGGGCGGTTCCCGTGGATTGTCGTCATTGTGTGGCCACGCTGATTTGGTCTATAATTAATAACAATTAGCTTCAGCCCACTTGCAATGAGCAAGACCCAATTTCAATTTGTGGCCTAAACGATGTTTTCGCTCTCGCTTAATTTAAGTATGAAATTTAAGTTGGATTGGACTGAAACTAAATTGGCAAAATCATTGTGGAGTGCACATGAAAATTAAGGGTTAGATTTCGATTTATTGAAACGACAACAATTGGGTTCCATAAAAGCAATTGGCTATATCTGACTTCATTATGCAGAGATCGGATCTCAGCTGTGGCAGCTCCAGTTTCACTATAAAACTTGTTCCATGGAGATGATCACTGAAATATGAAAATAAGAATCACGTTGATGAATTAGATGGGGACAAGAGAATTAGGGAAACAATGATTGAAATTTCTTGTGTCTCGAAGAAGGACAATATTAGCTTCACAAAGTACAATACTACTCTCCTGTTGAAATTAGTGTTATCATTCTTTGTTGTAAACATAACTCTATAGTTAATCTTTATTTTAATATTAATTTTTATTTTAATTAAAATTAAATATTTTAAATTATATTAATTAAATATATGTTATGTTTATTATTTTATTTTTATTATAATTTTTATATTTTTTATTATTATTTTATTTTTTATTTTATATAAATTATTGAATAATATAAATTTTTAAATAATTAAAATTTAAATTAATTATAAAAAAATTGTAAATTTATAATAATAATAATTAAAAATAATAATAATAAAAATTATAAAAATACAAAATGGTTGCTGGGCGCAACCATTTTATCTATATTTTTAAAAATAAATTTAAAAATAAAATAAATAATTATATATTAAATATTCTTTATATTTTTTATTTTATTTAAATATATAAACCATCATAATTTTATTTTTTTCTTTTATTACCCCCTCACAATATCATCTCTCGTTTTATTCGATTCTTAGATCTGGTGCGTTCTTAAAACTCACAGATCTGCTCTCAAAACTCATATCTCTCGATTCATCTTTACGCGAAGATCAAAGATTCAGAGAAGAAAAATAGCTGAAGTTTAAAACAAGTAAAATTTTGTTTATTTTAATTTAATTAATAGTATTATTTATATTTATTGAAATAAATGATTAAAGTGTTTGGATATATATCTGTTATGATTAAGTTGTGGCTGCGCCATATATAATTGTTGCTGGTGGTTGATTAGTATGCGTTTACGCTTGACTGCACATATAGTTGTTGTTGGCCGCCGTTGTGCGCGCACCAATAACAACAAGGTGCTCATGTACAACCCGTCCTGATGAGCACTGATTGTAACAAGGTGCTCTTGCGCACCACCGCAACGTTATAACACCACCACCAAATAACTCTCATTTTTTCTAAACCTGCATATTATATTTATTTTATATATTTAAAATAAAAATATATTATATATATATATAAATAGTTATATATTCAATTATATTTTTTAATCTAATTAATATAAAATTAAATTAAAATTATGTTATATTTTTTTCAAGTATATCACAAATTTCAACCATTATATGTTTTGAGGGAAGATAGGAGAGCTGTAGCGATGGTTTTGAAAGATACATTGAATATCAAAATATGCATATGGTTGTTCCGAAAAATATTAAATACAAAGTGTTGTCAAGAAGAATTTGTCATCTTTTAGGAGTTAATCAGGTGCATTATAAAGTAACTTTGAAGTTTGAGGTTCCTTCAAATACCATAAAGTTGAGACCCATTCCACTTAAAAATGACGATGATGCAATATTGTGGTTGAGCTTACAGAATAATATAGCTACACCGCTTTGTGTAACAGTAGATACTTGAGGACCTGAAAGTAATGCAGAAGCATCAATGGAGTAAAAAGAAGGCTATGCTAAGCAATTCTCATCGACAACTCCTGTGTATATTCCAAATTCCTCGGAGGATTATCATTATTCTCCTTCGATGCTCAACGAACAACAAGGCTACATATATGACCATGGTCAGATATATGAAGATGTTGGCGTTGATCTTGGCTATGATATTGGTGAAAATGATGATCATGGTTACGAGGTTGATGATGATTGTAGAAATGATTATGATGATGATTATGAAGAAAATGAGGATGTAAATGATAATGCTGGTGATGATGAGGATGATGAGAAGGGTGATAATGATAATGATGACGATGATGATGAGGGTTATGGTAGAGAAGAAAAGGTTAAAGTAGAAAATTCATTTCAGTTTTAGCTTGAAATACCACCATTTGACTTGAATGTATTGAAAAAAATTTCTTATAATGGAATTGGTGATGTATTTGTAGGAAAATTATATAACAGCAAAAATGAAATTTATGAAGCTATAAGTATGGTTGCACTGAAGGGAAAATAGAGTTTTAGAGTTTACAAATCCACCAAAGATTGTTTCGAGTTGAAATGCGATGATGACAGCTGCAAGTGGAGATTACGGGCAGTGCTGACAGAAGGGCGACATTTTTTTATTGTTAGGCGAGTAGATATAGGGCACACTTGTATTTTGAGTCAATTAAGGGATGGTCACCGACAAGCCAAGAGTCGAATTATTGCTAAAGTAATAAAAAATAAGTTTACATCGGTCAATAGAAACTATAGGCAGAAAGACATTCAAGCAGACATACATGAACAATTCGGTGTTCAGATAACTTATACTAATGCTTGGCGCGCTAGGGAGCGTGCATTAAGATTTATAAGAGGTACTCTTGAGGATTCGTTTAGATTGCTTCTTGCATACAACTATGTGTTGCAACAAAATAACCCAGGTATGGTTACTCATTTGGAAACTGAAGCGGATAATCACTTCAAGTATTTCTTTATGGCGTTAGAACCCTGCATCAGAGGTTTTAATTCATTAATCTGACTAATAGTTGCAGTGGACGGAACATTTTTGAAAGGTTCTTATCTTAGTACAATATTTGTGGCCGTTTGTAAAGATGGAAACAATCAGATTTATCCATTGGCTTGGAAAATTGCTGACTCAAAAAATGATACTTCTTGGAAGTGGTTTATGGTTAAAGTGCGGGGAGTTATTTCAGATCATCAGAATCTTGTTTTTATATCTAATCGACATGCCAGTATTGAGAGGGCTATACGGGGTGTGTTTTCTCATGCATATCATGGGTTCTGCATATATCATTTGAAAGAAAATTTGATGACAAAATACAAGTTACCATCAGATAAGTCTAAAAAATGGGTATACCTATCTACCTACTTCACTGCTGCCAAGGCTTATCGTGTCCATGATTTTCAATACCAATTAAACAAGATGCGACAAATGAGACCTGACATGACAAAGTATTTGGAGGAAGATGTTGGTACGGTGAGATAGGCACGATCATCTGGTGCTTTCATAAGGTATGACATTATGACTACTAATATCGCTGAGAGCATTAATGTAGTTACAAAAGAAGCAAGAAAGCTTCCGGTGACTAATTTGGTGAGTGGATGAGGGAGCTAATGCAATTGTGGTTTTACCATAGACGATTGGCATCACAAAATATAACCAATGTCTTAACGAACTTGGCACATCATAAAGTCATGAAACTTAACGATAAGGTAAGTCGAATGACCATTTCTCCTGTTGATGATTTACGATTTATAGTTATAGATAGTGGAGTAAATTGGATTGTAGACATTGGCGAAAGAAAATGCAGCTGTCAAAAGTTTGATTATCAGCAACTGCCTTGTTCCCATGCACTCGCTGCATGCAGATACATCAAACTATCACACAAGAGTCTTTGTTCAACTTATTACACATCTGAGACTTTATTCCGTGCCTATAGCGAGCCAATACTTCTGGTTGGTCAAGTGTCAGATTGGATAATCCCAGAGTATTTGAAAAATATGGACATTCAGCCTTCGATAGCACGTTGTCAGTCAGGCAGACATCGGATGAATCGAATTCTATCTCAAGGAGATAAACCATCAAAGAATATATGTAGTCGTTGTAGACAACATGGATATAACCGACAAACGTGTCGAAACCCTGTACCTTTACAGAGCAGGTGATGTATATTCATTTATAAATATTTACCTTATTGATATTTAATTATGTATAATATAAGACTAATATTTAAATATTTTTTTATTTCAAACTGATTTGAAAAAATAAGAGAAAGAGCTATACCATGAGGCTTAATTATGTATGAGAGTCGGATTTCGTCACTTCTGTAATTCACTTATTTTATAATGCACTTTTTTATAATTCACTTAATTTATAATGCACTTATTTTGTAACGTACTTAATTTGTAATTCACTTATTTTGTAATGCACTTATTTTGTAATGCACTTATTTTGTAATACACTTATTTTGTAACGCACTTATTTTAATGCACTTGTCTTTATTATTAATGTTGATAATTTTCACAAAATTTTTGACAGAATCTCCTCTATAATATGGACAATCTCAAACCTGTCATATTGAATAAACACACTTCTATCAAATTGCAAAATCACTTTCGCATACATACACCAAAATCAACACCCACAAATAATTATACACCCAAATCAATACATATTGATTAAATCACATTTCTATCAAGCTGTAAAAACACTTCTGCATACATACACCCAAACAATTATAGTATATCAATTATACACTCAAATAAATGCATGTAAATAAATTATAGTACTAAATATCTATGAAGCTATAGTCCACAAACAACGGCCATCTTCTATCTATAAAAGGTACCAATGTCAGGGAACGAGTCAAATGACCGACCTAACATAAGATATTCAATATACATATAGGCGAAGATGCCACAATCCCCGCTCCCGATCTTTTGTTGTGACACATTCTCCCGGATACGAGTCACCGGCCAAGGGAACAAATTTGGGCTTTCTATGCCCCTCAAACTATAAAATCTATACCTTTGAAGGTACAAAGGCATTGCAACACACAGAAGCTCTATAAATTTCATGATGGACTCGTCTGAATGGCCGTTCACACTGGAATCATAAAGAACGATTACAAACTGAGTAAGGTTAAGTTGCACTATAATCCAATGTTCTTGATTCATATTCAAAAGAATATATACCTACAAAATAATTATGGTATTATTTTTAACTTAATGTTGTTACATGCACAGAAAAAAGTCATTATTATTCTTAAAAAATACCTTATTAACCGATGCCCACGGTTTAGCGCCAAGTAACTCGGTCTTTGTTCTGAGTGCATAAGCCAACAACATTTGAAGCCAGTCGTTGTTGTCTGAAGGATTGGCAGTGAAGGATGTTTTCTACATTTGTCGAATATACTCCTAAACACAAATAAAAGATACTAGTTAAAGTCGATAATAGTTAAAGTCAATAATATTATATGCATAATAAACGGATAATATAATAACTTACGTAGAAATATACATCTGCAATTGTACAATCTTATAAGTACATGTCAGAAAATGTTCTTTGACGCAAACGCAAAACATTTAAATATTCATTTATATGCTGCAAAACATACAGAATATGTATAAGTTTTGATATTATTAGATAAATCACAAAACAAAAAAAAGTTAAAATAAATCATCACCGAATCGTCAAGCCAATTTTGGAGTATCTCATTAAACTATGTATTGTTCGGATCGAGTCCGTGCAAATGAACCCGTTGTATTGGGTCATTATTTTTTATCCAATTCAGAAGCTCAGCATATTTACTCTGATCAATAAGAATCAGCTGCCTGTTTATGTCAATAGTAGGTCCTACTTGTAATTTCACAAGTTTCTTCTTCGCGGGATGTTTTAACGGATTGGTATCTGGACTGATTTGGGCTACTGCCTTCTTGCGAAGGCGCCCATATCTACTTATGTTTTCACCCAATGGAGCAGGTATAATTTTTAAGCTTGTAGAGCTATCAGCAACATGAGCAAATGACTGATGCTGAGACTCACTGGCAAGAGCAAATGTATGAAAGTCGGCAGCCATGAATTCGGCACCCTACAAAATCAAACAATACCAGTTAATGTATTGACTTGTTAAATTTTGTATCCAATATATTTTAGGTTTAAAACGTACCATACTCTACCCTACATCCTCAGAGATATTGGCTGGTTTAAGCTATTGCATCAAGAGAGATATCTGATGTAAGATATTTTCTTCAGCCTTATCAATCATGGCTGAAAGCTCTGCGTTACCCTTATCAATCCTGGTAAATATCGTTACTTGAAAATCATCCATCTTCTTCTCCAGGATTTCATACTGTGATGTTGACGTACCGGATTGAAACTATACATAAGTTATTATAATCAATTTTCACAAGCATATACTAACTAGTAACAAAAGTATCAGATAATTCAAGGAAAAAAATTAAATTATTATACCATTGATTCAATCGCTGGCGGGGCTTGAAATTCGTCGAGATGCTGCAGATTATCGGTGAATTAGGTGTTCGGGATATCAACTGTCTCCAACTTAAGACTCCATCCCCATTTTTTCGATGGAATGCAAAAGTTTACCGCCGCACGATAGTCCGCAGTCTTCTCATGTTTACAGGGTACCAACTTTCTATGAACCTCCAAAACCTTTATAATATTTTAAATTTATTAATCATTATTAGAAAATATAACACAAATTATAAGTAAGTTATATATATTTTTTGTTGAACATAAAAGCATACCCCAACAACATCGAATGGGACATCTACGACCTTTTCGTATAATGGGGTGCTCATGCCAAATCAATTTAGAATACGAGAAAATTAATCTTCATTCCTATTGGCAAACAACTCTCCACACCTCGGGATCGCCTCATAGATCCACACCTGAGATGATAATAAATTTAAATTACAATGCTAACAAAATAAATTTTTCTCTATCATAATATCATAATGAATCAAAAAGATAGAATTACTTCTCAAGAATGCGTGACAAAATGAGTATAAGTTGTATGATTCTATATCCCCGGCGCTTATTTTTTATACTTTCGCCAACTTTTTAATTGGAGCTATGCATAAACTATTGTAGAGTACAGTCCATGCAATCGTGCCCCAATGATAGATATTAAACTCATCTAAATTATCTACTAGACGAAGTACAAAATATTGTATGATTCTATTCCGATCACGTGGCATTATCAATTTATGAAATACATAAAATAGACACATTTTTACTGCATCTACATCATCGTCAAATGTAACGCTGCCGAACCACTGATCCAAATCTTTGTAAGTCAACTGACTTCTACCCGCAAAATATTTATGACAAAGTCTATCACCTAACCCACTTACTACAGGATAATCCCCCATTCTCAAACCAGTAATCAAATAAAAATATTGACGAGAAAATCTAATACGTCTTTTACCTATATAGAATCATAATTCTTCATATAAATTTTTGGTATGCACACGTCTTAATAAAATCTCATGTGCTAAAATACCTGACAATGGAATATTTGATACATCTAATAAACTACAAAAACATGTGGTTCTAAATATTTCTACCTACTTCGAAGTCAATTTATTTTTCATATTTCGTATAACCCATAATTTCGAGTACGTATGTATGTTTACTCGGTAGAAATTTTTTTCGACAATTACATATTCTTTTGTGACATTCTCCTTCCTGAAAAAATTAAAAAATTATTAATATTAACAAAAAAACAATTAACATAACATATAATTAAAATTTAATTTAATTATAACTAACAACCTAGACTATTTACATAATTATTAACCAAATTAAATTATTAAATTAAATAATTATAAATAAACATAAACAACATAAATTAATTAAAAAAATTTAAAATTTAAAATTTTTGGGATAAGATGCGGCGGTGCGTGCGTCTACGCACTGTTGAGGACGGCAAATAGACGCACGTGTCAACTACGTTAGGAGAATGTCACATGATTATATAGGAACTAAAGAATGGACGTAAAACTTATAATATTGAATGTTGAAATATAGAAACATCAAATTATCGATCGTTGCTTGCATCAAAAATCATATACATATGATCGAGAATAAATTGTGGTACAAATATTTCTTAGTTTCAAAGAAAAAAAAAAGTTGGAAGAGGTCCAATGGATGGTTTATATGAAGTTAATATTAAGGGAACTAAAAACTACTTAGAAAATACGGTAACTTTGTGTCATATCTACAACTACCCAATTCCTTTTAGTAAGTTACAGAGTCTCATAATCCATGGCACTTTTTTAATTTCTTTGAAATTTCACCGCAAATTCTTTTATCACTCAGCATCAGAAAATTTGGTAGTTGGCTCAAATGGATTTGTTCATAAGGACATTACTTCCGCAATCTCTTTTAATCAAAGTACTGCTTTGCAAAAAAGTATGAGCTGAAACCGATGATATATTAAGGTAGCCAAGCGGTGTGTGCCTAACATAGTTAGTGTGTGCATTTACTCACCGCTTTCAATAGCGCGTAGATGTACGTACTGTCGCATCTTATCCCAAAAAATATGTCGGATATAATTTACATACATTTTTAATTTTTTATTGTCTAAATCTATACATTTTTATGTATTTTTAATTAATATAAATTATAATAATCAAAAATAAATAAAAAAAATTTATAAATACATACAAACTTTATTCCGCCGCCATGAGAGAGAGGGAGGACCGCCGTGAGAGAGAGAGAGTGACCGTGAGAAACATGTGAAAAAGTGAAAAGAGAATGGGAAAGTGTCGGTGGAGAGAAATGAAAAAAAATAAGAATTATTTGTTTTTTTATTTTATTTAATATAAAAAGATAAAATAGAAAAAAAAATTTATAATTGGTTAACAATGTATAAGTTATTTTGACTCGGTCAAAATAATTTATACATTTCAAAATACGACCAAATCAACCAATTTCCCTTGTTGTAATAGGTTGGAGTCAGACTTGTCAATGCATAAATTTATTTTTAAGTCTCTTAATTTTTTGATTATTTTATCAGAAGCTCCTATTTTATATTTTTGATGATTTTTATCAATGGATTAATTTACTCTAAAAAAAAATTGATTGTTCATTAAGCCATATGGGTAATCACCTCCCTTTTCTAAGTTTAATTCCCTAATTATGTGTAAAATTATGATAATATAAGATTGCACTATGAGCCAATACTCAAAATTAAGTGTCAACAAATTTCTAATTGAAACTTTGTCAACTTTCAAACCAAAAAGAAAAAAAATGATAATATAAATTCAACTTCTTCAAATGGTAATATTCTCTCACCTACTTTATTAAACAATTTTTTTTTTTACATAAAATAAAATATTTAAATTTGAGATCTCTAATAAAATAAATATAAATGTATAATCAGCCGTTTATTACTAAGATGTTAACATAAGGATAATCTATTAAGCAATTAGAATAATCTAAAATGACCACAATAATCAAAGGCTCAATGTCGTTATTGTACATATTATATAGTTTTATTGAGTTGGAAGCTTAGTCAAGTCTTCATTATTTTATTGATCACAATGATCAATTATTTTGTACTTATATACCTTGCCAAACCATCTAATAGCTCTGTTGTAAAAAGCAGCAAGGGCCTCCATGTCATTGAAAATAAGATAATGGCCATTAAAGTTGGTACATGGAATCTCGATTAGTCACGCAATATAATATTACCAATTGGGTATAAATATATTTACTTACGTTTTTGAATTAAAAATCTGGCGTGTCATTTTTGAGTCATATGTTTTAGGTAATTTAATAGTTAAAATTAATAACACAATTTTATCTATTATTAAATTGCATAAAATTAATATTGAGAAGTGAATACCGGTTCGATTTAACGGAAAATTGAAGAATTAAAATTTTTAATTCAATTCAATTTTAGAGCTCAATTCAAATTCAATTTTTTTATTTGGAATTGATCGATTATATTTCGGTTCGATTTTTATTCAGTTTGATTCAAATCTAAAAATATATATATTAAAATTCTTTAAAAAATTAAAAATTAAACCAATTCAATTTATTTTAATTTTAAATGATAAAAAAAATCGATTCTAATTTTAATTTGATTCAAATTTAAACTAATTTTTCCGGCCTAATTAATACTTATTAAAGTTATGTAGATATTTAAAAAAATAAAAAATAAATAAATTAAGCTAAGACAATCCAACATTATCAATTTATCTTATGAGGGTAGTTGACATGATATTTTATATAACAAGTGGGTAGTACTATATAGTATTAAAATTATTGAAATTTTATTCCGTTAAACATTATTGAAACTTCGATTCGGATAACTTTAGCATGAAGCATCTTCCTCATTATTTAATAAGCATAAATAATATGCAAATGTAGGTGAAGGATCACAATGTAATTATCCCAAAACCCTACACATTTCTTAACTCTTTAACAGCAAAGGTAAAGATGCTCTGAGGTTGAGGATAACGTAAATAGTGTAAATAATTGTTTTTTAAGAATGGTGTTTTATCGTCATTTTATCATAAAGATATGAATTTGAACATATATAAATATTTGTAATTGATGTGTAATTAACGGCCTAATATAATATTCGAGTGTTGGTAAATATGTAAGTAATGTATAATTTTAATTAATGATCTAATGTGATATCTAAATACGCACAAGTGTGTAAGTTATATGTGATGGAAAAAAAAAAAAACAAGGCAAAGATAAGACAATTTCAAATAAAATTAACAAATACGTACATGATAATTATAAAAAAAAAAGGTGACCTATAGCAGCCTGCCACGTAAGTAAAGTGTATGACCCATGATAGAGCCAAAGCACATCACAATTCACATGCGATCACTTTACAGGCCATCACCCTTGCTTTAATGACGTGGCGTGGTACCATTGGCTGTGACCATGTGGTAATCTGATTTATTCCCAAAACTACCATCACACAAAAATAGATACAAAAAAGCCTTTGAACCGTTCGCTTCTTTATGTTCGCTAGATCTCGTATTAGATTGGCCTTTTCAGTGTGTCAATTAAAACAATTAAATTTATTAGCAGCCAACAGATTTTCTCTGGTACGACCCCAACCTAAATTCTCCATCTCTTTTTAATTAATTTTGATGCTACTTAATTTTTCAATTACTCAATTTGTCTCTTTATTGTTCAGTTTGATGATTTAGTTTTTTAATTGCTAAATCTCACAAGGTAATTCAACTATGTTGCTTATTATTTGTTCAAAAATGAACTGTAAAAAGCGATAATTAATTAAACAAAAGGGGATTAGAGATTCGATGTTAATGTGTTGAAGTTTGTGTGATCAGATCGTGATTTGTGTTTGAATTTTATTGATTTCAGGTTGAAGTGTATAGAGTAGTTGGTGCTGTGGATTTGTTTGTTATTGAATTCGAATATCAATGGGAAGAGGGAGCCAGGACTATGGTAAAAGAGAAAACTTGGATATCAAATCGCCAAACGAAGAGACTTTTCCTGCTTGGGCTAGAGATGTAAAAGAATGTGAAGAGAAGTACCAAGTGAATCGGGAATTTGGGCTGTCAGCTTCTCAAGTTGAGAAGCAGCGAGAGATCTATGGGTACAATGAGTTAGAGAAACACGAGGGTACATCTATTTTTCAGCTGATTGTAGAGCAGTTTAAGGATACTTTAGTTAGGATTTTGTTAGTTGCTGCCATTGTGTCGTTTGTGTTAGCTTGGTATGATGGGGAGGAAGGAGGGGAGATGGGCATTACGGCATTTGTGGAGCCTTTGGTGATTTTCTTGATATTGATTGTGAATGCCATTGTGGGGATTTGGCAAGAGAGTAATGCTGAGAAAGCTCTAGAGGCTTTGAAGGAAATTCAATCAGAGCATGCAACTGTTATTCGTGATGGAAAGAAGATACAGAATTTGCCTGCCAAGGAACTTGTTCCTGGGGATATTGTGGAGTTGAGGGTTGGTGATAAGGTGCCATCTGATATGCGGGTTTTGAGTTTGATAAGCTCAACCCTTAGGGTGGAGCAGGGGTCATTGACAGGAGAGAGTGAAGCAGTGAGCAAGACAGTTAAAGCTGTGGCAGAGAATTCTGATATTCAAGGGAAGAAATGTATGGTTTTTGCAGGAACTACTGTTGTGAATGGGAATTGTATTTGCTTGGTTACACAGACAGGTATGAACACTGAGATAGGAAAGGTGCATTCACAGATTCATGAAGCAGCCCAGAGTGAGGAAGATACCCCATTGAAGAAGAAGTTGAATGAATTTGGAGAAGTTCTGACAATGATAATTGGAGTGATTTGTGCCTTGGTTTGGCTTATTAATGTGAAGTATTTTCTCACGTGGGAATATGTTGATGGGTGGCCAAGAAACTTTAATTTCTCATTTGAGAAGTGCACATATTATTTTGAAATTGCTGTTGCATTGGCTGTGGCTGCCATTCCAGAAGGTTTGCCGGCAGTTATCACAACTTGTTTGGCATTGGGCACACGGAAGATGGCTCAAAAGAATGCTCTTGTCCGGAAGTTGCCTAGTGTCGAGACTCTTGGCTGTACGACTGTGATCTGTTCTGATAAAACAGGCACTTTAACTACCAATCAGATGGCTGTGACAAAGCTTGTGGCTGTGGGTTCTAGGGCTGGCACTCTTCGATCCTTTATTGTGGAAGGCACTACATATAATCCTTATGATGGAAAAATAGAAGGCTGGCCTGTCGGTCAAATGGATGCTAATCTCCAAACAATTGCCAAGATAGCCGCTATTTGCAATGATGCTGGTGTTGAGAAGTCTAGTGGTCACTATGTTGCCAATGGAATGCCAACAGAGGCAGCATTAAAGGTGAAGAAAACTTTATTTCTGAAATTGCAGTCCTTTATTTTAGCATATGTTTACTCTGTTATGCATCACAAGTGGTGGATGCATCATTGATCTGTAGTATATGTGTACTATGTTTGAATACCCTAAAGTTACAGGAGGCTCGAGCAAACATAACATAAAGACTTATTACTGTTTCTTCTGCATAGAAATTTGGCTTTTGCAACAAGCGGTAACATTAAACTTTTGTTTTTAAATACTTGCACACTTAAATATATACTATATCATCCATCAAGTGTACAATTTTTTTCTGTGTGCTAGTTTTGTTGCCTTCCTAATATACTGCATTTTCGAGACTTGTACGTTCATCAATTGTTTGTAGTTTCGTCATGTAAGTTATATAATGTAAGCCCTGAGTTGCGAAGGAAAGTTTATGTAATATGTTACTTATTTTAATGTCTTCTTATTTTTATTAGGTGCTGGTTGAGAAAATGGGATTTCCTGAAGGAGTTAATCATGGTTCATCTTCAAGTCACGATGATGTTTTACGTATGTTACCCTATCTTAGTATAATATTCTATTTCATGTTTGGCTTTTTCTTTGTCTTAATGTGTTTTCTTTTTCCTTTTTTCCTCTGCCAATTAAGGTTGTTGTCAACTTTGGAACACATTAGAGGTCTTAAGTATAATATTCTATTTCATATTTGGTTTTTTTTTTGTCTTAATATCTTCTCCTTTTCCTTTTGTCCTCTGCCAATTAAGGCTGTTGTCAACTTTGGAATACATTAGAGCAGCGGATTGCTACTCTTGAGTTCGACCATGATCGGAAATCCATGGGAGTTATTGTGAATTCCAGCTCAGGAAAAAAGTCATTGCTTGTCAAGGTTTGTTCACTCCTTTTTTCCTGTCCATGGTTTTATATGTTCAGTTACGTGGAGTTTCCTTTTGCTTTTCTCGTTTTCTTTTCTTCTTTTAACATATAAAATAGTACTTCGCGGATGTTTTATCAAGAAACTGCTAGGATTTGTGTTGGAAGCACTTCAATTATATTTTTAAACCATTTTTCTTTAAATTTTATCTTTCGAAGATATAAGGTATCGTGCAATCTTTCCATTGATGTAATTTCCCTAGGATCATAATTATAAACTGCCTACTTCAGTATGTTGAACTTGATCCTCTTCTGATCACATTTTCCTCATAAGTTGTGCTGACAATACACTTTCAAAAGAATGAGAAACGGGTCACCAAATACATAATTGTATAATTATTCAAACCTTCAAAACAGTTGGTCAATATTCTTTTATCTAATAAAACATGAAAGCCAAGAAACCTTCTCTTTGAAAATAAGAAAAGATAATAGATGTTTTTCTGCTTTCAAGACCTTTTGGGAGGGGATGTGGAGATGGTGGCACAATGAGATTCTTGCCCTTACACTTGCACCTGGTTTTTTTCTGGGAATAATAGTCTAGTTTATATAATTCATGTTACATGGCTTGCCCCTATAATGTTTTAAATATCTATCTTTTCTTTTTGGTACTCTCAGGTTGCCTTGTTGAAGCCTGTCAGTTGTCATGCCTTTAGGCTTTTGTGCAAATTCTCTTCCTTTTTTCTCACCAATCATGGCTGTTCAAAACTTGCAGGGTGCAGTAGAAAATCTATTGGAGAGGAGCTCATTCGTTCAGCTGCTTGATGATTCTGTTGTGGAATTGGATCAATATATGAGGGATCTTATTCTACAGAGTCTTCATGAAATGTCAACAAGTGCACTACGTTGTCTGGGATTTGCATACAAGGATGATCTTTTAGAATTTGCTACCTATAATGGTGATGAGGACCATCCAGCTCATCAGCTTTTACTCAATCCAGCCAACTATTCTTCAATTGAAAATCAACTCGTTTTTGTTGGCTTAGTGGGCCTAAGGGTAAGTTAATTATATAGTCATTTGCCCTTTAGCTGTTGTGTTATATACTTCTTTCACTTTTCCTTTCATCCTTTCTTTGGAAAACCTTGACAAGTCTCATTCTTAATTTTGATCATTAAGGATCCTCCTCGTGAAGAGGTTCATCAAGCAATTGAAGACTGCAAAGCTGCTGGAATCCGCGTCATGGTCATTACAGGTGACAACAAAAATACAGCTGAAGCTATCTGTAGAGAAATCGGTGTATTTAGATCTCATGAAGATATCAGTTCAAGAAGTTTAACTGGAAGAGACTTTATGGAACTCCCTGATCAGAAAAACTATCTAAGACAAGGTGGAGGGCTTCTATTCTCTAGGGCTGAACCAAGGCATAAACAAGAAATAGTGAGGTTGCTTAAAGAGGATGGTGAAGTTGTTGCAATGACTGGAGATGGAGTGAATGATGCACCTGCGTTGAAGTTGGCTGATATAGGGGTAGCAATGGGCATTGCAGGGACGGAGGTATTTCTTTTCATTACTTAACTGAATATAATGTGTACTATGATTTACCTGAAGGGATATCTCATGATGTATTTCATACAGCATGAGTTTAAATTTTAATTCGACATTCTGTTGGGTTGTGTTTGTTGTCTGTCCTCCTTCCTTTTCATTTTGTTTTTTATTAGAAAGAAAAAACATTTGAGTTAACCCATTAACTTGAAAATATTGTCCTCTTAAAGATGAGTGTGCTACTGTAAGCAGGTGTTAATATGCATCATAGGATCCAATAACAAACTATATCTGCTTTTTTCTGTATTTGTATATGGAGGTGACTTAATTGTTTTCTTAAAGATTTTTAGCTTGTTCCTTCCTAAGTGATCCTGATTATAGTTATTACCCTCTTCTCCTACTGTCAGCAACTTAAACCCTGCCCTCAGTGCACCCGATTTCACCACTTTATTAACGTTTCTACACTCTTTTTCAGGTTGCCAAGGAAGCTTCTGATATGGTGTTAGCTGATGATAATTTTAGCACTATAGTTGCTGCTGTCGGTGAAGGCAGATCCATCTACAACAACATGAAGGCTTTTATCAGGTCTGTTTTTCCCCCATTTAGTTAGATTTTGGCCACTGTAGCTTAAGTGTATAATAGCAGATTTTTGCATCCCTTGTAACAATATTCCCGCTTGATATCCTATTAACTTATATATATTTTGGGGTTGCATTTCTTTTTTTCAAATTAAACTTGCAGAGCCCCTGTAAAAAAACGGCGCGCGGACTGCACAGTATTAATGTCCCATGATTTCTGTTAAGACACCCTTTAATGTAGCACCACCCTATTGAGTCTGATTAATATTTGCACAACCACTATATCTTACTGACAAAATCTAGATTCAAATACACTAAATTTAGACTTGGATGGAATCTTGTCAAAGCTGTATTCTTTTTCTTCTTGCTGTAGTTTGAATTGCATTTGACTTAATTAAATTGCTATATGTTTTGTTATTCCTTTTCCTCTAATCTTTTCCCAAACTTCACTGCAGGTATATGATCTCCTCCAATATTGGCGAGGTTGCATCTATATTTTTGACAGCTGCTTTGGGTATTCCAGAAGGCATGATCCCTGTTCAGCTTCTTTGGGTAAATCTTGTTACTGATGGGCCCCCTGCAACAGCCTTGGGATTCAACCCTCCAGACAAGGATATAATGAAGAAGCCCCCTCGACGAAGTGATGACTCATTGATCACTCCTTGGATTTTATTCCGCTATCTAGTATGAAGCTATATTACATTTCCTATCAGCAAAACGTAATTTTTCAAATACATGTTTTTTTTCACTCACCATGTCTAATTTAATTCCAACCCAAATGCAGGTAATTGGACTCTATGTTGGGGTGGCAACAGTTGGGGTGTTTATCATATGGTACACACATGACACGTTCTTAGGGATTGACCTGAGCGGAGATGGCCATAGTCTTGTTACCTACTCTCAACTTTCTAACTGGGGTCAATGCCGTTCTTGGGAGGATTTTACAGTGTTGCCCTTTACAGCAGGCAGTCAAGTGTTCGAATTTAACAAAGATCCATGTGAGTATTTCCATTCTGGGAAAATCAAGGCCACAACTCTCTCCCTCACTGTCTTGGTTGCCATTGAGATGTTCAATTCCCTTAATGCTCTCTCTGAGGACTCAAGTCTGCTGACAATGCCCCCGTGGGTGAATCCATGGCTCCTTTTGGCCATGTCAGTCTCATTTGGCCTACACTTTTTGATCCTTTATGTGCCATTCCTTGCTCAAGTGTTTGGAATCGTTCCCCTGAGTCTGAACGAATGGCTCTTGGTCTTGGCTGTTACTTTCCCAGTGATTCTAATTGATGAGGTTCTCAAGTTCATTGGAAGGTGTACAAGTGGGTTGCGATATTCTCATTCGCGTAGATTGCCAAAGCCCAAGGAGGAGTGAGCACCCAATAAAAGATCATAATTGAAGAACACTGACTTTAAGAATTCGATAATCTTGGAACTCTTTTAACTCTTGGTCCCCATATTTAAAATCAACAAGGGCTATGTTAGAGCCTCGAAAAGTTGATTAGATTGATCAAACAGAATTTGTAATTGCTCAATTTACGTTAGAATTATGCAATATTAAGTTCTTTTCAAAAGAAATTTAAAAAAAAAAGTTATTTCAAAAGCTTTCATTTCTCTTCTCATCATTACATTACTGGTGCAGTTCTTTGAGTAGCCATATTCATCGTGAACATATCCAATGCTCTTTAAATTCAGGTGACACTTCAAAGGTGAGATCCTCAATCAATATTGGTGAGGTTGCCTCCACATCTTTTAACTAAGAACAATGGCTAACCGATCAATCCATCAAATTCTTAAGACGAATTGTTAAGACAGTTTAACAACCAGAACTTTGAAGGGAGATTGGACACATGACCACGGTTGCAGAGAAGGTTGAAGTTCCTAATATAAGCATTAATGGCACAATCTCAAATACTGCCTTATGAAGTTATAATGATGTATCCAAAAGGCAGTATAATGAATCACTGATTCATTACTTAGCTTGTTTGTGTTGATTCAAAATTTGATTGATCCTTTAACAAATATAGCTAGATGCTTAAACATAACATAAATCTATCATTGATTCTTTCCGAAAAGGCATAAGCAATTACCATTACAAAAATACAAAACTAGTGACAAATTGACACGCATATTTCAATTTAACTTGGCAATTCAGAGCATGAATTACAGAAACCAAACAAACCCTAATCCTAATTCTACAGACAGAATTAGCATAGCTTCTTGACAGCAAGACTTCTCTCTTTTTACATTGCCCCACAACAGACAAATTACACAAAACAACTTAACCACCAAACCCATAGAGAGTCCTGCCTTGCCTTTTGAGCGCATAAACGACATCCATGGCCGTCACCGTCTTCCTCCTGGCGTGCTCGGTGTATGTGACAGCGTCACGGATCACATTCTCCAAGAAGATCTTGAGAACGCCACGTGTCTCCTCGTATATCAACCCACTGATACGCTTCACTCCACCCCTACGAGCCAATCGCCGAATTGCTGGCTTTGTGATACCCTGAATGTTATCGCGAAGAACCTTGCGATGACGCTTCGCTCCTCCCTTTCCCAATCCCTTACCTCCCTTTCCACGGCCTGACATTTTCTGTACAGCAAGATTGCAAGTGAATTTAATAAAAATTCAATTCAAGAAATGAATCAATTTAAAAATACCCAGGAGAGGAAAGATGTTAAAGGAACTGAAATGGGAACTTAATGATTTACCTGAAGATGAAAGATTGATGATAACAATGACAGATACTCAGATTGCTTTTGTTTGATTTTCCTCTGTGGTGGATTGTGGGGGATAATGCTGAGATATATTTATAGAGCAATTTCAGAGACGGGGTTTTGGGGCTCGATCCGTGTTGTTGTTTTGAGAATAGGTCTCAGCCGTCGATGAGTGTGAAATTAACGGTGAGAGTGCAAGTTTGTGATTGACGAGGATCGCTGACATGGACCGGATGAGTGGTTCAGTTTTTTTAGCGCTTTTTTTGTGTTTCTTTTGATTTCTTCAGAGGGTAAAAAGTGCGCGCAATATAGTGAGGCGGCGGGGTGAGGAGATGATTCCAACCCATTAAAACATATTTTTTAATTAAGTATCAAAAAAATATTTTTTTTAAATATTTTTTTAGAATTGTTTTAATAGTTTTAAGTTATTTTTAGTTTTTATATTTTATATTATTTATTTATATTACGTTATTAACACAATTTATTGGTAAGTTTATCTTTAATTTTTAAGTTAAAATTTTGAGTTGTTTTAATTTATGTATTTTATTTATATTTAATTATTATTTGTACTATATTTATATTATTGTATGTTATAATTTTTATGAGTATACTTTATAGTATCATTTATTTAGATTTTTAATATTAGAAAATCATGATAATATTGTGAATCAGTTAGCTCGTATTTATATTTATAATAATCAATTTTTTTTATATTTTTTATTCTTTTAATTCGAATATTGTATTTGAAGTTTGCATAATAAATAAATAAATTAAATTTTAAAATTCTAATAATTAGTCTCATTAATTCATAATTTGAAATTTTTATATTATAATTTTAAATTAGAATTTAAAATTTTATATTAAAATTTTAAAATTTGTTTCTTTATTTTAATTACTTATTAAGGACAAGGATATTTCAGTCCCTCGAATTTGACTCATTATCCAAAATTTTCCTTGTTTCAAAATACTTAATTTTGTCCCTCTTATTGCCGTTTAAGTTGACAAAAATGTAATTTTTTGTTACAATAACAAATTTACCTTTGATGGTTATGTTCATTGGTTGTGATGTTTAAAGTGGCTGCCACAACAATAAAGAATACACAATACGTCTATTTTAATATTATGAACAAATATATAAATTTTTGGGATATTATTATCAATACCTTTGAGGTATGCCTTAATTACAACAATATTCATATTAGAAAATTTGATATTAATATCTAATTTTTTGACAAAATATGTACAAATGTCCAATCGATAGGAATATTATATTAAATTAAACAGATTCTATATTAATCAGTATAAAATGATTATTTTGCCTCTTACACGCTTAATGAAGCTGACATGATAATGACTTGTGCAAATTTCAATGTTTTAATTTTAAATATAATATAAAATAAAATAAAATCTTTAAAAATTAATAAAAAATTTCAAAAATTCGACTAGAACAGATAGCCATTTCAAACACCCATTTGGCCTCTGATATAACTGGTCAAAATGGTCGATTATATTGTTTTTTTTTAATTTAATTTTATTATTATTTACTTTTAAATTTAAATGTTTAAAATATAAAAAGATGTAATTACCCTTGGATCTATTAAGTTTTATGGTAGATTTTTAATGATTGGACATTTGTGCGTATTTTGTTAAAAAATTAGGTACCAACGTCTATTTTTTAAACTTATGA
Source organism: Ailanthus altissimus (assembly GCA_946807835.1). Classification (NCBI taxonomy): domain Eukaryota; kingdom Viridiplantae; phylum Streptophyta; class Magnoliopsida; order Sapindales; family Simaroubaceae; genus Ailanthus; species Ailanthus altissimus. Next base: position 24,727,892 of record OX327701.1, on the reverse strand, counting down.
ATATTGTTGTAATTAAGTCGTATCTTTAAAAGTATTGATGATAATATCCCTAAATTTTATCTTAAAAAAATATAAAACTTTAATAAATTTTAAAAAAAAAATTAAATTTAAAAAAAAAAAATTAAATTTTGGTCAACTCTCATTACCACTATCACGCAACCCTAGAGCCCTATCCCCCATCCCTCTTCCGTCATTGTCAGTCGACCCTCCACATCAGCCCCTCCTCCATCACCACCATGTTTTCTCTAGACCCCAATTTTTCTACCTCATAATAGAATCAGACACTAATTGTCACGCCCCAGACCCAAAAGATCCGACATACGACATCACTTACATTCATTCACTGCATGTGCACTCATAAATAATATTACACAAAATTTTCAACTTTCATTCAACACAGAAATCCTTAGCAAGTTGCTAGTAAGTTCAACACTAAAATCAACCATAACCTAACATATAAATATAAACTTCTCTTGACAATATTTAAACATTCATTTCAATTTCTTTCAGAATTATAGCAATTGAATTATGACTGGGACAATTATTAAACCGGAGATACGCAGAGTTTTCTCAGAGATTAACACTCTACTACGTCACTAGTAGCAACTTTGTTACCGGGAGCCCAGAATATATCCATTGCAAATTCTTACTTAAAATCATCCAATAACCACACTTTATAAAACTTAAACCAAATCCAATCCACACACAATGAAATAATACATAAGTATTTATTCAATAGGGACAAACCAAATATCCTATCCCACGTGTCCCCAAATGAAACACACAACAACCTAGCAACTTAGGGAACCCAAGGAACAGCAGAAGCCTTGCCAAATCTGCTAAGCACACATGTACCTTATTTACCTGAAATCACCATAAACTATAATGAGTATAAAACTCAGTAAGCATACTAGTTTTTCATATATCAAATACAAATACATATATGTACACAATGCATATGTATGATATGCTGTGATCAATCAAAATCATAATCTTATCAAATCACATATCATGTAAGCGCTTACACATTCTTTCAAAACACATAATAGGAATACCATTACTCGACTACTACTTAGTAGGACTTACATATCACATATCACATATCACATATCACATAATGAGCCAAATGTCACTCGTAGGTGACATACCGTATGAGAGGAATAGTACAAGTGAGGTCTTTAAATCACACATATATAACGCTTATGCCCGAAGGTAAAAGCCAAACCCTCACCCTGATCATCGGTGAGTCCTCTCACATGTACCAATACGCCACCACTTGAATGTGATGACTCACACTTCCTTTAGGTACCAATAGGATCCTCCCTACATACGGAACACATAACATATACCAATCCCAAAGGAAAGGCCACACATAAAGGCTCCACAAATCACATAAAATGCCTACTAAGTTAACAGTGAGTTCAAGTACCCTCAAAATACAAAATATTTCTCATGGACATATTACACTTCAAAAGCTTTCTTTATTAAACACATCTTATTTTGGAAAGCTCACTTTCAAAAACACATGTATGTCCATGCTCAATGTCAATGCTCACATTCATAAACATATATTCACATTTCATATCAAAATATACTTTGACATATCATAAACATATTCTTAACCCCATTTACAAAATCATACAAAACAATTATTATGTTTATTGTGATTCCAGTAGTAAGTCTAGTATACTTACCTCTTAACACTTTCAGTTACAAGGCTTAAATCTCCTTAACCTATCAATGGAGATTAATCCTTTCATAAGCCTCACAATTCACACAAAATACTTTAAATAGCTTACAAAATTATACACAATGCATTTATCACATCAAATTGGTCTAAATATTTGGTTTCTCAAAACCTGTCATTCTGACCACTTACACTTAACAAACATTTCTAATACATCAAATGATGTCCAATTACTCCGAAATCAGAATATATCATTCTTGACTCATATATACTTCTTATATATGAATATTATATCAAAATTCGTACACAATCCATTCCATACACACCATCGAATCCAAACTACAAACCTGACAGGATCAAGATACTTACTGAACAGTATTCAATCTCCCAATTTTATAAAATCATATACTAACTCAAAAATTATAAAACTACCACATAATTACTCTTGACACATATCTCAGTCCATGATAAATATTTGGCTTCCAAATAACTGCCAAAAGTATTTTAAAACTATTTTATTTCATAACTTTAAAAATCTATTAATCAAATACTACAATGAGCTGATACACTTTAGAAATTCATAACACTTCAACCACATTGATCCAAATTCTCAATTCCGAGTATATCATATTAGACATATAAAATTATCATATTCCACAAATTCATAATTTTTAAAGATCATTCAGCAGGTCAAAAATTATTTTCCACTGTATCATACTGTTTACACAGGAAATTTCCAGAATTCCAGGGTCATTTTGGTAAATTCACTATAAATTCAATTTCCGAGATTTTCAGTCGATTCAAAGTCTCAGATGATCCTAAACATGTCTAATTTCATATACTCAAAATTCAAAACCAGAATCGAATCACAACAATTTATAAAATTCCTAGATCAAGAGGTTATCCAGCAGAAATTCCATAATTCATCATGATTTATCAAACTATCTTATAGATCATCATCAATTCTCATATGATCTTACGAAATACACAACAAATCCTCAATTATACATATTTTCAGAAATCAAAACTTAAAGGAATTAACTTAATTAATACCAATAAATTGAGAAATACGTATAATATACCTCTTGAAATTCAAATTTCCAATTTCTTCTTCTTTTTCTTCTTCTTCTCCTCTTTCTCTCTCCTCTATTTCTCTCTTCTCTCTCTTAAAATGGGTAGCTCGACCTAAAAATGGTAAATTAGGGTTTAAAAGTGTATTTTTATACTAAGAGGCTAATTTTTGGTATTTACGAATTTACCCCCAAAACTTTCAAAGTATAACAATTTGGTCCCTAAAATAAATCTAAAGTCATACAAATAAACCCAATACTAATCGTATATCCTTAACCTATAAAAATATTACTAATAACAATATATAATTCAAGTATCACCAACATACAAATAAAATACGTATATTTATACATATATAAATACTTATTCTTACCAGTCGTGGATACTGGTTACTACACTAATCTTCGTCAAGAATCAAGATAGCTTGAAAACCCCTCTAAAAAAAATTGCAATCTCAATCCCACCTCGAAATCTCTAAACCTGTGAACTGTTTAGTTTTAATCTCTGAAAGAACTCCCCTAATACCAAAGACAAGTTTAAAGATTCTTTATTGGGAGATCCACACCCAACCTCCGAAATACCCATTAGTTCATATTCTTTTGGCAAAGCATTTTGAATTTCCATTCCTTCAAGTAATTTTTATTCTTAACTTTCATATGGTAAAGCTTCACAAAAATATCCAGAGATAAGCACCTAAATTCTCACAAAAACCTATAGGCTTTGAAAATTCACATTGTGTCACACTACATAAGCACCTCAATTCTCATTATCTCCTTGTTTTTATGCTTCTAATGTGCATATAGAGTATGCCTACATACTAAAAGTTGATGAGAAAAAAGATATGTACAACTTTGGTGTTGTGTTGCTGGAGCTAATAGTTGGGGAAAAGCCAATGGACCGAGATTTTTTAAGAAATTTGAAGACTTTTTGATATAGGTTGTTGTGAATCGATACCAAATTATAATCTAGAATCTAGGAATCCAAATAAGAGATGTAAAAAATGGTGGTAATAAGGTGGTGATTAAGGATTTAAGGAGAAAGAGTGAATTGAGTGATGGAAAGAGAGTGAATATAATTTTTGTTATTATAAATTTAATATAAAAAGTTTAAAAGTAAATATTAAATAACCAAACCTATTAAATTGTGTCACATGTCCTTTTATTAATGCATTTTATTAATAACTAATAATTATTTGGCATGTAGCCATGATGGGACATCTTGTGTATTAGTGTGTATTTTCTCTTCCTACTGAGTTACTTTTTTACTCTTCAACTATTAACTTAAACGGCAGCTACCTAACATACTAGGACAAAACTGAATTTTTTGAAACAAAAGGGATAAATTTAGGTAATAAGTCAAATGCGAGAGATTAAATTGGTCTTATACCTACTTATTAATATGGAATACTATGTCTCCTCGTTATTATTAATACATGAAAAGTTATGCATACTCATTATTATCGGTGTATGGAAGGCTCTACTTCTTAAATATTATTCTATGTATATGAAAGATTATGGCTTCTAAACATTGCTTTTGATGTTTATGTTTTCATTATAAATTGTTAATGAATATGTATATTTCATCATAATAATTTTAATTCTCTTATTCCATATCTAAAAGTCCTTAAAAATGTCTATTATAAATTTATAAATCCTTACACTTAATGCCTCTGAACAAAATTACCCATCATGGATGTTGAATGCTAATAGTTTGAAAAAAGAAATAATTGAAAAAGAAAATAACGTGTCCTTATAAGAAAAATTGAGAACTATAATTTTTCTCTGTCATTACCAACATAAGAGCTTAAAAACTCAATATTTAATGGTAAAGGACCCGCGAATTTTTTAAAAAAATCTAAAAGAAATATATAATCATCAGAAATATACGTTCCTTCTAAGAGCAAGAATGAGTAGATGAATATGAGATTGCAAAATTTTAGAATTGTTGCTGAATACATTTTTTTTTTTTAGAATCATCTTATATCTAATATTGCATAGTGAGAAAGTTATCAAACAAGATATGTTATAGACGACATTCTCTATTTTTTATGCCTTTGATGTTGTTTTGTAGAAAAATTATCATGAACAACGATTTGAAAATACTTAGAATTAATTTTATATCTTCTACTTGTTGAACAAAATGATGAGCTCTGATTGAAAAGTTATGAATCACGTTAAACTAGTTCTCAGTTAATCTTAGAAGCGAATGCAATTACTCACAACAATGTTATATGTAGTCATAAAAGAGGGAGATTGCATGGTTATCTTTCTCACGGTGGTTGTAAATACCAAAAATAAAATAACACTGAAAGGGAAAGAAACACCAAGACAAAGATAGTGATGAGTATTATGAAAATACTTATTATCAATGTGGTGTAAAAGGACATTGGTCACGTTTATGTTATATCCTCAAGTATCTAGTTAAACTTTATGATACAGATATCAAGGCAAAGGGAAAGAATGCAGAGTTAAATTTTATTGATGATTTAGATCTTGCAGATCTTACTCATATAGATATATTTGATTTTTGTAAGTATAAAAAATAGAACACCAATCATTAAGTTCTAAATAGTATCCCTATGTTATATATTTTTTATATTTGTTGTATGTATGAAATATAACTTTTTATAATTTAAGTAAATAAATATAACTTTTTGTAATGTATTATCTTAATGTTTACCATAAACTTTTATTTGATATAGAGAATGGTTTTTAGAGATGAATTGTCCACTTTGGAGAGAAAAGTTGAGAATGCTTGTTTAGCTGACATTGCATTTGTTAGGATTTGTGCTTACGTGCCATCCCTTTTGTGTATAAATATTTGCTTTATGTTTATACAATTATGATTTCAATATATCACTAATTATTTTATATACAAATATGGTAAGATGCTTGTAACGTTTTAGACATTGTATGATCTGAAAGAGTTCAGATCTAATTTAAATGAGTTTAGATCAGAACTAAGAGTTAATAATGCTAAAATATATAAATGCTAAAAGATAGCACTGATAAGAGTTATCAGGTTATAAGAGTTAGCAAAATCTAAAGAGTTAGAGCCTTATCTGAAATGGGACAAAGACCTAAGAATATATTAGTAATGACGTAGTTGCAATCAGTTGCAAATGGTGCTAAGAAATGTTGTTATGCAAATATGTTCTTAAACTTAATGTTCCTGATCTATCTTCACTAATGTGGGTCTGTTAGTGAAGACCTTAATAAATATAAATCAGTGTATGTCTATATCTGGATAGTCCAGATGGTTAGTCTTAGCAGACCATAAGTTTAGTGAAAACTCGTATAGAGATACAAGTATTCAGTAAGAACTGAATATTGAACAGACTCACAAAGATCTCCAATAGACATCCCATAAAGCCGTCAATGGAGGATCTTTCGAGTTGAGTAGTATTCGTGATCCTTAGACCTGAGTGCCACGGTGGACTTGTGAGTGATCCATCATACTTTGGTTCCACACATGTCAGATACCTTTTATGGTCTGACCGCTAGGTGTCGCTGGGTATAGTTCGATGCTCATGAAGTCCGGTGTGTACAGATATGGAATCCATCAACTCAATTGGGTGAGTAAAATATCCTGAAACTCCAAGGTTATATTTCAGAAAGTCTTATGGTCATAAGCAGACATATCCAAGAATTAATTTTATTCTCGGAAAAATAATATCATAAAAGTGTTTACGGATATTATTTATTGAAATACAAATCTAGAGATAAGTTTATGGTTGAGCACATGGAGACTTGACGGTGTTGATCTATATCTCCACTCTTCTAGGATATTTATGATGGAAGGATTATACGAATATGTTATAACCTCAACTTGTATGGTCTAATGCACCGTTTTGTAATATCTATAACATGTGTGTGGACATTGTTCACAGACGTGTGAAATAGTTTCATATGACAAATCAGGCATGGACCTAGAGAGTCTCACAATATAAAGTGTACTCGTTGTGCACTGGGGCGACGAATTGGATTGAACAATTAATCCAACAATTTCCAGCAAAACGAAAAATGTTTCAAGGTTCATTTTATTATTCACTTATCAATAATTGAAGATAAAACACATTATTGGTTTACAAGAGTTGTTAACCAATAAAAAATTGACAAGTGACATAATCTTGCTGCATAAATAATTTACCATGTATTTACCTATTTACCTTACTTGGTAAATACATATATGGTAAATGTAAATATTCAAAATAGTTTTGAATTATTAATATTTTATATATTAATCAAATTATTATTATTAATTGGAATAAGTGGCAAACACCATTTGCTAATGGAGAATGCACTTGTTATTAATAATAAGAAAAGTTTACCACTTAGTAATTCTTAAATGATGCACTAAGGAAGTGGTAAAACCACTTAACATTGATTAAATGCCATTTACTCTCTAGAAATTGATTCAATTGGTTGAATCAAATTGGTGAGTGAAAAATATGATAGATTAATGTTTGTAATGGCAAACATGGTTAAGTGGTGGTGGAGCACTAAGAGAAATCATTCTTTGCACTTAAGAAAGAATTGAAAGAGTTCAATGTGTGCAAGAAAGAGTGAAATTCGTTCTAGGAGAAAGGAGAGAGAATTGAGAGCTTTTCCTAAGTGTTTTTCTCAAAGTGTTGAGAGAAAATGCAAAGGCTTACCAAGGTACAACATATAGAGTTGTAAAGAACTATAGAAAACACATAATTCTTCTCATCTCTTGGTAGTAATCATTCATAAGGACAAATTGTTTTAAGTGTTAAAACAATCATTTGCTGAAAATTCAAGGCTGCCATTCTAGCTTCACAATCCCACCGGATTTAGTTGTGAACTAGAATTGTGCAAGGGAACACTTCAAGGTGAGCTCAACAAATTGAAGCTTGGAGTTCTTGAAGAATTGTAAAGCTACCTTCATATCCGAGTAGGTTATTTATTTGTTATTCATTTTATATCATGCATGAAATATATATATGAGATATATATGTACTTGAATGATCATACATGCTTGAATATGTTACATATTGTTTAATATGTATGAATACTTTCGTTGCGTACTTAATTTTTAAAATTATATGCATCTAAACACATCACACACCATATCACACAACAGCATTTACATACACTATCATTTGAAATAAAAAAATATTTCTCAAAACTAATAATACTTGAAAGAAAATTCAATATTATATAAGGTCCTGTAGATCTGATTGAAGGTTTCGAAGAACAACAATTTTGTTAGCAAGTGGAATAAAGTTATATATAAGTAAAGTTTTATACGCATATAGATTTCGAAGAAATCTGTTTAATTTTAAAGATATTTGTCGAAATGGATATCACATTAAAACCTTAAGTGAGAATATTTAAATTATTTATGCATTACTTCCAATGTCTCAAACGATAAATTCATACTTCAAAAACTTTTTATCTTATTATTTGGTTTGTATTATATAATCATAAATTCAATTAAAAGATATATAGTAATGAACCAAAAGTACAATAATCTAAAAATATATTATACTGTAGCATGATCGTTTTGGTATCCAAGATAAAAAAAATGATGCGTAAGATCATTAAAAATTCTCATAAACATCTATTAAATATTTTACAAATTTTTCTGCTCAATGAGAAAAATCATACCGCTTGCTCACAAAGCAAATATGTAGTCAAACAATCCCCTTATAAGATTTGTCTAAAATTTTCATCATTTTATAAAGAATCCAATGAGATATTTGCAAACCAATTCATCCACCAAATAAACCCTGTTATTCTATAGTTTTGATTGATACATTTGCACGGTAGTCACTAAAGGTGGCAATTTGTGTAAACAAATTGTATTTGTGTCGTATCAATATATGATATTAACAAATTTTTATTGTATTCGTATATGATTCATTTTCTAAACGAATCAAACACTCAAATACATATTCAATTCATTTAATATTCGAATTACACGACATGACATAATTAGATACGTTTAAATAAATAGATTAAATTCAATTCATTTATACAATTATGCATGATTTGATTCATTTATGATTATATTCGTTTAAACGAATAGTAACCCATAATTTGATTCATTTACACAAAATATTCGATTCATTTATTAAATATGACTTAAACGAATAAACACACGAATAAGTATGAATACGATTCATTTATTAAATGTGACTTAAATAAATTAGAGAATTATAGACCTCAAACACATATTCGATACGATTAATAAATGGGTAACACGAATTCGACCCCGTTTATAAATCATGTTAATTTTTTATATCCATATTCGCTTAAAGCGTGTTGACTAATCGTGTCATTACTCATTTGCCACCCTTAATGGTCATGTGTTTATTTACTATTTACATGAAATGTTACATTCGCTAGATTATTGATACATATTATTATATTGAAGGCACAATTTCTAGACTTCTCTATTAAAATCATACATTTAGATAATACTGGTGAATTTACATCTAAAACATCCGATGATTATTGTACATCAATAGAAATCAACGTACCCATCTTGTACCACATATTCACACACAAAATGGATTAGCAGAATCCTTAATTAAATAATTCTAGGTAATTGTATGTTGTTTATTAATGCTCACGCAGTTACTAATTTCTACACGAGATCACGTTATTTTGCATGTTGCAATATTAACTTATTTTACGCTCATTGCATATCATCAATATTCTTTATTACAACTTGTACTTAGTCATCAGCCTGATATATCTCATATGCATACTTTTGGTTGTGTTATGTATGTATATATAGCGCCACCACAATACATTAAGATGAGACCTTAACGTTGCTTGAGGATTTATGTTAGTTTTAACTCACTATCAATTATAAGATATCTCGAACCCTTTTATGAGTGATTTATTTCCTGCACGATTTATGGATTGCTATTTTAATGAGATAATATTCCCACTATTAGGTGAAAGAAAAATATCACCTAAAGTAAAGCATGAAATTTCATAGAAAATGACCACCGTACCTTATTTAGATCTTTACACAAATCAATGTAAAAATGAGGTACGATGATTGTTCATCTTTAAAGAATTGTAAATGAATTACTAGACACGTTTACAGATATATTAAAAGTAACTAAGTCATATATCAATTATTAATACACTAACTTGGGTGATTGTTCTTGTAGACCAATCTATTCAAAATATAGTAAATGAATTGTTTGATGCATTCTAAAAGCATAGTAGTCTACTTGATTTAAAAAATACTGATCAACGGAAGAAGAAATAAAAATGATGTTCAAGCCAATAAATTCACATTTTCTAAATCAATAACATTAGATGATTTAATAGTCTCTGAAGAAACACAAATCCTTAAAGAGACATTAGCCCAAAAAAAGGCATAAGAATTTTAAAATGGAAAAAAATGGGTACAAATTATGGTTACATAAGAGAAAAATGAAAACACGATGAAATAATTATCAATAACGTGTTCTTATTTACAGTAACTGCTAAAATTATAAATAATAATTTTGAGCTACAAACAATTGATAAATGCTGAAAAATACATGATTGACTACTGTGGAGGGAAGCAATTTATGTAGAACTAACTTATCTAGCCAAATATTAAGTATTTAAACCTATAGTTCGAACATCTGTAGATATCAAACCTGTATAACATAATGGATTTTTGTACGAAAACAACGAGGTCACCAAATATAAAGGATTTAATATTCTTAAAGCATCTAATTATAATTTATATTCAATTAAGTTATAAAAATTTGTACATAGATTAAAACAACTTGAGTACATGTAGTATAACCAGCTAACTAAATACTTGATAAAAGGAAGGATATATTCATGACTCAATATGTCCATGTGTATTTATAAAGAAATCAGAATATGAGTTTGTCATTATAGCCATATATATAAATGGCATTAATTTAATCGGAACTTTTGAAGAGCTATTAAATATTGTAAAATACTTAAAAAAAAGAAGTTAAAAGACTTGGGGAAGACTAAAATTATCTCAACATGCAAATGGATCACAAATCAAATAAAATATTTATTTCATTAATCAATTATACTGAATTTTTTTTAGAAGATTTAATATTAATAAAGTCTGTCTATTAAGCACAGCTTATGGTTATTCGATCTCTTAATCCAAAAAGGATCTATTCATCTTAAGAAAAATGACGAGAAAATACTTTGTTCAAAAGTATCATAACTCAATGCAATTGATGTTTTATTATATCTAACCTAATACATCCGATTGAAAGTAGCTTTTGAAGTAAAGTTGTTGACAGTATTTAGTTCTGCACCAACTCAACATTATTGAAATGGTGTCAAACATATATTCTATTACTTTCATAGAACAATAGATTTAAGACTATTTTATTCCAATAAACTTACAAAAAAAAAATTCAGGTTTATTTGGTTATGTAAATGTTGGGTACTTATTTGTTTCCATAAAACTCATTGGCAAATAGAATATATTTTTACTTATAACAATATAGCAATCTCATGGTGATCTACAAAATAAACTTTTGTTGCCACTTTCTCCAATTACTATTAGATTTTTGCACTACATGAAGTAAATATGAACTGCATATGGTTGAGATATATTATTTATCACATCCAAAGTACATGCATTTTATATTTTGTGACAAATATTTCAACTATAATATATGAAGACAATGATGCTTGTTTTGCTTAAGATAAAGACATATTTCATCAAATGAGATAGAATCAAATATAGTTCTCCAAAATTCTTCTACACTTATGAGTTACAACAAAGTAAAAAGATTGATATTAAATAGATATGCTTTACTAATAATTTTGTTCATCAAATTCCTACCAACGTTAACTTTTTTAAAAAATAGTTTACAAGATTGATATATGCCGAACTCAACAAATTATCAAATTGATAGATGTTATTATGAGGAGGATCATTTAATCAGGAGGAGCGCATTTTTCTAAGAGAATAATTACATCAATTATAAATATGCACGGTATTTTTTTTCTTCGATCATGTTTTGTCCCATTGGTGTTATTGACAAAGTTTTTAATGAGACAATATTGAGTATATTCACTACTATTATATATTATACAATTTGTGTTTATTTTTACTTAAATTTTTATTCAAATGAGTTTTTTCTTTAATAATATAAAATACAACAAAAGTGATGTAAATGAAAGAGAGTATTACAAGATAACAGGAGTAATGTGATTGATTCCACACGTATCTTCCTCTTATCTATAAATATGTATAACCTTTGTATAATAAAAATATATCTTCCAATATTTTTTTAAGGTGCTTAATGTTTTTTGGAAAAAGGATACAAAGACCTCCAAGTTATAGTCAAATTTTTATGCAAATCTCAAATATTTTAAAAGGATTAGATGACAGATTTCGTGAAAATTAACCCTTGAAAGGATAAATTTGTCTTTCAATTTTTCAAGGGGGTTAAATCATTAAAATTACTATTATACCTTATATTTTAAATAAAAAATAAAAATAAATACACTTGATAGGACTTGAACCAAAATTTTTAAATATAATTTAAATACTTTAACCATTAGACTACATATACTTTATTAACATTAAATTATTTACTATCTATATATTATATCCAGCATAAAAAATGACTATTGCCGCTGATTGCTGTCAACTATTATTGAATAGATTTAAGACCGATTATTATTGATCGGTGTTAGCCAATTATAATCGATCGTTAATCAATATTAATGTATTTAACTAATTTTAATAGGAATATATTGATACTTTCAACGAATTTAACCATTAACTGTTATTTTAAACAGAATCTGTTATCTTAAAAACGTTTAAATAGTCATTTTAAAATATTTAAAATCTATATAAGAATCTGACTATAAACCCAAGTTCGTTCATTTTTCATATTTTTTTAAAGATTATGGTCGGCACTTTTGAGGATTTCACAAAACGACAACTTTTGACCTCTGCAAAGAAACGACATCGTCTCAACCTTTGGAGCTCGACTATTCTCGTCCGCTTTTGTTTTCTTCTGTAAAAACTTCTGTTTAAACCCTAGAGAAACCCTGACACAGACGCCAGCCCCCGTCGTCTCCATCACTGCCTCTAAACATGGGCTTCTTCGACCTCAACATTCCCTATATTGAATCCCCGCCCTCCGATGCTGCAACTCACAAGGCCACACGCGTAAAAATCGTGATCAAGGCAGTGGAGCTAGGCTACAGCGGAGTCGCTTACAACCGTACGATCAAGGGCGTGATGTCAGATCGAGACCGTTGCTCGATTTCTCTCCTAACTCTATCCGCTCTCTTGAAACTAGCTCCCTCGCTCTCCTCCTCCGTCAGCTTCCACCGCGATCTCCTCGGCGTCCCCCGCGCTTCCCCCTTCCGTCAGTACACGCGCCTGACGGTTTGCGCCGACACTGTTGCTCAGTGCCAGGTGTTGAACTCTGGGAATCCCGTACTGAAGAGCTACGATTTAGTCGCCGTCAGGCCGATGAATCAGAACGCGTTTGATTACGCGTGTGAGAAAGCTGAGGTCGGCAAAAGAAAATTCTTTAAGGTTTTATTATCTAATTTTTATTAAATAAATTTTTTATTCAAATTGCTGTAGGTGGACATAACTTTGATTGATTTCGCTCAGAAGTTGCCATTCAGGTTGAAGCTGCCAATGGTTAAAGCTGCCATTGAGGTGTGTTTTTATCTTAATTTTGTTTTTGTTTTTGGTTTCTGGGTCTGCGTTTTGTTGAATGGTTTTTGTTGTTTTGATATGCAGCGAGGAGTTTATTTTGAAATAATGTACTCTAATCTTATTCTTGATGTTCAATCAAGAAGGCAAATGATATCCAATGCTAAGGTGAGCATTTTATTTTCATATTTAATTTTGAACATAATCCTTAAGCACTGTTATCCTGGAAAGAGACGCAGATAGAATTGAGGATTTGACTTCTTATTATCTCTTAATAATTTGGACGAGAATTTTATTAACATGGATTACTTATCATCTTTAATGCTATCAGTTTTTCATTAAGACTTCCTTGAATATGCCTGTGTTGTGATTTACGTGTCCTGATGGTGCATTTAGATAGTAAATTTTTTCACAGACTAAGAAGTTGATGGGAATTTGTGTTGCTTTATTATAAAGAGATTACAAACAGTTGTCAGCTTGCTTGGTGTTATTATTCATATATGTCTATGTGGATATTGGTCGATGTATGTATCAACTTATCACCTGAGATATACACTGTCCAGTTACTGGTGGACTGGACTCGAGGAAAAAATCTCATTTTGTCAAGTGGTGCCTCTTCTGTCAATGAACTTAGAGGGCCTTATGACGTTGCAAATTTATCATCGTTGCTTGGGCTCACTATGGAGCGAGCTAAAGCAGCTGTTTCCAAAAATTGTAGGTATGACAACTTGCAAGAATCTTGCCGTCATGAGAAATATAATTAAACTGTTCTTATGCTTGGAAGTCTTTTATGTAACGTCTTGCAGGACTCTGCTAAGTAATGCTTTAAGGAAGAGACATTTTCACAAGGAGACCATCAGAATCGAAGCAATATCATCCGGTGAACAATTTGACTCCAAGGAGCCTAGGCCTGGGGACTGGCTGAAATGGGATCCTATCACTAGTGGTGAAGGTGATTTACAACTGGAGGATATGGCAAAGTCTTTCGCTGCTTCCAGTGAAGCATCCAGAATTGTCAAAACCATTGATTTTGCTTCTGTTTTTGATAGCATACCATCATCTGGCTTTCAAGTGAAGGATTTGATACCTGGAACTCAAGCTGTGTCCCAGTCTCAGGATAGTGGTAAAAATATTTTTTCTGCAGTTGAGACAATTAAAGTGTCATCTGCAATTAATGGAGTGTCTGAAAATCCAAGCAAGGTTGATATTCTTCATGAAACTGATCAGAAGTCACTAGATAATGCTCCATCAAACAATCAAGCATCTAGCTGTGAAAATCGTTGGCAGCTAGATTTACCAAATGATCTCATGGAAACTAGAACTAATACTGAGAGTGTTGAACCTCATTCAAACATCATTGAGGAGGAATTGAAGAATCGGGATGTGGCAGATAAATTATTTACTGCAACTGATACAGAAATGGATGATCAGAATTCAAAAAATTGCAGCTCTAGTCATGAAGAAGATCTGGTCTTATCAAAAGAAACCGTGAAATGTCAGGCCTTGATCAGGGAAACCAAGTTAGATGTTAAATTAGAAGGTGACACTGTACCTGATGCATTTGGTTCTCCCCCTTGTCAGAATGAAGAATCTAAGAGTGCAAGGAGTTCTGATGCAGATTTAGCTGTCCAAAATGTTGTGATGGGTGAAGTTGGAATGGAGATAGATATGAAGGATCAAGAATATACATCAGTGGCTCTGGATACTGTTTATCTGCAAGAAAATGTTATTGAAGGAGAACATTTCAGGGAACTTGTAGATGCTTCTGAGCAAAATCCTCTTGAGGAGTCTTATAGTAAGATGGATAGTGAAGATAAAACTTCAGTTACAAACCATGAGACAGAGGTGACAATGGAAGAACAAAGGGATGGAGATCGACTGATGGAACCTGGAGATGGTGGACTTCTAGCAGATAAGATTGCAATTAAGAAGTCATCTATTGAGGTCATAGTTAAATATGGTCCTTCAGTTGCAAATCATGAAGCTTGTGAGAAGATCACAGTGGAAGAGCAAAGCAATGGAGACCAATCCAGGGAACCAGGAGAAAGAGTCATAATCAATCCAATTCTGTCTTTGGATTCTTCTAATGAGTTTAGAGACAAAAATGACTCTTCTGATGCAAATCAAGAAGGCCTAGAAGATGTGAAAATGGAAGAGCAAATTCACGGAGAAGCTAGTAGTGAAATTAATCATCCAACATTGGTTCCATGTGTATCAGGTACGAGTTAAATTTTTGGTTAACAAGGTTTATACCGATAATGTTGAACTTCATACTTTTAGAGATATGTTTAGTCACTGTCATGAGCAGTTCTTGTGGTCTAGAAGCTTGAAGTTTCTCATATTCTAGCACAGCCACCGCCACCCTGCCCCACCACAAAAAGAAAAAAAAAAAAACCAAAACAAAACAAAAACTGAAGTCGACAAGATATGAACTGGCTGGCACAGTCTATTGTTGTTCCTTATAGTATTTTTCTATCATGTATTCCTGTTTCTGTGTTTCTTCTTGTGGAAAATGTTTTGTCAAAATCTGAAAGCGCATTCCTGTTGTCAACACTCATTTTCTGCATGAATCTTCCTCACAAGGATGATCCATACAATTCTGTTCTTATTTAATCATTTTTTTATCAATTTGATCTCTGCAACTGTCTGTGAATTTACAAACGTAGCTCCTTGAATTAATAGAATGTCTAGCTCACATTCAACTCTGGGTTTTTGTACCTTCAACCAGCTAACTTTGCATTGTTGCAATTTACCAACAACTTACTCAGGTTTCTTTTCTTTTCCTTGTCATTTAAATGCAGGAAAAGTCAGAGCAAAGCCAAGGATGCCTCGTCGAGCTCCTTTATTTCCTCTAAAGCGTTTGTTGAATTCTCTATCTTTTAAGAGAAAAGCTTATAAGTTTAAACACAAGATCACAAAGATGTAAGAATCTTTTCCTAAATTATGAATTTTGATCAGCATATGTAAATTATTTGAGTGTAGTTTAGAGCAAGTTTTCCTAGTTGTATAAGTGGTACCTTTCACATTGAAGGGTTCAAAATTTGATCTCGTCATCATTTATTCCCATGGTTAAGTGGAATATGATATCATGAATTTTGCCAACATTCTGCCTTTTGATACGGGACTATTGCCTATTGGTTTATAAAATTTAACTTCTTGAAATTTTACTGACAACATATGGTCTGCTGGATTATATGCCATGATTTTACTCCGTGGTGGTTCTTTTTAGTCATTTGTCCTCTATTTCCCTATTCTTTCATACAAATGTGGCACTTTATGCCATGGATGGTGTTGCTGACTATGATCCACTTAAGGATTAACTGGTTTAACTGTCAAATTGAGCTGTAAGTTGGTGTTTTAACTTGTCATGTCTTTTTAATCACGTGGAAGGAGTAGAAAAGGCTATATACCAAGTATTAGGATGGTGATTACCCTTTCTTTTTATAACTTCTATGGTACTATTGTCATATTTTAAGATTTATAGAGCATGCCGTTTCTCAATTAGCCAAGTTTTTGGGTTTTGAAAAAAAAAATTTAAATTGGAGGAACACAAGAGAAGAAATTAAGATCTCATCACAGGTTTAGAGCCGTAGTGACTGATTCCTAGGACCCAATGCCCTAAAATGCAACATTTAAAAGAAGCATGTGTTCTGCCCTTTCGAAGTATCTTAGTTCCATAGTACAAGAACACAAATGGCCCTACAAATACTGCTGCTCATGTGCTGCTACTATCAATGTTTGAGCTGGAACTTTAAACTAGTGTTGTTCTGGAAGTGATGTTATTATGTTGTCGACAAAGCTGACCTTGATGCATTCTGCATGATTAATCAACCCCACCAACAAAAAAAACTTGGCTTTTCCAAAATAGTAGGGGTTAGGAGTTTGCTTAGGGATTCGGCTTCTTGTCTTGCAATCAGATTACTGGAGATTCTTTCATGTAATATATATATAAATTAGGTTAGAAACATCCAAGTGTTTAAAAGGTAGTGTAGGATAGGAATTTCATTCATTGTTAAATAAATAATGAAAATCTACCCTAAAATAAAATTGTTGTTGCTTGTACAGTATCAAGCTCCAGACCTTTTGGTAGCTTAGCTCCTAAAATCTATGAACACTCGACATGTGCAATCACATGAGAAGTTATAGCTTTAGCATTTTCGGGTCCTTAGTGGGAGACCCACAGCCAGCCGACAAAAGATCAAGATGGCCGTCCTAGAGGTTGCTTAAGAGCCATAGCCTTTAATTTAACTAAAGCAACATATTCAGATTCTACTTCCCATTTATTGTACTCTTCATCATTTTAAAACTATTATTAAACCTTGTTTCATCATCATTAAGTAACACGAGCGGCCAAATGATGAAGAAAAAAAGTGATTATTAACTTTCCTGTTTTGCTTTCTCATAGGAAATTGATAGGGTTTTTCTATTATTAACTTGAATAGACCTTCAAAAAGATCATTGAAAATGTTCTTTACCTGCAAGAATTGCACACTCTTAAGATCTAAAGAATATATTAAATCACAGTAATTGTAAATTCTGATTTGTTTTCTTCTTTAAATAAAAAAAAAAAAAAATTTCTTGAGAGTTCTGCATAAGATCATAGAATGATACTCAAAGTACATGAAAATCTTGTGAGTATATCTTATGGCAAGAGTTTTCGGCTTGGGATGTCAGGAAAAAGCTTCTGATTGTTCGAGCAAAATCTACTCTAAAAACGTCAAAGAATGGCATCCACCAGAACTTGTCTCTCCCATGGTGGATGCAGTGATTATTTATGAGAAGGAAGAAGGATTTTCATTTGATATTATTGTTTCCTTTGGTGCGTTATTACTTCACGGTTCGTTTAAAATGTGAGAACAATTCATCTGCTGATGTACCGATTCTCTGTATCTTATTTTACACGCATGAACAATGAATCACAGTACACAAGAGTACAATTAAGTAAAAAGGTCATTTTATTGGGATTTGGGACCTTGTTTTGGACTGAACAAACACTACCTCTGTTCTTGGTAAAAAAGGCTAAAGCACCACTCAGCAGTAAAGTGAAATTGCTTTGACTTAAGTGGATTATTGTTAGGTTTGACTGCTTTAGGTGAAGGTGTTTTTATCTCTCTTATATACGAGGTAGGATTTTTCTTTCTCAGTAGGGGTAGAGGATGATTCCCGTAATGGGGTTGGTTATTTATAATCTTTTTCAATAAGGAATTTAGGTTTGAGCATACTTTAATAATCTTATATTATGTAGTGTCCCGATTATCTGTTTGATGTTATATTAAAACGTAATATATATATATAATTTTAATCAATGATATTACATTTAATGATGATTAAAAAAAGGTGGTATATTGTTACAATAATAGGGATCTTGCAGTGTACTACATTGAACATATTATGTTTTTTTTGCTACAAGACGTTTCAAGTTGTAAGTTTTATGTTCTATGATTACAAAAATTTCATACGCATGGTTTAAACTTCTTGTGAATTCTGATAGTCTAAAATCTCTCTGGCTTTTTTTAGTGTTTATAATTTCATCACTGTCTTGGTGATGGTTACTGTTATCATCAGAGTATGCTTAATTATTTACAAATCAGACATGTTTCTTAAACCCAAAAGGTTTAGATTTACAGCTTGTAATGTGGTTTGATCATTAAGAAGGTTAAAAGCCTAGCAATTCCATATGGTCATACTGATTATGCAATCAAACTATGTACACATCATCTAGTTTAAGTAGAACAAAAACTTGAAATGGAATAATAATAATAATAATAATAATAATAATAATAATAATAATAATAATAATAATAATAATAAGACACAACCACACTAAAATTGCCACACTAATTAAGTAGTTCAACATAGAACAGCCATTTTCTGAGATTTATGAAAATAGATTTGCTGATGAAACCGAATCAAGATAATTGATCCAGTTGTCATCATCTTCCTCCCCACCGCTAACATGGTTCCACTGAACTTCAGGATTCTTCTCAATCTCTTCATTTCTTGCAAAACGCCCTCTTATTCTTGGCCTGCTATCTGCCAATGTTTTCCTACATGCATACTGGATTCAAAAAAGAAAAAAAAAAGGTTATTTTTAATGAATAAAATGGTTTTTTTTTCTGGGTTTTCCAATTTTTTTAGTAGTTATGTGGCACATGCACTCAGTTCTTCTGTCTGCTCCTAAAGCAATAGGTAAGACAAAACCTAAGACCCAGTACATCAGTGTTTATATGATTAACTCTGATATACGTGATGCTGAACTTGTTTCTTCAATAGAAAAATGAATACCCTTTTAGTATCATCAATTTCAAAAAAATCATAAAAGGTTTATTTGAAGTTTGTGATAATTGTTTCATCATTCATAATAAGACTTTACTGGCAGCCTCCTTATCGTTACCTTTAGTTAAAAAGATACTGTAATGGCTATCACTTCAACTACATTGAATGAGATCGCACCAGCAGTTAATGTTTGACGACTTATGATAGACTTCATATTTCATGCTCACGATTTTCACTTGTCTTATCATTTTAGTGGGCTCTGGCTTTATAATCACAAAGCACAAAGTTGGATTTGACAGATTATAATTATATGTAAAGCTACAGAAAACTGCGCACGAGAAGCAGCAAAGGCAAGAATGTGGCAGTATTGATTTTTGACCAGATTAAACACTACCATCAACGAGTTTATTTATTTATTTATAATATTTTGTCTTTATTATGCTTCAAAATGATTACCCACTTCATAATTATAAATTTCTAATCATGTTTTAATTAACTTGCATGCCAATATAAGTATATAACATGTGGTTTGTATGATAAATGTAATCAATAAGTACTAATTCGAAAATTATTAGCTTAATAAAAAAAACTAAAGTAATTAACTAACTAAGACCTTAATTTTCTTGGTGAAGTTCCTTTGATTTCTCTTGGTTCTGTATCTCTCAATTCTCTCCTTCTTCTCCTCGGGGCTATATCGACTAGCTCTGTTCATCCCTTCAATGATAATGCTACTCTCACTGGCCAAAGGGCTCTCTGTCCTGCGACTATATTGCCCCATCTTCATTGTCTTCACCCACAGAAATTAAACCATTATTAAACCCCCTCAGTTAACAGAATTATGCACGCCCAATGTAATACTAACATATAAAACCATTCCCATGTACGAATGTTTGTACGTTTTAAAACGTGGGAGCGTTCACAGCTACAAGAATTTCTACATGTACGCATAACTGTAGACAGTAGACACGGCAAAATTAAATCATATTATGCACATACCGTGTGTGCAGATATACAGTGCAGCACCAGCCAGCATGTGATAGGATATTGTGTCACTCTATTGTGGTGTTATTGACATGACACGACACCTAAAATCCAATCATGTGATACTGTATCTGTATATCATCATATTGTACGTGCATATATACAAATATTGTAACTATATCTATATGTAATCAGATTATTAAACTGCTCAGTTTGAGTAATTGTATGGTATCCTTATTCTTCTTAAGATGAGGTGCAAGCTGCAGAAGTCAGTAAAACTATTATTAATATTATGAAGCTTACATGCAAATCACCGGTGCTGCAAACCCGTCTCACAGGAGTCTCCATGTCCAGAAACTGATCATTATTAGCCAACATAAAACAACCATGAACCCCATTGATATTTTTTTGAAGCGAGTGACTGCTAATGCTCCTCTGCAACAAACTCGAACGCTGAGTCTGACTCGTCCCGTAACTCGGTGAGCCGTAGCTGCTACAGCCACTGTTGCTACTGCTGTAAGTAGTACTATGAGCCATGTTCACTGACGAAGAGTACTCAAACTCAGTACAAGCATTTAGTTGGTGGTCAGGAATAAGTAATTGGAGTGGTGGCAAAGGGCCTGATGATGAGGGGAAATGGGAATTAGGTACCACGGTGTCGAAGGACGTCGTCGAGTTTGTGCCGAAATAGTCGGAGGCGCGTGGGTATGTGTTCATGGCTAAAGGCGCGTGTTGGAGAAAGAGGGTAGTTTTTGAGGTGAAAGTGAATGCGAAGAGTTGTGTGTATTTATGCACGAAGGAGAGAAAAGAAGAGAAGGGACTGTTGGGTGCTGACGTGAAAGATGACATCATATTTCCAGTAAAAAGGTCGTTGACTTATTTTTATTTCATCTCAGTCTCATACTTAGACGTCTTGGTGTTGCCCATCTTTCTCACTTTTCCTTTTTTCTATCTTTTTTTAATCGTTAAAAAAATTTAAAGAGACAATTTAGGTGCTATTTTTGCTTTTTTAATGTTGTAAAATAGCAAAATGAGGTAATTTTTATTTCAACATAATCAATGATTCTATTAGTGATGCTATTTAGGTGCTATTTTCACTTATTTTTATTACATCGATTATATTATAATATTAATATTATATTAAATTACACTATTAATAATATAATTAAATTATACAATTAAAATTTTTTTTATAACAACACGTATATTTTTTAGGCATACCTACCCGAACTACGTTAATAAGACTATATAATCAAAAAAAATTTAAAAGCAACATGTACATCTTTAAGACACACTTACCCAAATTATATTATCGATATTATTAAAAGTAACAAGTACAGTTTTAAATACATTCCACTTAAATTAAAGGCACTCCCTCAAATTATGTTAATCAAATTATACAATTGACACTTTTTTAAGAGTAATACGTATATTTTTTAAGCATACCTATTTAAATTATATTATCGAAATAATTAAATAAATACAATTTTAAACACATTCCATTTAGATTAATTTTTTTTAACAAATACAGTTTTAAACACATATCATCTAGACTAAAAACCTTTCACAAAATAAAAAATAAAAATCAACTATTTTAACATCTACCAAAGCTCCAATCTCTAACCTCAGAAAAGTGCAAGTCCTTAAGTCATTGCTATTTTCACTTTCAATCATGCATTATTAACATTCTTTAAAAAGACATGAAGAAGTTTACTGATAAAGGCCGAAGGATGAACATTTCGGCAAAAATGTTCTTCTAAAAAAAAGTCTATATGTTTCTCAAAGCATTTAAAGTGCGTTTCATATATATATTTCTAAATTAAATCATGTGTGTTAAAAGCAATGACTATTAATATATAAACAATTTCATTAGGTGAAAGTTATAAATGGGAAAGTTCCACTGGCTCTTGTCTAGAGTTTATTGGCATATCTTTAAACCTGCATGCTTTGGGCAAGCTTCAGATGTTGATCATAATAAATCACAAATCCCATTATCAGACACAAAAAGTAAGAGATTCTCAGATAAAATCTCACCTTTGGAGACAAGGCCTGCCATGAGAAAATATTTTGTAATTTGATGATTTAATCATTTTGCTAACCGATTGACAAAGTTCACATTTGCAAATTCGGTCAAACAATGAAGAAGCAATAGCAAGAAAAATAAGCACTTTTCAACATGGTCCTGCGTGTGCGTGTGTGCGTGTATATATATATATATTCATTGAGTTATGCTAAAAATTTTCTTCCAAAAATCATACCCAACTTGCAATTTGACGAAAAAAAAAAAGAAGATCAAGACCCCACCATTATATGCATACTCAGTTCCACAAGAGAGTTGAGAGAAAGATTGAAAATATATATATTTTAACACAAGCCCATGTGAAGAGCATAATAGTTTTCAATCATTTTATTATATGTTAGGCATGATTATTTATATGATCGACAAACATTATTATTATAGACATAATCATGATTAGAATGACATAATAGATAATAGTATACATAGTATTCTAGTTAGGAAAGATTTAGAAGTTGGATTTTGAACCCATCAACATAATTAATCATAAATAGTATATGAAATGACATGATATCCCACTAGTTTCCGATTTTGGGTTCCCCATAAACATAATTGATAACAATATTTTATGTTCACGGCTCAACTACCATAAAAAAATCTGATAAAAAACTGCTTTGTTGAAATAAGTTCTTAATTAAAGCCCTTTGAAGTTTGAACTCTAGCTGGGACTGGCATTAATGAAACAAACTAATCCAATTGAGTTCGTTTCAAAGATTTTTCTCTGCTTGGACGTGCAATTCTGTCATGGACCATGTCCATGCATGATCAAGCAATTAACACCACATATTTTCTTGCCTGATCTTTAAGCTTACAGAAAATTCTAACTTGAAATCAACTTGAATACTTACAAGAGGCCATGCTTGACTCAAATGTACCCCCGATGATTTACACTTTGAAATTTTTCTGAAACTTGATAGCTAGCATTATATGAATTCGCCACGAGGAAGCGGGGGGACCTCCACAGCATCTTCGGAGTAGGACCCTTAGAATCATCTATATCATTTCAAAAAGGAGGAGTATCATTCCTCATTGATGATCTGAGAAATAAATTGATAGCCACGAAGACTTTTTGATGCACAATGTAACTAAGAGGGTTTGACGTTTCGATCTTCGGTTGGTGAATAACTAGGTCGAAGGGATCCCAGCCAATGGGGGACGAAATACTTGTACATGTAGTTGTAATTTGGCAACAATCACGTCCACTATTTAGACTCACTCAACAGAAAAGAAATTTTGTGCCCTAATATTTGCTAATCGTACCCACGTAATGTTAACAGTGATCTTCTACCCACTTGATGCACCTTGTCTCCGAGGCTCTTGATTTTCTTTGGGTTATATAATTGCTTCATATAACAAATCCAATATATGTTTACACATGGTTTTCATATTACGCATGGACTTACGTATGAGAAAAACCAACTTCAAGCTCAAGTAATTGATAGCTCTAACAGTGTATTGACGTAGAGTTGAAGAGAAGAATATTATATATCTACATTTTTTTATTATAAATAAAGCTGTCATTTTTAATTTTGAGAGTGATTTTTCTAATATGGTACCTAAGTTATTGTATTGATTTCTCGATCAACTTATAATTCATTTGAATATTTTTTTTCCGTGATGAATATTTTGAAGTTGTAGTTGGGTGACAATAAAAAAAAAAAAATTAAGCTTAAGTTTAATAATACAAATGAGAGTCTTTAATCTTCTTGAAACGTTGCTTCTTTTTCATTAAATTATTGCTCCAGACACATATTTATATTTACTTTTTCATGATTGATTCAAAAGTAAACATGACAACAATATAAATAATAATAATAATAATTTAAAAGCACTCAAGATTTTAATCTATGTTTTAGTTTATAGATACCGGGGAACCAGACTTGAAATTGTAACAAGGTCAAAATTGTTATAATTGAAAAAGTATGTAGGCCAAAATATATATTTTAGGTGGTTAAATTGTTATTATTGCAAACATGTAAGAGCAAAAGTGTGAAAATTTATATTTTTTAAGTGTTGAAACGAGAACATTATTTTATATATTTATAATATTTTTTGGGCACGTGGGTCCGCCACTTAACTTTTATTTCTAGGGTTGAGATCTTTTTCTTTTAATATGGTACAAATTTCCCTTTAAATATTTACACCCGAATGCATTAGCACTAAAAGCTACACCTTTAATAATCTAAATATGGAAGAGTTTTTGAATAATTTTGTCTTCTTTTTCGTTTTTTTGATACTTTTTTCTTCTTCTTCTTCTTCTTCAATATCTCAACCGAAAGAAAATAAAAGTATATATGTTGATTATTGAAATTCTTCTAGGCTACACAGAACAGAATAATGCATGCCTACATATATCCTACAAAATGCAATGATGATATTGATGATCTCCTTCCTGTGAACAAGAAGATGCAAAATTTTAAAGGTGGGGTTACTTGTAGTTGAAAAAAAAGGTGATCTTTTGACAAAAGAGATAATGAAATTGGCTGTGACCCAGCACCCCCATATAGGCTTGTGGCCTTGTCAAAATGGGGTCAATAAGCACAAACAGTTTTGCCCACTAGAATAGGCCACTCTGTGAAAATGTGGTTAATGTCTTATCAACCTAGAGCTATCCATGGATGTGAAACGGCAACAAATAAATATATTTATAAGACCAGTAAGAAAAATACAGACATAAGAATATTAAATATTTATGATAGTGGCTTTCCATTTGTGGTGAAATGGGTTGCCTCTGAATTCTGAAAGATTTGATATTCCCCTTATTTTGGATAGTCAACTGGAGAAGTTTCTCATGCTTAAGAAATTCTACATATAGCAGGTAGTTAAATGTAATTCATATTGCCTTTTTTTTTTTTTTTAAACTCCAATTTCATACTTTTTCTTTGTTAGTTTGGTCAAATTAACTTAAACTTTCAAATAGGTGTTTTTGATGTTATAAGTTTCTTGTTTTATAATCTTTTTAGAAAATATTTGTTTTTTGTTTTGGTTCGTTATTGAGTTCATATAGCTTTACGATTTTTGTCTTTCGCTAGTAATATTTCTTAAAAATTCATTTCAATGATGATATTACGACAATGTTCTTGTCAAAAATTAATATTTTTTAAATCCTTATTCCTATTTGGTTACATATTTACTTATTTTTTAATTATGAGTTTTGAGTTTTTTGCCCATGTTTTTGAAAAACTGTATATCTGTATTATGTCCACCTTAATTCCTGGAGGTAGAGAAGTCTAAAACGTTTGGAATCAAATATGGAATTCATAAAAGAGTTCATTCAATGTATTGAAAATATTATGGCCCTCCCAAAAAGAATGAAAACAAGGTAGTCATAATAGCAATACTTTACAAAAAAAACCAAACTAGCAAGGACTCAAATGATGCCAATATTTGCCAATCATGATTATACGCTTCGGTCATTTGACCTGAAAACCCTAGCTATTTGTTATCTAGCACGTAAATTTGTTACTCTTGCTAAAATTCCCACATCAATGGTCATGTCCAAGTAATTAATAAGCCTTCCATGTTTTCATCTCTAGAACTCTTGGTGACAATAGCACTGATGGAGAAAGATGTGACAAAATTCCCGATAAAAGATAAGGCATAACAAGCATTAGAGTCATTTTCGTGGGTGGTATTTTCATGCAAAAAGCATTAGAAAAGAAAACGGATAAATATCAAAGTGTGTCTCTAAGCAATCGGTTTCTTACTTTGCTAGGAGAATATATACATCAAATCAGAAAAAGGGTCAACTTCAGTTGATTTGGTTCTCTCTTATATATAGTTGGTTTGGTTTCTAATCATGGTGCTAGCACCATCGCAAAATCTTAAGTTGACAAAATATATGTGTTCAACGTTTCAAAGATTAAAAGATCTTCACCTAAGGGCTTAGGCCGGCGGCAGGCACAATTTACAAATTGCATGGGCCACTATAAGACTTGTAGCGACGCGTCGCTGCACGTTCTTGATAGACATTGAGTCATTTTGCTCATGTTTGTATGATTTATTCCTATAACTTTTAGTTGGTCCGATTTGTTCTTGATTTATTTTCTTTTTCTCTCTTTTTAATCTTGTATGCTATCCAAGCTAAGGACTTATTTAGAAGGCCACTGAAAAATTAGAGTTGAAAATTTGATATGAATGATGCTAAATGACCCTAAACAAATTTTTTTATGAACATGATTGGTAAGTGTCGATTAGTTTGGAATTTTGTAAAAATCTCTAAGCTTGATATTAAAAGGGTTGGGATTTAAATTCCACTCACATTAAAGTGTAAAAAAATGATTTAAATTTCATATAATTAAAAAAAATACTGGAAACAGCTCATTCTCAAACTTAAGTAAGGCTAAAATTAATTGTACTAATAAGATATATAAGAGAGATTGTAAAATGGAGCATGGAGATTTGTGGGTCTCAAAATATGCAAATTTTGGAAAAATTACAAATCACTGCATTATACGACATATGATTTGAGTGTTTATTTGACCCGAAACATCTTAAGTTCCCATCTCAATGGTCATTTCCAAATAATAGCTTCGACATTCAAGTTCTATCTTGGAGTTGAAAACTACTAATGATGGAGAAAGATTTGGTTAAAAAAATTCCCTTTTAAGATAAGCATTATAGTCTTTTCATTTAAAGTTTTAGAAAAAAAAAGGATCACTCAGTCCCGCTTAGCAAATAAGCAATCGATTTCTTATGAAAAAGAATTAATAAGAGTCAACTTCGTTTGGCTGATGGTTATCTAGGTTTGTAATTTTCAAAGAAAAGGACGTAGAATTTGCATGGATTGTAGGAAGTCTTGCAGCTGTATATGCGTAACTTCTCGTCTACAAATGGATTGTGCCCAATAATCACGTCAAAGCATTTGCTAACTTATTGTTTATAACTTGGTAGTTATCAATACCAGTCACTAGCTTCTTAAGTAAAAGCTTAATCTAAATGATATTGCAAACCCATGTGTTTAAATATCATCTATTTAATTATTTTGCATATACATTAATTCACTTTGATTTAAATATCATGTATTCAGTATTTCTTTTGGGTACACATTAACTTAGATCACTAGCGGTTGAGCTGGAACGAGAGATTCATGCATGTAATCATTTAATAATATCTTGCTATGAATATAATTTTGTTATTATTCTATATTAAACTTTTTACGCTTTTGAGAAATTATTTAACTTAAAACTTAAATTTAGGTAAGCATGTTGACATTAAAAGATGTTAGAATTGATGATTTAAAATCATGTTTAAGCATAATTTTAAAAGATTAATGACGAGTTAATATGAGATTAAGTATAAGAAAAGGAACGAAATAAAAAATCAAAAGTAAAAAAAGGTGTGAAAGCATTATGAGATAATCTTTAGGTGTGAGTGCCACAACATCAAAGTCATAAGCCTTAGTGCAGCTGCGATAGTTGTGTAGAGTTTTTTGTTTTGTCTCAAATTCGTGTGTTTAAGTTAGTTTTAAACTTTCAAAATATGTGGACTCTTATTTTAATTAAAAATAATATTTCTAAAGATGTTTTGAAACTTATATAAATCCTAGTAAGTTCCTTAGATTGTTAAGTATTAAATAAGATAGAAAATAAAGAGCTTAGTGTCATGCCCCAAGTGTTCTTAAGTATTTTCTCGAATAATTGGTGCACGACAAAACCTCCTAGAGGTCTTAAAGGCTGCTAGAACAGATCACGGGCCGAAGCTTCTAGAAGACCCGCTGACATGGGTGAAGAACCGAGCCAAGCCTGCGACTTATTAGGGTTGTTAACCTTGATTAGAATTCTATAAAATGTGTGATGACATCTAGGAATATTGTAGGCAATATTATTCCATCATATATATACACCGTTAGATCGTTTAGATCTAAGCCGTCGATTGTATACGGCTGCCAGTATATAAATGGGAGACCCTCACTTGTATAAATCATCTTATAGCTTTGTTTTCTCTTCAACAATATAGAGAGCATTCGTGCAAACACTTGGTGTGTGTGTTTTTCTTCTCTTTGTGTGGTTTTCTTGGCTGCTTAGCACGTAACGCATCTAAGGCTGCACAGTTCTCGAAAAAATCTATGACATTTGGTATCAGAGCAGGTTCAAAGATGGAGAAAGACGTCATACCATCGATTTGACTGAAGAGAGGGGTCAGAACCCAAAGCTAAGAGGCACGACAGTATACCTCGTGACAAGTCTGTCGATCCAGGCCATGAGTTCGGGAACATGGTGAAAATGCTCGGTGGCGCTGTGGAAAAGGCGACGGATCTTCTTGGGGAGTTGGAACAGCAAGTAGAGAAGCTTGAGGCGGGACTCGACACTTAAAGGGACGAGCTGCGCTCCTTCATCAACACATCCATCGAGAGTTACGCTGATCGACAACGTGACTGGATCAAGGCTTTTCAAGAGAAGGTATACACCACAATTGACAAAGTTCAAGCCCAAGTGGAGGAGCTGCGTAGAAGGTTTGACGCTGTCAAGAAAGACGTGGTGCTGTGCAAGCGAGCAGTGGCTAATGGGTCTGTTGCTGCTCAAGGGGTGCCAAGAGTTGAGGCTCTTAAACTAAAGGAGTTCAGTGGCAAGCGGAATGCCAAGGAGCTCGATAACTACTTTTGGCAGATGGAAAGATACTTCGACGCCATGGGCATGCGGGATGAAGACAAGGTAAATACCATAACCTTATATCTTTCTGATCTTTGCAATTCTATGGTGGCGCAGGAAAAGCGAGGAGATACGCAAGGGTACCTGCACAATCAACACTTGGGCAGAATTGCAACGGGAGCTGAAGCACCAATTCTATCTGGAGAATGTGGTGCACGATGCTCGAAAACGGTTAAAGGAGTTAAAACAAACCTAGTCCATCAGCGAGTACGTCAAGGAGTACTCCTTGTTAATGCTTCAGATTCCCAACACGAGCGAGGAGGATTTGTTGTTCAATTTCGTAGACGGGTTACAAATATGGGTGTCCAATGAGCTAAAGCGGCGCGGGGTGACCAGAATATCCGACACTCTAACATTGGCAAACACGCTCATGGATTACCGCAAGGGTGACTCGGGAAAGTCCAAGCATTCGATACCCAATCACAACAAAGGTGGGGGCGCCAAAGAGTTTCAGCCTCTGGAGGATGAGGAGGAGAAAAGTAAGTTGCCCAAATGGGAAAAGCAAAAACACAATGGCCATAGAAGGAATGGACCAAAGACAAACTGCTTCCTTTGCGATGGGGATCACTGAGTCAAGGACTACCCGAAGAAGAAGGCTATCAATGCAATGGTTACAGCACAGGAAACTTGTAAGCAGGGTCAAATGGGGTGTTTGCGGCTGCTCAACACAATGAAAGCCAAGCGGCGTACCGGCGTACCAACATGAAAGACGCTTATGTATGTTGAAGCTTACATCAACTGCATAAAGACCCAAGTGCTAATAGATACAGGCACGACGCACAACTTCATTAAGCGTGCGGAGGTAAGGCGCTTGGGACTTTACATGAAAAGAGATGAGGGGTTCCTCAAATCGGTAAATGCTGCGGCCAAGCTATTGAATGAGGTGGTTTGAGGGGTCGATATCCACTTAGGCAAATGGCGCGGCGAGGTAAATTTCTCTATAGCACCTCTTGATGATTTCGATGTGGTGTTAGGTATGGAGTTCTTGAGGCCGTATGACATGGTGCCACTTCCTCGACACAACTACGTGTGCATCATGCAAGGAGGGCCTTACATGATACGAATGGTAGATAAGCCCAAGGATGGGCAATCTTAGTTGAAATCCAACACTAAAATCTTTTCCGCCATTCAACTAATAGGTGTTGTTGGATGCAAATGAGAAGTACATCCAGCCACAGTGAGGGGGATGGATGATAAAGCGACAAGGGGCGAGGGTAAGCTACCAAAGGGGGTTGCAGAAATGCTCGAGGAGCACAAGGGGGTCATGTCAACTGACATACCATAGGTGCAGCCACATCAAGGTGATGCCAAGCATGAGAAACAGTTGGAGCTGGGGTTGATGCTTCCAACTACAGTACAGATGCCTCAACCAGGATTAGATGAGTTACAGGGGTAGCTCAAAGAGTTAGCGAGTATAGGTGTTGCTCAATAACTCGAGGCGTCACATGATGTGCATTTTTAGCATAAGAGGTGGGTTAAAGACAAATATCGGCGTGTCAAATATCGTGTGAGGGACTTGGTGATGGAGACGATACTTCCATCATAATGCAAGACAGCACGCCCACTTCACAAAGGGCATTGATTGCAGGGACGAGAGGCCATTTCCTGTTGTCAAGAGGGTTGGCAACATCTCGCATAAGGTAGAGATACCTTCGAGACAACAGCTACATCTGGTGTCTCCCGAGAGCTGTTTGAAGCTATACCGATGGAGTATGGAAGACATGGAGCAGAAACAAGGACCTTTAGGGGTTTTCACATGGGATGACAAAGGGGCGAAACTAATCCGCAACGAACGGCCAGTGCAGAAGAAAGATCCACCTCTAAGGCATGAGTACTTTGTTAAGTGGAAAGAGGTACCCGATATTAAAGCACACTAGAAATACGAGAGCGCACAATGGCATATTGAAGAATGAGGTGTGCAGTTTCCAATGAAGACGTGACGAGGACGTCGCGTAAATTTGGTGGGGGAGAATGTCATGCCCCAAGTGTTCTCAAGCATTTTCTCGAATACTTGGTATGCGACAAAGCCTCATAGAGGCCTTAAGGGCTGCTGGAACGGATCGCCGACCGGAGCTTCTAGAAGACCCGCTGATGTGGGTAAAGAATCGGGCCAAGCCCGCGACTTATTAGGGTTGTTAACCTTGATTAGAATTTTATAGAATGTGTGATGGCATCTAGAAATATTCTAGGGAATATTATTCCATCTTGTATATACACCATTAGATCGTTTAAATATCAGCCGTCAATTGTATAAGGCTGTTAGTATATAAATGGGAGACCCTCATTTGTATAAATCATCTCATAACTTTATTTTCTCTTCAGCAATATAGAGAGCATTCGTGCAAATACTTAGTGTGTGTATTTTTCTTCTCTTTGTGTGATTTTCTCGGCTGCTTAGCACGCAAGGCGTCTAAGGCCGCACGGTTCTCGAAAAGGTCCGTGACATTAGGTAACACTTGAGTGCTTTATGTGCAAGAGTGTTGTATAGATCTTTGAGAGCTCTAAGTGTTGGGTATTCCTTGTAATTTCTTGTGAAAAGATTCTTGTGATCTTGAGTTCTTTATAAACTGAATAAAAGAAGTTAGGATCACGTGATTTATTGTAGACGTAAGCATTCGTTGTCAAACTATGTATATTGCTTGTGCCAGTTATGAATGTGATTGTTTATCTCTGTGATTATGTGATTTCTTCTTATTCTTGATCAGTTGCAAGTAAAGTATTTTGCAAAGCGCTTAAAATATTTTTAGAATACACGCTAAAAATTTCAATAAGTGGTATCAGATTTAAGGTCAATACTTAAGTGGTATAGTAGAACATAAGTTGTTTAACCATAGCAACTCATAAGTATGAAGTAGAGAAGTTTAATAGGCAAAATGATTTCAATCTGTGAAAAATAAAGTTTATGGCTCTGTTGATGAGTTAAGGGTTAGATTCAACCCTTGAAGAGACTCAAAGAATAACTAGTAAAGAGCAAAAATCCATGACATCTGGATTTGAGTCAGATAGAAAAATCATTCAGAAGAAAGCCCATAGTACTATAATTCTGTCATTGAGTGATGAAGTTTTGAGAGAGGTAGTTGAAGAAAAGACTGCAATTGATATTTGGAAGAAGCTTGACATCCTCTACATGACGAAGTCCTTGGAAAACCATTTGTATGTTAAGAAGAAGTTGTATAAGTTATTCATGGATGAAGAAACTTTAATTAAAGAACATATTGACACATTCAATAAGATAGTCATAGATCATGAGACGATTAACATCAAGATTGAAGATAAAGATAAGAAAATTATCTTATTGTATTTTCTATCTTCGAATTATGAGAACTTCATAGATATACTCTTGTATAGTAGAAAGACTTTAACAATAAATGATGTTAAAATCTCGTTGAACTCAAAAGAATTAGTGAAGAGATCAAAGTCCAAATAGTGCAGTAGGATTGGTTACATATAAGATGAAAAAAATAATCAGTAGGGCAGATTCAAGAAGTTCTATCATTGTAAGAAAGAATGACACTTGATAAGGGATTATCCAAAAAAGAAAGACAATGAATGGTGGAGAAGCTGCAATAATCTGTGGAGAAGACTTGGAATTTATAGAATCCATGATAGTTTTTTATGAGAAGTATACCGGGAAGATGCATTTGTATATTTGGAGAATAAAATCACGAGCCCAAATAAAGTTAAGTCTATGCAAAGACTTCTTAAAGAGATTTTGAATTAATGAGAGATTTGTTAGAATTAATGATTCAAAATCCTGTTTAAGCATGATTTTGGGTTGGAAACTAATGAAGAGTCGACATGTGATCAAGTATGCAATGGATGGACGAAAAATGAATTGAAACAGAAAATTCGCAAGAAATGGCACAAAAGCACGAGGAGATAATATCTAGGTGTTAGTGTTGCGGCGTCGAAGTTAGAAGCCTCAGCGCTGTGGCACTGGCCTGAGTGTGCCGCGGCGCCAAGTTGTACAAATTTTCCCGTTTTGTCTTGGATTTACATGTTTAAATAAGCTTATGTGGACACTTATTCTAATTAAAAATAAAGTTTTCAAAGACATTTTAAAATCTATATAAACCCTTATAAGTTTATTAGATTGTGAAGTATCAAACAAAAGAAAAAATAGAGAGTTTAGATAGAGTTTGAGTGCTTTGTGTATAAAAAAAGTGTTATAGAGATCATTGGGAGTTTTGACTATTGAATATACTTGTAATGTTTTTACGAAAAGATATTTGTGATTTTAAATTATTTGTGAATTGAATAAAATAATTAAGATCACATAATCTACTGTGACGGTAAGCATTTGATGTCGAATTATATATATTGCTTATGTCTTTTGTATTTGTAATTTTTTTTTTCTTGATTATTTATAAGTAAAATCTTCCACAAAATGCTTAAATTTTTTTTGTAATATGCACTAAAAACTTCAATAAAAGATAAATTTTAACAACATAAATAACATACATTTATGATAATAACACAATAATAAAGAGCTTGCACATTTCTAAGTACAAAATCCAGCATCCCATGTTTAAACAAAAAGTATGAATAACATAATACATTAATATTGAATTTATATCCAAAACTCTTGTATTGCTTAGTGTAGTTTATTATTGTAAATATTACATAAAAAATTTTACCGAGATTTCACGAAACATTTATGCTTATCCTTATTACTGGCGAAGGAAAGCCGAATGTCACGACCCAATTTTTCAAAACTGTGCGGCCTTAGACACTTGCTAGTACTAAGCAGCCTACAAAACCCCAATAACCAAATAAAGAGATGAAGAAGAATGCACACCAAGTATTTAAGAGAATACTCTCGTATTTTATTACGAATATTTGGGGCGTGACACGAAGCACTATTTATTGGAGATCTATGATTGAATAATTTGTTCATCCCAATGCCTTCTTCTTCTCCTCATTTGAGCAATAAAACCTGTATCTGTAACATTTATAATATATAATGCATTTATATATATATATATGTTCGTATTTCTCATAGTCTTTCTTTGAATCTTCTGCAAAATATAGCTTTTCATGTATATATACACCAATTAATGATGCACTTACGGTAGCATATATGTTCTAAGTGATCATATTAAGAGGGACAGGACAGCTGATGCATGTGTATAGATCAATTCAATAGTAGGAACAGGCAATACATAACCCTATATTATATATAATAGAATAGCACTAGTGCGCTGATCATACCACCTGTGTCGAATTCATATGTATCAAATGGTTTGTAATTGAAATAGTAAGGAAGCTCAGAAGTCTAATAATATATGTAAAATTAATATACATTACTAGTGGGGAATAGCCAAAAGTGCTTGTGATTGCTTCTCATAGCGGAAACCATTTGCTTTTGAATCATCTGCAGACCAAACAAAGATTCCGTGAAGTTGTTTCTGACTCCTGAGCCTGTGGCAGGCTGTAAAGAAGCCCTCATCCGGAGACAAACCGCCACTCCCGTCACTGATAAAGCTTACTAGGACTTTACCACCCTCATAATTTGAGCTCTGTGTCTTGAAGTAATCCATAAACTGAGACACGGTAGTTCCTTGATCATATGCATAAAATTGGAAGTTGACATAATCTATGAGGTGCCCATAACTCTTCCACAAGGCCAAGTAGTGGCTCTGCACTTGGTCGTCATCAAAGGGAGCGATAGAAGCAAAAGAGATTATACCATTTTTCTTGAGGGTTTTTATAAGGCGCCCAATGCACTCTGCAAATGTATCAGGATTAGCTTGGAAGTGTTCATAATCAATGTCGATTCCATCCAAGTTGTATTCTTGGATGATGCTTGTGAGTGAAGAAACGGCATTGGAAACCCAAGAATCTACAGAGGAAGGGTTGAAATAAGCATAGCCATTGGCCACACTATCCCCGCCAAGGCTCAATGCAACTTTAACATTAGAATGGTGATTCTTGATCGAAGAAACTTGCGAGGGGCTGAGATTATGGGAGTCCCAAAAGATGTTGAATTTTCCATTGGTGGGTGAGGGGGAGCTTGAGGTGTCATAATCAATTGCAAAGGAGAGAATGAAGTGGAATTCAACATCCGAGTTAATGGGAACATCAGTGAATTTGACATTGTTGAACTCAGCTCCTATATATTCTCTAAAGATATTTGAGTTTCTAGGAGCTGCATGGATTGATGCAATATTGTGGGGGCAAATAGACTGAAAAATGAGAAGGGAAATGAAAAGGTTGGAGATCATCTTCATTGCCGCCATTGACATTAAGAGTATATTTCTTCGTGCTGTAAGATTTGCCTATGATCGAAATGGATTGTGGTATTAGATGTTATTATATATAAATTTGGATAGGGGTTCCGAGCACGAGGTGACGAAAATTTATGAAAATGTTGTGTGCCGTCCCCGTAGTTTTGATTCGAAGAATTTAACACATAATGCACAGATCTCGAAAATAAATAAATAAAAAATAAAAATGTTATGATGGTGGTGATATTAGTTCCAAATTTCTCTTCTTCTGCTGTGTTATGCTAAAATAAAAAAAAAATTAACAATAATAATAAATCACCAGAAAGAGAGTATTGTAACTTTACGTCAAGGCAAAGCAACCTTGTAGCTACCCACCACGTGCAGCTCAACTGACAAAACAGTGGGAAGTCAAGCAAGGACCCTTGTGTAGAACCTAAGTTCGAGTCCTTTCTCCTTCATGAACTTGGTGGATTATTGTAGAGCCTTAGATGAGCCCGTATTAAAGTGGGAGGCCTTGGCGGTGGGTTGCTGGGCTAGTCTCCCCGGAGTTTACCGCAAGGGTTCCCCGTTCCAAAAAAAAAAAAAAAGCAACCTTGTAGCTTATTTCCTGTAAGTGAAAGTTACCTTTTGTTAACTTATTATGTCTTTTTTTAACCTAAATATTAAAATTTTGCTCGCTTGAGGAACGGAAATGGAAATTAATTAATGAATTTGAGTAATCCGCAAAAGGGCCCTTGCGGGGAAGGAGTTGGCGCCATCTATTGGGAATTGATCCAGGCACCCTGCACCCACGAGGTATCGTCTGCTTTAGTGGACTATGTCTAACAGCTCAGAGTTTTATCTTTGAGACCCTCGCGGAAAAGATTAGCCTCTTCTTATTAAATACAAGATCATCTTTGACTCAATTAATATGGGACAAATTCCTCTTCTACTTTGCTTCCTGAAAATCATTGAATCCAAACTGAAGTCGAAATGATGAGATGCAACGCATGGCACTAACGAAGATGGGCCTGGCCAGAAGCTATAAACTTTTCTCTGATCATCATCATCTGGACCGACAATGTCATTCATTTTACTTGCAATATAACATATGGGCAACTAACTACGGCCCTGTCCCGACTCCCGAATAATTTAGCCATAAGTAAAAGGTATCTGTAAAACCTGGAAGCAAACGATTTTTTATGCAAATCGATGCTATTTTTTTCTCTCTTCTTTCACAAAATAGGGAGGTGGATTTATGCCCTCGTATTCTTGTATCTTATTCACGCTACAGAACATGCAACAGAAGTTCTAGACTTTACCTAACATTCAACAAACATATGAGCAAAGCAAAGCAAAGCAAATGATTCTCTTTGCTGCTCACAAACAAACCAGCTACCTTTTCACCCACATGCTATCTTTATTTCCTAGAAAAAGCAGGGTAATGTGGGTCTTAATGCTCTGCTTAAATAAGTTAAATAACCAATCCCCATCTTCATTAAATTTGTTCCTCAATTCTGCACAGCAAATAGCATCATCTTAATACACTATCAATACTCTTGATTTCTCCCTTGGAAATATCTGAATGTTGATAACTTTTAAAGTAAATTGTCTAATTTGTCTTTGCATTTATAAATTTGGTCTCCTCAGAATTGAAGGCTATTGTTTCATGTTTTGCTTGTCACACAATTCTATTTTCACCCACAGAGGAAAGCGATATCATTTATATTCCTCACGAGGACTGATGTGAGTGAGAGTGAGACCATTTTAACTCAGTAACATGGGCTGCCATGATAACCCTGTCGTGCTGTAAAAAGAGAAAAAGCTTAAGGGTCTAAGGATTTAAAAAAAAAAATTAATAAGTAAAGAAAAAAAATATGGGCCCGTTTTACTTTTTCCCCTGGAAGCAATTTCATTACCAACTTACTTTTTTCTTTTTAATTTCTTGTTTTCGTTGAGTTGGGGTTGATTCTTTTGCTTAGGTTGAACACCTAAAGCTTTGCAGCTTAGTCCTCCTCCCACATGGGCGTATGGTTCCTTAGTCCTCCACTTGCAATGATAAAATGACCATTGAATCATCTATCAGTCCAATCTGGCCCATAACTCTGAATTAATGGGCCCGGCTCAGGCCCTTCTGTTGACACGTACACTTTTCACACAAACCGATATATCTACATTTTAATAGAGTTAAGCAATTTTGAAGACGTGCAATCACCTGTTAATCAATCCATCTTTCATTAATACATCCATTCAGTTTACAAAATATTCGTTAATCACTCCTCCGGTGACCGTGTACTATAATTTATGAACCCTTTTTAATATTTGGTTGCCTTTGTTTGTTTGTGATTCAAACGACAAATAATCGGCAGACTTTGATGATTCCATCTTAAACAATAAATCAAAACAACAAACTAATTACTTTATTCAATGGAAATATGCTTTAGTTTACGCTCAGTTCCTTATACTTAAACCTTAATAAACTCATATGATATCATCTTGAGTCTTGACTCAGTGATTGAGCCGAGGACAAACAAACTCCAAAGGACTTTGAACTTGGATTGCATTGCACCCCACCAGCTAACAGCTTAGGTTTTTGTATGGCTAGCTATTGGAATTGGGTATGGCTTTTGCTTATGGAAAATTTTGAAAATGGTCCCCTTTTTTAAGTAAATTTTTATTTTAGCCCCTCAGTATTTTTATAAATTTTATTAGTCAAATATTTAATTTTTAACTATTTTATTCTTGAATTATTTTTTGTATCTCTTTCTTACGAGCCATTTGAAATTTTGATCTAAAACCCACATTAAAAATATTTAAAGTGAATAAATTTAAAATAATATAAGTTAAAAATAAATAAATTTAATTAAAAACAACTAAAAAATAATATAAAAATTAGTATAATTCAACAAAAAACTTCAAAGAAGAAGATTGAGGGTTGATCCTAATAGCAGAGAATTTTGAACTTCGTCCATCATTTTTGTCATTGATTTCATTATTAATAAGGATAATTTTATCTATTTATTATTTTTTTAGTTAATAAATATTAGTCAAATAATTTTTAATTATAAAAAATTATAACTTTAAAAATAATGGTTATTTTTATACATTTCCCTTTTTGCCTATCAATTAAGCCACTTCTACTCATTGGGCGTGTTGAAATTTGGAAAACTACAACTCTACGGACTACAATGTAAATACTGTCAGTGAAAAAGAGTCTCAAACAATTATAAAATTAAAAAGAAACTGAAGAAGTAAAGCATTCGCAGCAAATACAGAGAGTATTTCCCAAGTAACAATTCCACTTCACTGACTGAACCAAATATTGCATTTGCCTCTCTGTACCCTCTCCTCTTCTGCCATTTTTACACTTGCTTTCTTTTTCTTTTTTTTTAAAAGAAAAAAGATCATCAGAGAATTAACAAAGAAAGAGATAGCTGTGTTGCAGTTGCTCATGAAACCCCATGTGGGCTGATAGCCTTCAGCCACGTGTTAAAAGTAGAGTTGTTTCAGCTTCAAAACTTAACAAGTTAATTGATTAAAGATGTGTATCTTTTAAAGTAATTAAGGGCAAGTTTTTGATTTAAGGATCTTAATTGGTTGCTGATCCTCAGTCTTCCACATGGATAAAAGCTGGCTTAAGAAGATAAGTCAAAGTAAGAGTATTAAAGTCAGGTTATGTTAAGCATATGCTAAGCATTTTATTCAGGTGATTGTATATTTGTATTATGCTGTGAGATCAGATGACAGTCTTTGTAATAAAGATTTTGTTTAGCAATTAAAAGAGCCAACTGAGCAAGACACATGGCTAATCCCATTAGCTTAAGACAATTTTGCTTTTTCGTTTATCTAATCGAAGATTCACCGGCTCAGAGTGATTATAACGAATTAGATTCATATGATCCCTTCAGATGATGGAAGTTTGTTCAATAAGTCAAGTTTGGAAAAATCAATAAAATCAGACTGAAAAATATTTTACAAAATTAAGAAAAGC
Organism: Ailanthus altissimus; assembly: GCA_946807835.1. Taxonomy (NCBI): domain Eukaryota; kingdom Viridiplantae; phylum Streptophyta; class Magnoliopsida; order Sapindales; family Simaroubaceae; genus Ailanthus; species Ailanthus altissimus. The sequence continues at coordinate 24,688,294 of OX327701.1, read as the reverse complement.
CAATATTTTGTGTGAATGTTTATATATAATCTAATATTTGTTTTTAAAGGTTTGAATAGAAACAAGTAATCTTATTCACCGTACAAAATTTTTTATTCTTTATTTTTTATTCAAAATTGAGTGATCGCATGTGCAATATGCATTTACAATTATCAGAGCAATGTCTAAAAGACATGAAGATTCTCACCCAATTTACTTAACCACACTCAACTTTGTAAGCATGACTTAACACATTATTTTACTATCAATTTAGGGTTATTTTGTTACCAAAGTTTGAATTATGTATGATAAAAAGGTTGGTATCAGAAAATTTTCATAATTAGGAGTTATCAAACAATCGTGTAAATGTGATTGTTATAGTTTTCTATCGGAAGTAGTTATAGCTAAAGACTTACCAACTGGATCATACATTCTCACTGTGAAAAAGAGATGCCTATTTGTCCCATGTTAAAACACTACATAATGGTAAAGATGATAGCTAATTCTCTCCTGCCAATGATACTCAATTAAATCACAAGATATTTCATTTTTAAACATGGGGGTCCTGAATAATTATCATGACCCTTCCACTTTGGAACATGTTAATTATAGAAGCCATGGTAAAAGATGAGAAAATGTAGTCAAATTCGGGGTAAAAGTGAAGGTTCTTGAAAATGAAAAGGCATATATATATATATATATATACACATAACATAATCACAAAGCATGCTAAGAGAAGGCTAAAGACATGTGGCTTCTCACATCACTCTTTATCACATGGGGCAACTTTGCCACCACATTCTAACCCCACCTTTGTCTTCTTTCTATTATAATTCATTCTCTATCTCTTTTTATATTCTTGATATTTTACACAAATTACCAATTTTTTTCTTAAAAAAGAAAAAAGTTATTTCATATTCCACTTCCCTTTTCTCCAACTGATCTAATCTATAATCAAATCTTAATAAAATTGACTAGCTGCTTCAATGTTTAAGTAATAGGCATTAAAACCAAATATAAACTTAGGAGTGGTTCATCTTACGCCTTACGTAAAATATAAAAAAAGTTTCACCGTAGACTTATTAAGTTTTCCTTTTCTAAAATAGTCTGTTTTAGTTAATCTACAAAATATTAATCTATACCAATTAAGAATATATAGGAAAGAGTATGTTATACAATTTTTTTTTTAATTATAGATTGATGTGTTAAGTAATTTATTGAGTGGTAAAATAGTGTAAAATTTAAAATAATTTATTATACAATTTCATCAATCAATAATTATTTGTAAGTATTAAAGCGAAAGCATATGAACAAGTAAAACAATTCACCTAAATAATATAATAATACAGAATAAATTATTAAGAAATAAATAGAGAAAGGGGTGGAAGAAGAACATACAAAGAATTACGTGGTGCGACAACTTGTTTACGTCCATGACGGATCAAGATCACACTCTTCTCTTATTATGAATTTTAAGGCACTCACAAAGTATGTTTTTTACAAGAAAGATCACAAAGAAAACTCTCTATTTCATTATAGGGATTTTCTCTCATAAAGAACCACTAAGATCTCTTATTTATTATAAAGATTGTCAAGATTATTAGTTGATTACAAAGATGTGTTTACAAGTCAATTGATAGGCTTTATATAGGTTTTAGGACATCCTAGGTTTACTCTATACGTGTGAGAGTCATATTAAGGAGTCCTGGAGCAAGTGGGAGACGAAATTAGAAAGTTTCTTAATTTCGGGACACTATTCCCGTCTTCAGCGCCGCGACACTGGGCTCTTGTCGTCGTGGCGCTGGCGCGCTTTCTGCTCAGCGCTGCGGCACTTAGGTTCTGTTCTGGTCGTCGCGGCGCCTGCGCCTGGTGCGTCCTTCTTCGTTTTTCACCTCCTTTCGCGTCCGTCTTCGATCCGTGCGCACCCTACGCACTTGGCTTGAATCTCAAATCATATTCCGATAATTTTTAATCAATATTCTCACAATAAATTTAACAAAATTCTCTATAGGGTTGGGGCTTTGTAGGGTCTCGACCTAAATGAGATATAAATAGAGAGAGATTTTGTGATTTTTCAAATTTTGTGATAGGCATAAGGATGAGTTAGTATCCTTAAAACTATGTTCAGGGCGAGTATAAGGATGAGTTATCATTTCCAAACTATCTTAAAATCCTAAAAAGAAAATTTTAATTTTAATTTTTTAATTAAAGTGTAAAATTATAATTTTAAAAATATTTTAAAAATATAAAAAATACATAAATTTGAATATGGATACTTGCGGAAATCCCATTCCCATTCAAAAAAAATTTCATTTATAAATCTAAATTATTTAATTCAAATATAGGGTAGATATGAAAATTTTAAAACTATTGAGATATGAAATGAAGATTATCATCCCCAATCCAACCCAACTCCACTTGCTTAATTATTAACTTTAATTGTTTAACACATTTTTTTGAATGAAAAAATTTAAAATATTTAAAAAATGTAATATTATTTGAAAAGAAAATAATCTTAAAACTAAAATTAAATTATTTATTATTATTATTTTGTCATTGAAAGGATCATAACGAAATTTGTATGTACTCGTACTAAATATTAGTGTCTTAGCCATATCACAATCTACATTCAAAGAAGTGGATAATGTACTTTCACACCACTTGCATTTCATTATAGCCTTAAAAACAAGGGGGTGCAAGTTAGTGTCCTCATATTTAATTTTGACAAATATTTACTAAATTTATTCATAATTTAATCTAACAATACAAATTTAAAATACCAAACAGAAGAATTCATATAGTTTGAGTTTTTCAAGCTGTCAGCAAATACGCTCCCTTGGGGATATTGACACTGTCACCCCCTGAGGTTGGCCCAAATTACACTTTAATAGAAGATTTGATTTTAATTGTATTGTCATCACATTTACTCAATTGAAAAATAAAAATATTCTATTTTTCAAGAATATTTTAATTATTTATGTGAAAAAATTTTAGAGATATTTTTATTTTTTTAATTAAGTAAAGGAGGTGATAATGTAATTAAAACTAAAGTTGTTATCAAATGTAATTTGTACCAACCTAGGGGTAACAGTGTTAATACCCCCTCCTTTGCTGATTTAAATTCAAAATTTCGGTATTAAAAAAATTACACTTATAATAACATCACCATATTTTATTTATTAAATATTAAAAAATTACCGAAAATATCATAATGGGCCCCCACGATCATGCCGTGTTCCCAAGCTTTCCTCAAGAACAGGAAACTCAGTACCTGCTCCAAATATTTATCACACAAAAAAAAAAACTTTATTAAAATATCTTAATTGATCCCCTTTTTTATTAATTAATTATTAATAAATGAATCAAGAAAGAGATGGATAATCTTGTAATATCGAAGACATTAAGGGGCAGTTTCCAAAATTGATTAAAAAATATTTCAAAAGTAGAAATGGCAAAGCGTACATATTCATGCTCTATGTATCAAGATTCAAGCTATCACCTTTAAGCTCCTGTTTTTGTCCCCTTATAACGGTCGGGTGATATTACGATAACGCCGTCCCGTCATTCAAACCCCAACTCCAACCTCTTAACGGCATTTTTTTAAGCACTTAATTAAAATACGTTTCGTTTTTATATTTTGCTTAACCTCCAATCCAAAGCTCACTGCACTGCCCACTCTCTCTCTCTCGTATATTTTTTTAATATATATATAAATAGAAAATAAATAAACAAATTAATTAATCGCCATTGATTCACTCTCACACAGAAGAGGCATACTGACTGACTCTTCTCTGTTTCTCTCTGAAGAATTTGTCGCCATTGATCCAAAGAATCTCCTCCACACGCCGGCATTCTCTGATTCCATTGTAAGGCATTTTCTTTATATTTGAAATTTTCATTTGCTCTCGCTCTGTATCGCTCATTCTCATTCTTTGGAGTGAATCGATCGGTGATGTTGATCTAAGTATTTACCTTTTTTTTTTTGCTTAAAAAATTAAAATTCTGTATTTCACATGGTGCGTTTCGCTTAGTTTCATCACTTACATTTCTCTCTCCTTGTAGTGGTTGGCTCGGAGCCGAGTTGACTCAGTGAGTTGCTGATGTTATTACTTCGAATTAAAAAAAAAGGAAAAAAAATCCTCTTAGATTCGTTGAATAATATTGTAAAGACAATCTGTTTATTCTGAGCAATGTAGCTAAAAGTGGAATTTTGATAATTTAAAAAAAAAATTTAAACAAATTTTTTTAAAAGGGATTTTTGATATGATTTAAGTCGACTAAGTGAATTTTCACTGATTGAGCAGATAGAAGTGAAGAGAAAAATATGGATTCCACACAGAGACGGGTAGGTTTAGTGTCATTATCGCCGTCACAGACGCCGCGTTCGAGCGATAAATCGGCACGAGATCTACGATCCAACGATTCTAACTCAAGTAAAAATGATAAAGATAAGGGCGTCAATGTACAGGTCATTGTGCGTTGCAGGTCAGTTGATTTTGATTTGAAATTCTTAGTTGTTCTATTTGGGGATTAGTTCGCGTAATTGTGTAAATTGGAGCTCAATTTGTTGCCAAAGAGTGATTAATGTTTGATTTTGTAGGCCACTGAATGAGGATGAGATGAGGGTGCACACGCCCGTGGTGATTTCTTGTAATGAGAATCGAAGAGAAGTTGCTGCCATTCAGAATATTGCTAACAAGCAGATTGATAGAACCTTTCTTTTTGACAAGGTTTTTTTTTTATAAATATTTTGTTTGCTTCATTTCACTAGCTTTTTGAGAAGGTCACTGGAAATGAAAGATAATGGAATTTTAGCTGTTCTTTTTTTTTTAATTGAAATTTCATTTACATGATGGGTTTTGTTTTCATTTTGGTCCCAAATGATGAGAATTTTCAACTTGAGCGTTTTGATTTTCTTTTCATGATAGTAATTTTTTTGTTAATTATGGCATGGGGAATAATATCTGTTACATTGGTTTTTTTGTCAGTTGCTGATTATGATGGTTTATGTATTCAATAATTCTGTATAGGTCTTTGGCCCCGCATCCCAACAAAAGGACTTGTATGATATGGCTGTGTCACCTGTTGTGTATGAAGTTCTTGAGGGCTATAACTGCACTATCTTTGCCTATGGTCAGACTGGAACAGGAAAAACATACACAATGGAAGGAGGAGCAAGGAAGAAGGTTAAATTCTCTTAAATGAAGTTAGTCTGAATAATTCCTTTTGGGAGTTGAACTGCATAAATTTGTGATTGAACTTCTTTCTTTTTTGTAGAATGGGGAGTTTCCAAGTGATGCAGGTGTTATCCCAAGAGCTGTTAAACAAATCTTTGATATACTGGAAGCTCAGAGTGCTGAGTACAGTATGAAAGTCACCTTTCTAGAGCTGTACAATGAGGAGATAACAGATCTTTTGGCCCCAGAAGAAACTCCAAAGTTTATAGATGATAAATCTAAAAAACCTATAGCTCTTATGGAAGATGGAAAAGGAGGTGTTTTTGTTAGAGGCTTGGAAGAAGAGATTGTGACTACAGCAAATGAAATTTACAAAATCTTAGAAAAAGGTTCTGCAAAAAGGCGTACAGCAGAGACTCTTCTTAATAAACAAAGCAGTCGTTCTCACTCGATATTTTCAATCACAATCCACATAAAGGAGTGTACCCCAGAGGGGGAAGAAATGATCAAATGCGGAAAGCTTAATCTTGTTGATCTCGCTGGTTCTGAGAATATTTCACGCTCGGGTGCACGAGAGGTATGACATAGTTAGCATTGATATTGCACTCGTAGATACACTAATGCAATTAGGGAGGAAGTGCGAGCATATTGTGTCTTGTTCAGTGGCTATTAAATGAAACTGCTGTGTTATTTTCTGGAAGATTGTGCTTCTAATTTTTTAGCTTCTAATTTTTTATAATTTCTTTCAATGCTTTGATACAAAAATCACTTCATTCAGGGTAGGGCAAGGGAAGCTGGGGAGATAAATAAAAGCTTGCTTACACTTGGCCGTGTCATCAATACTCTTGTCGAGCACTCTGGCCATGTTCCTTACAGGTGAGAATTATAGTTTTTACATAAATTCCAATTGACATCTTGGCTGCGTGGGGATTCTTGTAAGTCAGATTAGTGCAAACGTTTTGCTCCATATTCCAGAGATAGTAAGCTAACAAGATTATTGAGAGATTCCTTGGGAGGGAAAACAAAGACGTGCATAATCGCCACAATATCACCTTCCATCCATTGCTTGGAAGAAACTCTCAGCACTCTAGATTATGCACACCGTGCCAAAAACATCAAGAACAAACCAGAGGTCAGTGGTTCTTTTGTTGATATATAACCTGTTTTTAGCGACTTCTTTTTCGGGAAAAAACTTCTGTGATATGGTGAAGTGAATTATGTTTTCTTGCAACCTGCTCTAATGGTTTAAGTTGGTTACCATTTCAGATTAATCAGAAGATGATGAAATCTGCAATGATCAAGGATCTGTATTCTGAAATTGATAGGCTGAAACAAGGTGGTTGATTGCTTCCTACAACTCCTATGAAAAGATATTAATTGTTATCTCAGTGGGTAGGGCTATTAGAATAATGTGTATAACATGTAAATTCTATTTTCTATCAACTAGAGGTATATGCTGCAAGAGAGAAAAATGGAATCTACATACCCAGAGATCGTTATCTTCAAGAAGAAGCTGAGAAGAAGGTTAAGTTCTTCTCTTATAATTGGTTGATGCAAATCGGGTTCTTTCTCTCGTTTTATGTTGGATTCATGTATATTGTTAATTAATTTTATTATTCTCTATTTTAAAATGCAGGCAATGGCTGAAAAAATAGAGCGCATGGAACTTGATTCAGAATCGAAGGACAAGGTATACTTCTTCAAAATTATGTATCCTTGCAGTTGTTTTCAGGTTTCCATCTTGGAGTGAAAGCCATTACATTCTCATGGCTTTTGAGCAGCAACTGATGGAGCTTCAGGAACTCTACAATTCTCAGCAACTTTTGACCGCAGAGTTGAGTGAGAAACTTGAGAAAACTGAGGTAACCAACTTTTGGGTGGCAACTTCCTATTCTGTAGCTAATGTGTACACTACCTTACTTTCTGTTCTTATAATGTGCAATAACTAATCTTATTCATGAAAACTTCAGAAAACGCTCGAGGAAACTGAGCACATGTTATCTGATCTTGAAGAAAAGCACCGGCAGGCAAATGCAACCATTAGAGAAAAAGAATTTTTGATATCCAATCTCCTCAAATCTGGTGAGCAAAGAGTTTTCATGAGCTTCAGCAGGACATTTTCACATAAGCAGTTTCTCTCTTTCTTTCTGTATAAAATAGTATTGTTGAAGATGCATACAGAAATATAATTTTAGGGCCTTATTTCTATGCTCGTAGAAATATAACATTTAGTCATGAAGAATAAATTTTGTGATTAGAATATGATTAATCTACCACCTATTTATCAAGGGATTCCACATCAATTCACGTCATTATTATTAGGTTTTTGCAGTTTTAACTAGTAGATTAATAACAAATGCCACTGGATCTCTAACAATAATATCCATTGTTGATTTTCCAGAAAAATCACTTGTTGAGCGAGCATTTGAGCTTCATGCAGAGCTAGAAAATGCTGCATCAGATGTGTCAGAATTATTTGCCAAGATTGGTCTGTAATATTTTGGAAAGAACTATGTTTTAGATTTCATCTTACACAAAACTAATGGTGATTTGTTGATCATGGTTGCTTTTCAGAGCGGAAGGATAAAATTGAGGAAGCAAACAGAGTACTTATTGAAAAGTTCCAATCCCAACTAACCCAGCAACTTGAGATCTTGCATAAGACGGTGGCTGCTTCTGTGACTCAACAAGAGCAGCAACTGAAAGACATGGAGGAAGATATGCAGTCTTTTGTATCAACCAAGGCGGAGGTAAGATCTAAACAATGGCTTATATATCAATTTTCACACTGAATTTTCCATCTATACAAGTTTGTCTTTTGATTTATTAAAGGCTACTGAAGAACTTCGAGGAAGGTTAGGAAAGTTAAAGGCCATGCATGGTTCTGGTATCAAAGCTTTGGATGGTATAGCTGGGGAGCTCGATGAAAATTCTCAGTCAACTTTTGGGGATTTAAATTCTGAAGTTTCTAAGCATTCGCATGCCCTTGAAGATGTTAGTAACTCTTGACCTAACAGTTTTAAGTGAACCATTTCCTTTTCTTTTTCTGCCACTGACCTCAACTTGTGTGAATCAGCTCTTCAAAGGAATTGCTTCAGAAGCTGATGCCTTACTCAATGATCTTCAAAGTAGTCTTCACAGCCAAGAGGAGAAACTAACTGCATTTGCACAACAACAGCGTGAGGTATGTAATCTGTTCTTTTATGTTTTAATTACCATCTATTTAGAGTGCTTGAATTATTATAAATTTTTTCGTAAATGTTTCTATTTCATACTAAGTACAGGCACATTTCAGAGCTGTGGAAAATGCAAGATCAGTTTCTAAAATAACAGTGAACTTTTTCAAGACCCTAGACTCACATGCATCCCATTTGAGCCAAATTGTAGAAGAAGCACAAACAGTCAATGATCAGAAACTGTTTGAATTTGAAAAGAAGTTTGAGGTGCTTTCTCGTACTTGATTGAAATGAATGTATCTCTGTTAATCACCTACAAATTTAAAAATTGAAATACTTGTAGGAGTGCGCTGTCAATGAAGAAAGGCAATTGTTGGAAAAAGTTGCAGAGCTGCTTGCAAGTTCAAATGCTAGGAAGAAACAGCTGGTACTTGTTACTTTATCAGCTGTTGTTCATGTTGTTGACCTGTGCCTTGTCCCTGAGATGTATTCTGAAGACTGAAGTAATTATGTTCTGTTTTGGTTGTTTAGGTCCAAATGGCAGTGCACGATCTCCAGGAAAGTGCATCCATCAGAACCAGGCAACTACAGAAAGAAATGTCAACCATGGAAGATTCCACTTCTTCTGTTAAAGCAGAGTGGAAACTGCACATGGAAAAGACAGAAACCCACTATCTTGAGGATATGTCTGCTGTAGAAAAAGGAAAGAAAGACCTGGAAATGGTCCTTCAAAACTGGTATGCACTTGTGTGATGATCATACAGTTATTAACACCTTTGGTCTTGGAACAGATTTGCTGCTATAATGTATTCCTATTTGTTGACTGGACTTTAAACAACCTATGCAGTGTGGAGAAGACAACGGTGGGTGCTCAACAATGGAAAAATGCTCAAGCATCCTTGCTCAGTCTGGAAAAGAACAATGTTGCTGCTGTGGATTCCATTGTCAGGTATGCTACTTCCTACAAATATTGCATGGGTTTCCAATTCATGATCATCGAGTTATTTATATTACCTTTAGTTTTCTCTCTGTTTCACTAGAGGAGGAATGGAAGCCAATCAGAACTTGCGTGCTCGGTTCTCTTCTGCCGTGTCTACTGCACTTGAAGATGTGGATGTTGCCAGCAGCAATCTCCTTACATCCATTGACTGTCAGTATCTAAATATCCATGTATTTAGATTTCAGTTTAGTATATGTTGATTACATCATGGACCTCTAATTAACTTTTGAATAAACGCTTGCAGATTCATTACAACTCGATCAAGATGCATGTGGGAATCTCAATTCCATGATTGTGCCGTGTTGTGGAGATTTGAGAGAACTGAAGGGCGGTCACTACCACAAGATGGTAGAAATTACGGAAAATGCAGGAAAATGTCTTCTGGACGAATACACGGTAAGTATGTGGAATTTGTTTTTTCTATTTACTGTGTGGAAGAGAATTAGATTTAAGTGTCTAAACAAATATTGCATTCGGAACTTTTGTCTTCATTTACTATTGATCTGTAACAAGTTTGAATTTCAACGCTGAATTAACTAACAACAGGTGGACAAACCATCTTGTTCAACACCGAGAAAGAGGTCGTTCAATCTTCCAACGGTTGCATCGATTGAGGAACTCAGAACTCCTGCTTTTGAGGAATTGTTGAAGTCATTCTGGGAGGCAAAATCTGCCAAGCTAGCGAACGGAGATTTAAAGCACATTGTGGGATCATACGAGGCTGCTCAGTCCATAAGGGACTCCAGAGTTCCTCTCACTGCTATTAACTGAAGTGAACGGAACACATACGAGATATAGTTAGTACAGAATATACGGTTCAAATTATGAACTCTTGCCAATTCAAATCGTATTCATTAATTGTTTTCTTAAAAGAATTCCTTTGCGGATGCAGAAGAAAAAATATATATCATAGATTTTTTCCCCTTTTCTTTTTTGAGTTTCACTGTCTTTTGTGGGGGTAAATTTTGTTATATAAAAAATGCGGTTGTATTTGTTTGTGTTATTGGCTTTCCTCACTGTTGTATGAATATAATAGGATCTGACGGCAAATATTTTGAAGGAGAAAGACATTTTTGTTCAAAGAGTTTGGGATATTTTTAATGGTCTCGCGTCAATTTTATCTAGTTGGGTTTTGTTAGTTTTGACAAAAAAAAATCACTTTTAATTGTATAATGATATTTTTAGTTAGAGGATTTAAATGGCAGAACACGTCAGTAATTTTTAATAATAAAAAATATTAAATTTTAACTTTTTTTAATATTATAAAATTTATCTGAAAAAATTTATAATATCTTTTAAGATAAAATATTAAGAGGCGCTGTTGAAGTTGAGGGTTTGAAAATTGAAGTGGGTCTTGAACGGTGGCGATTGAGTTTTGATTAAGGAGGTACTGTGGGTTTGGAGATGGAAGGGTTGTGATTGGATGTTGTGCGATCTGGGTTTCTGAGAGATTGACGGTGGGTCGATTTTTAGGAGGGCTTACGGTGGCCATACAAAATATCCTTTCCTCACAAGCTCAATTACGATTTGTTTCTATGAGTTTGAATTGTGCAACTTGGACTCTGCAATTGTAAGCCCAGAAACTCTAAATACTTGTATCATATTATTGTCTGAATTAGTGAGGGTGGTAAATTTGACAGTTGAAGTAAGTCCAGATACAATCAAGGCCATGGTTAAATTGGGATCTGGTGTAGATGAAACAATTAAGCTTGTTGTAGATAAGTATGATGAAGAATGCAGGACCCGTAAGCTCGATAAGGATTTAGCATCGAAATGAAAAATCTTTTGAATTGCTGCTAGGTTTTTTTAAAAAGATTTGTGAAAGCCTCTTGCTACCAGATCAGTGTTTTGCTTTTCAATTGCTGAATCTGAAGAAAAAATAAACCCAAACAATTGGAGGGAGTGAAAGGAAAGTTGCTAAAGAAATTTCTTTTGGTAGCTTACTGAGTTGGACTCGGAGCTTGGTACAATTTATTCCGAGACGGGCAACTGAGTTTTCTTGTTTGTCTTTGATATTTTTGTATTAATTTGTGTTATCAAGAAGTAAAAAAAATTTCTGGAAATTTTTCAGTCACGCCCACTGTAGAGGGGAAAAAAATGAGAAATCTTTATATCTTTTATATATTAATTAAATTAATAAACTGGACTGTTATATAAACTGACATTACATTTTAAAAGTTAATTTGTACCCTCTTTCGTATTAAGTTACCATTTTACTCTTCATTGTCAAAATTAATAGAATCCTATTAATAAATTAAATTTTGTCCTACCAAATTAGACTAATTTTTAATGCCCCAATAATTGTTTAAACTTCGGCCGGTCCCGATAAAATAAAGACGAACTAAAACTATCAAAGAGTCGGCCTGTTTAACCAAAATGCCCGAGTGTTTATGTCAAAAGAAAAAAAATCTTTACTCAAATATCCCAGTTGTGAAGAACTACATAAAAAGAGATATTAAGATGATTAAGGTGAATGTTTATTGAAAATCCTAATGTGCACATGAAAATGGTTTCTGTCGATCGTGATCGGCAGACACGTAGCTCTATTGTATCAGCGAATAAAAGAAATAGAGACTCAAAACAGGGGAATGAATGAACATAATTATAAACATACATAGCTACTCCAAAATGGTGTTTCATTCTCTAAAAACATTCACAAAATTACCAAATTTATTTATTTTGCACGTTCAATGGACAAAATGAACTGTATATATAAAAAATATAATAATAAAAAGAAAAGGACATTATTGATGGGATGCAGAATTATAGTATCCATCTGTATAAAGCATATTCTTACTCTTGGCCTCAAAAAGATCAGTATATAATCTACATTTGCACTGGAAACAATATACACGTAAACAGTAAACTCCAATCTATTAAATTCATATCAACTGGAATGGCTTCCCTTGCCTTCTAACGCAGGTGGACCCCTGCAATATAATCGGAGCAATTGCTTTGTCAAGACCTCCCTAAATGTGTGGGTGTGGCACCTACAATCCATAACATCATGACATAAACTTCCCCCCGGCAAGTAAATAAATGCATGTTTACGAATAAAACAAAACAAAACAAAACAAAACTCCCTATTAATCACTGTAATTGCAGACCTTAGATTCTAATTATTGTGGAATTATCAAAGTTTGAGGCTGCAATCTCCAAGTACTTTTGCTTTTTCTTTGTAAACAAGCATTGGGGTCTTTTTCCTTTTCCACAAACATAGAAAGCAATTCTTAGTCCAAAGACACGTTCAAGCTTTTGGAGTCAAGACTATCTGATATTTCCAACATGGCACTGAGGGTTATTTTGAGAAAATGTTTTTAGAAGATAAAATCAACTTAAGAATGTTTACAATAATTGGTGTCGTGTCACATCACACTTCAAATAAAAATTGGACAGATTATAAGTATTTATGCAATATTACATAATAGATTAATTTTTTGAGTTAATGACAAGCACTCAGTCTATGACAAGTGGTATCAGAGCAAATCTAAATTCTTATTCGCACGTGAGCTCCTAAAATCGCCCAAATAGAGATTTTCACATTAGTGGGTCCCCCGAGAGTAGTGTAGATGGGCAATACGGGCCAAGTAAACTTTAAAAATCCCATGTCTTGAGCCTCAATAAAAATTGCTACGTGAGATGTGTGTCCCTCAAGAGTAACAGGGATGAGCAATAGCATCACGTAATTAAGTGAGTGAGAATGTCACATCCTACATTAGATAGAATTTAGGTGGATCTTATATATACAAGTGAGTATATCATATTACCTAATATGCTAGTTTTTGGAAGCACTCAACCTGTGACACATGACATACTTAACAGGTGCACTTATGCACAATAAAACATCACATTTAAAAGACGAGGAAAATGCCTAATGCAGAATCGGTGAACCTAGTACCACACCATCATGCATTTCTTTCGCTCCATATAATACCAAAATGACAAGTAAAAACTGAGGCAGTAATCATGAAAACTAATGAAATAGTGTACAAACCATCTGAAAATCATTTAAAAGTTAAATATCAACAAAAGCAGCAAAAGACGTGATGATATTGAGAGCTACCTGAAAAATTCATCACAAGCCCGTACTTAGAAGTCCAACTGGCCTTTCTCTTGCAAATGCTTCATCATCAAAATCTTCATTTGTGGAATTTTCTTGGCATAGCAACTTGTTCTCCTGCACAGGATTTAAGTCGAGAGCCTCCCAAACCATTGGATGACTTTGTTGCAAGTTACCTTGTTCAGACCCATGACTATCATCAATGTTCTCCTCTGAATTTGGTTTCTTATCATCGTCATTACATGGTGGCTCAACATTGAGGTCAGAGCCCACCTCCAATCCAGACTGATCACCAGCCCCATGAAAAGCCACGGTTACTGCTCCGTGGTCAGATTGTTCAGCAGGATCTTTCTTCTGCCTCTTCCATTTCTTCGTAGATGAAGTGCCATCATCCTCAAAATCTTCTTCTTCCCTTTCTCTATGTAAATAAACCCACAATTTCCTCTCTGAATCAAATTGTACGCAAGGATCGCGCTCATAATGCAAGCGGTCCAAGGCTCCACTGACAACTTGATTAACTTGCGCATCAGACACATCTTCAACAATATATTGAGAGTCTCGTATTAAAGTACAAACATCTGCCCTAGTGCCAATACTTCCAGGCAATCTGGCAGCCGCATCTCTCACAAGACAAAGAATTGTAACATGTGGTGGTCGATCGCGTTTCAACATAAAATGGTCACGGGCTTTTGAAGTTGGCTTACCACCACACCTTCTCAATGGAGCAACAATGGATTTTTTGCCATCAGCAGCTGTATAAGAGAAGGCCCTGTCAGGAATGGAATATCTTAGAATTTCTTCACGACGGAAATAAGTTCTCACTTCATCAATACTAGGGTTGATGGTGTTGAGACTCTTCTGAGCTCTTAGGTCTCTGAATCTATCTTTCTCATCCTGGTTGAACTGGAGCAGTGATGCAGGCGGTGCAGGAAGACTTCCTATCTGTTTAAGGGTTTCTTGACCACTCTTCAGCCAATTTGCAAAGGAATCAACTAACTTGACAAGCATTTTGTGAGGAAGACCCCAAGCTTCAGGAGAAGTCACCTCCTCAATTGTCTCGTGATCGGTTGAGCTATGAGAAACAGGACCTACCCAGGACCAACTTTTCGTAGATTTTTCATATGCCACAAGTGCCTTCCAACCTTTGGCCCCTAGAGGTGCTGTTTTTGATGAGTATATCTTGAGAACTCCTCTGACCAAATCCTGAAGTGGCTCTTGCATCTCAAGAATACAAGGATCTCCAGGGTTTGATCTCACACGATTAACAATCTCCTGAACAGTAAGAGAAGGCAACTTTCCTGGCCCAGCATGATCCATGTTATTGGCCTCTGCATTCTCATTAGAGACAACTCCACTGACTTCACCTTCTTGCTTTTGCTCCTGTTCCTCCCTAGGTTTTCCAACCTCTAATGAATCTTCTGTAAGTGGAGTAATCATCGCCATGCGAACAGCAGAAAGAAGATGTATAATGGAAAATGAGAAGCCAGTATGAACTGTCGGTGTAATCAAAGTAAACGGCTTTTTCTGTGGTTTAGTTTCCATCTCAACATCTGCAGCTCCAGCTTCTGTAACAGGTGGTTCAGAAGTTTCCATATCTGAAATACCAGCAACAGCCTCCATTTTCTTTTTTCCCTTCTTCAAGGAAGTGGAACCATTAATTTGCTGCTGATCCTTACCTCTACCATCCACATCCATCACATCCTCCTTTGCTTTTCTCTTTTTTGTTACCAAGTTGCATTCTTGTAATGAAGCCTCCGACCTTTCACGGCGATCCCTAGCAGATCCTTCAGTACTATGACCTTTCTTCCCCACTCGGCCCTGTTTGTTACCATTTACCAATGATCGTATTTCCAGTGAATCATCCTCCTCATCAGCAATATATTCATGGGTAAGTTCTGCTTTCTTCTTTCTCTCAGCAGGAAAGCCCTTTGACGAGGACAGGTGCATCCTTTCTCCAGGTTCCCCCCGTAATTGGCCATTCTTGCTCAATTTGTAATTTGGTTTCCTATCAATATCATCTTTAAATTTGCTGACGCCAGAGAACGAGCTATCTTCCAAAACTCTAGCGGCAGAGTTATGCAAGGGACTGTTATCACGCATTTTACCCTTCTGTTTTGCTTTCGAAGAGTGGTTCTCCATTCTTGACGTTCGTGCATGCTCACCAAATCCGCCCATTGTCTTGGAGGACTTTATAATTCCATCTACAGCTCGTCCATTCTCTTGGATTTCCTTCTTAAAAAATTTTGCCTTCTTAGCATCCATACCAGGCTTCAACGAAGAAGATCGATGCCCTTCAATTACACCACTGGGGTAGGCTAACTTGCTCCTCATCAAAGGATTGCTGTCATCATCATCATCATCATCCTCATCAGATGAGTCTGATTCTGTTTCTTCATTTCTTACTAGCATTCTATTACCTTTCAGTGCCACCATATCTGGCCCTCCGTTCTGTGCAAAATTTCCTCTTATCTTCTCCCGAGATGGTTTCACTCTAAACTCAGAATGCAAGTATCTGTCACTCGTTTGTGGTGTGGGAGCTTTGTATGAGCTGACATTGAGATCATGAGACTCTTTTCCTGCCTTCCACTTTTTGCTTCTAATATTCCAATCATCAGATTTAAAAGGGAAATCTGTGGACAGCAACTCTCCTTGAGTTCTGTTATGCCGAAAAGTTTCTGCACTATCAGTTAAGTCGGCTCGGCTTCCTTTCGTTGGTAGCTGTGGAGCTCGCCCTTTTAAAGACTTCATGTAATCTCCAACCGTTTGGTGAGCATTTTCAGGATACTTAACCTTTTTGGAAAATTCATAGGATGTTCTCATATTAAAAGGCTTTGATGGATAGGCTTTTGCATCTGACAACCGATTCTTGTTCTTTGCATGGACCTGCAAATCACGCTTTGAAGGCATAGGCAAACTCATGAAACTATTAGAGCCTGATACATCACCTCTCAAAATGTCAGACTTCTTTCCTGTTTTCAAAGCCCCTGTTTTATCCATTGCATTATCACGTGCAACATTTCGACCTCTTTGCATGCCCATTCCAAACAATGGATCTTGATTATCATCATCATCATCATCATCATCAATACTGAATTGATCAATTTTCCAGAGAGATGTCCCTGATTCATACCCTGTTGCTTTACTCTGTCTATGGAGAGCCACGACCGAACTATAAAGCCCAGAATTCATATCCATACCATGATAACCAGAAGGAAAGCGACCTCCTGAAGGCATTTTTGACCCAGTTGTCTTCAACATACCTCTTGCATTCTGCTTCCCATACTTGACTGGTTCCAAACACATCAACTGTCGTCGTGAAAGAAAATCCAAATTAGAGCCCACTGCATATGGAGACTGATGCCCCATTTTCTGAAGACCTTTCCCATCCTTAAGCTTTTTGCTCCAGAGCCTATCACCTGATTCCTCTTGTCCTGATGAATTGCTCTCCAAATCCTCCATCTTCTCATACATCAAACTCTTTTGACTTTTTGTAATATTCAAAACCCTAAGCTTCTCCTCAATACTAAACTCTCTACAATTACTCCACGCATCCCTTATCTGACAAAGATTACTAACCATAGCATTCTGATGATTCCTCAAAAGATGATAATGTTTATGCTTCTGAAAAAAAGTAAACCCCTCTCGATAAAGTGCCACCCTTGGCTCACACAAACCCCCTTTCAACATATCAAACAACTTCTTAATCGGACTCCCAAAATGGAAATTTTCACCCCGAAAGAGCTCCTTCAAAGTCTGATTAAATGTCTCTTGATCCATATCAGGCAAATATTTTGTTAACCCAAATTTTTCCTCATCAGTTAATATCTCATTCCATGCATCAACAGACAATATATCCTCTAAACCAGGAAGATCATACAATTCTAAAGGAACACTACAAGTTAAGTTGCCAATTTGGCAAAATTCTGCCCCGGTTTCACCTAATTCGAGCAAATCAAAGTCATCAGAACCCGCACCTGAATCCGCATCATCAAACTCATCATCATCATCAGATGGTTCATCATCGACGGCCGAGCTTCGCCTTTGAAGCTCGTCCTCATCACTCGACATAGTCCCCCCACTATTCGGTGAAAACTCCGAATCAAAACGTGAAACTTTGAAATTATTCTTCTCTATCGCCATTATAAAATAACAACAAAAAAATCTCTAGCTTTTGCCTCCTTTTAATTCACCAAAATTAGAATCCTCACACGTAACTGAACCAAAAAAAAAAAATTTCAAATTTCGAAATTAACAAAGTTTGATAATTAAATATCAAAGAAAATTTGAGATTCCGATTATAAATACCTCATTCGCGAGATATTGCGACTGGGCGGGGAAATTGACGAATTCGAAACGTCGTCCACGCAACGAGAATTAGCACGGAGAGAGCGAGAGAGATTTTATTTTATTTTAATTTTCTTTTGGGTGAATGAGAGAAACCCTAAGAGAGAAGGAGAGGCGGTTGAATAAAATAAGGAGACAGCGAGAGGTGAATGGTGATGTTGTTGATGATGATGGTGATGATGAAGAAGACGAAGGTGACGTGGCGAGGAGAGGGCCGTCTGATTGAGGGGGAGAAGGAGGTAATTATGAAAAGACTGAAAAGGGCTTCTAAGAAAGAGAAGGCGTGTATTTGTTTGTGTGTTTGTGTGTGTGTGTGTGTGTGTGTGTGTGAGTGAGTGAGTGCAGAGGTGGAGAAAAAAGAAGGGAGAGTGGGCAAGAGAACGAAAGAAAGAGAAGGTGAGTGAGTTGACGCGGTGACCGAGTTAGGGACAAGCCGTTGGCGAGTTAAAAGTTAATCTCGTGTCTGGGTTTTTACTTTTTATGATTTAGTAAGTTTCTGGCCGTTGGATTAAATTGACCCCACTTTTAACTATATACTACTGTATTCATATTTCTAACAACGTCGTACTTATTTTTTCTTTTAAAAAGAACCACGCTTGATATTGACTGAAGATTAGATATATTAAAAGATTTTAATTAAAAGTTTGTAAATTAATTAGGATTATATTTTTACAAAGTTTTTTAAGTAATTGTTGCTTAAAAAAAAAAGACACACGATGAATAAAACTACTTCTATTAATATCTTCTCAAATACTTTTTTTCTTTTTTTATGTTTGTCTATTTTAAAAATTAGAAGAAATCATTTTTTTTTAATTACAAACATAATGTATTACATTTGCTACTAGAGTGTTGTAGGAAGCATTTGAATTTCATGTATATTGATAGATTATTTGAGAGTTTGTTTATTATTTATATTTTTTATAATTTTTTTAAAATATTTTGTAACAATTAAATAGTTCGTTGATAATTAATAATTAATTAAAAAAGTTAGAATCACATAATTAATTAAATATTTATTATTAAATTATATAATTTTTTTATATTTTATATAAATTATTTCTTTATTACTTGTAGATAATCTTTTTATTTATATGCGTTAAAATTTTAAAATGCTAAATCATTATTATGTAATATTAAGGCAAACAAAAATCTCAATAAAACTAAAAAAAAATGCAAAATAATATTAAGAAGAATTTCTATAGATTATAAATTGAGCTCTTAATGAATAAGATTTTTAAGTTATCGTGACTAAAATTCTATTGAGAGTTACTCCCCACATATTTGTCATTGTGATACTAATACAAGTAGATTGTAATATTTAATTTTTTTTTTAATAAAAAAAAGAGAAAATAAAAGAGATCGCATTATATGTCTAGAGAGAGAGCCAATGAGTACTACGCTTAACTTTATAATCAAATGGAGAAATACAACAGTGCAACGTGGTGTTCTCTCATTGGATATGAAGCATTACGTTTACGTGGCCTTCAAAGATTCAAAGAATGTCCGTACGGTTTACGAGTACAGATCGACATATCTACTTCTGTCCCCACCCATCTTCTTTTACTGGTAATTAATTAAATATTTGTTCCACTTTTGCGTCTCTCTTTGCAAATATAAAAAATAAAAATAAAAATAAAAATTTGATTAGGTGAGCGATGTTTCTACCGAATGATAAGTGACAAATTATTGTTTAGTACTGTCTAATACTATTTTAATAATATCACACAGTATTAAATAATGTTAAATACTGACCCATTTTTTACTGAGCGGCGGTGACATCGCATATTAGATCAGCTTTTTCTCTTTTTGAATAATATTATAACATAATATTATTTAGTTAATATATATATATTTTTTGTATAATTTATATGTATTATAAAATTTTAATATAATATTTAAAATTTTTAACTTTTTGAAACATGCGGGCTTGGCTAAGCCCCTAATCCTTATATTTTCACATGAGTTCGAGTTTCTCTTCTCTTTAAGTGATGAGTGATATAATATATATATATATATGTATGTAATTCTTGAAAAAAAATATTTAACTTTCTATTTTCATAACTTTTTTTAAATTTAAGATTTTATTTTAGTTCTCAAATAACTCACGCAAGTTGTGACTAATTAATTTTTTAAAAGAAGAAATCGTGATGAATGAAAATGATTATGAGACCTACCTATAATTGATTTCTCTTACAAGTCTAAAAGGCATCAGATGCCTAAGCACATATCCACATTTAATGATGGGATAAATGGATCGGATGCAATATAAGAGTGAGTTAATGACAATTGGTGGGAATGAATATAGAGATGACTTTAAAAGTAAAAAAGAATTAATCTTCTTTCTTTTTTATCATCTCCTCGTGTATGTATAAAATTCTTAACTTTTTTAAGAATCTTCATCATTTATATATAATAATTTTCAATGCGAATATTTGTATCTTTGAAAATGTAATATTTATTTTTAAATTAAAGTCTAATACTTAATTATTTTAAACTAAATTCGTACATTTTATAATGGCTTACAAACTCAATGAAACACACCTGAAAAACACATCACTTGTCAAAAAAAAAAATCCAATATTTTATAACTTTCTCATCCAATAAGAGATAACACTAAAGAAATATTATGTTTTCAAATTAAAAAAAACAAAAAAATCAATAACAGTAGTTATTACACCCATACAAGTTTAGGTGATAAGTAATAAAATCCACAAGAATTTTACAGATTTTCAAAATCCAATAACCTAAAGTTTCTATTATGCTTCATTTCACATATGCAAATGCACAAATTCGCAGCCAATACATATATTCATGAACTCAATTCAAGCACAAAAAGATTCTAATCTCAATCTCTCTCTAAAAAAAAAAAAGCCAAGAAATCTGAGATTTTACTATAATACATTTCGTTTACTTGGGAAAAAAAAAATTGAGACGGTCTTCAATCTCGAGCACTTTAAA
Source organism: Ailanthus altissimus (assembly GCA_946807835.1). NCBI lineage: Eukaryota > Viridiplantae > Streptophyta > Magnoliopsida > Sapindales > Simaroubaceae > Ailanthus > Ailanthus altissimus. Next base: position 24,667,600 of record OX327701.1, on the reverse strand, counting down.
ATATGGTGGGTAATGTTGAGCTGGGTATGTGGAAGGATAAGCTCGAAGAAGATTTACTTTGAGAAGTGGCCTTCGCCATTTTTTAATTGCAAAAATTTTCTTTCATTTTATTTTTTAAATTAGGGTTATGTTTGACTCATTGTTGATTACAGGTCAACATGACCGTCAACTCAATTAGAATCACTTAAAAGAAGAAAAAAGGTTTAACAAAAAGCCCGAAACTAAAAGCCAAGAATTGACAAGGGGATTGACACCAAACCAGTAGATTGTCAGATCAAGTTAAAGGTCCATTGAGATCACAATACTAAAATATCCTCCAAAAAAGAAAAGTTTGAACCTAATTACAAAATTTCGTTCAAACTCAAGCTTCTCTCACATTTCCTAGTAAGAAGCGGACAAAGAACTTAAGTCAAGTTTTAATACTTCTTCCCTTATAAATGTCTCTTATCAATTAGTCATTATCTGATTATAATCATAGTTATTTCTTATTAAAACCTTCAACACATGATTGATAAACTTTATCATGTATTTATGCCTGAAAAATAAACTTGATTGAATTTCTCTTAAGAAGAAGACAATTTATTGAATTACAAGATTGTGTCACTTCAATCCTCAAATAGTTTGAACTTCACACATTATATAAGACATATATTATACGTTTATATTCATTCAAAAAAATATATGAGAGATTACAATTAAGAATCTTAGAAAGCACTTTTGAGTAATTTTCGAGAGCATCCGCACATAAAATAATATCCTCTTATTTGATAAACACTCCTACATACAACACTCAACTTCTTTTGCTCTTATTGATTTGAGTGTCGGAGTATATATATGCAGGAGGACAACTTTGTTTGAAAAAACCTTTTTAGGACCAATTAAATCTTGAGAAAAGACCATACTTGATAATATGTCGAAGATTCAAGGGTGTAAAAATAATTTCTTAAGGTTCCAAAATCGAGAACTTCATGCTGAAAATACCATTTTTGCCCATTTTGCTTTTAAGTCTTAATTAAGGGTTGAAACGAAATTGTAGTTGGATAAAACATTTTAATTAGGAGTTTTTTTTAGTAACATTTGAATACTTAAGGTAGCAAGATAAAATTAACTTAAACTTTTGTAGTCAGGTAAAATTTGATTTATTTTTATAAAGTTAAAATTTATGATTAAATTCATTTTTTCATTTATAATTTAACTTTTTTAGCATTTTTATGCATAAGCAAGATGGTTAAAAGTGTATAGAGTTCAAAGTCCCGCCCCTACAAAACCATAAAGAGCTCGAACATGTTTTCTTCGTCATGTGCGTGTGGCTGTGATTTTAGTACATACTACGTTCGTGGTTAACAATAAAGTGTATAGGGTTCGTCATACATCAGCAACATGTTTTCTTCGTCACTTTTCTCCGTTATTGTGGCAGACGCTATAGCCATATTGCGAAGTTTGCAAGCACTAAGAAATACGAGTTTCGATTCAGTTAAAATTGAATCTGATGTTGTTATCGTAGTTAAGGATGGATATGGGCCAGTTTTGTCTAGTTTCGGCTAGAATTAAACTGGTTCGTGGTTATTCATTTTCTCCTATAAGATAATTGAATCAATCAAATTGAATAAGAGAAACTGAATCAGATTGAATCAGTTTTATTTTGTTCGATCTGATTCGATTTTTTCGTTTTGACTTTAGGGTTAATGCAATGTGATGATGATGGAGTGTTCTCATTTTGGCCGTTAGTTGTAACATCTAGGATTCTGGGTGCAAAGCTCTTGCTAGTCTCTGGCAAGTAGCCTTGATCTCCTAACACGTGGTGCCCACCTTAATCCCCAGAACATCGTACAGTGAGCTTGGCTATGTGATGTGATGATAGGGTCTTGTTGTTCTTCTCTCCGTTGTAGTTGATGCACAAGCAAATACTGATACACGAAGTGGGTGGAATTTGACTAACATAGGCTAGGAATGAGGCTCGTTGGTGATAATTTTTGGGCCAATGAAATAAGTTGAGGTGAGCTGAAAGATGTGTAAGCCATTGATATGATGACTAAATTAATTGTTGTGGTGTTTTGAACTTTCTAAAGATGGAATTTGGCTTAGGGTTTTTTGGTTTGGTTTTCACATCATGACTAAATTAATGTGTTTATGAGCCGAAGACTGGGATCTGCAAATTTGCAATTGCAATTTGCCTTGGGGTTAGGGCTTAGAAGTGAAGTTTAGAATGCACTCTTTAGTCTTTGGAACAAAAGAACGAAAGAAGGAAGAGAGGCTGCAAAATAAGAATTTAGTTTTTTTTTTTAAAATTTTTATTGTGAGTTATATTGTTCGAGCAAGCTCATGTTTAAATTATCTATCCATCAATTAAATAATGATACATGAAAATTAATTATAAAATTATTTAAATACCAATTTTTAATTCGGTTCTTAAATTCAAAAAAATAAACCGAAACCGTTATCACTTGAAATAATTGACCAATTTTTTTTAATTATAAAAATCGAATCAAACCGACCGATTCAATCCAATTTAGACCGATTTAATTAGTCTTCGAATTTATTTTCTACTTTTAATTATGGTTAATGATCTCACCATAGTATTTTCATAGATTGGCTTTATATTTCAATACCTCTTGATTTTCTTAGAATTGTTTAGATTGTTTAAGATCTTTTTTGTTCCTCGGGATGCAAATAAAATTGTGTGTTCCGAACTCTCTCAATAGTCTTGTATCAAATGAATATATTTTTGAAAAAATTTCAAAAATAACAAAATTTAAGGAGGTCTTTAACTTTTTTAGTCACCATTTCAAGTTTTTAATTTGTTTAGCCAAATAAATTACTTTTGGATAAATATACCATTTCACTGTTTGTATAGTACTCGCTACAATGTACAATATTTTTGCTACAGTTATTAATTAAATCAAAATTAAATATTTTTTATTTATTAAAATTATATTTATTTTATATTAGTTATTTATTTATTTTAATCATATTACTACAAAATTTACATAAGTAATAAAATTATTTAATGTAGTTAAATTAAACTAAATAAATACAATAAATAAAAATAATTTTCATAAAAAATACACACTTAATGGTATTTTTTTTATTAAAATTATATTTATTAATAATTAAATAAAATAAATAAAATTTAAATAAATAAAATTAATTATGTATGAATAATAAAAAATTAAATAAATATAATGGTTACAAAGGTCATCTCCGCCAACAAAGATCGAGATTAATAAAGGTCGAGATTAACAAAGGTCATCTCGACCATTGCATCTCGGGCCATCTCGGGCCTGAGATACAATATCGAGATGACCACCATCGCATCTCGAGGGCATCTCGGGGCCATCTCGAGCTCGAGATGTGATGATTAAGATGGCCTTTGTTGATCTCGACTTTTGTGACCATTATATTTATTTAGTTTTTTATTATTCATAAATAAATAATTATATTTATTTAAATTATATTTATTTTATTTACTTATTAATAAATATAATTTTAATAAAACATACAATTAAGTTTGTATTTATTTATAAAAATTATTTATATTTATTGTATTTATTTAGTTTAATTTAATTACATTAAATAATTTTATTATTTATGTAAATTTTGTAGTAATATGATTAAAATAAATAAATAACTAATATAAAATAATATAATTTTAATAAATAAAAAATATTTAATTTTAATTTAATTAATAACTGTAGTAAAAATACTGTACACTGTAGCGGATACTTTACAAATAGTGAAAAAGTATATTTATTTAAAAATAATTTATTTAGCTAAACAAATTAAAAAATTAAAATGGTGGCTAAAAAAGTTAAAAACCCCTTAAATTTTGTTATTTTTGAAAATTTCTCAATACTCTTCTTAGTTTTGGTTGAGCAATAAATTTCATTTTTTCTAAAAAAAAAATCTCTCTTTATTAATCAAGTAGGTGCAGTTATTAAAATCGTTATTGTCGTGGCTTTTTCCTCTTTTATGATAAAAAGTTGTGCTAAGTATATTTTACAATTTACAAGGATTGTCTTAGGGTCTCTCTTAAAAAGAAAATTAAATAAAAAATATTTAGGATTGAAAATATAATAAAAAATAATATTACATGTACAAATTAATTATAAAATTCTCTTATTCCATCTATTTTTATATGATATAAATAGACTAATAAATAATAATAAAAAACCGTCATTAACACCCTTTTATTTCATTTATTGTATTTATTTTTTTAACCGTTACAGTTTCAATAATTTTATGTACGTTAAATACATAAATGACAAATTAGTATTATCGACGGATGAAAAGATATAAGAAACTGTCAAGTTTATTCGAAATTTTGCTTTTGTGGTTGTCATATGGAACTACAATTATGAAATCGAGTAATTTGTTAATTGCATTTCAGTTTTGATGATTTTGAGGAGAGGGAATAAGATCAAATTGCAATTTAATTAATATGAATTATGTGAATGTAATCACCACCCAATGACATGAGATTCAGAGGAAAAAAGAAAAAAGAAATAGGCAAAATATTATCGCACATATGAGAAAATAAATCTTGATTACACCATTTAGTAACGACCGCATACATCATTGTCTGATATTTATGCTAAGGTAAAAATACTGATGGTAGAGTTTTCAGTATATACTTACACCTGGTTGATTCACAATTTATCAACAGAGTTAACGAATTATTACAGGCTGTAGAAATCCTGAAGAATTGCCGTTTCTGTTAACTATATTTAAGCATTTACCTGAACAAACCAGACCTTCAATTCTTCTCCCTCCATTAGAGACCAGTTTGACCATTTCCGCCCTCTCTTTCTTGTCACATTTCCTTTGAGCAATTTCAAAAAAATCTTCCGGGGCGGTTAGAAGCAAACAGGAGTTATCAAAAATCTCTTTCTCCCTGGAAAAGAGATTGATAAAAAAACTAAGAGTTGATATTATATTTATCATGGTTACAGGAGGCCATGGACCTACAAATAAATGGATGCTAGAAAGTGCGGAGGTTGATCGAATGGTTGACGTGCCTATTAACGATGACACTGCCCGGAGAGTCGTGTCGAAGCCACCGACTGCTCCATCTCTCGGGAGGAATGCTAGCACTGCTATAGGGAGACCTGGGATGCCTCAGAATAATGCTCCTCCCAAGATTGACAGGACGGCTTCGTCCGCGGCTAGAGGCCTCCAAAGCTTGCGGTTCCTCGACAGAACAGTCACAGGAAAGGAAAATGATGCCTGGAGATCCATTGATAGGCGTTTTAATCAATTTGCAATTAATGGGAGACTCCCCAGAGAAAAATTTGGCATCTGCATTGGTAATATACTTGAACTTGAAGTATTTATTTATTTATTTTTGATTTGAGCTAAAACACTGATTGGAAAGAATTGAATTCTGTTTAGGCATGGGAGAATCACTGGATTTTTCCATGGGAGTATATGATGCGTTGGCGAGGCGCCGGCAAGTAGATGCTGCAAATGGGATAACCAAGGAGGACTTGAGACTGTTTTGGGAAGATATGACTAAGAAAGATCTTGATTCTCGACTTCAAATATTCTTCGACATGTAAATTTTCTTCTCTTTTTCACGTGCTGTTTGACAAGCAGAGAATTTTAAGAATTAATAAGGTGATTTTAACTAAATGATTTTTCAGGTGTGACAAGAATGGAGATGGCATTTTATCAGAGGATGAAGTAAAGGAGGTGAGGATAAAAGCCAAATGAAATTTTCTTCTGTATTTGCTTGTTTCTTCGTAATAAATCAGGTTTTCTCATAATTGTTCCGGAAAAAAGGTGATAGTGTTGAGTGCCTCCGAAAACAAGCTCTCAAATCTCAAACAGAATGCCGCTACATATGCAGCTTTAATCATGGAAAAACTGGATCCTGATCAAAATGGATATATAGAGGTTAGCATTTTTATTAGTATTAGTACTAATCCAACGTGTTTCAGTTTCTTCGGTTCCATCTCATGTTGTTCTTCAAACAGATGTGGCAGCTAGAAACTTTACTACGGGGAATGGTGGCGGATGACGGCTCAAGAATGAACCCAAGAACCAACACAATGACAAGAGCCATGATCCCCAAAAATTATAGAACCCCTGTTACCAGATTCTTTTCAGTGACCACAGAATATATCTATGACAACTGGAAAAGAATATGGATTGTCACATTATGGTTAGCAGTAAACGCAACACTATTCTATTTAAAGTTCAAGGAATTCCAAACGTCACCCACATTCAAAATCACAGGTTATTGTGTCTGCTTTGCCAAAGGTTGTGGAGAGACTCTCAAGTTCAATATGGCTCTAATTCTCTTTACAGCATGCAGAAGAACTCTCACCAAGCTTAGATCAACATTTCTCCATACGATAATCCCTTTCGACGACAATTTAAATTTTCACAAGCTGATTGCACTAGGCATTGCAATTGCGAGTGTTGTACACACACTGTTCCATCTCCTCTGTAACTACCCGAAATTGAGTCAATGCCAAAGAGAGAAATTCATGTATCTTCTTGGTCCCATCCTCAATTATCAGCAACCAACTTATATGGATTTGGTGAAGCATACTGTAGGCTGGACTGGAATATTGATGCTTCTTATTATGGCCTTCTCATTCACACTGGCAACGCACGCTTTTAGAAGGAATGTTGTTAAGTTACCATGGATTTTTCACAATCTCGCCGGGTTCAATTCCTTCTGGTATGCACATCATTTGCTGGTGTTGGCCTATGTCCTACTCTTCATGCATGGCTGGTTCCTCATTTTTAACAAGCCCGTGTTACATAAAACGGTATATAGAATGGCGAATTTACCAAAGATAGAATATCAACTTTAGCTTACAGTCCCCAAATTAACTGATGCTGAAACTATTTGTCCAACTTTTTCTTTGCAGACCTGGATATATATCATTTTCCCGATTATAATTTATGCTAATGAAAGATTCCTTGCCAAATATCAGGATCTAAGTCATCGTGTGGACATAATTAAGGTCTGCCATATTACAAATAGTTTTTTTTTTTTTTCGTGGTTTCATCTACTCTCCGAGTCCTGAAAAAATGAATCATCCTATATTATATATTGGACGTGGCAGGCAGTAATATATACAGGAAATGTTCTGGCGCTATACATGACAAAACCTTCAGGCTTCAAATACCAAAGTGGAATGTACCTTTTTGTCAAGTGTCCAGATATATCACCTTTTGAATGGTAAATTATTAGATATGTTGATGATCATTGAAAAATAATCCAAACGCCCACTGTATTTCGTTACCTTTACACTCAAAGTGCTCATTTCTTATAGGCACCCTTTCTCAATCACTTCTGCACCAGGAGATTACTACTTGAGTGTACACATAAGAACCTTAGGAGACTGGACTACTGAACTTAAACAGAGATTTGAGCAGGTGATCAAGATCAAAATATATTTTCAGCATGTTAAGCCAACTGCTTTGCTGTTATTTTTTCATTACAATACTCAAAACTTCCGTCGCACTTCTTAACTCTTATGTTATACTTCTCAAGTTATATACTACATTTCAATTTTAAGGTGTAATTTTTTTTTTTGTTTTTTCATTTCACAAACTGACCGAAAAGTATGCAGGTATGCGACACCCCAGCGCCTGCAAAAACAAGCAGGCCGGGAAACCTGAAGAGAATGGAAACTAGATCAGCGGCAAATACTTCCAACTTAGAAGACATACAAGCTAGGTGAGAAAAATTCAACCCACAGCTTAATTTAAAGCTTGAAATCTCAACCTGGCCTCTTGTACCATTCTAGAAGATTTTAACCCACTAGCACCCACGAAATGATTTTCTACATATAGTTGGATAAATTTAAAGCTTTTAATTAACTATGTACTTGCAGTTTTCCAAAAATCTTCATTAAGGGACCGTATGGAGCTCCAGCTCAGGATTATGGGAACTACGACATCCTCTTACTCATTGGATTGGGAATTGGAGCTACTCCATTTATCAGCATCATAAAGGATCTGCTGCACCACATCAAGGCACACGAGAAAAGCACTGTGAGTCAAATGGCAAAAAGCCCCTGTTTTTCGTTTTCTCATTGCTGCGTGGTTCGCCAAAATAAAAAAAGATAAACAAATAAAAACAAAATAAAATGAGATCTAAATATTTGTTGGAAATACACGAATAAAATTAGGGTTCTAACATAACCAAGAATTCGAAAGACACAGGAATTCCTTGAGAATGGTTTCAAGAAGGGTCCTGAAAGAGCCTACTTCTATTGGGTGACAAGGGAGCAAGGCTCGTTTGAATGGTTCAAAGGAGTTATGGATGACATTGCAGATTATGATGACAAGGTATAAATTTCGAGATTAGAACACCATTGTTTTCTTATTATATATTCTTAACACCATCAAATTGATTATTACTTCTTTTGTGTTTCTTTATTTTTTGGTTCTTTGAATGTTGTAGGATCTGATAGAAATGCACAATTACTTGACAAGTGTGTACGAAGAAGGAGATGCAAGGTCCGCTCTTATTGCCATGGTTCAGAAACTGCAACATGCCAAAAATGGAGTTGATATCGTCTCCGAAAGCCGGGTACATTCACAGATCAAAACAAAAATAACCCATCACATCATTTAATTTACTTACCATAATTCTTTAGTTCCTTTTTTATTTCCTGACATTATTAATGATGACACAGATAAAAACCCATTTTGCAAGACCAAATTGGAGAAAGGTGTTCTCTCACTTGGCAACTGAACATGAATCTTCTCGAATAGGTAACACTAATCCTGATTCATACCATTAATCATTCCAAGCAACAATAACGTCAGTAAATAGATGAATTTTCAGGCACAAGATAGAGGTCTGGTTTAATTTGTTTTCCATAATGTTGCAGGTGTTTTTTATTGCGGAAGTTCAACACTTACCAAAATTTTGAGGGAGCTTTGCCAAGAATTTACTTTAGAGTCGCCAACCCGATTCGATTTCCACAAGGAGAACTTTTAGAGAGTATAGTCCTGCCACGTTGGAACAACTTTCTGTAAATAATTTTTGTATTGTACCAAATGGAAAAATTTTATGATTTCTGTAAATGGGTTTCTTGCACAAGTACACTTTCCATTGCACCATGGTACCCAAATTTAATTATACTTGTTTATTGACAAAATTGATTGATGTGATGCCTTATTATATATATACCCTCTTTTTTTATAATTGGCACTTGATCTTTCGATTTGGTTCGACTGTACCCATGAATACGATGATAGCAACATTAATATATTAAATAAGAGTAGTGTTAGATTTACATAACTTGGATACAATGGATATAAAATTTGTATTTAAATTTATATATCATTAATTGGTAACTGTTATTTATTAGGTAATTATTAATTTTTTAATTTTTATTAATGTTATAATTATATAATATCAACCAATATATTATATCAATTGAGATATAAAATTTATAGTATAACTATTTAAATGTAACATTATTGATTAAGTAAATGGATAAATTATTGGGTATGCGGGACTTCTTTTCTTTTTTTAAAAGTAAAAAAATTCTTTATTTCTCAATATTGAGTATAATGAAGTATAAATATGACATTTTCATTAATTCAACAAATACAAAATTTATAATATAAAATTTAAAAATTCTTTCTCTTTGTCACTTATAACATAATACTCACATACTCTTTGTTGACTTTATTATTTATTCAATTCTCTAATACTCTTAACTCTTAACAATTAATCAAACACTTGATCAACTCTTTATTCTTAACTTACTTACTTACAAAACTAAATGATGGAATGTGGTATTTATATTAGTTCTAATAAACTAAAACAACACAAATAAAATATTATAAAAAATTATTAACCATATAAGTTTGTAATACTTATCACCTTAATCATCAACTCCAAAATATTTTACATAACTTAGAAATTTTAAGAATTGGGCTTATAAATATTTAGACTTAATCTTGGGTTTGGTATTGTAATTTTAACACTCACCCTCAACACCAACTTCTGTTCTTTTAACTACGTTGAGTTGTTTTTGAAACTTTTCGAATTTATTAGCACCAAATTTTTTGTGAACAAATCAGCCACTTGATCTTCTATCTTAACATACAGCAATTCAATTTCTTCTTGTAGAATTTTCTTCCGGATAAAATGATAATACACCTCCACATGCTTTGTTCTTACATGAAAATTTAGATTTTCTGCCAAATAGATTGTTGATCGATTATCACAATATATTGATACTTTATAATCTTTTGACTGATGTAAATCTTCTATCAACCGCATCAACAATGTACTTTCTTGAGCTATAATTGTTACTGCTCTGTACTCAGCTTCAGCAGTTGACAATGATATAGTCGGTTGCCTTTTACTGCACTAAGAGACTATTCTTGAACCAATCTTGAAAAAATATATAGTGGTCGAACGTTGTGTGTCATGGTCTCCGGCATAGTTAGCATTACAACAGCCAACTATTTTACAATCTTGGTCTTTCTTATAGAAGAGACTATAGTCAATTGTACATCTCACATATCTTAATATCTGTTGAACCGCCTCTAAGAAAGGTTTCTTAGGATTTTGCATGTATCGACTTATTACTTCAACTGCATAAAAAATGTCTGATTGAGTCAATGTTAAATAAATGAGACTTTCAACCAATTGTCGATACATAATTTCATCTTCTAAATCCTTTCCTTTATGACCACATAACTTAACACTGACTTTCAGCGGTGTTGAGATAGGCTTGCATTCTAGCATCTCAAGCTTCTGCAACAAATTTTTGGTATATTTTTGTTGTCTTAGGAAAATCTCTTCTATTGTCCGAATGACTTCGAGCCTAAGAAAATGCTTAAGTTGTCAAAGCTCTTTCATTTGGAAGCAAACCACCAAATTCTCTCTTGTTTGATGAATCTCTTCTTCATCCTCTCTAGTAATGATTAAGTCATCTATATATACCAGCACAATTGTAAGTTTCTTTATATTAGTTTTGACAAACAGGCTAGAATCAACTAGTGCTTATTTGATGAATCTCTTCTTCATCATCTCCAGTGATGATTAAGTCATCCATATATATTAGCACAATTGCAAGTTTCTTTCCATTAGTTTTGACAAACAGGCTAGAATCAACTAGTACTACAGAGTAACCACCATGTGTTAGAAATTCTCCAATTTTACCATACCACACACTTGGAACTTGCTTTAATCCATACAAGCCTTCACAATTTACATACATAATTAGGATAAACTTTACTTTTAAATTCCATTGGTTGAATCATGTAGATCTCTTTATTAAACTCTCTATGTAAAAAAGCATTCTTTACTTCCAATTTTCATAATATCCAACATTTGCTAGCTGCTAGTACAAGTAGAACTCGTACTATAGTGATCTTGTGTCACGCCCCAGACCCAAAAGATCCGACACACGACATCACTTACATTCATTCACTGTATGTGCACTCATAAATAATATTACACAAAATTTTCAACTTTCATTCAACACAGAAATCCTTAGCAAGTTGCTAGAAAGTTCAACACTAAAATCAACCATAACCTAACATATAAATATAAACTTCTCTTGACAATATTTAAACATTCATTTCAATTTCTTTCAGAATTATAGCAATTGAATTATGACTGGGACAATTATTAAACCGGAGATACGCAGAGTTTTCTCAGAGATTAACACTCTACTACGTCACCAATAGCAACTTTGTTACCGGGAGCCCAGAATATATCCATTGCAAATTCTTACTTAAAATCATCCAATAACCACACTTTATAAAACTTAAACCAAATCCAATCCACACACAATGAAATAATACATAAGTATTTATTCAATAGGGACAAACCAAATATCCTATCCCACGTGTCCCCAAATGAAACACACAACAACCTAGCAACTTAGGGAACCCAAGGAACAGCAGAAGCCTTGTCAAATCCGCTAAGCACACATGTACCTTATTTACCTGAAATCACCATAAACTATAATGAGTATAAAACTCAGTAAGCATACTAGTTTTTCATATATCAAATACAAATACATATATGTACACAATGCATATGTATGATATGTTGTTATCAATCAAAATCATAATCTTATCAAATCACATATCATGTAAGCGCTTACACATTCTTTCAAAACACATAATAGGAATACCATCACTCAACTACTACTTAGTAGGACTTACATATCACATATCACATAATGAGCCAAATGTCACTCGTAGGTGACATACCGTATGAGAGGAATAGTACAAGTGAGGTCTTTAAATCACACATATATAACGCTTATGCCCGAAGGTAAAAGCCAAACCCTCACCCTGATCATCGGTGAGTCCTCTCACATGTACCAATACGCCACCACACGAATGTGATGACTCACACTTCCTTTAGGTACCAATAGGATCCTCCCTACATACGGAACACATAATATATACCAATCCCGAAGGAAAGGCCACACATAAAGGCTCCACAAATCACATAAAATGCCTACTAAGTTAACAGTGAGTTCAAGTACCCTCAAATCACAAAATATTTCTCATGGACATATTACACTTCAAAAGCTTTCTTTATTAAACACATCTTATTTTGAAAGCTCACTTACAAAAACACATGTATGTCCATGATCAATGTCAATGCTCATATTCATAAACATATATTCACATTTCATATCAAAATATACTTTGACATAACATAAACATATTCTTAATCACATTTACAAAATCATTCATAACACTTACTATGTTTATTGTGATTCCAGTAAAAAGTCTAGTATACTTACCTCTTAACACTTTCAGCTACAAGGCTTAAATCTCCTTAACCTATCAATGGAGATTAATCCTTTCATAAGCCTCACAATTCACACAAAATACTTTAAATAGCTTACAAAATTATACACAATGCATTTATCACATCAAATTGGTCTAAATATTTGGTTTCTCAAAACCTGTCATTCTGACCACTTACACTTAACAAAAATTTCTAATACATCAAATGATGTCAAATTACTCCGAAATCAGAATATATCATTCTTGACTCATATATACGTCTTATATATGAATATTATATCAAAATTCCTACACAATCCATTCCATACACACCATGGAATCCAAACTACAAACCTGACAGGATCAAGATACTTACTGAACAGTATTCAATCTCCCAATTTTATAAAATCATATACTAACTCAAAAATTATAAAACTACCACATAATTACTCTTGACACATATCTCAGTCCATGATAAATATTTGGCTTCCAAATAACTGCCAAAAGTATTTTAAAACTATTTTATTTCATAACTTTAAAAATCTGTTAATCAAATACTACAATGAGCTGATACACTTTAGAAATTCATAACACTTCAACCACATTGATCCAAATTCTCAATTCCGAGTATATCATATTAGACATATAAAACTATCATATTCCACAAATTCATAATTTTTAAAGATCATTCAGCAGGTCAAAAATTATTTTCCACTGTATCATACTGTTTACACAGGAAATTTCCAGAATTCCAGGGTCATTTTGGTAAATTCACTACAAATTCAATTTCCAAGATTTTCAGTCGATTCAAAGTCTCAGATGATCCTAAACATGTCTAATTTCATATACTCAAAATTAAAAACCAGAATCGAATCACAACAATTTATAAAATTCCTAGATCAAGAGGTTATCCAGCAGAAATTCCATAATTCATCATGATTTATCAAACTATCTTATAGATCATCATCAATTCTCACAACATCAAACGAAATACACATCAAATCCTTAATTATACATATTTCCAGAAATCAAAACTTAAAGAAATTGACTTAATTAACACCAATAAATTGATAATTAGTTGTGATATACCTCTAAAGATCCAAAATTCTCATTTTCTTCTTCTTCTTCTCTTTCTCTCTCCTTTATTTCTCTCTTCTCTCTCTAAAAATGGGTAGCTCGACCAAAATGAGAGAATTAGGGTTTTTAAAAGTGTATTTTTATACTAAGTGGTTAATTTTTGGTATTTACGAATTCACCCCCAAAACTTTCAAAGTATAACAATTTGGTCCCTAAAATAATTCCAAAGTCTTGCAAATAAACCCAATACTAATAGTATATCCTTAACCTATAAAAACACTACTAATAACAATATATAAATCAAGGATCACCCACATACAAATAAAATACGTATATTTATATATATAAATATACATATTCTTACCGGTTATGGATACTGGTTACTACATCTTGACTACTAGACTAAATGTTTCATCATAGTCTAGCCCATACTGTTGAGAAAATTATCGAGCTACCAACCGAGCTTTAGACCTCTCCACCGATCCATCAAGACGTCTTTTAATCTTATACATCCATTTACAAAATATAGGTTTCACATTCTTTGACTTTAACACTAAATTCTAAGTTTGATTTTGCTCTAACGCTATGATTTCTTCTTCCATAGCTTTAATCAGTTCATAACTTTGTGATGCTTCTTCAAAAGTTCCAGACTCTTTAACATTTTTCTCTTTCACCACAGCTACATTAGCATATTTGAGATTAGGCTTTCGTATTCTTATTGACTTTCGAGGATGAGATTGAGGGGTTGCAGGTTCTGTTCCTTCATATTTGGCCTCCATTGTTGGTTGTTGATAGATACCAATTTACTAAGGACTTTGAGTTGTCTCTTGTTTGGTGTTGTCATCACTACTTCTATCATCAAGTTCTTCTTGACTCGATCGAATTTTAGTAATTTACTCATCTATCTTTTATTATAATCGTTCTTCTATTTCTTTTGAATTTGAAAGCTCATCTTTTTGTGGCGACCACCATGAAGATGCTTCATCAAACACTATATTCTTTAATGTGTAGCACCGCCCACTAGTAGGGTCATAACATTTCCATCCGTTGCGTTGATCATCATATCCAACGAAGATACACCTAATTGTCTTTTTGTCGAATTTGTTTCTCAGGTGACATGTCACAAACACATAGCATATATAACCAAATACTAAAAAATGACTCACTGTAGGTTTTATATCTCACAACTTCTCAAAGGGTGATATGAACTCTAACTTTGGTTGAGGAAGCGTATTAATCATGTGGGCTGTATTCTTCATTTCTTCGGCCCAAAATCTTTATGGTATATTTTTTGTGTGCAATATACTTCTACAAATCTCTATAAGATGTTGATTCTTCCTTTTTGTAACACCATTTTGTTGTGCCGTGTTTGCACATGTGAACTGATATCGAATCTTATTTTCTCAAAGATATTGTGAGAACTTATCAGAGGTGTATTCTCCCCCATTATCTATGTGGAGATAATGAATCTTCCTTTCGACTTCTCTTTCATTTGTTTCTCTAAATTCCTTAAACTTTAAAAAGTATCTAATTTTTCTTTCATAAAAAAAACTCATACATACCTCGGGAAGTCATCGATAAATGTCACAATGTATCGCATGCCACTAATTGATGGCTGTTTGATAGGTCAAAACACATTAGAGTGAACCAACTTCAATGGCTCTTTAGCTCTAAACTTTGACTTCTTATACAATAGTTGATGTGCTTTGTCATATTGACATTCCATATATACTATATCCACTTTCACATCAAGTTGAGACAGACCTTTAAGTATTGCCTTATTCATCATCACTTTTAACTTGTGATAACTTACATGTCCAAATCGTGTATGCTACAAATCTACCGTCTCATTCTTTTAAGTTTTATTGATATAAACAGACTTTGTTTGTAGTACATTAACCGATTCTAGTCCTCGTCATTCCATTGTTGGTGTTCCCATTATCTTTAAATCTTAGTACACCTTAACATCTTATGGACTGAATAAGATATAGTGTCCAGAAGATGTTAATTGTGATATTGACAATAAATTCTTTTTCATACTAGGGACATAATAGACATCTTGAAGTGTTACCTTGTTAGGACTGTAACGAGGTGTAAGGACTGTGTTACAGATATGAGCTATAAGCAATCTTGAGTTGTTGGCTGTTATCACAACTCGACTTCCTTTGAACTTAGTCATATCTTGTAACTTTTTTTAATCACCAGTCATATAATTTGAACATCCCGAGTCGACGATCCAATCATTTTCATAATTAATCCCTCATGGCATTATCACTGTGAGTGATAGGTATTCTTCCTCTATAGCGACAAACACTTCAGCATTCCACTTATCTTCACATTTTCTTTCTGAGTTTGACGTGACAGTGTTACCATCATCAGACATTTTTTTAGACCAACAATATTTTACCATATGTCCAATTTTTTCACAATTGTAGCATTTTCTTTCAAATTTTTCTTTTGCTTGGACTGGCCAACATTACCGCGAGTCCTCTATGCTCCCCTTGTCTGTAAGCTACCTTCTTGTTGATGACTCTTTATCTTGTCATCATTTCATTTAGATCCTCAATTAGCATATCATTTAAATCAACTTTTTCTTTTGTCGATGTAGAGTGCTTCTTCATCGTCTTTTAATAAGACCTCACCTATTTGCTTGGCAATTGCTTCTTGATCAGCAAATAAATTTTTAAATTCAATGAAAGATGGTTGGGTTGGCCAACCTTGTACAGCATTAATAAAACTTCTATACTCAGGCCTCAAACCATAAATGGTAATTCTTTTCATCATAGTTTCAGCAATAGTAGCGGCATAATCTAACTTAGATATTTTGTGGCATAAGGACTTTACCTTTGTGAAGTATTGGTTGAACGTCATGTTACATTGTGCAATCGACAATACTTTATTCTCTAGAAGTTGTAGTCGCATATTATTTTTCTTTGAGAAGAGTGATGCAAAAGTGTCCCATGCGTCTTGGCCTTTTTTATGTGCTATAACATTTCTTCTTCAATTGTGGTCTTAATAATGAACATAACCTTACTAATTTTTACCTTTCACTTCTTTAAAGTGGTTTCGTCTGTTAGCTGCTTCACTTCATTCCTTCCAACTACCTTCCAAAAATATTGGGCTTGAAGGTAAGACTCCATCAACATTGCCTATGTATTGTAATTTTGGTTGTTGAGCTTCTTAATTGTTCCAACTACTTGAAGGTCTCCCAAATTGCTAACAAGACTTTCAATAATGATAGACAAGCTTGATCTCAAATTGTAAGCTTGTAGAGTTTTAAACTCTTCACAATTCAAATAAAACTTCACGAAGGTCAATCTTTGACTGTCTTGCTGTTACTCCTAACAACGCTTCCACCAGCACCATAGTAATAATGCCTAGTGTTTATTTATATGAATTGTATACTAGAAAAGTTCTCAAATAAAACTTCACGAAGGTCAATCTTTGACTGTCTTGCTGTTACTCCTAACAACGCTTCCACCAGCACCATAGTAATAATGCCTAGTGTTTATTTATATGAATTGTATACTAGAAAAGTTCTCAAAAAAGACTGGAAGGGTCACAACGGTCCCATTTAAAATTCAGACTCCTTAGGCAATATTAACTCTTTTGACAGAACTTTTTTAGGCATGCACCATTCATACAACTACACCAAGCTCTGATATTGGTATCGTATATTTAAATAGTAACAATATAAACAGTACTTTAACTATTGTTCTATGCCCCAAACAGCTTGGCTCTGATACTAATTGTTAAGCATAATGGAGCACATATGAAACATTTTTATTAATACAACAAACACAAATTTACAATACAAAATTTAGAAACTCTCACAATTTCTCAGTTACAATACAACACTTACATACTCTTTGTTGAGCTTATTATTTGCTTAACTCTCTAAAACTCTTAACTCTTAACAACTGAACAAATATTTGATCAACTTTTTATTTTTAACTTGTTTGCTTTTAAAACTAAATAAGAGAGGGGGTATTTATACTTAGTTTCAATAAATCAAAACTACACAAATAAAATATTGTAAAAATTTATTAACCACATAAATTTATAATACTTATCTCTTTAATCATCAACTCTAAAATATCTTACTTAATTTAAATTTTTTAAAAATTAAATTTGTAAATATTTAGACTTAATTTTAAATTTAATATTATAATTTTAACACTCGATTAATTGTGAGTATATATATTAAGTGGACAAAGTATTGCGGGCACGTGCTGCAGCGCCATGATACAGATCATAATTATTACATTCCCTTAAAAAAAAAAAAATTGCGTTGATTTCTACATCTAGATTCGTCGTATGCTCCATTCTTTATGGAAAATTAAAAAAATTTTAAAAAAATTTTAAAAAAATTGACATGCTCGAAATTCACCTTGCATTAAAATTACATAGTATCACTGTTACAAAATGATTCTGCACTCAGTTTCTCTCCTAAACTCCACATGGATAAATAATTATTGAGCATAAATCAGCTTATTTTAAATTTGTAAAAGTGAAAGAATTACGACAAGTTGAAAAGAAGAAGAAAAAATTCGAAGGGGGTGAAATCTCTCTTGAGTCAATTAAAAAGATACATCTGTATGTTGTCAAGTCAACACTTTGGAAGATCTGCTGGTGGAGGAAGTATCTTCTGATTGGGAAGCTTTCCATCTAAAACAATCCAAGCCATCTTCAGACCCCAGCTTGTGTGAACCTCTAGGTGGCAATGCATAAACCATACTCCTGTTAACAGACAGCCATCTTCAAATTTAATTAAATTAAATTAAAAAATTACAAGGCATTACACAAGAATAATATCTATGACTATGAAAGGGAAATTTTCTAGTCTCGTTCAGGTCCAAATAAATTATGTGATGTGAAGTCAAAGATTCAATATATTCAAATATTCACCATGTCGGCATCCAAATTATCAATAAGATGGATCAATTATGTTTAGATAATATGCATATGATAGGCCTGGTGTCCTCTATTCAAATTTCACACACCTGGATTGTCGGCCAGAAACCGAATTGCCACCCACCCGCCAGAAGGGACACCAACTGTGTTCCTTTCAGTAGGATCAACGAGGTTGAATTTTGCAGGGTCCTTATTGGGATCAAAATTTCCGAAACCTTGGCCAACAACGAAGAAATTGAAACCGTGCAAGTGAAGAGGGTGGCTTTCCGCGCCAAGAATGCTTGTGTCCTGCATGATTAACTCGACGCTAGTGTTAAAAGGTAGCACCGCTACCTTTGTTCCATTGCTTACCATTGTATTATTTGGTGGGGTGCCCGTATAATTAAATGGTGTCAATGGACTGGTAGGAAAATCAGGGGTGTAAACACCATTTGATTGGCCAGAAAAGTGTGCTTGTAGTAGGGCTGTTGTTGGCATTACAAAAGATATGTTATTGATTGAAGCCTCAAACATTGTGTTATTAGTGGGACCTTGACAAGTTTGGTTACTCTGGCAGGGGCTTGTTCCTAGGCTTACCGTGAAGAAAAATCGCTTATCAACCTTTAGGGGCACATTGGCTGGGAATTGGGCACTGGCTAAGCTACGAAGTTTATTTGTAAAATTTGTAGCAAAGGAAGTGTCGTTGAGAGGAGGAAGAATTGGTTTGAAGAGTGAAAGTTTTTTAATTGAGTTGCTTGAATGAAGGGAAATGGGTGGCCTTGCATACTCCAAAACACCAGCAACAGTTGAATTGTCGAAAGTACCTAGGCCAGTGACATAAGGTCTAGCAGTCATGAAAAATGTGGCACTTGGGTAATAGGATTTGGTCTTGAGAAGAACATTTGTTGTCTGTCCAGGGGCAATGAGTATTGTTTCAGTCTCAAAAGGTTTGACATAAACGGCATCAGCTTCAACAACTGTGAGGGTGTGGTTTGCTATGCTGAAGAAGAGCTCATCGTTGAGTGCAGCATTGATTAGTCGGAGAAGGTAAGTTTTTCCAGGCTTCACCTTCAGCCTGTATGTATCTGCAAGTGCCAACTTTTAAAATATCAGACAACATGACTTTTTGTTTCAAAAAAAAAAAAAAACATAACATGAATTTGGAAAGAACATTGATATTGCTGTTTGTGCACTTTTTTAACCTTTTGCAGAGCAGTTATACAATGGCCCTGGAAGTCCATTGATTGTATAGGCATCAGAGACATTTGGGCCTCTGCCTGTTTGAAGAGCCTGGCTGATGATAGCCTCAGGATCTGCGTTGAACCACTCTCCTGAGATTTAAGCATTATCATTAAAGTTGATGTAAGCAAATAGTTGTTAAAATGGGTG